>JAVMKO010000005.1:100335658-102735658 GCA_032164245.1 Sternotherus odoratus
TATTCCATAGAGAAGAACAGACACTCAGTAGAATCAAAATGCTGCCTTGGTATTTGGCGGATGCCATTCTCACATGAAACAATATTCAGGGACTGAGCAGCAAACAAGCAAAACATGTATTCCCCCCCCCCCCCCACTTCCAGCTGGGCAGCAAAGCTATTAATTTGTGGATAGCCCCTACCTTAACTACCCATTAGAATTCTACCACGTGCAAAGTCTTGCTGGTTAGTTTTGTGGCACTGAAGTGTACCTGGAAAATGAAGAGTTGTGAATCCAAGAAATTAAAGCAACAGCTGGTGTTCTGGGGGTATTTTTCTCTCTCTCTCTCAGGTTCTGGGAAATATTCAGTGATATTGAAATGGCACCATTCTTCTGTAATCCATCTAGCTGGGATCCGATCTCGAATGAAACATCACAACAAGAGCCTTTTGAGGTCTCAAATGTTTGTATAGCAGCAGTCATATTTCACTGGCTTTCATGTGTGTGGAATTCAATGAAAGTTTGTCAGCTTGAGCAGCAAGGTGTTTTAGCTTCCTTACAAATGGATTTGCAGCTATATTTTGGTGTTTCTAGTACATCCCTATCCTACAAACCATGATCACAGACATGTAGACAGAATTTTTGGCAATGGAATTTGTTCAGGAATGGGATTGTCAGCACATCAAAAGCTTAAGACTATACCATTTCAGCAAAAGGAGAATGTCAGTAGTTTTGCTGAAGTAGCAGGTTATTAATTTCTGGGGCCAGTCATTAGAAGGAGACATGATCAGATATACCAAGGATGTTCATATGGAATACGGTGACACATAGAATGAGTTATTCAGTCTACATGACAATTCCTTGGTCTCTCTATTGAGATTGCCAATGAGACTGTCTCTTACAATGATGGGTTTCTTGTGATGCGGACTGAGACCCATTTACTTCTTTCACATACACCACTGAAGACCCCTCAGTAAAACTTGCACTTCAACTCCGGAGCAGAACTCATGCCAACGCAAAAGTTCTATTTCCACCCATCGGCCCCTTTTGTAGGAAAAAAACAGGAGAGATAAACACAAGGAAAAACAAAGTTACTTACCTGTAACTGTTGTTCTTCGAGATGTGTTGCTCACATCCATTCCACTATAGGTTAGGTACGCGCAGCGTGCCTGGTTGCCGGGTAGATTTTCCCCTAGCTGCAGACTGGGTGAGCAGGGAGCCCCCTGGAGTGGCGCCACTGCGGCACTCTATAAGTACCCCTGCGACACAGTCTGGCCCTCAGTTCCTTCTTTGCCGGCTAAACCGACAGTGGGGAAGGAGGGTGGGTTTGGAATGGATGTGAGCAACACATCTCGAAGAACAACAGTTACAGGTAAGTAACTTTGTTTTCTTCTTCGAGTGATTGCTCACATGCATTCCACTATAGGTGACTGCAAGCAATACCTAGGAGGTGGGGTCGGGTTGACCCATTGCTGATCGTAAGACCGCTGACCCAAACGCCGCATCGTCCCTGGTCTGCTGGACTATGGCGTAGTGGGCGGCGAAGGTATGGACGGAGGACCAGGTAGCCGCCCTGCAGATGTCCGTAATAGGGACTCCCTCCCGGAAGGCCGCAGAGGACGCCTGCGCTCTCGTGGAGTGTGCTGTTACTCTCTCAAGCGGCTTGTCCGCAAGTTCATAACAGGTGTGAATGCACGAGGTAATCCAGGGGGAGAGCCTTTGGGCTGAAACTGGCTGGCCCTTCATCCTCTCCGCAACTGTCACGAAAAGTTGGGTTGTTTTCCTGAATTGCTTTATTCTATCTAAATAAAAAGCAAGAGCCCTCCTAACGTCCAACGTGTGTAATTGCTGTTCCCTTCCATAGGTGTGTGGCTTAGGATAAGAGACTGGGAGACAAATGTCTTGATTAACATGGAAGGGAGAGACCACCTTAGGCAGGAAGGCCAGGTGGGGACGTAGCTGTACCTTGTCCTTATGGAAGATAGTGTAGGGCGGCTCGGAGGTCAGTGCACGGATCTCTGACACTCTACGAGCCGAGGTGATAGCTACTAGGGATGCCACCTTCCAGGAAAGGTGTAGTAAGGAACACGTGGCGAGGGGCTCGAACGGGGGCATCGCGAGGCGTGAGAGCACAAGGTTGAGATCCCAAGGTGGAATGGGACGCTTGACGCTCGGATACAGCTTATCTAGACCCTTAAGGAAACGGTATACCACAGGGTCGGAGAAGACTGAGTGGTTCGACTGACCCGGATGGAAAGCCGGTATGGCAGTGAGGTGGACCCGGATAGTAGAGGTAGAAAGGCCCTGATTTCTGAGGCCTAAGAGGTAGTCCAATATGCGTGGGATAGTAGCCTCACTTGGAACGATGTCATGTTGTGTGCACCAGGCAGAGAAACGGGTCCACTTGGCGGTATAGGTACTTCTGGTGGATGGTTTCCTACTACCCAGAAGGATATCCTGCACCTCGGCTGAGCATAAGAGCTCAGGACCTCTCAGCCATGGAGTAACCACGCTGTGAGGTGAAGGGACCGCAAGTCCGGGTGCAGGAGGCGACCGTGATCCTGCGAGATCAGGTCTGGCCACATCGGGAGGCTGATGGGCGGGGCCCTGGACAGCCGGAGGAGGGACGCATACCAGCATTGCCTGGGCCAGGCCGGGGCTATGAGGATGACGTGTGCCCTGTCCCGTCTGATCTTCAGGATCACCTTGTGGAGAAGCGGGATCGGAGGGAACGCGTAGAACAGGTGCCCTGTCCAGGGTAGGAGAAAGGCATCGGTCAGGGATCCCCGGGAGCTGCCTCGAAAGGAGCAGAACTGGAGGCACTTCCTGTTCTGTCTGGAGGCGAAGAGATCAATGTGGGGAAACCCCCACCTCAGGAAGATCGGCCAGATGACATCTGGCCGAAGGGACCACTCGTGGGTCATAAAGGATCTGCTGAGGTGGTCCGCCAGGGTGTTCTGGATTCCGGGAAGGAAGGAGGCCACCGGGTGAATAGCGTGGGCTATGCAAAACTCCCATAGGAGAATCGCCTCTTGACACAGGGGGCTGGAGCGGGCCCCGCCTTGCTTGTTTATGTAGTACTGGGCTGTGGTGTTGTCTGTCAGCACCGCTACACAGTGACCCCGTAATGTGTCCCGGAACGCCTGGCATGCGAGCCGGACGGCCCTCAGCTCCCTGACATTGATGTGGAGGCAGAGGTCTGACTCCGACCAGCGGCCCTGGGTCCTGAGGTCCCCGAGGTGAGCTCCCCACCCGAGGGACGAAGCGTCCGTCACCAGGGACATGGACGGGCTGGGGGGAAGGAAGGGGACCCCTTGGCACACATTGTCCTGGTCTTCCCACCAAGCCAGAGCGGATAGGGTGGCTCTGGGGATGGAGAGGAGGGCGTCCATACTGTCCCTTCTCGGTCTGTAGGCCACCGCGAGCCACGACTGCAGTGGGCGTAGCCTTAGTCTGGCGTGCTGTATGACATGAGTGCACGATGCCATATGACCTAGCAGGCTGAGGAAGACCTTGACCGTAGTCATCGGACAGTTGCGTAGCTGTCTGATGGCCGACTGGATAGTGAGGAACCGAGGCTGGGGCAGGGATGCCCTTGCTACCGTGGAGTCTAGTAGGGCTCCTATGAACTCTATGTTCTGGGTAGGCTCCAGGGTGGACTTCTCTCTGTTGAGAAGGATTCCCAAGCGGTCGAACGTGCTGATAACGAGCCGCACGTGAGCTGACACTTGGTCCCTGGAGGTGCCTCGGATCAACCAATCGTCGAGGTACGGGTATAAGTGTACCCCGCGGCGCCGAAGGAATGCCGCTACTACCGCCATACACTTTGTGAACACCCTGGGTGCGGTGGACAGGCCGAAGGGCAGGACGGCAAACTGATAGTGTTCCCCTGCTACCAGGAAGCGGAGGTAACGTCTGTGTGAGGGTTTGATGCTCACGTGAAAGTAAGCGTCCTTCATATCGAGGGCAGCGAACCAGTCTCCCGGATCCAGAGAGGGAATGATAGTGCCCAAGGTGGCCATGCGGAACTTGAACCTGATCATGTAGGTGTTGAGTTCGCGCAGGTCCAGGATGGGCCGGAGGCCCCCCTTCGCCTTGGGGATCAGGAAGTAGCGGGAGTAGAACCCCTTCCCCCTGAACTCCTGCGGTACGGGCTCGATGGCTCCTAGTGCGAGGAGCGACCTCACCTCCTGTACGAGGAGTTGCTCGTGAGAGGGGTCCCTGAAGAGGGACGAGGAGGGTGGGTGGGTGGGAGGAGTGGAGGAGAGCTGGAGCGAATATCCCACCTCCACCGTGCGGAGGACCCACTGGTCTGATGTAATGTCCGACCATGCACGGCGGAAGTAGGACAGACGGTCTCCGAAGGGAGGATCCAGGTTTATGATTGGTGAACTGCCCCCGGGCGCACCATCAAAGTTGGATTTGGGCCCCTGGGAAGGCTTAGAGCCTTGTTGTTTTCCGCCCTGCCTAGGCCCTTGCCGCCGGCGGTAAGGGCGGCTTTTCCTGAGGGAGGAGTCCTGGGGCGGGCGCGCAGGTGGGAAGAATTTCCTGCGTGGCGGGATGAAGGGACGCCTCTGTGGGCCTGGGGTGTGCATGCCCAGGCCTTTGAGGGTTACCCGCCTGTCCTTGAGGGCCTGGAGACGGGCATCCGTACCCTCCGAGAAGAGGGACTGTCCCTCAAAGGGGAGGTCCTGGATTTTAAATTGCATGGCCGGGGCTAGGTTGGATGACGAGAGCCATGCTGCCCGGCGGAGGGCTATGCCCGAGGCCATTGTTCGGGCCGCAGCATCGGCCGAGTCCAGGGTCGCTTGCAGGGCATGACGAGATATGTCCCTGCTTTGGGGCAATAGGGCCCTGGACTCCTGTTTGCCCTCCTGCGGGAGAGCAGTCTCAAATTTAGTAAGGGCCTCCCCCGTGTCGAAATGGTGTCTACTCAGGAGTGCCTGCTGGTTGGCGACTCTGAGTTGTAGGCCCCCGGAGGAATAAACTTGCCTGCCGAAGTGGTTCAACCTTTTGGCCTCTTTGGCCTTGAGGACCTGCGCCTCCTGCCCGTGGCGCTCCTTGTTATTAACAGAGTCCACCCCCAGGGAGGAGGGCGTGGGGTGAACATACAAGTATTCAAATCCCTTGGCTGGGACAAAATAACGCTTCTCCACCCCACGAGCAGTGGGGGAGATAGAGGCGGGGGTCTTCCAAATTGCCACCGTGTGGAGTTTAATAGTATTAATGAACGGCACTGCCACCCATGCCGGAGTGCCCTTAGTTGACATGGTGGTGACCGGGTCGTCCACCACTGGGACCTCTTCCAAAGGCAGGTTCATGTTTTTAGCAACTGCCTGGAGGAGATGTTGGTAACTGGAGAGGTCCAAGGCGGGCGGGCTAGTTGATGAAGTGCCCGCCACTGCCTCTACCCCTACGGGGGAGGCATAGGGACCCGGCTCCATAGGGCTATGTGCCGTGGAGGGCTGGACTGCCGATGATGGTCCTGCCAGCACGTCCACTGGACCCTTGAGCTCACCGGGAACCCGGGTTCAGACTGGGTTTCCCGGGGCCGATCGTACCCCCATGCCGCCCACTCTGACCAGGCAGGGTTCTGGGTGACCTGGGCTTGTCCCGCCGAGCGAGGGGACCGCGTGCCGGCGGACTCTCGACGCTCCCGGTGCCGTGGGCTTCTCGACCGGTGCCGGGCGGTAAGGTGCCCATCCGAGGAGTTGTGGCTAGCCGAACGGTGCCGCCTCGGGAAGTCTCGGTGCCGAGATGATGATCGGTACCGGGGGGACCTTCGGCGCCGCGACAGGGTCCGGTGCCGCTCTCTACACTCCCGGTGCCGTGGGCTTCTCGACCGGTACCGGGCGGTATGGTGCCCATCCGAGGAATCGTGGCTACCTGAACGGTGCCGCCTCGGGGAGTCTCGGTGCCGAGACGATGATCGGTACCGGGAGGACCTTCGGTGCCGCGACGGGGTTCAGTGCCGAGATGACGAGCTGTGCCGGGACGCGGAGCGGCTTGTGGAGCGACGTCTCGGACGGTCTCGGCGCCAGCTGAGGGACCGGTGCTGCGACCGGTGCCGAGAGTACGACCGGCCCCTACCAGGGTGCCGGGACTCTGATCGGCGGCCAGAGCGCGAGTGGCGCGAATGGCCAGGAGGAGGCCTTGAGCAGGGACTCAACTCCTTGCGGCGCCGAGACTGCGACCGGAGCCGCCGGGAGTCTGGTCGGCGCCGCGAGATCGAGCGGTGTCCATGCCCTGCCGGGCTCCGACACGCGATCTCTGCCTCGGTCATGGGCGGCCTGCCCGTTGACCGGACTTGTTGCTGCGGGGCGTCCCCGGCAAGCAACCCTCTCGCAGCAGTACACGCCTCCATCGTGGAGGGAAGCTGCTGCGGAGTTGGCACCCCAAGTGGCAAGACCACTGGCACTGGGCTCGACGGGGCCTCCTGCGGCGCCGGAGTCAGCGGTGCGGGTGCTGGCGGCTCTTCCTCAGGTCGGCTCCCCGCCTGTCTTTGCGGGTCCTGGGCTGAAGGTACTGCAGATCTAGGAAGAAACTGCCAAGTGCACTTACCAGGCACTTGAGAGGCACTTAGGGTATGGTTAGACTGGCGCTTTGCACCGCCAAAACCCTCCTTTAGCGCTATAATTTTCCTACCGAACACACTTCAAAGGGAGATTTAGCGCAATGACTCCCCTTTTACAGCGCAAGTGTTAAACCACCTTTTCGAGAGGGATAAGCCTTTTTGCGCTAACGTTGTAGCGCAAGGGTGGGAATGTGAACACCCATCGGATCTCTTGCATGCCTCCAAGCCATGGCAAGCTATCAGCAACCCATTGAGGGCCATCAGCAAGCCATTAAAGACAATGAACTTGCCATGTAAGGCAAATGACGTGAGGTTTTGTTTTTATAAAGGTGGAAGTAGCTTTGCAGTTTCTCTCTAACAATTAACACAGCAAATAAGCAGTGAAAATGCTTGCAGACGGAGCTGTGTGTCTGAAATAGACAGCCTGTCAGTTTTCGCTAATGAAAAGTAACTGACAGACAGATCTCATCTCCCTGTGAACAACTTGCCAGTTCCCCCTCACCTCCCTCCTTTGCAAAACACGTTGCACCCAGCTGAATGCTGGGATACCTGCCCTATCCCGCAACTGCTACTGCCGGCAGAAGCACCACAAATGTAGCCATTATTTTGTGCTACAAGGTTTCAATTTGTACAGTCTCTAGCGCGATACCAATAGCGCTACATTGGGAAGCGCTACAAATAAACACGCTACAATCTTCAGTCTAGCCATACCCTTAGAGTGTGGATCCCCCACAGGCATAGGCTTCCCACACTCTAAGTGCTTGAATCCCGGAGCCTTGAAGACAGAGGCTCCGGCAGCAGGGAAAAACCCCTGCACTTGACTATTTACACTACAAAGACTATGTAAACTAACTAACAACAACTGCTAACACCGAACAATTAAGAGAACAATCGACTAGCTAGGAGATAAGGAGAACGCTGAAACGCAGAACTCCTCTTCTGACTACCAGCACGAGCGGTAAAGAAGGAACTGAGGGCCAGACTGTGTCGCAGGGGTACTTATAGAGTGCCGCAGTGGCGCCACTCCAGGGGGCTCCCTGCTCACCCAGTCTGCAGCTAGGGGAAAATCTACCCGGCAACCAGGCACGCTGCGCGTACCTAACCTATAGTGGAATGCATGTGAGCAATCACTCGAAGAAGAACAGGTACTTCTAGGTGAAACTGGAAGAGAATAGTCATTCATTCATCCCTCTTTATACGGGGGATTCAGAAGATAAAAACTAGGCTACAATGTCAACTAACAACCCTTCATTTACAAAACCCCTGTATATATATTAAATTCAAGAATTATGTCTATCAAGGAAATGTGTTAATAGGTGGTGGACCTGGGGATGGGAAGTGAAGAACCCCTGCAGCCGCAGGAGACAGGTTGGGCTGGGGGGCCAGAATGGACATAAGGGTGCATAAATAATTGCTAGGCTCTAGGGAATAAGCAGATGTAGGGTTGGGAGGGGACATAATTAAAATTTTTGGCTTTGGGGTGAAGCTCCGCACCGAAAGGCAGCTAATGAGAACTCCTGCAGCGGGGGCCAGGATCTCTTTCCTCTATCTTGCAGACTTTTGGGGGTGGGCAGGGAGAGCTCAAAAAGCAAAAGACAGATCTTTTAACTTGAAAATCTGAGGCAGGGCCAAGAGAGGAATCCAGGTTTCCAGAGACCAGTCCAGTGCCTTGGTCGCAGACCACCCTTCCATGACCATGTTTGGTTAGACTTTGTCAACATGCATTTTTGTCCTGCAGTTGATGCAACTGAAAAACAGACTAAATACTTGGTTGAAAAAAATGCAGTTCAAAAAAATAAAGGGGCTTTAACCAAATGGCTCAGGTCCATGCTTTGAAAAAAAATAATACAAAAGCCAAATGTGGATACAAGTCTAGAATTTTGCAAAACTTTTGCTTCAAGCCCCCAAACCATGGAAAATTGCCCTATTCATCTTAGTACAAACTTGAAGTTCAGCCCAGATTCATCACGGATCCCTGTGATTTGCTGCCCTTTCTAGCTAAGCTGACCCGAACATACAGTTTGTGATTAAACCAAGTGAAACACATTAGTTTTGCTTTGGATTCAAACACAACTGAGATGAATACTCAAGAGGCACAAGCCCATGGGAATTTAAACCCAAGAAAGCAGACACAGATGCCTCTATGGATCAGACCCACCGTTTCACACGGCTTTAGTCATTTGGTAGTTTGGGGGGCAATAAAATTAGATTCAGGATTCACTTAGTCATATAAAAAAGAATGTTTTTATTTATTGTTTTGTTAACGGGGAGGCTAGAAGGTCTCAGAGATTCTTGACAATGCATCACTGGCTGAGTCACAGTTTACTGAATTAGTCATGGCTGTGGGATATGCATCCCACAGTTTCATTTACACTGACAGGCTTACCTGCTCGATCCTCATTTTTTTTAGTCATTAAAATGATCTGAAGTCAAGTACTTCAAAGCCTTCTGGGTTTGTTATTTCTTCAGTGTCACACCGGGGGACATGGATCAGCGTTCACATGGCATTCTCTACCACTACCCAGTCCATACTGGAGAAGCTAATGATCCAACCTGCAGACCACATTCAGTGATAAGTCCTGGTCATGTTCCACCTGGGGCATGTTGTGCATACTTTAAGAAGAGGTGTCACACCAGATGGCTCACCTCAGTATTTCAGTGACATACATTTCACCTGCAGCATTTAGACAATGATCAGAAGGGCAATATCTTCTGGCCACATTACAGAAAAGGTCAGAGGGGTCATAGGTTGTATCTTGGCATAGGTTACATATGCCACAAAAGAGTACAGTGTGCCTGATGCTGGTTTGACACTGTTTTAAGCAGCAATGGAAAAACCACACACCGTTCTGTGTATAAATGTATCTTTCTACTGTATGTTTCACTCTATGCATCTGATGAAGGGGATTCTAGCCCACAAAAGCTTATGCCCAAATAAATTGCTTAGTCTCTAAGGTGCCACAAGTACTCCTCGTTCTTTTTGGGGATACAGACTAACACGGCTACTACTCTGAAACCACACACATTTCAGTTAGAATTGGATCAACAACAATACTTTTTCATTCAATAACATTTTCTGGCTGAGAAGTTCACAAATTATAAATTTCCATGAATGCAGCCTTAACTCCCCCCTGTGAAATAGGTAAATATCCTCATTTTATAGACAGGCAAACTGAAGTACAGAGAAGCTAAGTGATTTGTCCAGTGTCATAGCAAATCACTGACAGAGCCAAGAATAGAACCTCTACCTCACAGAATCATAGAGCTGGAAGGAACCTCAAGAGGTCATCTAGTCCAGTCCCCTGCACTTGTAGCAGGACTAAGTATTATCAGACCATCCCTGACAGGTGTTTGTCCAACCTGCTCTTAAAAATCCCCAATTATGATGATTCCACAACCTCCCCAGGCAATTTATTCCAGTGCTTAACCACTCTGACAGTTAGGAACTTTTTCCTAATGTCCAACCTAAACTGCCCTTGCTGCAATTTAAGTCTATTGCTTCTTGTCCTATCCTCATAGGTTAAGAAGAACAATTTTTCTCCCTCCTCCTTTTAACAACCTTTAATGTACTTGACAACTATTATCATGTCGCCTCTCCATCTTCTCTTTTCCAGACTAAACAAACCCAATTTTTTCAATCTTTCCTCAGAGGTCATGTTTTTTAGACCTTTAATCATTTGTGTGGTTCTTCTCTGGACTTTTTCCAATTTGTCCACATCTTTCCTGAAATGTGGCACCCAGTTCTGGACATAATACTTCAGGTGAGGCCTAATCAGTGCAGAGTAGAGCGGAAGAATTACTTCCCATGTCTTGCTTACAATACTCCTGCTAATACATCCCAGAATGATGTTTGCTTTTTTTGCAACAGCATTACACTGTTTACTCATATTTAATTTGTGATGCACTCTGGCCCTTTCCGCAGTATTCATTCCTAGGCAGTCATTTCCCATGTTGTATGTGTGCAACTGATGTGCCTTCCTAAGTGGAGTACTTTGCATTTGTCCTTATTGAATTTCATCCTATTTACCCAGACCATTTGAAACCCTCTGAACTCTAGTCTCATGCTTTCCCAAAGCCTCCCAACATTTCGATTTGTGGCTTAAAACTCTTCAGTCTGGAATCTGGACTGTGATCTTGAAAAATCAGGCTCTCCTGTGAGGTTTTCAGCACTGGCTGGTTCCAGCTGGACTGGCTGTGCCACACACAGAACTCTTCTTGGTGGCATTGGCATGCACCAGCTAGCTGATTCTCCATGAGTCTCAAAGGCTCGATGTTGGATCAAAGTGCACTATCAAAGATTATTAAAAATGGTAAAAAACTGCCTGGATTCTGCGCACCAGAATCTTGAATCTTTAGGCCACAGCAGCAAAGTATGGCAGTCCCAAAGGCTCTACTTACAGTCCTTAACAAGGCATCTGATTGCTCCAGATTGGAAGCGATTGAGCTTTATACAAAGATGGCGTGGAAGGTCAAAACCAGAACTCTACAACTGTCCGGTCACCCTATTTACTAAGAGAATAGTAGAGAGCCCCAGACCACAGTTCTGATTCTTGTGAAGTGGATGTGAGGTGTTTACTCAGCTCAATACGTCATTGTGGAATGCATTCTTGAATCAATATATAATACAATTCACTTCTTCAATCCTTCTACCACACAAAACGGAACTTGATTACATTGGGGGTTAGGGGTGGAGGGGAGTTGCATAGAAACAAAAGCTAATTTCCTGCCTTTTATTGGTTTATGTTAAATCTCTCCTCTGTTCCTATTTCAGTGTTAAGATAGATACTGCTTTGCAATTAATAAAAGGTTTCCCCCCTCACTTTCAGTGATTACTTTGGCAAGTTGTTTTAGGTTTGCATATAATCTCATTAAGCACACTGATTGTGTTTAGTACTTTTTGAACTCGCTTCATTACCATGTTAATGCAGATAGGGACTTGTAAAGGTGTTACTAGATATACATCTCTTCTGAAGAAAAGCTAGAGATCACTAATTATTAAAATCACCAAAGTTCATACAGCAGATATTCAGACTGCCAGACACAGCTGTTACATATTAATACTCAGATCTAAACCCACTGAATACAGTTCTGGTTCCCTGTTCGGATCTACTCTTTTCTGATGCTGCTGAAGTCTGAGAGATTTAATTCCAACATGTCAAAAATTCTCATTTAAAAACAGCTGATCTAATGAGATTTCAGCCATTTGAGGCCAGCATTTCATAACAATGACTAACTAGGTTTATACCTGTTAACAGGATCCCAAACCTTAATTTGGCCTTGAATCTGAACCTCATCTTAAATCTCATCTGGATTTGGAAGCTCATTTATACTTTATTGGAACTGGATTCCCAATCCCTGGTTTTATATTTTACCCAGGTTAAGCATTTTGAAGACGGTTTAATGATTTGAGAAGAGACACCATCTGTTTATAAGGGAATTGTCAGCAGGGGAGGGACAAACAGAGGCTGAAAACTGAGAAAATGGTTAAAATAGCACCCATATGGCTTTTTAAAGCCGCAGTGGTAGCATAGATTAAAGTCCATTTAGCAGGGGAAGGGGGTCTGTCAGATGCCTTTCACCAGCATTAGGTATCACTAATTTGTGTTTCATAATTCAGATTTTTTTTCATGCCCTTCTCCTCATGGCCCTCCCTGCTCCATTCCTGGAATGCTGATATTTTAATATGTGGATCACTGAGTCCAGAGCAGCTCTGTGATCCACAGGGCACCTATAGAAAGAAAAAATGATACTATGAAAACTGAGCTGGAGAAAATGCAAACTCCCTTCTTCTGCCTAATATCCTTTATGATCTGCACAAGACAGTCACTTTCCTAGTTTCCCTTACGTTTTCGTACTTCAGATGCTAATTCCAAACACCCCCTTAAATCGGAAGGGGGGGGGGGCTGGAAACCCACAACAAAATTTTACTGCCTGGAACCATCTCTAACAAAGGGCAGAAGAAATAAAGTTGCCATAGTTATGTTTGAATTTTGCTACCAGTTTATCACCTTGTGGCTCAATGTATAAGCTTCATGACTCACCCTGGGGATTGCGCTTGCTTTCTGGGTAACACGACCTCTTCTAGCTTTGTTCCTCCTAACAGTACAAATTGGTCATCCGCTAACACTGAAGGAAGCAACTCCCTTATTAGTCATAGCTAGATATACAAAATTAATACCTGAGGCAGCAGTGGGCTGGTTAACACACCAGCTTCTGGTATGTGGCCATCCCACATTTCAGAGAAGTTTCATGGGGAACAGAATTTCAAGTACATGAGACATCTCCATGACAGTCTCTAAACAAATCCCACAACTTGAACACCCCACAAAATCTTTCTATCAGTCTGTAGGTTTGCACAACACACAAATCCCAAAAGGATACAGAGGATGACGCCGATAGAAAAATCCTTGACATCTGGAAGGCCCAACTTTCAGCTGTGCCATATCTCATTATTTAGCCATCATCGTTATTTATACAGCAATTCATTCTGTGCCCTTCACAACATGATCTGGCACATTACATAATTAAAAACAACAGATCACATTCTACTGTCTACAACAGGCGGCAAGAGTAACCAGGCAGATACACTGCTGCTCAGCCTTGTCCTTTATAGGTATAGCATGTTACTGGCCTAGTACAAAACCAGAAGCCTGCACAGATGCAGTCTGTGTTTGAATAACTGATATTACACCATATGCCCTTCTGCCTCATCCACAAAGATCTGAAGACCGCATCGGTTCAACAGGTCACCACAAATAGAGTTTGTAGGGGAGTTTGGGGTAGACAGTAGCTGACATGTAGGCGAAGGCAGAAGGGAGGGACAACAGTTGAGAGGCTGCGGCTGTTTACTGCTAACCTGTAGAGGGTCAAGGGACAGCACTCGACTGATTCTTGAACCCAGTAAGCTCTACCGTGTCAACTGAGCCATTTCTACTTCATTTTTCTTGGTAAATCAAATCAACAGAACTTAACATGACACATTAGCTTTAATATTCTAATATTATACCACCAGCTATTCTCGTGGTCTTTTACACCATTTATTGGTGAACTCTCACAATTGTTTCCCAAACAATGAGACTCCTATCAACTTTGGGGGAAAGTTTGGAACTGGACCCAGACTTTGCAGCTCCGGCCCATCTAATGAAGAAATGCAAAGGATGGAGTTGAGATGTTGGCATCAAGATTCTCAAAATTCCAATATGGTGTGGAGCAGAGTAGCACAGAAGCCTATCAACCATCCCTGAAAGCAGAGGAAGTTGATCATCTGAAATATGCCTTAGGGCATGTCTACACTGCATCAGGGAGCAAGTCTCCCAGCTCAGGTCCACAGATTGGTGCTTGCGGGGCTTGTGCCGGTGGCTCCAGAAATAGCTGTGAAGATGCAGCTTTGACATTGCGGCTCAGACTGGAGCTCTGGCACTCAAGACCACTGGACTTCCCCCAGGCTTCGGAGCTCAAGCTCCTGCCTGAGCCACAACATCTACACAGCTGTATCTAGAGAGCACAAGTCTTGCCGGCACAAATCTGTGGATCTGGGCTGGGAGATTCGCTCCCAGATGCAGGCATAGACATGCA
This sequence comes from Sternotherus odoratus, assembly GCA_032164245.1. NCBI lineage: Eukaryota > Metazoa > Chordata > Testudines > Kinosternidae > Sternotherus > Sternotherus odoratus. The sequence goes on from JAVMKO010000005.1 coordinate 100,349,787, forward strand.
CTTAGAGACTAAGAGGAGATCACCACTGGATGCTGTGAAAGACGTTCAGAGTTCTAAGCTAATACACTGTAAGCAAAAATATTCTATAGCACAAATGGTGATCCCACCTTGTGCAAGCAAAAATCACTGTAGCTAAGCATCACCATGTATATCTACAGCCTGTGGCAGCAAGCATCGGAGCCCAGGTTGATAGACTCTTGCTTGGACTAGCACACTAAAAACAATTGTGTGGATGTTGTGGCTTGGGCTCTCAAGTCTAGGAAGAAGATGCTATTTTTAGCATGATTCCAGTAAACCTAAGTCTGTTGACCCAGGCTTAGAGGCTCCCTGTCACTGGCTGTGTAGACACACCTTCAGTCTTCTCAAGATCTTAAGACCCCTTAGTAGCTACATAGCTATCCATCTTTTTATTTCCACTCCTAGTTAGGTGGTTTCTCCAGTACCTCTAGCTCCCACTTAAAAAAAAAAAAAAAAAAAAAAACTTTTAAAGGCATATCAACATGTTCCTGTAACTGCATGTAATTTTCTTCTTCCATATGACCTGAAATATAAGGAGACATGGCAAAAAATTCTAACTGCCCCCTATGTACACATCTCCATTGACATCAGCAGCTGTAAAGTCACCAAATCAATCTTCATTTGGAAACACCTGCAAAGGCATTTAAGAATGTATCACTGTATGAGAAATCCATGTTGTTTGTACAAAAAATACTGGAGTCCCTTCTTTAGACTGTTTCCTTGGGAGACCACCTGCTGAAAGGAATAAGAGATAGTATGCCAGTTACCAGTATCAGGCTGCTAACCCACATGAAGCCAGTCTCACCCCACAAACAGTGGTGACTAATATGATCCAGAGATGATTTAACAGGTTTATTCATGTAACAGGATGGGTGGTTGCTGTATCTCCCCACTTCTTACACACTAAAGGAATTCTCTCATTTCAGAGGAATTCTGTCTTAAAGCTTCTCAGAAAAATAAAGGATCTAAAGGTTTGACACAGTTATACTCATATTGTGGGTATTTATGTAGGCTGTATCTGTGCTTCTTACATACATGTTTCCAAAGAAAGTATTACTATCCTATGTAGATTCTGCAGTCAACAATTGACTCAACTCTTAAAAGCTAATTTAACTGTGATTAGTTAACTAATAAATAAAACCCACAATATCCATAATACAGCATTAAAATAATTCTGTTGTGTAATTTCTATACAGGATGAAAGGAAAACCGTGCAAGACAGAGCCACTCTTAATTAGCTTTTGGATATTGCTCTGGTGTTAGACACTCAATCTACAGATTTGGTGTCAGCACGACTCACGAGGACACCCCCAAAAACCTGATTTTATATTAGATATAAAAAACTATATTAAAAGAATGTTAAAGTTCCAAAGTCAATCACCCAAGAGTTTGGAAATGCTGAAATTAAGGGTTGCCTGGGCAACCTTAATTCAGCCCCCTTGCACCAATGCATTATATTACAGTCTTTAATGACAATGATCACATATGATTTTTTCCATAAGACCCAGGCCTCCTTCAGTGCACAGTATGGACGACGCTCACTATTGAGCAGCTATTCAATATTTTGCTTTATCCTCATTGTTCAATGTGTGACCCCCACCCCCTACCTCAGTTGAAGTACACTATTCAAACCCTGCAATGAAAACAGAATGTAATAGTTTCCTTCTGGGCTTTTCTATGGGGGGTGGGGGGATAGCTCAGTGGTTTGAGCGTTGGCCTGCTAAACCCAGGGTTGTGAGTTCAATCCTTGAGGGGGCCATTTAGGGATCTGGGGCAAAAAATCTGTCAGGGGACAGTACTCGATCCTGCTAGTGTAGGCAGGGGGATCCTGCTAGTGTAGGCAGGGGACTGGACTCGATGACCTTCAAGGTCTTTCCAGTTCTAGGAGATTGGTATATCTCCATTTATATTTATATTTATGGCATTCATCACTTTAGTATCCAAGAGCTTCACAAACATTCATTTATTTTCACAAGTCCTCTCTGAGCTGGTGGGGGATTATCCCCATTTTACAGATGGGAAATTTGGGCAGAGAGAGATTAAAGTAAAAAGTTTCCACTAATTTTGAGTGCCCATTTTGAGACCTTTTAGGGTCCATTTTTCAGAGTACTTAGTAGTATATAGAACTCCATATTTTTAAAGCACAACTCCCTTTGTCATCAAGTGCAGATGTAAGTACTCTGCACAGCTGCAAATCAGATGCCATAATTTCAAATTGGGCACCCAGAAAATCAAGAACACAGCCAGTGATAGAAGCGATTCACCTAGCGTAACATAGCAACTGTGACAGAGGCGGGGATAGAATCTAATTCCTCAGGGCAGTATTTAACTGCCTTAATTAACCATGAGACCCTTCTTACGGTCCTCTCTCTGCCTCATTCAATACACACCTTTCAACTTCTGCAATAAACGGTGCAAGAGCCCCACAGACAACAGCCTTTCACTAGCTAAACCTCAGTCATTCTTTGCACTGAAGGAGGCAGGAGTCCTGTGGGGAAAAAATTAAATGATCAAGTTATTAAAGACTGTCATATGCATTCACAGAGAGGGCCCAAATTAAGGCTGTCCAGGCAACGTTAATTCTAGCATTTCCTAATTTGAGTGCTTGACTCGGCAACCTTAATATTCTTCTGAAACTGAAAGAGACAACTTTCATCTTGTGGTCCATATTAGCATCCACAGGGTTTGAACCTTTAGGTTCACCATACAGATCTCTGCTATTTGAGTTAACAGAGTAGCCAACAGTAGTGGTGAGTTCTCATTTTGTATGTGGACCAGCACTAGAAGGGAGACGACATACTCGCAAGAGGGTTTCACAGATATTTGCTAACAGCAGAGGAATGGTGACACCCACAAAACTTGGTTTTCATTCCAGGCTCTAGTGGAGAGCGTGTTCTAGTGGACATTTCCTCCAAAGCATGAGCCCTCCTGTCCCAATCCCCTCCAACCTGTTCCTGGCCCAAGCCTCCCCTACCAGCTCTTCCTCCCAATCACTTGCATCTCCAAACTTCTTATCCAGCTTTTGTCAATCTAGGCAGGCTGTTCCTCCTTCTCCACACTGCCTGGGCACCAGCGTCTGACCACTCTTGGTTCCTTGCCCAACACCACAGTGGCACCTAGCTACAGGGACATACCTGCTCAGCCCCCACATCCCTAGGCTGGAGTATGCCAACTGCAGATGGAGAACATGTCTACTCCACAGGTGCTACAGCAGCATAACTATGGCACCATTGCTATACCACAATAACCCTGTAGTATAGATGCGAACTGCAGCAACAGAAGGGGCTTTTCCATTGCTATAGCAACACCAGCTCCCCGAGAAAGGTGAAGTATTCTTCCATCAACCTAGATGCATCTACACTGGTGGGGTTAAGCCAGCATAGATACAGGATTCAGGGGTGTGGATTTTTCATAAGTGTAGACCAGGCTGGAATCTTTGGAAAACTTAGCTGCCAAGATAACTAACCTCTACTGAGCATGTGCAAATAGAGATCTTTCAGTCTTATAATTTGGCCAAATTAAGGTGTCTCCCCCCTTTCCTCCAGGAATAGCAAAACACACATCCTTAACACCGGGACAACCCCATACCACGTTACATCCCTGCTCCAAAACATGGAGGCGTTCCTGGTGAAATAGTTGTAAGAATTCTTTTATCATGGGGAAAATACATATTTTTCTCTAACTTTGTTCTTGATGATGGCCAAACCATTTTTGCTGAAGCTTCCCAAAAACATTCAGCCTGGGGCAGACACTGATCATGGAAAGTATCCGTCCAAACTATTAAAATTTGGCCAAGTTATAAGCAACTTGAAAACAAGATAACGCCTGGCAATCTTAACTATAGGCAGCACTGCCAGCTCTGCCTAGAGAATATGAATAAACAAAATGATAGAAACAACTGTTTGGCGTTGTCTGAGATAGCACCACCTGCAGGAGAAAAAGAAAATTGAGCCTCAGGAAAACCTGCAATATCTGAAAGTGAAGTTTGTGATAATCTAAAACGTTTTAACTGAAGGTCCAAGCCAACCAAGTCTATCAACCGTCTTCAAGCCTGATATGCTGCCACAGAGCCAGGCCAGCCTAGCCAAGGAGCAAGCCCTACTAATAAAGCCCCCAAATCCTTGTATCACTCTACAAAGTGCATGGTGACAGACTACTGTGCCCACAAAGAGACCCACTATCTTCAATGACAGGGGCTCTGCCGCCACAGCTGTCCTACCATGTGCAATATGTTGCAGGATTGGGGTTTAAGGCTATTCATATATAGTTATCTCTAGGGCAGTATTTGCTACTAAGCTGATGTATTGGCATAGAGATTTCAGTCCCCTGTCATATGACACAGCAATTCCTAGTTTGGGGGAGGACGGAAAGTGTTGTAACCATGCTGGACACAGGATAGGTGAGAGAGATATTACCTCACCTATCTTGTCTCTCACAGCAACTCCTAACCAGCCTCAGTAGTTAACATTGATGGGTAGAGAAAACTGTTTGCCTGTACCTAAGGAAAGGAGATGGCAAATTTTTTACAAGATTTTTTGCTGAGTTTCAGCTGTTTACAAGGGCAACTGCAAGAATTTATTCTCATCAGCTTTAGATATATAAAAAAAATCACAATAATTTGTAAACACAAGGATCAAACATCTTATACAAAAGGGTGCTTTGTGTTACAACAAGCTTGCAGGAAAAACTCTCAAGGCATCCAAAAATAAGGAAGTTTTGTGCAGCAGCACTGCCACCTAGCATATAGCACGGGAATTTCAAGAAAAAAAAGCTTTCAGTTATTGATCAAAGTTCTCCATTTTCCTTGATCTTTTCTCTGGGGGTTCCCACCAACTATTCTGCTATTTATCAGACAATTTCTGGCTACTAAAAGAACTCAATAATTATGGGGGATTTCAATTATCCCCATATTGACTGGGTACATATCACCTCAAGATGGGATGCAGCAGAGATAATTTTCTTGATACCTTAAATGACTGCTTCTTGGGGCTGGTCTCCACTACGGGGGGGGATCGACTGCAGATACGCAACTTCAGCTACGTGAATCACGTAGCTGAAGTTTGCGTATCTGCAGCCGACTTACCGCTCGTCCTCATGGCGGCGGCAGTCGGCGGTGCGCTCCCCCGTCGACTCCAGCTTGCGCCTCCCGGCAAGCTGGAGTTACACAGTCGACGGGGGAGCCGCGAGCGATCGATTTCTCGCGTCCTCAGCAGACGCGAGAAATCGATCGCCAGAAGATCGATGGCCACCCGCCGATTCGGCGGGTAGTGAAGACATAGCCTTAGAGCAGCTAGTCCTGGAACCCACAAGAGGAGAAGCAATTCTTGATTAAGTCCTAAGTCAAGCACAGGATCAGGTCCAAGAAGTTAATATAGCCGGACTGCTTGGTAATAGTACCCATAACATAATTAAATTTAACATCCCCGTGGAGGGGAAAACACCACAGTGGCCCAACACTGTAGCATTTAATTTCAGAAAGGGGAAGTACACAAAATGAGGAGGTTAGTTAAACAGAAATTAAAAGGTACAGCACCAAAAGTAAAATCCTTGCAAATTGCATGAAAACTTTTAAAAGACACCGTTATAGAGGCTCCACTTTAATGTTTACTCCAAATTTTAAAACATAGTAAGAGAACCAAAAAAGAGTCACCATGGCTAAACAGCGAAGTAAAAGAGGTAGTAAGAGGCAAAAAAGCATCCTTTAAAAAGTGGAAGTTAAATCCTAATGAGGAAAATGGAAAGGAGCATAAACTTTTGCAAATGAAGTGTAAAAATATAATTAGGAAGGCCAAAAAACAATTTGAAGAACAGCTAGTCAAAGACTCAAAAAGTAATAGCAATTTTTTTAAGGAATCAGAAAGCCTGCTAAACAACCAGTGGGAACATTGGATGATCGAGATGATCAAGGAGCACTCAAGAATAAGGCCCTTGCAGAGAATCTAAATGGATTCTTTGCATCGGTCTTCACAGTTGAGGATCTGAGGGAGATTCCCAAACCTGAGCCATTCTTTTTAGATGGCAAATCTGAGGAACTGTCCCAGACTGAGGTGTCCTTAGAGGAGGTTTTGGAAAAAACTGATAAACTAAACAGTAACAAGTCACCAGGACCAGAGGGTATTCACTCAAGCAGGGCCATCCGTATGGGACCCAATGCAGTATTATTAAAATGGTGCCCCTATGCCTGACGGCAGCCCGGGTGAGTTTGGGGGGGGGGGAGGGATGAGGCAGCAAAAGATACCGAAATGCCCGGCCCACTTCACAGAGGTGGAGTCACAGTCGCACAGAGACACCTGTACTCTCTCCCTCGTGCAGAATGCACGGCACTGGCGCATTCGGCTCTAGGAATACGGCCCCTGCCTAAGGAGACTGCAGTGTGCACTAGGTGTGCAGGAGCCAACCTGCTCTTACCTGCTGTCATGGGGGGGTGGGTGAAGTTGCCGCTTGGGGAGGCTAGCTCCCCAACCCACCTCTTCTGCCCACTCCTGCTCCGCCCCAGATCCCACCCCTCTCCACCCAGGCCCCGTTCTCTCCCTCCTCTCTTCCCTCCTAGACCCAGCTCACTCACCTCCAGCCAAATCCCTGAACCTAAATGAAACAAATGACATTTGAAAAAAAAAACACTTCTGCAATTTCTTTCTAAAGAAAATGAACCATGTTTTCCACTGCATGCCATATGGCGAAGACTGGAGATGCAGAAGGTACCTAATTAAAAGCACTAAACTTGGGAATAAAAAATGTCAGTTAGGTTTTTTGATATGCCCTGAAGTTTGTCAGAGATTTATTTGAAAAAGCTTTGTAATAAGGGCAAGTCAGCTGTCTTGCTCAATACAACATTAAATATTATGGAATACATGATGCAGCTCTTCTCTGTTTTATATTCTCTTAATCAGTATTTCTAAGCTGATTTTATATTTTAAATAGGTTCAAGAATAGCAGCCGTGTTAGTCTGTATCCATAAAGAAAGCCAGGAATACTTGTAGCACTTTAGAGACTAACTAGTTTATTTCAGCATAAGCTTTCGTGGGCTATAGCTCACTTCATTGGATGCATAGAATGGAACAGAATTGGAATGCATCCAATGAAGTGAGCTATAGCCCACGAAAGCTTATGCTGAAATAAACTAGTTAGTCTCTAAGGCGCTACAAGTATTCCTCGCTTTCTTTATATTTTAAATGTACTCTTAACCCTCCTAAAGTAATCATTCCACATTACTACATATTTAACCATATTTAACTCACTGAAACAAAGACATCATTTTAAATTAATCAGTCACAGATGTTTAGTGTGTTCATAACAATGTTCATTGTTTTTAGAAAAAGGGAACACAAATTTACTAATATACCTAAGATATTAGGCATAACAAAGGATTTTATATCTTACTAAGTACGGATTTTGCTGGAGGATTCTCTTAAAACTAGTTAATAAGATATTCAGAAGTAAAGAAAGGGAAATTCTTTGTCCAGCTATCTGGAAGGAAAGAGGTGCAGGGGTGGGCAAACTGCAGCCTGTGGTCCGTTTTCATCCAGCCCGCGAGATCCGGCCAGGGGAGCGGGGCCAGTGGCCCCGCTCTCCCAGGAACACCGGGTTGAGCGCGACAAGCCGCGGGCCCCACTGTCCCGGACCGGAGTGCCGCATCGGGCTAAGCACGGCAAGCAAGGAGCGGGGGGGCTTAGATAGAGGGTGGGGTCCCCAGGGGTGGTGGTTAGGGTGGGGTGGGGAGTCTCAGGAGGGGGCAGTCAGGGAACAAAGAGGAGGGGGGGATTGGGTGGTGGGGTCCTGGGGAGGGAAGTTAGGGTGGGGGGGGTCTCTGGAGTGGGTGGTCAGGGGACAAGGAGCGGGCAGGGGGAATTGGATGGGTCGAGGGTTCTGAGGGGGGCAGTCAGGGGGCGGGAAGTGGGTGGTGGTCAGATAGGGGGTGGGGCTAGGCTGTTTGGGGAGGCATAGCCTTCCTTACCCAGCCCTCCATACAATTTTGAACACCAGTGTGGCCCTTGGGCCGAAAAGTTTGCCCACCCTTACTTTAAGGGCTCTCTTCAAAGGGGGATGGGGAGGCAAAGGGAGAAAGGGAAGGAAGAAAAGATGGGAAGATTTGGGAAGAAAGAGGGTTTTTTTACTATAGAAATTAGAATTAAAATGTGTATTTTAGATGAGACTCATCTTTTGAAGGATTTATTTAAAAAGAAATATGTCTGAAGATCCAAGCATTTAAGGCTAAAGATGACTGTGCATCTAAAAATCTATGCAAGGATTTGATTGCCCCCTCCAGAGCCCCCCCCCCATTCTACCCCCAGGGATCCATCCCCTATCTAAGCCCCCCTGCTCTTTGTTCCCTTACTGCCCCCTCAGAGACCCACCCACCCTAGCCACCAACCCCATGGACCCCACCCCCTATTTAAACCCCCCTGCTCTTTGCTCCCTGACTGCCCCTCAGTTCCCCCCCACCCTGACCACCACCCCCAGGACCCCACCATCTAAGCCCCCCCCCCCCCGTTCTTGCTTACCTTGCTCAGCCGGGCGTGGGTCTCTGCCACTCCCCAGGCTGGGGCGGCCCCTGGGCGGGGAACGCGGGGCTCTGTGGCTAGCCACTCTGGGTCTGGAACCCAGGGTGGGAGCACAGGGCCCTGCGGCTCCTCACGCTCATCCCAACACCCCAGGTGGGGAGCGTGGGGCCCCACGCCTGGCTGAGCAAGGTAAGCAAGAACGGGGGGGGGGGGGCGGCTTAGGTCACCACGCTCGCCAGGTCCCTGGGCGGGGAGCACAGGGCCACTGGCACCACTCCCCCAGCCCTTTGCAGGCCGGATAAAAATGGCCGGGTGGGTCACTTGTGGGCCGTAGTTTGCCCACCCCTGCACTAGAGATATAAACATTTACCAGGATGGTACTAGAACACTCTGATACTAGCACATTCCATCCACACAGATAGCAGGGAACATGCTGATCCATCCAGAGGCAAAAGGGTAATATGATGGATGGGTTTTGATTGAACTAACATGTACAAGTTGATAGGTGGCACCTTATTACGTAGAGTGGTTGTACCTCAATATGTTTGGTTGTACCTGTGTATAAGACTTCACCTGAGGGGTTGTCTTTGTCTGGCTTAGGGGGCAGTGGCAAATCCCACTGACTGAGCCAGTCCATTGTCAGGAAGCACATATGTACTAACAGAACTGTACACATCTGATTCGGGGACCTAAAGACTGTGATTTGTTTGGCAATAAATGTGGCCGGATGCCTTTATACCTTATTGGAGTCTGTGGCCGTTGGGTTTCTCTCAGGGTTTGCTCTGCCAGAAATCTGTGCAGAGCCCCTGTGGGGCAGCCTGTAACAGACTTTGAGCCAGGAAGATCCCACTCCCTGTGCCAAGGAACTGCAGTTGCAGTAAAGCAAGGCGAGCTTAAGGATGGAGGGAAGGGATAGGAGTTTATAATGTTCAGGTATGCATGTTGTCTGACTTTTTCTTCCATTTGGTTAGGGAGTGAGTGGTGGAGAGTTGTTAAGTACAAGGGGCTAAATATTTGAAAGGTAGCCTGGTGTGGAGAAGTGGGCAGAGAGCTGGGAGTCTGAGTTTTATAAAAAAATGTAATCCTGGATCTATCACTAATTTGTTGTGTGGTCTTGTACAAGTTATCACAAATGAGGTTCCCCTAAAACAGAAATTTAATCTGCCCACATGGAGTCAATGCCTTTAACAGAACTTCATGCCAACGTAAATGTCATTGTACACAGATCAAATTGCATGGTTAGGAGCTTAGCGTGTAAACTTGTTGATAATGTGATTTTTTTAGTTGTCTGTAGAGGCTCTTGCCACACATATAGATGCCCAGGAATAATAATCACAACTCTGTGCCTCAGTTTCCCTATCTATAGGAAGATAATTATATTTTGCAGTGAGGGCACCAGGAATATAATGCTTTGAACGTGTACAGAGGCACATTATGCAGCTATTAGTCTGTGTGATGTGTGCAGGCAAACATATAGGCATATATCACTGAGAACTAGACCCATGATGTTTTTAAAAGAAGCCACATATGATTAGCTTTCTCTTTCTGAAAGCTAATGCTCTGCTCCAGTTTACAGAACTAACTGCTTTCTGCATATCATTCTGGTAACATGCTTCAAACTTGATAATATAATTTATAAAATAAAGACTGAGCTAGGAATGCAAAAGTCTATGAAAGCAAAATGGTCTATGAAAAAATATCTAACAAAGCTTTTGCAGGTTTGGCGCTCTCAGTAACAGCGGAATTGAATGTTGTGAAACTTTGTTTTTAAAGGTAAAGTCCTGTGGCACCTTAAAGACTAACTATAAAGTTTTGAAGCATAAGCTTTCGTGGGCTAATACCCACTTCGTCGGAGGCAAGCAGTGGATTAGCCCACGAAAGCTTATGCTTCAAAACTTTATAGTTAGTCTTTAAGGTGCCACAGGACTTTGTTACCTCTGCTATTCCAGACTAACACGGCTACCACCCTGATTTTTGCTTTTAAAAAAATGTTTCTGCTGGGATGATAAACATCAGCCCCAGGGGCAACTGAGGGGGAACTTTTAAAGGATTGAAAAGAGCTGCTTAGGAAAGAGACCAGCTTACACACAGCTGTTCTTCGGCCTCACCACCCTCATCCAACCCCCCCCCCCCCAACAGAGGCACCTAAAGCCCCTCAAGCTGGGGGAGGGGTAGATTTAGGGTGCGGGGCCTTCACTCAGCTGACACCTGCTCACTATGAAGCCACCAGACACTCCTGCTTTTCTAGGGCTTGTCCCTCCTGAGGCAAAACCAGGCGGGCTCGGCCAGGCGCTGCCCTTGTGAAGAGCGGCCCGCCCCACCCTCAGCGCTGTGAGCTGGGATCCTCCCCCGCCCCGCCTGACTTTCCAGGCACCCGCGAGTCCCAGGCTCCCACCCGCGCTGACAGGGTCACCCCGTTCCCGAAAGACCCGGCATGTCCCCTATGGTGGCAACGGATGAGCGGCCACCTTAGGCGTAACCGCTCCGTGCCTCAGTGTCCCCCCCCCCCCCCGGGGAGCAGCGCTCTCCCCAAGGCGCGCACGGACCCCCAGCAAAGCGCCCCTCAGGCGTCACGTCTCGGCCTAGGGCCCAGCAGCGCAGAGATAACGCGCGTCTGAGGTAGCTCCGCCCCCCCCAGGGCGGGACGTTGTTCCCCACCCGCCAACGCCATGAAAGTACCCGGATGAGCCAGCTCTCGCGCGCGCCTCGCTGCCGTCACGTGGCCACCCAGAGCGGCTCCCTCCTGGCCTCGTGCCCTTTGACCAACGGCGGTCACGTGACTGACTCGGCCTTTCTCCTCCCCTCCCCTATCGGAAGTCTCGCGATTGTTGGAACCCGCGGCTCCTGGCTCCGTGTATCGCGGGGAGGAGGAAGCGGCCCAGGCCTGACGGGACCGAGCGCGGCGCGGTCCCCCCCCCCGCGGCCAAGGTGAGTGGAAGCGGCTATTAACCCTTCCCGCGCTGCCGGGAGGAGGCCGAGCCGAGACCCGGCACCGCCCAGTCTCCCATCGGAGGCTGCTGAGAGGCAGCCGGCCCGACCTCCTCTCCCGTCCCTCAGGCGGGCCGGGTCGTGGGGCCCCCTCAGGCCCGGAATTCCTCTGGCCTAGGCTCACCACAACTACTCCCTCCGCCCCGCCTTCACAGGCCCTAGACCCCCCCCCCCCCCGGTCTTGTCCGCCCCACGACCCCCCCATCCTGTCCGCCCCACTCATTCCCACAGGCCCCTCCCCCGTCCTGTCTGCCCCCACAGGCCTTAGCCCCGCCCCACGTACTCTGCCCCCCCCCCAGGCCTTAACCCCTCCCCCATGCTCCCGTCAGCTCCATTCACCTTCCATAGACTCTCGATCCCAATCATCCTGTGCCCCGCCAGCCCTTCCCCCCCTCTCCTCAGAGCCTTGCTTTAACCTTCCCCTCCCGCCCCCCTTCCACTGCCTGTGCTCAGGGGTCCCATTTACCTCCTCCTCCCCCAGCTCCTTTCCCTGGGCTGGGAAGAAGGTGCATGCTGTAAAGTTTATAAACGGTCATGCATAAGTATTGCTTGTGACAATAGAGGAAGGCACATTGCAGTAAAAGTGCACTCCTCTGAATTTGTGAACTAGTATGTCAGCCTCTCCATTGGGGGGGATTACACCTAGGAGTTCGACTGTCCCTGGCCCAAAGACCTTACAGTCTTCACCAGGTTTAAGATTAGCAGCTGTGTTAGTCTGTATCCATAAATAAAACAAGGAAGACTTTGTAGCACCTTAGAGACAAACCAGTTTATTTCAGCATCTGAAATAAACTGGTTAGTCTTCACCAGTCCATCCCTGACAAAAGGCTAGTTTTGTCATCATCACGTGATGCCCTATACAGAAGACATTAGAAAGAAAGGCTGAAATTACATTAACTTTAAAAGAAGTGTGTGTTTTATTATATAAAAAGTGGCCTAAACAAGATGATAGAACATTAAGTGAAGCTGATTTCATTGTCTGATGTAAAAGTGGTGTATACACATCAAAAGAGACTAACTGAGAATGTGAAGATGATGCTGTTTATAAGTGGAAAGGCAAAATTATAATGCCTGGGACTTCAAAATATTTTGAAGATATGAATCATTACCTGCTAAGTGTTAAATATAGTATTGTTCATTTGCATAGTGTCCACTTGTATACACAAAACTTGTAAATTACTTATTTCAAGGATTAGTTTTTGTTGGTTTTGAGCAGAGTTAGTATGTTGGTGGGTGAGTGGTTAGACACTGAAATAGCATAATACTAAAAATTAGTTTTTTAGGTGTCCCATCTATGATAGCTTTAACATCTTTTTAACCAATTACAAGTTCTATTTTATTTTCACTACAAAACAGTTTTATGAAAGCAGTTTTGCTACTTCTTTTTCTAATGTTTACTTCTTTTACAGATGTCAGAAGATCTTGCAAAACAACTAGCTAGCTATAAAGCTCAGCTCCAGCAAGTTGAGGCTGCTCTTTCTGGGAATGGAGAAAATGAAGACTTACTAAAATTAAAAAAAGACTTACAGGTGAGGATTCAGGGAATTAGAAACTGAGATCTTTTTTTCCTGATTGATGTCAGCAAAAATGCCATCACTTTCTCTCAAGCAGAGACATAACTTGTTGCTGGGCATTTGCACTTCAACAAAAATAATTAATACTTGTCAGGGTTATTGCAAGATGTAAGTTAAGGGTTTGCTTTATGATCTCAGATTGCTTGAAGGGACAGTGGTATAGCTGGCAGTCCCAAAGTATGGCCTGTTTTTTTAAGTTTATTAAACGTTTGTGTTTTATATGCTTTTTTTAAAAAAAGTCACTGCTCTTTGATTTGTTTTTAAAAAAAAGATGTTAATACCTCACCAATCAAGAAGAAAAAGGAGTTCTTATTTGAGATGTGCAAGGCTTTGGCTGAAACACTTAAATAATATTGCCTCCCTTTAAGGCTAAAAAAAATCATGTCTTAGCTTAAGTTGATAGTGACCACACTGTTGCATTGCACATGCAGGCTGAAGGAAGAACAAAGTTTGTGGAAAGAACCCTTTTAGCTTCCAAAGGGTTGGAGAGAAAAGTAAAAAAAAATACGCAAAGTCTTTTTTTTTACTACACACATTTTTGTACCTTTTATAAACTTTATGCGAAGACAGCCTTTCCCAATCTTCATCAGTGGCCTTTTTGTGGTATTAGCATAATACACCAATAAACTGTAGGAAAATTTTATAACCTTGTAATTGAATCTCCTCTCCACTCACAATATTTGCATTTTTTAAATAAAGCCATTGCATCTACATTTAAACTATGTAGCTGTTTCCATTTGTCACAGCATTTGAGCTATCCTGAGCACTGAATTTCTCCACATACATTTGTGTTGACTAATTTGATGCTGATTTGATTTATTCATTATTCACACTTTCAATCACATCCATAAATCAAAGTATCAGAGAGGTAGCCATGTTAATCTGTATCCACAAAAACAACAAGGAGTCAGGTGGTACCTTAAAGACTAACAGATTTATTTGGACATAAGCTTTCATGGGTAAAAAACCCACTGCTTCGGATGCTTATGCCCAAATACATCTGTTAGTCTTTAAAGGTGCCACTGGATTCCTCATTTTCTTCCCATCTATAAAGATAGCTGAAATACTTTTACAGCATAAGTCTGCAATCCTGGCGCACTAGCCTCCCACTGAATTTTTAATAGAAGTTCTGGATATGTAAGGAATGCAAGATTTGTTACGCAGTGTTAAATGTGCCACCCCCTGGAATATGTATAGACTTAAAAGATAAAAGCTACTCCTAGTCCTCAATTAGACCCACTTTGGACAATGGCTTGAACACCTCCATCTTGATCAAAAAGGCCATTTTTAATCACTTCAGGCAACAGAATTGGCACATAATTGTGCCTGCATTTAATGTTTTATTAAATGTAAGAGTATGGGTACAAAATACTACTTTGTTATTGCTAGAGAGAGCGAGAGTGAGCATGCACACTATAGTGGCCAAGTTGTTATTCACAAAACTTAAGTAGATAAAACTACCCACTGCAGCATTCAGCAGCTGCTGCTGCTTGAAGAAATGATAGCAATAAAACTACAACTCAAAAACAAAAGCTAAATCAATGTCTTCTATCAGTAAGCTTTAGATTTCCTTCTAAAGGTCTTGTGTCCACAGGGAACTTGGTAGTATAATCAGAATGTCCTTTATTGCACATTCTTAAAACATATGTATATTTTTAAAATGCAGATCAAAACTCATATTTCCAATACCAATACAAGGTCTGCTTTGATGTGTGGAAATCATTGATGTGAATGGACAACTTGGAAAAAATGTTAAAATAAAAGATCTCTGCACAGATTAGGCAAGATGTTTGCATTCCCATCTCCAAAAGGTTTGCTACCTGTACATTCCACCTTAAAAATGGAAAATAAGTCCAACTTTATTTTTTTAATGTCAATTGTTGCTTCCTGTTCTAAAGATTATCAGTTATGTATCAAAACAATCCTTTGTCTCAGTATTGAATCTATCATTGCCATACACAGCATGCTCAGCATTAACCAAGATATTTTCATGTAAATAATAGGCTTCCCATCTTTTACTTTATTGAGGGACTTCTAGCAAGGTGCCTATGTAACCAAGTATCAAATCTAATGTGTACAAACTAGAGTTGATTGCAGCCAGCCTCCTCTTTAATATGGCATTACAAGCTGTGGAA
Source organism: Sternotherus odoratus (assembly GCA_032164245.1). Taxonomy (NCBI): domain Eukaryota; kingdom Metazoa; phylum Chordata; order Testudines; family Kinosternidae; genus Sternotherus; species Sternotherus odoratus. The sequence goes on from JAVMKO010000005.1 coordinate 100,365,003, forward strand.
ACTATGCATTCCACAATACAGAGCTCCATCTTGACTTGTATGAAAGGCTACTCTCATAAGGATGGATGTTTGCATGCTAGGACCTGTAGTCTCCACAGGTTGCATCTTCATGTCACAGGAAGGTGGCAGCAAGTTACATTGTACAGCTTATTTGGCTGCATGTGGCTACCTTAATTAGCAGTTTTGCTATAGTAAACAATAACAGCACATTCTAACTCTTCCCCACAAGTCTTGCCTTAAAAATAAGCCATTCAGCCTTTAAAGATTTGTGTACAGGCAAGTTGTATCTTAGGCATATTTAACATGCATGAATTTGGCTTTAAGCGGTTGGCAAAAACAGAAGAAAAAAAAAAAAACAATTTAAAAACTCAACTGGAAGTGCGGGCAATTCTGCCCACCATTGATCTCAATGAGAGTTTCACTATACGCGATTTTTGCGTAACCACAGGATGGAACCCTCACGTTAAGATGTGACATGCCTATACTGTTGTTTTACTATAGTTCATGAGCTAACCTATCTAGAGATCAGAGACCTCCCTCTCCTTTCCCCTCAGAAATGCCATCAGACGTCTGAATCCATGAGACAGTTGCAGCTTCTCTTCTGCTTCGGTAGTGGGCACCACATTATTTTCTGCTTAAATAAACTTCTTGTTTTCAACCTCTTTCAGTGCCTGTTCTTAGTTTCAGTTGGTGCCCTCATGTTTTTCCAAAATGCTACTTTCTTTAAGAGTTTTATGGGATAGAGGTCTCTTTTTTTTTTGCTCTCATTCTCCTGTTATTTCTACAAATCTAATTTCCCTAACCCTTGAAACGCTGCATAAACCTAATGGTGATTTTCTGCACCTTCCAATTCCTCAGCTATTACTGTAATGTGATGTCCCCCCTTATGTGCAATACTTCAGTTGTGTTCTCACTAGCACTATACTATGCTGTATGTTAGAACAACAAAACAGATATATTGGAACCCTAACCAATTCAAGACATGGCATATATGGTTCAAGTTTCTATCCACTATCTGTGGCCAGTATTAAGATACATAGGCAAAATAATATTTTACCACAAGTTTGTTGATAGCCTACCCTTTAAACAACTGGTAAAGTCAAGGAATTGTTGATTGAGTAATCTGTGTGCATATTCACTCTAGTTCTACAATGAGCTATTTTAATTGATAAACAACTTATGAAGGAGGCAGAAGTAAGTCAACTGTCTCAAATTACAGTGGTTTCTGTATATCTGAAACGCTTACCTTCAGGTAATCAGTGCACAGCTGTACTCTATTTGACCTGCTGATACACATATCACAAGCCCTGATGCTTCCTGGATTTGCAGATTACTGCTACTACCACCCGCTCTGTGAGTGAAGGAGCAGTGTTAGAGCTCAGACCTGGGGAAGGAAAAGTAATTAATGGTATGTACTCTAAGGAGCTCCCTCAAATGAAATATTCTAAATATCAAAATCAGTGTTGGCCCATATGCATTCTTCTGCAAAATAAAGATTATAGTAAAGGTAGACTGACGATATCCTCTGTTCCAGTCCCTGTCCCAAAATCACCAGAGGGTCTTCTAAAGCAAGAACAAATCCCAGACCTCCTTGTTAGAGAGGTCTGATTGGTTCAGATATCGACAAACAAAAGAGAATCCAGTTGTCAGGCCCTTTGTGCCTCTGTGCTAGCTACTTAAACAAAAGTACATATAAGAAAACGAAACATACACTTGATGGGGTTGGTCTCCAGGAATTACTGGAGTAAAATCCTCAAACTTTTGGAGGAATGAAGAGCAGCCTCCTCTCTCCCTTGAGCTTTCCTTCTCTTTATAAGCCCTTACTTTATCAATAAGCCTTAGTGAATCAGGCTCCAGCTGTTCTCTCTCATCTCTGCTGAGCTGAGAGAGGAACCCTGCTGGGTCCTGGAGCCTTCCTGTCCCATTGTTTATAGTTGTTGATTCCATTTATTAAGAAAAGTGGGATGGGGGAGTCTATCAGAATTGTAGAGAGTTCCTTTGGGGGCCTTTCAAATCTTCTTAAGGGTATACCACTTACCAAACATACTTCTCATCTTGGAACTTGACTAAGGAAAACACTGGAGTCAGGAATGTTGAAGCTTCATGCTTTTTATTGTTTCATGGGCTAAAGTGGAAATCCATTTGAAAAAGGCTGTTCCTCATCACAAGTACAGTTTCTTTATTTAAATCACCTCACAGCCAGTATTTGCAAAGAATGCTTGTGCCTGTGCTGGACCAGCATGTGTTGTTTCTGCTCTGGCAAAATTAATTAGAATTGCTTCCCATTCATCCTGCTGCTGGCCTTGCCTCTGGGCAATATTATTTGTGGTAGCAGCAGCATGGATATAATGTGCTGTGGGGTGAGTCTGGAGAGGAGAGGATATTTGGAGGTAGTGGGGGGGGGGGGGGGAATGCAGAATGTCTGCAATCTCCTTAATTGAAATATTTGCCATTAATTTTGAGACTTGAATCAGATAAAAATTTGGGGCTATTGTAGGGGCTAACATCGTTTCTTGTTTATGAATTCTGGAATTGCATTTCCTCATGCAGGAAAGTGCTTGTGTTTTGCTTTTATTTGCTAGTTGAACCACTTATTTTTTCAGTAGCTGTGATGAAGAGTCTTCACACTGGCAAGCAGGAGTGTAGCACTGATTCAGTTGGCATTTGCTACATTGCAATAAAAGGAGTAGATGTTAAATATCTTTCTCATTAAGGTGAAAAATATGCATTCAAATTCTTATCCTCTAAACCATCTAAGTATTTTCTCTAACTGGTTTACAGAATTTATATAAAATCTAGAAATTTGCCTACCTACTTTGGCTCCTGAGTCAACAAAGATGGTGGCTACCTAATTGGGGAAGTTATTTTGTTTTAAAATAGGTAACATTGAGACCGAACTAAACACCTACCCATGGAAGTGGTCCTTCCAGGTCCAATCACCATGGCACGGCAGTGGGTGGAAACTTGCATTGCTGTGTACCAGGCTGTACCTGCTCTGTGAATAAATAAGACTTCACTTTGCAGTATCTAAAGGCACTAAGCGACAAAGAGTCTTGTAGCACCTTATAGACTAACAGATCTTAACTTAATTACGATCTGTTAGTCTATAAGGTGCTACAAGACTCTTTGTCGCTTTTGCAGATCCAGACTTAACACAGCTACCCCTATGATACTAAAGACATCAAAAATCAATTAATAGGAAAAAAAAGATATATTTTTCTCTGCCATTTGTCTTGTTCAGGTCATTCTGTTAGGTTATTGAGGAGGTTCTTGTCCCAGACTTTGAGGCCCTGATTGAGGAAAGCACTTAAGTTCATAATTAAGTCCATCTTTATTCAGGAAGGCAATTAAGCATGTTCCTAAGTGCTTTCCTGAAATGGGATACGTTCTTAAACTGGGATCTCAAAAAGGAGACACTCCTTTCTCCATAATATCTCTGTGGATACCTCAGCTCAGCCAGTCCCCACTTTTTCAAAGGAACTGAAAAAATGGCACCTCTCATTCAGTGGTGCTTATCATTAGTACGCTTATTTTATATGCAGTATTCTAAAACTAAGAAATTTTTAAAATAATTACCAATGAAAAAGAAACAGCAGTTGAGTCAGAAAAGCAAAACATTCACAATTATCTACCTTAGTTTATTTGAATCAGTTTAGCCCTTGCCTTCCCTATGAGCATTGAATGTAACATTGGCTGCTTACGCCCCATTGCTGCGATATGCTGTTCAGTCAGAAATTGAGAATCATGTGCAGCACACATGTGCAAAGAGAGTCGTATCAAGGATTGTTTCCACATGAATAGCTGTCTGTCTCTGAGCCTATGAGAAAGCAGTTCAGCTAGAAAGAATTGCAGTAAAAAGGAAACATTGGGGCATTTTGAAAGTTGACCAAGGGTGGAGAGATGGCCTCACTTCAATATAGCCTACGGTCATACATCGCTTTCTTCTATTTCTGTGATGTCTAAGACTAATGTACTGTAATTAGTGGTAAATAGCCAGAAGTCTGCTTTACATCAGATATACATTTAATACAATCACTACTAGAAAATGGATCTGTCAACTTAGGGAAAAAATAAAGCACAGTAATGGTGTTTGAAAGTGTATTTTTTGCCTCTTCCTTTTTCAGGAAGTTATAGAATTAACCAAAGATCTCCTTTCAACACAACCTTCGGAAGCCCTTGCAAGTTCTGATAGTTCTGCTTCTGCCCTACCCAGTCACTCCTGGAAGGTTGGGGATAAATGTATGGCTATATGGAGTGAAGATGGACAGTAAGTGTAGAAAACAAACTTCTCTAACAGTTACATGAAATAATACACAGTACAATGGTAAGAGATTTTCATTCAGCTTGAACTGCTCCATTTGAGTAATTCTAACAGAATAGCTAAGAGAGATTAAGTAACCATTGTATTTCCTTTTAGTGAAGTTCAGCATTATAGAGACAGCAAATTTTATATTCGGTGATTCTGCAAACACCTTTTCTTGTCACCACTTTCAAAAGAAATATAACATATACAACTTTAAAAAATACCTACACTTTCATTAACTAATTATCATTTAGTGTAGTGCCTGTCAAATGTACCGGAGTATGTAATTGCCATTCTGTTAATATATTTTACATTTACTCACTGTCATTAAAAATGACTGAAAGATTTAAGTCTGTGCATTTAAGTTGAAACACCATCGTTTGACTGTAAAGGAACTGTAGTTCTATTGAGATTTCAATATTGCTCTGTCTTCAAGGGCTTGGTACTTGACTGTACCATGCTCTGGAGATGCTGTACCAAAATAGTTGGTTTTGACTCCCTCAGCTACTGTTATTGAGAGTTTCTGGTGTTACTTCAATTTAGTCTGATCTTGTAGTCGTTGAAATACAAAGATGTATATTTTCAAAACGATAGTTTATCTTTTATTTTGTAACATAGAAGCATTTCTGAATTTTTTCTAATCAAACTGTTCAGATTAAGTAAACATCCCATTTCCTTTTCTTAGAAAAGAGTTGAATCCTTGTACAATATTGCTGCTAATGTAGTGAAAACTAAATATACGCATTGCTGCAGAATTATTGATATTTTCATGTAGAAAACAAACTGTTCAAAAATGAAAACACTTCTGTTGCTAGGCATTGATGGAAGTATTTTCTTACCTAAGATCATAAATGTTACATTTTTAAAATTCTTGGGTCACTACTGGGTCCCAAGCTCTGGTCCCAGTGATCAGAATGAAAAGTTTGTTGGATCTGAAAGCATTTGTACAGGTCCACTTAGGTGTTTCTAGTTCTGGCAGGTCAAGTGGTATTGGACCTTATTCACTTGGATAATTATCTTGTTTCTTTCCACTAATGCTGCAACATGATTTAAGCAGCCAGTGTCTCAAGAAATGCTAGCTAGAGATTAATGCTTCCTACCACGTAAAAGCTGGGTCTCCCCTCAGTTTTCATACAGTATAAAGCATTGGTGTTTAACTCAAGTGTTTCTCAAGATGGTGACTATATCAAAATGAAGTAGGCAGATGTTAATTGGAATTATATCAGTATGTATAGTCTCCAGCCTCTGTAGCAGAGCTGGGCGGGAGATTTAGAGTCTTCAAATATTTTCTCCATCCCAAACTGAAACAAAGAATCAGTCTCAAAACCTTTGTAAACAGATTATCTGAAAAGCATTAATATGACCTTTTAAAAAGTTTTTAGTATAAATTAACTACAGGTTCGAAATAAAAAGTTGTTTTGAACTAGAAAATGATGAAACAGAACGTTTAAACAATTTTAAAACTTTTTCTTTTTTTACTTTTGAATCAGAAGATTTGTTAAACTCAAAACCAGTCCTTTCCTGTGAACAATTTTAGTTTCAACAAATCAGCATTTGGAAAAGCATTCAGCCAGAAAATTCCTGACTAGCTCTAATCTGTGTTATCTAGAATGCCACAGATTTAAAATCTGATATTGCATGACCTATCAACTTGGGGGGAAAAAAGTGAGATTCTTAACTTTGCAGTTGCACAAGACATTTTTTTCTAGCCTGAATAGCTATTGGGCCTTAGAATGGTCACTGGTTCCTTGATCAGCTAGTGAGGTTAAGCTCTTGTGCAGGACTGATGTACTTAAGTCCCTAAAGAACGTTAACTTCTCGGCTTGATTTGTATTTTGTCCCAAAAATGAAGCAGATTGGTAGCAAGTACTTAACTTAATGTTAGTAGCTGAATAACAGTGTAGGTGTTGTAGGGCTGAGTATTAAACCATTACTCACATGCTTACAGCCATGATATCTTTACAGGTGTTACGAAGCTGAGATTGAAGAGATAGATGAGGAGAATGGTACTGCTGCAATCACGTTTGCTGGATATGGCAATGCTGAAGTCACACCTCTGCTCAACCTCAAACCTGTAGAAGAGGGAAGAAAGGCAAAAGAAGACAGTGGCAACAAACCCATGTCCAAGTAAGTGACTTGTATAACCTTAGATGTGTACTCTAACAAAGATTTAGGCCAGCCAAGCATGTTATGTTGGTGTGGTGGATGGATGGATGGAATTTGCTTAAGGAAACATACTCTGGTAAAAACAACCTGTTAGCATCTCACTCTTAGACCAATTCTGCTGTTGAATTTATCAAGGATATTAAGGAGAGAGAGAAAAGTAGAATTTTTTCATTGCCAGCAAAGAGGCCAGTTCTAAACAATGTAGGTTTCAAATCATGATCTGGTAAAGAGTAATGCAATATGGAGATGATGCTTACAATTTGTATTTCAGGGGAATATAGAGACTTGTGTGTGTAGTGAAATAGTGAGTATATTATAAATTACCGATTAAAGAAGTGGTAAATGCCTGTAATCTAGCAGTAGCTTTTCAGAGCTTCTGCTTGAAATTGTAAGTGCTGTATCAACAAGTTTGCATTTGGAGGAATGAAAAAATAGCTTCAACAAGTGAAGTGTCTTTGATTCTTTGTGGGAATACCCAGGGTTGTGAGGCACCTCATTACTCACTGCCTTTAGCATGAAAAGCCTGGTCTGTGCCTGTCACAGGTCAGCTCCCTGACCTCACTGGCCCCAGGCAACACAAGCACTCCCCTTGTAGCCTCGGCAGGTCCTGCACTTTCGCTTCAGGTTAGTGCTAGGCGTATTCGTGCCCCCAAGCATCTCCGTGCAGTGTCGTCTCTCTGTTCTAGTGGATGCTGACAGTATTCAGATTTGCTGCTGCCAAAGAAGCAGTGCACCCAAATTTACTACACCTCAGATTATTGTTCTGTTTAACACACAGCACTTACTTATTTTTTCTATAAACACATCAAACAGATTATTTAACAAAGTAGAGAGATCTGGGGGGTAGCAAGTAAAGTATTGGAAACAAATGGTTATATATCCCATACCATCATAACAAGCATTCTAGAACCTAGATTTAACTAATCTTATAGATCAGTGCTCACCCAAAGTCTTTACAGCAGTGTTGTCTCTGACCCTTTGTTCATAAGACAAACATGTGGCTAGCTTGCTTTTTCAGTGAAGGATCCAGGCTGTACCTCTGCACCCCAAGATATACCCCAGGAATCCATTGTCTTTACTCATAAACAGGATTCACACCTGCTGTTTATTCCTTCCTCTAAATTTCCTCTCTTCAAGATTTTGCAGTCTCTCAATTAACTTGGCTCAGTATTGAAACAGGCATCCATTTTGAGACCCATGCCTAATACACACATGACCTGACAGAAAGATAAGTGTCTGTTACCTCCTGCTTGAAAGAAACCTGTCCAAGACACGTCCCCTTCTGATTACTTGCTTTAAGAACGTAATTCTCAGCACAGACACACAACACTTCAAATATTATTTGTACGTTTCACAGTGTTTATGATGGCCAGTGAGCTACTGGCTCTTGGTAGAGACTTTGCATGCCACCTTATAGTGAATTATTGTGCATGTATCTGACCCAGGAGATCCCTGTAAAACTCTAGGCACCCTCTGTGCCCTCTGCCAGCTAGCACCAAGAGGTTCCTGATTCACAGCTTCCTGATAAGAAACCAAAATGTAGAGGGGTTACATCTTGGGAACCAGTCTATTTGGAGACCCAAGTACTGGAGCAGCTCTTGCGTCCTTCCTCCAGCCTACGGTAGGTTGTAGGAGAAACTCATAGGATGTGTACTGACTCTGCCTTACCGAACTGGGGACACTAATATGATCCTTGAGGGAGGGAGTGGCGGGTGGGTGTACATGCTTAATCCCTCCCCTTTTGGAAGAAGCATAGCAGGTGGTTCCTGTCACTTAGAGATCCCCTGGTAAAGAGATCCCATCGGTATGGAGGACTTGTGCCTCTGTCCTAGCTCCCCAGCACTCCTGTCCCTTCCCTTGGTTCCTGGCATTCTGGCTTTGTTAGAGCCACATTGCCTTTCTCTCCTCGGTCTACTATTCTTGCAACACCTCTTCCATGCCAAAAGGGGTTCCACAGCATTAAAGAAAGCTTTTGCAAAAACGGCAATACAAATTTGGGTTTTATCAAGTTCTTTGCAGATTCCCCAAGAGACTAGTGGAGGGGATAATATACTTAAGACCATTTCTCCCTTTCCCTGTACCTAATCCCCAGCACAGCTGCTGATGGTTACCTTATCAGTGCAGAAGTCTTGGATCAAGGGTATTCTTCTCAGGCAGATCACCATGGTGAGATTTGGCCCATCTTGGAAAAGAACCATGTTCATTTAGAAATGTTACTTGATTATGTTTGAAAGGGCCATTTGAGAATTTGTGAAACTGGGAATTTGTCATCTCTGAGGGTTGCTCTATTTGAAATGACCTGCTTGGGGCATTTTTATTACTCCTGATTCTACATGATAAATATTACAGGAGTGTAAGGCTGTAATGATATTCTCAATTGATAGACTGCCTTACAGAAGAAATGACTTAATGTTTTTTCTAGAATCAGAGAATGAATCTGTTCTGTACAGGCAGCAGGTGAAACTAGGCTTAAGATGCTCTTATCACACCATGGTACCCATGTGTTACACACAACTTACTTCACAGCTTTGCTCTTGCATCTATGGAGTACAGCTTGTTGGGGGAGGTTTGTCAGCATTCTTCATAAACATACATAGTCCTGACTTGGTTGTGTAATCACTCATTGAGAGTCCTGTTTTACACACCTAATGACTTACAGTAGTTGCATTTAGTTTCGTACTTGGTACTTAATGTACCTCAGACTGCTTTATGAAGAGGACATAGAGGCACAAACATAATCATGGGCTACCCTTCCTTCCTACAGAAAAGAGATGATTGCACAGCAACGAGAATATAAAAAGAAGAAAGCTTTGAAAAAAGCCCAGAGAATCAAAGAACTTGAACAGGAACGAGAGGACCAGAAAGTCAAGTGGCAACAGTTCAACAACAGAGCCTATTCTAAAAACAAAAAAGGCCAGGTTTGTATACGCTGCTGGTGTGAATAGCTAGCAACAGGTGTAATCCGACCTACTAGTAACAGGAAAAATACCATGCACAGAGTATGTTTTGGGTGCAGATGGCTCAGCTTCACAATCTGAAGCAGCCCAGCTGCAAAAGAGTGAGTGTAAATAGGTAGCTTGCTGCTGTAGGAAGCCTGAGTAATCATGCCTAAATATGAAAAGTAAGTCTTAGGCCTTTGCTTGTGTACGCTAGGAAACTTGGTCACTTTATGCAAGAATTGGGGTTGCCTTTAAAAATATTTGTAGTATAAATTAACTAAATTTTGCATGTGGAGGCTCCACATCATGCCATACATTGGGGAAACTGTTGAGACCTTAATGCTGGCAAGTGTTTAATTGGACCTCGTATACACCCAGCATACCTAGCTTTTCATGGCTGTTCTAACTGTGCAGGAGATAAGGAAAAGCATAGAACAAATACCCATGGAAGGTGGTAGCACTGTTCCTCAAATTGTATTTATTTTGGTTTTCACGAATATATGTTCATAGTAGTGAGCTCTCTGAACACTAACGTTAGCTTTGTCAATGGTAATATTAGCCATTGTATAGAAATTCAGTGATGCAGATTCTGCCAGAGATATTCAGGGAAAAGAATTCTTGCCACAGCCTAGATCTGTAAGAAGACCTATGTACAGGTGTGTGCTGGGATTTATCTATGGGTGAGGTACGTGTGTCTGTGACTTACATCAATAGTATATAGGAATTGGAAGCTGGGGCTAGTCATTATTATGAAAAACCAAGACATTTTTAAAAAGTACAATACAAGCCCATAACAAACCCTTCTGACTGGCCTTGGTTTAGCATGGTGAGGTGTTTCCCCTATTGAGACTGAGCTTGTACTTACCGAAGCTGGAGCATTGAGTCCACTGTTGGTGGCAGCATAGACAGGGAAGATTGGAGTCCACTGGAGCAGAGATCCTGAAAGTCTGGTGTTGATCCTGAAAGTCTGTGGGCAACTTGGCAGCCATTTCACATGTCTGGCAGAGTAGACGTATTTCAGAGAAGGTGGTGGGGAGACTGAAGTGTTGCAGTATTGCTGCCCACTCTGGTTTCCTCCCACTCACCCAGCAGCAGTGTGGGACTCCTGGGGGAGTGCTAAAACTTCAGTCCTTTTGAGCACTTATCACAAAACAGTCTTATGATAAGGAATGTGGCTTTTATTCATGAATATTGGCTACAAGTGCTCACAGAGAGACCTGGTTAGAGCACAGGACTGGGTGCCAGGAACTTCAGTTCTGACTCCTCCTGTGCCCTTCGGTGGTAAGCACATTGTCAGTTTGCCTGTCTTATAAAGTAGGGTGTTGAAGATTAGTCAGTTGTCTAATTCTACAAACAATCAGTACTCATGTATGAACAGCAAACTGTCTTGAACTGACTAATCAGGAATGGTGTTTTTGTTTCCTTTTCAGGTAAAGAGGAGTATTTTTGCTTCCCCTGAGAGCGTGACTGGCAAAGTCGGGGTTGGAACATGTGGAATTGCAGATAAACCCATGACACAATATCAAGATACCTCTAAATATAATGTCAGGCATTTGATGCCTCAGTAAGAGAGGGAAAAGGCTAAACTTCATCTCTGCAGGGCTTTACACTTATCTTTTTATCATTATATTTTTCTAAAAGTAAATTATTTGTTGGCATGTAGTGAATAGTTCATTTTGTCACCATCACTTGGCTTCAGCTGATGTGAGCCTTAAAGAAATCTACAGCTATTCAGTTGACTATCGTCATCATTACTAAACTTTTATATTATCATCTTAAAACAAAATTGTGCAGCCAGATGTTTTCATGAACTGCTGTTGGCAGTTACATTGAAACAGCAGTTAGCTGAAATGCTGGTCTCCAGAATCTTCCATTCATACTTTTAGCAAGGGTACGGTCAGAAAAATGACTGTAAAAATGGCACCTTTAAAAGCTTCATTCCCTCTGTATTCACAGTCCGAACTCCTTGCTTTAGTGACAAACTACACTAGCACTACAGAGCCAGTACAGCTCTGGGAAAGTTAGCTGGATTCCATCCTAGCTTGTATATAAAATGGAATTGTTAATAAAATTCTAAGTTACTCCCTTGCGATCTCGCTGAAGACAGTCGGCTTGTACAGCTGTAACTGCGGGCAGAATGTGGCCCACAGACTAGATCTGAATAGTGTGATGATTCATGTGCTAGAAACAATACAACTTCACTTTTGAGTTTCCAGAGTGAATTTGCAGGGCTGGAAATTAGGGGGAAGAAACTTCTTACATGTATAATGAGCAAATTTAAACTGGAAATCACTGAGCCACAACCAGGGAACCATAAGGTGACATTTTTAGAGAGTCAAATTTCAGAGTAAAACTGCACTTTAAAAGTGAAGATTTAAGTGTTGGGAATATTTCAATCATTTGATCTGAAAAGCGTGTTCTCAACCCTTCTACGCCTTGCACTGGGGTTCTACGGGCTGTGTATGGGACTTGACAACTGTACAGTACATTTCCACCTTGTTGAGCAGCCTGCGTGTGGGTTTTTTCCCATCCATTTACACAGAACTGAAGCACATTAGATAAGAATGCCTGGATCCTATTTAGTTAGTTGGAACTGAAGTTTCTGCCTCGCTATAATCCTGGCTGTGGCCCTAGTGTTCATTGTAATTTCAGCCCCACACTGTCGGCGAGCCCTTTTAATTTTATTCAGGAAACCACATGTAAAAGTTCTTGCCTTTGTATGTGATTGTTTCCCTCTGTTAGTTGTTTCCCACTTACAGTACTGGTTCCACTTCTGAATCCGTAAATGTTTGGAAAAAAACAAAAGTTAATGTATAGCCCTGTATACAATGTAGATATTATTTTTGTAAAATCTAGGGCTGAGTTAATGAACAGGAGTACTTTGGCTATTTCCTCCATTAAATAATTCAAGTGTATTTCTTGTTCATTAATCCTGACCATGTTTCCCTTGTATATTATGTTAATGTAGCTCATTTTGTAATTTGTTAATTAGATCAGGTCATGTCAGCAATTGATAATGCACTGATTGGTGGAAATGTCCATCAGTTACCTGAGTGTCAACTCAAGCTAAACTCTGCAACTGATAGTGTAGAATCCATGCATAGAAAAAGATTCTTCCTATTCATGGGAGAAAGTGATTTTTATGAATACAAAGTGTGTTAATTTCAGTTTTGTATGTTTAACTTTTATTAAATAAAGTGTTAAAATCTCTTGGAGATGTTTGGAAAAGTGAAAATGCACAGTGAGTAGGCACTGTCTAAGCTCACCATAAAGACTGCTGTAGAATGGTGAAGTACTGTCAGATATAGGTAAGGAAACTGATTAGTGAAGAGGAAAACACACTGAAAGTGCTTCAATTTCATTACCCTCCATTGCAAAACTCGTATTTGAGGCAGGGGTATAAACTTCACTGCCTGCAGAAGAACTTTAATCTAAAATGAAGGGTAAGGCTGGTGGCAGGAGAATCCCCTCCCCCCCAGTAAAACAGCCATTTAAGAAAGTGGTGTGTATGTCAGAGATCTTGTACAGCGTGCACTTTAGACAAAGACCCATTCACCTGTCAGTCATTAGAGGGGGACATTGGTTCTGCTGAATAGTGAGATGGCTGAGTAATGAGGCATGTGTCTGATTCCATGGAAAACTCGACTTGGTCAGCATGCAATGGTTCCTGACAAAAGCAGCAGTTTTTCTGTGTAAGGAAGAACAGAGACTAGAACACCTGCTTTAAAACATGCAGGACCTGAGTTTATGGATAGTCACTCTCCTCACTAGTGCTGGGGTTGATCTGAATGAAAACACCTTTTTAAAAAGGGCTTAAAAATGAAGCATCAAACATTGGGGTGGGGTATGTCATTAACCAAAATTTAAATGGCAAATCCACTCCCTTTTGGTATAGAAAAAGTCTTCACCATAAAAGCATTGTCTCCAAAGAGAATGTCAGGGGCAGACAGCTGCCAAAAATGAAACAGTACAGGCTGATCCAGCATTACTGGGGGAAACCCCCATGCCTCAATTCAAGATGGATTGTCTCATGGGACCTTTTTTAAAAAAAGAAATAGTTAAACTAATTGACATACTGAAAGTCCACATGAGCTATGCGTAAGTGGTATATACTTGATCACTTGAACTGTGTTTAGGTAATGTTCCCTTTCCCTTCCTTGTGTTAATGACTGCTGTCCCAAGCTAAACAGCCTTAATGCACTTGGCTGTGTTATCAAGCTGGCGGTAGCAGTACAGATAAGTGTCTTTTTGAAAAAAAAACACATGGGATCCTTCTGCAAGGAAAATGCTATGAATCACTTCTGGACTAGCAGGATGGATGTGGTATTAATGGGAGCAAGTTGAAACTGGAGTAATTGAAATAAGCAGAATCGAACTAGAGCTGACCACGACAGCACAGCACTGCTAGTAAATATCAGAGCGCAGTCCTGTCTTACCCATCAATTTGAATGTATTTCTGAAATGTCAACTGACTTGACTTTAAACTTGGGTTGACATACAGAGTGGTAATAAAATCTACTTGGTCTCAATAAAATTTCATAAAATTTATTTGTATGTTTTTAAACAAGTTAATACAGATATCCACAAACAAAATTATTTTTCAATCATGAAAAATGCAACATCTTTGCAGCACCATCCCCATGTTATAAACAGAGATGGGGTCAGCAGTTGTGTATTGTTTCAAAGACTGGCTTTTATGAGTCAGCACCAATCAATTTTGTGATGTTCTTTTTCTTAAAGTAGCAAGTGGCTAGAGCACCTGTGTAGTTACAGCACAAAAAATAAAATGGTCAGGGGAGCTTAGAAAAAAAACTCATGTACACGGCAACAATCACAAATAAACTCACATTAAGTTAGATACACCTTAGAAAAATATTTTTCTGTCAAAGGCTACACATTTAATTTCCAAACTGCATCTCCAGAATAGTAAGATATGCTGAACACGAGGGACTGTGTATGTATCCCATCTTAAAGCACAAATTGCTACAAGAAACCCATAATCTGGTACAGTCTAAAACAGATAACATGCAGATTGTAACCTATTGGGAAAATTGTAACAGCACAAACTTGACTCACAAATTAGAGAGATGGCTCGGTACACAGGGAGAAAAGTGAAATATTTATGCTGTATTAGTAAGAGCGCACTTCTCTTTCCCTCCCAAGTCAATGAAAAAACTCCCATTGGCTCTAAATGCATCACTGGTTTTCAGAAAGAATAGCAAATTTAAATTCTGTGGAAGACGGTATCACCTCAGCTGAGTTTTTAAAAATAAAACAGATAGGCATTTTTTGTCAGATACTTCAAATATTGAGAACAAAACACAGGGCTTACTGGCTATTGTACATTTCATGGTCTGGATACTGTACATTTCATGGTCTGGATACACATCCGTTCCTTTGTTTTCTAACTATGCTAAAGTTTGATTGTCACTTGACTTAGAGGTCTGTAAATACAAAGAAGGACCTTGTTCAACTTATAATTAAGTTTACTACTATTCAGCACTATAGCTGGTTGGGAAAAAAATGGCAAATGTTTATTGTTCACTGACATTTCTCAACCAGTTTTATTCAGCACTTATTTCACAAGATATTTCTAACTAACTATCTGACTTGTGTCTTGATCACTGAAATAGTAAGCATGGGACAATAGGGTTTCTCTTTCCCTTCAAACAAGTCATGCTGGAATATAGATACCTTGGTGCTCATATTGCTCTTTGCATACCTCTGACTGCTAGAAGCTGGGACTGGATGACAGGGGGATGGATCACTCAATAAATTACCCTGTTCTGTTCACTCCCTCTGAAGCATCTGGTAGTGGCTACAGTCGGAAGACAGGATACTGCGCTAGATGGACTGTAGGTCTGACCCACTATGGCCATTCTTATGTTCTTATACTGCTTATCAAAACCTTTTATTTGGTCTCTAAACGGGTTAGTTTAAACTCAACATTTCCAAACAAAGTGTTCTGTGTAATATACTAAATTATACATATTTCTATCGTGCTGTAAACAAGAGATCTGCTTAAACAATGTATTTTTAGTGTAGAAACATCAAAACAAAACCCCTGTAGATATTGTTTAGAAAGCAAAATCTGTGTCATTTTATACAAGGACACCAGCACATAGCTGAAGCTCAATATTTAACCTACCATATGATGATCACTGGGTCAAGTTAGGCAGAGAGAATGTTTATCCTAGCAAGTACAAAACTCTAGGAAAACAATTGTTGAACACTGGTCTAAAAATTGCTTCCTCTTCCCAGACTCAAAGGCACTATTCCTCAGTGAGACTGCCCATGCTAATTTTCAAACTTGAGGTGCTTTTGCTGCAACCCTGTTAAAGTGTGGTTCAAATGTTTCTTTTTACAAGGCAATAAGTGTATATTTTTGCACCCTCACATCACTTCAAAGGAGTTGAAGGAATTTTTCCTCAAACTTCCACAAAACAAATATCCCGAAAGCAACCAACTGACCACCCGACCACCGGGAGAGAGAAACCAAGTTTGGAAACTTACAGCCAAAAGATTCTGGGGTGAAAAAAAAAATATTCAGAAACTTACTGTTTTGAGGAGAGGGTTAAATGGAAACTTTTCTACACATAACCACAGTGAATGCTATGAGTTGCTTGCTAGAATATTAGTATCCCAAAGCAAGTACTCTACGTGATCTATTACCATGAAGTCAGTGTGGAAGTTGAAACCATGATTGTGACATTAAAACAACCATGAAGACCAGCTTCTCTTGTCCATTCTTTGGCTTTCATCTCCTTTACAGCTAAATGGGATAGTGTGCAAATGTTCTTGGAGGACACAATTATCTGACTCGGCCAAATTCATCCCTGCTGCAATGTTAATCTCCGTGGTGTATTATAGAAGGGATGAATTTAGCCTATTTTCTTGTGCATTTAGAAAAATGGGTCTTCGGTCTCAGTAACATTTCTTTTAACAGTAATTGGAGTCAAAGGCAGAACAGGAAAGAATACAAGTTCTGTCTGGTCTGAAGCTAGCTATGTTGCCCTCTTGGGTCCTTTGCTTGCTTGGTCTGTTGTACTGAGAAATGTGAAATAAACTAGGGCTTGAAGAAGGGAAGTTCCATATAACCTTATGCTTTAAACTCCACACCAATACTGCCCACAGAGTTTGAATTAATTGGGATTTTTAAATAGGTTTTTTCACTTTTCTACTGTGCTTGTTTGATTTTTGATCCACATACACTGTATTGTTCCAGCATTTCTGAGTACACTTCACAACCCATACTAGCTACCAGATGTTTCTTATTATGGATTCTAAATCACCTAGAAACATGCTGATACCAGACAATGTCACTTGACTAGCTGAACATACTAAGTAACACTTAGCGCTCACCCTTCCTCGCCCCCAGGTTGTACTTTATACATTCAAAGCCCTGTACAAACATTATCTTAATTCTCACAACATGGCTGCAATGCAGGCAATATTATCTATATTTACAGATCAGGAAACTGAGGCACAGAAAGATTAAGTGATTCACCCAAGAGCAAAAGAGTCAGTGACCTGCTCAATCCACTAGACCGTGCAACTCCTCATAGCAAACACGGTGTTCATCTGCAGTGGAACAAACTTGCAGATTAGGGAACTTTTCCACCATCATCATGTGGTCCCAAGAAAGTCAAGAATGCTCTTAAATGGCAGCAAAATAGAAGCATGAAAAAGACTCCTAACTGGAAGCACCAAAGGGTAGGTGAGGTGAAGAAGAGTAATTTCTGATGCAGGAACCTGAAGTACATCCCTTCCTAAAACAGGAAGGTCCCGTTCTTATAAAATGATCATTCAGTTGAACAATGTGTTCAAAATCAGAATGCTCAGTGTCTTCTGACCCCCTCACAGCCCTTCAATCCTAGTTCATAAAGCAGTAGGGAATCAGCAATCACCTGGCTCCATCCACCCATAAGGAGGGTGTAGAATTCTAGGAGCCTGCTGAGAGAGATGTGGTCAGCTAAGGATGACGTACAGGCTCATGAAATTCATCCTACCAGCTACATTTCACAGAGCATGCAAGATATTGCAATATACAAGAACAAAGATCACCAGGATCGCTGGAGCTTTTCCATAGCAACCTATTTGTCCAAGTTTAGTAGAAGTTGCTCAACAGAGTTGCTTGAGTGTCACCGTCCCGTTCCCCCCCAAAAAAGGCAGCACTAGTAGGGTTATCAGTAAGGCCCTATCAAATTCACAGTCCGTTTTGGTCAATTTCACAGACATAGGATTTTACAAATTGTAAATTTCATGATTTTAGCTATTTATATCTGAAATTTCAAGGTGTTGTAATTATAGGCACCCTGACCCAAAAAGGAGTTGGGGGAAGGGGGAGGAATCACAAGGTTACTGTAGAGGGGATGCATTACTGCTACCCTTACGTCTGCGCTGCTGCTGGCGGTGCCGCTGGGCAGCTGGAAGCAGCGCCTGCTGGCCGGGAGCCCAGCTCCGAAGGCAGATCCGCCACCAGCAGCCGCGGCACAGAAGTAAGGATGACATCGTCTGGTACTGCCTCCCTTACTTCTGTGCTGCTGCTGGTGGGGCACTGCCTTCAGAACTGGGCACCTGGCCAATCGCTGCTGCTCTCCAGCTCTGAAGGCAGTGCAGAGGTAAGGGTGGCAATACTGCGACCTTCCCTGCAACTCCCTTTTGGGTCAGGACTCCCCATTTGAGAAATGCTGGTCTCTCCCATGAAATCTGTATAATACAGGGTAAAAGCACACAAAAGACCAGATTTCCGGGATGCATTTTTCATGGCCGTGATTTTGGCAGGACCCGAGTTATCAGCCTTCCAGCACATGAGATGCACACCGGCCGGCCCCAGGTCAACATTTCTAGAACTCCACCTGCGGGAACAAACACAATATACCCTATGTCTACGGTCCCTACACTGCAAAGAAAAAATCCACAGCACCGTCTCAGCGCCCAAGTCAACTGAGTCGGGCTTGCGCTGTGGGGCTAAAACCAGCAGTGTAGACTGGGCTCAAACCCAGGGAGAGGGGAGGGTCTCGGAGCCTAAGCTAGAATATTCACACTGCTAGTTTTAGCCCCACAACCCAAGAAAAGTGAGTTGGTCTCGGACACCCGGCACTGTGGGTTTTTCTTTGCTGCGTAGACACCCCTCTATGCTACATCTATGCTACACAATTTCTCTGCCCCACTTGTCAGATAAGGCAACACCCATTTTTCAAGGGGAGGTGCGCACAGGAATCTGGATCAAAGTTAGTGCATTGGCTTCAAGTAAGCAGCCTACCTTTTCTTCTAATGTCTCATGTACATCTCTACTCTTGGGGTGAAATCCTGGTCCCCTTTGCCATTGACTTCGCGAGGGTCAGCGGATCACTCTGGGTGACTGCAGCTACTCCCAGGTTGCAAAGAGCAGGGATTTCCCTCACTGTGGCCTGGTGCCAGGGAAATACTGGAACTCAAACATAACAAAAGTTACGATCCTGAAAAAAATATTCTCAACTTAGAGCAAGTAACTACGGGCCTATCCTGCGCCCACTAATTTAATTGTGAAAACTCCGATTCATTTCAGTAGGAGCAGACCAGGTCCTAAGGCAGTTCAAAGAATGAGCAGTGCAAATGAGGTCTACGCAGATAGGGCAGCAAGCAACCTAAGAAAGGACCAGACAACAAGGTGCTGGAGTTTTCAGCTCAGAAGCAGATCTTACCAAACAAGGTCAGAACTAAATTCCTCTGCACAGGAGTGTACAGGTCTCACATGATAGGTCACTCTGAGATGACCTTCTGTCAATGAGGTCTTGAATGGAATGGGCTTTAAAATGACCTCTGAGTGACAGTCCTCCAAAGATCAGAGGTGTAGCCGTGTTAGTCTGGATCTGCAAAAGCGACAAAGAGTCTTGTAGCACCTTATAGACTAACGGATTTTAGGGATCATGAGCTTTCGTGGGTTAAGACCCTAAAATCTGTTAGTCTATAAGGTGCTACAAGATTCTCTGTTGCTTTGCAGTCCTCCAAAGAGTAACCCTGCCAAATGCAGCAAGCCAGCCATCCCCCCCACCTCACTCTCGGACACAAGATGACACCGGTAATAGATTGGTGTCAAAATGAGGAAAATACCGGATGGCCTTTTTAATGGGTTTTTCTGTAGCACAAGGACCTTTTAGAGACCTAATTTATGGGCAGAGGACTCACCAGGACGAGCTTCTGGGGGAAGAGGCATATGTGGAGGTAATATAGGTGGAACAATTAGAGGAAAGCCACCTTATTTCTGTAAAATGTAGTAGAGGATGGATTTAGAGCTTGCACTAGAGATTGCGTGGTTCACGGAATCTACAAGCCCAAGTAATTGCCACAACAAAACATAACTTTATGTAGGAAACAAGCCTGGAAAAACATCAAGGAGAATGGCCCGTAGATTTTATGAGGACCAAAGAGATAGTTTGTGATGCAAGGTGCGATGTGATGAGAATAGGCAAGTCTAGATAGAGGAAAAGGAAATATGAGGAATTGTGTCCGCCATGTGGTGGTAAGCAGAAAGCTGATATTGCTGCTAACTTGGGAATAAAGTGCTTTGGATAAAAAGGACACAATTCTGATCCCACTAAAGTTAATGAGAGTTCCACTCTGCTTCTAAGGGAAGAAGATAAGGCTTTAGAAGAAATGAGATAATGATGCAGTTGTTTATAGAGACAATAAGGGACTATGTGATTGGCACCATGGGAAGGGGAGTCTATAGGACAACAGACATCTTCTATTCAAAGCTGCACCTTCACTTGACTCCGTTTTGGCAACAGGCAGGACTGTATGGATTCCCCTTCAGACATACCAAAACTATTTGATGCCTGGCCTCTTAGGAATGAACTAATTGCAAAACTCCCAAATCTATGCTACTAACCTACAATTTAAGAATTCCTGGATACGCCACCAGCTCAAAACCCAACACCATATGTATCAGAGACACATCCTCACCTAGACACACATATCCTTAAACTCTCTAAGGCATGGAAAGCACAGAAGGTTTTGAAGTAAGTCTGAAGGAAGTAAATGTAGTTTCATTCACTTTCCTGCTCATCTTATTGTCATTCAGATACCTCATGACATGCATGTCTGACAACATCTTCTAAGCCCAAGAGTAAAAGCATCTTACTGTGCTGCATCCTCTCTCACTTATACATGCTTCAGTAGCATCAAAGGTCACCCTCGTCTGATGCTCCAATGAGGGCCAGAAACTAAGATTATACTTGACCAACATGTCTTGATAATTTGCCATTTGGGGATTATCATTCACAAACTCTTTTGAAAGAGCTGCATCTACCAGTGTTAGTCTTGGGCACTGAAACTGTGAAGTTTTCCAGGCTCCTGGCCTCAATTACCCAACTCTCAAGGGAAGAGTGGGTATAACTAAAAGCGATGTTCTTTGTGGAAAGTACCTTTGGGACAGAGTTCAGACAATGCCTTAAGGAAGTTTATGTTGCAAAAATTCATTCCAGAATGGATTTTCTGTAGCTTCTCAACTTGGACTTAACCATATTGGTTAACAAACCTATGGAAACTATATGGACCCTTCAAAATTCCTGCACCTTCCTCTATGCTTCTAAGTGTGTAGACAATATTTGAAATGTCCTCCAATCGCTCTCGTTCTCTTTTTTCTTTTTGGAAGAAGAGCTGCTTGCACGAAGAACTTGCTTGCTTTTCTGGGAGTTGGATCTGATTTCTAAAGTGCAGAAAACTAGACAGAGAGGAAAAATTCAGGATGTCAACACTCAAATAAAGGCCTTGATACCAGACTTATGTTGACATAGCAGATTCTCAGGGAACAGTAACCCATCATGGAGTTCCATCCAAGTGTGCCAGCACAGATGGGTATATTAAAGGCTCAAAGATTTCAGCTTTGGATGAACAATGTCTTAAGACAACAAATGGGAAACTGAGAAAGAACTAACTGCATTATATAAGCCATCTGAAGAAATTACTGCTATCTCAATAATGGCAGAATAATACATGAGAAAGTATGAAGATCAAAAGCTTTGGGGGGCATTTCTCAGTTCTGAAGAATGGGGAGAAGTAGATCCATAATTTTGACTTGCTTTGCTAGTTCTTTTGGAGCTAAGTGCTTTGGTGGAACATAGCTCTCAACAAGATCAGACATGCGTCCTTGGATCTACATCTCAAGCTGCTGACTGCTTGAAAAGTCAGAAGGGAACTTAACAGCAACTGATTTTTTTAAGGCTGGTGGTGATCGTTAAGCAGATCCAAAACATTGGACTATTCTGGCTTATCACAAAGGGAATGATTAACCTGGTTATAGAACATAAAAATTGAATTAATCTCCTAGTCTGATTTACTAGGTTAATCACCTAGTCTAGAACCAGAAGGTTAATCACCTAGTCTGATTTACACAGTATAGTCCAATTAGCTATGATGATCTGCTCAATCATTTCTGGCAGCTTCTCTGGGCCATTTTTCTGTCTTGGACATTCCAATGTAAAAGGCTAGATTAACAACAAAACTAAATAACTAACATTAGTTTAGTTGTTAGAAGACTCTAGAAAGAAAAGCTAGTGCTAACAATATAGTATTAAAGCAATGAAAAAGGGATTCAACCAACATCAGAAAGAAGCTGTGGAAACATTTCTCTCACATAGCAGATCTTCCACTAACGTTCCTTTCACATCTCTGAATGGAACGGATACAATGAAATCCCTAGAAGGGACTCAATCACCAATAAGCAGCCAACTTTTGTCATTAACTACTACTACTATAAAGGCTTGTAGGATAATTGTGTTAGTCCTTTAAAGGCTCTCTCTACTAGGACACTGAAACTTGCCGATCCATTGGGTGGATCATTGAACATATCATAGATGGAAGCTACCAAATGGATTACATTTCCCTCCCTTCCAGCTGCAGTATTTGGAATTGAAATTTCAAGACCCTTGACTGCACTCCTAAAGATGACAGCCAATATCAAAGTGATCCCAAAGGGTATACAAATGGGTGGCTTTACCGGAAAGGCTTTCAGAAAAATTGGTTAAAAAACCACACTCTGGGATAGCTCTGCTCTGCCAAGATTGCTCAACCCTGACTTTCTTCCTTTATTCATTTTCATTTTTTTAAAGTTTTCTAACTTTTATATTTCCCAAACGTGATATTTTTGCCAAGCGACCTTTTTACCATCGCCCATGTGTACCTTTTGATCCAAAAAATATACAGCCAAAGAGGAAGAACCAGAAGGTGGGGTTGCCCAGGATGGCTGGAGTTCACTAGTGATCGTGAATGGTGGGACTCATCTCCAGAGAAGCTGAACACCACAAGATTCCATCAACAGGAACTGAAGATCAGCCTCTGTCTATGTTAAGTTCTTTTCCAGCATTTCATTGCTGCAGAGAGACTGTCACAAAATGGTGGTTATCAGAGCTCATTTGAACAGTGTCAGATATAAATACCGGCTGTTGATGATTGTAGCAGGGGCAAAAATTGGTAGATGTGAGGGCTCAGTCAATAGTTCACACACGATCCATCAATCTTTACTCACTTGACTTCTTCTTACTAATGTGAGGAGCCTCATTGAATTAAGTTGATAAACACATGTAACAATCCATAGCTGCCTATATTCAGGTTCTAGAATTGTTAGCAAGGATCAATTCCATGATATGCAGCATGAAAATAAAACAAAGAAGCCCCAATCAATTCAGATAAAGGAATAACTCCATTAACTGGCTGGTTTGTATCTCTGCTGAGGACAGCCACTAGAGGGAGACATGATCACACACACTAAATCAGAGTATTACATATGCACATGTGTAAGCAGATTATCAAGAGTAACAACCTGACTCAAGCTTTAAGAAACAAAAGAATTAAAAACCCAGATATAACGCATCACATCATGGAAAGATTATTCCCCCACTCCATGAACAGGGATTTTGTGTCTAATACTGTATGACATATCGCAGAGGGGATTTGATAACATGGGAATGTTCATACACACATAATTTACAGAAATTAGACAAAATCTACTTTAAAATTATTCAGGATCTTCTTATAATGGGATTAAAGGGGAATACACTTTTTTCCCCTCCAGGCACAAGAAGAACAAGTGTATGCTAAAGTCATATGAGCAACCAAGACGGAGGAACACAGTTCATTTCAGACCCAGAAATGTTTAATGATGTTAAAGTGCTACTTTAATGTGGGACCATATTCTAACATATAAACACAATTCCACTGCACTGCTAAATAAGGTTGTCTTCTTTTTTTTTTTGTTTTTTGCCCAACCCTACTCTAAAAACAATAAAATAAAATCAACAGGATTGAAATTAATAATCCATTCAAATCAGCAATAAGTTACACATTTTATAAAGCATTTTTTCCTTTTATTTTTTTCCTTAGTAATGAGGGGTCGTTAAATTACTTAAAGGTATACAAAATTTCAAACAAATGCCATTGGTGAGGTCTCTGTAAGGTTTTTAACTTGGGGGAAAAAATAATTCTCACCATTTAAAAAAAAAAGAGAGAGAGACAAAACAAGAAAGCAAAGCCCTCAAAGTGCAGGTTAGAAATCTCACCTCCAAGAAAATTAGAAAGTATTCGATTCAATATCTCAATAGCAACAGCACCTGCACAGGTGAGATAGCGGATGGGCATGGGGATGTGCGCAGGCCAAATGTTACATTAAGATGAGACAAGTGCTGAGCTTAACTATGTTAACTATTGAATTGTGACTATTATACGGGATCAGGTGCCTTTGCATGGGGAATGACTCTAAAAAAAGGAAACCAAAAAACCCAGCAACCCTGACCTTTCCAAGCTAGCACAGACCTTGTTTGTTTTGTGCATGGCAAAGAGCATTTTTGTGTTTCATCGGGTCAAGTGCTGCAACCAAAAGATACCTTTTCAGTGGTGTTAATCCATTATAAAAGACATCGAAGATTTCATATGGACAAGCTCTAAAAAGATGTGTCACATTTGGAGTGTTTTTACCCCCAACACATTTACAAATGTTTATCAAAAGATCTTTAAATAAAAAGGTCATAGTGACTCAGTATCTGGGCATGACTTTCCACATGGTGGCTTCTTTCTGTCCTCAAGAGTGCGTGTGTCTGTGTCTGTGTGTCTACCGGGGAGCACTGCTTTTGGATTCAAGGCCTGACTCCACAACATAGCCCACCACATGCTGGTAGATTACAGTTTAGTACCCTAGTGCTAGCAATGTGGTAGAAGTACTTGCTTTAAATGATGTCCAACAGAACGTTGAGCAGAATGGTGATTTCTCCTGAACAATCTTCACTGTGGCCTCTCTCTCTGGGCATGAACTGAACACCTATTATTATTCATAGGTTGTATGATACGTCTTCATGGCCAAGTTGCTGTGACTTTCTGCTATGTTACTATAGTGCCTGATGGTGATCAAATATTAGGACAGAGTCATTTCAGGGCCAGGAAAGTTCCAGAAGGGTCTAAACCAAGTTGTTCTATCTGAATGCAGTGTGAGGAAAACTGGACGTTTCTCAGATTTCATGAGAGAGAGAGAGGGCTGAATCTCCAGTATCCTCTTTCAAATAAACCAAGTCAAAGCACAGTAATTAATCAAGTAAGGGCCAAATCCAGGTCTTACTGAAGCGAACTGGGATTTTGTCACTGATTTCAGAAGGACCAGGGTTCAGTCTCACTCCATAGGGGAAACCAGAATTTTGCAACATGACCCAATGGACATACATGGTTTTCTATGGAGGCCTCCTACTGCCCAAGGGGGTACACATATATATATATATATATATATATATAGGTCTGTCCAGGTTTAGCTGTTGACGTGTCATTTCTAAAAGAGGATACTGCATCTAGAACCCAATCTGAACTCAGATTACTCCAGTGGAATAATCCGCCCTGCATTGTTGTCTCACTTTGTTCTAGGAAGTGAATGAGAGTTTGACGCTGGCGCTGGAATAACCCTCGTCACTCCCAATACTCTGCAAGCTGCTGTGATCATCAATGTCACTGATGCTGGTTGTGCTGATATTGTCCACTTCTCCATGGGAGAACTCTGTGCTTTCAACATCCACTTCAATCTCTTCTGCAAAGAAAATGACACGCACACAGGTTAGCGTCCCTGCAGGCAGCTATGGCTTTGAACTCTACAATGGACAAATGAGCAACACTCCAGGTATAACAGCAGCATCATACGGTACAATTTGCAATGATTTCTGAAAGGGGGAGAGGGGCAGAGTGCATGTTTCAGCAAAGAAGGTGCTGTCTCAGTGCTGCCAGCCAATCCCAAACTCCCAAGCTAGGAACAAGGTTCAAAAAAGAATTAGACACGTTCATGGGGGATAAGTCCATGAATGGCTATTCGCCACGGTGGCCAGGGATGTAACCCCATGCTCTGGGTGTCCCTAACAGAAGCTGGAACTGAATGACAGGGGATGGATCATTCAATAAAAATGCCCTGTTCTGTTCTTTCCCTTTGAAGCATCTGATACTGGCCACTGTCTGAAGACAGGATACGGGGTGACCTGGGCCATTGCTGATCCAGTGTGGCCATTCTTATGTTCTTAAGATGAAGAACTCAGCAGAGTTTGGATTCATCATTAGTCAGCACCTCTGCTCTGCAGGGCTGTGGAAGAACCTGTGTTAAGCAGCACCACAGCATTCAGCCCCCCCCCCCGCCGCGTGGTGTCTAGCTACTTTGCCATCATTGCCACCCTGGTTCTGTGGGCCTAGGCATTCCCCCCAGCTTGGATTGAATTGATCACCAGGAGAGTGGGCTGCTTGTAATATTCTCTGCAACTCAGATACCAAGATAAGCTCTTCAGGGACTGTCACTTTCTGTGTTTGCACAGTGCCTAGTGCAACACAGATCTGGGTCTTCTGGAGACTACAGTGACAAACAGCAGCGCTGGTGGACACCTCATGGTTCTGATAGCTGAGCCAGAGCTATATAGGGCACTGTAGTGTGTTTCTATAGGGACACAGAGGACCATGTTGAACAGCACATGGGCCATCAAAGTCAATGAGTCTGCGGCTCCCAAGTCACTGAAATGCTTTTGAAAATTTTACCCACAGACCTTAAAACCATCGACACTAAAAAAATAAATGAAAAAGCCTTGGTAAAACAATGGAGCTCACAGATCACCAGCAAACAGATGGGCAGTCTCTGCGCAATGTTGGTTCTTTATGATCAAGGCTACAATTTAGTCACAGAGGTCATGGCAGTCACTGATTCTGTGACTTCAGGGCTGGGGCTGGAACCGTGGGTTTGCTCCCCACGTAGTGCTGCTATGGGAGCCCATAGCCGGGACCGTGCGCTCCTGCCCCGTGGCGGAGGCTGCAGCCAGGGCTGTGCATCTCTGCCACACGGCTTGTACGGTTATTTTTTGTAAAAGTCACGGACAGGTCATGGACGCTGTGAATTTTTGTTGTTGCTCGTGACCTGTCCATGACTTAATAAAAATAACTGTGGCAAAATCTTAGCCTTATTTAATATTTTAAAAAAATTCTGGCCTCCTTAATATACAACTCTGCTTGATCTGAACATCACACCCCCGAGTCTTCTCTGCCCTTTTTTCCCCCCAAGAGACAGATTTATAGCCAGTGTGGCAGGGTGCTGGCCAGGAGTGCCTGAGCCAGCCCTGCCGCCCCTTTAAGAGGGAGAAAAACCCTCTGCAAAGCTCCCTTGCAGGAAGCCTAATCAGCCACCTGGGCTCAGGCTTGATGAGTGACACCTGGCAGCCTCCTCAGGGGGATAAAAGGCCTGCCAGGAAGCAAGCCCAGTATGGTGGGGTTGGTATAGAGTGGTGGTGGTGGAGTGATAGTCTGGAGTGAGAGACTGAGCTGTAAGCTATAGAACTGTAAGCTGTGTTTAGAGCTGTATGTTTAGAGCTGTTTAGAGCTGTATGTTTAAAACTGTAGAGTTTGATAGAGTTGTATGCTGAAAGACTGAACTGTACAAAGCTGTATATATTGGTGGTGGGGTCCTGCACTGTGAATTAAAGAGCACTGTTTGGAGCAAAGAAGGGTTTCCTGCCTGTTCCTGAGAGGGGTGAGAAGGCGGTCTGTCACACCAGTTAGAGCACTAGTAGGATTATATCATCACAGACACCAACCAAGTGGCTGAGTAAAACTTTACGGCTTTGTTAAAAACATATTTAACTCTAACATGTGACACACAGTTGGGAGAAAAAATCTCTGTGAAAGAGTCAACATTCCCCCTGACGCATTCCTTTTTGTAGATTCACAGATTCTAAGGTTAGAAGGGCCCACTGTGCTCATCTCACCTGACCTCCTGCACGACAGGCCATAAGACTTCCCGAATTAATTCCTGTTTGAGATAGAGCAGATCTTTTTGAAAGGTATTTTAATTAAGCTGGACACACGTAGAACACCTACCTCGCTCTGAATCCGAGCGATCCGAGGAAATGGTTGAGCCAATGCTGTCCATTCGTATTCGTTCTATCTCCTGAGGACCTTGCAGTTGTTCCAGCCTTCTCTTTAAGAATCTTTGTTCTCGTTCCAGGTTTTCGAGCTGGTGTTGGCTTCTCCTCTCGGCCTCTTCAAGTTTCTGACATGATAAAATACGACTTGATTAGGACTTTAATTCTTTTTTTCTACAGCACAGCCATATACTTTGCTTCTGATCTTCCCGTGTTCTGAAAGGATTTATACTTAGACAAGTATCGGACCAGAATGCCCTTCAGTCACTAGTAGAAATTAAGCCTACGTGTGTCTTTTTTCATGTACACCTTTGCTACACCTTTGCCTATTTGTATAAGGAGGATTTTTGGGAGTGAATGAATATCTATACAGGATGATTATTTTTTTAATTGTTGTACTTTATAAACATGTGTAATTAACCAATAAGCTGCATCACTGAGTTCATACACCAGGGGGCCTCAATTCCCTTAATCAAACAGATTCTGTATTTGTTGTGATCACTCATAACACTAAAATATATCCTGGGATGTCTGCTTTCTTGTTGCTTGGTTTAGTAGGTATTTCTCAGAAGAGTTTTCCATTTAAATAGAAATGTACGTAACCTGCTACAGACTCCTTTGATCACAGCTGGGAAATCTACCAGACGGATGTTCTTTGTTTCCGGATGGCCAAGCCATTGCAT
Organism: Sternotherus odoratus; assembly: GCA_032164245.1. Taxonomy (NCBI): domain Eukaryota; kingdom Metazoa; phylum Chordata; order Testudines; family Kinosternidae; genus Sternotherus; species Sternotherus odoratus. The sequence goes on from JAVMKO010000005.1 coordinate 100,393,495, forward strand.
AAGATGGGAGTCATTTCAGGTTAACACTTCCTTTAAGCAGGGCTCCCTCCCTTGCCAACCCAGAGCTGCGACAAAGGATTTAGGTATATTCCTGATCCCTACAAGACTGGATTTTCTTTTTACACTTTACTTTGCCAGAAGCTTTGGGAAGCTGGCAGAACCACAGAAGAAAGATGATGGAAACAATTAGAGTGAAACAAGGTTGACGTCTTGAGGCCTACACTGATTTGTCAACAGGGGGAATGCACCAGAATGACAGAAGTTACATTTTCCATCAGACTGCAGCCCCTTAATCACATTAGATACGTTTCTACTTTAAAAAAAGAGTAAGATCTGCTACCGTCTTCCCCCGATCATAATACAGAATAGGATCCCTGTTCCCTAAATCAATCATTTCCAGAGTTAACAGTTTATTATGGACCCGCCAAACAATCCATGTTGTAATAATGATGGATGATTTAACCGAAGGAGCAATGCATTTGAGAGGTGTTCGTCTCAGAGAGAGCAGGTTTACCTCTGGACAGTGGGTGAGTGATTGGTGCAGTTAGAACCAGCCCAGATGGAAAGAGTCTGGGAAGCCTGGGAAAAGTGGTGCTTACCTTGATGTGTGCTTTGGCTTTGTTAAGCAGCCCAAGCGTTGTGTGCCGGGTGCAGTCTGGTCCTAGTGGTATCAGGACCTTTAAACGTTCTAAGCACAGGCGTAGGTGGGCACGTCTGGAGGGGGAGACACACTGATTAGGAACTGCAGCCTTATAAAGAACAAAAATCAAACTCATTTTCTCCCCAGGCAGGCTCAGTTTTCCACACCTCACCCTGTTTCCCTCCCATACCTTGTGCCCTGCCATTAAATGTTTACACAGCAAACATAAGTCACTCAACAACATTAGCCCTATTGCTAACCTCTGGCAGACCGTTTATTTCCTTGCGCTCACACCTGATAACCTGCCTCGGCTGGATGAACTTTGGGGAGGAAAAAATGGGCTGAGGCAATGGTCGTCTGTCTGCTTGGTTTCACAAGCTACCAGCTATTTGCAGTCTCCTACACTGTGTCGAGTTTTATATCAAGGCACTTTCAAGCGTTGAATGGCGTTTACACACTAGCACATTACAGTTAAGGAAAAAACCTACCATTATATATTGAGCTATGCAACATTCACTGCCCATCTTCCTCTTTTTCCAGCCGTAACAGGCAAAAGGGAAATTTAACTGACTGCAGCAAATTCCTTACCACAAAGTGACTAAATAACACATCACGCTCATTAAAAGGTCAGACCTGGCGCTCTTTGGGCATTCTGACTTCAAGGAACGCAGGGCTACAGATTGCCTAGCCCAGTGTCTGAAATCTTGCTATTATCACAGGTTCTCTGGGAGCGGAGACCCTTTGCCTATTTGTGCTTTCACTCCTCGTACTATATTCTACAATAACAACCCCAAACACTACAGTACTACTGTGTCTATTTTGGTTTGGACCATTATTACAGAACACTGTAGTTTTGTTTATTTTTAATATGGGAAACTGCTCAAAGAGCAATCTCAAAGTATAGCCCCCTCAGATACTGCAGTAAAACTAGTTCTGTTTTCTCCCCTTCTGTATTCAGGAATTAACAGTAGATTTATGGAAAACAATAAAGTTTTTTTTCCAGACCCCACATTAATGATTTATGTCTGATTTAGTAATCCCAGTCAATAGCACAATGACATCAGTCTATACTCAAGGTATTCCAGTGCAAACGGTTCTTGAAAGCCTTTGCCGGCCCTGTTTAGACACAAAGGGATGGAATCTAAACTCAGTCCATCTGAATGTGGAAAAACAAATTAGTTTGGACGGTTCATTTACATTTTGTATTTGAAATTCCCTATTGTTCGCAGTTTGAAAGGGATGGGGAGAGGAGTCTGTAATCATGCAATTATGTCACTGACAAGCAAGGATGATTAAGGGTAGAAGGGTCAGGGGTTTAGCTGATGAACTGTCAGTACAAGAGCAGCACCCACTAGCACCACTATAGTTATGGGTTTGTCAGTGTTTCCATTATCAAAACCTCTTACGAAAGGTCTATAATTCAGCCGCAGTAACTGCCTCAGGGCTGAAATTTGGGCTTTGGCTGAGGAATTTGTATTTTTAATGAAATATTTATTAAGAGATTTGGTTTTAAAAAAACTGAACCATGTCAATGTCACCCTCCCACTCAGTTTTTTCTACAATGAAACCCGCTGGCACGCAATCCTTATTGCTGACTAAGAGATTTCACTACTTGGGAAAACCAATTTCAGTTGACAGTCATTTCATGTAGATAAACAGCTCTGGGCATGATCAGCAACAGGTGCTCTGCTAATCACATTACAAGGACGTTTCGACCCAACACTGGACAAACCTGCAATGTCAGAATCGGTGGGGCTTGAACCGGGGTCTGCAGGCAGCTCACATTGCCTAGTCTATAACCTGACCTGACTATTTCCAGCGACCCACAACCCACAGAGGTTGTACCACCATAGGAAGTTCTGCCTCGAGCGATCTGACTGACAGTTGTCTTAGCAATCCCTGATTAGCTCCTTGACCCTACATAAGTCTCTGAGGTGTATCAGGAAGTGTTCAGGCAATGAAGTGGATCCCAAGATAGTGACCATGACCGCCCCGCATCTCTGCCTCTGAGCTCTCGGTATTGACCTGGGCTCCAATTTGGATCCAGACTCCCGACTGACTCCTAGAACGCCAGCACTGACCCTGACACCTGGTACTGACCCTCAGCCTGATTCCTGACCTTGTCTCTGGCTCTGACCCTCAGCTTAACTCTTGACTACAAGCCTGGCCCTGACCCCTGGCTTCTAAACTCCTACACTAGTCCTGCCTTCCTTTGTTCAGGATCCTGACACGAACAGGTTGGGAAATGGACTTTGGTTTAGTCTGGGCATCCAAAAGTCTGATTTCTGGCCTGAAGTTCCTGCAGACTAGCCCGTTGTTTATGAGTCCCCAAAAGTGGGCTGGAGATTTTGCAAGCTACCAGTCTCTCAGGAGTTATCAACCGCTGCCACTTCCACTTCCAGTTTCAGCTAGATAAGCTCAGAGTGGCCTCTCTCATGGCACCTCACCACTGCACCAGAAAGGAAGGGTTGCTTTGTAACTAAGGCACTGGACTGAGACTCAGGGGACACAGAGTTGATTCCTCCTTGTCTTCACTATAGTGTTATCGACACTTGAATGAACTCCTCTTGAGTGAGCTTAGTTCAACTAAGAATGAGCCCACTACAAAATGCCCCTGGAGCTGCGGAGGGATTAGATTAGCAGCAGGGAGTGTTTGCATTAGCAGCACCTAGTAGTCATGTCCCCACTGCAGTACTAACTCCAACGTCAGCAGCACCTGAGCTTCAATCCATCCCCCCCAACGGGCCAGCTAGGTTGAGGTTAAAGCACCAATCAGAGATGTGCGTGTGTGGATGGGAAACAGTTAGGCCTCAAGCTAACAAGGCAGTGAAGACAGGTCTCTCTGTGCTTTCCCAGAGGGATATTTCCTTCCTCCTGTCCTTTACTCATCTTTATCTATTTAGACTGTAAGCGCTTCTGGGCAGGGACTATGGGCCTATCTACACATCAGAGGCCTACCCGGTATACCTATACCAGCAAAGGCCTCTCTTGGAAATACAGATTATACCAGCAAAAGGAGTTATTTTGCCATTATAGATAAACCACTTCCACAAACAACATAAGCTATACCAACAAAAAGACTCCTTTACTGTCATACACTGCATCAACGTGTGCGGTGTGGGGAGGGCGTGCGGACATACAGATATGCAGGAAAACCTTTGCAGTTTATATCCAGCCTTTTTCTCCCTAGGTCTGTGCACGGAGCCTAGCACAAGTGGGCCCCAATCTTGGTGGGGACTGTATTTGGAGTTATCAAAATTGAGGTAACACCAACTGCTACCACCTCCGGTTCCATTCCTCACAGAAACCTGAGATCACTGTCCCAGAACAAGGATGATTCTAGATGGTTTACCCACCACAGCTTAGTACGCACAGGTGGGCCTGTCCAGGCTGTCACAAAAAACACTGTGCTATGCATCGTTCCTTACTATGCATGGGGAAGTTCATGTCCTAAATCCCACTTTTCTTCTATTGCCAGGGTGAACCTAGGAAAACACTGTAGGCCTGTGCTAGGAACAATGGATGAGTGTAGATACGCAAACTTAGAACATGTGCCAGGCGACTGCTTCAGTACCAGAGATCCCCTAATGGTTGGGAGCAGGATATTAATGTTTGGTTTCTCAATAACCAGTGAACTTCAGGAGCTCTCAAACAGATCTTGGCGCGATATACCATGACTGTTAGTTGGGGGAAAGAGTTGCACAAAATTAAGCAATGTAAAAAATCTCAAAGCCATGGACAGTGAGATGCCAATTTTCTCATTTCTTTCTGCCCAAGAACGGTGGAACACAAATGAAAGCAGCTGCTGTCTGGAGACCTTTACAAGGTCTTATGTGGGATAAAGCAGTCTGAGGACCTGTCCACGTGAAAAAAGTTACACTCGGATAATGCAGAGGATGTGAATGTAAAGCAACAGAGTCAAACTGGTGCAAAAGGTTCATAGATCTTTTTAAAACTGGCTTCTTGGGGTTTAACTTGAGTCAGTTAGGAACAGGTTTAACTGAACTCTTATATCATCATAAGAGTGGCCACGCATTGGTTTGCTCTGATTTAAGTCTGGCCTGGTCAACACACAGGTTTTGTACCAGTAGAACTGAAAGTTAAACCAGTACAACTCCTAGTATGGACAGGTTTATACTGTAAAAAGGTGCTAATACCAGCATAGTTTATTCCCCTCTTTCCTATGGGAACAGTAATCTTGGCGTAAAGCACCTAAATACCTATATTGCTGCATCACATGAGTGGGTTGCACTCTCTACTAGCACAGTTACAGCACTACAGCTTGTCCGTGTGGACAAGGCCTAAGTCAATTTAACAACTGATTTAAATTACACTGTGCAGCTGCCCAATGTAGACAAGCCCTAAGTCTCAACAGGCCAATTGTTCCCACTTCTGGAGGGAGAGGGCCCCTTTTTGAAACCAAGTATTTACCTCTCCTAGCCCACCTCTCCTAGCCCAGCACATTTTAATGGGGTTCAAAGGACGTGTCTGTTTTTTCTCCCCAAATATCTTGCATTTCAGCTTTCAAATGTTGGCAGGTGTGTAACCTCTTAAGTACTGTATTTTTGGCTTCTGTGGGATGAAGTCAAGCTGATCACGGATGTTAATTAAGCCACAAAATGTGAAAGCGGTTCTGATTCACTGATGGGAGGCTAAATGTCACAGAAATCAACTTCTAGCAAAGCAGGCAACTGACCAGCTGAGCTAAAATTCCTTGTCAAACAGAGTTTACAGGTGTCACCGGCCAGTCTACAGTCCCTTATCAAAAAGTCTTGGAGTTTTTCCTTGGCAGTTATAATCCTACAGTCTAGACAAAGTTATGCGTCTCCTTCCCCTTAATCTACCTGGTGCTTAATTGTAAGGTGGCTTTAACATAGCTTTAGGCTCCCTGGCACTTAGTGAAAATACCAGCACTGTCCAAACTTCCAAAACCACACAACTTTCATTTAGACCACTGGATCATGCTAGTAACTAGAAAAAAAAACAGGTCTAGAAGCATCGTAGTTTTATAAAGGGAGAATTAATTTATAATCAGAGGGAAGGGGCCCCCATTCCAGCCCCTCAAAATCCTAGGGACATTAGAAGATGGAGAAGAATCAGCTTCCAGGGACTGACCGTTTCAAAGTAGATCTAAGCACATGTGCACTTATTGCAGGAGTGACAGGGAGAAGTAGGGGCAGGATCTTCATAGTCACACTCCCGTCCCTAGGAAAGATGCTTCAGAAAACAGGACTACCACAGAGGTTTCTACTCCCTGAGCATGAGACGTGGTATTAGACATGCCAAAGCCCTGACCCTGTGCCAGGATGAATGCATGAGTATGTGAGGAAGGGGACTTTCTACTCTTCCTTAACCAGATGACCTTCCCCCCTTCATTCCAGTCTATTGTGGGGGACATGGGGAGGCCCACAGAGTGCAATTGCTTGTCTCACGCAGGGACAGCCAGCGGGTGGTTTGGATTTGTCTGAATGGAAAACAAAACCCACAATTCCTGGGGAGCAGGAGCTGAGTGCTGGGAAGATGGAGGGCTGAGGAACTTGGTGCCTCATATGCTCCTTTGCTTGGCCCAGAAAAAGCAAAGGGCAACACTGCAACTCCACTAAAGTCAACAAACTCTGCCATGCTGCGTTCTAAGGAGCTGCACCCGACTGCATCAGGACCGAAGCTGGCCCGTTGTGGCCCTCTTGTGCAACTGTTCCCTGTAAAGAAAGCTAGGAATGGAATAGCGGGGGGCTCAAGTATCAAAAGCCAGGCCTGCCAAGCTGCAGCCCTGGGCTGGGACGTGCTGCTGGAGTGGGAACGCCAGAGTCAGAGGATAGTGCCTTTCTCAGCCTCATTAAGAGTGAAATTCACCCAGGCTGTGGAAGGGCTGGCACAGAAAGGACTCGCTCTCCCCACTGCTAGTGGGGAGATATACAATGGCCCCTAACTGTTCGGTGCAGAGATTTCTGGACAGGAGGAGGAGGAGGGGCCAAGGAACAAATACAGTAACGCTCCAAAGCCCTACATATATGCTACTGCAGCCTACTGGGGGAGTATTAACCACAGAGCGGCTGCAATACAGGAGTAGCGGCGTGCGTGCGCACGGATTCCCATTCCTTCCCCCCCTCGTTAAGTGGCTTTCGCAAAGGCAGGGAGAGTTTCACCCTCAAGGCTGATTGCATTTGGATTGGTATTTCCCCCCCCCCCTTCTCCAAGCTCTGAACCCCCAGGGTAACCTCCCACCCCCTGCTTTGCTGACGAGTCAGCTCACATTCTAAGCGGCCTCTCCAGACGCTAACAGAGCCGTCTGCTGAGGGCTGTAATTTCAGAGCCTGTTCTTTGCAGTTACCAATGACATCACTGTCTCTGATTATATAAAGCTCTGGTGGGGAGCATATATTTATGTGTTTGCTTCATAGCTTCAGTCATCCTGCTGTACAATATGCCTCCAAGTCCTGCCACGAGAACTGCTCTGCCATTCCTTCCTCCTCCCCTGACCCAAACTGCAGTGTGGGAGGGAGATTTGGGGGCACAAGTCTCCAGGTTTCAGGGGATGGGTTATTTGCTGATACCCTGAGGGGTGGGGGATAGAATTCAGACAGCGCTCTGCCCACAGCTCGAAAAGCCCCTCAGGGAAGGCCAGTGAGATCAGTTTGTCCCACATAAACATGGGGGGGGGGGGGGGGACTGAAAGCCAAACATAAGGGCACTCGCCACTCTGCCCTATAACCAGAGAGCAGGCAGCAAGGATGGGAAAGGCTCCTGTTCTTCACCTTCAGCCTGTCCCAGATCTGTGCATGCAGACAGAAGAGCATGTAGGTGCTAGAAAACAAACGTCCTTCCCAACGGGTAGGCTAGAAGTCTGCTGAGACATGGCCCGTGACCCTGCCCTTACATGGATAAGCACAATGGCAGAATCCACTGAAGGGACAATGAGGCTTCCCTCCCCTGGAGCCCGAAGGGACTGGTCATAGCAGACACTTGGCAGGGATGGGGCAGGAGGTAGGGTTTGCCCCTGAATTTCACCTTGGAGCCCGGTCTAAGCTAGTCAAAAAAGGGGTGCTAGAAAATGTTTTACTTGCAACCCCTGTACAACTCCACCCACAAGAGCCAGGCCTGGACTTTTTATATGAGGTCTTCAGCGGGGCTCTGATGCAGGTGGCAATAGCTTCCCCCTGGCATGGCCTGGAAGCTGTAAGTGCTGCAGCTACATCCCAACTCCATGCCTCCCATTTGGAAATCACCCGGAAAGCTACTGGACGCTATGTGGGCAGGTGCTTCGGAATCCCCCGAATGCACTGGTACGTGTGGACAGTTCCATCAAAACCAGATTGTCGGTGCAGATGCGATATGTACAAGCGAGACAACCTGCTAGATCAGGCATCTACATCCCTGCGATGGGCTCATGGAGCTGGGCCGGATTCAGCTCCCACTGCAGTCAACAAAAAGACTCTCCTTGAATTCCCTGGGAGCCAGGTCAGGCCCCTTCTGTAGATACACCCGCCTTTACTTGTGCACATTTTCCCATTTCATTACAGACAGGGGTGGGAAGAAATGGATAGAATATAATTACCCTCCACTGAGGCCCTGATCCTGCAAAGCACGTACACACATGCTTAACTCTAAGTCTCTAGGCAGTATCATTGAAGTCAATGGGATTACTCATGCTTTAAGTCATTGGTTCTCAAAGTGGGGGTCGGGACCCCTCTGGGGGTCGCGAGCTAGTTCTGTGGGGGTCGCGAGCCCCTGCTGCCAGCAGCCGGCCCCGAACAATGTCGCTGCCATAGGTTGCTGGCATCCAGCCCCTGCTGCTGCAGGCAGCCCGTGCCCCTGCCGCGGTGGACTGCCGGCGCCCCCATAAGGCCGGTCCCGGCTGCGGCTCCTGCTGCAGCGAGCTGCCGACACTGCCATGTGCCCGACCTTGCCCTGGCCCCTGCTGAAGTGGGCTTCCAGCGCCCCCGTGAGCCCGGCCCCTGCTGCGGTGGGCTGCCAGTGCCTCCATGGGACTGCTGGAACCCCCCCCCCTGGCCTCGGGGGGCTGCTGGAACCCCCCCATCCCAGCCTCTGCCGCAGTGGGCTGCAGGCACGCCCCCCCCCCGCCTGACCCCAAGGGGGGGGTCACACTTAGAGCCCCGGTGTGGGAAAGGGGTCACCACTACAAAAAGTTTGAGAACCACTGCTTTAAGTTAAACATATGCTTCTGTGCTTTGCTAAACCAGGGCCTGAAATCTTGCAATAAACAGAGAGACTTGGAATAGGCTATAGGCAAACCTCCATGGAAAAAACACATCTCACTCACGAAGGAAAGGAGCCAGCAAAGGAGTAACTTTCTAGAAAGCAAATTATTTCCAAAATGTTGGATTTCATTTTCTTTTGATAAGAATTAAAAAACAGGGATAAGTGAAAAAGCCAATTCTCAGTTACCGGCAGATCCCCAACGCCCTACCATAACAAAGCACTTTAGTTCATTCTTCACATTAAGCACACGCTTAAGTCCTTTTGAGGCTGAATCAGGAGCTTGCTCCTTTAAAAATAAAAAAAGAGGAGGCGGCTCTCCATGTGGAAGTGAAAAATTAATTTAGTCCCCTCTCTTATCAAGGAGTTGGATCTAATTTAACCCTGAAATTCAAAACCAGCAACTTTGCTTGGATTTCACCGTTAAACAGCTTGTTTAAAAATTTCAAGAGAGAGGTCCACTGTTGAAAGAAAACAATTCCAGGAAAATGGAAGTGACCCTGTATCAATAATTCATCAGGAGACAATGATTTCGGGAAGAAGTAACGAGAAGCATATGGAAATAGAGTTTCTTTCTGTAAACAATTCACAGGTCATGTGTCTCAAGTACTTATCTTTTATAGCTATCACATGACAACGTTTTCCCTCTACTCTTGCCTCTAACCCAAAAGAGACTTATTTCCCCCCCCCCCCCCCCCGACAGCCCCAACAACCTAACACCTATTGGCTAGTGCAGTTTCAAAGCTCCTCTTTATTGGATGCTTCATCCTTTTGCAGAGGAAAAAAGAAATCTAAGATTCTGCCAAGTAACTAAATCAGAAATTGAAGGCCGTCAAGTGCTGGGGCCTGTATTTTCTTTGCTGCAGAGCATTATGTAATTGCTCCAAGCCTTTGAGCCATGCACAGCAAAGCTACCATGGCGTACAGCCAGTTTTCAATAACTCCACATACACAATTCCACACAATGGCCGCTGGCACGTTACCCTAATCTTGATATATATTTTTAAGAGGCACACTGGTTCAAAACCATATAATTAAAAACAACACAAAAAATTCCTCACCTGTGTTACTATATCTTTTAAACAAAAAGAAAAGAATAAAAAAACCCTCATTTACTTCTCACTATTCACACTGTTTATCTTCTGTGTTTCACCCAAACCCAGATAAGGAAGACAGTTAATTTCACTTCTGTTTCGAGTCAGTTTCACTTGCAGGTTCCCATGCATTATGAACAGTGGTGGTGTGTGTTTGGGTTGCAAACTCTACCGGGGAGTGTGCAAATTGTTATATATAGATATTGATATCTATATATATCTGCTGGTCGTGTTTTGTAAAAGCTTTTTGTTGTTGTACAAGAACAAAAACTAAACCCGACACAAATAAAGCAACTCCCTGGGCCAAATTTTCAGCCTGATCTTAACTAGACCTCATTTACATGCATAAATAATCAATGTAGATGAGTACGTACCTGACTGTAACTGCATATCAGGGAGCAGGGTAAAACTAAGTGCAAAAGAAGTGGCCAGTCTATGAAAGTCAGGCCATGTGAGTTTCCTCTTATTTAGAAGTAACATTAAGCCTACAAGGGAGATTATGATTTGTACAGAGCCCTGAGTTCAGTTAGGGCTTCCAGATATTACCGAAATACCAATGGTAATAACAATATATTAGTACATTTTAGGAAACAATGTACATTCTATCCATTGTTAACACATGGGGCTATTCTACAGATCACGAAGATCAGCAAGATAGAGATTGTCAATACAAGGGTCAATTTCATAGCTGTTTAGTTTCCTTAATTCCAAAGCTGATACAGAATTTTTAAAATGCTAAATACCTAACAGCTTCAAAAACAAACAAACAAACAAACCAAAAACAGAATCAGTTTCCTCCAGGAAAAAGCGACAAAGGGTCTTGTAGCACCTTATAGACTAACAGATTTTAGGGATCATGAGCTTTCGTGGGTTAAGACCCACTTCATAACCCAGGTGGGGGCGGCTCCGCCTTCGGCGAAGGGGCCGGGAAGCGCCTGGGGGAGCTGCCCCTGCGCGTCCCTGGCTTGCGGCTCCCCGAGGCGCTTCCCGGCCTCTTCGTCGAGCGCGGAGCTGCCCCGGGCTGCCAGGCGGGGGCAGCTCCGCGTTCGGCAAAGGGGCCGGGAAGCGCCTGGGGGAGCCTCCCCCGCCTGGCGGCCCGCGCGCGTCCCTGTGTGGCGGCTCCCCGAGGCGCTTCCCGGCCTCTTCGCCGGGCGCGGAGCCACCCCGGGCCGCCAGGCGGGGGCGGGTCCACGTTCAGCGAAGGGGCCGGGAAGCGCCTGGGGGAGCCGCCGGCCAGGGATGCGTGCGGGCTGCCAGGCGGGGGCAGCTCCGCGCTCGGCGAAAGGGCCGGGAAGCGCCTGGGGGAGCCGCCGGTGCCGTGCGGCCACCATTAGCCGTGCGGGGTAAGGAGAAGCCGCGGGGAGCCGACGGTCAAGTGGGTGTGGGGGGGAGGCTGGGCTGGGGGCAGGCAAGGGGCCGTGGGGGGGTAGGCCAGGCTGGGCGGGTGGGGAGGGGGGCAGGAGACTAGGCAGGATGGGGTGGGCGAGGCGTGGGTGTGGGAGGGAAGGAGGTTTGGTGGGGGGGAGGCTGGGCTGGCGGGTCAGGCATGGGGGGCAGGAGGCTGGGTTGGGAGTGGGAGGAGGTTCGGTTCGGTGGGATGGGCCGGGCCAGGCAGGGGTGGGGGAGGAAAGGTGGTTAGATGAGGGGAGGCTGGGCGGGGGTAAAGGAAGATCACCCCCTACACCCAGGCTGATAGCGGGAGCGGACTGGGGCAGGCAGCAGGACCCTGGCTGGCAAGGGGCCAGCGGGGGAAACCCCAAAGCGGTGCAGGGCTAAGCACTCTGCCTGCCACTGCTTTGGGGTTTCCCCCGCTGGCCCCTTGCCAGCTGGGGTCTCAACTCCCATTGCCAGCCTGGGCTTCCTCGGGGGGGGACGGGGGGGACACCGGCCCGCGAATGACATTATAAATGTCCAAATGGCCCTTCGTAGAAAAAAGGTTCCCCACCCCTGGTTTATGACATCTTTAGGTCCCTTTAAAATAGCTCATGCAGATCTTTCCTCAACTTGGAGATCTGTCTGATACAGAGTTGTCAATTTTTGTTGGATGTATTCCTGGAGGTTTCATCCCATGACATAATCTTTAATTCCTGGAGACTCCAGGACAATCCTGGAGGGTTGGCAACCAACATATGGTATCATGTTTTTATACCCATGCGACCATGCTTTCCAGGGTCCAAGACAAACCCCAGGGCAGACTTAAGTAGGGTACAAAAGTCCAGGAAGTTTATCAAGGCAATTCCCTACACTGCCCTGGGCCTGGATTTTCTGCCATAGTCTCGTTAGGCCCCTTAAGCCTGTCCCAGACAGCCCAGCAGTCCTCCTCATAGTAAATCAAAGAAACAATCCCCAGACCAAACTCAACAGGCCTATGCCAGGCCTATCTTCCTCTGGAGGGCTCTGACAGTCTCTGCAAAGGTTCTAGGCTGGTCCTTTTCTCAGGGAGCAAAGGATAGGAAATCTGTTCTCCTCCTTGGTCAGCCAGCTGCTGCCGCTTCACCTGAGTGGGCCCACAACAGCTTGTTAACCCTTGCTGGCTCAGTGTGGGGTTGGTATGCCAGAGCACAACCCTGAAGAGACTTCCTATCATGCCCTGTTCTTCAAGGGGTATGCACTCCTCACTCTGCCGATTCAGAGAAGGGGAAGACCTGACCCCTTTCTCCAACCCTGCATGGTGAATGCCACTGAATAGACAAGACAGGTAACTCCAGGACTAACATGGAGAGATCAGACACTCAGGGCAAAATATCCCCAGAGGCTCCTCAGCCTGCCCTCCACTGTGCACAGTAATACATTTTGCACACAGGTTCTACTGTTTGGGTGCAAAGGTGAATATACCAAGGCCCAATCCAGACTGGCGCACACATGTGAGCAGCACAGTCCAGTGGACAGGAGTCAGGACACCTGGCTTCTACTTGCAGCTCTACCACTGACCTGCTGGGTGATTTGTGCAAGTCACTCCACCTCCCAGCATTTCTGTTTCCATCCCACATCTTGTTTGTCCTGTCTATTTGACTAGAAACTCTTCAAGGTAGGGTCTGACTCTTCCCACATGTTTATGCAGTGCCTAGATCTTGGTAGAGGCCTCTCAGTTCTAGTACAGAACAGCAGCACTGTTCAAAAATTATAAGTCAGGACACAAAGGCCATGATATTAGCTTAAAGAACATGAGACTGTTTTCAAATACATTTAGGGATATTTTTATTTGCCTTGTAGATTCTGAGCTTTTAAGCTGCACTTGGCTACATAATTTCAAGCTTTTCTTCACAACCAAGATCTGACACTTAAATAAAAGCTGAAATTCTCATGCAATCTCATGATTCCAGCAGCTTAGGCTTGCAGAAAATACACCCAAAAAAATGGCAAGACTCATAATAAACTCACAAGATATGGCAAAAATGATAAAAATAATAAAGGACAATCTTAAAGTGAGGTGCCCTATCTCAGGATAAATCTCTCGAATTGCAGTAATATGACCACTGATGCTTTTAACCTTACTTGATTTCTCTTTAGAGATAACGATGTGAAACTTAAATTTAGTTTCAATTCACTAGAGAAGGTCAGGTTTTTTTGCACATTTCACAAACAGAAAGTGAATAGCTCAGTGCAACTGGGTATCTAGAAAGGAGAAGAATCAAAGAAGCTAGTGATTTTTGAAAAGCACTTTTTTCTATTCAGTTCTAATATAAAATTGTTAATGCGTTGTGTTAGAGATGTATGAATAATGGATTTTTCGGTTCACTGATCATTCAAAAAAATTGAAAACATTTGTTTTGGGCCAAAACATTTTGTTTTCACCATTTAAAAATCTTTTGATTAACTTTATTAAAAAGCAAAGGACATTTTAAAAGCAAAATATTGTTTTGAATAAAAAAAAAACCCTAAAACCGGATTTTTTTTTCTGATTTGCATTTAGATATTTTTTTTTTAACCAAATTCAGTGAAAATGACATGAATTTTGGAAATGTTTCAGGGCCACCAAATTTTACATTTTTTGCCTAGCTGTAGGGTTCAGTTTATTTCCCCCTTGCTCACACAGAGTGTTTCCTCTTCTTTTAAGATGTGGAATTTGAACATCCCTGGAAAGCTTTGGAGAGAAACAGCACATTTTAGTGGACATTCTGGAGTGGAGTCTATTAATACCAAAGCTAAATGTTTTCCTAAAATTGTATATTGAGGGTCTGCTAATAATGATCTTGGCCGTTAGCGGCAAAGGGTTTTAATCACGGATTCTGATTAACTGAACTTTAGTGTATGGTGGTGTGGTTCAAAACATTGTGTTACATGCCAAATTCCTTTTAAGCTTAGTCGCCTATTCCAGTAAATCTATACTATAGTGATAATTGGCTCTAAATGCTCACTACATCACATTCTTTTTTTGACCTGAAAAAGGCCTAATTCCTGCTCGTATAGTTACATATTGACAAATCCTAGACAAGACAATCTGGTACGAATTTGGTCATGCACTCCTCTGATAATGCAAACATTTTCCAGCAAGGTACTGGGACTATGATACAGTTACATCCAGCTATTTGGCTGCTTTACATGCTGTAGAAGAGGTCTTTATCTTTAAAAAACAAATCACCTTGCAAAGCAAGCATTACAAGGCAATAGGGAGACTACCCATGTTAATTACAAAGCCAAGATTTGACTAATAAAATTCTGCCTTTAAGTTAAAAATAGAGTATTATTTAAATAGCCAACTCTGCTTTATGCCCTCATTCTTGCTAATCCCATTATTATCACTCTCTTCAGGATGCACCCAGTGCTGTGAGTTGCAAAGCATGACAACCACTCACAAACGGCAGGAATTTACACCTCTGCTCCACCAACTGCCCAGCAAGGCATCTGTGCAATTCTACAGAACACTGCCAAATCTGAGCGAGGATGAACAACTGACATTCATTAACAAACCATTCGGTCACCTCTGGACATGGAACCTCCCTGAGGCAGTAAAGTTGCAAGTGACAATGGCCAAGATTTTCAGAAGCAGCTAGTGATTTTGGGTGCCTGATTGGAGAGCCTTTAAACAGACCTGGTTTTCAGATCATGCTGAGCCCCAGTCCTCTGCAAATCAGGCTCCTTAAAGGTGTTTCAAGTCGGGGCCCCCAAAATGGAGGCACCCAGAACCACTAGTTGCTTCTGAAAATCTTGGGTGATGAGCTCTGTGGGGTGACTTTCCAATTTGGGCAAGGAAGAGGCCACCAGTTTGGTACAACTAGCAGTCTCTTTGAAAGGAGCCTAGGACTGGAAGAGGCATGTTGCCTCTCAGAACTGACACACATTATTATTGGTGATCTGTGGAGAGGCTCAAACAGCAGCACCTGTGCATATCATAACCGATTCAAGTCAATGCTATTAGTCACTTTCCGGAGCACACTTACTCAGCCATACTAAAAAAGCCCAAACACTGCAAAATCCTCTACAAAACCCGCAACACTTCTCAGCTTAGACGCCTGCATTCTCACAGTATTCTTACACACAATATTTCTAGTTAGAGACTCATTTTCTTTAAAATATTATCCAATTGATCCTGGCATTTTGTGCATAGACATACAGAAAACACACTCTACACATGCCAGAAGCAAAGCACACACAACACAAACATTATTTCAGACTTTTAAAATAATAATATCGTTAAAAACAATTTCAGCAGCCAGGACTTGCTGTATAATAGATATGTGACTGCTGATGAAAGAATAAAGGATGCTATCAGCCAATTATTTGGGACAATATATTAACTGTTTTGTAAATTACAGATAAGGAATATGCAGAGGTAACAAAGGAATATGCAGAGTATCACAGTTATATAATGACCTTGTATAAGAGTCAATGTCTGTCGTACACACAAGCATAAAAAAAAAAAGGTTGTGCAATTCTCTAAATTACAAAGCTAATCTACAATTTTGAAAGACGAGCTATTGTTAATGCTCATTAATAGGAGACTCAAGATTTACCCCTTCTTTTATTAAACCACATCTGTTCATCTTCAAATGGGGGATGAAAAAATCACAATTGTTTGATCAAAATAACTCTACAAATGTGGCAGCTGGGAATGTTTGTTTACACCAGCAGTTCTCAAACTGTGGGTCGGGACCACAAAGTGGGTCACAACCCCATTGTAATAGGGTTGCCAGGACTGGCGTTAGACTTGCTGGGGTCAGGGGCCAAAGCCCAAGCCCCATCGCCTGGAGCCAATGCCTGAGGGCTTTAACCCTGGGTGGTGGGGCTCAGGTTACAGGCCCCCTGCCTGGGGCAAGAGGCTCAGGGTTTGGCTTTGTTCTCCCCCCTCCGCCTGTGTCTGCAGTGTCTCCCCTCTCCTAGGATCGTGTAGTAATTTTTGTTGTCAGAAGGGGGTTGCGGTGTAATGAAGTTTGAGAACCCCTGGTTTACATATAGGGTTTTATACCACAAGGAAAGCATATGCTTTTAATCTAATGCACTGTCAGAAATATTTAGGTAGCCATCAAATATCTACTGTACCATCCAGCTGCAGAGGGCACGCATCTGGAACAGACGAAGCAGCGCATGTAATCTAATCTTGTAGCTGTAAGCCATCCCAGAAAATAAAGGTTACCAATTAACAGAAAAGCACCATATATATAGCAAATGTGTGATTGAAAAACAGCATTGTAATTGGGCAAAGGGATTTAAAGAGACCCTAATACCATTATCTCCTATTAGCTATGGAATTTTTTAGATGAATTAAATCAATGAAATAACACTGATACTGTATTTTAAGAGTCTGGAAATTCCTCCCACTGGGTGCCATGTTCAGTGCTGATGTAAGTTAGGGTACATATTACACAACAGGGGAAGCCAAACAGAAAAAAAGACACATCAGTGGCAAAGTAGTGTACATCGCACCACTTTGGCACTAGATCCTGATCTCCTTCATGTACAAGGGTGTAAAGCCTTTGATAGAAACCCCTGGGAGTGAGAACAGAATCTGGCCCACTGGATCAAAAAAATGCACATTACTTATTTGTTATTCCGTGGGGGCCGGTTTCAGATCTGGGTGCTGGTGCAAATGGGATCAGTATTCCAAAGTGCTGTATCAGCCACCAAGAGAGTCAGGGACTATGTGGATTTAAGTAAAGCTCTTATTTTACACCGATTTTCTTCTGCACCTTTGACCTGCCAAGGGAATAGGACTAGGGCTGCCTCCTACCATTGCTCCAGACTCAGAACAACGGAAATGTGTGAAGCTGACCATCTGGGAATCATTTTCTTGAACAAGCAAAGCAAATGTATTGACGGGAAATGAAAATCAGTTGTGTTGACTTTGTTTTTTCAGCTCAACGAGAAGCTCCACGATCCTTCCCCATGTGATTCAAGGAGTCACTTTATTAAGAACAGATTCTTGCTAGTGGAACCCTAGATCTGCTGTATAAGGTTACTGGAGGCCCTTGTCTCCGTAAGCGATACAGTGAAAGGCCACGGTTCTAATTTCCAAAGAACAAGGACAGCTGCAGTCCACACCACTAACATTTGTGAAAGGATTAAGCTGCCACGTGCTCATTTGTTCAGTGCCCATCCTACAATGGAAGGGTCAGGATTCAATCAAGGAATAAATCAGGAGACTATTTTGGGGAGGAAAAAAATAAAAAAAAGGAGATGTAACATGTAGTCCTTAAGTCTGTTTCTACTTGTTCAATATCAAACTCTGGGATAGAACTTATCAAACAAAACCACATACATTACAACTACAGAACTACTACACACACGCTTTAAAAGTAAAGCACCGGCAAAGCACATTATATGCTTCTGTACTGCTCAGGAAAACCTCCTAGTAGTATTGTTAATTTGGAACATAAAAATGACTGTCCATACACTACCATTTCCATGCACTGCCTATACTACACCCACTCCCTGCATGTATCTTTAAAAAAAATGACATTAAGGAATTTTGATTGAAAGTCATCCACTCAAGAATGGCTTTTAATTCAGTTTGATGTGCAGCTTACCATCATGAAAAACAAATATCTAATCTCCGAATGCAGATTTATAGCCTTTCCCAGCAAAAGTCCGACCAGTTTTGCTGCATTCTGATGTGTTTTTAGGCCATGTAAAGGGGCAACTTCAAAGAGCAGAATTTTCAGCTGACTGCATACACTGAAAGGAAGCATAATCTAGTGGAAGGGGCACTGGGTTCAATTCCCAGCTATGTCACAGACGGCCTATGGGACCTTGGGCAAGTCACTTAACCTTTCTGTGCCTCCGTTCCGCATCTGTAAAATGCAGCTAATACGAATTCCCTACCTCACAACAATGCTGTGAAACTCAATCCATTAATGTTTGTCAGATGCTCTGACAGTACAGTGATGGTGCCCATGTATAAAGCACCAAGAGAGAGATGCATGGTTTGAAGTGTTAATTATTTAATTCCGTATTCACACAGAAGGTTAATAACCAGCACTGGGTGTGCATGAGTTTTAATAGATCAAATCCAATTAACACTATAAACCCCCCACACAGAGAAAACTATACCAATCTCTGAAAAACCTTTTCTGCAGGCTGTACTTAGGTGGAATTCATACTGAAGTCCATGGGATCCGCCTGGACTGAACGATCCGGCTGATTTTGCTGACTCAGCAACCATAACTATTTACAGAGCTTTTCTTCTTTAAACTACCAGTCCTCCCTGCATTAATGCTAACCCCTCTTGTCCAAAAAAATATGAGTCATCCCCAACTCGAATCATCATATTGCTTAAAGAGTCACATGGTTTTTAAAAATAATAAATGTGGGGATCTTTTTATTTTCCTTCTGGGTTTTGAATTTTTAAGTTACGTTTGGGTCATGTGTTTATGCTTTTCTCTGAAGCCATGGAAGCAAGTTTATTTATTTATTTATTATATGACAGCTGAGTTTCTCACTTAAGAATGCTTGAGGCCAGGCACTGAGTCTTTAAGAAAAGCAGCAATATCAGATTTAAGATAAATATGTGAGACTTGGCAACACGGACATTATCTTCATTGTAAATCCTTGAATTGTTTTAACAAATGCTTTTTATTTTATTGTTTAAAAATTGGCAAATCCAATCTGGCTACCCAGAATGACTTAGGGATGAGTCGCTAGGCGGCATTCACTGGGTCGCATGTTCTAAACACCAATGACTCCAGTGGGGAGGGTTTATGGAAATCCACTGCTTCTGCTTTGTGCATTTTCAGAAAGCTTGCTTCTTTAGCACGTGCTGACTATTCACAACCCTGCTCAGCCCACAGCTTAAGCCCTCGCAGGCCCACAACACTAAGTTTTCCCAGAGATCACTAGGAAAAACTTTCCTTCAACAAAACCCCAACTTGAGTGTGTGACTCAACAGGACCTTATCAAGGCTTTGTGAAATCATATCACAGCAAACGGAGGCTGCTGTCCCTCCCAGTCCCCAGAAATCCCTTTTCCGTAATGTATCCCCATATGAGCTTTATCCAGCAAACATCAAGCCTGTAAGCTTCTTTTCCAAGCCAAGAAAAGTTTAGAAAGGGTCACGCTGGAGAGCAGTCACTGCACATTTCCTAAGAGTCATACTACCCAGAATATCCTACAGGGACAAACTGTTCTTCTGATCTGGTTTCCTACTTCTTCAAGCATCAAGGGAGGTGTGGGGAGGTGGGAGAGGCGGATGACTGTTTTGTGAAACATCTTCAGTGTCTAAATCAGGGGTGAGCAAACTACAGCCTACGGGCCACATGAAGCCTGCAGGACTGTCCTGCCCGGCCTCTGAACTACCAGCCAGGGAGGCTCCCCCCAACCCTTCCTCTGCTGTCCCCCCATCCCTGGAGACTCGGCATGCCACACGGGCAGTGCTCTGCAGGACAGGGCTGCTTGCTCCTGTGGGAGAGCAGGGAATTGTGTCTGGCTCTGCCCAGGCCACCAGAAACGCCGCTCGAAGTAGCGTGGTCAGGGGGCAGGGCCAGGAGGGTTGGATAAGGGGCAAGAGGTCCCATGGGTCTCTCAGGGTGTGGGGGTGTGGATAGGGGTTAGAGCGGTCAGGAAGCATGGGGGGGGGGAGCTGGGTAGGTGTGAGGTCCCAGGGGGGCAGTTAGGCTTGGGGGTCTCTGGAGGGGGCAACAGGGGACAAGGAGCAGGAGGGGTTGGATGGGTCAATGGTTCTGAGGGGGAAGTCAGAGGGCAGGAAGTGGGAGGGAGCAAGGAGGGGGCAGGGCCAGGCTGTTTGGGGAGACACAGTCTTCCCTACCCGGCCCTCATTACAATTTTGCAACCTTGATGTGGCCTTCGGGCCAAAAAGTTTGCCCACCCCTAAATGAACATTCACACTCATCCTTCAAAGGTTGAGCAAATAACATTTGCTCAATATTCAGACCTTTCCTCTTAAGGTACCAAAGACCCACGGATGGTTGATTTTTATCCTGATAACCAGCTATGCTAAAGCCATTCTCTCACTGAACCACTGTGCAAACTTTAACAGTCCAGCTCAATCCAGAGCCTCCCTGTCTCCTAGTTTACAGGATCTGCAAGTGCTACTGAGGCAGCCTTCTGAGACTCTGGAAGATAAAGGACAGATTTGCATCACTCAGCTGTGACCCCCCCCCCCCCCAACTGATTGCGGGAGAGGCAAATGATTCCTTTTGAAAGGGAGTTCCACCTGACCCTCCCACAGCGAGAGGGAGGAGAGATTTTCAAGGCCTTGTGCTAGATGCAGCTTTTTTTATGAAGAGAAAATCCCTGCCCTTAAGAGCTCACAACCTAAACAGACACGGCAGACAAAGCTTTGTGGGGAAGGGATAGGACACACAAGCAAACTGAACATCGGGCTGGTTTGTGAACATCATATTAGTGCCAGGATTTTAAATGACCTGGGTGGGATTTTGCTACGATGGATTTTAGCTAAACAGACCAAGGAAGAGAGAGAGGGGACACTGGAAGCTAGATAGAGTGAAGCTGACGTGAAGAGACTCTGAGTTGGAGCAAACACCCAATCAGCACAGGGGAAAGAACATCCAGAGTAGAAACTGCAAAAAGCAGTTGGACACCTGTCCAAAGGTCCCTCTCCAGTTGCTCTCATTCACGATCACATAGACCAACTCCCGCTCTCATGTGTGACTGCACAACGCCACCATGGGAAGTGCAGAAATTGGTTACATCAAAGTACTTTGTGTATTTTTAGCTTCTTTTAATGCAATTTAACAGCTGGACGCAAAGGAGAGCCAGCACCATGTGACCAGCCAGCTCTCTACCAACCACCAGCAAGTGTTCTGAAGGCCACCAGTAGTTTACTGATGTACAATAAACCTAGAACAACGGGTTTCCCGGGCCTCAAGGTGCTACTGAAACAGTGGGAAATAATTATATATTCTGAGATCTTTTTAGATTGGGGAAGAGCAGGGAAGCAGAAGCAGCACCATCACTAGAGACATTTAAAACCAGACTGGACAGAGCACAAGCAAACATTCTGCAGGGAGCAAGTCTGAGTTACCAGGAGAAAGCACTACAGGAGCCAAGAGACCAGATAATCTTTTTTTCAAATGAACTATATTAATTTCCTACCTTTCCTTCTTCAAACTCACTTCTTCCTGAAATTCAGCGACTCAGCACTCCCCACATAGGAACTGGCTAGTAACCACACTCACTATTGAGTCAACCCATGTGTATTATGCACAGCAAAGGATTCAATGTGCTGGGTATTTAAGCAGCATGGGAATGTCTCTCCTGGAGAAGGTAGTGCAGAATGCATCATCCATTAGCCTCCCAAGTGCCATGTTGCTGGGAGAACCAAGCAATCTCCCTACCACAACATATCTGTATTTGGGAGCATGGGGAAGGGAGAGTAAATATGATTATGCATCAAAGAAGAGGTCTGGCTACCTACAGCCTCAAAGAGCACTGTTCTAGGGCCTTGGTAGAGCTGCAAAACATAGTGTCTGCTTAGTTACAAAGCAATTCCAAGCTCTGAGTAACTTACAAATTCCCCTTGTGGAGGCAGGCTAGCTTCCAGACCACCTCCTGTTGTCCTCTCATTCCTGCCTCTCAGCACATGACTGAAAATCTGCCTGATGTAGAAACCTACATCAGACCTGGCTTAGTCCTTACAGGTATCAATACTCCTCCCTCTCCCCGACCAGCCAGTCAGGTTGGCACACACTTCTTGACTTCACCCACACATAACACTGGTCCCATTCCCCTCAGAATCTGCATAACCCCTTATACCAACAGCGTCCTCTCCCAACATGGCCACATCCCACCAGCTCAGAGATTGGGGATGGGAAGGCAGTAAGATGAGACATGTAGAACTGGGTTCCATTCCCAGCTTCTGCCACTTGAGTCATGGTGTAATGTTAGGACCTTTTCTGCCTCACTTTCCCTTGATCTGTATCCATTTTCTGGGAGGTAACGATCTCTACCTCTGTAAAATGCTTTGAGAGCCACAGATGAAAAAAAGTGCTATATACATAAATTATACAAGAAAACAATACTTCACTAGACAGTGGCTAAAATCAGTGGTTCTCAACCTTTCCAGACTACAGTACCCCTTTCAGGACTTTGAAGCCAATGAGATGCTGTGGGGGTGGTGCCTGGGGGCAGCAGTGCATGGAGGCCCCCGGGCCCAGCCCACCGCACCCCAGAGCCCAGGTAAGCGCTGCACTCCCCTATCCCCTTCCAGAGCCTGTACCCCCATCCCACATACCCCCTTCCATCCCCAAACTCCCGCCCAGAGCCTGCAACCTCCTGCTTCCCACTCACATCTGCGTATCCCCAAACTCCTTCCCAGAGCCTTCCCACACATCCCTCATCCCCCAAACTCCCTCCCAGACCTGCACCCCTCCCCCTTCCCACACCCTCCTACCTCCAAACACTCTCCCAGATCCCACACACCCTCTACACTCCCCATCCCCAAAACTCCCTCAGAGCCCGCACACTCCCTCCCCACACACTTCCATCCCCCAAACTCCCTCCCAAATCCCAAACCCCACTCCTCACATCCTCCCATCTTCCAACCCCTCACCCCTTCTGCACCCAAACTCCCTCCCAGAGCCCACACTACAGTCTCCTACCCAGACTTCCTCCTCCACCCAAACTCCCTCACAGAGTCTTAGGCAGGCGGGGGGGAGGGGGCAGAATTTGCGGGGGCGGGTTGTGGGTGGCATGAGTGACATTATTGGCCTGCAGGGAAGATATGAGGACTGGCCCTAAGGTAAACTGAGTGTGAGACCCTTGTGCTACAGGGGTAAATGCAGCAATGTAGATGTTCTTGTCTGGCTCTGAAACCTGAGGGGAGGGGAAGCTCTCAGAGTCTGGGCGCCAACCCAAGTGATAACATCTACACTGCTGTTTTCAGCCCTCTAGCATGAGCCCTCTGAGCCTGAGTCAGTTAACCCAGGCTGGGACTCACAACCAAGTATTTTTGTTTGTTTTTTGCAGTGTTGATATGTGATTAGGTGTTTTGAAAAGCCCGCCCTATATCAATAATAGGTCTAAACACATAGACAGTAGGTTCTACTTGACATTACATTAATATCTAGATTCAGTGCAAATGTTTATTACTAACAATTATAGTACAGTAAACCCTCGATTTAACGGACCCCTATTTAACGGACTTCGGATGCAACGGACAAAATTTCCCGATGCATCCGAAATCCGTTATTGGGGGCTGCCGGCTCCTGCCCCGGGGAGCCGGGCGGGAGCTGTCAACCCGGCTGGCCGCAGCGGGGAGCCCAGCGGGAGCTGTCAACCCCCCCCCAGGAGCCAGGCGGGCGGAGGGGGGGGGGGTTGACAGCTCCCGCCTGGCTCCCCGCAGCGGGGAGCCCGGCGGGCGGGCTGACAGTTCCCGCCGGGCTCCCCGCAGCGGGGAGCCAGGCGGGCGGGCTGACAGTTCCCGCCGGGCTCCCCGCAGCGGGGAGCCAGGCGGGCGGGCTGACAGTTCCCGCCGGGCTCCCCGCAGCGGGGAGCCAGGCGGGCGGGCTGACAGTTCCCGCCGGGCTCCCCGCAGCGGGGAGCCAGGCGGGCGGGCTGACAGTTCCCGCCGGGCTCCCCGCTGCAGGGGAGCGGGGGGGGGGCTTTGACAGCTCCCGCCGGGCTCCCCGCAGCGGGCGGGCTGACAGCCCGGCGGGCGGGAGCGGGGGGGGGTTTTTTGACAGCTCCCCCCGGGCTCCCCGCTGCAGGAGAGCGGGGGGGGGGGGTCTTTGACAGCTCCCACCGGGCTCCCCGCAGCGGGGAGCCCGGGGGAACTATCAGCCCGCCCGGCGGGAGCTGTCAAAGCCCCCCTAAAACCTCTATATAAGGGACTAATTCGGGTGAGGGGGTGTCCGTTAAAGCCAAAAGTCCTGTTATTTAATGATTTAAAAAATTATTAAATAACGGACTTTCGGCTTTAACGGACACCCCCTCGCCCGAATTAGTCTGTTAAATCGAGGTTTCACTGTAGGTAGCACAGCAATTTATTGGAAGAAAATGTATTTATCAGAAGAAGCGGAACATGTGTTAACCCAAAGATACAATTCACAGCAGCTATTTCTAGGAAGGCAACACTGTATTTCAAGCTTATGTCCTGTTTCCATTGGTGCTTTTAGTGTCTTTGCTATCTAACTTTACTTGTATTGGTTTATCAATCCAAGTACCCTGCCACAGGGTTGCATTACACAATCAATTATGAGTTGGTATAAACCCCCCTGCTTCTAGAAAATCATGAGCAACAAAGAGTCCTGTGGCACCTTATAGACCAGCGGTTCGGAAACTTTTTGAGACTGCGACCCCTTTTCCTGCTCCGTCGGCGCGGCGCGACCCCTCTAGTCGCTGCCGCAGGCGGGCTGCTGGCTGCGCTCCGGCCCCCAGTCCCCGCAGCGGGTGGGCTGCTGGCTGCGCTCCGGCCCCCAGTCCCCGCAGCGGGCGGGCTGCTGGCTGCGCTCCGGCCCCCAGTCCCCGCAGCGGGCGGACTGCCGGCTGCACTCCGCCAGCCCCCAGTCCCCGCAGCGGGCGGGCTGCTGGCCGGCTGCGCTCCGGCCCCCAGTCCCCGCAGCGGGCGGGCTGCCGGCTGCACTCCGCCGGCCCCCAGTCCCCACAACGGGCGGGCTGCTGGCCGGCTGCGCTCCGGCCCCCAGTCCCAGCAGCGGGCGGGCTGCTGGCTGCGCTCCGGCCCCCAGTCCCCGCAGCGGGCGGGCTGCTGGCTGCGCTCCGGCCCCCAGTCCCCGCAGCGGGCGGGCTGCTGGCCGGCTGCGCTCCGGCCCCCAGTCCCCGCAGCGGGCGGGCTGCTGGCCGGCTGCGCTCCGGCCCCCAGTCCCCGCAGCGGGCGGGCTGCTGGCCGGCTGCGCTCCGGCCCCCAGTCCCCGCAGCGGGCGGGCTGCTGGCCGGCTGCGCTCCGGCCCCCAGTCCCCGCAGCGGGCGGGCTGCTGGCCGGCTGCGCTCCGGCCCCCAGTCCCCGCAGCGGGCGGGCTGCTGGCCGGCTGCGCTCCGGCCCCCAGTCCCCGCAGCGGGCGGGCTGCTGGCCGGCTGCGCTCCGGCCCCCAGTCCCCGCAGCGGGCGGGCTGCTGGCCGGCTGCGCTCCGGCCCCCAGTCCCCGCAGCGGGCGGGCTGCTGGCCGGCTGCGCTCCGGCCCCCAGTCCCAGCAGCGGGCGGGCTGCTGGCCGGCTGCGCTCCGGCCCCCAGTCCCCGCAGCGGGCGGGCTGCTGGCCGGCTGCGCTCCGGCCCCCAGTCCCCGCAGCGGGCGGGCTGCTGGCCGGCTGCGCTCCGGCCCCCAGTCCCCGCAGCGGGCGGGCTGCTGGCCGGCTGCGCTCCGGCCCCCAGTCCCCGCAGCGGGCGGGCTGCTGGCCGGCTGCGCTCCGGCCCCCAGTCCCCGCAGCGGGCGGGCTGCTGGCCGGCTGCGCTCCGGCCCCCAGTCCCCGCAGCGGGCGGGCTGCTGGCCGGCTGCGCTCCGGCCCCCAGTCCCCGCAGCGGGCGGGCTGCTGGCCGGCTGCGCTCCGGCCCCCAGTCCCCGCAGCGGGCGGGCTGCTGGCCGGCTGCGCTCCGGCCCCCAGTCCCAGCAGCGGGCGGGCTGCTGGCCGGCTGCGCTCCGGCCCCCAGTCCCAGCAGCGGGCGGGCTGCTGGCCGGCTGCGCTCCGGCCCCCAGTCCCAGCAGCGGGCGGGCTGCTGGCCGGCTGCGCTCCGGCCCCCAGTCCCAGCAGCGGGCGGGCTGCTGGCCGGCTGCGCTCCGGCCCCCAGTCCCAGCAGCGGGCGGGCTGCTGGCCGGCTGCGCTCCGGCCCCCAGTCCCAGCAGCGGGCGGGCTGCTGGCCGGCTGCGCTCCGGCCCCCAGTCCCAGCAGCGGGCGGGCTGCTGGCCGGCTGCGCTCCGGCCCCCAGTCCCAGCAGCGGGCGGGCTGCTGGCCGGCTGCGCTCCGGCCCCCAGTCCCAGCAGCGGGCGGGCTGCTGGCCGGCTGCGCTCCGGCCCCCAGTCCCAGCAGCGGGCGGGCTGCTGGC
This sequence comes from Sternotherus odoratus, assembly GCA_032164245.1. NCBI lineage: Eukaryota > Metazoa > Chordata > Testudines > Kinosternidae > Sternotherus > Sternotherus odoratus. The sequence goes on from JAVMKO010000005.1 coordinate 100,419,853, forward strand.
CGGCTGCGCTCCGGCCCCCAGTCCCAGCAGCGGGCGGGCTGCTGGCCGGCTGCGCTCCGGCCCCCAGTCCCAGCAGCGGGCGGGCTGCTGGCCGGCTGCGCTCCGGCCCCCAGTCCCAGCAGCGGGCGGGCTGCTGGCCGGCTGCGCTCCGGCCCCCAGTCCCAGCAGCGGGCGGGCTGCTGGCCGGCTGCGCTCCGGCCCCCAGTCCCAGCAGCGGGCGGGCTGCTGGCCGGCTGCGCTCCGGCCCCCAGTCCCAGCAGCGGGCGGGCTGCTGGCCGGCTGCGCTCCGGCCCCCAGTCCCAGCAGCGGGCGGGCTGCTGGCCGGCTGCGCTCCGGCCCCCAGTCCCAGCAGCGGGCGGGCTGCTGGCCGGCTGCGCTCCGGCCCCCAGTCCCAGCAGCGGGCGGGCTGCTGGCCGGCTGCGCTCCGGCCCCCAGTCCCAGCAGCGGGCGGGCTGCTGGCCGGCTGCGCTCCGGCCCCCAGTCCCAGCAGCGGGCGGGCTGCTGGCTGGACTCCGGCCCCCAGTCCCCGCCACGGGAGGGCTGCCGGCTGTGCCCCGGCCCCAGTCCCCGCCGCGAGTTGCGGCGGCAGGAGCTCACGACCCCCTGGGGAGCGCTCGGTGACCCCCCGGGGGGTCACGACCCCCAGCTTGAGAAACCCTGTTATAGACTAACAGATGTTTAGACTAACAGATGAGCTTAACTTTCGTGGGTGAATACCCACTTCTTTGGCATGCATTCACGAAAGCCTATTCTCTAATCTAATACATCTGTTAGTCTATAAGGTGCCACAGCACTCTGTCGCTTTTGCAGATCCAGACTAACACGGCTACCTCTCTGATAGGGCATGTATGCTAAAGCTAGTCTCACAACTTTCCCCATTCACCACCGTCCCTCTCTCATGAAGCTACATACTCAACCTAGACTCCTGGGCAGAGTAACAGCAAAGTCATCTGATGCCTGCAAGAGCATTTTTTTAAAAATAAATCATGCTGTTTTATGTATTTTCTCTCAAAGATTAATAATTAACAAGGGGAAGAACAATCTTACTTACAATCTTAAACTTCAGGCAGCATAAGCTACAAGACCACGCTTGAAAGGCTGACAAATATTTTAAACTCAACACACATTGAAAGAGACACATGGGTCACTCTACACACAACACTGGGATCCAGGAGTTCCCGAATTTTATCCAGGCTCTGACACTAACACCGTTCATAGGCTTGGGCAACTCTCACAATATCCGTGCCTTAGCTTCCCTTCTGTTAAAAGGGGACAATACCAACCTACCCTGGGCATCATGAGGATTTATTAAGTGCTTTGAAGATAAAGACCATATTTCTGGCCAAATGACATTTCAGACAGGCAGGAACAGAGCCACACAGATTCACAGAGCTGGGCTTCCCTATCACACGCTGCTGAACGCCAGGTGGGGATGTGGCACTGGTATAGGTATGGCCTGTGTTATCAGATAGTTGCCCTTGCTAATGCTGCAGGTGGTCTCCCCGGCACCAAGGGAGAATTCCTGACCCCTAGCTGCACATTGCCCATTTAATTGTTTTACTGTTGTCACATGTACTGTTTGGAGTCAACCCGCAGGGTGTTTGTCCACAGCTGTGCAAACCGCTTTTGTGCAAGAAAGAGTTGCAGGTGGCGATATGGAGAGACAAAGATCAGGGAAGGACAGAGCTATTCACAGCCAAACAACCTCAACTCGACTAAAATAATACCGAGGGGAAATTACTTCCCTCCCCCACACTACTCCAAGAATCTCAGTTACAGGGAGACTTTGCTTAGATACCTCAGTTCATGGGATGCATAAACCACCCAACTGTTTGGCCCCCTAATAAGAGGACCAGCTCAGCTCTAGCATCTAGACCCAGAAACTTCATACTCGTTCTCAGCTAGGAAAATCAGCAGTGTCCACTCCTGGCCAAGAACAGTTAAAATGGGAACAAAGGACGGAGGACTGCTCAGGAAGCAGTGTGGTTGCTCTACACGAGGGTGGGAGAGTCTTTGGGTCAATTGTAGCCCTGGGGCCCCTGATAGTGAAGGAGGAAAGGGGACTCAGGGGACAGAAAGAGATGCAGAAGGAATATAAGAACTTTCATACTAGGTCGGATTAGTGGTCCATCGAGACCACCATCCTCTATTTGACAGTGGGCAGTAGCAGAGCTTCAGGCAGAGTGTGCAGAACAGGGCAGTTGGAGTGATCCATCCTATCTTCCCCTCACAGCTGGGGTTTAGGGTCGCCCCAAGAAATAGCTGAACCTTAAAGATGTAGTTAACTGATAGCCCATTTCAGAAATCATGTTCATTACCTCATCTTCTCTGAGGCAGGAGTTCCCCGTGTGGTTTTTAGCTAGTGACTCTTATGGACCCATGAGTAATGTTATTCACTTGAACAAGGCAAGTCATTGCATCAGAATCTCTGACTCTCAACACTTCAAGAAACAGCACTTCAAGCTATAGCGGAAAAGGCTCGTGAAGCCTCTGAAAACAGACTTGGGAGAGTCGAAGGAGAAGCCTGCCTTCCTGTATTATTAGTGTACTTTCCAAGTGAAGTTTTGCAAGCAGAGTAGTGTGAAGCTACCGAGTTCTGTGAGGGTTCACCATCAATGAATCTGGCCCCGGTCTTTATTTTTAGACCCATTCATAAATGTAAAAAAGACAGGAGTGACTCTAAAATAAAGTCTTAGCAACATGCTGAAATGGAAACTTGAAGATGCAAGTTTCGGCAGAGATTCAAGATTCTTGATCCAGAGCTGGCTGTGGTGAATTCCAAGTTAGAGACCATCTAGGTACAGATAACTATATCTTCCACTTTCCTCTACACAGCTCCTCGGCCCCTTAAGACATTGAACAAACAGCAAGCCACCATTTCATACTGCTTCTAGTGACTGCAGAAGAAATTATACCTAGAGCACTTTGAATGCAAGAAGTCAATCCATAGGAGGTTCCCTACTTTAGAACTTCAGGTTTCCTCCAAATATGTGGGCTCACTTTTGGGACAAAAAAGAGGAATGAATATATTTTCTACACCAATTCCTCATAGGAGTGCTAAGGAAGTGGTGGTATCTTTTCTTTCTACATATTTGCCTTGTCTTGATAGTCTGAGCTTCGTATCTCTGGATGGTGACCTGAAGCAATCTAAACCGGGTCTCTACAGTTATTGTTACTGTTATGGAAGACTAATAACAAAGACTCCATCTAGGATCTGGGAGAACTGTAACCATAGGAAGGTGCTCTAGAGGTTACATCTCTATCTCCCAAGTTCTGTGCATTATTCAGTAAGGAGATGGAATCAGCTGTGCAGGAGCTCAGGAAAGAGGAGCCAAAATCAGGAATCTCCTACCCAATAGCCTTGTTTGTTCCTTGATTATGTATAATGAACTCTTGAAAGGTTCCCCTCACCATCACTCCTCAGAGAGAGAGAAAAAGAACACATGTTTTTTGCTTGCTTTTAACTTTTAAAGCATCAGTGACATCAAATCTCACCTTCCCCATTTTTAATGGAAGTCTCCTTGGAGAACCAGAGAACTGGTGCTGAAGCTTTCAGAAGGACTCAATTTACAAGGGGTCGGATTACTGAATGTTTCAGCAAAATGTATTTTCTTCCACGTTTGTCAGACATTTGAGTTAAATAGCGGGTAGCAAAACCAAAGTATGGTTAACAATTCCTTCCCCATTCAATTTCTCAATTTCATTCTCTGGGTATTTGCTGTTGATTAATCACAGTTAACTCACATGATTAATCCAAAAAATTAATTGCAATTAATCAGTTTTAATTGCACTGTTAAAAACAGATTACCAATTGAAATTAATTAAATATTTAGGATATTTTTCTACATTTTCATATATATTGTATTCTGTGTTGTAATTGAAATCAAAGTGTATATTGTTTTTTATTACAAATATTTGCACTGTAAAAATGATAACTAAAAAGAAATAGTGTTTTTCAATTGACATCATACAAGTACTGTAGTGCAATTTCTTTGTTATGAAAGGTTCAAGAATAGCAGCCGTGTTAGTCTGTATCCGTAAAGAAAGCGAGGAATACTTGTAGCACCTTAGAGACTAAACTATAAATAAACTAGTTAGTCTCTAAGGTGCTACAAGTATTCCTCACTTTCTTTGTTATGAAAGTGCAACTTACAAATGTCAATTTTTTTGTTACATAAGTGGACTCCAAAACAAAATAATGTAAAGCTGCAGAGCTTACAAGTCCACTCAGTCCTACTTCTTATTCAGCCAATCACTAAGACAAACAAGTTTGTTTACATTTACAGGAGATAATGCTGTCTGCTTCTTATTTAGAGTGTCACCAGAAAGTGAGAACAGGGATTTGCAGGCACTTTTGTAGCCCGCATTACAAGGTTCAGTTGGACTCCGCAATACCGCAACGATCGGGATCCAAAAATACCCGATCGCGATAAATGCGGGGTTGCGCTATTGCGGGGTTGCGCCACATCAAAGTGCTGCGTGCCGCCATCGGGAGCCACGCATGCCCCGTGCTATAAGCGGTATCGCGGGGTTCCACTGTATTTACGTGCCAGACATGCTAAATATTCAAATGCTCCTTCACGTTTCGGCCATCACTCCAGAGGACATGCTTCCATGCTGACACATTAAAAAAAATGTGTTAATTACATTTGTGACTGAACTCCTTGGGGGAGAAGGATATGTCCCCTGCTCTGTTTTACCCATATTCTGCCATAGCAGTCCCAGATGATGACCCAGCATATGTTCATGATTTCACAAAATGCAAAGAAGGTACCAATGTGAGATCCCTAAAGATAGCGACAGCACTCAACCCAAGGTTTAAGAATCTGAAGTGCCTTCCAAAATCTGAGAGGGACGAGGTGTAGAGCATGCTTTCAGAAGGCTTAAAAGAGCAACACTCCAATGTGGAAACTACAGAACCTGAACCACCAAAAAAGAAAATCAACCGTGTGCTGGTAGCATCTGCCTCCGATATTGAAAATGAACATGTGTCAGTCTGCACTGCTGTGGATTGTTATTGAGCAGAACCCATCATAAGCATGGACATATGTCCCCTGGAACGGTGGTTGAAGCATGAAGGGATCTGGCACATAAATATCTAGTGATTCTGGCTACAACAGTGCTACGAGAATGCCTGTTCTCACTGTCAGGTAACATTGTAAACAAGAATCAGGCAGTATTATTTCCTGTAAATGTAAACAAACTTGTTAAATCAATTGCTCAGACAAACAAGAAGTAGGACTAAGTGGACTTGCAGGCTCTAAAATTTTACACTGTTTATTTTTTAATGCAGGTTTTTTTGTGCAAAATTCTACATTTATAAGTTCAACTTTCAAGAGATTGCACTACAGTACTTGTATTAGATGAACTGAAAAATATTATTTTTGTTTTTTTACAATGCAAATACTTGTAATTAAAAATAAATATAAAGTAAGCACTGCACACTTTGAAATCAATACATTTGAAAATGTAGAAAACATCCAAAAATATTTAAATAAATGATATTCTATTATTGTTTAATAATGTGATAATTGCATAATTAATTGTAATTAATTTTTTTAATTGCTTGACAGCTCTATCTGTACCATAATCCCATTTGTTCCTGGCCACTCCTATAGTCTCCCAAGAGAAACAGCAGAAAACTTGTAAAATATAATACAGTAAAACCTCGATTTAATGGACCTTGATTTAACGGACTTCGGATGCAACGGACAAAATTTCTGATCCATATCAGACCACGACCCCTCCCTGCTGCGGCCCTGGTCCCCTTCCCTGGCGGCTGTCTGCTGGCTCCCGGCTCCCGCCCGGGTCCCGCCAGCGGGCGGGCGGGCTGCCGGCTCCCGCCCGGGTCCCGCCAGCGGGCGGGCGGGCTGCCGGCTCCCGCCCGGGTCCCGCCAGCGGGCGGGCGGGCTGCCGGCTCCCGCCCGGGTCCCGCCAGCGGGCGGGCGGGCTGCCGGCTCCCGCCCGGGTCCCGCCAGCGGGCGGGCGGGCTGCCGGCTCCCGCCCGGGTCCCGTCAGCGGGCGGGCGGGCTGCCGGCTCCCGCCCGGGTCCCAGCAGCGGGCGGGCTGGCTGCCGGCTCCCAGATCCCGCCCGGGTCCCAGCAGCGGGCGGGCTGGCTGCCGGCTCCCAGATCCCGCCCGGGTCCCAGCAGCGGGCGGGCTGGCTGCCGGCTCCCAGATCCCGCCCGGGTCCCAGCAGCGGGCGGGCTGGCTGCCGGCTCCCAGATCCCGCCCGGGTCCCAGCAGCGGGCGGGCTGGCTGCCGGCTCCCAGATCCCGCCCGGGTCCCAGCAGCGGGCGGGCTGGCTGCCGGCGCCCGGGTCCCGTCAGCGAGCGGGCTGGCTGCCGGCTCCCGGCTGCCGCCCGGGTCCCAGCAGCTGGGACCTGGGCGGGCTGGCTGCCGGCTCCCGCCCGGGTCCCGGCTACCGCCCGGGTCCCAGCAGCAGGTGGGCTGCGGAGCTGCCGCCCCGACCCTGTGGCGGGCGGGCTGCTGCTCCGACAGCTTGGGTTTTTTTGTTTTTATTAAATAACGGACTTTTTGATTTAACGGACACCCCTTCGTCCGAATTAGTCCGTTAAATCGAGGTTTTACTGTATAAGCAAAAGCTATTTTAAAAAAAGCTTTTGGGTGTTCTACATAAATCAGAAAAGGGCACAAATGTTCTTCCTTGCTGAGTCATCTCTAAGCACCACTTACTACATACAATGATTTTTGTTACAGTACTTAGCAATTTTTCTCTTCCGAATGCTTTATATTGGACTCAGACTCTCACTTATACACAGTTCACCCCCATGATGCAAAGTTCACCACTGAAAACACAAAGGCCAGTCAAGTAAGTGTGAAAATATAAAGTTGACAATTTTAAGTTTAACCTTAAAACTAAATCTGCTACTTCATAAAAACCAGTAAGTTTTACTCTATGCCAGAGGTTCTCAAGCTCCATTCAGGAGGTCTGTGGATAGTTCCCTCTAAGGTGCGTGCCTGGGCCACCGCACACAAGAAAATGAAGGGCCACCCACATAATTAAAGGAGCCATGCAGGCATGGCTCCACTAATTAGGTGCCTGGACCCTGGAGAAGATGCACATGTAAGGTAAGGTGGTGGCCTTGGGGACAAGAGGGTAGGTGGAAGGAGCCATTGGGGTAAGAAGAGGGGGTGAGGGGAATTTGGGACGTGCAGGGCTGTGGTGGTCAGAGAAAGAGACGACTTTCCCCAGCTCAAGAGCTGCAGCTGCCGGGGAAAGACGGCCCTCTTTCCCAGCCTCAGCTCAGGGGCTGCTGCGGTGCAGGAGAGAGGGCACATCCATTACATTAGAAAGGTAAGACTACTGATATTAAAATATAAGTTGTGTGCTTTTATTTGTAGAACAAAAATGTTTATTATTAAGGGTTTTTTTAAATATAGCGCTTTTATCCAAAGCGCTTTACAATAGTTAGTTAACGGTATAAACATTTGGACAGATCATTAAGTGGCCTGGCGAGACCATCAACAATTTTCAAATGGTCTGCGGAAAGAAAAACACTTAAGAACTACTGCTCTGCGCAGATGAGGACATAGATGTTCCAACAGATAATGATAACAGCCTGTTGGTTTACCAAAATTGCCACTTTACAAAAAAGCAAGGAAGTCATCTCACAGCCATGAATCGTTCGTTTATACCACAGCAACCACATCCTTCCAATAATTCTAGAGACTAGAATGTTTAAAATGTAGAATGTCAGTTACACCTGCTGTCTTTATAACATAAGACTTACCACTAAACAAATCAATTTTTTTTTTCATATTTAAGTCTCAGGAACAGAGAATGTACTTTCACAACTGGATCCTAATAAACTTCAAAGCTCAACAGTCAGCTTTTCAAGAGTTTTATATTCTGCAAATGACCAATCTTTCCTCAGGGCCAGAATTTAAGAGGAAAAAATAAAGGAACTAAAATGTGCTGCTAAAACAACAATCCATGTGCTCTTATTTTTTAAAGGGGATGCTTCTTTTGACATTAACATGCTTTCATTGGGAATCTCTTCACACCTCAATTGCACAGCCTTTGTAAGGGGACTAGTTATTTTAAACACTCTTTAGTATTTGACAGTCTGGGGGCCAATTCCTGAGCTCCTTACTCTGGCTCTAATTCAGGAAAACATCTCCAGCCAAAAAAGCACTTAAACATATACTTAAGTCCCACTGAAGTCAAAATGCTTGGTATTGTGCATGTTATACAGTATTTCCTGACTCAAAGCCTTGTGCATTTGAAATTTAGGATTTGATCATGTATTATTCATTTCTTGAACGCCAATTAAGAACACATTTTCTTAAAGTGAACTCCACACTTCACATAAATATATATATTGTTGACAAGTTAAAGGCCATATTTTAAAGGTAAAAGCTAAACAAAACATATAATTAAGGCTGTCAATCACAATTCACTCAGGTATTAATTGCACTGTTATACAATAGAATATCAATTGAAATTTAGTAAATATTTTTGGATGTTTTTCTACATTTTCTAATATACTGATTTTTATTACAACACAGAATACAAAATGTACAGTGCTCACTTTATTATTTTTATTACAAATATTTGCACTTAAAAATGATAAACAAAAGAAATAGTTTTTCAATTCACCTCATACAAGTACTGTAGTGTAATCTCTTTATCGTGCAAGTGTAACTTACAAATGTAGATTTTTTTTGTTACATAACTGCACTAAAAAACAAAATAATGTAAAACTTTTGAGCCTGCAAGTCCACTCAGTCTTGCTTCTGATTCAGACAATTACTGAGACAAACAAGTTTGTTTACATTTACAGGGGATAACTGCTGACTGCTTCTTATTTACAATGTCACCTGAAAGTGAGAATAGGCATTTGCATGGCACTTTAGTAGCTGGTGCTGCAACTTGAAGGTACTTACATGCTAGATATGCTAAACATTCATATGTCCCTTCATGCTTCAGCCACCATTCCAGAGGACATGCTTTCAAGCTGATGATGCTCATTAAAAAAATAACGCATTACTTAAATCTGTGACTGAACTCCTTGGGTGAGAACTGTATGTCTTCTGTTCTATTTTACCGGCATTCTGCCATATATATCATGTTATAGCAGTCTCACATAATGACCCAGCACCTGTTCCCTTTAAGAACACAGTCACAGCAGATTTGACAAAACGCAAAGAAGGATTTCTAAGGACAGCTATAGCACTTGATCCAAGGTTTAAGAATCTGAAGTGCCTTCCAAAATCTGAGAGGGATGAGGTGTGGAGCATACTTTCAGATGTCTTACAAGAGCAACACTCCAACACGAAAACTACAGAACCCAAACCACCAAAAGAGAAATTCCACGGTCTGCTGGTGGCATCTGACTCAGATGATAAAAATGAACATGCATCTGTCCGCTCTGCTTTGGATTGTTATTGAGCAGAACCCGTCATCAGCATGGACGCAAATCTTCTGGAGTGGTGGTTGAAGCATGAAGGGAGATATGACGTGCATCTGGCACGTAAATATTTTTCTATGACTGCTACAACAGTGCCATGTTAACACCTATTCTCACTTTTAGGTGACAATGTAAACAAGTTCTCTCTGTATGTAGCTGTACCAGTGAGATACTCACCTGTGCGGCGCCTCCTGCTGGCTGTCTGGGAATTAGCACTTTTCCAGCTTCAGAGCACCCTGTGCAGGCTGGTGCCTTGCCTATGCGGGGAGGGATAGCTCAGTGGTTTGAGTATTGGCCTGCTAAACCCAGGGTTATGAGTTCAATCCTTGAGGGGCCATTTAGGGATATGGGGCAAAAATCTGTTGGATGATTTAATTAGGGATTGGTCCTGCTTTGAGCAGGGGGTTGGACTAGATGATCTCCTGAGGACCTTCCAACTTTGATATTCTATGAGTGACTGGCTGAAGTAGGACTGAATGGACTTGTAGGTCCTAAAGATTTACATTCAAAAATAAAATTCAGTGATTTTTTTGTACATAACTCTACATCTGTAAATTGAACTTTCATTTTAAATAGATTACACGCCAGTACTTGTATTAGGTGAATTGAAATTACTATTTCTTTTGTTTTTTACAGTGCATATATTTGTAATAAAAAAATATACAGTGAGCACTGTATACATTGTATTCTGTGTTGTAACTGAAATCAATATATTTGAAAATGTAGAAAACATCCAAAAATGTTTAAATAAATGGTATTCTATTATTGTTTAATCACACAATTACATTTTTTAAAATCACTTGACAACCCTACATATAATCAAAAGCAGGAATTCCTTAAGTCTCCTAGCCACCTAAGAGCCAGATATATTATAGACGCCCAAAACAACTATACCATAAGATTACCATCACTGCATGCTCTCTACAGCTTTTAAACCTTACCACTGATAATCTGAGGGTAAGATGTACTCTTCTATTTACTGAACCTTGCTGCACATATAAAACCGTAATGGGTTTCCACTTTATATGCAAGATATGACTCATCTCAAAGGGAAATAAAAATACTCACTCATGTTGGAAATATTTGTGTTTGTGTGTTTTTATTTAAAGACAGGTAACTAACTACAAATTAACTTTAATCTTTTATAAATTAAAAAAAACCTACCCTGATATAAATTTAAGGGCAATCACTATGTAAGAAACGAAATCAAAGAACATTAGGAAGGTAAAGGTCACTTTAGTATCACAGTTATTCATTTGGGTACCAAATCCACAGTCTCCTTATCAGAATCTTTGTGGTATTTTTGGACCGTTCACCCTTCCAGAAAAAAGTAATGCATGTTCCAACTAAAATATTTTCAATATGCTTTTAATATTCAAATGCTTTCAGACATCAAAGAGGAACAAGACTATAAGCCAGATATAGTCTAATTTCCTCAGCCCTGCAAAAATTGAGCTAGAGAAAAACAGTGCGTTTAAATGCAAGGATTAGTAAACGTTTTCATTTTTCAGCCGATACTCCTGCTTGCACTTGAAAGCATCTCTGTTTAATTGCTGAATGGGTTAAAGTAAAACTTAACCACATGCTAGACAGACTGCTGCTAGGAGGGTGGGGAGGGAGAGAACCTGAGTCAGGGACCTAATAGTGGACAATTTTGAAAATTATAAGTGTGTATCAATAATGGAGAGAACACAGATTGAAAAGGAAAAATCTGTAATAATAGAAAAAAATAGCAACTGTCAGCAACAAAGCTATTAGTACCAGGGCTTTTACCTTTGCCATAGCTAAGTCTGGAGGTAGTGACATGACAAACTTAGACATAGCAAATAGAACATGATGAAAATGTACACTGGAAGTGAGTCTCTTCTCTCAGAAAACAATGCTTTGGAGCCCAGAAATATATATTTCCAGTATGAAACTCATTGTCCTATTCCCAGTAACATATATTGGGAAGCAATGACAGCTGCTAATTGTTTCTATATTTGTAGATATTGAAAAGATACCCAGTTATATGTGTATGTCATTGAATAAAAACACTAGCTCAATGAGAAACCTTGAGCCTCTAAATAAACATGCATCAGTTTTCATTCCTCTTGTGACAATTTACATGCCATTGATCATTAAAATAGATGTTCTCAATCCATGTGTCCTTTAACTTGCCCATCACTGCACCTTCCACCTAGGTTACGATAATATTAAAAAGTGGCCCATTGCAAGCTCAGTGTCAATGTCTAGAGTAACACGCTATCTCATGAGGCACCTGAGTTCAGAAGTTTCTCACAGGAACTGAAAATACCACAGACAGGAGACGTACAAAGCACGGTGGTATCTACATATCGGAGGAGGGCCTGCTCAGAGTTTGCCTATGTGCACTAGTCCACAAAGCCATTCTTCAATGATTCTTTCCCTAAAAGAAGAAAACCCTGGAGGTTGCAGTTTCTAACATGCTGAGCCCTGATCTGCACTGACTAGGGAAACAGAGTCGACCCCCTATTAGCACATTTTCAGAAAAGACCAATTTTATTAGGTGGCAGCTTTCATCCTACGGGAGATGGGGAATACAGAGTGTAACTACCGTATGCACATAGCAGAACGGGGGGAGATAAAGATTATGCTCTACAAAGGTAGAATAGTGGGCAATGAGGAAGGCTTCAATTAAACCACAGGAAACCAGCCTATGATTTATAGAACAAAGAAAATTAATTTTGTAGATAAACAGAGGGGAAGGAAAAAAGGGCAATATGCACTGTGAGGCGGCCCTACAGGGACCCAAGAAAGTGAGGAGAGATCATCTTCATAGGTCTGGTCAGTGACACAAGCTTGGGCTGGATTAACCATACCTCACGCCCTCCCCCACACCTCACCCCCATGCCCTTCCCCATGAACTGACAGGAAGACGCAGCAAAGAGCACTCCACTGCACACTCAAAGTACCCTACCATGTGGGTTTTTCCACAGGACAGCAGCAGCTAGCCTAGAAGACTCTTTCTGCTCCAACAGACAAAAAACCCAAGATTAATTTATAATGGAAACCCTGACACAACCTTAACTATAGCATCCTGACTGCAATGCTATAATCTGATCTGCGTGTGAACTAACTTCCATCGTCTCAATATTTATCTGACTTTAACTCCTGTTACAAAAGAGTTGAGTCATAGAGCAGAGCTAGCCAAGTAACAAAACTGCAGGGCTTGCTAAAACTCTGACTTAGGACAGAGCCTGTTTATCCTTGAAACAGGTTACGAGAGCAACACTCCATAGGAGCATTGTTAGCCAGACTTCAAATCCTCTAGACAATGGCATTTTTTTCTATGCTGTAGAGAATATTACAATCCTGCCAAGAGGGATGGGGGGAGGAGGGAGGAAGCAAAGCACTGCCCTTCAGTTCATGATAACATGTATTAACCAGTGCCCAAGAAACCAGATACCTTAGCAACCTCATGTAGGGACAATGACCCAATCAGATTTCAGTGTCAGGAGAAGAGGAACAGTATTTACTCTGCATACAGATTAGCTGCAAAACTGGGTCACTTCTTGCCTTTTTTTTTTAGGAGGGGGAGGAGGAGCTTCTTTTTCAAATAGTTTAGAGCCTTTGCCTGGACTTTAAACCTACCTGGTGCAGGATGGAAATTCCCAGCTGTTTGAGCTGATGAACTCACAACTGCATGTGTAATGTTAACGAATGGTACACTGACTGGGCTTTGTATTTCTCAGAATTCAGCTCTTTAACTACTTACCGGTTCTTCTCTAGTTCGTTGTGTGTAGACCTGGAAGACAAACAAAAAATTGGATTAGCTACTTTCAGCCTCGCAGCACAGTAATCCAATTGCTGCAAGCCATAAACATTTCCAACAGTACAACTCAGCATATAGTCAACCATTGGTATATATTAAAATATTCAGCCATAACTCTCCACTCTTTCTTGCTGAGAGACACTTCCCATGCTAGGTCTATATTTACCTGCTGTTCTCAGATGCATTACTGTAAATTTACATCATAAATTTACAAAATGACCAAAACCCAGAATCGAGACAATGGTGAGAGCAGAGGACTGGGAGTCAGGAGGTTCAATTCCTGGCTTTGCCACTGACTCCATGTGTGATCACGGTTGAATCACTTAACATCTCTGTACCTCAATTTGCCCATCTGCCAAATGGGAATATTGATACAAACTACCACACAGGGCTATTATAAGGCTCAGTTCATTTACCTAAAATATTTTGAGATCTTCAGATGGAAGTTGGTCTGTAAAGCAACATTGGACAAGTCATCCAAAGGGCCACTAGCAAGATCTATTCCACTTGCCGCCAGAGCCCAAAGTTTGCCCAGCATTTGGGTATGTGGAGGTGGGATGTACATACAGAGGCAGGAGTAGCTTCCTCTACCATGCTTGCAAGCACTACCGGGTTGAGGCAGTGTCCATAGGAGTCAAATATGGTTCCCCAGCTCACCTCCAGCACCTCTCACAACTGGGGATACTAGCACTCTCAAAAAACTCACAGTAGAGCATCTGTACCCTAAAAAGGTATTTAGACTCATACTTGCATCACTAGAAACATCTGAAATGTTCTTGTCTTTATACTTCAAGCACACCACTGCTATTCAAACAATAACTCACAGCTGGAAAATTAAAGCCACTGGAAACAAAATGGAAATCGACTAGTCTTTTTTTTATTGTGTGTGTGATGACAACAGTGAATAGACAAAGTTAGGCGATATCTACACTAGACCTTACAGAGGCACAGCTGTACCGATGCAGCTGAGCTGCTGTAAGATCTCCCGTGTGTCTGTAGAGATCTCCTGTTGATATAATTAAACTATCCCCAGTGAGCGGCAATAAGTAGGTCAATGGGAGAAGCTCTCCTGCTGACATAGCGGTGTGCAAACTACCACTTATGCCGGCAAAACTTATGTTGCTCATGGGGGTGGTTTTTTCACACATATTAGGGCTTGTCTTCACGAGGCTGCTCCGAGATCGATCTTCTGGCGATCGATTTATCGCATCTCGCTAAGACGCGATAAATCGATTGCCTGCGACTCCCCCGTCGACTCTGGAAGTCCAGCTTGCCGGGAGGCACAAGCTGGAGTCGACGGAGGAGCGCGCCGCCGACTGCCACCGCCGTGGGGATGAGTGGTAAGTCGGCGGCAGATACGCAAACTTCAGCTACGTGATTCACGTAGCGTATCTGCCATGGATCCCCCCCCCCCCCCCAGTGAGGACAAGCCCTTAGTGTCTTTTCATCAGCATTTATCATCTAAAGTGTTATTAACAACCTGGGTAATTTTATTTTAAAATATACAAATTTTAATCTAACATGTCCCTTTAATATAAGGTCATCTTAAAATAGGAGTAAATGAGCCAAGAGCTTAATAAAAAGGATCTATTTTCTATAATTTGGCATCACATTTCTTCCGGAGCTCTGAGAAGATTATCCTCTATCCCCCATCTGGAGAATCCTGCAGAGAAGTCTCCAGTTAGGGAACTGAATTAAGGCCCGTTCACAGCTCCAAGGGAAACCCTCTAGTAATTAAAGTGCTTCCCAAAAAAGGAGGGGGAAAAGTGCTGAACAGGTGTTAGGAGTTCAATAAAGAACTCAGCTAAATCTGCAGACGTTTGGGAAATAAAACAATTTTACAGAAACAAGCTCTGAAGATTAAAGCTTAACTAGCCATGGTTCAGGGCCTATAAATACACGGACAAAATCTTTAAGGCATGTCAGTGGAATGTGTCTGATTCGGTACTGGTCTCTCAGGGTGTATGTGCATTTCAATCTGGAGGCGTAAATTCCAGCTTGAGGAGACAGACCTGCACTAACCTGACGAGCACATACCTACTTGCACTGGGGCAGCTACACTCTATTTTTAGAGGGCTGGCTTGTTCAGTGCTAGCATGGGTCTGTCTTCTCAAGCTAGGAATTACACCCCCAGCCATAGGCGCCAACTCCATGGGTGCTCCAGAGCTGGACACCCACAGAGAAAAATTAGCAGATGCTTAGCACCCACCCCTGGCAGCCAGCCACCTGCCTTCCCGCACCCCGACTGCCCCCTCCATTCCCCCGCAGAACAGCTAAGGAGGCACTGGGAGGGAGGGAGAGCAACAGGGACAGGGCATGCTTGCGGGAGAGGATGAAAAGAGGCAGGGAAGATGCAGGGTGGGGGGTGATGCAGGGTGGGGGTGAAGCAGGGTGGAGGCCTTGGGGGAAGGAATGGAGTGTGGGTGGGAAGAGGCAGAGCTGAGGTGGGTGCTTAGGGAAGGGGTGGAGTGAGGGTAGGGTGTGGGGCGGAATGGGGATTGAGCACCTCTGGGGGAAATTAGAAGCCGGCACCCGTGCCACCAGCTCGAAGTGCAGAAATACCTTTGATGGCACAGTATACCACACAGACTCCTAAAGCTAGACAAGCTCCCAAAGTAATTGCTTTAAATTTCCCATCATGCAAATCCCTAAAAAGGGATCACCCTCGAAGTGAAAGAAAAGAAGCAACTTTTTATTCTCCTGGTTAAATGAATGTACATTTTAAAATTTGATTTTTACATACATGACAGCTGGTAAGCCTAAACACTAAGGATCAATTTTCAAAATCTGGCCTCCACTTGGCCATGTGTGACTGTTAAGACTGTAGATATGCAAATCACCTGCATGTGCACTGTTAGACTTGCACTAAGTGGCAGCTGCCCTTATTATTTAAACTTCTGCCTTGGAGGAGTCTCTGTGCCAGCCCAATGTAGGTTGGCCTAGAGAGTAGCACTATTCAGGACAGACAAGGAGATGACCGATTCATAATTACATGGATACAGGGGCCCTAGCAGCTTCTGTAACTGACACAGAGGACATAAGTCTGCCAATTATTTCTTAGAACAGAGTAGCTGCCCTGCCCCCAGGTAAGGGGGCTCTCACGCCTTTTGAGTCCCCTGTACTTCACCTACATAAAGCCTGATTACTTTTGGGTGACAGAGTGAAGTGGCTTGCACCCTTTTTTAATGCAAGTGACAATTTAAGAGAGCAAATCCCATATGCTCATGCAACTGGGCTGTAAATTCTATCATTTACACATCAAATGACAGTCCTCATTATCTATTTGCAAAAAAATGAACCTCCCAGAGACTGGGTCAAGGCCCCTTTAAAAACTGACCCCAAATTCTTTGGAATGTGTTGTTAGTTTTATTTACTGTATGTTTCGGCAGGACTTTGCACTCTTTCTGGCTAGTCCATTAACAGTTATAAAGCCAAAGATATGCAATGAATTCAATTCCTATATTATATTGAGCCAATTATCAAGGCCAGCACATAAAGAACAAAGTTTGGCTCACTGCTGTGAACAAAATTAAAACAGCAGGTTCCTCCTATTCCTCTCACACAGGAGACTCTTTATTACCTATCTTCTTTCCAATGAACAACAATTCTGAGGGGGGTCACAGTCTTTTCATCAAGTCAGGAAATTTATGCTGTGACTTTTAACCATATCGCCTGCAAAAACTTTCCCAGCACAGCTGAATTCGAACAAAAGAAGCTCAGCAAACGTAAATGGATCCTGCCAAGTTGTTACCTGTGCTATTAGCACCAGCTACATTTAAGCAAACTACAAACATTTTTCAAAAGTCTGATATCCTTGTTATCATTTAGACTCGCTTGCATTTTTATATTTACTCAGCCTGGATAATGAAAATTGAAAAGGCAGTTTATCTTCTCATCTGTTTATAGTCAGTTTCACTTTCTGCATCTGGCATGATTTTTCTATCTTTGGGTTGCAAACTGAAAAGATTTATTTGTATTTAAATAAGACTCTATTGTCATTGAAATAGAAAAAATAAAATTCACGACCACGTCTGTTAATATTACATTTTATAACATCTTTTAAAAAAAATTAAACCACCAAAATCAACCACAAAACATTGGGTCTAAACTGACTGTTTAGTTTTACTTAAACAAAAAATCTTCATTTCTCTTCTGATTAATATCAACCAGATATACGCTTTTTCCTTTGACTGTTATATATTCAGAATTATAGAGCACCATCAACTTTCTGATCCAACAACATGGGTACAAGAGATATCATCCACTTTAAAATCTGAACATTTTATTAGTTGTTGCAAGTAATCCTAAAGTTACACCAATGAGATTAGACATATTTCTCTAGATTTTTGTTTTACTTTGTATATTTGGTAGTGTTTGTATCCAGTCAGTTTCACTGTTGTTGATGGCCTGTTATACTTTGTGCTTCCTGCATTAGGACATCACTCTCATGCACTGATCTGAGGGAGGTCACATACATGCTGCCACCCAAGCTATGCCAGAAAGTGTTTACCAGTAGCTGAGCAAAGCTGAGACGGAAGAGGCAGGATCACAAAGAGAAAAGGGAGGGCCCGAGCAGATTTGCTATTGTTTTTTCTCAGTCTGTCCTATATCTCCTGCTCAGAAAGACTTTTTTAAGCATCAGCAGGTGAGGAGGAAAAATCCATTAAAATTTAAAAACCCAGGACATCCTATTCAAAGTGGGCTCCATTAGAAAGATGATTTGTTTTATACATTAATCATTTATTGAAAAAACAATTGGCAGTGTTCCTTTAAATCTAATAAAGCACCACATAAATGGAAGGACTGTTGTGATAATTGGGCTTACAAATTTACTCTAATTATGAGCTCAGCTCTAAAAAGTATGTGAAAGTTCATAAAATGTCAAAATAACCTATAACAACAAATGTTAATGGCAAAAGGTACAAAAGGGAGACAGAATAAATGAATTAGTCTAAACACAAAGGCCACATTGATATGATTCAAGGACTGTGTTGTGTGCTTGTTAAAATAGGAGGCATGGAACCAGAAGTTAATAAGCCAAAATTGGGATACCAGGTATTAGGCCTAATTGGTGAACAAAATAATAGGTTATTCCACCCATGACTCCCTTTTGGGGTACTTAAAAGAAAGATTTTGTGGGGAAAGAAGGAAAGAACAAAACGAAGATTGAAAGGACAGAAGCTATTGGAGAAAGCTTTACCTTCACAGCTGCCACCCCCCCTCCCCTCCCACAAAATCCTGGAGTGCCAGGACTTCACCTTCCTGATTCTGAGAGATCTCGTGGCCCAAATGGGCTAGAGAGAGAGTGACCCAGAGGACACCGCCACCCCTGCTGGCTCCAGCTGAATCCCAACCACCACGTGGGATGACTATTGAACATTACACCAATTGCTTCAGGGGGAAAAAAACAGACTGTGAATCCTTAAGCATCACATCTGCGACAATCTCTCCACCACCAAGTGAACAGGTACACAGTCCCTGAAATCTAACCACCAGATAGTGGTCAAACCAGAGGACAATGGGGGAGTGCCATAGTAGTCCTCATCCATTATGACTATGTTAATGAGGCCAATCGACAATTCTCTGACACCACCAACCATAAAGAACTCAAAGAAGATCCCACCCCACAATATACCCAGGAATTTAAGGATATCATCATATCCTTCCCCAAACAACTCCAAGAGAAATGCTACAAACTCATCCTCTACGAACCCAGCCCAGTACCTTCTACGTGTTTCTCCAAGATATACAAACAACGGAACCCAGGCTGACCCATCATAAGGAAAATAGGGTCTCATAGAAACCATCCTCAAACCACTCAACACACTAAGGGACAGCTTCTTCCAAGATACAAGCGACTTCCTCAACAAATTCCACAACACTAATCACCTCCCTCAGACCACCATCTTTGCCACTATGGATGTCACCTCCTTTTACACCAACATCACTCACAATGACAGCATAGCTGCCTGCCTCAAATATTTACAAAACAGTGGGAAATCCAGTGGACAGATATCCACCCCAAACACATGGCCAAACTCATCCATAACAATTTTACATTCAATAAAAACACTTTGTCCAAACCATGGGAACAGCCATGACTACCAGGATGGCTCCCCAGTAAGCCAACCTCTTCATGTATGTAGTGTTGTTGTAGCCGTGTTGGTCCCAGTATATGGGAAAAGTTCAAAGAGTGTTATAGTTAAATGCAAGGCATTGGATTTATAACTTCTTTTTTCCCCCAAAAGGACAGTTATTACCATCTTTAATACCATCTACAAGACAGTCAAACAACAGGTGTGTTTTTTTTCTAACTAAAATTGTCTACAGCTAAAGGAAAACATGATGTTGTTAAAATGAAAGTCTTATTTAATACTTTACACATTTCAAATGCTTTAACTGTTTTCCTTCTTTTCTGTGTCTTTAATTAAAGGTTAAGAGGATTTTTAATGGTGCTTGTGCCCTAGTACGAAGCTCTCTATACCAAACCCCACACCTAGTTTAATAAAGTTTAATGTTGGACAGAGACTGGGTTATGTTCATACCTTTAGCCTATATATTCCATCAAATTAATACAACAGGATGCAATTTAAGATATTTTGGAAACAATTCATGAAAAGATAGAGAGTGATCTTGAAAAGATTAAAGAACAAGTTTTTCAGGAAACTATATGACAGGAAAAAATGGAGCAGTTAGCCAGTTCCCCATAATGTTTGTTTTTAATATGGAACCAGACATGGGGACTGAAATAAGACCTTCCCAGAGCCTTCACCACATAGATGTCTATAGCAGTATGCAAAAAATAATAAAGCATTATGTCCATATAGAAAACATGCAAAACAAGTACTATGATAATCCACTATATTTAATACACCATAAGATACTACACTCCTATAAATAATGTGGTCATCCCAGACCTTTTCTAATAATGTGTTACTAAATTATTAAGCTACACCAAATTCTCTCTAAGAGTGAGACACAGTAAATAATACATCTGCTTAGCCCAGTTGTTTTATTTAAATAAAATATGTTTTCCCATGGCATATGAAATTAACCTGGAAAAATAAATGCCCAGTTCCAATTAACTCTCTTCAAATCCACAGTCTCATGAATGGCTAAGGTTAACACCAAGAGACAAGGCGGTGAGGTAATATCTTTTATTGGACCAACTTCAGTTGGTGAAAGAGAGATGTTTTCAACACCCACAGATGTGCAGCAAGAAATGCTTGACCATATAGCAGATTTATTGCTTTCCTGGGAATTCATTATAAATCATGGTGATTTCTTTATACGTGTTACATCTCTATTTGAACAGCATTACATCCCAACCTCTCAAAGGAGCAGAAATTACAGTAATGGCTGCAATCCTTTGCGTACAATAGTTTCACCAAAATACAAGCCCTTTCTGGGCAAAAAGTCACCTCTAAACTGAGGAATTGGGTTTTATGCAGTGAACAAAGCAAGGTTAGGGTAAAGAAGATAGAATTTACCCACAGAGCTAAACAGGCAGGCTATGTGGCTGAGACAGAGATTATCAAATGGAATAGCTGGCTCTCCAATGGGGGAATTTAGGGCTCTGAATCCGTACAAGTACGGACCTTCAGCCTAAACCATTCTGCTGGGGCAAGGAGACTCCCTCCAAAGCTTACCGGGGTGTAAAGGTTCACTGTGCCAACACTCTACCTGAAGTCCCACATACAGCTCTGCCATGAGGTTTAGGTCATGTAACTAGCTTGCCGCTGGGTCTTCACAGTAAAGGGAATTTCATCCTCAGGGAGCAATTTTGGGCTGTTAGCAGAAATAAAGTATATACCTCAGCTTTGCAAATTTAGCATAATTATTGTGTATTATTAGTAATTATTAGTATTATTGTAGCACTTAAGAACACAGTCATGGTCCAGGACCAGATGTGCTAGGTGCCATACAAACACAAAAGATGGTCCCTGTCCAGCAACCCCAACAAAAATCTACTGATCCCAACCTTCACCATGAGGGGGCTTATAATGAAGATATTTTTCTAGCCCATAATATAGTTACATTGACTGAGTTTAGGAAATCCCATAGTATAATGCCAATAGATATTGGAACTGCCAGTGACCTGACCTGGTCACATCACCCTCACCCCTTTATGTCCCTCCACTGGCTGCTCCTTCTCTAGAACATCAAATACAAGAATCCTGTTCTTCGTTTTACAGCTCTCCACAACTTACTCCCCAAATGCTTATCTCTTCTGGTATTCTACTTTGCCACCCCTTGGATCTGCCAACTACTGTAACCTTTGATCAGCTGTCAATCTACTCCAACACACACCCTGCCATGCCACTCTGTGAGCATGGATCATCCTCCCAGAACTAAGTACATCAAATGCTGACCCCTTCTCCTTCAGATCACTCTTCAAACTTACTTCTGCTGGAAAGGTGCCAACTTACTGTGGGTAGGCAGATGGAAAGTCGGAATGTTCAACTGTTATTTTATTGTCTCTATTTTTTTTAAATTAATTGACCGAGTGTCACCTACTTATGTACATAGGACCTGAACGTATGCCTAGTGAAGTCAATGAGAGTCTTTCCATTGGCTTCCAAAAGCAGTGGATCAAACCCGTAACTAGTCTATGAAAACATGGGCCTGATCCAAAGCCCATTACAGTCAAGAGAAGGGCTTCAATGAATTTCAGCAGGTTTGGGATCAGGCCCTGTGCACTGCCTATGAATGTTACCCTTGTTTTCCATCCCCCTTTCCTTCCAACACCTAAGATGCAGTGAGTTGGTCTTAGATTAGAAGCAGCTCATTAACATAATGTGTTAGCTCTATTATATCAGATGATAATAGATAGTCCCTGCACCAAGCATTTTATCATGGATTTGTACGTTGTACATCTCCTAGCACAATGGGGCTCTGATCTTGGCTGGGGCCTTTAGGTGCTACAGTAATGCAATCATAGTAATAATACAGCCTGTGCATGAAACAACCAAATCTTTTGTTAAGATGGAGAAGCTCATGACTGGGAGTTTCAAAGGAGCTTCAGGGAGCTAGCTGTCCAATTCCCACTGAATTTCTATGAGATTTGGCGGCCTAAATGTTCTTTGGGGGGGGGGGGGGAGGGGAGGATCACAGCCCAAAGTCACAAATGCCACATACTACAGTGCCAGCTCAGTTTCATTTATCAGTGAACCCAAACACCTCCTGGTATGTAGCACAACAGCCATAGGTTCTTTTCTTATTCAGCATTATTTTCCAATCCCCACAGACGCACTGGCCTTGGTATCTGAAGAAAATGCTTTTCTACAAGGGACTGAATTGAGAAGACAGAATCGGCTAGGGTTCACATCCCCACTGATATCAATGGAGTTGCACCAGATTAATCTGGCCCCCAGTTTTGGCTGGTTCCTTTGTCACTCTCGGACTCCTTCCAAGGCTGTGATCAAAGCCTTTTTCCCCAGGATCAAATGAGTTCCTTCCAGAGTTCACATTCTCAGTCTCCAACAGGGAAGCAGAGCAGGGGACACAGAGTCACTGACATCTGTTACTGTTTACTCAGATTTGCAAAAGAAGCAATGGTCATGCAGATAGCCTCAGCTACTAATCAGGGGAAAGACAGACAACTGGGAAGAGACCTCAATAGGGAACAGGATAACGAAGTCTTCAGACAGACACTTTAAGTAGTATGCTACCTGACAGTGTCCCACAAATCACAGCTAGGAACTCCAGTGACTTTATTTTAAAAGCCTGTAGTAAATTGGATGCCAGCTTTATAGAATTAAAGGATATTTCCAAGTCCCATTATTAGCACAGAAGCCAGGATATCCCAAGGGGTCACAGGCTACGGTGATGTTGGCACCATCTTATACTCAGCTCTAACCAGGGCCGGCGACAGGGGGTACTACGGGTACAGCTGTACCGGGCCCCGGACTTAAGGGGGGCCCCCTTAACTCCGGGGCCCGGTACACAGCTGTACCCGTAGTCGTCCCCCCTTGTCGCCAGGCCTGACTAGAGAAGGGGGCACCGTTTCCCGCCCTCCCACCACAGCTGCGTAGAACGCGCGGCACTTCCCCGGGCCCCTGCGGGCAGGTCCAGAGAGCTGGCGGGAGCAGCACCACCAGGGTTAACTCCCCCTCCCCTGCCCAGGCAGCCAGCCCCGCTGGCGGGGCCGGGCTGCTGGGGGGGGGGGGAGGGGGGGAGTGCGGCCAGCTCATGCCCCCAGCCGGAGCCGGCCGCTGCTGTTGCCAAACTCGCCTGGCTCGGCGCGGACAGGCGGCCCCCGCCCATCCTGCCCCCACCCCGTGCGCGGGATGGCCGGGCCAGCAAGGGGCGGGCAGATGCCGGGCTCCCACCAGCGGGGCACGCAGCTCCGCGCCGGAACCAGTCTCACCCCCACCCCAGGTATGTCTGGTAGCCGGCGGGGAGGCCAGGCTGGGGCCGGGTGGGGGGGGGAGGGAGGCCCACAAACGATCAGAGTACGGGCCCCCAAAATTTCTGTCGCCGGCCCTGGCTCTAAACAGGAGAGGATGGTTTGTACGTAACCAATCCATTACAAGCTTACACACTGGGATGCAGGGCTCTATATAAAAAGAGTGCTGATCCTAGAATCTTGCCCCCAATATCTGTAGAAGAGCCATTCCATTCCACTTGGGCTACAGGGAAAGGGCAGGATTTGGCCACGCAGAAGCAGAACCAGAACATAAGATCATAAGAACTGTCATGCTGGGTCAGTCCAATGGTCCATCTAGCTCACTAGCCTGTCTCTGACAGTGGCTAGTACAGAGCGTCAGGCAGAGTACACAGAACAGGGCAGTTAGAGTGATCTGCCCCCATCTTCCCCTCCCAGCTTCTGGCTGGCTTAGGGTGACCTTGAGCATGGGGTTTGCATCCTTGACCATCTTGGCTAGAGTCATAACAGCAATCACAGGAAAAATCTGGATTTATCGCTTAGCCCTAGGATGATGCACGGTTCTGTGCTCTGTGGGAGGATAGGGGGGGTGCATGTGAACTCGAGATGCAAGAGCAATAAGGGGCTGGAACATGTTCAGTGAAAACAGAATATTCAGAGTTTGAGCAGCAAAGCTCTTGAAAGTCCCAACTGAGCATGTGTGAACTGAAATTTTCTTAAGTCTTATAAATTTGCCAAATTTGAACAGATTTTCACAGGAACAGGAAAAGATATCTCCAACATTAAGGCTATACCCTGACTAATTTAAAGTCCATGCTGCAAAGCATGGGGGCATTAGAACTTTTCAAAAAAATGGTCCTAAGAAAATTTAAAAAAGGGGGGGGGACAACATTTTTTCCTTCAGCCTTATTCTTGGAAAGCGTTGAACTGTTTGGCTGAAACATTCAAGAAAAACTCAGCTTGACACAGACAATCAGTACAAACAATTTTATTTCAAAATAGTTAAAGTTTGGCAAAGTTATATGTAACTGAAAACAAGGTCTTAGAATGGGAAGTATCAGGCAACCTTAAAATAGGCAGTGCTACTAGCTCCAGCTACAATATACTGAGAAGAGGTCAAGACATCTCTGTCATCCTCCACTCCAATGGTCAATACCAGAGATACACATCTCTCCTGCACAGAACGTTCCTAACATTGTCACACACTCCCTTTCCGGATCTCTCCTGGGAGCCTCCTACAAAAGGATGAGATCACCTTGTGTAAGTGTACACTACACTAATCATACAACCAAACTTCACTATATGATAATCAGAAAGATTAAAAACAAGCAAACTAAAACAAGTCTAGAAGTAGGTAGCAAAAGTAAATCGTTAGCTATGGTTGGTTTCATTTTTAAGTGAATTTAGTGCTACTGAAAGGTATCAAACTGACAATCCCAGAAGCTAAGAGTCTCTGTTTATCTATGACATGGGCAGCAGCATCTTCATGGCTTTATTAAAATCCCTGACAGGGTGCGAGTACAAAACCAATAATTATCCAAGAACAGAACTCAGTGGCACCCTCCTAAATCACAACCAAAGTGGATTTTGCTCACATACTGAAAGAAATGAGCAGAAAGGATGGACCTCAATCATTTGCAAGGTACATCCTGAAAGCCAAAACCACAGAAGCTAAATGTCTAAGGATTTTTATGATCAACAGTTCTAGTGTTTAGTGTCAAAGACTCCTGGATAAACAAAGTAAAATGAAAACAGATCAGAGACAAGATTTTGCAGAAATAAAGTAGTTACCAGCCTTGGTCAAATAAGCCACATAATTCGGACCATTCAAGCATAACTAGTCATGAAATACAGCCAAGGTATTTCTTTTGGCTGCTGAATATTCAAGCACACTGGAAACCAACTTAAGGCCTGAACCAATAGCTTCAAAGCAGAGTAGATCAAAATGCACCAGGGAACTTTAGTACATGGCAGCTGGGTATACAGAGACCCTGAGTGTGCAACCGGCTAGTGTGGGGTAGATTTACACCCCACTTTGTTGCGAACTAAATGTTTGTGTAAATGAGCCCTCTGGCTCCTAAGTGTGTAAGTCACTTCTGAAAATGGGACTGATACTTCTGAAAATTTGATCAATTGTCCTCATTTTACAGATGGCAGGATCTGTAGATGTTAAATGACTTGCCTAAGGTCTCACAACCAGTTAGTGGCAGAGTCAAGAATGGAGCTCAAGACTCTTGAATCTCAGTCCTGTGCCCTACACCAGGCTTCTTCCAACGTGACATTGCTTTTTAATAAGAGGGTCACATCCAGAAATAGCCTCAGAAACATTCACTGCGATGAACAACTGTTGAGAAAAACACATTTCACCGCGATCAAACTGCGAGAACTGCTTCTTACCTTGGGAAGTTCCCCCAAACGAGGGTGGTTTCCCTTGAGAGATAGTTGGAAATGAGGCTATTTGATTCAAAATGCCACTTGGTTAACAACATTTTCTCTTCACAGAAAGTTGATTGTACTTACACAGTTCCAATCAAATAAGATTTTTTCCATTTTGGCTCAGAACTGTGAACTGCCTGTCTCATTGGAAGAATTTAGCCATCACGTTATCTACAACTCTAGATCTCAGGGCACATCACAAAGAAGGATACCTATCATCATCCTCACTTTACAGTTGGGGAAACAAAAGCACAGGCGTGCTTAAAAGTCACACCAGAGGCCAGATACAAAGTCAGAAATAGAACTCAGGTCTTCTGACTCCTAGGCTGAGCACTATCTACAGGAGTGTAGTAGCTCAGCACTTGGAGACCTAAAATGAAGGCAAAGAAACAGACAGGTATATTCTGCTTTCAGTTACTCCTGATTTACAGTGGCATAACAGAGGAATCTCGCCTAGCATTATTAAAAAAAAAAAAAGTGAGTGAGGGAGAGAATCTTATAGAGCAACTTTAATCAATGTAGCAGAAAGTGCAACATTCTAAAGCTCAGTCCTTGCCAGTTGTGTAAGAAGATAGCATGATACAAACAACAGATTCAGATCACAGTTAAAATCATCCAGATTAATTCAACCTAGACTGGTAAAACAACAGAGTACTGAAACAAAATAGCTATGAAAATCAAACTAGGACCAAAGAATGGATACATAGTAGAAAACACAAAAATAGGAACTGGGAAAATATCCAGAGGGATGGAAAATGCATGACTGTTCCCTACAAGATCAACACGCCAGCGTCTCAAGATCTGGGCAAAGGCCAGCCAAATGCACAGCCCTGGAGACCCAGTTTCCAATCGAGAAAGAGTCCAAAACAGTCAACAATAAAAATACAAATCATATCATTGTTGGCTCAAAGGCGGTGAGGAGGAGGAGTCAAGTTTCCCAGAAAGAGAAAAAGAGAAGCCAGTCTTTGAATTCAGGCACAAGTTTGTCAGGAGGGCCTGGCAGATAATGAACAGTGGCACTCCAAAAAACAAGACAATTAACTCATCAGCTTGATGGACTGGACTCTCAGGCCAGCAAAGAATCAGATGTTACAGCTCAACCAGGAGCCAAAGGTAAAGCAAGTACACTTCACTGCCTTCATTAACAAGGAAAAGGATAAAACCACCAAGAGCCAGGGCATTCAGTGGAGCCAACTCTAGAGGTATCAACCAAGTCTCTGCTAAAGCAAAGGTTTCAACTTTGCAGACAGCACGACTGTGAGTTAACACAAACTCAAGCTGTGGACAAAGCACTCCACACAGAAGTAGACACAGCAGGTGTGAAACAAGGGCAAGACAAAAAACTGACCAACAAGGAATACTAATTAAAACTAGGGAATCAACTGTGTGCTGTACATAATATATACTTATTTGTGGAAACATTAAAAAAGCAGACAAAAAGAAATTCAGAAACTGACATAGGCTAGCCAACATATCAGTTCCATTGTCCCAGAGCACTAATTCTTCACAGCAGGAGGACTTGACATCAAAAAGTCATGAAGCTAACAAGCATTCACTGAAATCCGCCATTGCTCTAGCACAGGGGTGGGCAAACTTTTTGGCTCGAGGGCCACATCTGGGTATGGAAATCGTATGGTGGGCCATGAATGCTCACAGAATTGGGGGTTGGGGTACAGGGGGGAGAGAGGCTTGAGGTCTCCAGCTGGGGGTACGGGCTCTGGGGTTGAGGGTGCAGGAAGGTTCTTAGCACCATGTCCTCTAGCCCTGCTCGTGGTTAGAGGAGCATGTTAAAACCACTAGTGGCCAATCTACATTTCTTACACTGGGGAAGCTGCACAGGTGCCAGAGCAGAGGTGGGCAAACTACAACCCAGGAGCCGCATCCGGCCCTCCAGACATTGTAATCCCGTCCTCGAGCTCCTGCCGGGGAGTGGGATCAGGGGGTTTGCTCTGCTCTGCGCGGCTCCCAGAAGCAGCAGCATGTCGCCCCCCCCCCTCCAGGTCCTATGTATAGGGACAGCCAGGGGACTCCGTCTACTTCCCCCACCCCAAGTGCCACCCCCCCCACAGCTCCCATTGGCTGGGAACAAGGGCCAATTGGAGGTGCAGGGGTGGTGCCTGCGGATGGGGTAGCGTGCAGAGTGCCTGACTGCACCTCCATGTAAAAGCTGGAGGTGGGACATGCTGCTGCTGCTTCTGGAAGCTGCTTGAAGTAAGTGCCCCCCAGAACCTGTACTCCTGACCCCCTCCCATGCCCCAACCCTCTGCCCCAGCCCTGATTCCCCTCCTGCCCTCTGAACCCCTTGATCCTACCCTGGAGAATGTCTGGTTCCTGTCTGCTAACAATTTTGCTGTGGCACCTGCTGAGTGGTGCTACTTATAGAGTAAGCACGGGAGGTTTTGCTAAAATGATCAACATACCTAAGTTCCTAGAGGGTTAATGGGCCTTTGGCCATAGAGAAGAGTAATTTATAGAAGGTAGGTACAGCAGTATAAATTATATATATAAATCCAAACATATGAGCCTGATTCTTATTTACATTAGGGCCCCTTTATACCACATCAACAGGGTACAGGAGCCTTAAATGATATTACACCCACTTAAGTGTCTTAGTATAAATGACAATTCGGCCCAGAGTCAACAATATCCCTGCTGTGCTACTGCACAGCAGTATTTTTCCTACCGTGCTGGTAACAATGTGCATCAGCTTCTAAGGCCTCCTACCAGGAATGAAAGTGATTAACTCTCTTCAAACCAATGGACTTACAACAATGAAGAATTTGGCCCACTGCACGTTTGGAACATCTCATCTATTGTACAGACTGTGTACACTTATTAATAATAAACCACAACCAGGACAGCGCTCATTGAAACTCTGCAGGATTCTCCCATATGATGGGCTGTAAAATGAACAAGATGATATAGGATATCACAAGAGTCTCGCTATTGGAAACCCCACTAAATCCAGCCTAATCTCACCTATAAAGGTCTATTTACTTTTCCTGTACTGTGATTTACATTCCTGAATGACTTTTACTGGACCCTCCCTCATTTTATGTATTTTTTCCATTTACATGACAATTATAGCTAAGAGAATGACAACACTAAACTCTGCTCAAAACAAATCATGTACGAGACCTTGTCTATATTGGGAATTATCTCCAATGTCAGCTATTATAGGCTGCAGCCACTTGTTGCTTTCCTGGTCTACACTTGGAATTTACACAACTCGTATCGGTGGAATTTACCCTGGTTTCAAGCACTCCAGCAATGCAAATGTCTACACCTGCAGTTTGTACTGATGGCAGCCACATTAAATGAGGGGAACTCACCAGGTAGACAAGGCCTCAAATACCAGATTCTGAAGACATTCACACTTGTTAGTCCATTGAGATCAGCCACCAACATCCCTCCTGCAACTCTATCAAAGCCAATGGTATTACAGGAAGAAACCATTTGGCCCATTGTGCATTAGGCTCATTCACCCACTGTACAAAGATATGTACACTAGTGGTGCTAGATGACTATATTATAGGGCAAAACATTTTTTGGAGGACACCCACCCTCCTGTACTAACATGCAGTTGGTTCCACTTGAGTGGGCAAACTTTTTGGCCTGAGGGCCACATTGGCGTTCAAAACTGTACAAAGGGCCAGGTAGGGAAGTCTGTGCCTCCCCAAATAGCCTGGCCCTGCCCCCTATCTTACCCACTTTCCGCCTCCTGACTGCTCCCCTCAGAACCCCTGACACATCCAATCTCCACCCTGCTCCTTGTCCCCTGACTACTCCCTCCAGAGACCCTTAACATCACTAAACTGATTATATTTTGGTAAAATCCCAGTCAGCATCCATGTTTACTTTATTTCCTGTTCATACAACAATTTAAATTTATTTAAAAACTTGTCTGATTTTTATTTATAAATTTATAAATAAAAATCAGACATGTCAGGCCTTAAGTATAAATGTATCTTTCACATAATCAGGTGTAATCACTTCCACTGATATGTGGAGGATCCACAAAAGTAGCTCCCAGTAATACCAAAGCCTGATACAGCAATATAACGTCCAATGGTATATTTCACTCTCCTCTTACAAGTTCTCAGAAATCAACTGTTATCCCACAGATGTTTGCTTCCTAATACATGGTAAATTTTATAAATGACACTGCATGCAAACATGAAAAATTACTATTTTTCATCTTCACTGAGAACTTTAAATCAACCTAATCTTGTTAAGAATGTGTAAAATGACCATGCTAAAAATGCTGGGGATTTAATTAAAGCAAAGGAAAAGAGTTAAGTATCAAGGCATTTTGTTTTTAAACTTTGCCCTTGTTATAGGTTCTGCAGCACACAAAGCCTACCTGCAGATACTCACACAGGTGCTTAACTTTAAGCAGGCGGGTAGTCTCATTGAAATTAAAATGACTAACTATGCAAGTAAAACTAATCATGTTTCCAGATGTTTGAGTAGTGGGATGTTAATATATAATACAAGTCACTGATCCAAAACAACCTTTAAAATACCCATTCAAAATAGATATAGGCCCCAATCCTGCAAGCAACACTGACTTTAGAGGCACTGCCCCACAGCCACAGTAATCTGCCTGTACCATCAATTGCAGAATCAGTGCCAAAGTTGGGAACTAAGGTGACCAGATAAGTGTGAAAAATCAGGATGGGGTGGGGAGAAATAGGAGCCTATATAAGAAAAAGACCCAAAAATCGGGACTGTCCCAATAAAATCGGAACATCTGGTCACCCTACTGGGAAGAGAGGCAACACACTGGAAGTGGTGTTCAGCACAGCACATAGTAAGTACCACAGGAGACACACTTTAGACAAGCAGGGCAATTCAGAAATAAACTACTGAATTCCAGGAACATCACTGCTTCATGTCAACCACGAGAGGCTTTCTACACAATGAAGTGGAAACAAAATGCATTTCAGTTAGTGGAGAAACTTCAGTACAGTAAAACCTCAATTTAACGGACCTCGATTTAACGGACTTCGGATGCAACGGACAAAAATTCTGATCCATATCAGACCGCGACCCCTCCCTGCTGCGGCCCCGGTCCCCTTCGCTGGCGGCCGTCTGCTGGCTCCCGGCTGCCGCCCGGGTCCCACCGGTGGGCGGACTGGCTGCCGGCTCCCGCCCGGGTCCCAGCAGCTGGGTCCCGGCAGCGGGCGGGCTGGCTGGCTGCCGGCTCCCGGCTGCCGCCCGGGTCCCGGCAGTGGGTGGGCTGCTGCCCCGACCCTGTGGCGGGCAGGCTGCTGCTCTGGCAGCTCGTTTTTGGTTTTTTTATTAAATAACGGACTTTTTGATATAACGGACACCCCCTCGCCCGAATTAGTCTGTTAAATCGAGGTTTTACTGTAACTGAAATGGGCTTTGAATCAAGTTTTTTTTTATGTAGTATCACCTTATCACTCCTTAAAAAAGGAGTTCACTTCTTTCAGGTCCAACAACTCCCATTTCCCCCATAGCCAGACTGCTGTACAGCTGCAATGCCAATGCAGTACTCCAAACATTCTAAACGATGTCACTGTCACCACACATTTGCCACTGGGGCACAGAAACTGCTCAAGAGGCCATAGAACCTCCCTTTTGTTTCTTTGTTCCCTTTTTTGTTTCATTTTATATATAGAGAGAGAATGTTTTTCTTCATTATTTTATTTACATTTGAGGTGTAATATTAAACAACTCTTTCACAATTTGGAAGAACTTGCAGATTTTTTTAAAAAAGAGAGACTGCATCACCAGTCCTATATGCTGGCTCTACACTCTTGTGTGTTTCTCTAGTAACTGTGCCATGACAGGATGGAACTTGCTGGAAAGAAACAGCTGTGATGTCTGGGTTGCAGATGCTGCAGGAAAATCTTTGGATTTTAACTATATATATTTTTCCTCCAATGAAGACAAGAACATCCAGGCTCTGTAGAACTTTCCGCCATCTAACCCTGCATGGTTTTTTTCAAATGAACCAGTGTCCTAATTTAAAGGGATACAAAGTAAGCAAAACAAATTCAGTGCATTTCTTTAGATGTGCTTGAGCGAACTTATTGTCAATCATACTTTAGATTTCAAAACATAACACTGTGCATTCACCTACAGGACTTCCCATATCTTTGTTAAAATAAACAGATTACACATCTCATGAGAAAAATCATCTTTTAAAAACAAAACAAAACAAAAAAAAACAAAAAAAAAAACCCACCACCACAGAACTTATGTATTTATTCATAAACCAGTACAGTACCAGGTTTTGAATACCAAAGCTTAGACAACTTTACTAGACAGTTACTCGACACAGACAACTGAAGTGACCCTTGGATTTTAACAGAAAGGACCTCAATGGACCCTATTTTAACTAGTGCTCATGCTGCATTCACAAAGCCATACAAAACAGATTCCAGAAATCTGGGGTCCCCTAGACCTGCACAGTTGTCACCATGCTACACATCATAGTCATTTGGAACTCTGATCATCTCATTCCAGAAGCACTGGCTGGCTATGACTTGCGCTAGAAAAGAATCCCCATTATCTAAAAGTAGGCTTGGAAGGATTAGATTTTTAATGGATAAATGTGGATATCACCGTACACGGACAAACTGATGAAAAAAATATTTCCAGCGATGATCACTGAAATTTACCTACAGGCAAAATAATGAATATGGTGCTTGAGTCTGATTTAAGGCTACTGTATTTAATTTGTAATATTTTGACACATAATGTTGACAATTTATGTTTTAAAGGTTATAAAGATTTAACTTTTTGTATCTTAATATCTGCGGTCATGAAATATTCTCTGCCTACTCCACTGTCTGAACCACCATAATTTCTTGCAACTGTGAAAACTCTAACTGATAAAAATTTAAAAAATGCTTAAAAGCCATAATTTTGTGTAACTGTGAAAATCTGACTAGATAAACATTAAAAATATGCTTAAAAATAAACATTGATATCATCCATCTTAATTATAAAAAAATCTTATTCTGCCAAGCCTGTCCATCAGCAGTATAAGGTCTATGACATACAGTTGAGCAGGTCCAATTCCATCCAGTAGAGGGCACTATTAGACATATACTCCAACCAGTTCACGACAAGCTCTCTCATGCATGCAACTGCTTTACAAAAATCAAAGAGAGACACAATATATTTCATGAATCAGAGAGGTCCGACGAAGTGGGTATTAGCCCACGAAAGCTTATGCTTCAAAACTTTATAGTTAGTCTTTAAGGTGCCACAGGACTTTGTTACCTCCAATATATTTCATGTTAATACCACAACAACAACAAAAAGCCTTTACTCTCTGTACCAAGCATACAAAGGAGGCATTAAAAAAGGCTACAAAACATTGTGTCTATTTTCTTGTGGCCTCAGAGATTTTTATTTTGTACACGTCCTGCCCACTAGCATACTGGTCTAATATCATATGTTCCCACATGAACGCTGCATATCAAGGCTCTGTACTGGCAGGATATTCTGAGCATTCAGACCCCAAGAAAGGGAGTGTTTTTTATAACTATATAGAAGATGCAGACACTGGTGCTAAGTAGCTCCCAAGTAGGATGACCAGATGGCAAATGTGAAAAATCGGGTGAGGGGGTAATAGAAGCCTATATAAGAAAAATAATCCAAACTCAGGACTGTACCTATAAAAATCAGGACATCTGGTCACCCTACTCCCAAGGGATCTGCTTCTAGCTCTCCTCATCAGAGGGAAGGTCGCCGGGACAAAGGCCTTTGAAGGAAAGTGGTGTAGGAGGAATAAAAGTGAGGAGAAACTTTGGGGCTCTATGAACCCACTTTGTGCAGGGTAGAAAACAGATCTTAATGCTGCACTCACAATAATTTTCCAGCACAGGCAGGAGTTATTATAGATCTGGGTTTGGGATCAATGGGAAGCAGGAACATGAACAGAACTACACTGAAATTAACAGGGAAAAGATTGTACAGCTATGCAATACAGCAAACTAAAACACACTCCTCTCTCAACCACAGGAAATAGTCCAGGATGATGCTGATCCTAATGAGGAAACCTTCTCTGTAGCAAGCAGTTCCAGCACCTCTCCCAGCCACATTATTACCAACCATGTGGGAAGTGGAGTGGGAAAAATAGAAGAGAATACAAAAGAGCACCACAATTTACCACTCCTTCCCCGTTCCCTTGGGGAAGCTGTATCATTTGAAGAGCCCTCCTTTATTTTACAGCTCATATAAGCCTTGTTGTAGTAAGGCTTAGTTCTGTTTGAAGAATATATAGCTAGTCTGGAAGTTTTCTGTTTTAATACTAATTCTTTACATTTCTGTAGCATCTTCATCCCAAGAGGTCCCAGTGAGAATGGTCCACTCTCTCAGGGATGAGAGACAGTAACAGAAAAGGAGTTAAAACTCAGCTGGAAGGAAGAGAAGGTGGCAGAAAGGAATCAGAGGCAACATGTTAGGGCTGTAGTAGCTGGTTGTCTCTCCTAGATTTACTAGGCCAGCAACCAACACAACATGGCCTCCTATAAAATAATACATTCCTAAATTGGAGTTCTGTGATTGGGAGAGAGAAAGCAGGGAGCTCCTTATGGAAAGGGGACTGAAACCTCAACTTTCTGAAAGCCAGGAATTTGGGTGAAATACAGCCAGGGATTTTCTAGTATCTAGTTTAGTGTCATAAGTATTGAAGTCAGTTATGCCATGCTGCTGTTTTACGAGATGCTGATTTAGTAAATATCCAGATCTGTTTTGGAGATGTCATTTCCTTCCTTTGGCTGACATTTATCATTACAATCCCAAAGTGCTACACTTGCTGTCTACCTACTGAAATGCAGCAAACTTCTGAGATGGGAAGGTAGCACAAGAGAAGAGAGAGGGGACACCTATTGGCCATACTAGTATTGCTGTCCCTGCCTGAGATCTCACTATGCTCCCTTCTCTTTCCAGCTTCAAGATCGTGGTGTGGAATCAGATGGCAGTGCCAAGCCACCTACAGCCCCTCTGTGCCTCGTCAGGTCCCCAGCATGGCAGCTCCCAGCTCTGGATCCCCTGTGCTAAGACTACCCCCTGTTTTTCAGCAGTGTACCTCTTGGTAGCAGGCACAACTGTCTCCAGCCAGGACCTTTCATCTCATCTTCCCATTTCCCCCAAGCCCCAGGCTTCATTGCGCCCCATGACTTCCCATCCCTGCCTCCCAGTGTGGTACCTGTTGGCAGTGCTTGTACTGCTGCCCCCGCTGCTGTGTTTCCTCACCCGGCTCAGCCTCCGCTTGGGCTTTGGATCCTGCAGTCCAGGGCTTGATAACAAGGGGAAGGTCGAGGCATAGCCATGCTCAAACTCTGCACAAAAAACAACAGATGAGAGAAACCAGTGAAGAAAGGTCCATTAACTTGAACCCAATGATCTAAGGAAGGAAGGAAGGCCAGAAGCAAGAAATAACTTAGTACAGGGGAGGAGGCGAGAGTGCAAAGAAAACAGTGACCTGAAATAACCAGGAGGGAGGCAGAACTCTGGAGGAGAAAGGGGTTAGAACAATGTCGTCCTGGGAGATGGGGACTATTAACCCAGTAACGAGAAAGGAGGTTTAAACCCCTGTAAGCCTTGGGGAGAGGACCCCAGATCCCAGAAAACACTGAAAGCTGACACAATGGCCTGGGCAGCTTGGTCCTCGCTCAAGCTGTTTAACCTGGACACAGTGTAAAACAGATATTTCCCATTGTGTTTTCAGGCTCTCTACAGTCCCAGACCTTCCCCATCTCTCTCTGTGGGGAGTTCACCTCAACCCCCAAGAACCTTTCACACCAATCTCCACCCCTTCCATTAAGGTTTCTCTCCCGTGAATCTTCCCCCTCTGCAGGGATCTCCAACCCCAACATCCATGAAAGCCCCTCACCCTCCTCTTCAATCTCCTTTCCTCTATGGGGATTCCTCACCACCAACCCGCAGGGTGCTTCCCCTCCCTATGTGGGATACTCTCGCCACAACCCTCTCCCCCCCCCCTTCTCACCCCAACCCCACTCCTCCCATGGGGAGCTGTCACCCAGCGTCCCTCCCCCCCATTACCTCTCTCCCTTCGCTCCAGATACTCTGCCGCCTCCAGCAGCCGCTGGATGTTGATCATTTGCACCCGCTGCATGGTGGCCGCCAGGGAGGTGGCTTGGGGGGAGAGGGGTTGCAGCCACTGAGCCACCGCGCCCCCAACCTGAGGCAGCTGGAGCTGCCACGGGGAGCGGTGACAGAGCTCCTTCTCTGCCCGAGATCTGGGCTCTTCACCTCAATGACCGCCCCCCCGGGATACGTCTCCTTCGGGGAGGGGAGGCGCACAGGATTGGGGGGCAGCCCCGTCTCCTGCTCCCCTCCCGGGATCCACTGGGGCAGGAATAACGTGTAGAATAGAGACTCAAACAGCCGGATGCCCCTAGTCCTACCCCTCCCCCACCCACTGCCCCCTGCTCCTCCCCTCCCCCCCAGCCTGCCTCGCACCCACTCTCTGCCCCCCTGCTCCTCCCCTCCCCCCCAGCCTGCCTCGCACCCACTCTCTGCCCCCTGCTCCTCCCCTCCCCCCCAGTCTGCCTCGCACCCACGCTCTGCCCCCCCTAGCTCTGCCCCACACTCTGCCCCCTTTCTAGCCTTCGTTCTGCCGTCCCACCCCCTACATCTCTGCTCCAAGCCCTGGCCCTGACCCGTCCCCTCGGCGCCCCGGAGCAGAGCCCCGCAGCCCTCTCACAGTTTGTTTACCTCCGGCGAGCGAGCACGGGAGGGGGAGGGGACACGCGGGCGCGCTACCCCCACGGCCGCCTGGGAAATGTAGTTCTCGGCCGCCGCCTCCCCCCCCCCCGCGCAGGAGAGGGCGCCGCGATGCATTGTGGGAAGCGTGTCTCTTCCCGCCTCTGTCAGACCCGGCGGCGCGCGCTGGGGGCGGCCGTTAGCCGCGCGGCCGTATTCCCGCGGCGCGCGCCGGGGGGGCGACCGTTAGCCGCGCGGCGTATTCCCGAGCCTGCTGAGGGGAGGCTGCTGGCGCGCTCTGCCCCTTACCGGCCACTACGTGCTTTAATCCCAGGTTAGTCTGGTGCTAGTGACACGGGCCAGCCCCGGCAGGGCCACCCCGCGGAAGTGCCTCAGGCCGCCCCGCTTCGAGGCGGGCGGGAAGGTAACCTCCTCTGAGGCCCCAGCCACTGGGATGACAGCAGCCAGGGGCTACATCGGTTTGAGGGGCGGGATTTTCACCTTCGTTGCATGGCTTAGCTACCCCCGCGCGCGCTCGGCGCTGTACGCAGAAGGGCGGCGCTGCTGCTGCTGGGCGGGTTGCCTGGTTTTCTTTAAAGCACCAGCTCCTGGAGTCCTGGGATTCCACTGAGAATCACAACTGGCATGTTTAATTTAGGAAACATAAAAGCGTCTGGCCCTTCTGGAGGAGGAGCAGGAAGAGACGGGTTTGAAAATGGGCCCCCTTTAACACTCCAAAGCTTTTTAAAAACATCTCTGATTTTTAAGGCCTCAGGTGCATGAATGGTTGGCCGTGCAGCATCCCCCACGTAACATCTTCCATCCCTTTCTTTAGCGTATATTCTAAATAGACAAAAGGGCCGGGGGCAGGAGAAGGGAGGTACAGATGGGAAACCCAGGCTCAGAGAGCTACGGCTCTGATCCTGCAAACTGCTCTGAATGGGCAGAGCCTGGTAGGGAACCATACAGACACCGGGTTTTGCTGAAACACAGCAGCTTCCAAGAAGAGCCAGGAACTGAACATTGCTCTTCTTGTGCATTGGGAAATTTGACTAAGAATCACCAACTCATTTCACATAGGCCACGTGACAAATACCGTGTCCGTGCCCTTAAAAATACTCCAAGGGTTCCACATGAGTAGGCCGACTGCTATAACACCCCTGAAGAGGAGTGTACAAAGTGGGTCCCGAATGTCACTAAATCAGAATGGCAGCGTTTTACATCTGCTTTGGACGGCTCTGAAATATACTACAAGGTACAAGACAGTGAAGATGTGGTTGATCTAGTATTTTATAAGAATCAGAGAGGTAGCCGTGTTAGTCTGGAATAGCAGAGGTAACAAAGTCCTGTGGCACCTTAAAGACCTGGTTCAGCCTAATTGGACTAACCTTTTTACCTCCCACCTGGTTCTTGCCTACTTTTCTATACCTGCCTCTGGACACTTCCACTGCTTGCATCCGACGAAGTGGGTATTAGCCCACGAAAGCTTATGCTTCAAAACTTTATAGTTAGTCTTTAAGGTGCCACAGGACTTTGTTACCTCTATTTTATAAGAGGAACTTAGATCTGAATCAAAGATGCAGGATCCATTTGGGATTGTCTTTTGGTGGTAGTGGTGGTGTATTTTAATAGCCCTATATTCTTCATACCCTTCAGCTTCCCTGCTACTTAGATAAAGAACAGATTTAGCCCACCTGTGTGTGTGTGTCAGGATATCAGGGTTGTAGCCACAACTCTGATTTGACTGGCTTGCTGCATGACATTGGTAAACTTGTTGCTCCATCCCTCATTCCCATTTGCAAAATAGGGGCTAGGGCTCTTACCTACATCACAGAGCTCTCAGTTAGTTCTTTGATGTGTGTAAAGTGCTTTAAGATCCACGTATAAAGGATGACAGAAAAGCAAAGTAGCACTACGTAATGATATTCCAGTGTTTTGTACATTTGAAGTGCTATACATATGCTAAGTAACAGCAGTGTTAAACAAACCACTGAGAGAGTCACTGCTGCACAGGAATCAGAGAGGTAGCCGTGTTTGTCTGGAATTGCAGAAGTGACAAAGAGTCCTGTGGCACCTTAAAGACTAACAAAAGTATTGAAGCATAAGCTTTCGTGGGCTAGTACCCACCTCATCGGATGCATGCAGTGGAAGAGTGCATGCATCCAAAGAAGTGGGTACTAGCCCACGAAAGCTTATGCTTCAATACTTTTGTTAGTCTTTAACAAAACAGGACTGCTGCAGACTCTGTAGCTCATCCTCGATTATATTTAGTGCCCTTAAAAATATATATTCTAGTGTTCCCTTTTTTGTAAACTGACAAATAATTATGGTAAGTGTGCAGGATTTGAAACTCTGCCAGCATCTTTTAAGATTACTACGGGGGGAGCTTGAAAGCTCCTAATGACTGAATGTGTGAGGCCAGCCTCACAAGTTAGACAAAAACCCAAAATGAAAGACATGGCACAGAGCATATGCAGTTTTACCATCCCCAAATGTCCAAAAGTCATCAGTTTGACACCCCTCCCCCCCCCAAAATTAGAAAGGTGTAAAAATGATGTTGATTTTTTTTTTAGCTGGGCTTATTTTCAATTGTTTTCTGATTTCTGAATATTTAGGATGCATTTCTAAGTTACATTTTCAAGCATTCTCCACAACCATGGGGCTAGAAACTTATTTTTTAAACTGAAAGCTGAGATTGTCACCTAATGAATTATCTCCAGGAGCAGGCACATCCCAAGATTCTCAATAAAAAAATTAAAAAGTTGTCAGCAGTGAAGATGAGAGAATATGAAATAATGTGGGTTTAGGTTCTTTACCCTCATTTGGCTGATTTACCATTTCACAGATTTTTAAAATGAGACAAATTTTGATTCTTTTTGTTATTCTGCTTTTTGAGGTCATATTTTCAAGCTTTCCTCCACAACTAGGAGGCCTTTCATTTTTTAAATGAAAGCTGAGTTCTCACATCATCACTTGACTCCAGGAGCTGGGGCTATAACAAAACCAGCAAATATCTTCAGAGGTAACAAAGAGTCCTGTGGCATCTTAAAGACTAACTATAAAGTATAGAAGCATAAGCTTTCGTGGGCTAATACCCACTTTGTCGGATGCAAGCAGTGGAAGTGTCCAGGGGCCTACTTTTCTATACCTGCCCCTGGACACTTCCACTGCTTGCACTGCTATTCCAGACTAACACGGCTACCTCTCTGATTCCAAATATCTTCAGAGTTAGCAAAAAAAATTTCACCCATCAACCTTCCTGATCTAGGCAATGCCACTTTTTGCTCTTTATATTGTTTCCTTCTAAATCTATAACCTCCTTAGCAAAATCTAAAGGGAAAAAGGACTCTGTTGTGTCACTGTTAAATTACTTTGAAATAACCTTTTGCCTCAGGTCAAATGTAGTATCAATTCAATATTTTATAGCGTTTCTCAATGAGGTGATTACATCCTTGACCTCACAAGTTTATGACCTCAATAGTATAACTCTATTATGGTCTTGTACTATCACTCTCTACTGCATGACCAAATCTGCATATAATGCTAAGATATAAATGGGAGTAAGGGGAGGGGGGCTAGATAAGATTGTAAAAAGAAATTAAGAAGTTTTTAAATAATATTACTTTTTTTTTTTTTAAGTGTCTCACTGTATTAAATAATTCAGCATCTTGATTCTTGGTTGTCTAAACATTTCTAGAATTTTTCCCAGGCCATTTTGCTTTGGTTTAGTGCCCTCAGAGCTCCTCTGATCACCATTTCAGCTGGTTGCTGGTAGGACTCTTAAACAAATAACACACCCAGTTTCACCTTCTGTGGCCGATCCTCAAATGTGTTTCATTAATCTGGATTCCTATATCCACGCAAAATTCATTAGGGTTCCACACAAGTGCAGGAGTCCTCCTGCACTGGTCTGATTGCAGGACTTGGGCCTTTATCATTATTCAGATTGCCCAGGGTAGGATGTAAGGTGCCTCTAAAAGGACATTGTTGAATTAAAATGGGGGAGCCAGTGGTGGGTTGCAAAGGGAGTGCCGTGGCATGCATGGTCATAAACTTATCTCTGTCACCTGAAATACACGTTCCACAAAGTGGGAGGAAAGACACATAAGAGAAACAAAAGAGTGTAGTAGTGTGATCAAACAGTTGCGGGGGAGATAGTACATAGAGCTATGTGGGATCAGTTCTTTGACCTGAACATTGACTATAGCCTCAGTGTCATGAGTCAGTATTTCTAATGCTAATCATTTAAATTAACCTGAGAGAATGACAAGTGTGTGCAGGGTAAAGATAAATTTGGGGCTAAAAATGCAGGACATTCTTCAGACTGAGGAGAATTTGAGAAGTATGCAAGCTGTGTTACAGCAGCATTTGAAGAGCATTTCAGCTGTCATCTCAAGCCCTACTGTGGGTATGGTCAGTCTGCAAAATGCCAGATTTGTACGAGATGGAGACAAATGTGTGTGGGAAATGAAAGACATGAGGCAGCTTCTTTGAGAGAGTTAGGGCTGCTTGATGTCATATACATTGATACCAACTAAAAATCCAAAGTAAAATTAAAATGTAGTCAAGCAATACACATGCAAAGCTCCGGAAGGGGAAGAGGAAAGGGTATTTTAGGGGACAGTGAGATCATTTAATTTAGTGGCTCAGGATGATCTGTAAGTACAGTTTTCTAGTTATAAGGGCTTGCTGCTTGGCATCTCTGGCAGCTGTGATTCACTTTCATTGTGTTCTACAGCTTCACCCTTTAGAAAGGGGCTTTTTACATTTTATTAAATGGCACTTCGGCAGCCCTCCATTTTCAGCCTTAATAATGGATTTGTTCATCTCCCTGATGGCCTTTCTCTCCTCCTTAGCAACAATTTGAATCCAAGAAGAAATCCGCAGTGCAGAATCAGTTAATATTTACATCTGAAATGCTGCCTTAATATTTTAACCAAGTGGAATGGATGTGGTGTACAGTAATAATAAATACTTTGAACTAATGTAGCACTTTCCATGAGGGAATCTCTAAGTGCTTGACAATAATTAATTAAGCTTCACAAGATCCTATGGCT
The DNA here is from genome assembly GCA_032164245.1 of Sternotherus odoratus. Lineage (NCBI taxonomy): Eukaryota > Metazoa > Chordata > Testudines > Kinosternidae > Sternotherus > Sternotherus odoratus. The sequence goes on from JAVMKO010000005.1 coordinate 100,461,673, forward strand.
TTAGATTTTCTTTTCCCTGTTTTACAGATGGGTAAACTGAGGCACGGAAGAGTTACATGATTTATTCAAGGTCACACGCTCTGCCAGTAGTGGAATCAGAAATAAAACTCATGAACCTTGATACCCTCTAACCACCAGGCCCTAGAAAATACAGTACTTTGGAAACCAGAACTAATCTTAAACATGGGTTATTATTTTGGGGTTAAAATCAATTGGTGTTCCATCCCTGCCCTGAATATTTTTTTATTTTTATTAACCCCTTCTCTCCCAATAGTTACTGAAATCTCCAGAAAGACCACAGAAATGGCAACATTATATATGTACATCTCTTCTTTGCCACAGCTGACATACAACAACTATTCCTTTGTATCTTAACAATATATATTTTGCAGGGGCAAAGGGGTAATATTTGGAGCTCCTAACAATCCTCAGTGATTTTTAATCCTGCCTTTGAAGCATTATATTAGAACCACCACCCTTGTGACCAAGGAGCAGTGGACAGGATCCAGAGGGGTCACCGGTGATCAATAAGGCTTGAAAACAAAATGTTTGAGGGGCTTGGCTCTGTAGCACTTACAGCTCTTGGAAGCCTGTGGAACAAGAGGCTAGGAGAGAACTAACATCCAATTCTGCATGCCAATGAGGACCATAATTACAAAGTCACCACTCTTTTATTGATAGTTTTAAACACTGCATGATGCAGAATTTCTCTCACCTGATTGGAGGACTTTCCAAGTACAGCCTGCCACCTTCATCCCTCTAGTTGTTGCAGTGCACTCAATAAAAGACTTACAGTGCCCTTAAAATATGGTTTGTGTTTCCACTCTTGAACATTCTCTTGCAAGGCATGACACAAACACCTTCACCTATACCAAATCTGTTTGAACCCCATCTCAGAAGAGGATTGAGTCTCCTCTGGGTTACGCTACTTGTGATATCCTGTCCCTCCAACATGCTAGTTATAAAAAGAGGTAAAAAACAATGCTATTGGACCTAAACATGAAATCTAATTCTGTACAGCTTGACTGGAAAAGGCAGAAAGGCTCAACTCCTCAATGGTTGATTTCTGTGGAAGTTAGGAGCCTAAATACCTTTGAGGATCCAGGCCAAAGTGTCAATAGGACATCTCACAGCAGATCAGTAAGGAAACCCCCCAAAGGCAGATAGGCTTTTCAGCTGCCACTTGATTGGAGAAGGATGCTTTGCTTTGGTTTCAGACTTCCACTCCTCCACAGGTTATTCTAATCCAGGGACCTCAAACTTAAATCACCACAAGGACTAGTACATTGGCCTGAGGGCCGCATTACTGAAAGCTTTTCATACAGTGATACAAAAGTATTGTCAAAAATAAAAAAAATGAAGAGTAATATAGTATGCTATTAAAAGCCAATGTATTAACTTTTTAAAAACTGTAATTCAAAGAGGGTTTTTAATAAAATATAAACACTCAGTAATGTTTGGAGCGTGGCTGCCAGTGGAGTCAGCACTTATGGCAGGCCGCAGGAAATAACTCTGCGAGCTGCATGTGGCCCACAGGCCGTGTTTGAGACCCCTGTTCTAATCCAAGCTGAGTCCATGACTCACCTCATGACTTTGGTCAAGTCACTTGATTGATTTGTGCCTTGATTGATCCAACTGCAAAGCTAGGAAAGAACAGGATCTTGCTTAAGAAAGGATGTTAAATCCAAGAAGAGAAAGCCTAACATAAGATGCAAGGAAGCTAACCTCTCTGATTATGAATAAATAAAGCATTTCTTCTGAGGTTCTCAAAATGCTTTAGCCTTGAAGTATGATCAATTTGCAGTGGTCTTCTTGGTTTAGGATTTTACCTTTGAGTGCCCCGTTGTATTTCTCCTGCTGTAGTCTCCTTGTGAACTTTGTTACAAGGCCCAGACAGAATGAGGCACAGTAATTCAACTTGGAGATGACCAATGCATAAATCACTGTGGCCAGATCAAAAACTGGGAGAAATGGATGGAAACTCCTTGGTAGCTGGCTGGAAGAAGAGTTCTATACTACTCCATTGACTACATTGCTTTAAGTTCTAAGACCACATTCACTGCCCTTGATCCATATGTAAAGCTCTCATTGATTCAATGGGAGTTGTGAAGGTAAAAAATCTATCTTTGCTAAGTACAGCTTGGCAATACATATTGCATCGTTACCTCTGTATGGTAAAAAGAGTAATAGCTAATGGGAGGAGCTGCATTAAAAAGATGCTGTTGACTCACCTGGGAGCAATTTTCTTCTACCTTAGAAATTACTGTTCATTAGCTAGGGGCAATTCTAAGGTCACTTGTTAGCCACTTCCAGCATGCAAGGTCAGTAAACTTAGCTAGCAACTGAAAGCCAGTAAATTGAAGTTATTTTTTGCTAGAGGATAAAGTCAACAGTCCCATGAATGAATACCTCTGCTAGCCATCCAAACAAGGACATTAGTATCCCAAAAAATAGTTCACTTGCACTCAAGCATTTGAAAAAGACCTGGGCCATTTGTGTAATAAGCATAGTACGTACTGTGTTCTGTACCTATAACATATGTGGACATTACATTAAGTGAGATCACTGCATGCTTGTGTGACTCCTATTGACATCAGGAGGAGTCCCATGTGTACATTGCTAGTGCAGAGCTGGGCCCATGTTGTTTAACACAGATCATTTTAATTCACTCTGCATCTTCTAACGGTCTTTTTATTCCACAATCCAGAGCAGTTATTGCCTTAATCTTTCAGCCACTTTTAGATGCTGCAGTTTATTTCTAGTTGTTACTGTCTTTAACATAAAGTTCCAGAGTTTACAATATGCCAACAGGATTGCCCTCAACACACCTTTGATTTCTGAAAATAGCCATTGGCATTTTTCACAGGAAGTTTCTGCTCCTTTCAAACCAGGGTTAACTCAACAGTCCATCTTGAAACCCACACCGAGATGCGTTGGTCCTGAGTTTTTGGTGGTGGTGTAGTGAGAACTATCCCAAACAGTGTGACTCATTTCCCGAAGCCCAATTGGAAAAATAACAGCTCAGTTATATTCACTAGCTCAAATACTGTGTTTTAAATGGAGAAACATCTTTCTAATGAAGCAATAGCACATCCAGACATGGCTGCCTCGTGACCATTGTTTTGTGGAGTGTTAAGATCTCTGATAAGGTAAAGTGAATTTAATCACTGTAAGGGATTTTAATGCTGATGACAGGTGCTGAACTGTGGAGCTCTTTGGTTAGCCCCAAGATATACAGCTCAGGTAGTTGTGATGCCAACATTATTCTGCTCCATGGACATCTCATCTCTGATCTGGAAGGATCATCAAAATGAATAAACAGGCAGTACAGTCTCCATGTGGCCCATTCGATCCTTGACTCCTCTGCTATTAATCACCACCATAGTGATGGTGTCTGTGATTATAAACATGTCCGGGGGAACTGCAGAGAAACCAACTCATTTCTCATAGGCCAGTGAACTGCTGGCACACTACCAACATGCCCTACAGGTGAAAGGCTCCATACCCTTGAATTATTAATCCCCTGTGAAGAAAGTTTGTGACAGTGTTTTAATCCATGTAATGATTAGTTAAGCACATATGTTGACAGAGAAGAATAGCTGGCAAACTTGATCTTGCTACTGCTGAGGTCATCTTCCTGGCTCGAGGCTCTGACTCTGCTACCCTCTATTAAACTCTCTCCATTGGCTTCCCTTCTTCCACTGCAGACACAAACTTCTTGTCCTTGTCTTGTTTCTTTCAAAAGCCCTTCACAATTTAGTGCCTCTCTTATCTGCCGTGTTATTTTATTGTGAGGTTAACTCTTGCCCTTCACTCTGCCCATGATGCCAGCCTCCATCATCTGCCTCTCCACCTCTCCCACAAGCACCATCACGCTTTCTCCCCTTCCATATGAGGAAAATTTCTAGCAAAATCCATAAACCCACCCCTTTGCCCTCCTTCATGTACTCCTCAAAATGCACCTCTGCAAAAACGTATAGACAAAACTGCTATCTGATAACAGCTAGGCAGGCTGCGAGTTATGATTACTGACCCTGATTGGCTAAGAATTCCTATTATTTTTTGTTATCCCATCTCCTTCACTCACTCTGGTCTGGTTTTTTTTCTCATCCATTTGCTATACCTTATCTTTTAGTGGGTGGGCTCTTTGGGACAGGGACTGTCACTCTTATATGTTTGTATAGCACCTACCACAATGGGGCGATGCCCTGGTTGTCCTTTAAAAGCTAGCATAATATAACCATTAAATAATAACAATCTGATCAAAAAGAGTGGGAGAGGTCCAGTGACATCAGCACAATGCAGGGAAGGGGAGACCTGTTGATGTTTATTACCTTGAGTTTTGCTGCAATATCCATCATTAGTATCACACTTTCTGCACTTTTCACCTGCTATTGCTGGTTGGTGTGTATAGGCTGTGAAGATACATGAGCAAATATCACCATGCCTTGGTCAACAAAGGGTGCACAGAGTAATAGTTCCTGCTTTGGCAGGCTAAAGGGCGTAGGATCATTTTGGTGCAATAATATGAGTTGAGTCCATATATCTCTGTCCAGTAAGACTGAGGATATACTTTTAGATACTTCTGTTCCCTCTACACATTTAGTATACTAGGGCTTGTACTGCTGAGAGATCATCTCCTAATTCAGGTAGCCTTTTTCTTTGTGTGAGAGCAACACACAAATTGCACAATCTATCTGTTTTATGACATTCGTATTTTGAACTGCAAATAGAATAGAGCATAAGGTTGTTGCAGTTCTTGAATAATGAACCATTGTTTGAAAGGAAATTTAGGCCTGAAATTTAGATAGTCTAAATATAAAAAATTGAAAGTTTTTGCAAAACCGACTACTAGTAATAGAAATATTTTCATGATTAATAATATTATGGCAAATGTCAATGAGGGTCTTTTTCCTTTGGTCTTGGTTTTTGTTTATTCTTTGTCTGGATCTAAATATTCTCCATCAGGTTTCCTCCAACCTAAGTCCTCCAGTTTTGTGTCAAGCTGGTGCTCGAGAGAATGAAACTGACCTGTCCATTTTCATGTTCCCAGCTGAATGAAATGCAGAAACTAAACAAACACCCCAACCACTAGGTGTTATGAGCCACAAGAGTAAGGATATCTCTGTTTTTAAAATATGTAATTTTGACAGTGTCCCTTTAAGATAGATCATGGTGGGAGGGTTTTTTTTTCTTTTTTTTTTTTAAAGGAGCAGTAGTAGATTTGATTCCCATAATAGCCATTGTCGGGCTTTCTTACATAAGGAAATTGTTTTTGCAAGGTAATGTGTAGGTTTTCTCTATTCGATATCTAGATTGTTTATATATTCAGATGTTTTGTCATTTGTAGAGACATATTGCAAAATAATTGACATGTAAAGAAATAAGTGTTTAGCTATTTTAAAATATGAATATGCACTTTGTTCTTTCATTTATTATTAGCAACACCATATTTTAGCAGTTAGAAGCTGCAGTTTTCAATTAATGGCCCCTATGGCTTTGATAGAAAGTCAGCTTCTCTGAAACATGATCACTTTCTTTTGCAGCTTGTATGGATAAAGCTGTGCTTGCTAAACAATGACATCCTATATTAAAAAACTGCATGGCAAATGTGCAGCTGCTCAATGACAGCGACCACTAATAAGAGCAGTCTTCTCAACGAAGATATACGGTAATTATGTTGTACAGTGCCATTCATAAGCATTGTAATGGGCTTCACAAAATTAAAACAAACAGAAAGCACAGCAGAGTGCTGCAAGCATTTCATAAAGAGGGGAGACACTTCAGTTTTGATTCTTAAAGTGATGATCATGTCCAGGCGCACCATTTGCTGGGGGACAGGCAACTTTAACAATAATTCCAAGGGCTACTTAGACACCCAAAAGCTGTAATTTTTTTTGCCAACAATAACTTAGAAATTAACTGGCAAGAGCACGGTTTGTATATATTAATTGGTGTTTGTATATATTTTCAAACCATTAAATTAAAGCCATATTTTAAATTCATATGTATGTTTAGAAAAATCAGGAGATAACATAGCAAGATATTCCCTTGAGGCATCAGTTTTGGAGCATTATTACAGACATCAGAAACCTAAGTTGGATACTTTGTACATTATCTTTAGTAGAGATAAATAAAAATAAATCAGCTTATTTTCTCTAACAGACACTCTGTGTTGCTGCCATTATATATACTCTGTTTTAGTCAATTGTTTTTCATTCCACTAAAAACATATTTACTTAATTTTAACATAAATGATTTTTCCCCTCTTTTATTAAGAATGGAAATTTATTATTTTTTGCATGTATGTTTACCAATCACAATCATGTATGTGACTCCCTAACCTTTGATTCCATCATTGCTATTAGTATCAGACTTAGAACCACATTTATTTTTGTGGAATAATTTTAAATTATTTTACAGATATAACTACATATAAAATTTGAAAATATGCAACCATCTGCACAGTGTCTAAAGTTCTGTTTACTAGATATTTTTTTAAACTGGCACTGCTAAGGTGAGTATAAGCTAAATTTTTATACTAGAAGGATACTATTATTTGTACCATTTTAAATAATGAACAACAAACCTCAATATGGTAATAAAAATAATGCAGATGCTCCTTGACTTATGCAAGTGTTCCATGCGAGTTACGCAAGTGTTACAAGTCCTTACGTAACTCGAATTTTCATAAGTCGGAAACATATCTCCAACCATTATGCACCAAAAAAAAAACCCTCCTATTTCTAGTTCACAGAACTTTTTCCATAAGCTTGGATTTGCGTACATTGGGTTTATGTAACTTGGGGAGCGTCTGTAATGATAATTACTCCGTCCTGGACAGGTTAGGCATTTTAGAACTCACTACTCAAAGAATTAAAGTTAAGCATAAAATTCAACTAAAATTAGGAAATGCACAGACCAGTCAGAAAAATAACCTTACTGTAATCCTTAATGAACTTTGAAAGAATACAGTTGGAGAATACAGTGCATTGAGCATTTTGACAGATAGTATGTTGGGCGCGTGTCAGAGAGACTGTATATGAAAGAAAGTGGTGGGGATGTGTAAAGGAGATTGTGTGTTTGTCTGTGTGTGTGTGTCAGCGCACTGTCTCTTTAAGCTGAGTTCTCAGAAAGCGTGAAGCCTTGTTCACTTCAGCACCCCCGCCCCCAACACCCACTCTGAGCCGAAGGCACCGACCGGCACAGACAGGCTCCCTTGTCCCCCCACCCCAGCTCAGCGGAGACTGGATATAGGGGAGGGGGACACCGACTTACACAGCGGATCAGGAGGCAGGCTCCTGGGCAGGGTAGCTTGGTCAGCAGCGGCTGGAGGGGGGACGGAGCTGCTGCAGACGGCACACCGGGGGGGGGGGGGGGTGAGGCAGCATCTTCCCTCCTGCTTTAAATTTCACCCAAATGTAGTACAAAACTCGGGGAGTCGGGGGAAGAAGTGCCTCCTCCCTAAATGGTGCTCCTGATCTTGTCTGACAAGACAGAGGAAAGGAATCCCACCAGATGTGTGCTCTATTCTTCTCTCTGCAAAACATCGTAACTAGTTCACTCTCCCCCGCTCAAAAATGCATCTAACGGAAGTACAAGAGCATCGTGCATGTGAGGAAGAATCATTTGCACACACACAGGGTACATAAATATGATTTGTTGCACAAGTAGCATAAAAGGACGCAGGCAAGCTGTACCACAAAAGGCAGCATTTCGTAACCTGCTTTGTACTAACAAAAGATCTTGTCGGTCCTAACCTACTGCACAGAACAGGATGGGACTGGGTTACACCGTGGCAGGCACCCATCAGTCCCTTGTTATAACAAAGCCAACTTTAATGTAGTGAGCAAGTACATTAACCAGCCTTGTCCCTGCCACTTTAAACAGCGACTGACATCATCTGACTACAATTCCCAGCAAGTACCCGGCTCTGCTCCTGGTGCCACCCCCTAAGCTCTAGGCTCAGCAACGCGTGACGTTAGGGAGGACAAGCGCTTCCCATTGGCAGAAAGGCTAGCCAGAACCACGCCTGCTAAATTCGGTCAAGTCCAGTCAGATGAGAGGAGTTTGTTTCCATGTGGAAACCATGTGGCTCCTATTGGGAGGAGGAGCCTAAGATCAACTGATGAGGGGAGCAGGCTGTGATACAGACGGAGACAGTGCACCTGAGCCAGCAGCAGCAGAAGAAGAATGGATTGTGGCCTTACTCAAAAGAAACTTTGGAAGAGGGGTAGGACAAGAAAGGACACAGTCAAGTAGTTGAGGCCCAATATTTGTGTCTTGTTAAAAACAATAACCCTTCTAGTGCAGAAATATTGTCACATGACTTAGAAAAATACACGTTTCAATGACTATAGACTTTGGCACAGATGTAAACATTTCCCTGGGAGTGCAACCCCAAACATTTGCTGCACTGGCCTAGTGCCAGGAGCAAGCAGTGAAACTAGCCAGCCTCACTTTATTGTCCAAACGGAGCAGACAGCACAAAGAGTGAACCAACAGCAGAAAAAAGTGTAAAGGAAACAATTCACTCTCTTTTCTGAGGCATTACTGACACACAAAGGGTAGTTGCTTTGCGTTTTCTTAAATCATGTACCGATTGCAGTTGTAAAAGCAGAGGGGATTTGTGTGTATTTTAAAAAAATATTAATTTGATGATGTTCCCTTTAAAAAGAATGGCTCCTGACTGTTTTTTTTAAAGTACTTTTTGCAAACTCTTACCTGCATATTAGGATGTTAAGCAAGTCATGTCCCAATAGCATGCAGAATACATTTAATTCTTTAATGCAGGCTTTTATCTGCAGAGATACCTTCTCCCCTTCCACAGAGGTGTTAGGGATGGCGATGGGATTTTCAGGCTGCAGTTTAACATCTAATATTTCATAATACTAGATCATTCCTACAGCCCTTCAAAGAGATGCACCAGACCTCTCACCACCAGATCTCTCAGCAGACAGCGACTGTAACATTTTGCATGGTCTCATGCCAGAGAGAGAGAGAGACCAGAGAATGAATATCATCTGGGGGGAATTCTGTGGCTTCAGTTGTGTCTCAAATCCATATTTCTGGATCCTAGTTGCACAAATGAATTGATCCATCAGTCTGTTCCTCTCCCATTATTCGTTGACAGTCATAACAAAATGAAGAAGGAGGAATAATTTAAACAGGGTCAAAAGTAAGTGTCTGGGTGGATATTTAGTGTGTGGTGTGGAGAGAACTGCATACAATTTGCCCTGATTCAGAGATTGGGAGGCAGGTCTGATCCAGTTATTCTAGTTACTTGCACTACCACCTGCGCTAATGAAACGAGGTGACCAATAAAGTGATTAACCTGGCTCTAGCCAAGTTCCTTATAGCAACATCCACCTCGCACGTTTTTCTACTGGCTACCTGGTTAGTTTTGCTTCTTGCCTACGTGACTGTTCCCATGCGTAGGGGAGAGAGAGAAAGGAAAACAAGGACGTGTCGCTCGGTTAACTGCACTGTCCTTCCCCACTTTGGCGACTCCCCTAAACTAGGGTAAGGCCCTGGATCAGTATAAAATCAGCAACTCCCCTCCCCCCCCCCCCCATCTCTTCCAAGAGCTACTTCCATTGATGCCTAGGTATTAGCTAACATTGATTCCATTGATTGATTCCAGCATCAAGCTTCCATTGATTCCAAGGTATTAGCCCCTCTTCTTAAAAAGCCCTATTACACCATCCTTTTAGGAAACAGTTCTCTATTTACACACACACTTCCCCCAATACACGCACTCCACTATAAAAGAGACTACGATCAACAAAGGCTTAGCTGATTTTAATTGCGATTGAAATGTACAAAGATCATTTTTCGGGGGGGGGGGGAGGAGGTTTACACACTTTAAGGAGCATTTCCCCAAACCAAACAATTCCTCCCCTTAAATTCAAATCAACAATTTAATTCGCAAGGGAGCTAAGGTTTGGATTAGGGTTTTGTATTTTTATTTTTTTAATGCGGAGGCTGTCACGGTGCATCTGATCATTTATTTTCTTCCTTCGCTGACCTTCAGTGTTGTAAGGCTAGATTAAACACCAGCCAGGCTATTTATTTCCTGTGTTATTGTCTATTAGTTGTGCCCAGAGACGTTGCAAACGTGTGAATCGTTCTGGATTATTTATTTTTTGCTGCCGAGTACACTACCCAAGGTGGTGGCAGTGAAAATCCGATACTACATATAATTACACCTCCCTCCCCCATTCATTCGTTATTCGGTATAGACTGCTTTAAAAAAAACTCAGAAGAAGGAAAATAAAAACGTTCGCTTAGCTTTGGGGGAGAGCTGAAATAGGCACATGATATTTAATTAAGCTCTCGACCTATTTGGCTCCCTGCTTGATCATAAAGTTTGCTTCAAACTGCCCCCCCTCCTCCCGTTCAAAGCCTAGGTTAGTCCATTTTTGATGCATTTTACACTTGTCTTTGTATTTATCAGACTATGGTTGGTATGAAAACATGCTTCTCTCTCCCTCTCTCTCTATATATACACACCCATACAATATTTTAGGCCACTGTTCTTCGGTCTCTTGAAAAATAACTAAGAAAAACCCGAACAACCAAATCAACTTTAGCCTAAGCACATGATTTTAAATGAAGAAACTCGGTGCATTTTTAAATAGCTAGCCCCCGCCCTCCCTCTGAATATCACTGTCTGGTTGTCATGAAACAGTTTCGTCTCGTCTGGCAGTCAGACCCCAAGTAGCTTTCTCTCTTTGTTACATCTTAATACGCATTTTCTGTTGTCATCAAACATTCCTGCCTTCTTCTTCTTTAAGGAAATCAGAAGGGGGGGAGGGAACCAAATCAAAACTTACTTTTATTCTCCTTCTCGATTTTCTCCAAGTAGCTGGCTGCTTCTAGCAAGATCTGCACATTCTGCAGGAAAGTGTTGATCTTTTCCATGGAGTCCCCATTACTGTTGAAAATGTAACTGAATGGACACCTGGACATATCTGCTGTTGGCAGTTCTTGCTGCTGACCTAAGGAAGGATCCAAAACATCACCCTCGCATTTCAGTTCTTTCCTCGGCCGGCCACGTTTCCCCATTGCTTTTGGAAATTCAAACTTTAAAATTTAAAGCTCTTTCCTCGACTTCTCTTGTTCCTCTGCCCTTGTTGCAGTTTGTGTGTGAGAAAGAGAGCGAGCGAGAGAGAGATTGAATGAATCAAGGGACCGCCTGACTTTGAGACTCCGCTGTGGTCCTAGTGCTAGTTGAGTTCTAAACAATAAAGGGGAACGGAAAGGGTGACTTGGTTTTATTTTAATTTAAACTGCTCTTCACTCGCCATTTAAATTCATGGAAATTTGCCTGGGCAGATAATAAGTACACCAGCAGGCCCTGTAAATTCAGGCTAGACTACATGTTAACCCTGCTTCCAATCAAAACAGTTATAGGGGGAGGGGGAGATGTTGGGATGGGATAAATTTAGAATATATTGTAGTTTGACTATAGAAGATTAAAAACTACTTCCTCATCCTTTTTCTCAATCCTACATATTCTGGGTTCACCTTTCAACTGCAAATTTTTTTTTTTCTGCAAAGTGAAAAAGTTTCACTATACAAACCTCAGAGGTTTTCAGCTACCATCTCATACAATGATAATAAAGGGAGGAAATATTTTCCCTACTGGGCCAGCTATTTACAGCACTTTATGCATTCTGATGAAACCTACAAAAAACAGACCCTCCCAGTTGCTTCTGCTCTTTGGATACTAAAGGTTACCACCTTTGTCTTGTATTTTGGGGCAGGGACTGACCCTTACATATCTTTATAGAGCGTTCAGAACACTGGTACCAGCTGGTAGCTCCCGTGTCCTGTTACTATGCTACATACCAACTGTATTTTCCATCCCAGAGCTGCCTGCACTACTGTAGTGTTTGTATGGTGACTAGCACAATATGGCCCAATCCATCAGTGGTTTCTTTGTGCTATTGCAATAAAACTCAAGATTAATAATTATAGTGTGAGAATCATGTTATAATAACAATTTATAGTGAGAAGAATGTTAGAATAGTGTGACAAGCATGCTAGGGTGTGCTTTATAAACAAAAAGATTCTTAGCTTTAGAAGAATGTTTCCATACCTGCCCTCTCCATTTTACTATTTTTAATCTTGAAGCAATCTGAAAAAAATTGTCTGTGAAATTGATCAAAGTATAGAACAGATAGGCAGTGTGCATGCGGCATCTCCCTTATTTCTTCCATTGATACCTCTGCTAACACAGCTTGGTTCTGGGCAGTGACACACTTGCTGTTGCAGACTTGGGCTCCATTGATTAGATGCTAATTTTATTCACACACTGTTCTATGTGAGGTTGTATAGACAAGCATTGCCTAGAGACTAAATCGGGAGCACCACATTTGTTCAGTGGGGGAAAGGGTTGTACAGAAGGACCCTAGCCTAGCTTGGGCTACATTTTCAAAGCGATTAGTGATCTTGGGTGCCTCTATTTTTGCTTTTTAGGTGCTCAGCAGCCAAGCTCAGACTCACCCCCCCTCTCAAGGCACAATCATTCAAACACTTATGCATCCAGTGGCACTACTAACAGCTGTAGAACTATCCAGTTAACTAAAACCTGTACCCTGATAATTTAGGCTCTGATAAGGCAAGGTACTTAGGAATGTACCTAACTTTACACATGCCAGTAGGTTCCATTGAAGTAATGTGCTTAAAGTTAGGCGTATGTTTAAGTACCTTGCTGAGAGACTAAGGGAGTTAGTTTTTAAAAGACTTGCTATTACTACATACATAGTAATGGTTATGTAGAGCACTACAGTGTCATTGAAGGGCCATACACAAGTGGACAAAGCACTGGAGAATAGTATATATAATGAAGGTTGTGCAATGAAAGCAGGCACTAGATCTGTGATCTAGTAGGTCTTTCCCATCTCTTATTTCTATACATTTATGCATAATATTTACCCAACTTTTACTATTATTTATAATTTGTATTGCGGTAGCCCCAGGAACCCCCTTCATAGATCTGTGTCCCATTGTGTTGGTGCTGTGCAAACAGAACAAAAAGACAGTCCCTGCCCTAAGGAACTCCCAATCTAAGTATAAGACTGTATAAGATGGATACAGACAGACAAGGGGCCACAAGGAAACAATGATGCATCAGTTACCCTCCTTTGATTCTTTACTAATCAAGTCCCTTATTAGCTGCTCCATATCTTCCCTGAGATCAATGTGAGGCTGATGAACCTCTAATTAGCTAAGTCATTCTGTTAATCCTTTTTTAAAATTGGCACATTACCTTTTATCCAGTCTTCTAGAGCTTCCTCAGTGCTCCAAGACTTATTGAAAATCAAGATTACTGGTCTACCAAGCTCTTCAGCCAATTCTTTAAAATCTTTTGGATGCAAGTTATCTGGACCTCTGATATAAACATGTCTAACTTTAGTAGCTTCTGTTTAACATGTTCCAGAGATATTCATGTAACGGAAAGCGTATTACCACCATGATATGATGATACTACATAATCTGTTCCCCCCCCCCCCCCAAGTGCAGAACAGAAATATTTATTGAACACTTTTGCATTTTCTGCATTATTAATAATTCTACCATTTCCATCTAGCAGTGGACCAATACCCTTGTCAGGATTGTTTTTGTTCCTAATATATTTTTTAAATTCCCTTTTATTGTCCTTATCTCTGCTAGCCATAGATTTCTTCTTGTATTCCTTTGCTTCCCTTATAAATCTCGTGCAATTTCTGATTTATGTTCATGACGATCAACTTCCTCCTTCTTCCTTTTGTTATATATTTTTATATATTTTTGTAGCTGCCTTCACTTCCCCTCTAAATCAGATAGCTTTTAACCAGAACACCCTTCTTCCTCAGTTGTGGGATTTGGGCTTTTTGGGTATCTAGTAGGATGCTCTTAAATTATTTCCAATTATCATTCATGTTATGATTTAGATCCAGTCTGCATGTGAGGATAGAGAGAGAGATTTGAGTCAAAGATGACACCTGGGTTACGAGCTAGAGTGACAGGAAAGATGATGGTATTGAGGGAGGGAGAAGGCAGGGCTAGGGTTGAAAAAATAAGAGCTCTGTTTTAGCCATGGTTAGCTTGAGCTGGCAGTTGGACACCCACAAGGAGTTGTCAGAAAGACAGGCTGAGATTTTAATTTGGACAGAGGGAGACTGGTCCAGAGTGGAGAGGTAGATGTGAGTCATCAACAGAGACATGAGAGGTGAATTTGTCTTTGAAGTGTCATTAAAAACACTTGAACATGCCAAGGGTTTTTAAAATGTAGTTTTATTAGCTGCACTAACTGAGATAAGACCCAGGCCTTGTTTTACAAATGTGCCCTGAAAAACAGTCACATTAATACATCAGCCACAGAGACTACTGCTTTCCAACCACAGCATGAATTGAATAGTAAGAGGGAATCAGACACTATTGCCATTCGGATCCAACATTATCACCATAAGCCTAAGACTCAGCAGCTTACAGAGGAATACAATACACTAGTAAATCTGAAGACAACTTCGTATATTAAGGAATTTTACTAAAGTTGTTCAAACTCAGTAAATGAGTTTGCCATCACTAAAGGATTATTGAAGGGAACACAGCAAAGGAAAAGTGTCTACCAGGAAAATATTCTATTCACTTGAAATCATAGAACTTATAAATTTTGGGCCTTCTCTCCATAGAAGGCAAGAACATTTGTGAAGATCCACAGCAAAAGAGCCTCAGACCTTGTAGGACAGATCACAAGCCCCCTTCCATCTTCATCACATCTATTGGTTCCCTGCATTAACCTGAGTGTTCCCCTCCACTGGGCTTTTAAAGGCACATTGGGTGAATCAGTGCTGACTCAGGGATCATTAATTTACACTGCTTTCCCCAATGTAACAGCCACAGGTGTGAAGAAAGAATCATAATAATTGTGACCCTAGCTCTCCCACTTCTCATCTGGCCTCAGTCCAATTTTTGCTATGATTCATGAAAGTGATGACAGGGACACCAAAAAGATCCAAACTCAGATTATCCCCCCCAAAAGTTCATCCCCAAGTTCCTAGGGAAAACACATTTTGTTCATACAAATTTCAGATTATGTAAAGGGGTCCAGATGTCCCTCAAGAAACTTGAATTGTCATGCAAATGTTTGCAACAACAAGTAGAGGATTAGGAGTGCCTCAGTGTTTGGGACCCCAGCTTGAGACACCTTGAGGGACTCTGATTGTCAAAAGGTGGATGCTCAGCACTTTTTGAAAGTAGAGCCCCTTTAGGGCATCTGAAGCTGGATGCACAAAAATGGAGGTGCCCAAAACCAATAGTCACTCTTGAAATTTAAGGCTATATTTATTAAACGTAACTGCTGAACACCAGCACTATGAGCAGCACTATATTGCCCCAAGAAGTTTATCATCTAAGAGAAAAACCAAAGACAACAGATCAGACAGGTCATTATATAGAACAGGTTTTTCCTCAAACAGTGGGCAGTGTCTGCGAGGGTCCAGAACTCTTGTCTGTCCTTTGAATTTTCCAACTGGAAAAGAAGAAAGTGCCAATGGCTGTTTAGGATTTTGGACCCCCTGTGCACCTGTCCTGGCTCCACCTGCAGTCTCTCCTTGACACCCAGCCAAGGTGCAGGGATTCCCCTGCAGGGACTCTGCCTGAACATTGGAGACATCGCTGTGGTGCTGATACTGCACAGCATGTGTGGTGGATGGGTAATTGCGGTAGCAATGGGTAACCCTGGGGCCTTGCCAACAGGGGCCATGAATGCAGGGTTGGCCACTCAGGCGGAGAATATCCAGTGATGGGTATGGGCTGGTGGGGGGATGGAGTCTTCAAGGGGAACAGACTGAGGGGGGGGGGGGAATGACCAAATAGTGGGATGAGTTAGGGATGAGGGAGCTCCCCTTAAAGACCTGTTACTTTATACCCCCATTCAGCCACCCTCCCCAGCCTGTGCCCTCTGATGGAACCCCCGCTCCCCTGCGGGAGGGATTTCTTGGTCACCCTCCATCTCCAGTTTGGCTCAGTCTCTCCACACTTGGCTAAACTCAGCATGGAGACAAGCTCGTCCAGCCTCATGGGACGTGTCCAGGTAAGTCTGCTACAGCCACATATACCTTAGTTTTCTAGTACTTCATTAAACAGATGACCTGTAGGAAAACTGTGTGCCCAGGACATACGGAAGTGGGCCTGAGCCAATCTGCTTTGAAAAAAGTGGGGCTGAATGGTAAAGATTTTGGGGCATTCTGACATAGAGGGCCTGAAGAATAAAAAAATACATATATGTTTGTACCACTGGAGTAAGCTTGGGAAGACTCACAGAAGGAGCATGTGGGGAGAATGATCTGGAGGAGGAAGGAGTAGGCATATTGCACACTGACATCAGGAGTGTGTTACAGGCACGGGGGCACTGTGCGAGAAAGCAGAAAGAGACAAGTCTGGGGAAAAGATACTGTAGTGTGGGACATAAACACTATAACCACAACAGAGATGCAAAAAATTGTTAAGGCATGAAGTATTGCAGCATTGCTAAAGCCATGTGTTTAAAAATCATGAGTCAGGCCCCCAAAATCACAAAATTGACTTAAAAATCATGGCATTTTAAAAAATAATAAATGTTGGTCTCTTTTTATTTGCCCTTTAGTTTCTGAGCTCTCACCAGGACCCTGTTTTCAAGTCTTTCTTCACAGCCATGAGGACTAGAAACTTCCTTCTTCTAAAATGAAAGCTGAGATTTGCATGCATTCTCTTGACTTCAGCAGCTGGGATGCTCAGAAAAACACCCAATATTGTGAGACCCACAATAAGATTGTGAGAGCTGGCAATACTGTGTTGACAGAGCATTTGCTCTGCTGCCGAACTGAAACATACCCTGTTCAGAAAGCATATTGCTTCGGCATTACTTATCTGCGCTGGAGGTTCCGGGTCCCTTTGAGCAACAACTTGTGCCCATCTGTTTCCCTCTGTATTGTGCAACAGAGGGGAGCGTGATCCTGTATAACTGAAGATCACAGACTGAGATCAGAGGGCCTTTCTCCTCTCAGCGAGGCCAGTTTTATGCCTCTACACCTCAATTAAAATTGGTTGCATGCAATTTACAGCAGCATACGAGGAAAGAGAACCAAGCTCAATATTTTTGGAACATATCATGTAAGTGTTAAGTTTCCAGAGGAGAGTCACAGTAAATAAAACAACAACATGAAGAGTCTTTGTTCCAACTCTAGCCAGTTTAGGAAGTTTAATAGTACAGGGCAATATGTTCTTAAGTGCAAGTCTAGCGGACACCATGAGATCCAGAAACCCAAGGCTTATTGTGTGTCTATGTTGATTTTGAATGGCATGCTTTACTGTTCTGCAATTTTGTTTTTTCATATCCTACTGCATAATCATGCATAGTGACTGAAAACAAAGCCATCAATTTGAGCAAAAATATTGGGCCAGGCTGGGGTAAACAGCCCTAATGCCACCCAAGGCTCTTTCCCAGCTTCTGTAGTTGTACCACAGATGTTTTTAATCCAGTTCAACAAATACATGCATTGCTGCATATAAAACTCTATTCAGTACAATGGCAGCGATATATATGGTGGTGTTTGTTCACTGGGCACTAACATTCAGAACAAACATTTGTATTTTTTAAACGATTTTCTTCATAGAGGGCCAGGCAGTAGCACTGGTGCCTGAGCTGTGTAAAAAAATAGAAAGGCTCGAGCTAGATGAGCGTGTTTTCTAGCTGGAGTAGTGGAAAGCTCTCCCCACTCTTAGCTTCCAGACCGTTGTAGTATTTTTCATTCAAAGAATGAAAGCAAACATGCACAGTATTCCATTTAGGAATATTCACTTGTTTTTCTGGCATCCATTCTAACTTCCTGCTCCTCACTGATGCCATCTTGGGTGATTGCTGGTATGAAATCCAAATCGCAGACTTTGAAGGGAATATTTTAAAGTATGTAATTAAAAGTGACTGTGGATTTTTTCTCAGCAGAGGATCTTTGATGCACCTGTTCTTACTCTCTTAGGGATAATCCCATTCTAATCCCTTTTTAAAATTTCACCTGCCTTTAAAAGTCTGTGGCTGCCCTTTTTGAAGGACGAACCTGTTTTTCTAGTGATAATTATACTGACCATCTGTCAATGGCAGACATTTCACTCCATGCAATAGTGATATTAAGATGAAAAAAAGAATTGGTTTGGGTTGCTGTGACATCTATTTTCATGTTTTTCTATACATTAGTAGTAATATAGGGATAGAATATTATTACTGCTACTGACAGGTTTCAGAGTAGCAGTGATGTTAGTCTGTATCCGCAAAAAGAACAGCAGTACTTATCGCACCATAGAAACTAACACATTTATTTTAACATAAGCTTTCATGGGCTACAGCCCACTTCATCGGCTGCATCATGGCCACGAAAGCTTATGCTAAAATAAATGTGTTAGTCTCTAAGGTGCCACAAGTACTCCTGTTCTTATTACTGCTACCATTATTTTGGAATACATTTCACTCTGATGATTTACCAACATCAGTCTGTGACAGTCACGTAGTGACTCCTAAAGAGCTCACAAATTCACTTGACCTTTAAATACATGGCCTGATCATGCTCCCAGTATTATTATTATTTGTATTGCAAGAGCATCTAGTCATGAGCAGGATCCCAATGATGGTCCCTACCCCCAAATAACTGATCTGTACATGTAGGAGCCCTTGTATATGTGGCCCATACCACTTCTGTATGGAAAGTGTGGGGTGGGGTGGGGAGCAGAAGTGACCTTAGCTGACTTTACAGCAGGTTGAAAGCATTGTTATTGTTGCTAAGAACAATATCCAGGATAATCATTTCTTTTCTGGGATTTGTTTACACTGTACCTGCTGCCTTTCCATTTCCAGATCAATTGATGTATATATTTTATTTTTCTGTTTTTAACAAGAGGTTCTGAGCATGTATACAAAAACTTTCTGTGTTCACTGGCAATGTCACATTCAATGAACTCAGGCCTGGATCCTCAAATCCCATTGATTTTATCGCAGCTATGCCTCTCAGTGCCTTTGAGGATCTGGATCTCAGCCTCCATCCTTCATCATTAGCATCATCTTTTGCGGACATCCAGTTGTGCTTACCCCTGTACTGAACATGGATGACATGTGATGCTCTGGCTCATAGAACTTCCAGACTATGGCCCTTAATCTGCCTGCTGCTGCATGTTTAGCAGGCTCATGTGCCCACACGAAGTCCCATTTGATCTCAGTGTGGGTCCACACAGACACAGGCATCTGCTAGCACAGAGTGGATTGCTAGATTGGGGTCTAAATAATCTCCCCCCTTACCGCAAGACATCAAGGGCCAAATCATGATTCTACTGAAGTCGATGACAAAATGCCTATTGATTATAATGGGACCAGGAGCAGATGAAACTTACATGGTGCCCTAAATGACAACAGACTTGGTCTCTGGCAGACCAGTGGAGGAAATGAATTCCTGAGTCAAGGGCCTTCCGCTGAGGGCATCCTGTCCATGGGCCCCAGGCATTCAAACCTATATAGACTATTATTATTAGCAATGCCACAACTGATGTCTAGCGGCATAGTGGTGCATAGAGAAAGTGGGAATTTCCAAGATACTCAGGCCCAAGCTGGCCCTGTAACTCAGCCCACATTCAATATGGGTGACACTGTCTGTTCTCCTAACGTTACCCCTGCTGTAGTGGTTTACTTATGGAAAAAAAGACAGGATTAAACTTGGCCTTTAAAGCTGAACCCCCACATTTTGCACAGGCAGCCATTTGGCAGAAGAGTTAGCAAGTAGAATTTTAAAGGCCCCTTTGGAAATTTGCCATTGAAAGCTGCTCGTTGACACACACACCTTAAGCCTTATCTACACTGGAATTTTGCCCCAAATCCAGCAATCGATTGCCACCCACTAATGTAGCTCATTTCCCCTTGTGCCAACACCCAGCTGTCAACAAGGGAAGGCAGGATTTGCACTTGTGGAATTTGTCCTGGTAGCAGGCAGGAATAAATCCACCAATGATAGTTTTCCTTGTTGCCCCCATTCAGTTACATCACTGGCTGAAATTGCCAGTGTAGACAAGACTTGAGTAATACTGTACAGAGGGCCAACACACGCCAATTCAACCCTGCTTAAGCCCTCAAAATATGACTTAAGTGGTGCATAAGCCTTCTGCACAGCCGTGTATTTCATCTATAGATGACAGAACAACTGTTCTGTTACCTGATACTCCTGAAACTTGAATTTATTGGCACGCCGTGGTTTTCCTATGTGGTTTCTTGTATCCTTACCTTTTTTAGGACCCTACAAGCGCACATCAGTTCTATTTTCTCTCTTCTTTAATGCTCAAAATGTCACTCATGGGCATTTCTGGGTAAAGCGAATCAGTCTCTTCAGCTGGAATACTTGGTGAGATGAGGGAACTTCTTTTGAAAACTGTTTTCTGATTCCACCAAAAAAAGAAAAGCAAAGTTTTTCTAAAGAATTTATAGGGAATTTTCAGGATTTTCAGAACTTCATTCAATAATGAGTTTTGACAGGCTGATCCAAAACTCAATGAAGTCTTTCTTTTGATTTCAATGGACTTTAGATGAGGTACAGTTGCCAATGACTCATTCAACAGGATATAGGAGTACTGTCATTTTCTTTTCTTTCTGGGGCAAATGCAGCCCGGGCAGATGTAAGCAAAACTCCACTGGACTGCAAGGATGTGGCAGCAACTTTACACCAAATCTGGTCCTATGTCATGAGACGATCTGTAACTTCCACAAAAGCATTTCACTCTAACGCATGTGATTTACTTTCTTCTCTCACCGTAGGAATGTCAGTGCTTTAAAAAATAACTTGCAAGCACATAAAGCCCTGGAAAATTAAGTTTGCCTTTCCCTCCCCCCTTGCGATCCATCAGCTTTCCTCCACTCTGCCACAACACTGACCTCAGCCCATTGTCTGGAGGAAACTTCTTTTCAGAGAGTGACAGGTAATTCATTCTCCATCATGACTCATTCTTGGGCATTTTGAAGAGCAGAGAAAGATCACCCCCGAACTCCAAATTGTGACAATGCACACTATGGAGAGTGTTAATGTAATGCAAATGACTATCCTCTCAATGCTGGCTGAACTTGAACTGCAGCCCCAGAGGTGAATGGACAGGTCTTTTTACCTAAACCATGGACCTTTGGGATTCTTTGCTTGTAATGTTGATGGGGTCTGTTCCTACAGCCCTTACTCATGAGATTAGTCCTCACTTGGATGAGTAGCCTGAGGTGATTGACATGAAACTCTGAGTGGTTTGCTTTCATTATTTTCATACAGGCCTGAGTTAGTAGCACACCAATAGTCCAATGAAATAAGTTGTCTTTCAAGAGTAATTAGTCTTTCCTCTAATTGCCAGGTGTATGAGAAATAATTGCCCCTAAGAAATACTTTCAAAGTTCCCCGCTCCTCCTACTGACACATTCAGCCATCCAGTATTATTAGTGGCACAGATGAATTTGATGCTGGGCTACATTAGTAGAGTTTTCATCTCATTGTAGTTGTACATGAAACCTTAAGTTCTTCTTCATTTGAGTGGTTTGTGTATAGTTCAAAACTTACTTGGACCCAGGGGTTGTCTCCAAAAAACAGAAGTGGAGCCCACAAATGTTGGTTGTCATGTCAACTCTGAAATTGTGTTGTCTCAGATCATGATACAGCTGACGTCTTTGTGAATGGCCAGCTGGGAACTTAAGTTCAACAGGGACAAAACCTGAGATATTGATCCCCATTCCCCCAGGACCTTCCTTCTCCATCTCTCCCTCACCATGGAGACCACCACCATCCTCCCAGTTACTCATATGTCATCTTGGAAATGGCTCTTTATGCACATGTCCAGCCCACATCCAACTCTCACCCCTTCAACCTGTGTAACATTTCTGAGTCAGCCTTTTCTGTATGGACTGCCAAGGCTCTTGTTCAGGCCTTTGTCCTGTTCCCCTTAACTACTGCCATCCCTTATTTAGCCTTATAACCAGCCACTTTGCTCCCTTTGGGTCCATTCCAAATGTTATGTTCAGTTTCCCAGCTCTCTGAACTGATCACCTTACCCCATGGGCGCTGTGCATTCCCTCACTGGGTCTGCTTTCAAGGCCTTCTGCATTTATCCCCATCCAACCTATATCTACTAGGTTATTGAGATACCAACCTTTGCCTTCGCTCTGCCTGAGAGGGCAGCTTCAATCGCTCACCCGTCCACTTCTCCAACACTCCTGCACATAGGGGAAACTCCCCTGCAGTACTAGTAAAGCTGCAACCTCAGTATGTTTTAAATCTCTCCTTGAAACTTACCTCTGTTGTGATGCCCCAAACCCACTTCTGTCTGGCACAGGTAAATAATGTGGCAAACTGACCTCTGCTCTTATGATAAATTCTTTTTATGGCCACCTCCTTCACGTAATCCCTCACCCCGATTTGTCTTGTTTTGTCCTGACACCTAGATTGTACTCTCTCTGGACTCCGGTACAGTTATCTTTATTACTAGTCCTCCCGTGCTTTGTACCCTTGGGCCCTGATCCTTGATTGTAGTTGCTAGGCACTACTGAAATATAGATGATAAACAACAATGTGCCTCTTTCCATCCTTAAAGGAAAAACACAAGTGAGGCCTCATGCTGTAATGCACCAGTAGGGGAGAGAGACATTTTTTCAGTGGATGGATTAGCTGCTGGATATTCCAGACAGATCGAGGTGGCGCTGTATGGCACAGATAGGATCAGCTGTCTTTTTAGGTAGATGGAATGACACATCAAAAGTCCTGAATCATGTCCCTGGTGGGATGGGCCAAATGGAGGATCTAGTTTTCTAGCCATTGAAATGTGAATTTTACACCACTCTTAGGAATACATTGATTGATCCAGTGTCTAAAAACAAGTCTAGGCTGGCGGATAAAGAGAAGGTCATTTGGCATTATCAATGCAGGAAGAACCCAGACTATTTTCAGCAAGCAATTTTGCACACAATGTACTTAAGTTCTTATATCAAACCAATCACTGTGGCATCCATGCATTTAAGGGCCAGATTATGCCAGCAGATTTACACCTACCACTCACACTAATTCTAATGGGAGCAGAATTCATTCGTGAACAGGCAGAGAAGGAAGAAAAACACACATTGTATCCAACACTACCTTAGAGCCAGTCCAGTTACCTTGCTCATCTGGTTGTTCCACCAAAGACAAGGGATCTGCTTGAATAAAATAAGCCAGGATTAACTCTGAATTTCCCCCCCCCCCTTACAATATGGTTGGGCATTCATAAATTTTTAAGTAACACTTTCTTCCAAACTATAGCAGTTCCTGAAACCCCCTGCAATGGATTTTTGAATTTTTATTGCAATATAGAATAGTTTTCCTGCTTTATGTACCATCCAATGCATGATGTATTGAGGTTTTGCATACACCATAATATAGATACTGAGTGGTACAAGGTGTAAGTGGCCCACCCTTCACTTTAACCTTCCATAGACTTCAATGGATCCAAATAACCAATTTCAATTGATTCCCAAGGGGCACCAGCAACAGAGAAGTGGACTGAAGAGCCAGTAGCAAAGGAGTTAGTAAAAGAGTCATTCCTGGAGGCTTTACAATGCGCAAGTAAATCATTTAGAACACAATTCAGTTGTGTTCTGGGGAAAGTGTGGAAGGAACAGCTCATACCCAGAGGTGCATAATCATTTCCTGAGCCTTTTGATTTTGACTACTTGACCACTCCAACTGATTTGACATCAAATCACCTCCTGCTCCCCTGAGTTTTGATACAGTAACTCTGGCTGGAGTTCCATGACGACTGAGACTCTGTGCCAATCCCATTAAACCAAGATTCCTTTAGGACTGTAAAGGAGGAGCTTGGACCCCCTGGTGACTAGCACTGTGTCAGCTGCTGTTACAATGATTAACCCAGCTATTTTTATGTATAGTGCTAGGCCTGAAACCACACCCCTTACACACACAAATATAACAGTGGTTTTAAAGGGACAACTCATATGAGTAAGAGCTAGAGGCCTGGACCTTTATACAGTACAATCGACTTTGTACAATGCTTCCTGATCCCTGAGGAAAAGGGAGTAGAGAATACTATTAGGATTTGTAATTACTGTATTAATGACTATGCTTCCACTCTTGTTCAGTATGTTTCACCTTTAAAACATTTACAACCTTTAAGTACCTAATTCCTCACAAAAGCTCGTGAGATATGGAATTATTATTCTGCTCAGTTTACAGATGGAGAAACTGAGGCAGAAATGTGAAATGACTCAACGCAGGCCAAAGAGGGAGTCAGCATCAAGGGGCCACATTAATTTTTGGTGTAACTCCACTGAATGAGTGATGAATTTGACCCAAGCTATTTCTTTTCACATTGACCTCTCATAACTGAGGATCCTCATATAAGATTTAAGTAACTCATTCATCCTTTCAGTCCCTAATTCAAGGCAGACTGGACCTCGTCTCTCCCTCAGGTAGTTAGTGATGATGGGAAGAAAAGCAATCTGTAGAAAGAAAAGGCAGCAGTTCTCTCAGAAGAAAATATACTTAGAAGATTCCAACAATGCTCTGCTGTTAACATCGTGGACAAAACTGGATTGATGTGTTGGCACTGGGCAGGGTTTACAAACATCCCTTGCTGCACATGCTGATCATGCTATTTGGAACCTGCATTAGAGTTGTATTTGCTCCGTATCCAGCTTGATCAAACAAAAATCAGAACGGGTTGCCCATCAGGTTGTGTTGGTTGTCATTAAAGATCTGAAGTTTGGCATGTGAACTCCTGGCAAACCAAACAAATAAAACCCCAAAACAGAAAAACAACCACACCCTGGAGATTTCTCCTTCAAATTAAATGCATATAGTTTGAATAATCCAGACCGTCTCATCTTGCTGTTTCTGTGTGTTCTGTTCTTCTGGTTGTGGCAGGATTTTATTGGTGGTGGGTTGCGTTTATGGCAGGAGCACATTTATTGTGAAAGCATCTTCGCCTGCTAGTTTATCCGTTCGTATTATTTTATACTAGGAAAAATACCCGGCGTTGCTCGGGTCCGTTGGAGGGGGGGAGAGGGGAGAGAGCTGAGTGAGTGGGGGGGCCGTTGGAGGGGGTGGGGGGAGAGAGCTGAGCGAGTGCGGGGTCTGTTGGAGGGGGGGAGGGGGCAGAGAGCTGAGTGAGTGCGGGGTCCGTTGGAGGGGGGAGGGGGAGAGAGCTGAGTGAGTGGGGGGCCATTGGAGTGGGGGGGAAGAGATCTGAGTGAGTGGGGGAGCATTGGAGGGGGGAGGGGGGAGAGAGCTGAGCGAGTGGGGGGCCGTTGGAGGGGGGAGAGAGCTGAGCGAGTGCGGGGGCCGTTGGAGGGGGGTATTATTACATCATAACTATGTCACAGAGAACAGCAGCTGCCCAGCTGGTGTTAATGGGCTTTAAAGAATTTCACCCCTAGGGGGCATCAGAGGTGAGATTTGAATTTTTTTTTATTCTTACCCTGATTAGGACCCTAAAGCCTATAACTGTACCAAATTTCAAGTCTCTAGCTCAAACGGTATGGAAGGAGTAAGGGAACGTACATACATGCACGCATACACCATTTGACTTATATATATATAGATTTAGATACTGTAATTCTTAGAAACCCCCCACCATGCTCAAAGTCCCTTTTGTGCTAGGCACTGTACACATGCAGAGAGAGTTCCTGCCTCCGAGAGCTTGCCCATATCTCTGCATTGCACTTTTATTACAAGCTCATTTTATAAGGTCAGTAGGAATCCAACACGCACACGACAAACATCAAATCAACCAACCAAAGAACAACAACAACAAAAAGACTTTCCAAGGGGTAAAGGCTTCAGTAAAGTGATGGGGGCATGGTTTGTGTTTCCTTAATTTTAACAAGCGTTTGAGATCGTCTCCCTCATGTAGACTTTCCGAGTTGGTCAGGTTTTCCATGACTCATGTGGACCATATTTTGGTCATCCAAGTTTCAACATCAGTTCTTTCTGTATTCAGTGGGATACTGCCACCAGCCTGAGCTGGGAACTCCGTTATCTCTTCTGACAGCATAAATTCCCTCAATACATAACCCTGTAAGAAAGATTGCAGGAGCCTATGGGAGAGAAAGTTACTGCTAAGATGCAAGAACTAAGCGAGGGTATCCTCACCAGATATGCAGGAAGTAACCCATCTCCCCACATTTTCATCAGCCTCTATTAACTTTTTAAAAATCTTTTTTAAGTGCAACTGTTTTTTTAAGCTGTGTGCTTGCACTGTTGACTTTACAGCGAGCAAGTAATAGTCTGAATAAGGCAATCACTATTACTAACTCCCATTCAAATCAAAGGGAGCTATGTCTGAGTAATCACTGAATACAAAACAAGAAAGGACCTCAGAATTTGGGCCAATAACAACAGCACTTAATGTTCAGAGTGCTTTTTATGCAAAGATCCTCAAGTGTTTTGCCAAATCAAATATTATCCCCATTGCACAGATGGGGAACAGAGGCACAGAGAGGTCATGTGATTTTTACTTGTCACATGGCAGATCAGTCAGTGGCAGAGCTGGTAACAGCAGTCATGTTTTCTGATTCCTAAGCTTCACTCATGAAACAATACTGCCGCACAGGGCCCAACAGAACGGCAAGGGGCTTGTAGTGGGGCAGCTGCCCCACTCCTGGGTAAACAGGGCTGTGGCCGGGTGAGCCAATCAGCTAGGCTGATTAAGGAAGCAACCACAGCTGCTGCCAGCAAAATAAGGGCCAACCTGGCCCTTATAAGAGGATAGTGGGCCAGAAGCTGCAAACAGTCTTCCTCTGGCTGAAGAGGGAGATGGATCTAGCTGTCTGGGAAGCCTATGGGTACTTAGTGTGATGCAGGGCTGGGGAAAGGCCAGAGAAGCAGGGGAGCTCCAGGCTGGCAACTCCCAAGGTTGTAGGGCCTGGTTGTAGGCTCATAGAGGTACTGGGTTGCAGAGAAAGGTAGTAGGCCAAAGCCCCCTTGCCTATGATGAGTGGCTGTTACACTGCAGTCTGCCCCAGGGAGCGGGGGCTTGATGATGACTGGCAGTAGCCCAGACAGAGGCAAGGTGGGGAG
This sequence comes from Sternotherus odoratus, assembly GCA_032164245.1. Classification (NCBI taxonomy): domain Eukaryota; kingdom Metazoa; phylum Chordata; order Testudines; family Kinosternidae; genus Sternotherus; species Sternotherus odoratus. The sequence continues at coordinate 100,488,768 of JAVMKO010000005.1, forward strand.
TAGAGGGTTGGGGGTTCCCCAGGGAGGGGAGACCCAGAAGCAGACTGAGGGGGAACTGCCAGGGAGCAGCACCCCAGGTAAAGGGAACAGGGGGCCAACGGATAGCGAGACACCAGCCTGCAGAGGGCGCTCCATGCTGAAAACAAGCTAATTCCCAGATGACCAGCAGGAGGCGCTGCAGGGGCGAGTCATCACCCTACTACAGGGCTGAAAAATCCGCTGCTCAGTTACAGCACAACACAAGATCAGGCCCAAAGAAGGTACCTAGACTCAGTTTTTACATTTCTGGCCCAGTTACCATTATTGGCTCACAAGTTCAGTCTTGGAAATAGAGAGGAGAGGTGGGGTGGGAAAGAGAGTTCTTAGACATATTGTCAATATCAAAGCATGAGAAGGGAGAAAACAGCCCTTGGACACAGTCAGTAACTAAATAGGAGACAGTCTCCAAAAGAGCATGTGTTGCTGACAGACATCAAAGTGCTTCCATTGAAAGGAACTTACAAGAAAACAAAACCTTGAGATCAGCCTGTGTCATTAGCTACCAAATGGTTCAGCTTTGTTATTATGTAAATGACATATTGAAATACAAATTGGAAGCTTTACAGTGTAATTATTGTTGCGTATTAATTTCCTTCATTTCTTACCAACATTTCCCGCTAAACCCTTCTTATCTGACATTGGTGAGGCTGCTTTGTTTGGCCTGTTTTCTTCCTCAGAGAGGAAAGAACAGCCATGGGAAATAGAAACTTTTCATTAAATCTTGTATTTCAATCAAATAATAATAAAACAACACACATTTAGCTGGCATCTTTCGTTTGAAAATAACAAGGCTTACGCTCTCAAAGCATTGGAACTCAAAGCACTTTACAAAGGACGTCAGGCACATCCCCATGTAACAGACGGGGATGATGAGGTGCAGGGAAGGGACTTGGCCACAGTCACCCAATGACAGAGCTGGGAAACAAACCCAGAGCTCCTGAGGCTTGGTTCAATGCCCTATCTGCTAAGCCACTCTGCCTCCCTGATTTACAAAATCACCAGTCTCTTTACTAGTGTTCACATTCCTGTATGCAATCCCACAAATAACTTCCCACACTGATTTCACAAAGAGGTTAAGTGTTTTGCCCAAGGTCATAGAGAGACATTCACGCCTGTGCTAAGGGCCACCATAAGGCTCATACATCACTTAGGGCCTCAAAAGAGGGCTTAAACATAGGCCTTGTGCTGGTCCCCTGCCCTGTGGCTGAATTTCATGGACAGGGAATGGGGCAGATTCACCAATCTGCAGTCCCCTGCATTTGCCACTAGCCAACACTCCTTCCTCATTGGATTTAGAGTGCCTCCAGGCTGAGCAATCCACCATTTTGTTGTTCAAGGTAGAAGTCTCCACGCTAAAGCAGAGGTGTTCCTCTGTCTCCCATATGTTGCACTGTTACCGTTAAGTAAGTGGGCAGCATGAGCTAGGCCCAAGGCAGTGCCATCTATGGCTAGAGGCAGCAAAATTACTTTGTTATTTACTGATGGAAACGTCACAGTTAGTCTTTGAACAGCCAATACTACGTCACAGGGAGGAAGAACCACAAGGAGAAAGCTTTGAGGAAATGTGTAGCCTTTTATTAATCTAACAAAAAGAACAGTGGAAAGATCTTCATTACTTGATTTAAAGGTTGTTGGGCTCTGGGTTATTTAAACTGTATTTCAGGGATGAGTTTATGACCAGAGCTCAGGGAAGAATACAGAGAGCGGATTGTTACTTTACCTTTGAAGCACCCAGGAATTGCCGAACGACAGAACAAAGGGAATATTTGGAAAGATCAAAGCCTTTCCGGTTTTTTTGATATTGCTTTTAAGTGAATTTTGAAATGTAGCTCCTCCTTCCCTGACCTGCACTGCTGCTCCTTCTTATTTCGCAAACAACAGCTGGACAGCATAGGAGACTGTCGAGCTCAGCAAAGACCTAAAGGATGAGGAAAATTACATGTCAGGTGCAAGTGAAAAAGCAGTGAAACACACACCAGTTTTAAACACAAAATGGCTTCTGTCTCTCGAGACAACAGAGGCCTTTGAGAGCAGGAAGTTCTGGGACTGAGAACTCTCTGGGGTAGGGACTGTTTTATTTGTCCAACATCATCCAACACACTGGGGCCCTGATCCTGACTGGAGTCCTCTAGATGCTCCGGAAATTCAAATAATAATGAGAATATTGCTAAATAAGCCACTTCAATCAACGTCTGGAGTTAACATTAGGAGAAGCCTGATAATATACTGGCCATAGACCTTACAGCCCCATGTTCCACAGTTACTGGTTATGAAGGACAAGGAAGAGACTAATTCACATCATACACAAATGCTCTGTGCTTGGCAGGCCATATGTCTGGAAGCTTCTCTTTTTTTATGGAACAGGAACTGAACTCTGCCCCCAAAACTAATCTAACTCCAGGCTCAGAACAGCATCAGTAAGATAAAGGAATACGTGTGTTACCTACCCGGCCTTGGAAAACCCTGCTCCAATTTAACAAGTGTTTCCTGGGGCAGCACGGATGCGGAGAGTTCTGGGTGTGCTGCTCATTTGCCAGCTGTGTGGTTCAGATCGGAGTCTATATTTCTCTGCAGTGTGAAGTGTTCTCAGCCAGGGGCTGAGTTTGTCCCTGCAAGCTAGGACACTGAGGTGGCAGAAACAAAACACAGGGACCAGGGCTCACTTTAAAGGATAATGTCAAGATAGGCCCAGTTGTGGATTCAGTATTGTCCTAGGTGGTTCCTCTCCTTTCTGTCTCCCCGGCAGCCAATATGCAGTCCTTCCCTGGAGCATTGGATGCAAGCAATGGCAGTTGTGTTACTGCCTGCTGTGTCATTTTCAACAGGACTTATCTGTTGGGAAGGTAAATTGGATAACCCTGTAATTCAGTATCCTCTCATTACAGAAGTGGCATCTTCAAACCCAAAAGGGACAAAGCAGAGGTCAGCAACCTTTCAGGAGTGATGTGCCTAGTCTTCATTTATTCACTCTAATTTAAGGTTCTGTGTACCAGTAATAATTGTAACGTTTTTAGAAGGTCTCTTTCTATAAGTCTAATATGTAACTAAACTATTGTTGTATGTAAATAAATAAATATTGTTGTAAAGTAAATAAAGTTTTTTAAATGTTTAAGAAGCTTCATTTAAAATTAAATTAAAATGCAGAGCCACCCGGACCGGTGGCCAGGACCCAGGCAGTGTGAGTGCCACTGGAAATCAGCTCGTGTGCCGCCTTTGGCATGCGTGCCATAGGTTGCCTACCCCTGGGATAAAGTATTTAGCAGCACCTGCTGGGGAACAGTAAAGAAACAAAGCTTCAGTAATAGCAGGATCAGGCCTGTGAAAGTTAAATGTGCCCCCATCTACCCAAGCTGAAGTTATTTGTAGCGACAGTTCAGATCCAAAGTACATTTAATCAGAACCCTCAAAGTTCAGGGTTTGGATACTATTTTGCTCATGTCTGGTTACTTCATATTATGGAGTTCATCATTATGGCAAATCCCAAAGGGACATAGCCTCCTGGCAGAGCAAAGGCCACGTAGGTCAATCTCTAGGTAGAAACTCAAAATCCAGCCAGACCATCTAATGTCCATCAGTGGGACACTTATTGCGCCACCAAAGCTTTTGGTGAACACATCCATGCTCACCAGCCATGGAGCAGCATTCCTTGTCAGATATGCTTCGGAATTCATTGGTCTTCCATCCTAGTAATATGCCTGTACCAAGAAAGCCACTGAAACCAAGCGAATGCTGATGGAGGTGGGTTTGGCTACAAAAATCCTCATTTCTGATCTTGTCCTGCTATTTAATATGAAACAGCAGAGGAAGATGACAAATACAATCTGGTGTTCGTCACCTTCCTCCATGCCCACATTTCACTGCTGTATGATAGCATTGATGTAACCATGGTTGTATAGATCCAGACCTTCGTAGCAGGCCTGATCTCGCCACAGAGGCCACCAAAGAGCCTGAACATGGTAGTGGTTCATATTATGTTATTAGTAAAGAGCTCACATTATTATTGAAATATAAAGTATGTTCCAGTGACTTATAGCAGCTTTTCTTCAAAGGATCTCAAAACACGGAGTCTCACAGCATCCAATGGTGTAGGTAAATATCCTCATGTGACAGATGGAGGTACAGCATCCAGGGGTGTGACCACTTTGCATCAGCTTTGCTGGCATAAAGTGACTGCAGACTGGGAGCCAGAAGTCTCTCGTGAGATATACCCTGGGTGTAGGGGCCTCTCCAGAAGATGCAGAGGTGGTGGTTCTGTGGAAGATGTTCTGAAGTGGGCTGTGGGTTTTATATGAGAACTTGGTGGCAGAACTGGACAAGTACCTGAAAAATGTTTTCCATGCACATTGGGAATAAAAAGCAGAATATACTCTGGTACATTTGTGTCCCCTTTTTTTGCATTCACTTTCTGTAACTCTCCTAGTGAATGAGTTTGCAGGCATGAAGTGTACATGGAGGTGGGGAATTTTAAGTAACTATCCACAGAAAATGAATGTTGAATATGTGAACCGGAGTCTGAGCACTAAGGAGCATGTAGGTCATGCTCAACCACCATGGCTTATAATTCAAACATTGGACACTAACTACAATTTGCTCATGAACCTTCTCTGTGCCAGAGTCTAGTCACTCACATTAACATCAATTTGAGAAAGTCAGCAGCTGAATAGGGACAATTTGTAAACAGAAAGAATTGGAATACATTATTTGCTAAGAATGATTCACTATTTGATAGTGCATGTAACTTTCTATGCATATACATACGTACATCATAAACACTAATGCATTAAACCTCCCAAGACCTATGGCAGAGATGGATCCAAATGGTTCCCCCTGATTTACAGATTGGTGAACTGAGATGCAGAGAAGTGACTTGGCCAGACAGAAAATCAGTGGCAGAGACAGGAAGAAGATTTAGGAATTCTGTTGCCTTGTCCTTGCTTCAGCCACTAGAGCACACTTTCTAGCTAAGCTCATTATGTTAGGGGGCTTAGAAGGCCGGGTAGCCTAGTGGTTAGCACACCCAACTTCTGGCCATGTGCCCCTCTCAGGATGGTAGTGGTACCTGTTCCTGACCTTAAGCCAGGAATCTTCAGTTTTCCACCAGCATCTGGGCCTCAGCCCTTAAGTGGTGTGGTAGGGGGACCCACGCCCTCCCCCTCCACCCCTGCCTTGTCACCGCTCCTGACCCTGTGTTGCTGCCCCCACCTGACCCTACCAGCCGCCTTGCTGCCCCATCCCCTTGGATTGGATCTCCCAGCAATCAAAGCTTGTGTGTGAACTCTGACCACTCATAGGAAGTGCCTTACAGAACTTTCCATTAACGTCAGTAGGTGTGCAACACCCCTTGTGCTCTTGCTCTGATCCAGTCTCACTGAAAACAATCCCACTAACTTCAGTGGACACTGGATCAGGCCCTTTAGTCCTCGTTTTGTCATTCCTTGGCACTTTGAGGCTTCCTTAGTGGATGGGATGAGGAGCCCCGTGGGCTTTTTGTGCTAGAAACTAATCAATGAAAGCCAGAAGACTTGTCTGGACTGTAAAATGATGAGGCCACTAAGTGTGTTGTCAGCCATTGGTTTACATTAATTGGTCCTGAGTGTAAGCAGGCTTTGAGTGGGGATGAGGAAAGACCATGCTTAGAATTTGGGCTTCAGCACAATAGCTGAACAGTTTCTCTTTGTCTCTACTTGCATCTTTAGCATGCTCAGTAGCAATTCAGCCAAATCAATTCCTGGCAGTCGTGCTCAGTAGGGGTTTAAGTTGTGCTGTGCAGACAATGTTGGCAAGACAAGACAGACAGACAGAGATAAAATGGAGTTGAGAGAAAGGCATACGTAAGGAGGTTAATATTTTCTGCCTGTCTCCCCCAGCTGCCACGTGGATTATGGCTGCTTCTCCTCAGCCTTGTTGGCTGGGATACCAGTTTCATGGGTATTTAATTGTCTGCACCTAAGTATACATTACAGAGGGTATAATTTAACATTGCTGGCCTGATCGTAGAAATAAGCAAGGTTTACATACAAACAGCTATCAGAGCACAGAATCATTTCTGTCTAATTCTAGAGTCCTTTGTAGATTGTGGCTCCAGACAAGGATGGGACATCACTGTATTGACATCACATCTTCAGATGTTTGAGAGTTGTAGAAAAATCTTGTAAGACCGGGAGAAAAACTTTTAAACAAAAATTATGGTAGAACTCCTCAGCTGCTGTAGATGGGTGTAGCTTCACTTTAGTTGCCTTAGCGACATGTACCGATTGACACCAGCTCAATATCTGGCTGTACATTTGCATGATTCAGTTTATCCCTCTTAGCAATGATCTGCAAAAGGGGAGAAAAAGGGGGCTATGCCCCCTATTTTATTTACATTATTTATGTAACTTTATCACATATGAAGGACTGAAAGACATCTTTAAGGGTGCCCCCCCATACCCTTCACCTTAGCAATATAAGGAATGTTAAGCCTAATCTTCCCTCCTTTTGTCGTGGAACTTGGGAGGGGAATAGAGGTGGTCTCAGAGATGTGGATTAAAAGCTCCGTTGGCTAAAGGGAACCAAGTGTTGATTCTTTAGCAAAGGTATTTCTTTCAAGAGTTGTTTGGGCAACTGCGTTAAACAGGAGTTTACAAGAAGCAATCAAACCCCAAGAACTCTAAGATTACCTCCTCTCACAATGAATCTGATTTCACACCTTAGTTCTGCACTGTCATAGTCCTAGCAGTTCTCGGGTGGTCCATAGACACTTTCAGGGTACACAAGCTCTGAATTTCTAATAAAAGAATCAAGACTGTTTGGAATCATTATAAAGGGGTGCAGAGGTGGATTAATTGCTCCTGGGGCCCTAAGCACAGCCAAGCAATGGGCCCCCCTTTCAACTCTCACCTCCATTCACAACCCAGCTTTTACTCACAAAGTGACAAAGCTGCTACCCAAACACAGTTCAGTTGAGAGGGCCAAGAACAAGGCTCACAATAATTTAAATTTAATATGGGTTGAGAACTTGAAAGTGGACACTTGATAAAAACTTCTTAAAATGTATTTATTCATTTATAAAAATTATGATTTATTCATTCATTTATTTTTATTTACTAGCTTCCTCCTTGATTTTTGGAGAGCAAAATCATTAGTTAGATCTTTAAATGTCAGTTCTCTGACTAAATCTGCCTCTATACTTAAAAGAGCCAAATCATCCAGCCTGTCTTGGACCATCCTTGTTCTATTAGGGCAGGGTTTCTCAAACTGGGGGTTGCGACCCCCCGGGGGGTTGCCAAGCGCTCCCTGGGGGGTCGCGAGCTCCTGCCACTGCAACTTGCGGCGACTAGGGCTGGGGCGCAGCCAGTAGCCCGCCGGCAGCGGGCGGGCTGCTAGCTGCACCCTGGCCCCCAGTCCCCGCCGCGGGTGGGCTCCCGGCTGTGCGGCGGCCCCCAGTCTCCCCAGCGGGCGGGCTGGCACACACCTGGCAGCCCGCCCGCAGCGGCGGGGACTAGGGGCCGGGCGGACCCTGAAGCCCGCTGGCAGCGGCGGGGACTGGGGGCCGGGCGGACCCGGCAGCCCACCCCCAGCCGCAGGGACTAGGGCCGGGGTGCAGCCGGCAGCCCGGCGGGGGGGGGGGAGAGCGGGTTGGTGTGCGCGGGGGGTGGTGGTGTGGGCACTTTTTTTTAAAAAAAAAATTCTGCGGCTTTTCCACGGAGGGGTCGCGAGGGGCCGCCGGAGCACAAAAAGGGGTCACGGTCTCAACAAGTTTGAGAACCGCTGTATTAGGGTTTTTAATACCCTTTAACCTTAAAAATGAGCGCTCTGCTGTACAATTTGTGACCATTAAAGTCAAAAAGATGCGAAAACCAATGTCTACATTTGGAAATACTGACACAATTTTGTCATCTACAATTACTTGATAAAGTTCCGCAGGAGAAAATGTACTTTTGCTAGTATTAATAAACTTGTGACGCACATAAGAATGAAACCGCTGAAGCTCAGTAGAAAGGTTAGTGCCCAAATCCTCTGGGTAGGCCTCAACTAGCTTTTGGGAACACTGAGTGTATCTTTCTTTTTCAGCAGATGAAATGATGTTATTTGGGACATCACTTAAGAAAGAAAATTTATCTGCAATATCAACATATATTTCTTCCCTTCTTCTCATTTGGGTTTCTAACTGATCAATGATTAGGGTATAAGTGGCAATGCGGAATTTTTCTCTAGGGGTCAGCTCTACTTCTGGTGCATTTCCATCTTTGGGTAGCGTCTTTCTAATACTTTTGCGAGTGTGAGATGTTTTGTAATCACTCCCCTCTGGTAGCATTTCTTTTGAAAGCTTCTCAATTCTTTCAAAATCATCTCACTTAGCCCGCAGTTTTTCAGCTAAGGACATGTATAAATCTGCCCAGGTCTTTAATTCTACGTCTTCAGGACATCACTGACCAATCGTTTTTATTTCATTGATAGTTTGCTACTTGCAAGATAAAACGCTAGTCCATTAACATTGCACAGCCCTCAACACTGTCACTTATTCAAAAAAACTATTTTAAAATTAAAAAATAAACTGCTCAGCACATTGTCTTACATGAAATAATGTATAATTAATAAGAAAAATCTATTACCTCTCTCTTTTTATTGCAAGATAAAAACTTGTCTAACAAAGCTGAAAACCGCTGCCACTTATTCAAGCAAATATTGTGCTTATGTACTGTGATCAATGACGTCGCTCTAGATTACACGTGTTGTCACAAGTAACGGCGGCGAAGAAAAAAATAAGTGAAATATACGCAACAATGGAGGAAATGTATTCGCATTGTCGGCTTTTTAAAATTATTGTTCGGATACCGCGAGGCTTTTATCGATGCGAGGGGAGTCTGGGAAAAAAAGTGTAATTGACGCAACATTGGGGGATTTTTTTAAAAATCGCAATGTCGCATTTAAATCAAAAATTGATGAGCTTTATATAGCCAGGCACAAGGGGCCCTGAGGCCCTGGACTCAGGCCCAAGATGTTAATTGAGACTTCTTTAAATTTAAGGCCGTGCAAACTTGTAATTTTGTACCCATTTTTTGTGATGCTTGGGGCCCCTTTTCTCTTGGGGCCCTAAGAACGTGCTTTTATTGCTTATAGGTTAATCCACCACTGAAGGGGTGGATAAGACAGAAAATATATTGCCTCTATATAAATCCATGGTACATCCACATCTTGAATACTGTGTGCAGACGTGGTCACCCCATCTCAAAAAATATATATACAGTAAACCCTCGATTTAACGGACCCCTATTTAACGGACTTCGGATGCAACGGACAAAATTTCCCGATGCATCTGAAATCCGTTATTGGGGGCTGCCGGCTCCTGCCCCGGGGAGCCGGGCGGGAGCTGTCAACCCGGCTGCCCGGCTCCCCGCAGCGGGGAGCCGGGCGGGAGCTGTCAACCCCCCCCCCCCAGGAGCCAGGCGGGTGGCTGGCGGGAGCGGAGAGGGGAGGGTTGACAGCTCCCGCCTGGCTTCCCGCAGCGGGGAGCCCGGCGGGAGCTGTCAACCCCCCCCAGGAGCCAGGCGGGCGGCGGGCGGGAGCGGAGAGGGGAGGGTTGACAGCTCCCGCCTGGCTTCCCGCAGCGGGGAGCCCGGCGGGCGGGCTGACAGTTCCCGCCGGGTTCCCCGCAGCGGGGAGCCAGGCGGGCGGGCTGACAGTTCCCCCGGGCTCCCCGCAGCGGGGAGCCCGGCGGGCGGGCTGATAGCCCGGCGGGCGGGAGCGGGGGGGGGGAGGGGTTTGACAGCTCCTGCCGGGCTCCCCGCTGCAGGGGAGCCGGGCGGGGGGGTGGGGGGGTTTGACAGCTCCCGCCGGGCTCCCCGCTGCGGGGAGCCCGGCGGGAACTGTCAGCCCGCCCGGCGGGAGCTGTCAAAGCCCCCCTAAAACCTTTATATAAGGGACTAATTCGGGCGAGGGGGTGTCCGTTAAAGCCAAAAGTCCTGTTATTTAATTATTTAAAAAAATTATTAAATAACGGACTTTCGGCTTTAACGGACACCCCCTCGCCCGAATTAGTCCGTTAAATCGAGGTTTCACTGTATATTGTAATCGCAAAAGGTACAGAAAAGGGCAACAAAAATTATTTGTGGCCTGGAATAGCTTCCATATGAGGCGAGATTAATAAGATTGGGACTTTTCATCTTGTAAAAGAGACCACTAAGGAGGGATATGCTAGAGGTCTATAAAATCATGACTAATGTGGAGAAAATAAGTAAGTGTTATTTACTCCTCATAACACAAGAACTCTCTCTCTCTGCCCGTCACCCCCCAGGCGGGGTATGGGCCACCAACCACAGAGCACTCCAACTCTGTTGTTGGGGTTTCAGTAGCAAGGTGGTTCCCTACAGGGTGGAGTTGCTAGCCCCACACCCATGTTAAGTACCTGGTATTCCTAAGAGGTCTCCCATCCAAGTACTAGCCAGGCCCAACCCTGCTTAGCTTCCAAGATCAATCAGGATCGGGCGTGTTCAGGGTGGTTTAGCCATATAAAACAAGAACTAGTGGGCACCAAATGAAATTGATAGGCAGCAGATTTAAAACAAATAAAAGGAAATATTTAGGGCTGTCAAGTGATTCAAATTAATTGTGATTAATTGTGCTCTTACTGGAATACCATTTATTTAAATATTTTTGGATGGTTTCTACATTTTCAAATATATTGATTTCACTTACAACAGAGACTACAAAGTATACAGTGATGACTTTATATTTATTTTTTATTACAATTATATTCACAAAAACAAATAATTTTCAATCAATCTAATACAAGTACTGCAGTGCAATCTCTGTCATGAAAGTTCAACTTACAAATGTAGAATTATGTACATAAAAGTAAGTGTATTCAAAAATAAAACAATATAAAACTTCAGAGCCTACAAGTCCACTCAGTCCGACTTCAGCCAATCGTTCAGACAAACAGGTTTGGTAATAATTTGCCCATATCTTGTTTGCATTGTCATCTGAAAGTGAGAACAGGAGTTCGCATGGCACTGTTGTAGTCAGCATCACAAGATATTTATATGTGCCAGAGGCGCTAAAGATTCGTATGTCCCTTCATGCTTCAACCACCACTCCAGAGAACATGTGTTCATGCTGATGACGGATTCTGCATGATAATGATCCAAAGCACAGCGGACAGATGCATGTTCATTTTCATTATCTGAGTCAGAAGGTTGATTTCTTTCTTCTTCTTTTTTGGTGGTTTGGGTTCCGTAATTTCTGCGTTGGAGTGTTGCTCTTTTAAGACTAATGAAAGCAGGCTCCATACCCAGTCCCAATCAGATTTTGGGAAGCACTGCAGATTCTTAAATCTTGGGTTGAGTGCTATAGCTATTTTTAGAAATCTCATATTGGTACCTTCTTTGAGTTTTGTGAAATCTGCAGTGAAAGTGTTCTTAAAATGAACATGCGCGGAGTCATTTGAAACTGCTATCACATGAAATATATGGCAGAATTCAGGTAAAACAGAACAGACGACATACAACTCTCTCTCAAGGAGTTCAGTCAACTTTATTAACACAGTATTTTTTTAGCGAGCATCATCAGCATGGAAGCATGTCCTCTGGAACAGTGGCTGAAGCATGAAGGGGTATATGAATGTTTAGCGCATCTGGCACATAAATACCTTGCAATGCTGGCTACAAAAGTGCCCTCTGAATGACTGTTCTCATTTTCAGGTGACATTGTAAATAAGAAGCAGGTGGCAGTATCTCCAGTAAATGTAAACAAACTTGTTTCTTAGTGATTGGCTGAACAAAAAGTAGGACTGAGTGGATTTGTAAGCGCTAAAGTTTTACAGTGTTTTGTTTTTGAGCTCAGTTATGTAACAAAAAAAATCTACATTTGTCACACTCACAATAAAGAGTCTGCACTACAGTACTTGTATGAGGTTAATTGAAAAATACTATTTCTTTTGTTTTTCACTTTTCCAGTGCAAATATTTGTAATAAATATAATGATATAAAGTGAGCATTGTACACTTTGTATTCTGTGTTGTAATAGAAATCAATATATTTGAAAATATAGAAAAACATCTAAAATATTTAATACATTTCAATTGGTATTCTATTTAGCAGTGCAATTAATTGTGATTTTTTAAACATTGTGATTCATTTTTTAAAGTTAATCCTGTGATTTAACTGTGACTAATCGACAGCCCTAGAAATATTTCTTCGCACAATGCAGTTAACCTGTGGAACTCTTTGCCAGAGGATGTTGTGAAGTCCAGGAAAGAAAACTCAAAATAATCTGGGTTAAAAATAAAACATACAAACAAAAATCTTTCCTGGCCCTTCTTTATGGACAATAAAGAGGCACATGAGAGACCCACCCCATTTTTGTTTGATTTAGCAGGTGACTTTTCAGTCAGGTTGATTGTGCTTAATTAACTTGGCTTGTCAAAATGCAACTAAGTGCCAGTATGATAAGCATATCAGGACCAAGACTGGGTAATGCAACCCAGCTCCATGCATCTAATTCAGACAGGTACATTCCAATGTATAAAGTATATTTTTCATCCTAACTAAAATGTATTTGCTTTTTATAAAGATTAGTCTTTAAGCGAATATCCTGGAGAAGAGGAAAGCCATGTCACTTGCACAGAGCATGAATGACACGTGCCTTGGCTTCTATTAGACACGTGCAGAACATTCACTGGGTGTTCCATATGTATCAATCAATCATTGCATTTGCGAGACACTCGGCTCTTTAACAAGCAAAGGAGAGACTGCTTAACAAGCTGGGTAGGGGCTCAGCTGGCCAGCTAGCTAAACTCAAACTAAATTCATAAAAGCAAAATTGCAAGAAGGTAGTGGGAACAATCAGGTTGTTAGAAACCCAGGGGTTGATTAGTGGATTGTGCAGCAGCACAAGGTGGCTTATGGAGGCCAAGGCAAGGGCAGCTTTCATTATATACGGAGATTACAACACAGTCCAAGTAAGTTGGATTCCTTCGTGTGGGTTAATCACTGGCCTTGCTGGAGGTTTGGCTGGCCTTGCATCACTTGCCCTGAAATTTGCCATCATGCACAAACACCTGCTGCTCCCTCTGGTTTTAAGTCTTTACACTCCCTCTTTGATTCTGACGCACAAGGGGCATACTCCGTCTTCATTAAATCCTCCCACTTCTGAATTGCAGACACGCAGCAAAGCACAGATTGAGCTGATCAGCACTCGTGATTCTTTGCTTTGCGGGTCAGTTCTCCAGAAGGAAGGGTCTTGAAAGTCACTGGGCCCCAAAGTGTTGGAGTCTGCCCTGGCAGAATGGGACGGGGAGAAGAGTGTGTTAAACTGAATATGGTCACATGAGAGGCAGGTGATTCCTCGTGAACTGTTGAATTGGTGTACAACTTCAGGGGAACTGTGGGAAGGTTTCTTGGGATTCTCTGGGATGCAGATTAACTAGGGATAATCATGGGAGGTCCTCTTCCTGCTTATAACCCATGTTTGACCTCTCCAGAGGTGGGGACAGAGAGGAGTAGCTGTGCCCGTCTCTCTAGGGGACAGACTCTTGACCCTCTGGGATCGTTGGGGAAGGTTCTGAGATGGTGACATTGAGGTGGGTGGATATCGAATCCAGTTGCTCTAACATCACATGCGACTGGCGCAGGCTGGGGAGAATGGGAAGCTCTGTGAGGAGGGGCTGTTACCATAGGATAGAATAACAGCGGTAGCCCCACTCCCTGTCATAGGTTGTAGTGCAAATTTCACCTTGCCAAACCTGGCTCCCATCACACAGTTAGCTGGGCTGTGGGCAGGTGACGTCAGTTTCACGCAAGATGTTATAAATAAGAGCCAGGAAGTTAAAAATTAATCCCTCCTTGCAGTATAAAAAGCTACATGTGCCTATGCCCTTCCCTTTTCAGTGCACGGGTTTTTACTTCCTAACATTATACAACCCCACCATGAGAAACAAGGCAGAAATGCACACATCCAATACTCGTATAAAGGTAAACATGGTTGCACAGATAACTGGATGGATTTTATTATTCCTTAAATATTTACAAATTCTAAGTTGTTAGTCGGGGTCACTTTAAATAACTTTAGATATCAAAATCAAAATAAACCTTAAAACAAAACAGACGCAAGGGGTTTTGCTGCCGAAAATCACTGACGAGTCTTCTGGTTTAAAACAACTGTCTGTGTATATTTTAAGGTTCATTTAGAAAGGGACATAATTCTAGCTCAGGGGTCTCCAAACTTTTCAGCCCGAGGGCCGCATTAACTATCAAATAGCAGCTCGGGGGCCGACAACACACTCGAGGTCCAAATAAAAAAGAATCAAAACATGGATGTTGTTTTTTATTATTTATTTAATATTATTTTATTCAGTTATTATTTAATAACACATTGATACACTACACATGAACACCTGTTCACTACACATGAACACTACACATCAACCCCCCAACTGACCCACCCAGCCAGGTCTCTCCCCCCAAAACCTCCTTTCCTCCAACCCCCCCCCCAACTGACCCACCCAGCCAGGTCTCTCCCCCCAAAACCTCCTTTCCTCCAACCCCCCCCCCCCAACTGACCCACCCAGGTCTCTCCCCCCCAAAACCTCCTTTCCTCCAACCCCCCCCCCCAACTGACCCACCCAGCCAGGTCTCTCCCCCCAAAACCTCCTTTCCTCCAACCCCCCCCCCCCCAACTGACCCACCCAGCCAGGTCTCTCCCCCCAAAACCTCCTTTCCTCCAACCCCCCCCCCAACTGACCCACCCAGCCAGGTCTCTCACCCCAAAACCTCCTTTCCTCCAACCCCCCCCCCATGACCCACCCAGCCAGGTCTCTCACCCCAAAACCTCCTTTCCTCCAACCCCCCCCCCCCCAACTGACCCACCCAGCCAGGTCTCTCCCCCCCCAAAACCTCCTTTCCTCCAACCCCCCCCCCCCAACTGACCCACCCAGCCAGGTCTCTCCCCCCAAAACCTCCTTTCCTCCAACCCCCCCTCCCCAACTGACCCGCTCAACCCGGTTTCTCCCCACAGACCGTTTCGCTGCCTGGCAGTGGGTGGCTCCTTGTTTCTGGCGGTGCGGCGCGTCCCGGCCCCAGCTCTGAGCCGTCCCTGGCCGGCGGCGGCAGCGGAGCACGCGGCGCGCCCCGGCCCCGTGGTTGGCGGCGGCAGCGGAGCACGCGGCGCGTCCCGGCCCCGTGGCTGGTTCCCGACCGATCTCCACGGGCCGGATGAGAGGGCCTCGCGGGCCGCAGTTTGGAGACCCCTGCTCTAGCTCCAGAAGAATTGCAAATATTTAGTTCTTACATCGATATCGGGGATGGAAAGTGCTAAGTGGTTCATAAATGAAGCAGAAGTATAGTTTAATTCCCATTGTACAGAGAGGGAAACAGACACATAAAGCTGACTTACTCAAGGTCACACAGCCGGTCAGTGGCAGAGCAAGGAATAGACCCAAATCCTTAGGATATATCCACACAGCAATAAGAGACCCACAGCACCAAGCCTCAAGCGATGTCTGTGCTGGAATAAAAGATCTGCAGCAGGGCCCTGACTGGCCCAGATTAGCTGACTCAGGCTCCTGAGGCTCAGACTGTAGGGCTAAACACTGCGGTGTGGACATACAGGCTCAAGCTGGAGCCCGAGTCTGGGATCTTCCTGCCCGATGGGGCCTCAGAGCCCGAGCCTGAACGTCTACACAGTAATTTTACAACCCTGTGAGCCAAGTCAGCTGATCCAGCCCAGCTTTGGGTGTTTAACGACCGTACCTGTATCCCCAGCACCCAGCTCAGCCGACTGGGGCTCACAAGGTTTGGCCTGCGGGGCTAAAAAATAGCAGTGAAGACATAGGTTTAGGCTAAGCTGCAGGGTCTACGCCGCTATGCTTATCCCTGCAGCCTGAGCCCCACAAACCAGAATCAGCTGATCCGGGCTCAGACTTGGTGCTGCGGATCTTTGATTGCTGTGTAGTGGTATCCTTTTTCTTCCAATCCAGTGCCCCAGAATTGTCTGCATTTTCAGGGATAATCTAGGTATCAATGTCACCCATGCATGGCAAAATTCACTCCTCATTCACTAATATATTAACACACACACACCCCCATCCAGCACCCCTAAACCAAACGGTTAATTTATGTAGGCCCTTCTGAAAATGTTATGCTCTTGAGTGCCCTGTGCTAGCACTGCAGCAGCAGCTACTTATTAAACCCTGTTCCCACAGATGAGGTGATGTTACCAAATGACATTTGAACACAAACAGGGAGGAAACAAATAAAGAAAAAGGGCCGCTTTTTTCTCGGGCTGTTCTAGAAGGGCAGGAAATCAAGGCTTGCCAAAATGGAAAAGAACAAAGCCAGTGGGGAAATATGGTTTATTTTGAAGTCTCCCTGAGAGTCATTGCAAACAATGGAGAGTAGGGGGGAAAAATGATAAACCATAAATGATGAAAAATGTGATAATCTGCCCTGGTCCCTGGCTTCCGTTCATGGGTTTGTTTAAAAGAGTTCTTACAATGCATGGCTTATAATAAAAAAAACCTGTCTAGCCTTATACTTGGGTTCCCTGCACTTAGAGCCTCATCCTATCTGTCTAGGTACCCACATATTCTCCTTGACTATGGTATTGAAGGCTCTGCTAATTATTAGTGGATTTGGTCCTCATAACCTTCTTGTGAGGTAGGACAGGGCCATTGTCTTCACTGTTCACATGGGGAACTGAGGGAGAGAGGGAGAGGGAGAGAGAGAGACAGACACTTAGGCCTTGTCTACAGTACGCGATTACTTCGGAATTAGCAGACTTAAATCGAAGTAAAACACGTTATGTTCACACGACCAAACTGTTTTTTTTATTTAAAGGGCTCTTTAATCTGGTTTCTGTAATCTACCTCGGGAATGGGAGTAGCGCTAAATTTGAGATTTCAGGTCTGGATGAGAAGTGCTATGGATGCAATTGGATGTTATTAGCTTCCAGAAGCTATCCCACAATGCTCCATTGTGACTCCTCCTCCAACCCTCTAACCCTTCCTAACCTATCAACCCGCCCCCCTCCTCGGAATACCTTCTGATTTCTCTTAATGTGGTGTTCAGCAATAAAAAAAGGTTTTAAACAATATTGACTTTATTTGCCTTAATATATGTATGGGATGGGTAACTTCAAGAGAAACGCACACAACTGTCACAACGTGCTGTGGCCAGTCACGAAACTGGCTTTCAAAGGTTCTCTGATGTGCACTGCACACTGCTGCTCTCTTCTAATCACCGTCTGGCTGTGCAAAAGTGGCAACCAGGCAATTTGCCTCAACTTCCTACCCCACCATAAACATCTCTCCCTTTATTGTGGAGCACACAACAAGCAGCAATTACAATTGGAATATTGGTTTTGCTGAGATCTCATCCAGTCAGCAAATAGCACCAGCGAGCTTTTGAATGGCCAAAAGCTCATTCTACCACCATTCTGCACCTGCTCAGCCTATAGTTTAACTGCTCCTTACTAGTGTCCAGGGTGCCAGTGTACGGCTTCATGACCCATGGCATTAAGGGGTAGGCTGGGTCCCTAAGGATAACTATGGGCATCTCAATATCATCAGCAGTAATTTTCTGGTCTGGGAAGTAAGTCCCTTCCTGCAGCTGTTCAAACTAACCAGAGTTCCTGAAGATGCAAGTGTCATGCACCTTTCCCGGCCATCCCATGCTGAGGTCGGTGAAACGTCCCTTATGATCCACCAGCGCTTGCAGCATCATGGAAAAGAATCCCTTGCAGTTTAGGAACTGGCCGCCCTGGTGTTCCGGGGCCAAGATAGGGATATGCGTTCCAGATTGTTACAGTAATGAGAAGGTTTATACACAGATCCCATTTGCAAATTGTATGGTCCAAAGGATACTGAAGGAAACTTCTGATAGCAACTCTTATTATAAGAGCTGCTAATACATGGCTATATTGAGGCATATAGGCTACAGAGTGTGTGTATGTGGTTAGCCTCAGCAGAAATTAAGAGAGCTGGAATGTGTATGGATAGATGGATGGAATCAGCGCTTTGTGAGGAAAGAGCAATATTTTTTTACATTCATAACGGATGCAGCAAGCCCAGAGGTGCCAGGGCTACAAACTGCCGACCCTAGAGGTGCCAGAGCTCAACCCTGGCACAAATTAAGGACAGGATGAAATGGATCACCCATAGAGATGGAAAAGACCTAACATCTATGATGCTTTGCCTCAGCCTTTTAATTTTAAATTCTCTTTAATAATTGATCATAAGTATCACAGAAGCTACAGTATTCTTTCAAATATACACATAGCAAACAAACTTTGAAGGAATCTATTTTTATGCTAAAACAATACTTAGCACTTATACAGCAACAAGTTCCATCCATGGATCTCAAAGAGCTTTACTAAGGACAGGTAAGTACCATCCTTGCAGACGAGTGATTAAGTGACATACCCAAGGTGAATCAGAGCATCAGTGGTGGAGCAGAGAACAGAACCAAGGAATCCTGATTCATGGTTCTGTATTTTACCACACTCAATCCATGACTTTAGAGATAACACATCAACAAGAATGAAAATTAGATTAGATGGTAACTACAAGAAAGCAGCAGGGCTTTTCTCATATAAGAGACCATTTCTTAATTGAAAAATGTTTTAAGTCAAAGGGACTTAAGCTCATGCTTAACTTTAAGTATATTTTTAAGTATTCTGTTGAATAGCAATGGACTTATGCATTTGCTCAAATGCACTGTTGAATCAGGACTCAAGGCCTCAGTCTAGCAAAGTACTTAAGTACATATTTAATTTTAAAGCATGCGAGTAGTGCTTAAACATGTTGCTAATTGGAGCATAAGCAAGGAAAAGAAATACCAGGCCCTAATCACGCAGGGAATTAATTTCATTTTCTTAAATGCAGCATGGAAAATATTAGTGTTTTGTGTTTTTTTTAAATCTAGTACAAAATCTTTTTTTTTTTTTTTTTTTTTTTACACAACAGTAAACTGATGGAGATGAGAAACCTGATGGAAATACAGTAAACCCTCGATTTAACGGACCCCGATTTAACGGACTTCGGATGCAACGGACAAAATTTCCGATGCATCCGAAATCCGTTATTCGGGGGCTGCCGGCTCCCGCCCCGGGCAGGAGCTGTCACTCCCCGCAGAGGTTGACAGCTCCCGCCCGGCTCCCCGCAGCGGGGAGCCCGGCGGGGGGTGTTGACAGTTGCGGGCGGGCTGACAGTTCCCGCCCGGCTCTCCGCTGCGGGGAGCCGGGCAGGCGAGTTGACAGCTCAGCGGGAGCTGTCAAACCTCCTCCCCCCCCCCCGGCTCCCCGCAGCGGTGAGCCCGGCAGGAGCTGTCAACCCCCCCACACACACCCGGCTCCCCGCAGCGGGGAGCCTGGCGGGGGGTTTGACAGTTGCGGGTGGGCTGACAGTTCCCGCCCGGCTCTCCGCTGCGGGGAGCCGGGCGGGGGGATTGAGAGCTCCCACCCGGCTCCCCGCTTCCGGGAGCGGGGCGGGCAAGTTGACAGCTCCCGCCCTGGTCCCAGCAGCCGGGGTCCCGGGCGGGCGGGTTGACAGCTCCCGCCCGGCTCCCCACAGCGGATAGATAGAAGCCGGGTGGGAGCTGTCAGCCCGCCCGCCCGGCTCCCCAGCTGTCAACCCCCCCGCCCGGCTCCCCGCAGCCGGGACCCGGGTGGGCGGGTTGACGGCTCCCGCCCGAGTCCCAGCAGCCGGGGTCCCGGGCGGGCTGCTCACTAAAAGTAAAACCTCTATATAACGGACTAATTCGGGCGAGGGGGGTGTCCATTGTCAGCCGAAAGTCCGTTATTTAATCATTTAAAAAAATGATTAAATAACGGACTTTCGGCTTTAACGGACACCCCCTCGCCCGAATTAGTCCGTTATATCGAGGTTTCACTGTAATATGAAGTGGAAGCTGCACAGAAATTCTTAACCAAGAATTCTAGAAGCTGAAAAAATGTGTCTGATTTTACTATTTTTAAATAATTGCTCCAACAATTGTAACCAAGTGAATGCAAATACTACACAGAATTAACTAGGCTATCAAGGTAATTCATACAGACAGAAACTAGATGCAACACAACAGAGGAGTAATGAGATAAAAGAAGAGGTCAAGAAATTGACATTTTCTCTGTCTGCCCAGAAAATGTGTGGGATTGTTATAGCCAAGCTCCTCAGTCTATGCAGCTGGCTGGCCAGTAGAAATGTTCTTTTAGGGGACTGAAGACAGATAGCAGGAATAAAGGGCTAAACTAGCTACAACTTTGACAGCCTTTTGGTTAACAAAGAGAGTTAAGGAGTATTGTGATTCCCTTTAGGCCAGAGAAGTAACGATGGCTAATCCTAAAATCAATCCCTTAATCACATCTATCAAATTAGAGGCAGCTGTCAAAAAATAACACACACAAATGCCTCAGTGAGAGCATGGCTGAGTCCACACAACACAAAGGTCTTTAATTCAGATGCTGGATACAGATTAACATGGAGGAATGTTCCATGCATACCAGAATTACTTCTCTCTTCTTATGGGATACTGCCATGTTTAATTTCAATTTTCTGGATATTAAGCCATTTGTGTGCTTCAGAAATTTGTGTGTTAAGGCAGGAGAATTGTCTTTGTGGACATGGCTGGCAAATGAAAAGCTGGTCAGACCCAAACCATGGGTTTGATGAATTTGCCCTTTTAAAATCCAGCTGAAAAAATTAATTTGGAAAGTTAAGTCTACTGGACATAGTTTGGCCCATGCTCCCAACGGAGGCACAGATGTGTACTGCAAAGCTATCCTTACTGTGTATCTGTAGTCTGGTCAGTGACTGCTCATTGTTCAAGTTCTCCATACAGAAGATTTCCCCAAGAGCACATATTTGCAAGCAGAGCATAATAGCTATTCCTGGATCCGGTGATGTAAACTTAAAAGCTCTTCAACCATACAACCCACTCCCAAATCTATTAAACCCCCCGCCCCAAAAATACCCCAACCTCCTCCCCCTCACCCCCACACAAAATCAACCCCATGCAACTCAGGACTTGCCTGTTTTCTGGCAAGTACCTATGGTCAGTGTTCAGATAATATAATTGCACTGTGAAAGATACGAACATCAGAATTTGGTTCTAGAACTTTTAAGATTGACTGCCACAATATATTAGAGAGGAGGCTTATTTAAAAAGATGGAAAACTGACAGAAGATAGACCAAAAAAAAAACAACAAACACACATGTCTTGCTATTACCAGCAGAGCTGCAGTGATACTAGAGAAACATGGGAGATTTCCTGAAAATTGTCCATATAGACAATGTCTCTGGAATAGAGTTGGATTAAATGTTTTGGAATTTTTTTTGGAGGGGGGGGGAAATTAAATATGCAGATTTGGGTTGATCCCAATACTTTGAAAATTCATGTCAATGTCACCATATTGTTTTGGTTAAAACAAACACAATTCTAAAAAGAGCCTTAACATTTGTTTTGAAACTATCAAAATGAAAACATTTTAATTTTTTGATTCAAGATAACTTTATGTTGTGAGATTTCCTTCAATTTTATTAAACATAAAAAAGCCAAATACCTCCAGATTGAAAAACATTGTTTGACCTGAATTTTTTTAATTCTCCAGTTTGCCCCAAAAAACCCCAAACCACCCCTAAAACCATATTTTGGTTCGACTCAAGTTAGGCTTTTTTGAATTTTTGAAACTGCTTGGAAACTGAAAAAATGAGTTATTCACCCAGCTCAACCCTCAGTCATATTTGGCAGTCAAAGTTTTGCTTGATTACAGTTCTTGGCTCAAAGTTACCGAACACTAGCAAGAAACACACACACACACACACACACACACATATATTCCCTGAGCTGGGATAATCAGTGAGTGGAGCCTGAAAGGCAAAACTTACAAAAAATAACATCCTGTTTAAGATCACAAATGAGTAAAGGAACATAATGTAGTTCAATGGACTAAAAGTTGAAAATCGACATCTAATTCATGTACCTGTCTAGGCTGGATTGCAAGATTCTGTGCTTCCTCTGCAGAGTGTTTTGTGGTGCATGTAAGTTATGTATTTGTTATTAAATTGTTTTGCATACTGGACCTTTACATTTCTAGAAGCCTGCTGGAGACAAATGCCATTTTGTGTTCAGTTCAAGTACAGCCTGTTACAAAGGAGATGCACACGCGGTCCTTTATTTCTGGAGATTTACATTTGTTCTTTCTTGTTTTACTGATTTCCCTTAAGAATATGGCTCTGCCTGTGCATAGAAAACATTGATAGCATCAGTTGTATCCAAATGAGAGCATGGACTGTTTTTATCAGAGGCTGTAGCTCTGTTTTAGCTGATACCACCAGCTAATCAATTCTTGCAGGGAAATCACTGTGATGGAACTCAGCACAGTATTACCTCACTCACCTTGTCTCTCTAGCCAGCATTTCTCTAATGAGGCCACCAGAGACTTTATTGATTTTGTTCTAGATGTTCTGGCTTGTTCCACTGTCCTGGCTGATAGTGCTGCCTTAGTACGCGAATGTTTCTACATCGGTGAGAACATAATCCTCTATCTGTACTGGTGACGGTGAGGCAATATTAAAGGCGTTGGAGATGGATCCGTCATGTGCCATGGATGGAAATTGATTCTATCACCAGAGTAGCAACAAGATGGACACCTAAAGGCAAGTGAAAACGAGGCTGCCCGAAAACAACATGGCAAAGAGCTGTGGAAGCGGAGCTGAAAAAGCTGGGGCAAACCACTGAAAGACTTGCCAGAGACAGGAGTGGAGGAGCTTTGTCATTGCCCTAAACACTAGAAGTGTAATAGCAACATGATTGAAATAACTTACAATGATTTGGACATGGATATGTGCATATTTATAGGTTTTTCCTAAAGCTAATTAAGTATTTTAGGAGAAATTGTCAGAGTGGCCACCAGCAAGAGATGGTGGCTGCATTCTGAGGCCACCAAAAAAAATTGTTGTGGAAACCCCTGCTCTAGAGTCTAGACATTTTCCAAGCGTGGAGAGGCACAGTGGCCTCCCTCCAATCTTGATGGGGAGGAACCACCCCACAGCCCCTGGTGGGTGGAGCCAAGATAGTTCCACCCACTGCAACAGAAGCAAAGAGGCAGGACAGGAAGTATAAGAGGCTGGCCCTCCAGCACAGTTGGGCTGGAGTTAGGGAAGGAGGCAGTTGTCTCTGCCTTGCGGTGGAACTACGGACCAGGGACTGAGCTGTGCAGCACCCTGCCCCTGGAGGAGCCCTAGTGTGAAATGGAGTTGCTGGGACTTCCATCTACCATAAATCTGAGGACTCAAATTATGGAGCCACGCCAAGGAAGGGGGGTAGGAATTGGCCCAGGGGAGCCAGTCATTATTGTGGTGATGTTGCTGGGAAACCAATCAACGTGTTTCAGTGGCTTCCCCGCTGACCCAGTGGTGGCTGCTCCTTCTCTGGGACCAGATAGAATAGGGTGAGCCCGTGTCCTCCTACCACCATCCCTGTGGAGTGTCGGTATGAACACCCTTGGCTGGAAGACTTGTGCCTTTTTTGTGACATGTTGCGCTGTCCCACCCAGAGGGGTCAGAGTCCCATGACCAATAGAAATTCGATGCTAGCCACACTTGTGGTTTTGAATTTTTCTTATTCGCCACATTATAAAAAAGGGATTAAAAAACATACTACACATGACATTTCAAATTATTTTTATTGATATCAAAAATAAGATAAGATATTACAAAAAATATTAAATAGGTACGAACACCACAAAATTACTTCAGTGTGGCACTTTGCATTCTTTTTCTTGTACCATAACCCTGAAATCTGGTATATAATTCACACTGTCTTCAATACACCAATGCATTGCTCATGCATTAGCCACAATTCAGTAGCTTACTCGCCACATGTGGCTAGTGGCGAACATATTAGACACTGCTGCGCTAGACTGTCAATTGCTGTCTGTCCAAGCCAGAGGCTTGTGTGCTGCTCTGCCTGACCTGAGGGCCAGGCCTGCTAATTGACAGTGAGCCTGCTGGAGGGGGATGAGCACTGAAACACTACACCAAGCAGAGTTAGAATAATTTTCAGAAGTAATTCCTCACCCATTAACCTCATGTGACTGTGTCGGCAGGACTAGGATGTACAGGATCATTCACAATCTCTAAGTACCAAAATGCACATGCAGATTCAGAGCCCAGTGGAGGCAATGGCATGAGTGACTTGCCCAAATCCACGTAAAGTTAATGGCACAGGAAGGTTTTAACCCGAGTCCCAGCTCGGTGTTCAATTCACTAGACCATGCTGTTATTCTTATTTATTACTTGTACTGCAGTAGGGCCTACGGGCCTCAGTCACGGACCAGTACGCTGTACATACACAACAAAGAGATGGTCCCTCTCCCAAAGAGCTACCCTGAGATCTCCTTACAATCTAGGAAGAGGAGTCCGAGTTGTTTTAGGACACTGCCATTCAGGATGGACTTCAGACAACGTTAGAAAAAGTGGCATTAATATGGTTAGCTATGAAGATTCTACAAGCCTGTTCTAAGACTAAGCTTTGAGCAGAGAGTGAATTGACCAAGCGGATTTACAGTAACAGAAAGATGGCCCAAAACAGTACAGAAGTGACAAACCATTTCCATGTTGTACACAGTGCTGTTGTAGCCACATCAGTCCGTGCATATTAGAGACCAAGTGGGTGAGGTAATATCTTTTATTGGACCGACTTCTGTTGGTGAGAGGCACAAGCTTTGGAGCTTACTCTGACCTGAAGAAGAGTTGTGTGTAAGCTCCAAAGCTTGTCTCTCTCACCAAGAGAAGTTGGTCCAATAAAAGATCTGACCTCACCCACTATGTCTCTGTAGACATTTCCCAAGCAGAAACAGAACAATTTTCAAAACTAATTCCCCACCCATTAACCCCCAAACAGGATCCCTTTGTCACTGGCAAAACAAAAAAAAATTCGGATCCTCCGTTGCGATTTATCTTACTGTTTCTTGCCCATTCCTAAACAGGTTCCATCGAAAAGCGATATATTTCTGTCGGGCTGTCAGCTCTGTTCACCAGCTGTAAAGAAAATTTCATTTTAAAAAGGTGCTCATTCAAAAGGGCCATTTGTATCGTCGTCTCCTTTAAAGCCAACACATGTGATTTAGCACAAAGTGAGAACTCGTTAGCTTAGCCATGCATGCTCGGTGAGGTCCTGGAGCAGACAATGAGTGCAGATGGTAGGGGGCTGCAGATGTATTGGGATCCACAGCTGAAATGCACTGCACTGTGTCCGCAAGTGCTTGTGACACTCACACAAACTCCGCAGGGCCAAGGGAGAGCTCAGACAAGATTATTGTCATGCAGATTAAAGGTGCTGATCTCCTTTGTAAAACAGACTGGTTTCTCGGGCCAAATTTTATATCTTTTATTAGCCTGCTTTGCATGATGTCTCTTGCTAAGATCCAATTTCCCATTTACAAGAGGTTATGACTATATACAGCACACACAAACGTGCACAACCCCTCTGCTCCATCCATATAGATGTTTGTGTATGGGGTGGGAGCACATAATATATTGGATGTAATGTAATCATTATGGAGTGGGAAATGTTTTTTAAAATTATATATAATACAGTATCCATCTACCCATTATTTATAATAGGTTTAAGATTAGCAGCCGTGTTAGTTTGTATCCGTAAATAAAATGAGGAAGACTTGTGGCACCTTAGGGACTAACCAGTTTATTTCAGCATAAGCTTTCGTGGGCTAATATAATGCAAATAATCAAATTAACATTTCCACTTCACCATTCTGAGACAATAGCTAGGATTTTGGCAGAATTTAAGAGCCACTGTCTCTCCAGTTTACGTTAGATTGTGAGGGAAAAGAGAGAAAGGAAAGGACAAAAACAGCCAGACTTCGTCACTAGCTGTGAATTGCATTTAAATCCAAAAAAGGTTGATGTAGGACAATTGACAACTACATTTCCCTCCTTCCCACACACCGCTTCGTTTCTCTTAAGCTTTTAAAAACAGAAACTGCATTGTGGTACTTGTTGAAATTTTCAATAAAGATTCACTGAAAACAAATATCTAGCTGCTCTTTTAGTACTAAATGATGTGCGTGGTACTGTGTTGTCCTGATGGCATACAGTCAGCATGCAAGGCTCTCCATGGTTTCCGTCCTCATACTGGACAGTCAGGATCTCTCAATCATAAAGGAACCTGCAGTCTACAAATTAATGCACATTCAACAGCTTATGTAAGCCTCAAGTAGCATCCGGCTATCAGAAGCCACTAGAATAAACACGGGTTAGCTTCTCAAAATACCCGAATGCATGCAGAACAAAGTCTTCCAAGTTGTTCCTTTCAGGTAATGTCAGGAGATAACCAGATTCATCAAATCCAGGAAGGATCAACTAGTCTAGATGAAGGAGAATGAAATTTTGAGAATATACCAGGAGAGAGAAGAGTAGAGGGATAGAAAGAAATGAATGGTTATTACTTGTAAAGCTACTGAATATGTACAATTTCAGACAGTGATCCATACTTCTGAAGATTCAAAATCAGGCTGGAAATAAGGCCTACATTTTTTAGCAGTGTGAGTAATTAACTATTGGAACAATTTACCAGTGGTGGTGGTGGAGTCTTCATCACTGTCAATTTTTAAATCTAGACTGGATTTTTTTTTCAAAGTGTGTGTTCTAGGAATTATTTTGGGGATGTTCTATGGCCTGTTTTACACAGGAGGTCAGAGTAGATGATCACTGGCCTTGGAATCTATTTATCGATGAATTCCATCAGTAAGTATTTGCACAATATTGTCCTACACTGCTTGAACAAAAATGATTTGTGTACCCTGACCCTAATTTTATTTTACAGCTGAAAAATAAAAAGCAGTCATGGGAAAGAAGACTTTCAGTGTCAGTGAATTACAATTAAATGTGTAAGACATAATTGTCTATGTGAGAAATTGTTAACTACCCTTCTGTATGTGGGTATACAAGATTTAACTTACAAAATATTTATTGTACAACAGAAAAGCAGCCTAATTTACTGCGGAATTGGGATTTAAAGTTTCTGGGGGTTTTATTCCTATTCTGGGGGGTTTATTCCTATTCTGGGGGTTTTATTCCTCACTTCCCTGTCTTGCTGCTTGAATTTGGGCAAGTCACTTCATTTCTCCATCTCCCAGTTTTCCTCATCCCTAAAATGAAAATAAAACATGTACCAACATTTACAGATGTATTGCGATCCTTAGGCAAAAGGCTATAAATTGCAAACACTGCAAACATGTACATATATACACCAAGTTACATGAAAGTGATTCTCACTTGAGAAAGTGCAGAGCCATGTGATAAGGGACAATTATTATTTTCCTGAAGAAAGTGAGGAATACTTGTAGCACCTTAGAGACTAACTAGTTTATTTCAGCATAAGCTTTTGTGAGCTATAGCTCACTTCATCGGATGCATAGAATGGAACAGAAGTAAAATGCATTTATACACAGAAAGAAAAAGAAAAGAAAAAAAATTGTACATTAGCATACCAATTCTAAGAGGGCTGTTAAATGTAGATGGTCCATTATCACTAGGAGGAAGATACACCTTTTGAAATGGAGCTCGGTTGTCAGTAACTCAGGAAATGCAATTAATTACTGTAATGAGAGAACCAATCTGAACTTCTGTTAAGCCCTTGGTTTATTGTATCCAATTTGAAAATTAATTCCAGTTCCTCAGTTTCTCGTTGGAGTCTGTTTTGGAAGTTTTTCTGTTTCAAAATGGAAACCATCAAATCTTTAATGGAATGGCCAGGAAAATTGCTGTTCTTGAACCTGTCATTATTATCCTGGTATCACTTGTATTCCCTGCATGGATTGCTTCTAACAATCCAAAGAATTACCATTACTGAAGAAAAGTCAATCTATCACAAAGGCATATCTTTATTTCCATCCAAATTACACTACCTGGTGGTTCTGGGTCGGCAACAGTCCTTGATGATTAAGAGCCATGCAAAAACTCCAGGATCCATTTGGGCTATAAACAGGTATCACGGACAAGGAAGTAGGATTCCGTTTGTATTCCTAGTCCTGCAGATCATGAGATGTGATTAACAGAAAAGCTGGTTTAGATCCTTTCTAGTTTTCTAAAATGTATTAGCTGTAATTTCTCTTCCTCTGAGGTCCATATGGTTGGGTTCATGGTACTAAGGATGCCTGATTTTACAGGTGAAGGAAATACTCATGTAAGGCACCCAAATCCCTTTAAATCTACCCTGCAGTGACACCAGGAGGGAAATAGGAAAAAACCCACCCTGGTCTGTCTTCAAAAGTGTTTAATCTAAGCATTTTATTGTTTGTAAGCCCATATTAATCATAACAATATTGCAATTGCATAGTATCACTACAGGGCAGAGTTAAGGTTGTTTAGGTACCTTAATTTTTTTCCTCATTGACATTAGTTTTGAATACATAATTAAATGGAAACAGGGAAACAAAGGGGAGATACCTGCAGAGGTTTGTGTGTGTCATATCTCC
Source organism: Sternotherus odoratus (assembly GCA_032164245.1). NCBI lineage: Eukaryota > Metazoa > Chordata > Testudines > Kinosternidae > Sternotherus > Sternotherus odoratus. The sequence goes on from JAVMKO010000005.1 coordinate 100,517,278, forward strand.
CAACTGATTCTCCCCCCTTGTTCCTGCGGGAAGTATTCACCTTGCTCAGTTGGAGTCCTGCTCCAGTGAACCTGATCTGGCCCTTTGGAATGGTACTCCCTCCTGAGTTTTGTCACAAGGATGGTAGCAGGTGGCTGTTGAACTTAAGAGCAGTGACTGCTAGGGGCCAGGTCATCTGCCAATGAAAACTCTTGACAACATACAGTACTGTCACCCTCCTGATACATACTCACTTCAGCCAATAGAACAAGTAGCATGCAAATTAGTTGGAGAGGAAGGGCGGTGATTGGTTGACTGACCTCTCCTGTCACAATGGCCCCACAGTAGAGTGACCTCAGCTGTTGTCCCAGCCCTGTCTAAAGAACTATTAAAGAAACTTGGTATTTATTAGTACAGTTTAATGGTGGGATTTTAAAAAATACTTAAGGAAATTAGGAGGACAAGTTCTATTGTCAGTGGGGTCTGTGGTCCCAAATCCCTTAGAGCTTTTGAAATCTCCCCTATAATATAGATTCAGCAGCCATAGCAGTGGCAGTTGGCCTGGGAATTAAAAGCCCCCAGCTCTCTTTTACACCCCACTGTGCTAACCATTAACATGCATGACGTTCAAGAGCTAGCCCTGGCACTCTCATTAGTGCTTTAAGGTCTTTCTTAGGGGGACAGCACAGACCCAGCATCCAACCCGCACAATTTCCTTTTGGGCCAGAGTTTAAAAAAGGAATTTTTGCTCATTGCTTGCTAATGACCGCCGCATACATTGTGCCTTCACCTGCATCTGGCTGCCACAAAGTTCTCAGAGTAGCATCATCCTCCCACCCCTCTCCCCTTCACAGGCAGGGTCTTTGTTTGAACGTAAAGGCGGCACTTTGATGCAAGGTTCATGTAGACACCAGACAACAAGCCACAGAGCCACTTATACAGAAAATGGCAGAGTGCCATCTGCTCCGTTAGCAATAGGACCCCCCCTCCCATCCACACGGGGCCTAAGGTTCTTTGGACATGTTTGCTAACTGTCAATTAGCTGGTCTCAGTACACTGGAAATAGAAAATCAGTCATCCACAACAACCACCCTTTCCCTATCCCCAAGTGGGGCTCAATCACCAGAACGTTAGCTGTGAAACCTGATCCTCAGGAGACCTTCAAACGGCAAACGCAACCCAAACGGTTTGTGTTTTGCTTGGTCTCTTTCAATGACTTTCTATATTTTATGAAAGGGCCCCTTGTGAGCCTTTTATGCAGCAAAGCGGTTGTGATCTCATCTGCTAGAAGGACTGGGGGAAAGGCAGGGATCTGCTGTTAAGTGATCTCATTTAGTTGGGAGGCTTAAGGAGCCTATCCTCCGCACATGGGACATTGTGAAGTGCTTGGATGCTACGGCAGTGGGTTGGCGAGTGCTGGAAGCATTTGCTTTAGTCTGGCCCTTATTATGGCAGCCATTTCAGTGCATTCTGCATTTTCCACTTTTGAGAGACTCCAGAGGTGTATGTGAAAACCAGGCATTAAAAGGGAGGTTGTATTCAGCAAGGTGACTTTCTTGGCTTGCTTGGGGATGGCAACACAAACTAGTTTTTACTCCTCTTACCCCTGCAGGAGAGTGAAATAGGTTCACCCCACCCACTAGACTGTCTATTTAGATTGTAAACTCTTTGTGGCAGAGACAGTCTCTTACAGTGCGTTCGGAGAGCTCCTAGAAAACCAGGGAAATCATGGTAGGGCCTCTAAACGTGAGTAACACAAATAATTATTATCCCCAATTTTACAGATAAGGAGTTCAGGCACAGAGATTAAGTTGCACTGGTAGCTTATGGCAGACCTGGGAATTACACCTCAGATCAGTTGACCCATCTCCCTTGATTCCCTTTGACATACAACATGCACTTAAAAACTAGGAAGACAATGAAACAATGAAGAGGGTGGGGGTGAACCTCTCCTCACACCCACTCAGTGCCAGCTGTGCTCCAATGCACAGCAACAGTTCAAGAGCAGAATATCACGTGCCTCACACGCACACAGTTTAGGCCAACAAATCCACTTAAGGCCCTTAAGACTTTCAAACAAAAACTCCTGCTGGAGTTTAGCAAAACACTAGCTCAGCAGAGTCCAAGGGCATTTTCATGCCATAATGTTGGTACAGCAGGAGTTTGAGATCTAGGTCAGAGTCTGAGGCTTCAAACATGAGTCCAAAGTGAAAGAACTAATCAAGAAACAGCCAACGAACCGGGAGCTAAATGCAGCTCTCATTTCCATTGGTGTACAGACAGAGTAACGCCACTGGCTTGAACGGGGTTACTCTGGATTTACAGCACACTGGTGTAAATGAGAGTCAGAATCCAGCCTTAACTGTTCAGCCATTGACTGCGCCCAGCATTAGAATCACAAAAACCTGCTCAGAAACTCTGGCAGCATTTTAATGATGAAAAAATGTAGAGCTGGTTTGAAGAGACACTCGCATGTTAACTGTGAAAACTGTCGGGCCTAGAAGCAACTGGAGTGAAAAGCTTTTGTTTGCATGCCAAGGCTAATTCAGCCCCTAATTTCTTTCTCTCTCTCTCTTTTTTGTATCAATACACATAGTTCTCACACAATTACAAAGAAAATTGTATTTTTCTCTTAATATTTTCAGTCTGAGGAGAAAATAAAATAAAATAAAGAGCTGTCCCGAGGCAGCAGCTTTTGCAAAGCCTGTTTCCTGAAGTGCTTTGGCAGACACTGCGTGTGCCTGGTTTGCACAGGGAAGGAATATCTGACACACAATGTCACTGAATTACAGTGATGTCATCAGAGCTGACAACACAGTTTCCTAGAGTGTAGGCAGACCAGCATAGTCCGCCTGCCCTGGTGTAATCAGATGGGAGGTTGGGGTGAGGATGGGGATAACATATAGAGGGAGTGTGTATCCAGACAGCTTCACTTGGACCGTATCTGGCCTATTAAAGTTTTTATCCTCCTCCCCTTGTGACTCTCCATGGCCCCTGTAAGGGAATCAACATACAACAGTCTGCTACCTTAAATGGAGTTACCCAACCAATCCACAACACACAAGTAGTTTTAATTAAAGAATAAAGCAGGTTTATTAAGCTAAAAAGAGAGACTAAGTGAGTACAAGTAATGAGGCATTAAAGTCAGAAATACTTACAAGAGAAATCCTGGGACCAGAAGGGACCTCAAATGGGCTCCGGGTTTGGGGGGGACTCAAGAGGTCTCTTAGTCCAGTGGTTTTCAAACTGCGGGTCACAACCCAGGATGCACGGCACTGAGTTGTGGCGGCTCTGCTCAGCACCACCGACCGGGCCATTAAAAGTCCTGTCGGTGGTGTTACCCAGCTAAAGGCAGGCTAGTGCCTACCTGTTCCAAGATCACGCTGCACCCTGGGAAGCAGCCAGCAGCAGGCCCGGATCCTAGGCGGGTGGGCCACGGGACTCCACGCGCTGCCCCTGCCCCAAGCACAGGCTCCGCACTTGGCTAATGGGAGTTGGGCCGGGGGTGGGGGGCGATGCCTGTGGGCGAGAGCCACTTCTGTGGCGCAGTGCAGTCCCAGGACAAGCAGGAAGCCTGCCTCTGCACCCCCACTGACCAGGTGCTGCCTGAGGTAAACCCATGCCCCAACCCCACGTCCTAGCCTTGAGTCCCCCCAAACCCGGAGCCCCTTCCTGCATACCAAACCCCTCATCCTCAGCCCCACCCCAGAGCCCTGACCCGTTCCCACACCCCAACCTCCTGCCACAACTCTGAGCCCCACCCCCCCAACCTCTCATCCCCAGCTCCATTGAGTCGCAGGCATCTATTTTCTTCAACTGGGTCCCCAGAAAAAAAGTTTGAACCCCACTGTTCTAATCCAGTCCTCCGCACTCACAGAAGGATTAAATATTATCTAGACCACCCTTGACAGCGTTTGTCTAACCTGGTCTTAAAAATCCCCAATGATGGAGATTCCATAACCTCCCTAGGCAAATTTAGGTCAGTGTGCAACTACCCTGACAAAAAGTTTTTCCTAATGTCCAACCTAAACTGCCCTTGCTGCAATATAAGTTCATTGCTTCTTGACTTCTCCTCAGATGTTAAGGAGAACAATTTTTCTCCCTCCTCCTTGTAACCTCAGTCCCCCCTCCCCCCCAGTCTTCTTTTCTCCAGACTAAACAAACCATTTTTTTCCATCTTCCCTCAAAGGTCATGTTTTCTAGACCTTTCTTCGTTTTTATTGCTCTTCTCGGGATGTTCTCCAATTTGTCCACATCTTTCCTGAATTGTGACTTCCAGAACTGAACACAATACCCCAGTTGAGGCCTAATCAGGGTGGAGTAGAGCAGAATTACTTCTGGTGTCTTGCTTACAACACTCCTGCTAATACATCCCAGACGGATGTTTGCTTTTTTTTGCACCATTGTGACACTGCTGACTCATATTTAGCTTGTGATCCACTATAACCCCCAGATCCCTTTCCACAGTACTCCTTCTAGGCAGTCATTGTTTTGTCTTTGTGCAACTGATCATTTTTTCCCAAGTGGAGTACTTCACATTAGTCTTTACTGAATTTCATCCTATTTACTTCAGATCACTTCTCCCATTTGTCCAGATCAGTTTGAATTTACTCCTATCCTCCAAAGCACCCACAACGGTATCATCCGCAAACTTTATAAGTGTACTCTCTATGCCATTATCTACAAATAAAGATAAAACGCTTCCTTACTTAACCTAGACTTATTCAAGGTGAAATCCCTTCCCACATGTTTTCATTACACTCCTGACCAAACTCTGAGGCCAGGATCTGCTTCCAAAGTCCAACGGCTGTTTCTTTTTTCTTCTTAAGTGGAAGAGAGAGATGTGTAGGGAAAGATAACTTGGCGTGTTTTTGCCCCTCACTTTTATAGTTCAGTCACCCTTTGAAATGCATTTTCCTGAGAGTGACCCGTAGATGAAATTCTTGCCAGCTGAACACGGAGACAAGGAGTCTGGTGGGGGAAAGGTTTATGCTGTTTGCTAAGATGAAGATCTGTTTGTTCCTGCCCCGCTTCCTTGCCAAATAATGGCCAATTGAAAGGTGATGGCCCAGGAACTTTGGTAACACCTGGCTGGAGCATGAACTTTTTTTTTTTTTTGAGCAACTGATTTATTCATTCCCCAAACTTGTCTGGTAAACACACTTCAGCTTACATTCATAACTTTACAGATAATGTTGCTGCATACATTTCACCAGGATAGTATTGATGAGCAGGTTACGGGTTTTCCAATTATACCTTACTAGGCATATTTTGTACAAAGATTATTACAATAGTTTGTAGGGTGCGAATACAGGGGTGCATTCTGCCACAGAGGCACAAAGGAGTGTTCGCTCCATCAGCTGAAACTCACAAGTTCTCTTCCTCAAGCAGAAAGTGCGCCAGTGACCATGGTGTTTGCATGAAACCATGAATTAAGATGCATGAATGGGCCCTGGCTCTTCTCCAGCCGACGCTTCCGCTACCACTGACAACAGGTATTTTGCCCAGCTGTGCAGATTCAGTACTGGGCAACTGATGGCTGACTGGATGAAATAGAAACAAATGACTGAGATTTGGCAGGGTGAGGGGAGGAAATCTATGGGTTCAAAATCTCTGATAAGTGACCTCCTCTTCAGGACACGATTTCACCTTTCTACTGCGGTGAACCACTGGGTAAAATGGGACTCTGTAATGCCCTTCTCTTTGGGACTGGAGCATTAAGATAAAGCTGTGAGGAACAGCTACATCAGAAAATATGAGCTTTCTCACCAAAAGTTTGTGTCACTCCCCGCCCCACACTTGAGAAGTTGCCAAGTCAACAGCACTAGAACTTTGAGGCTTTAATTTATCCACAATACAGCTATGGAGCAGGCAGCTTCCCCAAACTGCCCCATAGTTTACATAGCAGTTCACATAGTCACAGATTTCAATCACTACGAACCTGAGCTGGATTCAAAACTGGCAACGGAGAAACGAAAGATGCTATGTTGTGTTCTCAATCCTTTGGTCCATCTAGTCCCCTAGCAAACAGGAACCAAGTGGTTCAGAAGGGAAGAGGAGAGCGCCTCGGTGCTGTGTGAGTGTTAACACTGGTTAAAATACATTTTTGTGTTTGTTAGAGGAAATATTTAAAATGCAACCCATCCACTTAGTTATTTTTTGCCTATTGGCCTGTGGAAATCTCTCCCCCTGAATATTGTTTGACAAGGACGGGGACTGGGAAAGCTTTGCTCGGAGAAGTTTATTGGTTTCTGATACGGTCAGTCATCTCTGACCTTTGCTTTCACTTCACGAGCAAATAACGTTTGGAGAAACAGTCGGTTTTGACAACAGATCAGGCGGTATCTGGCAGGTAGGGGGAGAAAAATCTATATTTGGAGCAGTGAGGAAGAATGGATGCATTTTTCCATGGTGTTATCTTGCGGGGACAGACTACTTGCGATTACGACTGACAGTTGAGCACCAGGGTAAACAGCACCTTATCTCTATGGTGCCTGCCTCTGCTGATTTCAGCAACTGTACACTCACTCCAGAGCCATATAGCTCTGCAAGCTGTTACAGTGACCTCATTTACTTAACATGTTGTACTATCAAAGCCTATACTAAATGAAACCTAGGATTGTGCCAGGGAAATGTACTGGAGCCTGAAAGGAAAAACTATAAGCAAAAGCTCGTGTGCACCAATAGATCTGGGCATCACGTGGTTTGATTTAAAAAAGTCCTTTCATACTACGGAAAGCGATGTAGTTCATGTAGAAGGATAAAATCCAAGAGAGAATAAAACATGTTTCTCTCTCTCTTTTGTGGTTTTGATTTTTCTTCTCCAGTTTTGATACAGGTCTGAAGCCTACTGGGGACAAGAAGAACGAGAAAATTCAGAGCAAGACTGACCAAGAAGAAAGTTCTGCTAAACATCTGTTCGGACACTTCCAGCCATTGCTCTCCTCTAACCGGATTTCATTTATAATTGAATCCCAAATGAGAAAGGTCTCTGATCCACTTTGACTTACCTTGAAAGGTTACTGGCCGGTTGTCAAAATATACAATTTCCCCACCTCTCGCGGGTATCTGGAGCAGCCATTGCCTTGTCCATCTTTCTCCCATCAGGACTTTCACCAGCTAGTGACACAAACATAGGAATCATATTTATTATTTGCTTGAGACAATGCCTGCAACATGCTTGGTACTTTCCAGATCCCAAGGAACACCCCTCACCGTAAGGAGCTCCAAGTCTAAGGACAGACAGACAAGCAGGCAAAAGTCAGGGAAGGGGAACAATCAAAGGTATTTTATATATAGATCAACAAGATTCAGTATAGACAGCAGAAGTGAATCTAAGCGGGACTTAAACAGGGAGAGGACGGGTGCCTTGTGATTAACCCAGGAAAGTCACTTGCATACTATGGTGATAGGTTCTTTAGAAATATTAATACAAGTGATTAAGGTCATTCTTTGACTAGTAGAGTGACTGGATTTCTCCAGTCATGCCTGCACTATAACTACTACCATGTCGAGGCCCCTGGTTACAACAGAATAGTGGCCCGACATATCTAAAATGTGATTTGATCTTTGGGCTGTGAGAAAAGGGACCGACTCACTGTATTATGCTACAGCATTGCTAAAATTAAAGGTTTAGCACCTGATTCAGAATCATGGGTAGGTCCCATCCCAGGAAAGACAGACAAAACTGAACCTTGTGGTAGCACTACTTGACATAGCAGGACTGCATTACCTCTTGCAGGATAGACAATCTGAAGTAGAACAGAGTGGCATGGAAATGAGACGTGCAGGAGGAAATACATAAATTAATGAATGGCCCATGAAGGCTAGCTGTGAATTCCCATTTACACTGTCCTATGAAATGAGCATAAAGGCTACTTGGAATTCAAAGGCAACCCGTTCAAAAAAAGATCGAAGGCAATATTTTTCGCACAAACAAACCTGGAAGGTCCTTCCAACATACACCCAATAGGGCTCTTGTCATGCTACAAATCTTGGTCCTAGTATGTGCAAATGACATGTTGTGCCTATGCTCACACCTTATGGTCATTGTGCCGCGCTGGTTTCAAAATCCCAGCTGAAGGATGGAGTCTGTAACAGCACTGGTAGTGCACTGCGGTGCACATATTAGGATTTGGAGCTCATGACTTTCCATGGAAGCTGAACCAGTGAAGCAAGACATCCTAACACACTGGATTGCAATCCAACAGGACCACCAGAATCATAAAAACCTCACAAGTCACTGTGAAACAAAAGCATTTCACATATTGGTTTGGTTTTGGTGATAGCGACATGTTTTGGTTTTGGATGGGAGGAAAGCTCCTGGAAGACAGGAAGTTGGATACGAGACTTGTACAATCCTCTGTTCCAGAGGGTACAGGTTTAAGAATATTCAGACCTATATTTTTGCACCTGTTGCTGGTTGGAAAAGCTAGGAAATAGTCTCAAAAACTTTGAATAAAAGGGTGAATTCTCACTGCCCAGACTCCACGTTCCATTCCAGGGTTTTTAACTGAACTAATAATGAAATCAGTTCTGTAGCCAGATGTCTGCTTTCATCTCTCTGCCACGCAGCTGGAATCATGCCCACAAAATCTCCACCAAAATACTTTCTTTGAAAGCTGTTTGCTAATGGCTTTCAAATAATGTAGAACAAATGTATCAAAAGTGAAAGTCGACAGATGCCACCTAATGGCCATTTGCATGTTCAGCTACAGAACACTGGGCTAGAGTTTGGAACTTCTACCAAGAGACCGAAAGTAAGTGCACATGCCTGAATTTTGTTTAAAAAAAAGGCCTATTTCGCCACAGGAAGAGACTTAGATTACGAGTGCTTAGTTTAGAGTGGAGATTAGCAAGGAAGGACACGACAGAAGTATATGAAATAATTATAGTTACAGAAAAGTAAACTGGACATTCTCATAAAGAGACAGTCAAACTTTAAAAGGGAAAAGAAAACATTTTAAACAACATAGTTGACCCGTGGAACTTACTGTCAAGATATTATTGAAGTCAAGAGTAAAGAAGGATTTTATAAAAGGTTTAGAAATCCTATGGATAACAATCACCATAGTTACATTAGACAAGATAATTAAAGCACTGCCTATTAAAGATGTCTATACATCATGATAGTCTTTAATTACATGATCACATACTCCCCCCTCTCCCCCCCCAGGATCCATGCCTCATTCAATGCAGAGGGTGGATGGTGCTGACTTAATGAGCAATTATTCAATTTTTTTTATGCTCTTTGTTCAATGGGTTTACAACACACTTTTCAAACCCTGCTCTGAAAACAGAATTACATTAAGTTTCCTTAGGGGCTTCCCTGTCTTGTTCATTGTGTAAAGGATATGAGTGTTTCACAGATATGACCGTATCTTGCCAGCATCCCTGAGAGATGAGGGGATGTTGTTCGCCCATTTTTACAGAAGGGAAGAAGAGACACAGCAAGAGTAAGGTCAAAAGTTTCCACTAATTTTGGGTGCCCGATATGAAACACTGTTGGCTTTATTTTTCAGAGTACTTAGCATTACATAGCGCTTCGTCTGTTCAAAGCACAGCTCCCATTGACTTCAGTTGCAGCAGAAGTGTAGAGCACATGGCAAACCTGAGCCTTGCATATTAGGTTGGGCAAACATCAAGTGTCCAGTAACTAATGCTGGCAAAGGCAGGGACACAACAGTTTCCCAAGGCATCATTCAACTATCTTAACTATGAAGTCACCCTCTCTCTTCCTGCAGTCCCCTGCCTCCATCACTACACACCTTCCAGCTTCTGCAGCAAACAAGGCAAGGGTTAGAAAACAACCTTTTTCACCACATAACCCTAAGTCATCCCCAGAGCAGGTCCCTCCTGTGTACTGAATGAAGCAGGGGTCCCGTAGAAAAAAATACTATGATCATGTAATTAAAGACTGTCAATGTGCATGCACAAGTTTTGTGTGTGTGTGTGTGTGTGTGTGTGTGTGTGTGTGTGTGCGCGCATGCGAATAAAGATTGCTAACTTTTGAGTACTTGATTTTGCTATCTTAATTTTTACAACAGTTTGTGTGCCTGTGTGGAATTTGCACAGGTTCTTATACCAACTCTTATGATAGTATCTGAGCGCTTTCCAGTAGTACATTAAGTGGTGTGACTAACATCAGTCACATCTGGTTTGTAGTGCTGAAGATATTGATGGGCTGAGTTTTTTAGGGAACCTGGCACACGCCAGAATTCTCTAAACAACCCTTAGGCAGAGACTGTCAGTTCTGCCAAAGTCTGTGGTAGATATGAAATATGGAGACAAAGTTGAGACCTTTCACTTACAATTTAAGCCAGGATTTAAAGTCTGCAACAGCAGCAGCACTGCCGCACACTCCTCTAAAATAACTTCTGGCTGGGCTTGATTTCCCTGCCACTGAAATCAATGGGAAAATTTTGGTATTGCAAATCATTGGGTATGCAGTACTCGATTTAAATTAATTGCACATATGTTAATATATTTTGAAATCATGAGACAGAATGCACAAAACTCTTCTACATGTGACAAGTTGAGTAAGACCCATGACATTTTAAATGGAAATGATTTAAGGAATTATGGAATTAAGCTTACACTGAATTACATACCTTATCAGGGTGAAAGGGCATACAAAGCCACTTCAGAGATCAATTACTTTAAGCTTTATTTATTCAAGTTTCCTGGTTCAAAGGGCACAGGTCACAGATCCTTCATGACTGGTCTGACTTTGATTTCTGGCTCCATACAATTCGTGGAAGATCATTCAACAATCTTCAGCCTTTTCCTGTAGAGGCCAAAATCCTATCTGATGAACACACATGAAATGTTATTATGCTTTACAATTTTATAGCTGCAGTGATGCCTACTGAGTGATACTTACACAGTCAAACTGTTGAAGTCCTCATGAGGAAGAGGGTATTTCTCCAAGTTGATTGACATTCTCTGATCATTCCAAGTTACTTTTTTTTTGCTCCTCAAAATGAGCACCCACATTTTAAGAAAAAATACAGATGTAAGGTCAAAGACACATACTAGTTTAAGACAAACCTAGTGTAAACCAACCATCGGGGGGTGGGGGTGGGGGGTAGGAAATGGATGGAAATGGAAGCTTTTGGTTGCACAGGCCTGGGAATCTGCAGCTGTGCAAAAAGGCATCTAACTGCACTTACATTCTGAGGGAGCAGCAGTTGGTGGGACGCCAGCTTTAAAGAGGGGAGGGTAAGGGGAAGATTCTACTAATGTAATTCTGCCATGGTCTCAAAAAGAATTTAACGGGAGGATGTAAGAGTTCTATCTAGTTTGAGTACTTTACATGTAAGACGGCTACAAAATAGATTTTCAGTATTGACAATATTCTTTGAATAGTGATATGTTAAAAGCCATGTTCCATTGCACACATTTGTCGGTATAGTGGTGATGCACTGTGTGTGAGATCCTCTGTAGGATTCCTGCGTATGATGATTTGAACAGCCGGCAAGATTACTTTTTTCTCTTATTGCCTTGGTTCCATCACAATTGCGGTCTGCTGAGCCAACAAACAGCTTTCCCAGCAGTCTACCCAACCTGGATTTTCCAGAATTCCTAGCTTCCTAACAACACTGTTCTGGACTGCACAGCCTCTGTGCCTGACTTACACTTCCCTTATTTTATATGTTCAGGGTTATGGAATTGTACCCTTTTGTAACTCTGTGGAAGAAGTTGGCCCTAGATAACAAGATAGATAGGAACCATGGCTCATGGACACCCTGAAACAAAGGGAGATCCCTAGCAACCAACAAAAGCATTTAGAGAGCAAGCTATTTGGGGCAGATTTCATGCCTTCTTTTGTGTTTATACATCACCGAGCACAAGATATAAATAATAAGACGACAGATATGGGTACCCAATCTAAGATCTGTGACTCTGCAGCAATTTATCTGCTAGACCGAGATTGATATAGTTCATGGAACGATCTCTGGAACTATGAAGAGCTTGGATTTGGCCTTCATGGAAAGAGTGTCAAAGGCAGATTTGTGGATGACCAAGTCTGCTACGGAAAGTTTCAACACCATTTATCAGCTCTCTACAGTGAAAAACACAATACTTGAACTCTGTCAGTTTGGCAGAGATTTTCAAGTATGCTGTAGGTTGCTGGAACATGACAAAGATCACTTCAGATCATTTTGTATGAAGAACTTTAGGCAATGGTCGTCTGTTAGCTTCCCTTGTTCCATGAAAAGTAAGTTACTGAACATATTTCTGTATAACCCAATAAAAAGTAGTGTTTTACACTTATAGATCACTTCACACCACACTTGTGAAGTCAGTATTATTAAACTCGTTTTGTAGAGAAGGAAATAAGAACACAGGGATGGAGTGACTTGCCCAAGAAAGGAAGTTTGTGGCACAGCTGGAAAGACAGAACTCTGGTGATCAGTCCTGTGACTTGGCAAGACTGTCCTTTTCCCCCCAATGTGGCTACAAAATACTGACAGAAACATTAGCCAAATCTTTAAGTCCAGGTTATTTCCTTGCAGGTTTTAGGGGCAGTCTGGGAGAAGAGTTGAAGTAATAATTAAGGCAGTTTTCCCCTTATGTCTGTTTTCAAACTTTTTTCTGGTGACCCAGTTGAAGAAAATTGTTGATGCCCAATGGATGAGGGGTTTGGGGTTTGGGAGGGGCCCAGTGCTGGGGCAAAGGGTTGTGGTGTGGGGGTGAGGGCTGCAGTGTGGGGCCCGGAATTAAGAGTTTCGGGGTGTGGAAGGGGCTCTGGGCTGGGGGTGAAGGCTCAATGGTGGGGCTAGGGATGAGGGGTTTGGGGTATAGTAAAGGCTCCGGGCTGGGGATTAGGATGCATAGAGCCCAAACCAAGGAGCCAGACCTGCTGCTGGCTGCCTCTGGGGCATACCACGGTATTAGAACAGGTAGTGACTATCCTGCCTTAGCTGGGCAGCACCACCAACAGGACTTTTAACAGCCCGGTCAGCAGTGCTGACCAGAGCCACAGGTGACCCAGTACTGGGTCATGAACCGCTGTTTGAAAACCACTTACTTGTGTAATCTTTATACTAATATACAAAAATAAAATGACATTTGAAAGGCAAATGAACACATAATGAAAGACTTCAGTGCAAAATCCATCTATTTAAAATACTGTTTATTTGTGATTTAACATTAATTAGCATTACATCTATGAGCAATTTCAGATAACATTTATATATTTTCCACAGGACACAGAGTTGGCTGGCTCATTCTTTATGCCAAAGCAAGTAAATAGAGGCATTAGCAAAAGGTGCAAATAGTTCACGGTTGCATTTTAAAAAATATTTATGCACATTGCATTCATTTAGATATATTTTTTAAAAAAAGTTATGAAAAGCATAGTTCACAGGTTACTGTTTCTACATATGTTGTAATACAACACAAATAATGTAGAACATAACAAAACAACCCAAGTTAAGCAACTGGAAGTTTCCACTAAGATTAAAAACACTGTTTCCAGTATTTAGTGATAACTAGAATATCATTTCCAGGATCCATTCCAACATTGCATGGTCACACTAACACGGTCAAAGCTAACCAGCCCCAGAACATGCTATAATCAACATTTTTGCATGCCAAACCACTCTCCAGCCATACTTAATCTATATACTGTATATATTTCAACTGGCAATCTGGGAATCACACTGATCTTTTAAATTTATTTTCTATTGCAGTGACTGATGTACTATGACAAATTGAGAAGAAAAAACCTTATGTTAATTTCTATGTTTAGTTTGTTTTTACAATACAGTAAAAAGCAAAAATGAAAATATAAAAAATGAGTAAGTGGCACTCCTGCCACTACCCATGGCACTAAGATCTAATTTTTTCTGGGTTTGTCTGAAGGACACAACACAGATTAATAAAACCCTTTTAAAATTCAACTGAAAATGAGAAAATGTGTAGATCTCCATGTGAAACCATGTAAGTTATTTTAACTTCTAATATGGAAATGTGATTTTGTTGATTTAATAAAAATACCCCACAATCCATATCATATATTTAATAAAAAATAATCACCAAACTTTTACTTTCTTTGCAGCATTCTATTTTCTTACTATTTCACTTTCCCTTTTAACAGTTTTGTTTCCTTCATTTGGTCATGTTAAGAGATTATTTTTCTTCATTCATTAGTAATACCATGAGGGAAAAAACACAGTAAGATTTAAACATGAATCCAGTTTAATTTTATATGCTTTAATCCTTTGATAGATGAATCCCTGGATTCCTGAATTATATTTAAGTATACTCTAAACCAAGCATCGTCAAATATACTCTACTGTTAGACGCTTGGTTTACATGCGTATAATACTTTTATACTAAATGGTATACAAACATTTCAACATATAAAATCTTATTTTGTTTTGCCATAGTTTAACTAAGTTATCAATGTTAAGTGTATAAAATCCCCTTTATTGAAAAATAAGGAGTTTTTTTCCAACTGATAGAATAAAAAAGAAGTATTCAAAAATTATATTTCACTAAAATGAAATATTTGGCAAAAAAGTTAGATGAATGGACTTCACACATTTTGTATCGTTCCAAATAAATTTTTTCTTACAGTTTTTCTTCTAATATTATGTGCCAGTGTATAATATTCTATATAATCTAACCTTAAAAGATTTAAAGGTGTGCTGTTAATATGCACCCACTGAAGCAGGGTACAGAAACAAAATATATGGTCTGAATCACAATACAAAAAAGTATTTTATGATTACCAAGTGAGGCAGCAGTTTAAAAATGAAAATTCATATAATCACTCAACAGTAACTCTATTAGAGACTTCAACTGTGCTGAAGATTTTAAGGTCTGCAAAATATTCCAAGTGTAACTTGCCACAACAATGTATTACAATGGTATCTGAGCTCACTATGATAGTATTAAAGCACTTGCCAGTGTAGCTCTATGTGAAACTACTGAATGTTTCAAATCCTCAGTAAATTTTGGACACTAAGTGAGAGATGAATTAATTTCTTATTTAAGAGAAATTGTTTTTAGTAAAACCTTTTCCAGTTCTGTTCATAGGTTAAAGGTCCAGTTTACTGCACAATGCTAACACTACTTTGTTAATGTTCACCTTAAATGTGGTTTTAAAATGTGCAATGCCTTCTCAACAACACAGCTGCACTTATGCTTCCACCTTTTCCTTCTTTTTGTTCTTTTTCAGAAAAGATGGAGTGCGGAATTTCTTCTTCTTCTTTGATGGAGATTTGGAAGGCGAGCCCTCAGGGGACAGGGTCTCTTCAATCTTTTCAGAGGTTTTAATTGTAATCTCTACGCTCTCCACAGTACTAGTGGTTAACTTACTGACCCGCTGAGTCAGATCTTCTTCCACGTCATGCATATCTTCCTTGCCATTCACCACCACAACAGGTACCTCTGTGGAGATGAGGTTAGCATTCTGTGCATACAGGTCTTCATGATTTTCTATGAAAATGAAGAGTTCCACTATTATTCATATTTTTGTGAGCAATGTCTCTGCAGAAAATCAGAAATGGGCCCGGAACACTAAGTTTGGATTTGGATATGAACTGCTGCAAAATTTAAGGTGCTCAGATGTGGGTTTTTCCTGTCTTCTGTGCTCTTTATTTTGTTTTTGTCAAATGATACAAAAGTAATAGTGTGCGAATTTCATTCAAGGATACAGGGTAAACTTGTAAGCCCATTTGTATCCAAGAGTAAATCAGTACTTAGAAGACTAAACAGCCTAAAGTGCCGTTAGAATTATTTGTGCCTGAACTAGGCCAAAATATGAAGAAGATGCACCCACTACGCAGGGTAACTTTCAGAATATAAACCTTTAAAAATATGTTGTATTGCTCCTGTTGGTTATGTATTAACAGAGCTCTCTTCTGGAAGATTGTTATACAAAAAATAGAATAGCCACATAACAGGGAGCAATAGACAACATACATGCCTCCCATTTTATTAATGTGTGATTTTACTGTGTGGGTTTGACAACAGGAAAAATGTTTATCAGGGAAAATAATTCAGTGATAGACTAAGACAGACTCGCACATGTTAAGTCAGTTTTTGACCAGCCGACTGAGAATTGTCTTAACAATTCCAGTTTTTCATTTAAATTGAGTAAACTCTGGAAAGATGCAGGCTTCACAAACTCAATGGTTGTAAGAATCAAGAATCTCATACTGAAATACTTAAATTCCAATTTCTAAAATACTGAAAGCAGGCTATATTGTACCTTACTTAAAAGGATATAATTAAACAATCAGTGACCCAGATTATTAGAGCTCTTCACGTTTTATAGGAAGTTGTATTTAATACCTTCTAATTTTTCTGGGACATTTTGCGGGGACTGTGTTTGTGACTGAATTTGTGACACAGATGAACCATCATCTGAGACTAATTCCTGTTCAGCATCTGCAGGATAAGATTTGAATTAGTAGCCATGCAAAAATAAAAATGAGCAAGAATATCAGTGTTAGTAGATACAATATTTACAGCTCTGCTAGCATCGAACAGTTCATGCCAATGTTGTCAAGTTAACGTACAATAGCTTAAACACATTAGGAAGTTATTACAGTCATCATCCATTAACAGTTATCAGATGTTAGCTCTTCTACATCAATAATTAAAAACAAACAAGACTGAACACAAGGGAGCAGGCAGCCCATGCATATATGGCTTAATCTCACCATTAAGTAGGTGACGTACAAGAAATCATGATACTATTCATACCCTTAAAAAGTCTAAACTATGAAAGTCAATCACACAGTATTAGTGCAGGAGAATGCATTAAAAATGCTACTGTTAAGCAATACTGAATTAGTGTGAATAATACTGACAAGGAGTAGCAATATAAAAAAGTTATAAAATGCTTCCAACAGAAGTGAATGAAAGTCTTGGGGATATAGGAAAGATTACTGAAAGAATGTTTTTACCTTTGAATCTTTAAGCTTTTGAAAATAAGAAATTACAAAGGTGTGCTTTAAAATACTGACATTTCAGAGTTAAGACACTGCCAATGATATTGCCAAGTTTATAGCAAACAGAAAACTATACCATTTAAGAATATTGTTTTTGATAAATGAGGGCTCAAAGGCTTTCACTTTCTATTCCTATCATCTGTATTGATGGGGAAAAAAATCTACCTGTAAATGTTTAAACTTTTATTTCTTGGTATGTGTATTTATGGAGAAAGACCACTCCTTTCAAAGAATCAAATGTTCCTATCTGCAATACACAGTGTCAGAAGACAGTACAAAATGAACATGTTAATGTATTTATTCAACTTCCATTGTTCTGTAAGTCTTCTGGTGCTTTAGTTCCTACACAAAGTAAAATCAACTAAGATAATATTCTTTGAGAACTGAAGAATTGTCATTTTTAAGTTTTCCCAGGATGTTTGCAACTTGCTGTTATCATGTGAGAATAAGAATTATATAGCACAATAAGGTTTCAAGATATGCTATCCTGCCCCAACATAACAACGGCAGTATGACCAGAATGAAATAAATCAAAGTTAAATAAGGTCACCTGCTTACTGTTTTCCAGTTGGTCAACCTAATTAACTTCATATTGTTTTTTTTAATTATTATTATTATTAACATTGCAGTAGTGCCTAGGGGCCCCAGTTGTGGGTGAAGGTTCTATTGTGCTAGGAGCTTTACAAACACATTACAAAAGACAGTCCCTGCCCCACGGAACTTAAAGGTATGTAGTGTGCTGCATGCTAACTGTCCATATAGATCCTGCTACTGTACACTAAAGGTTCCCTAGTTCACACTGCCCTCCTCATGTTTCAAAACAGAGTAGATCAAAGCACACTAGGGAAATTTTAGTGTGTGGTGACAGAATCCATCCACAGGGACTGTTAGTGACTGGCACACTAATATGTAGTAGTTTTGCACCCCATCTTACCTTGAACTTATTGTTCATAGAGATAAACCCTCAATATAAGCAGAGACAAGAGAGACTGGAGAGCACAAGTAAAGACTGGTTAGCATGAAAAACAGAGGTCTCACTGCACTAGCTAACCAACTGTGTCAGAATTGGGTTGCTTTTTTTGGTAGGGATTGTGGCAAGAAAGTTTTAAGGAGGGATTTAAAGGTGGGCAATGAGGATATTTACAAGGGCCTCCCATGCATGAGGGTACCAAGGGAGAAAGCACAAAGGTGCTTGTTTGAAAGTTTAACAAATGGGTGCTGAAGGCTGGAACCACTGGCAGCGTGGAGGCAATTTGACATTTCAAAAGCATACAAGAGGTAGCGTGGGGATAGGGCATGAAAGGACTTAAAAGTAAAGATGAGTAGTTTGCATCTGATGCAGTGGAGAAGGGGGAACCATTGAAGAAATGCAAAGAGAGGAGTGACATGGTCAAAGCAACAACCCAGAAAAACTGATCTTTGCAACAGTATTATGAATGGATCTAAGTGGGGAAAGATTGCATCTATCAAGACTAGAGAGGAATAGGTTGCAGAAGATGAGACACGAGATAATCAGGGCCGGAACATATGCCTGGTCTTCACGGGGTGGTGGTGGGGAAATCGACAAATTTGCGTATCTGCAGCCGACTTACCTGCTGTCCTTACGTCAGCGGCAGTCGGTGGCGCGCTCCCCCGCTGACTCCAGCTTGCGCCTCCCAACAAGCTGGAGTTCCGGAGTCGATGGGGGTGCTGCGGGCGATCGATTTCTCGCGTCTTGTGAAAATGCGAGAAATTGATCGCCAAAAGATCAATCGCTACCCGCCGATCTGGCGGGTAGTGAAGACAAGCCCATAGATGTAACCGTGTGGATGGACATCAGAAGTCATAGCTTAAAGATGTAACGCAGGAAGAACTGGCAGTATTTTAACCCTACCTGGATGTGATGATCCACAGAGACTGAAGATGACACCCAGGTTATAGGCCTGTATGACAGAGATAAGGAGGTTTTCCACAGTGACAGAGAGGAGGGGAGACAATGGGAAGAAGATTAAGAGCTTTGTTTCGGCCACCTCTAGCTTAAGATGTTATCTGGACTTCCACAAGGAGACATCTGAAAGATTGACAGTGATGTTAGTGTATACAGAAAGGACTGGAGATGTATACACGAGTTGTCAGCTGAGAGTTATTAGTGAATATCTTTTACAAATTGGATTGCCCAGAGACAAGGTGCAGAGGAGGGGGCAAAGAATAGAGCCCTGCGGAACTCCCAACAGAAGGTTGGTGGGGAATGAAGAAAATCCTCCTAAAGAAATGCAGAAGCAGCAATTGAAGGTAGAAAAACCAGGAGAGCACAGTCATGAAAGCTGAGGGAGGATACAATTTCAAGAATGGTTAACTTGGTTGAAGGCAGCTGACAGACTGAGGAGTGAAGATTGAGTATTGTATCTCCTTTGGCCAGGAAAAGGTCATTAGAGGCTTGGTGAGAGCCACTGAATTGGAGTGCAAGGTAGAAGCTGGATTGGCAAAGAACTTCAGATAATGATTGTACATGACACTGTCAGTTTAGAGATTAAGGGGAGAAGCCAGATGGGGCGGTAGCTGTACAGTACAGGCAAGTGGAGACAAGGATGGAAGAGACTAAGGCATGCTTGCATTGCAATGGGAAGGATGTTGAGGATAGAATAGGTAAAGAAGAGAATGGGAGTGGAGGTAAGATCTGGAGATGGGATACGGTCACTGAGGCCCATGGAAGGGTTAGAAGAGAAGAAGAGATGAGAAAATTGTGCCTCATTGAGCGAGGAAGTGGAAGAGATCATGTTATAGGATGGGATGGAAGGCTGATAAGTGGGAATCAGGAGATAATGCTGGAACCTGCCAATTTCCTCTTTGAAGTCAACAAGATATTTTCCAGAGAAAATGTGCAGGGTGGGAAGTGGAGAGGGTGGAGAACAGGTGGCTAGGACTGTGGCCATGGAAGTCATCAAGGTGGAGAAGTAGAGATTAGCTAGGGAAATAGCAAAATTTGAGGAGAGAACAAGTTTTTAGTTTTAATTCCTCTTCACTGTTAAAACTCTCTTTTAAATGTTAAATCTAGCAACAGCAGCCACTATTCTACCACTGATGTGATGTGCTGTACTGAAATGTCCTCTACCAGAAATTTCCTGTTGTAGGAAGGTCCTCCCCTAAGGGCAAATTCAGTAGGGCTGAACTAGTGGAGCTCGAGTAAAGACTGAGGACAATGGTTTTTACAATCAACCAGCTACTTCAACTAAGGGAGGCTGCTCCATATTTAAAACAAAAGCAAAGATTCATACTTTACAGGTATTTATTTTTTATTGAAAAACATTTCCCCTTTAATCTAAAATAGTGGAAATGTGCAAAAATACAAAAGCCTTATAAAGAAAACGATTTAAAGTGCTTGGAAAAGGCACCAAAAACGATGCAAGCAATTAGTGGTTCTCTTCAGCATCTAGTACTGAACCACACAATTTTCTTGAAATAATTTACTGGCCTGACAGTATCTGAGCCAAAGAACTGCAGTTCAAAACTGAAATTTGTGGTTTTGTGGTAAATTTATAACAGCTTTGTCATTCATTTCAATGGGCTTTTATAAAACTACACTTAACTATATGCAGTACCCAGCAAAATAAATGATGATGGATAATTAAGTTATTAAATCAGGGTTTCTGTGTGTACCACAAATTGTAAGAGTAAGTAGAACAAGTTGCAGTGACAATGGAATACAAGACTAAGTAGTAACTAGGCAGCCTCTCTGTCTGCAAGAATAATTATAATCTAGAAAAATGTATACTTTCTCAACTGTCAATTGATGTAGATGTTGATGGTCCTTCTATGCCAGTATAGGCACCTTATAAATAGCATAAATATAGCCTATGTAACTTGAGTATCAAAGCACAAAAGGGAGAGGGAGGGAGAGCTCAGTGGTTTGAGCACTGGCATGCTAAACCCAGGGTTGTGAGTTCAATCCTTGAGGGGGCCATTTAGGGATATGGGGCAAAACTCTGTTGGATGATTTAATTGGGGATTGGCCCTGCTTTGAGCAGGGGGTTGGACTAGATGATCTCCTGAGGTCCCTTCCAACCCTGATATTCTATGATTCTATTAAACAAAAGTGTGTGTGTGGGAGATCACAAGAGTCCTGGGCAACTGGTGTACCATTGCTATTAACATGAGTAAATTTCTTCTTATGTCAAGCAGGCAAAAGGTGGCCAGTGAATCATCAGACATTTCTATAAAAGACAAGGTGAGTGAGGGAATATCTTTTACTAGATCAATTTTTTTTTTGGTGAGATTGAGAGAGAAATAAGCTTGTGTCTCTCACCAATAGAAGTTGGTCCAGTAAACGATATTACCTCACCCACTCTCTAATATTTGGGAGCCACAAGGCCACAACACTGCATACAGCTATTCCATTGCATCCGTTGAAGTGGGCTATAGCCCACGAAAGCTTATGCTGAAATAAACTGGTTAGTCTCTAAGGTGCTACAAAGTCTTCCTCAATTTATTTAGCTATTCCTTTGTAATCCCTTACAACCTCCCGCAGGCCTCTCTCCATAGGAGGACTTCAATGTTTGATCAGGATCTTAATCTCTGAAACCGAATTCCACAATTTAGCTAATTAATAAGAACTATTTATTCTTCTAAACTACTTTGAAGAGAAGAGTTAAACAACGATGATCATGAATACTGGACATGCACCAAAAATCTGACTAGATAAAGGAACTCTGCTACTTTCCCCCTGTGAATTGCATCTGTCCTGTTGCAGTCAGATAACAAGGAACAATTAGCACATAGTTTGTTGCTCTGAGATTTGGCTGCCATCAGTACAGACCATACTGTACTCTCTAGCAGTTTCCAGGATGAAAGTAATAAACAGCTCAGGGTGGGGGGCAGGAGGGAGAGAAATACAAATGTAAAAAGTATCAGAGGAGTAGCTGTGTTAGTCTGGAGCTGCAAAAGCGACAGAGAGTCTTGTAGCACCTTATAGACTAACAGATTTTAGGGATCATGAGCTTTCGTGGGCTAAGACCCACTTCATCAGATGAATGTGTGGAAATCTCCAGCATGTAAATGTAAAAAGGTGAGACCAGGAAGAAGCAAATCTCCTGCTGATCTAGTATTGCTCTTAGCACCTGGCATTGTAAAGCCATATTAGTTGCAGTGGTTAAATGAATGCATGCAAGGAATGGCAGGCAGCTGTGCTTTCCTCATTTCCTCTAGTAAGGCTTCCTTGAGGAAGCTGCTGCAGACCTTGTAAAATAAGCAATTATGCCCACACTTTGCATTCTATTGAGAACTTGTTTTTTGTCATCACTCACTGAAGAGACCAAGGGCATGTTTACACGTGGCACTGCATTGCCACTACAGCGGGGTGGGCAAACAATGGCCCCCAAGCTAATTTTGCCCGCCCCCCTGAGCTCCTGGCTGGGGAGGCTATCCCTGGCCCCTCTCCTTCTGTCCCCCCTCCCCTGCTCTCCTGAAGCTTCAGCGCCCCGCATCCAGGAGTGGCCCTGGGCAGTGCTGCAAGGGCGTGGCTGGGGGGAGGGCCTGAGCTGCTGCTGGGAGCGGCATGGTATGAGGGTGGGGCTGCGAGCTCCAGCGAGCCAAGCAGCAGAGCTCAGGCTCTGCCGGAGCCGTGCTGCTGCAGTGTTGTCCAGGGCCACTCCTGGATGCAGCGCACTGAGGCTGCGGGAGAGGGGGGAGGCAGGGGTAAGTGGCATGGTAAGGGGAAGGGGAGTTGGATAAGGGGCAGGGAGTTCCAGGGGCAGTTAGGGGACAGGGAGCTAGGGGGTTGGATGTCCTAACTAGGCTTCTCTGGAAGAGGAGCTGCAGTAGAGTGTGTTGGGGAGTGGGGGGGGGGGGGGAGGGGGAAAGGGGGGAGAAAAAGGAAACTAGCTTTTTTTTTTGTTCAAAGAACTCAGCTTCATCGAGCTAGGACTCCACAGGAACAGTATATGACATAGATCTGAAGTTACCATTGATTTACTCTGGAACTGTCTCTCCTGTGCTACAGAGAACTAATCTACACAGTATTGGGGGATGAGGAGAGAAGACTATTCTGGAGACAGTCTCACCTTAATGGATTCAATAGATCCTTCCTAAAGAGGAGGGAGGGCTGACAGGAATGGCACTGAATTATTCTGAGTCCTCTCACCTCCTTCAAGAGAATTGACTTAGTGCTGTGGCCACACCAATATAATGTAAATAAACGATGGATCCAACAGGTCCAGATCTGAGGATGCCCTCTCCTTTTCAAGACCCATCCCTAAGATAGGTGTTTGTGGCAGCTAGATCTTGCGGGGAGGGAGGAGAGGATGGCACTGGAATATGCCATATTTTTGATGCAGCAGGGTTTATGAACACATATAGAGAGGGAGAGGTGGGATGCCGCCCCTCCCCCCAACAGAGGGGGCAAGGAGAGGCAGTAGAGCCAGATGGGAAGAGGAGTGGCCAGAGTCTCTCTGCTTCTGGCCAGGCTGCTCTCCCCCCAGCCTCTTAAGCAGCTACAACTCCAGGGCTGGCAGGCTGCGGCCATGCCAGGCCATCTGGCCCCGTCCACCAGAGCACACGGCCGACCATGCCACCCGGTCTGGTCCATTGGAGCAGGCTGTGGCCCCACCGCCCAGTCTGCTGGAGCAGTTCCGGCCAGGCCAGAGACATCCTCCCCGGCTAAGGTGGGAAGGGATAGGATAGGGACCGAGTGTGGGGGTCCCGGGCTAGGTATGGGTTCACATGGGGGGTGGTCACAGGGGTTACTCCCCTGACCCCCAAGCTTCTCCTTCCACTCCCCCACAATTTCCCCACCAGTTGCTGCCCCGTGTCTCGTCGTCTTAGATTGTAAGCGCTTTGCAACAGGACTGTCTGTCTTTTTTGTTCTGTGTTTGTACAGTGCCTAGCACAATGGGGTTCTGGTCCATGATTAGAGCTCCTTTGTGAGGACACAATACAAATAATAAACCAATAGCAATAATAATACTCAGAATACTTAAGCATGAGTGTTGCTTGGATTAATTCCTGTCGATGTAGTGCCCTTTCATTATCGTTAGTAATAGCATTTCAGTTAATGACAGACATATTCTGGTTTAACTTGTGGTTTGTTTGGGGAATCTTTAAACATACTCAGACTGTTAGTTGCCCTAATTAAATAGGACAGAATGACTATTACAAATACATCTGTTAAAGAAATATGACACTAATAGAGTGTAATATTTCAACTGCTTTGGAATTATTCTATGAAATGTTTCTTCTCTTTTGGATACACTTACTACACTATAATTCCCATGCAACTCTCTTCTTTAGGATAGTAAAGAATAACACGAGTTTCCTCAGTTCAATAAAGAAAATGCTTCCAAGTCAACACATCCAATAGACCCAACATTAGGAAGGGAGTAATGGGATTCAGTACATACGCAGTAAGATAAATATCCTTCTCATTTCTGATTTTGTATATATATTGAATCTACTGATTATAAAAGTTTTTTTTAAAACAATCAAGATTTAATTTTGCCAGAAACTGGGAATGGGCAACATAGGATGGATCACTTGATGATTACCTGTTCTGTTCATTCCCTCTGAGACACCTGGCGGCCACTCTCGGAAGACAGTAAACTGTGCAAGATGGACCTTTAGTTTGACCCAGTGCGGCCGTTCTTATATTCTCATGTTTTAACTACAATTAAAAATCTCAACCACTTCATAGGTAGCTAATTATTTCAGAATAGCTTCCAAGAAGCATCCACCTCAAACCCCCAACATTTGGCAGATCAGACCACTGACCTTCCACTCCCTGCTGTTTGCGCTCAATTGTCTTCTTGTACTCATCTAGTTCCTTTTCTGTAAAATGGCTAAATGGATTGGGAGGGGCTGATGGTGCATCCTCATCTTCCTCAAATTGCATGGGCTGGAAAAAGAGAAAATCAGACACCGTAAGTAACAAGAGAAAATATTTACAATATCAATTCCTTCCTTTCCCCAAGGTTCGGAAACAATAAACCTACAAGAACGAGCTTTATGGATGGAAGGAATACCAAAAAAACAAATTGGAATTGCCTCAATTAATAAGCATTTGCTTCCAAGTATATTATAAAAACATTTGCTTATTTAAATACTGTGGGTTTGGGTATTAAATTCAAATAATCAGAAAGTTTACTTGTGGTCACTTACTTCAAGAAACTACTAGGTCAGATTTCTGGTGACTGATTTATTGCTGTTGATATAAAGTGGCAACAGGCATTAATTGATTGCTTATTATATAAGATCTCAGATTGGCCACCCAATTTATTAAAGAATTTAAGGTGCCAATTTATTAAAGAATTTAAGCACATGCATAAATGCTTTGGTGCATGGTGGTCAAAATATTTAAGCTCTTCTGAAAATGCCATTTTGTCCATTTCAATCAACGGATTTATCTAAAATCTCATAATTCATTTTTAGAAATGTGAATTTTAATGCTTGAGAAAAAGGTCTGATTGATAGCAAAGAGATGCTAAGGGTGGGATTTTCAAAAATGCCAAGTGATTCAAGACTATAAGTTGCACTGACTTTCAGGAACTTGAATTCCTCGATCACATATGCATTTTTGAAAATCTCACTAAAAATTCTAAATCACCAGAACCCCTTGGACAACAAAGCACTGTGAGCTTCCTTCTTCCTTTCTCACCACGGTGCCTAAACTCTTCTGTAGGGTCCACCTCTAAGAGTGATAACTCTTTATCTAGTTAATATTTGCTCATTCTGCTGAGAATTAGAATGAAAGCACCACTGAAATGGGGACCTCTCTCTACACCAAGAGTAGGCAACCTTTCAGAAGTGGTGTGCCGTGTCTTCATTTATTCACTCTAATGTAAGGTTTCGTGTGCCAGTAACACATTCTAACATTTTTGAAAGGTCTCTTTCTATAAGTCTATAATATTTAACTAAACTATTGTTGTATGTAAAGTAAATAAGGTTTTTAAAGTGTTTAAGAAACTTCATTTAAAATTAAATTAAAATGCAGAGCCCCCTGGACCGGTGGCCAGGACCCAGGCAGTGAGTGTGCCACTAAAAATCAGCTTGTGGCATGAATGCCATCGGTTGCCTATCCCTGCTCTACACAGAGAGCTTAATCAAGACTAACTTATTTTACACTGGCCAGTTGACAGCGATTTAAATAGCAGGACTACACTATTAACCCAGACTAGATGTACACATCAGTAATTTACCAGAATATGGAGTCTGAATTATTCAGTTCACGCTTATTACAATTTCTACAATAAAAAATGTATAATTCCTCCATTTACACTTCAGTATAATTTTCTTTTCAGTTTATGATTGTTCTATAGCAAGCTAACTGCTCTCATGTTCAATTTTATGAAATAAGAGATGGAGAAACTGAGTGATTATATTGTTCTGAAAACAGTGTCCAAGTCAATAAGATGATATTCCCTTACACTACATTACAAAAGG
Source organism: Sternotherus odoratus (assembly GCA_032164245.1). Classification (NCBI taxonomy): domain Eukaryota; kingdom Metazoa; phylum Chordata; order Testudines; family Kinosternidae; genus Sternotherus; species Sternotherus odoratus. The sequence goes on from JAVMKO010000005.1 coordinate 100,543,632, forward strand.
AAAAAAATGAGTACCATTTCAAGAGTATAGGGAACTAAAGTGAAGAAATAGGCATAATAACCCCATACATTGTGGGACAGCTGCACTCAAAAAAATAATCACACAAAATCCTTGTTAGAACAAGAGGATTTTCTATGTTTATCTAGTAAAACATGTAAAATTAGGGCTATCTGTATAATTCAGAAATAAATACAATTGTGCTAAAGAAAAATCAGAGGTATGTGAGCCAGGAGGTAAAAAATTATCACCACAGAACTAGAAGTCCTCCTTGCTCCTCAACAGGGTTAATTGATACATGGCTCTAAGAGAATTATCGAATTTACAAACAATACACTATAGATAGTGGACAGAAGTAGTACCTGATTGTATTGACTAAGTTCATCTCAGTGGTGAAAGAACTGGTTAAGGACTATTTAGAAAAGCTGGACATGCACAAGTCTGTGGGTCTGGATCTAATCCATCTGAGGGTGCTGAGGGAGCTGGTTGATGTGATTGCAGAGCCATTATCTTTGAAAGATTGTGGCGATCGGGGAAGGTCCCAGATGACTGGAAAAAAGCAAATATAGTTCCCATCTTTAAAAAAAGGAGGAAGGAGAATCCTGGGAACTACAGATCGGTCAGCCTCATCCCAGTCCCTGGAAAAATCACGGAGCAGGTCCTCAAGGAATCCATTTTGAAACACTTGCAGATGAAGGTGATCAGGAACAGTCACCAAGCGCAAGTCATGCCCAACCTGATTGCCTTCTCTGATGAGATAACTGGCTCCGTGGATATGGGGAAAGCGGTGGATGTGATATATCTTGACTTTAGCAAAGCTTTTGATACAGTCTCCCACAGTATTCTTGCCAGCAAGTACGGATTGGATGAATGGGCTATAAGGTGGATAGAAAGCCGGCTAGATTGTTGGGATCAACAGGTAGCGATCAACTGCTCGATGTCTAGTTGCAGCCAGTTTCAAACAGTGTCCCAGGGGTTGTTTTTGTTCAACATCTTCATTAATGATCTGGATGATGGGATGGACTGCAACCTCAGTAAATTCACGGATAACGCTAAGCTGGGGGGAGAGGTAGATATGCTGGAGATCGGGATAGGGTCCAGAGTGACCTAGACAAATTGGAGGATTGGGCCAAAAGAAATCTGATGACAAGGACAAGTGCGGAGCCCTGAATTTAGGATGGAAGAATCCCATGCACTGCTACAGGCTGGGGACTGACTGGCTAAGTGGCAGTTCTGCAGAAAACGACTTGAGGATTACAGTGGATGAGAAGCTGGATGAGAGTCAACAGTGTGCCCTTGTTGCCAAGAAGGAAAACAGCATACTGGGCTGCATTAATTGGAACATTGCCATCAGATCGAGGGAAGTAATTATTCCTCTCTATTCGGCACTGGAGTATTGTGTTCAGATTTGGGCTCCCCACTACAGAAAGGATGTGGACAAATTGGAGAGAGCAGAGGGCAACAAAAATGATTAGAGGGCTGGGGCACATGATTTATGAGGAGAGGCAGAGGGAATTGGGCTTGCTTACTCTGCAGAAGAGAAGAATGAGGGGGGATTTGATAGCAGCCTTCAACTACCTAAATGGGGTGGGGGTGTTTCAAAGAGGATGGAGCTTGGCTGTTCTTAGTAGTGGCAGATGACGGAAGAAGCAGCAAGGATCTCAAGTTGCAGTGGGGGAAGTCTAGGTTAGATATTAGGAAAAACTATTTCACTACAAGGGTGGTGAAGCTCTGGGATGGGTTACTTAGAGAGGTGGTGTGATCTCCATCCTTAGAGGTTTTTAAGGCCCGTCTTGACAAAGCCCCATCTGGCATCATTTAGTTGGGTTGGTCCTGCTTTGAGCAGGGGGTTGGACTAGATGACCTCCTGAGATCTCTTCCAACTCCAATCTTCCATGATTCATGACATTTTGTTACTAGAGTTGTATGAAATTATGTGAGTCTTACTCATTTTAATCTCACACTCTTTTCTGATAGCAAAAAGTTACAGGTGGAAAAGAATGATTAAGGCCACCCTCATGGCAATACAGCACTATTCTCTACAGTATTTGTAAACATTTGGTCCTTTTTTGCAATGAATTTTTATTAACAATTTTCATAGATTAAAATATAAATAACAGTACACATACAAAAATATGAAGTAGCAAGAACAGACTAGATATTTGTTTATTTATTCTCCAGATGTGTTTCCAGATGGTGAGTTTTGGGGGCGGAGTGAGACTGGAGAGAATTGGCTAGAGCCTCTCTATTGTTGGTTCATGACTGGCGGGGAGAAGCATTCATGTAACTCAGTTTGGGGTGTCCCTTCCTGTGGATGTCTGGGAGAGTGCAGTGCCTGCAAGAGGTTTGTAGTTTAGCATCATCAGAGGGCAAAAGGGATACCCCAGGGTGGTGGGACAGAGTGCTCAACAGTCCTACGTTGTATCCTGGGGACCCCATCACACTGTCTCCCCTCCCCCATGAAGGATTCATCCTAATCACTATTAGTTAGGGACAGTATTAAATCCTGAAACATGAGTGTTTAATCTCTCAAAACTCTTCTTGTTAGCATTAGCTAGAACAGTGGTTCTCAAAAGTGGGGGTTGCGGGGTGATTCCAAGGGGGGTTGTGAGCTGCCTACACGTTCGGCGGCAGCTTCAAATGCGGGAGTGTGTCCGCCAAAAAGCTGCTGAAGTGAAACCACCTGCTACCGGCGGCATTTTGGCAGTCACAGAGAGGAATGCTGCAGGTCTGTCGAAATGCCGCCAAAAGCAGAAGTTCAGCATCATTTCGGCAGACATACCTTGGACGCGTCAAATCAAAAAGGGGTCACTGTCCAAACAAGTTTGAGAACCGCTGAGCTAAAAAACATCATTGTGTTCGCTTTAGCTATAGAAGTGCGCAATCAGTATCTGAATCTTGCTAAATTCTTAGCCTGAATGATGTCTTATGGCAAAGAGTTTCACAGTCCTATTACAAGCCAAGAGTAGTTTTCCATTGACCTACCAACCACCTCTCGAGGACGTGGATTAACCTCTCCTGTTGCTGTAGTGAGTGTCTACACTGAAGCACTATAGTGGCGTAGCTGTAGTGTTTTAGGTGCAGACAAACCGAGTAAATAGAAGCCTCTCAAATGTATTTTTTTTTAAACATTGTAGATAAAAATGTGCATTCTGAATGACTAAAACATCTCCCAGGTTAGATATAGTATTTTCCTGTCACATTTACAAAACATTTAAAAAGAAAAGACGAAACATTCAAGTCTGAAAGAAAGACTGATAGAACCCATTTAAAGCAGTGAATTAACCCCATGTCATGACGTACACTTACTGGACTAGGCTTTTTATCCACAACGATCCCAGCAAGTAATTGAGACTGTGGTCCCGCTGTCTTTAAGTCATATCGGTTTTGCTCACGAATCTATATGGAAAAAGACAAATGTTATTTGAAGCATTTATTGTCCTATACAGCAAACCCCTTTCCCACCATCAACTTTGTATGGCCAACATATTGGGAAATGGAGCACCACTGGAGCACTGGACTTTGTATGCTCTACTCTGGGATAAGGTGCCCCCTGCCTCTGACTGCACAGTACCTGCTCATCCTATCACCCCAATTCAGCACTGCTAAAAATTCACCCTGGCCCCCACCCCAGCACCCTGTGAGAGCCACCATGTATGGGACCTCAGTGGAGATGAACTCTGCAGAGGGACTGCACACCGTCAGAATCTTTCTTCCTCCCTTGTGAGGTAGAATCACGCAGGCTCAGTTGTCAATTGGTAAATACCATGTGCCGTCATGGAAGTATTGGTAGAATTTGCCCCACTTGAATAATTTGCTGCTTTCCTCAACCAGCAGCCCTGTCAAACGGTCAGTATTTACCTAATGAAAAACACCCAAACAAAAATCAACCCCAGGGCTCTATCCCCTCTTTCTTTGAGATAGTAAGGCTTGTGAATCTGCCAGGGAAGAGAAAGCATAGCGTCTGGGACTGATAACAGGAGTCTAAATCAATGGCCGGGTGATTACAGGGCATTGTTCTATTTATCCTTTCTCAGGAAGGGAATTGCTCCTTCTGAATCTTATTCAGTTCTTAGGGATGGTAGTATGGCCTAGAAGATTCCAAGAAAGTAAATCCCATAATTTCATGGAAACAGCATTACATGTCTAGTGGACTTTGGGTCAGTTTTCTGAAAATGGCTGCTTTTCACATTCATGATATTTATTAGTTATGTACATTTAAAATACGTATTAATTCCCAGAAACTACCCATGCAACATTTTAATAAGGATTTCTGCAGTCTTTTAAGAAAGGGCACCTACAACATAAACAAGATGGGTCAGAGCTGTTCAGTTCAGATTTAGATTCAAACTTCCACTAAGTTTTGTGCAAAGCCAAAACTTTTTGTGGGGCCATCTCCAATCGGTCATTCCCAGGGTAACTGCTGATCATCCAGCAAAGTATTATAATCAAGGTGTTACCAGTTTATTATTCAATTCCAATAGCATGAGGAACTTAAAAACAATCTAGGATACTTTCAGTAAACCATTTTATTACTGTTTCTAATGATCACTTGACTGCCAACTTATATCTGGTACCTATAAACAATTCAAGGTACTGTTACAGATTTCTTCATTTATCCTTTCTTACCTTATTCCTCTTTTCTAACACATCACTTGGGTTTGTATTTAGAGGCACAAATTGGTTAGGATCTTCAATTTTGATTGGAGTTCCTCCACTAATCTTGGAGGAGTCTTCAGCTTTCATCCACTTAAAGACAAATGTTTAGAATGTTAGGTGAAAAAAAAAAAAAAAGGAGGAGAATGTGGCCATTGGAAAGAGCATGGTTTAGCAGTTAGGAGCAGGAGCGAGGACTCCTGGGTACTATTTGCCGCTCTGCTAGTCACGCACTAAGAGATCATTGCCAATTTATTAAACCACTCTGTGCCCAGGTTGCAAACTTGTAAATGGATGTAATACTTACCTACCTTGTGTGGATATTGTGAGGTTTAACTAAGTGACTGTAGAAAATTGAAAAGCTCACTTGAAAAATGATACAGAAGTACAAAATGATTCAGAACTACAAAATGATGATGTTTAGAAAATATCACTTTTACCAAAAATCCTACATAAAAGGGATAAAGACCACTGAACTTTTTATTCCATTAATGTAGCATCTAATGGCTTCAGAATTTGTTCTCTCTCCCTATTACTCTAGTTGTACTGGAATATCCTACCTCTGCTAATTGCAGGTTTCATATTGGGATTTTTCCTTTTTAAGCAATGTTTAACATAATCCTGCCATTGATGGTCTATCTACCAAACTAAAGAACAGAGAAATTGGGTAACTACCACCAGATGGTGCTGCTGCTTTTAATCTATGTTTTATGCAACTGGGATCAGGTGTATAGCAAATGGGATACCTCTACTTGGAACTGCTTTGCAAGAGACCTGATCTCTCCCCTAGCTGGTTGGGAATGTGGTGGAGGCAACATACTTAGTCCTGAGAGAAGGAAGTCCTGCGTATCATTCAGAGATGTATGTTAACAGGTGGCATTAATGGGCTCTAAAGAAAGTCCTGGTCAGTTGTCTTTGACCAGAGATAGTGACAGTGAACTAGACCGAAGCAGCATGGAGGGACTGATTTAGCTTGGAAAATAAGATAGCTCTCTTGTGCGGACGGAGAGGCCCCAACAGAGAGCAGAAAATGAGAGACACTACAATTGATGCATGGGTAATTCTTAGCATGCCAGATGCAGTACAACAACAAAAAAAAGCTCCTATTACAAGAACCAATAAGGAAGAGGAAATCAAAGACTAGATAACAAAGCTATCCCTTTTTCTATCACCAAAATTCCTCCAAACAGAAAGGGCATCTCAGTGCAGCAGCTATTCCCACATTCAATCTTCTTGTTTGCTAGCTTTTAACGAATTAGATAATCCGTCTGAAAAAGATTTTGTAAGTGGGCAAGACTTAGTGATATAAACTTTGTAGAATTCACTTTCTCTCAGGTAGAACAAGAACAACCCAACTACCAAAAATAGCTTCCTACCGTTATCTTAGTTCTGGGACTAGTCTCTCCATTCCAAGACTCCTCAGGCACATTCACTTTCAAGTATGTATTTGGAGAGTTCAGCCATCTTGTCTTTTCTCGCTGTTGTCTTTGTGCTAGGAATTTGAGGGGGGAAAGTGGAACTGTATCATCTTCGAAAGAAAAGGCAGTCACAGTGGCTGGGATCTCAACATCACTCTTGTGTCTGGGTTTCTCTCTGACTAGAGGTTGCCTATAAGCATAGCCAGTTCTGTATCCCTGAGGAGGTTAAAGAAAAACAACAACAACCAAAAACCATCAACCAATAATGCCCAAAGAATAAGAAATTATGGCAAATTGGTACCACTGTGCATGTATTAAATGAACTATCTGCACTCATCCAAGCAACAGGTTTGGGGTATCCTTCAAAATATTTTTCATTTCTTGATTTATAAAAAACCTTTTACAGTCAGCATCATAGCAGTCAAAATTTCACATAACTGTAGTTTTCCCACACATTTACAGTCTTTCCACTTCTCTTATGAACAGTGCAATCTGGAAGGATTAAGACTAATCTGTAGAAGTTTATAATGGTCAATTCCTTCCTCCATTCAAGTGCCAACAAAGATAACACTTCCCTTCCGATGGAAAGTAACAATACAGTTTGAGCTACATTGGCCTCTGGAATTCTGCCTTAAGTGGCAGCATAGAAGCAAAGCAGTGACCAAATGGTGACATTCAGTGATCATTTGATTTCTGCTTAGCTCTTGCTCCATGGGGGGGGGGGGGGGAGGGGGAAGGGAGATGAAGAGATAAAGTAAGTTCTACTAGTCCTTTTCCTGCCCCTCTATGCCAGCTGAGCTGTGTTGGCCAGAACGTCAAGTGGAGCCCCAGCTCCACCCACATCCCACTCCCTGCTCACCCATGCAAAAGGGGGAGCATATCCTGGCTTCTGTGTTGTGACCTATGATACAGGTAGTCCACACAGGAAATCAAGGGGGCATCTAACCTCCCTGCTTGAGCACATAGCGTAATTCATGTCTGAATCTTATACACAGCACTAATATGCAAAATTACCCTCTTTTGCTTTGCTTTTACTTTAGCAGTAACTTAATTTGAATTTAATGTTTCATTACATTTTGAACAATTACTATTGAACTTCATTTCTTCCGAGTCCATAAAAATTAAAGACAGAGAAACTGATTGAAGTTAGAAACAAACACTCACTACAATTCATAAAATAAAAATGAAAGCTTCCAAGTATATTTACTAAGGTGATTGGAAAATGTATGTTGTAGCAATACAACTTTATACAGAGAAATTATTAATCTTTGTGACAGTGTTCTGACAGAAGTTTTAGCTTAACCACAATCACTATCCTGCTGTGCTAGGCTTCAGAAATAGGAAGATTTTTTAAAAAAAGAAAATATATTCTGTCCCAAGTCAAATGTTCAGATACAGCAGATATTAAATATTCAATAAAATCTACTTTTCATTTACACATTTCATTTTCAAGTTTATAAAGAAAATCAAACAGATAATTCCTTTACTTAGGGCCTAATCCCACAAAGAGTTGAGGAGTAAAGGCACAAACTCTCAAGAGTTGCATTTGTATTGTTATAATGGTTTACGTACCAGGTTGTCTAGCATCCTCATGAGAGCTTCAAACTCTTGCTCCCCAACTTTCCATTTTTGTTGGGAGCCCATATTCACTCCACCTCCTCCAGCTGCTGCCACAGCATGTGTGAAAGGCTTATACTTCTGCAGGTCTAGTATAAGAAGATTATCTATTCCACCTGCACCAGCTAATGCATGAACCTGAAACAATATATACACAGTAATCTGCTTCTGAATGTGAATTTAATGGAAAAATTGTAAACATAAAATTGGCTGCAATTATGTTTTCAGGTTACTTTTCTTCTCAGTAAAATTATGACAACCTCATTAAGACATGCAGAGAATGATTCCTATTGTATGAATGACAGTATCAGTTAATTATGGCTCTAAAAGGAGTAAATGCATTAAACTTCAATCATTTATTAAATGCTCAAAAATGTACTTTTAGCTGTAGAAGATAGAAATATCTTTAATCTTGATACAGATGTACACTACCATTGGAGAGAAAGGCAAATCGTATGTCTGATTAATTACTTAAGACATTAACAAGAGATTTCTGGATTCTGCTCAATTTATTTTGTAATACACCATTCTCCTCCACATTGTGCTCATAGTGGAAAATCCTTTTTCTCATCCCAACATTGAGCTTGAATAAGTGAGTTGGGCGCTATGAATCTCCACAATGACAGAGGGTGAAGGTGTGAAGGAATTCTTCAGTCAGACCACAGGGGATCTAGCTGTACCCACAGACTGTCTCATTTCTATGCAGAGTAATGAGTGATGGATCTGTTGCCTTCATGTTCCTCTAACAGTCACTGTGTTCAGCCTTAGAGGGAATGTTCATGGAGCTATACTCTATGGGGTGTAGAAGTATGCACCCCTGGACAGAGACTCCTGAAGTTTACTCTGTCCCCCGTGGAAAGCACGGTTACAGTTTTGCATGGATGATCTGCATTTATAGAGAAGAGGGACTCCAGATTTGCCCTGTAATATTACAAATCCATCTACATTACCAGCCCCTCCCTCCCCTCCCCCCCCCCCCCCCCCCCCCGATTGCCTGGCTTTCAACAGGTTAGTTGGCAAAACATTAATGGCTCCCAAAATAACTTTCATGAAATGGTATCATATTACAATGTTGCACTGCAATAGGATGACTTTCTAATAAAGGATACTATCCCATGGGACAAACTCATTCAAGTGAACACAATGTGCTCTAAAGCAAAGCCAACACACGATGCCTAAACTAACACTCATACCCAGATTGTTTTTGATATTGCTAATTGTGCATATACAAGTAAACAAACAGAAACATCCTTTTAATTTCATTCTATAATAGAAACAAGTCTCCTCTTTATCCCACAGAACTTCTACATCGTGGTGGTTTTTTGTCAAGGTCCAAATTTCTCGATCGATATATTGCAAGATCAAGATTCCAAAAGAAAATTTAAAAAAATATATTATAAATATAAAAATTATAAGTAAATAAAAAAAATGATAATAAGTAAATGATAAATAAAGAAGTAAAAATAAGTAAATACAAATATTTTGGGGTCCATTCAAAAACGCCTGGAGATACAGATTTGGCCCATGATCCACCTTTTGACTACTCCCGTTTTACACAAATATTGTATTTAATAGCAGAGAGTCTGTTGAATACTTTGCAATAATGGAGTTTCCTCCCTGTGGAGTAAGTCTATCCATTGTAATAAACTCGTTGTGGCAAAGTTAAATCATGACAAATCATTTCTCTTTACCTGTATTTCACAGGCAAGCTGCACATTGAAAATATAGTGAAAAGCCTCCTCTAACGTCTCTCCTAAGGCTACCACACCATGATTTCTCAAGACCAGCACCTAGTGAATGAAAACACTAATGTTAAATGGTAGAAACTGGTACAGTACATGCAAATGATTAATGAAAAACATGAATAAAGGTTGACTACCTTGCAACTTGGCCCAAGAACCTTCTGAAGCTGAATTCTCTCTTCCTGTTCATCAAGAGATCCTTGGTAATCGTAGTAAGCAACATCTCCCAGAATCAGAGCCTCCTGAGAGATTGGAAGGATACCACACTTCATAGATGAAACCTGTTTCAAGAAAATTGAACACTTAAGATTCTGAAAACAAATATTTGAACCAGGGTCCTGTACAAAAAGTGTCCTGTTCAACAAGTTTCCCGGTTAATCTTCCAAAGTTGTAAGTGAACTATTAGGTCATCCAGAAATTCACCATATCAGTGGTAGATTATTTCCTATGGTATTTTTCCAGTACATGGGTTCTCTATCTGTGGATCACGACCATTCTGTCACACCTATATTCATAAACGAAAGTGAAGTCTTGGCTTTATGCTGGCTAGATAAGAGAAGTCTCAATATGGAGTAGACACTGTTCAGTCTAGCTTTATCCAGTCTAGTTTAAAATACGGTGAGAGCGCTGCAATCACTTCATTTGTGGGATATGCCACTTAATAGATTAAACCATAAGCAAGTTTTCCCTGGCAATTGATATTAATGCATCTTTTCCTCATAAGAACATAAAAGAATAGCCATACTGGGTCAGACCAAAAGGTCCATCCAGGCCAGTATCCTGTCTTCCGACAGTGGCCAGTGCCAGGTGCCCTGGAGTGAGTGAACCTAACAATGATCAAGTGATCTCTCTCCTGCCATCCATCACCACCCTTGACAAACAGAGGCTAGGGACACCATTTCTTATCCATCTTGGCTAATAGTCATTAAATGGATTTAACCTCCATGAATTTATCCAGTTCTCTTTTAAACCCTGTTATAGTCTTAGCCTCCTCGGGCAAGGAGTTCCACAGGTTGACTGTGTGCTGTGTGAAGAACTTCTTCCTTTTATTTGTTTTAAACCTGCTGCCCACGAATTTCATTTGGTGCCCCCTAGTTCTTATATTATGAGAACAAGTAAATAACTTTTCCTTATTCACTTTCTCCACATCACTCATGATTTTATATACCTCTATTACAGGTGTCGGCAGCCTTTCAGAAGTGATGTGCCGAGTGTTCATTTATTCACTCTAATTTAAGGTTTTGCGTGCCAGTGATACATTGTAATGTTTTTACAAGGTCTCTTTCTGTAACTCTATAATATAGAGCTATGTAAAGTAAATAAGGCTTTAAAAATGTTTAAGAAGCTTAATTTAAAAGTAAATTAAAATTCAGAGCCCCACAGACCCGGTGGCCAGGATCCAGGCAGTGTGAGTGCCCCTGAAAATCAGCTCATGTGCCACCTTTGGCACGTGTGCCATAGGTTGCCTACCCCAGCTCTATTATATCCCCCCTTAGTCTCCATTTTTCCAAGCTGAAAAGTCCTAGCCTCATTTCATGCCCATCACTCTTCAGAAACCCTCAACAATTTTCCTTCCTTCCGGACGTTTACCCTCTTCAAATATTGGTACACAGTTATGTCTTCCTTTTCTCATCTCTAGCCATGCAATACATCGGGGTAGGCAACCTATGACACGTGTGCCGAAGACAGCACACGAGCTGATTTTCAGTGGCACTCACACTGCCTGGGTCCAGATCACTAGTCCGGGGGGCTCTGCATTTTAAATTTAATTTTAAATGAAGCTTCTTAAACATTTAAAAAACCTTATTTACTTTACATACAACAATAGTTATATATATTATAGACTTATAGAAAGAGACTTTCTAAAAACATTAAAATGTATTACTGGCACATAAAACCTTAAAATTAGAGTGAATAAATGAAGACTCGGCACACCACTTCTGAAAGGCTGCTGACCCCTGCTATACATATTTATCTTCTTGTTTCTCTTGTTATTTCAGTCCAGCCTCTTACTCATTTTTGCCCTTTTTTGAACATCTAGTTTAGCTATAACTTTTTGAGAGATACCCAGAACACTGTTATAATATAACCTCTTACAAATGTAATTAGTGTAATCTACATCACAACTTAGAACACATTATGTAGTACTGAAATGATTTATAATAAGTGTTGGCCTAAATTGTACATATTCTTCCTTCACTCTGACTGAGATAGTCACACATTCATTTTGTGCATGGCTTTTTCCAGCAAAGTGCTCAGCACTTTTGGCCCACTCAGGATCTTTAAGAACAAGCTCCTTACACTGGTGTAAGTCAAGACTAACTGAACAGAAGTCAATGGAGTTACACAAAGTATAAAACTGTGGAGCGGCAAGTTTGATCCATACACACTAGATCTATATTCATAATATACATCTTAACATATTTTATATTTTGAAATGGTTTCCTCATTAGGCCATGTTAGAAACTGTACAGACTTACAGCTGCTGTTGCAGGGGTGTGTATGTGTATCACACATCTGACATCAGGGCGCATGGAGTAGACGGCAGCATGTGGACTGAATCCTGCAGGGTCGATGCTCAGATTGGTACTCCCCTGGTCAACTACATCTCCTAAGATATTTAATTTAACCTGGAAAACCAAACAAAGGAAACTCATGGAACTATTGTAAGTTGGCTATGACTAACTGGCCATGAACCAACTGAAAAAACAAAAACAAAAAAACCCAAACAAAAACACAACAAACGCATAGCTCAGTAGGTACCATCATGGAAGGGAGGCGGAGAGGACACAGAATCAATTTAGCATCTATCATATCTGATCTTAAACTTGTGCTTAGTCTGATCTCTCCTAAACAAGCTAGAATTTGCTTTTACCACATTCATCAGTAAAATAACACTTAGAAGTATTAGGGCAGCCAGGACTAAGTATATAAATCCTCCTGATGTTAAAGATCTTGCCATGAAAAAAGGTAAAGGCCAGATTCTGATAAACAGATAAAGAAATTCCACTTTGGTCTGGCTGCCCCTTAGCCAAAGGGAGAGTTGGTAGTATAGCACAGCAAGCAGACTCAATTGGAGTAGAAAGCCTGCATGAGAGCCTCAAACAACAAGTTTCTGTTCAAAGCACAACCTATATAGATATATTTAACATACAGATACCTATAATTTCTCAAACTAAATTGGTTAAAAGCAATAGATGCTAAAACTGAACGTTTCAGATGAACTGCCTATTTTTACAACCAATTAACGTTCTGCATATTATAAATTAGACCTCCTAATTTCTCAAATTTGAAAATTAATACAATTTAAAATGAAAATAGATTCAATCTCAGAACAACTGCCATTAAAGCATTTTAAATGGAAGTCGTGGAAATAAAAAAAATCCCAAACTGTTAAGGTGGAAAAAAGGTGTAACAGAGGCAATAAAAGCAACATATAAGATCCAGTTCTTATGGTTATATTTTTAGCTCTGATTTTGGAAGTTGATCATATTGTGCCACCTACCTTCTGTTCCCTTCCAATAATTGTCAGCAAAATCACCAGTAGATATGACTATTTGGGTAACAAACCTTTCAGTTCTTTCATCCCATGAGAAGTCTAATTTGGTAGTCTAGACACCGAATTAAGAACCCTTATACCAATTCCCCTTTTGATCTTCAACAAATTACTCAGCTTTGCTGTTTCCCAGTTTTCCAGTTGTGGGAAATGGGGATAATAATACATGCCTCACTCCTGACAAAGATATTATTTGGATTAATACATGCAAAGTGCTTTCAAGATCAAAGCATTATGTATTACTTATATGAGGTTGCCGTTATAGTAATAAAGCAGCTGACAAATTCTATTTGACTTGCTTTTGTGGACTGGGTGGGAGCCCAGCTAAAACGCCAAAAGCTTGCTGGACAACATTAAAGCAACAACCAAAGCAGGGAAAAGTGGATCTAAAAATCTGGACAGAAGTGTTCAGGAGCAGAGGATTGTATAATCCCCAAAATTAATCAGCTGTTCACATGATGATTTTCTATGAATTTCAGAAAGGGTAAACAAAAACCTGATGCCACTCTCCTACTTCAGTAGCTGCAAAACTCTCAGAAAACAATTTAAGCCTCTGTGATTATTAATGTAAGTGAAGCACATACCAAATTGGAGGCTGAAGCTTCAGAAAAAGATAGACCTCTTGGAATGATTAGAATGTGGTCCTGTTCTTTGCTTACTCTTACCTGCAAGGGAGGAAAAATAATTTCTGATTTACTATCAAATTTACTTGAATAATATTTTAAACATATGGGTGAAAATACAAGGAAGCAATAATCATTTTTACTCTTAAAAATACTCACTGTGATGTAGGAATTTGCTAAGTGTGCCCATCCAAACAAGTCAGCCAACCTGTACAAGCTGGCTAATTTACAACGAGTAAGTTTTTCTCCCTTAACAAATGATGTAGTGTCTATTCCAGGTAGGTCATTGATGGGTGTAACCATTCCAACACCTGAAAGAAAGAAAAAAAATATAGGTGGCAAACAGGGCAATTAAATTCTTTGTTATTCTCCAAAAGCAGTATACTTAAAGTGGGATTATAAAATCTCATTCTGGCCAAAAGCTAATAGTATTAGACTAGGCTTGCAGCAGAGGTGTAGTGATTTCTAGGACTGCCTTAGCAACCATTGTAATGTAGGCCCTAGATACGGTACCTAAAATAACATGAAAGTCTCCAAATTTTGAGAGAAGGAAGGGTGAATTAGTGAGAGAGGACTATTTTGAAGCACTATTCAGATTTGAACTAACCTTTGCTTCAAGGTAAAGTGCTTCTGGACAGATTCCAATGTTTTAAGACCTCATGTACCATAGAGCTAAGCTACATTCACAGGCTGTTTGAAAACACTCCTACTGGACATTGCAGACTTGAATAGCCATTTGAATATATTTCTTATTCTGAGTCACTATAGTTAGTTCTAGGGATGTCTTAAGGGAGGATATAAGAACTACTACAAAAGTTCTCAAACTATTTAGTAGCACGGAACACATTTTAATAAAGAAATTGTATCCTGGAGCACCCCCTAGCTGGTATACTGTGAAAACCACTCTTCCCCTTCATGAATATACAATATCTGAATACACAGAAAGTTACTACTAGGAAAGTTAAAAATACATTAAATACTATGTTATAATATGATTTACCAGATAGGAACAAGAGGAGTTAGTACCTTATGACCAGCCACTATTCCAGAATCCACTAACAAATGTTTCCAGGACAAAAGTTTGAGAACATCTAACACAGGACTGGAGGTCAGGAAATTTGGATTCTAATTTCCTTTCTGCCACTCCCTTTTTAAATTGGACCCTAAGTGACTGTTGTCCAAAGTCATACAATAAAAAAAGTGTTGAGTATTATCAGCTCCCACTGGATTTCCGTGGGAGATGCGACTGCTCACGATGCTGAAAATCAGGCCCTTAAGAACACAACACATAAGAATGGCCACACAGGGTCAAGACTAATGGTTCATCTAGTCCAGTATCCGGTCACTGACAGCAGCCAGTACCAAAACTTCACGGGGAGTGTACAGAACATGGCAGTTGGAGTGATCCACCCCCCATCTTCTACTCCCTGCTTCTGACAGTCAGATGTTTAGGATCATCTCGTACAGAGGCTGATTTTAGTGATAGGTTAGATACTACAGTTAGTAGTCCTGCAATTTCACATTTGAGTTCCTTAAGAACTCTTTGGTGAATACCATCTGGTCCTAAGTGACTTATTACTGTCCAATTTATCAATTTCTTCTAAAACCTCTTCTCTACTGGCACATCAATGTGGGACAATATTTCAGATTTGTTACCCAAAAAGGATAGCTCTGATTTAGGTCTCTCTCCCACATCCTCTGCAGTGAAGACACAACATTCCAACGAAGTGGGTATTAGCCCACGAAAGCTCATGCTTCAAAACTTTATAGTTAGTCTTTAAGGTGCCACAGGACTTTGTTACCTCTGCTATTCCAGACTAACACGGCTACCTCTCTGATTCTTAACATTCATTTAGCTTCTCTGCAATGGCCTTGTCTTCGTTCAATGAACCTTTAACATCTTAGTTGTCTAATGATTCCACTACCTGTTTGGCAGCCTTCCTGCTTCTGATGTACTTAAAATATTCTTATTTAATATTTATTGTGTCTTTAGCAAGTGGCTTCTCAAAGTCTTTTATACTCAACATGCCAGAGTTTGTGAACCTTCTTCTTCTACTTACTAGCATCTGACATCAAGTTTTAAAGGATCCCTTTTTGCATTAACAGCCTCCTTTCTGTTTAGCCACAGTGGCATTCTTTTGGCCTTCTTAGTGTCTCTTCGGATTTGGGGTCTGAGTCTCTATTAAGGTATTTTTAAATAGTCCTCATGCTGCTTACAGGCATTTAGCTCCTTTTAATTTCAGTCTAACAAGCATCCTCATTCTTATGTTCTCAGCCATACATCTTAAATCACTTCATGAAGGTAGCTATTCCATTTGCACCTTTAAGTCTGCAGGCAATTCAGAGAACAGTCTAGAAAGACAGATTTGTCTATTTCAAAGACCTTGGAAATTAGCCACAGAACTTTTTCTGTGAAGGCTGTAACTTGATCACATGATCCTGGCAAGATTTTTTTTTTTTTTAATAACGACACTTTGCTATTTACTAAAAAAAAAAAAAAAAAAAAAAAAAAAAAAAAAAAAAAAAACCACAGCTGCCAGGAGCATGAAAGTAACATCTAATCATGCATTTGAACAGGTTCCTCCTTACTATCAAAATTTAAAGGCAAGTGTACTACAGTAAACTGCTGCCAAATTATTAGGTAAGTTGTCACATTACTATTTATGTGAATTATAGTAAAATGATAATGAGGTTGTTGGGTATAAGGTTTGTGCAATAAGTTGCAAACTTATTGACTATAAGCAGTTTCTAGGAATTATAACTTTTCTGATACCAAATATTAGAGAAAATTTAAGAGTAAAATTATTTAAGGCCACAGTCTGTACTGCTTTACAGATTTAAAAAAAACATGGCAAAAAGTCTGTTGAAAGGTTGAGGTCCCAGCACCTGGTAAAACCAACAGAATTTTAGAAAAAATATTGGCAATTATACGCATTGTTCACTTACTCAGTGGAGATGAAGAGAAACCTGCAAAAGAGCTAGCCATGATGTAATCGGCAATCTGTTGTAATGCAAGCAGTCCAGTTGGGTTACGGCCCTTCTTCATCTGTTCTTGAATAAGACATTCCAGGTCTTCTCGGAAGGCCTGCAGAAACATTTGAGAATCACTATGATAAACTTTCCTCGACAGCAGTGATATGATTATTATAGGCAGGGTATAGGTATCACTACTTATTAAGGTTAACCAACACTGCCCAGTACAAGATCCTATTTTAGTTGCTCATTACTTTGAAAAACTTTAACAGTCACAGAGCAAGTCTGTGGCACAGCTGAAAAAGGAACCTAGATCTCCTATCTTCCAGTTCTTTGCTTTCTCCACAAGATCATCCTTGTGCAGGAACATGCTATTCACTAGAGAAATGGCTTAAAAGTTCAGAACTATGAGCCCATTCAGCAGCTCAAGAACTAAAAAATGGCAATTGAAACAGTTACTTTAGGGACAGGAGGAGGCAATTTTATATACGGTAACTGATTTATTTGGAAGATGCTTAAACAATGGAAGAAAACACCTACCAAGACTAACTTGACTAGAGCAACCATAATAGTCCCCACTGTACTGAAGTTCAGTAGATATCTCAAAATATGTAATAATGGTAAACCCATAGCACTTATATTGAAACTCTTTTTAAAAACCATCAATGTTACAACCCCTCTTCCACACTTAAATTTACTTTATATTCATTCTGCTCAGCATTAAACTGCTGAGTTATAGAATGCTCAGCTTAAGGGCTTGTCTACACACAAAGCATTGCAGCAGTACTGCTGCAGTGATGCAGCTGAGCTGCTGTAGTTCTTAGTGAAGATGCTACCTATGCTGATGGGAGAGCTTCTCCTGTCAGTATAGAGGTGGCAGCTATGTTGACAGGAGGGGCCCTCCCATTGACACAGCGCTGTCTACACCAGGAGTTCGGTCAATATAACTGCTTTGCTCCAGAATTTGGAGTTTCCACACTCCTGGGCAACACTGCTATACGGACATAAGTCTGTTTTATATCTCATTGGTGGAGTTTCCATTCTGTTTTGAAGTACAGGGGGGTTATTTTCATTTTGATGCGGTCTAAAATTTGCTGTCTGGTGCTAGAGGTAGTATATTTCATTTACTACTGCTTATCCTTGTGGCAACTGATTTTAGTGATAATTCTTTAATTAATTTCTTGTTTTATTATTCAATGAAAGAGACCTTGAAAAACTGTATCACTGTTAATTTCAAGAAATTTCATCATAGGTAAAAGCCAAAGTGGGCAGCTGAAGAAAGTACATCTTCATTACAACTTGTGAAACAAACAGAGAAGTGCATGTGATTTTCACAATCAAATACAGAAATAACGATATCAAAGCACGTCTTTTTTAGTGAACTAGAAATTGCTGTGTGTCATGCACATTCAAGCTTGTAATGATTCATTCAACTAAGTTTTTCCAACATATTTATGGATATCTTCATTACCTTCAGACTCTTACACAAAGTGGGGTCTCTAAGATGATTCTACAAATTCAAAAAATTGTTTTTGTGCTATTATGATCATTCTTGACTCCCGGTCTAAAATAACAGGCATAAAATTACCCCAGAGAACCCAACACAATCAAACACTGTTATCTAACTTTCATAACTGTTGTTCTCTGAAATGTGTTGCTCACGTCTAGTCTATTCTAGGTGTGAGTGTGCCCATGTGCACAGCTGTCAGAAACTTTTGCCATAGTGGTATCTGTAGGACTGATGGTGACGCCCTCATGCCACGGTAGATCAGACACTGCCAGCCTTATGCCCTCTCAGTTCCTTCTTGCTGACAACTCCAAGAGGGGGCAGGAGGGTGGGTGATGGAATGGACATGAGCAATACATCTATAAGAACAACAATTACAAAAGATAGCTATCTGTTTTTTTCCCTTTCGAGTGCATACTTCTTATGAGACCCTGATAACATTTTTGTCTTTTTATTGGACAAATTCCCATAAGATCTCACCCAATATTATTGACTGGGGCATTTTGCAATTGGATCCCTGCAGGTGCAAATGTTCGCATATGCAGGACTGGAGCCCAAGTGACTTTTTTTGGCCTTTTTCAGTCCCCTATTATGTTTTAATTCAGGAGTATATTATAGACCATTCCACATTAGTTACAAACACAGGTAGGTCTGTTTTGAAATATGTTCAAAGTTTACATTTTAAAAGATATAAACACTCTGCATACAGCACAAAGCAGACATTTTTCAAGTGGAAAGGGCATGAGTCGATCTAGTACTTGACAATAGAACACTTAATCAGGAAAACAAACAGTAGCAATTGCCAGAGGAATGAAAAATTATGTTATTCAAGTTGTGTGCACCCAACACTCTGTCCTAAGCGTGGGATTTAAAACAGTTGTTTCAGCCTACATGAAAATTCTTTATTAGGATTCTCTACAGGCTTCAAATTTATACAAGTACTTCAGGCTGAAACAGATATATTGAACTAATGTCGAACTAATTCTATGAGATAACATTCAAGCCACTGCTTCCACACTGGTGCTGCACTCACTTGTGTGTGGCACTAAGACCTCTGGGAGCATATCCTATGGCTCTTTGTGCTGCAGGAAGAATTCATGGAGCAGCTGAGCTTTCTCAGTGAATTATGAGAGAAGTTGGTCTGTACTTTCAGGGCACACAAGCGGAATTATGGGAAGGAATTGGAGGACTAGTGGCACTGAGTGCAGCTAACCTGCATCCACACTGTACAGTGGTCATGTTAACAGGTGATGAATTCTGCCACCCCGAGCTTTAGCCTATATCTCTGACAGGCCAGCCAACTTGAATTAAAAGCACCACAATACTTTAAGAGTTTTTGTATATGGCTTGGACTCAAACTAAGAGCAACATTCAAGTAATAACTCCAGGTTACTTTGCATTGAAGACGAGCCCACAAAATTATAGAAAATTGAGTATGGGACAAGGAAAGCTCATATAACATGCAATAAAAGGAAAATTTGTTAATTAAATTGATAGATTTGGAGGAGGAGTTGCAGACACCTGTGAGGACAGAGAAATACAGAACTATGTGGAGAGGTCAGAAGTGTGGATGGGATATATGGGTAGGCTCAGCACAGAAAAAAAACCATCAAGCTAGTATAGCTGTGGAAAAATAAATGTAAAACAATTCACTATTGAAGAGGTATAAGAACTAATGTTGGACAACAAATTAAATAAGTTTGTAACATGATGTGGCAGCAAAAAAGGCCAGCGCAATTTTGGGGTGCATGTGCAGTGGCATCAAGTGGCAGGACAGAAATACGAGAGTTTCCCTCTACGCCACTTTGGTGTAAATGCATCTAGAAAAGGTAGTTGTGCACCTGTAGTTCTGGTTTCTGCAAGACATACATGTCTGTAGATTACTACCCTTGGGTTCATGCAGCACTAGTCCAAGTGACTAGTCCCATAGATTTAAATTTTGAGCTTCTGAGGCATCCCTTGGAGTGTCTTTGCAGTCCTCAACAGGATACTATCACATGGTAAGTCACCCCTTGTAAGGGGACTGGGCTCCACTTTATCTGTGCCAAATTTAGCCTGTCTCCCCAAGTGAAAGGAATGACACCAAGAGCTATGTGATGGGAGCATGTGCCTAGAAGCCAGGTCATCTGCCCTGTCTTCTTTTCAGCAGACAAGTCTTCAGAGCTCTTAGGCAAAAGGTTTGGAAGAGACCTAAGAATGGGAGCCTATTGAGAGATAAACTTCAGCTGAGGGACTTACAGAAAGCAGGAAACTCCTGGATGAGAAGCCTCAGCTAGAAGACCTGCAAAGGACGGTGAGCCTGATGGGAGGGCTCTAGCAAAGGGAAGCCCTGATAAAGGACTTAAAAGACCTCTGAGCCTAAAAGTAGGGTTGTAGTTGATAATGGGGTTCAGCATCCGGAAGGGTCTAACTGAGCCTAGGGAAGAGGGCTGGAAGGTTTTGACTACTATTTTATGATAAAGCAAATCCAGAAGGTGAATAGTATTGCGAGCACACCAGATGTGGTGTTCTGACTCAAGACAAAGTAAAATGAGGCAGCGGCAGGGCCCAAAAATGTACTGGATAATCCTTGCTACAGAATTACTAAGCATTTCCCAGTCAGTTACTTCCGAAGGCTAGACATTGTACTTTATGAAATAAAACGGCTTGTCCTGCATTTTGGGGCTGACGGCTGGTGGATGGGACTGCCATTCCTGCCTCCATTCCTTGGCCACAGTGCTGGCAGCAAGGGGAGGAGGATACAAGCACACAACAATTGAGAGGAAAAACAGATTTTTCACTTTTACACATGTGAGAAAGGCCCTGGCAGTACGATGGGCTAAAATTGGATTTGTTATATAATAGTAGCACAGGACCAGAATCAGGCTGCAAGCCTTTTAGATCTGGAATGTTTTGATAACTGCTCTTTGTACCCAATATAAAATTCAAGCAAAAACCCACAAACAAATTTCTTGTGCTGATTTAAAACAGCAACAACAAAAAATCCCCGGTGTCTAAGAGAAAAGCAAAGAGATCAGCAAAATCTTGACTGACTACTAGAGTAGTTTTTGGTTACTCCTAAACACAAAACCCCTTTAAACTTATTCACCTGCATACAGTCCTACAATGTTATGTTTACATTACAATACTACTATTACTAGACTCATCACCTCACCTGGAAATCCACTCATTCCATTTATTCCTCAACCTTTGTTTAATAGTCATTTTAAAATATCCTTTAGTTCTGGTTTCTGCAATGATCTCAACTAGATCAGGGTAACCTTTTAAATATTTCAGGTCATCTCAACACAAGACCAAATCTCTCCAAATACATTTATACACACATACATTTCACCTATCTTAGGTCCCATAGACAGTATTTTCTTCAAATTTTAGCTTTTCTTCAAACACAGTGATGTAATACACACAGTATATTCCATTATACAATAAAGATGTTATATACTCTGAAAACGCCCTAGTGTTTCAAGTTGGGGTCCCAAAATTTTAGCTTTAATCTCTTTGCCCCAATTTCCCAATAGTAAAATGCAGACATTAATACCACCTACGCTTATAGATGAAGTCACCTACTCTTAAAGACGAATTCATTATGGTTTGTGAAGCACTCAAAATATTATGAGAGCACTGCAGAAACACCCAAAAGAAAACGAATACATTTTATATTCAGTGCAGAAGCTGGATGGTGTGCTTTAATTAAATAAGGCTCGAGGCAACAGACTGAATGAAACTTTTTTTTTTAATAAAGCAGGTGGTGTTATGGGAAAAATAGTACGCAATCCTGTAATTATAACGCATGTGAGAAGGGGATCAAATTTAAACTTCTACAGGCAACCTTGATTCTGGATTTCCCTAATTTATGAGTACTTGACACTTCATCTTCAAAAGTTTTTTTCCCCAACTTTTTTTTTTTTAATGTAATATAGATGAGAGCAGGTGTCACATACCACACAAAGCAATAAAAATCTACTTAGATATAAAGATGCCATTTCAAAGAAGCACAGTGTACTGGAAGTTTTATAATTAATGACAAATGATTTGAATCTTCCAATGTTAAATTTGTAGGTACTGTTGGAATAGGTTCAAACAGTTTTAGATTAAGAGTTTGTCAGCAGTACAGTGAGGTGCTAGTAGGGTAATGAGACCTAGCTGATTGTAACCTTCTTACGCTTTTCAAATAGGTAACAGAAGGTAACACTCAAGGCCTTAAATATTCTCGCAGAGTGCAGATGGCTTATATTGTCACCACTTGATGGATGAGAAAAGAAAACAATTTGAAAACTAAACTGATGAAAAAGAGAAAAATTGCTTCAGAATATTTTTGGCACCTCTCCTATTTTCAGACATGCCACGGATTTTCCAGAGTACTCAACAGGTAAATGTCAAATAGTACATAAATTAAGACTAACTCCATCAGGAGGTTAAGATGACATTTGTTTTCCCAGGACTTTTGATGGAATTAACAGACCTATATGCCCAGTTGTACCGGTGCTGAATTTATGCACATGAATACTGTGTTGTAAAGTATGCACATTACTTCTATCAAGTACCCAAAGAACAATTTAGCTTTTAAAACACACCTCAAAAGCACAATTGTAAAAATGTATATTTTTTAAGGTAAAAAAAGTGTTGCTGATACAACTGATAAGTGAAATATTAAAAATAAAATTGGAATGCAGATCTGCGTGTAAATGTCTTAGTTTGTTCACATTTGGCTAGTGACTGTCACTCTCCTCCCTGCTTCTAAGTTTTAATCAAGTGCCTTGTAGCCAGCTAGCTACTTTTGTACTTCTTTAATGAAGCATTACACCATGAAAACATCATTTTGAAAACTAATAATGGGCATTTTGTTCATACACTAAAACTTAAGTGTTTACTGATTGTTCTTATGAAAAGTTTCATGGCCTGAGATATTTCCTCTAGCTGTGATGCAGTCTGAAGTTTTGTTTTGTGCTGTTTTGTTTGTTTTTGAGTTAATCTCTGGAAAGGGGGAAAAAATCTTTTGTTTCCTTAATCCAACTCACGGGACGCTGTAGTATCTGAGTGACTCTCTTCCTTTGCTCCATCATGTTGAAATCTTGTCTCAGATCAGGAGACATATTTCTCTCACGGATGTACTCTGGGTCATTTTCATTGATGCGGTCAAAATACCTCTCTTTGTGAGGCATGCTGGGAGGGGGAGGGGTGGTGATCACCCCCTGACTGTCATCAGCACTCATGCTTCAATACTGCAGATTATGCTCGTCACCTAGAACAATAAGAGGGCAGGAGAGAATGAATACCAATTAAAAACAAGACATCAAAAAGTCCTTACAAAATGGGACAAATACAACCTCCTCTCCTCCCCAGCAGAAAGATAAATTACAATTGCTTAAAATGCAGCAACTTCACAATCAGCAACTGGAGGGTCCAGAGTAGGAGGAGCGGTAAATCAAAAAAATAACACAAACATAAAAGTTACATAACACAACCATTTATTTAAAAGCCCTTTAAAGACCTCAGTTATGACTATCAATCATTCTGATTCAAATTTTTAAAAACAAGTCATTTTAACAAAACAAGTGTTAATGCTGAGAATGTTCATAATGCACTTTACGACAGATCTCCCCCTCAACATTTTCTTAATATCTATTCACAGTCTGACCCCGAGCCCACCATCATGTGTAATTCCACTGACACACTGAACTTCTGCTAAATTCTATTACAATATTGCACCCTTTGTATACAAGACAATTATACGCTCATAGCTCACTGCCTAACTTTCTTAGTTAAAGTGTTGGCATTTCTCAATTACAGCATTTCCAAGCCATCCTGTAACTTCAGAGGAAAGATTAAGCTCTGGTCACATTAAATATTCCCAGTAGATCTCAACAGCCTTCCAGATGGTGCCTCAACCCTGAGACAACTATAATATAAAAACTGTTAAACTGGGGAGAAGATCATGTGACCAGTTTCCCAGGACTCCAGCTTTAATATTCACTAAAAATAAATACACAGTGCTAATTTTCTTCCACTTGTGTGGTGTTTCAAGATGCAATTTATCAAATTTGAGCTTGGGCAAGAAAGTATTAGGAAAAAAACCATATAAGCTTGATTTTAAAATATTATTTTAAAAGCCTCATAAGAGTCTCTGTGAAAATGTTGTAGAACTGGTTTTAAGCAGAAATCCGAACCACCACTCATGGAGATCCAGGTTCAGCCACAACTCCTTATTCTTCAAGATGGAGAGGACTGTGATGTTTTTTCAGTTTTGCATTATTTCTGAAAAAATAACTCCAGGTTTCATGATTGAAATTATTGAAGGATGTTCATTGAGGGATGTTGGGACTTGTGACAAGTGCAAGGGCACAAACTGGCTTACAATGAACTAGATATTCATTGCATTTCAGCTTCCCTGTCCTCTTGTTCAGGAAAAGAAACTAACATTTCTAAAAATCCTTATGCATGTATATTTGTGCTTGATAAAGAGGATTAAAAAAATACACAGTAGGCTCCCTCTCAAAATATGGATTTAATTCCTTAGACAACACAAAAGTTAACTACAACAGATTTACATCAGACACTACACACACTCTGGGGCAGATCATTGGCTGAGGATCTGCTCCCTTGTATTTTTTCTTTCTCCTACAGATCCAAAATTGCTGAACTCATTCTTTGGCCAACCAATGAGCCTCAGAGACCACCTCCAAAGCTATTCTGTAAATTGGCTCGCAACAGCCTATCTTGAAAGAGTGGCAAACTATAAATGTTGCTCTGTACTTTCCTTTTTCTTCCCATGAGCTGCACTATCCACAAGAATTAGATTCCCTAAAATGCTCCCGCACCCTGGTAACAGAGTAGCAAATTGTTGCTCTGCTGCTAATCCACTTGGCTGATCTCAGAAAAAATTGAGCACACACATCATACTTTAACATTTTAAAAAGTTTATGTGATATTATTAGTTCTAGTCTGTTACTTTACAATGCATTGTTGCGGTGACAGTAAGGTATAATGATCTGTAAAAAGAAAAAATCAAATATGTGACTGGCAATACCTATATTTCCCAAGAGATATTTTCTAATTGCAGGTTCAAGAATAGCAGCCGTGTTAGTCTGTATCCGTAAAGAAAGCGAGGAATACTTGTAGCACCTTAGAGACTACCTAGTTTATTTCAGCATAAGCTTTCGTGGGCCTATAGCTCACTTCATCAGATGCATAGAATGGAACAGAAGATGCATTTATACACACAGAAAGAAGAAAAATAGTACATTAGCATACCAATTCTAAGAGGGCTGTTAAATGTAGATGGCCATTATCAGCAGGAGAAAAAATACCTTTTGAAATGGATGTCTGTGTCAAGTAAATTAACTCAGGAAATGCAATCAATTAGTGTAATGAGAGAACCATTCACAAGTCCTATTTAGCCCCTGGTTAATTGTATCCAATTTGAAAATTAATTTAATTTTCTCAGTTTCTCATTGGAGTCTGTTTTGGAAGTTTTTCTGTTTCAAAATTGAAACTATCAAATCTTTAATGGAATGGCCAGGAAGATTGAAGTGTTCTCCTACTGGTTTTTGAATGTTATGATTCCTGATGTCAGATTTGTGTCAATTTATTCTTTTCCGTAGAGACTGGCCAGTTTGGCCAATGTACATAGCCAAGGGGCATTGCTGGCACATGATGGCATATATCACATTGGTCGACGTGCAGGTGAATGAGCCTCTGATGGTGTGGCTAATGTGATTAGATCCTATGATGGTGTCAGTTGAATGGACATGGCACTTTTGTAGCCAGCATTGCAAGGTATTTATGTGCCAGATATGCTAAAGATTCCTATACTCCATGCTATGGCCACCATTCCAGAGGACATGCTTCCATGCTGATGATGCTCATTAAAAAAATAGTGCATTAATTAAATTTTTGACTGAACTCCTTGGGGAAGAATTGTAAGTCTCCTGTTCTCTTTTCCCCATATATTTCATGTTATAGCAGTCTCAGATGATGAACCAACACACGCTGTTCATTTCAAGAACACTTTCACTGCAGATTTCACAATACGCAACATGAGTTCTAAAAACAGCTACTGCACTCAACTCAAGGTTTAAGAATCTGAAGTGCCTTCCAAAATCTCATCAGAATGGGATTTGGAGCATACTTTCAGAATTCTTAAAAGACCAAACACTCAGATATGGAAACTACAGAACCCGAAACATGAAAAAAAAAAAAGAAAAGAAAGAAAATCAACCTGCCGGTTGTCTCCTCTGCTTTAGATTGTTATCAAGCAAAACCCGCCATCAGCATGGACACATGCTCCCTGGAATGGTGGTTGAAGCATGAAGGGCATATGAATCTTTAGCACATCTGGCACGTAAATATCGGTGACACCAGATACAACAGTGCCATGCAAACTCCTATTCTCACTTTCAGGTGACAATGTAAACAAGAAGCCGGCAACATTATCTCCTGCAAATTGTGACCAAAAACTTTTTTGTCTGAGCGATTGGCTGAACAAAAAGTAGGGTAGAGTGGACTTATAGGCACTAAAGTTTTACATTGTTTTGGTTTTTGAGTGCAGTTATGTAACAACAACAAAATTAAATTTGTAACTTGCCCTTTCATTATAAATGGATAGCAATATGGTACTTGTATGAGGTGAATGGAAAAATATTTTTTGTTTCTAATTTTTACAGTGCAAATATTTGTAAAAAGCAATATAAATGTGTTGTAACGGAAATCAATATATTTGAAAATGTAGAAAAAAATCCAAAAATATTTAATAAATTTCAATTGGTATTCTATTGCTTAACAGTGCAATTAAAACAGCGATTAATCACAATTAATTTTTTGAGTTAATCGTATAAGTTAACTGTGATTAATCGACAGCTCTAATCATAATGCTATGTGATGCACCCACACCGTGGAGTACTGAGTGCAGTTCTGGGCACCCCATCTCAAAAAATGTAGAATAGAATTGGAAAAGGTACAGAGAAGGGCAACAAAAATTATTAGAGATATATAACCTTGGACTGTTCAGCTTGGAAAAGAAACTACTAAGGGGGGATATGACAGAGGTCTACAATATCATGAATAGTGTGGAGAAAGTGTTATTTACGCCTTCATAACACACAAGAACCCAGGATCACCCAACGAAATTGATAGGCAACAGATTTAAAACAAACAAAGAGAAATACTTCACACAATACACCAGGGGTCGGGAACCTTTGAGAAGTAGTATGCCAAGTCTTCATTAATTTAAGGTTGTGTGTGCCTGGAAGCAAGGGCAACGCACCCTTCCTCCCCCCCCCCCCCCCCCGCCCTTCATCCCCCAGGTTCTGGCCACTTCCCGGAGCGGCGTGGGGGCAGGGCAGGCAGGCAGGGAGCCCTGCCCCTGGTGCACGCTGGCTGGAGCCATTCTAGGTGAACGGGGGTGGGGGAGGGGGGGGCTGTGGGCTGCAGAAAATAACCCCATGGGCCATGTGTTTGAGGCCTCTGTTCTATTTCATTACTTTGATGTATTCCTTACAGTTTTAGGGAAGTTTCGATTTGATTCCACATGACATCAGAAGTCTTTTTGATTTTATGGTGTCTTGATTATCATTAGAAATATCATGGCAAAAAACAGCTGCTCCTTTGGTTTAATGAAGGGTCAAAAGTTGTGACGGGTGGGCAATCCAAATGACCGACATGAAGCAACTGGTACATTTTACAAATGTTTACATGAACAACTGATCTTACACACTGCAATATGTTGCCAATTCTTTTTATAGCCCAAACCTCTGGAACTGCTTCTCTTCATAACATAGTAGCAATACTGACCTTTAGCAGTTACCAGTTTAGCAATCTCATGCCCTAGCTAAGGGTAAACACTAATGCTTTTTTAAACACTGCCACCTATAGACAGTTTGGACTCAACTGTTTAAATGTTCCCAAAGAAGGGATTTGGAAACCCAACCAGCAGTGTAGTCTACAAGAGTCATTTGTAACGGGATATCTGTGGCAAAGAAAACAGCAACAAGTCATAGATGATAAATTCTTCAGGAAAGGTATTGTGTCTTCATGTGTATTTATACAGCACTACACACAATGGGTCCCCAGTCCCAATTGGGACCTCTGAATACTGCTGCATTATACATTTTAAATAAGATGAATACAATTCATGAAAATATCTAAATTTAAGCTGGCAAAAGGTCACACTTTTTTGCAAACAGGTACTGGAACACGTTTCTGCAAATATAAATACATTTTTGAGAATCTTGAGAAGCTGAATTACATACTAAATACAAAGTAATTGTATATTTAAACATTAAATTTGTGACATAACTAGCCAAAAGCCAAGACATTTTAAGGTAAAAATGATATAATTATACACCCTTAACTCATACTAATAAGAAAGGGAAAGGTGACAACAGGAATATTAAGGATTGTAGTTTAAAACATTGCTTTTGGGTGATTGGATCCCAACTCCGTAACTTCCCTTATGGGCAAGACTATTTCATAGTCATTGAATTCCACCTCCAGTGCTGGCACCACCTATCCCCATACACAAGCCAATGGTTGGTTTGGAGTGGTGCAGGTGAACTTGGACTCGTCCTCTATAAGGGAAAGAAGCATTTTAGCATATATTTTTTTAACATCACCGACTATTTGTAAATACATATTTTAAAACGAATTTAAAACACCAGCTGAAAGACCATAGTGAATTTAATCATGTTAATACATAAGTATTTTGTAAAATACAGATATTTGCTGTAATGGAACTTAAATCTATTCATTTGAGAGTTGGAGTGTTTCAAGAATTTAACAGACGAAGTGGTGAAGAATTTTCGAGGAGGGCAATGAACCACCCTCACTGAACCCAAAGTGATTTGGTGATGTGTTGTATAAAAAATACTTTTCTAATCAATATGCTCTCCATTGCTTTTTAGAGATGCAGTTTACTCTTCCCAGAACAAAGTCAGAAAAAGCAGGTTTTGGAGGAAAAAAACTCAATGAGGGTTGTGTGGGAGTGAATCTATGCCCCTACCTGAGTGCAGGACGCAGAGGTGCAATGCTGAGTCCTTTTGTGCTCCTACATGTAGATTTCTACAAAGCAAATCCTGTGACCTTTGCCAACCCCCATACACCCCTTCAGGGTAGATCAGGGGTAGGCAACCTATGGCACGAGTGCTAACGGCGGCACACAAGCTGATTTTCAGTGGCACTCACACTACCTGGGTCCTGGCCACTGGTCCAGGGGGCTCTGCATTTTAATTTATGTGAAGCTTCTTAAACATTTTAAAAATCGTATTTACTTTACATACAATAGTTTAGTTATATTTTAATGACACAGAAAGAGACTTTCTAAAAACATTAAAATGCATTACTGGCACACAATCTTAAATTCGAGTGAATAAATGAAGACTCGGCATGCCACTTCTGAAAGGTTGCCGACCCCAGGGGTAGATCATTTGGAGGTTCCAGCCTCATAGCATTTACATGAGCCTTCTGCTGGGCTGAGGAACCTTCCTCCAGAGTTATGCAGTGGAAAGGAACAAAAACAACCAGTTTTTTTGCATATATACTTTTTATATTGACCAACGTGCCAAAAGAAAGCACAGGCCTTGTACTTAGTGGGGAAGGACAACATCAGGAACGTAAGTTTGATTTTAGTTGGGGATTGGTCCTGCTTTGAGCTGGGGGTTGGATTAGATGACTTCCTGAGATCTCTTTCAACCCTGATATTCTATGATAAGGGATACAGTAGACTCTCGATTATCCAGGATGATAGGGAAAAAAATAATTCTGATTAATAAAATCCTGGATAATCACCATCCATAGGAAATATGGGGATTGGAGGTTGATTCACCAGCCATCCTGCACCGGGGGGCCGGGGTGTTGGTTCACTGGCTGCCCTGCGCCCTGGTAGGGTTTTTTTGTGTGTGTGCTTGGGGCGGCAGCAAAGCCAGAGCCGGCCCTGTGAGTTGCGCATATTTTTTTTTGACATCCTGGTTAATCCACATCCTGGATAATCGAGAGTCTACTGTATTAGGAAAATCTTTCCAACTATAAGGGTAGTTAAGATATGGAATAGGCTTCCAAGGGAGATTGTGAAACACCCAACACAAAGTTTTTTAAAAATGGTTGGACAAACACTGGTAAGGGAGAGTCTAGGTTTATGTGGTCCTACGTCAGCGCAAGAGGCTGAACATAATTTCTCAAGGTCCTTTCCAGATCTACATTTCTATGATTCTATGATCTTTAGAAGATGCTGTTGAAACTGGGATGCATGTTAGACAGAGTGGGATTTTGATAAATTGCAAACCATAGTAGACAAGGTTTACAGTGGACATGCTGACAGATTTAATAACTGCTCAAAAACCACTGACAACTTCATAGTTCAAAATACCTTGCTTCACTGTATGAACAGCAGCATCCTGTTTAAAAGACAACATGACACATATACAACACAAAACATAAAATTTCTAAGCCTGTGCCAGTTGAATCCAGTGAACAACATTGTGCTACTGTCTCAATAAAACAGAACAAAAACCTTAGGTAAGTAGGAGTAACAGCATTCTGGTGCGCAATGTATTTCTCTTGATTCAGCAAGTGGGTCGCTTGCTTCTCCTAGGACAACGTGCTCCAGTGATTCCACTCAGATTTTGTAGTTGCTCAGAGTACTCACAAGTGCTCCTGTGCATGGCTGCACTGCGGGACAGGGAAGAGCCATCTTTTACCAGACTCCTACTGAGCCTTCTATTGCAAATTAAATTTGTCTTTCTTAATGGACTCCCTGAGGGTTGATGGTACAGCACACACTACCTATTCCGTGGTCCATTTGCACCCTACAAGGTTTCCTTGAATCATTTAAAAGCAACTAAACAAAACAACAACAACAAACTTGAACTAATAAGTTCAGAAGCAACACAGGATGCCTTAAAGCCCACCCCCTTCTTGCTGTGGATCAAGTTCTACTTACATAAATGTGCATACAAATCCCAAAGTTTTGAGCTACAGATTCATTGTACTAGACAGCTTGACCTGGTTTCTTCCCCTCTCCAGTACCTTCCACTGAAGTGATTACAATGTAAATACTACTAAGAGTTGAATGGGGGTCCTGGAATTTCATAAGCCTCTATTTGTTCTTAAGGAAGAAGTCAAATGATCAGTTTAGAGGCAGCCAGTGTAGTGAATTGTGACTACAGAATGATCAGTAGCCCAAACCAATGAACACATGTATCCCTGAATTCTGAACATGCTAAAGGCTTACTGTTAGAAGCCTTGCTAGAACACGAGTGATATAGTCGATCAGCTATAAGGAGAAAAATAATAGGGTCCTCCCCACATATTTTAAACACTTCAGGTGAAAGTTATTATTGCTTTCTAGTGAGATTCACAAACTCTCGTATTCTGCTGTAATTCTCCCTCATGTCCGGGCAAAACAAAAGATGCTTTGAAATGAGCCACACAAATAGCATACCACATGAGCTACATGCCTGACACGCTAAACAAAACACTCCGCACATTGCAGGGATTTCAAACATTTCTCGGGATGTAAAACTCACTTGACTTCAAACCTTTTCCCCGGTCTTCTCTCTCACCTGGACTTATGCAATTTAAAGAAAAAAACAAAAGCGTGTCTACATAGCTGAAGGGAAACCTGTACCATGTGTTTGGGATATAATCATCCTTCTAAAAGCCAGGCTAGCACAAATGGGTACCCTTTACTACATGCAGTGTAGAAACTGCATTTAGATTACAC
The DNA here is from genome assembly GCA_032164245.1 of Sternotherus odoratus. Lineage (NCBI taxonomy): Eukaryota > Metazoa > Chordata > Testudines > Kinosternidae > Sternotherus > Sternotherus odoratus. The sequence continues at coordinate 100,575,435 of JAVMKO010000005.1, forward strand.
TGAGGGCCAAGATGGGGGGAGGGGGGAAGAGAGAGAGAGAAAGAGAGAGAGATCTCTTTCACAGTCTCTCAAGGAAAAGCAAATCACGCACATTAAAAGTTTGACTTAAACTGTAAGCCATTGATGTTGGATTGGTTTTGAATTTATTATTTCTAACCAAATACAACAGATAGCCCCTGCTCATTTTCAAACCCACAGAGAGTCACTGTCACTGCTGCTGAAGAATTCTTCACTAAACAATTATTCCAGGTTATTTTTGTTTTCTAATTTCCAACAGAACAGAAAAATATGTAGAAATGTTTCTATATTTATTTTATGATGTGAAAAAGTCACTGTTATTCTTACTTTTATTTTGATTCTAAACAACATGTGCTCATGCTAAGCCTGGAAACAAATCACTTCAGCCTCCTTGATAGCCTATCCCAGATAAACATGATATTTCTAGTTACAGCATAGAAGAGGAAAACTGTTCTGTCAAAGCTTGAGGGCAAATACCAGTATACTTTGCAGAAGAAGAAAGCATGCTTGATGTTTTCTATTTTACTCTATTATTCTATTCATGGATCTGTTTTTTGTACTTCTATGAAAAAAGTAAAAGAAATGTTAGATTTTTTCCAGAATTAGAGATGTCCACCTTAGCCTAAGAATGTACAAAAAATGTTAAAGATAATTTACAGTATAGATAGAATAGATGCCTGACAAAGATTTCCATCGTCTTTTTATCAGGAAAAAAGAATGCCCCAATCTAGAAGCCACAGTTGTAACAGGCTCCATAAGCATTTTGGGAGACTGTATGTAGTCACATAAAATCAAGGAAGCCGTAGGCTTTTCTTCATAATACTGAGGGTGCATTGTATGCTTTTAGGAAGTACGGTCTACTTCAAAGAACAACCTGGTTGCCTTCTGTATTTACTATTCTTTCTACACATCAGGATGGTTTGTTCCTGCAACCTCAATAAGGAGTCTTTAAAATACAGCCAGCTCTCTTGGACTCCTTTCCTCTTCTTGTTCTTCTCCCAGGGGATCCTGCCTATCAGTTCCCTGAGGGAGTTAAAGTCTGGTTTTCTGAAGTCCTGGGTCCGTATTCTGCTGCTCTCCTTTTTTTCCTGTGTCAGGATCCTGAACTCGACCATCTCATGGTCACTGCCTCCCCAGGTTCCCATCTGCTTTTGCATCCCCTACTAATTCTTCACGGTTTGTGAGCAGCAGGTCAAGAAAAGCTCTGCCCCTAGTTGGTTCCTCCAGCACTTGCACTAAGAAGTTGTCGCCTACACTTTCCAAAAACTTCCTGGATTGTCTGTGCACTGCTGTGTTGCTCTCCCAGCAGATATCAGAGTGACTGAAGTCTCCCATGATAATACCAAGGGCTACTGCATAGTCCTTTGGCCTTCTGATAGCCCAACAGCAATCCGCTAATAGCTATGTTAAGTTACAAGTTCTTAATAAAAGGCTGAGACATCAGAAAATAGCACCTACGATATCATCTCAGGTATTTCTAAGGCCTCTGTCACTATGGTACTTCTATTTATGTAACTGATTATACAAAATTTTGGTGGACCTTTTGTAAAACACAGTAACACAACTGCAAATGCGTTGCAAGCTTTAAGGAAGTTATTTATCTATCGATTACAAAGCACCTTCTTCAAATACAGAAAAGGTTTAAGACATAACCAGAAAAAATAGCCTCAAAAACACTAACATTTCCAAATTGAAGTGAAATTTCTTCCAGGTAAATTAAATTCATTTAAAAACTAGGAATTGTTTAAGTTGTCCATTTCTTTGAGATGGATTAAAAACTGGATACATACCTGGGCAATTTACAACAAAAAAGCAATTTTGCAAGTCTGATGAAGAAATTTAATGGAGTAAAGCAATGGAATTTCTCTTCAGAGTTCAGTCCAAGTTTCCAAAACTGATCCATCCAAAAGGCATTAAGAATACTATTTTCCACAAAAAGATACATACTTTTAAATAAATATTGTAGGAGGAGGGGAAAAAAAAAACCCACTGTCTACAAAACAACTAGTTTGTTATTGAGCCCTTATGCAATACATTGATCCAACAAGCCATGCACAGCTCTCTAGTAATAAAAAGTATCAAACTGATGCCTAATTCTGGCTGAAGTAAATGGTTGATTTGCACACATCTGAAGGCAGAATCTGGTTCATAATCATTTAAGGGAGAATTAAATGTCTCTTAAAAAAAGAAAAAACTCAATTTCCTAAATCTTTTCAAGGAATCATTACAAATGTTTTCCTTTAATTCCTGCATCTCTAATATTCCTTTTCAACAATCAATACCACAGGGTACTTGTAAATGCTGGCTACTTTTTGTTTGAAATAAAGACTATTTGTGAAATCATTTTTTTAGAGATGGATCATAAACAAACAAACAAACAAAACAAAAAATATCCAGTGGAAATAAAGTACTACATGTTTTTACAAAGCTCTTCAAGAAACTGCAATAAAATCTGACATACGACAAAGAATGCTAGGCTAAATTTTCAAACATGGACAGCCACCTTAAGGCTGCCAAATGTGTCTCAGACCAAAATATCTCATTAAGATGGTTAAGAAGTTGTATCATTGTTATGATGATTAATATATTTGGCCTTGTGCAGGGAAAGTTTAATGAATTAAATATGAGGTAGTGTTTTAAAGGAATATATGAAGGAATTACAATCTGTAAAACAAATTTAAGGCTGGCAGGGACAATCTTAGCAAACGAAAAGTAGTTGAACAACTGATATTTGATTTCTGTAATAAACAGCATAGCTGCTTAATTTTCTAAGGGCCTAAGACTGGAGGAGGACAAGCACCCAAAACTCCCAACTGCCACTGGGTGCTGATCTAGAAGAGTTAATCCTACCTGGACTGGCTATAGTGTTGAGGTTCTTCAAGATGTGTGGTCCCTATCTGTATTCCACAAATGGGTATACATGCACTCCATACACCCAAGTAAGATGAGATTTGGGGCAAGTAGCATCTGTTGGCATATGTGCAGTTGCTTCTCTTATGCTCCAAATTGAAGAAATAAAGGGTGGCATGGACTAATGCTTCTCCAGTTTCTTCTTTTACAGCAAATCAGATAGGATCCAAAGCAGAGGGGAAGAAGGGTGGATAGTAAGACATAGATAGGGACCACACATCTTGAAAAACCTCCAATTGCAGATAAGTAACCTCCATTTCTTCGAGTGGTGGCCCCAATGTGTAATTCCACATGTTGATGGATTGGTAAGTAGTATTTATATAGGAGGAGGGTGTGAGAATACAGTTGGTATGAATTTCTAACACAGCTGTTCCCACAGCTGCATCTGCCAAGGAAGCCTGGTCCAGAGAAGAATTCTTCATAAAGATGTGGACGGAACTCCAGGTAGCCACCTCACAAAAGGTCTTCTCAAAAAGCTACTAGTGAAGTTGCTTGTACTCTTGGAGAGTGGCTCCTCATACTGCCCAGGGGATGAATATGTTCTGGTCATAGAATTGAATCTCAAGGACCTCGAGACTCCTCTAGTCCAGACCCTGCACTCATGGCAGGACCAAGGGTGCAGTCTTCTCTGCATCAACCTCCAAACGTGCCTCATACACCAAGCCCAGTGCCACTGGTGTTGCCAGCTGTTGCGCCGAAGTGGCATCCGATGAGTGGTGTGAAGGGGGCATCACCATAAGTGGCATTGTCCATATACGCCAATAAAGACCCTGCATTGGCCGTGCTGCCAATGTGATGCTGATGTTGATGCAGTCTCAGGTGCTCCTTCATGCCGGTAGAGTGTAGGCAAAGGGCTGAACTGCCCTTCTGCACTAGAGGAATCCCCTTCCATTGACCATGCTGGGGTCACCGACGCCTGAGTCTGCCATTGGAGACCAGTGCCTTGAGAGCAAGGGGACCGGTGCCAGGGGGACCAGAGATGTGACAGAATGCTCCCACAGGGTCGGCAACTGGGACCTGCACCCAGAGGACTACCATTGGGACGGCAAATGGTTCCAGTAGTATGGACACTGGTGTCTCCCTCTAGACAATCCATGTTGGGATGGCAGGGACCGTGATTGTGGTGCTTCTGACCAAGGGTGAGCCCCAGAGGATCTAGGCTATGACTCAGGTGATCTGCGGTACAGAGGTGAAAAGTGCTGTTTTGTTTGGGGGGGGGGGGGAGGGGAAATCAGTAGCACTCCATTGCCCCAAGGGGTCTTAGAGGCTGGCTTGCCCTTGGTGGGGAGCCTCTGACAATTTCTGTGGCATGTGCTGCATAAGCAGTGTGGGTGAAGGCCTTTGCTTTCTCAGCACTGTGAGAGCTTGTGAAGACATTGGTGCAGTCAGGGGCTTTGGGTCCATACTGCTCCCGGGAGTCAGTGGTGGACCTTTTAAGGGGCTATTGGTTCCAACCAGGAAGGCACAAACCCATGGCTCCAGAGTGGATGAGAGGCCCGGGGGGGGGGGGGGGGGGGGGAGAGAGGAAAGGACCCTTACCCAATGACCCTTCTTGCCTGCTGCCCAGGAGCCATACTTCCTCACCTTCTTTTGCTAGAACTTGCCATACTTCCTCACCTTCTTTTGCGCACACACCTAGAATGGAATTGACATGAGCATCCACTCGAAGATGAATGACGCTTTTGGAAGAATATCAGTAAGTGAACAGGTTGGCTCATGTGAAATTCTGAAGTGACCTTGGGGATGAATTTTGGTTGGAGACAAAGGGAGAAATACGAGAGCACTGGGACTGCTATGAGTGCTTTCAGTTCACCTCTCTGTCTGGCCGACGAGATGGCAACTAAGAAGCCGTCATGGAGATGTAGAGCATTTGGCCAGTGATTCAAAAGGTGGTCTGGTTAGAGTTGACAGTACCAACTTGAGGTCCTATTGCGATGTGTTTCATAACTGCCAGGAAGATCCTTTCAAGAAAGTCTTGAGGTCTTCCAAGGACTGAACTGTGGTAGGGTGAATAAAGATAGAGTGGCCTTCCACCAAAGAATGAAAGGCACTGAATGTTGCCAGGTGGACTTTCAATGAGTTAAGAGAAAGTGCTGATATTTTGTGGGACAGGAGATAGTCTAAAGTGACAGGGACATCTGCGGATTCTAATAATGGATTCCATTGTGACCAAGTAAAGAAACCCCTCTATTTAGGTAAATATTTTCTAGTGGAGATTTTTCTGATGTGATTTAGTATCATTTGGACAGCCTCTGAACATGAACATTTCAGTTTTGATGCCCATCCAAACACCAGATTATGAAATGAAGATAGTCTGTGTTGGAATGTCTGATCCTGCCCTTGCCCTGAGTTATCCAGAAAAAGTAAATATAGATGGGAGGACAGGGTGACATTTGTAGAAGATCTAGAAACCAAAACTGTTTGGGCCAATTGGGTGTGATGAGAACACAACTGACCCTGTTGTGAAGAACTTGATGTAGGAGGGGATGGGAGGAGAGATGTACTTAAAATGGTCCATCCAGGAGAAAAGAAAAGCATCACCCCTGCAGTCTTGGCCTAATGCTGATCCAGAGTAGTTAAGATTTAATTTCTTGTTTGTTTGGGAGATGAACAGGTCCCAAGATTGTGTTCCTCACAGTGAAGATTTTGGTCAAGATAAAATTGTGTACTTCCCACTCAGTCTACAGAAAAGTGCCTGCTGAAATTATCCACCAGAGTATTCTGCACACTTGGTACCTACATCACTGAGAGCATGATGTGGTTCTTGATGCACCAGTTGCATAAGTCCACTACCTCTATACATAGAGGACGAGACCTGCTCCACTCTTTGTTTTATATCAAGTTGTCCAACATTATTTGGATGTGGCAGAAGGAGGAATTCTTATGTTTCCCTAGCCTCCGTTTGCCAGAAGCTGGGAATGGGTGACAGGAGATGGATCTCTTGATTACCTGTTCTGTTCATTTCCTCTGGGGCACCTGGTATTGGCCACTGTCGGAAGACTGGATACTGGGCTAGATGGACCTTTGGTTTGACCCAGTATGGCCATTCTTATGATCTTGTAGGAATGTGTTGCAAGCTATGAAAACTGCCACCATCTCCAGCAGATTGAAATGCATTCTGGCTTCCCATGGGAACCGAGAACTTGGGTAGTGTGATTGTTCATACAAAACCCTAATACCAGGAGGGATGCATCCATCATTATGGTTACGTCCGGGGTGGGTGGAAGAAAGGGGAGTCGCATCTGGTCTGGTTTTGTCCACTATATGAGAGAGCTTTGACTTTTGGTTGAGATAGCTATCTTGGTATTCATGTTGTCCTTATCTGGTAAAGTGAACAGACTGAAGCCAGTCCAGCAAGCAATAAACGTGAAGTCTGGTGAATGGCATTATGTATGTATAGGCAGCCAAGTGGTCTATTATGGAAAGGCAGACCCTGATAGTGGTGTCAGGTCTCAGGGTGACTTGGTTTATCAGGTATCAGAGAGGTAGCTGTGTTAGTCTGGATCTGAAAAAGCAAAAAAGCCCAGTGGCACCTTATAGACTAACAGATATTTTGGAGCATAACTTTCATGGGTAAATGCCCACTTCGTCAGATGCATCAGATGCTTGCTTTATCAGGCTGTTCATAGCCTAAAAAACTGTCTATAGGGAGGGTAAGCTTTTCAGGAGGATGGTTTAGGGTCACTCCTATGAAATCTATTGTCCTCATGGGACTTTACTTTGTTTACATACTCTCAACAATGTATGTACTGGAGTAAGCATAGAGTTGCCAACTGGACCTCCAGGTTTGATCTGCTTCTGAGTAATCAGTCATGATATGGGAAGACCATATTTCATCTGGGCCACTACTACAAAGAAAATTTTTGTGAAGACCCTGAATCACCAGCCTGAATTGTACCCTAAATTGGTAGTGCTCTCGTCCTACTAAGAATCTGAGAAAATCTTCAATTTGGATATTCACCAGTCACACAGAAGTGAGCATCTTTTGTGTTGAGGACCATAAACCATGTGTTCTCTTCCAGGGAGGCCATTTCTGATGCCCAGTGCTACCACACAACATTTTGATTTGCAAATAAAGACTTTTAGTTGGCATAGCTTAGGAATTGGCCTCCATCCTCCATTTTTCTTGGAAATTATGGAATATGAGAACTAGAATCACTTCTGGTTGGGACGGCACCTGCTCTATGGCACCCTTCTGGAGGAGAGAGTTCACCTCCTGATGAAGGACCTCCTTGGGAGAGTCATCCCCGGGAAGGAGCTGGGAAAAGGAGCACGAGACAAGGAAGTGAGATAAACACCTCATCCCCAGCCCCACCCCAGAGCCTGAACCCCCAGCTGGAGCCCTCCCACCCCCACATGCTCCAGCTCCCTGCCCTGGCCCTGATCCCCCTCCCGCTCTTCAAACCCCTCAGGACCAGCCCAGAGCACCCTCCTATACCTCAAACCCCTCATCCACAACCCCACCCCACAGCCTGCACCCTCAGCATCGTCAAACCCCCCCCACACACACACTTCACCCTCCCAGTCTCAGCCCAGAGCTCCCTCCTGTCCCCACCACAGAGCCCACACTCCCAGATAGAGCCCTCACCCCCTCCTGTAACCTAACTCCAATTTCATGAGCATTCATGGCTCACCATACAATTCCCATACCCAAATGTGGCCCTTGGGCCAAAAAGTTTGCCCATCCCTGTTCCACACAGACTTTTTGTCTCCGGTTACCTAGTTGGAAACGTTTTTCAAGAGGGGGACACACACCCTACTCTATTTCTCTGCTCATTGATTCACTACACCTGAACTTTAAAAGGAAGCAGCTACTGGACTGTGGAGGGGTTCTGAGCTAAAAAGTTTGGTCAGTAAGGGTGCTGAAAGTACCTGGGGAGAAAACAGCTTTGAATTTAATGTAGTTTAAGTTAAGCACCAATAGCGTCTTATCCTTTATTTTTCTTGTAACCATTTCTGACTTATGACTCATTACTTATATTCACTTAAACTTTCTCTCTTTGTGATCAGTCAACTTGTTTTATTTAACCCAGAGTGTTTCAACTGAAGTGTCTGAGAAACTGTTTGGGGTGGCAAGTTTTATACATATTATTTCTACTAAAGAGATAAATGGCATAAGTGATCTCTCTCCTGCCATCCATCAGAGGCTAGGGACACCATTCCTTACCCATCCTGGCTAATAGCCATTAATGGACTTAAATTCATGGAGGTTATCCAGGTCTTTTTTAAACCCTGTTACAGTCCTAGTCTTTACAACCTCCTCAGGCAAGAAGTTCCACAGGTTGACTGGCCGCTGTGTGAAGAACTTCTTCCTTTTATTTGTTTTAAAACTACTGCCCATTAATTTCATTTGGTGGCCCCTAGTTCTTATATTATGGAAACAAGTAAATAACTTTTCCTTATTCACTTTCTCCAGACCACTTATGATTTTATATATCTCTATCCTATTCCCCCTTAGTCTCCTCTTTTCCAAGCTAAAAAGTCCTAGCCTCTTTAATCTCTCATATGGGACCTGTTCCAAACCCCTAATCATTTTAGTTGCCCTTCTCTGAACCTTTTCTAACGCCAGTATATCTTTTTTGAGATGAGAAGACCACATCTGTACACAGTATTCAAGATGTGGGTGCACCATGGATTTATAAAAGGGCAATAAAACATTCACCATCTTATTCTCTATCCCTGTCTAAATGATTTCTAACATCCTGTTTGCTTTTTTTGACTGCTGCTGCACATTGCATGGATGTCTTTAGAGAACTATCCACAAGAACTCCAAGATCTTTTTCCTGATTAGCTGTAACTAAATTAGCCCCCATCATATTGTATGTATAGTTGGGGTTATTTTTCCCCCCATGTGCATTACTTTACATTTATGCACATTAAATTTAATTTGTGATTTTGTTGCCCAATCACTTAGTTTTGTGAGAATTTTTTGAAGTTCTTCACAGTCTGCTTTGGTCTTAACTATATTGAGCAGTTTAGTATCATCTGCAAACTTTGCCACCTCACTGCTTACCCATTTCTCCAAATCATTTATGAATAAGTTAAATAGGATTGGTCTGAGGACCAACCCTTGGGGAACACCACTAGTTACCCCTCTCCATTCTGAAAATTTACCATTTATTTCTACCCTTTGTTCCCTGTCTTTTAACCAGTTTCAATCCATGAAAGGATCTCCCCTCTTATCCCATGACCACTTAAATCAGAGCCTTTGGTGAGGGACCTTGTCAAAGGCTTTCTGGAAATCTAAGTATACTACGTCCACTGGATCCCCCTTGTCCATATGTTTGTTGACCACTTCAAAGAACTCTAATACCGGGGTTCTTAAAGTGGGGGTTGTGACCCCTCGAGGGGTCATGGGCCACTTTTGTGGGGGTCACGAGCCCCTACCCCAGCAACTCACTGCTGCGGGATCCCCAAGCCCTGAGCCCCAGTGGCTGCCCCGAGCCCCAGTGGCTGCCCCGAGCCCCGCCCCGCGGCTGCTGGAGCTGCGATCCCAGGCTGCCGGAGACCCAGCTCTTGCAGGGGGCTGCCTGGGGATTGCAGGCTGGAGCCGCCAGCCCCCTTCCCCACCCCAGCTTTCAAAGGGGACAACTATTAAAATAAATTCTATTTAAAAATAACTTTTCCACTTCTTTTTAATTAAATAAAAATGTTTTAGTCTTAAAATTAAAAAGCAGTGAGAAAAGGTAAATTCATTTTAAGCAATGGGGTTTATATTTAGTATTAACAGTATTAAATATCAAAAATGTGTATTTAATTTCTAGAGGGGTCACGGTCAGAAGCTCAGTGTTCAAAAGGGGTTGCCAATACAAAAAGTTTGAGAACCATTGCTCTAATAGATTAGTAAGACATGATTTCCCTTTACAGAAACCATGCTGACTTTTGCCCAACAATTTATGTTCTTCTATGTGCCTGACAATTTTATTCTTTACTATTGTTTCAAATAATTTGCCCAGTACGGATGTTAGACTGTAGTCTAATTGCCGGGATCACCTCTAGAGTCATTTTTAAATATTTGCATTACATTAGCTATCTTCCAGTCATTAGGTACAGAAGCTGATTTAAAAGGATGGGTTATAAATCATAGTTAATAGTTTCGCAATTTCATATTTGAGTTCTTTCAGAACTCTTGGGTGAATGTCATCTGATCCTGGTAACTTGTTACAGTTAAGTTTATCAATTAATTCCAAAACCTCCTCTAGTGACACTTCAATCTGTGACAATTCCTCAGATTTGACACCTACGGAAGACGGCTCCGGTTTGGGAATCTCCCTAACGTCCTCAGCCATGAAGACTGAAGCAAAGAATTAATTTAGTTTCTCCGCAGTGACTTTATTGTCTTTAAGTGCTCCTTTTGTATCTTGATCATCCAGGGCCCCACTGGTTGTTTAGCAAGCTTCTTGTTTCTGATGTACTTAAAAACATAAGCAGCAGGAAGAGGAGAAGGCTGGGTGGTACAGGACACACATTTCTGGGGGGGAAAACACAAGACTGGGAGCGTGTTGGGGGTCCAATCAAAGCTGGTAAGACCAGACTGTAACCCAAGCGTGACTGGCAGGCTGCAGTTACTCAAATAATCAAGATATGGCTTGCATGCTGGAAGGATGTTTGTGAGCAGCACAAGTGGGAGCTCCTTCAGCAAGGCATTGTAAAGAACCCAAGGTTTCAGGGAACAGAGGAGACAGCTGCTCTTTAGTCACGATTTTACGGTGTGTGGCAAATAGCCATCGCTACTGTGGTGGGTTAGGGTGCCATCCCTTGCCCCTATTCTTGGGCAGTGTGGGCTCAGCTTGGGCCGGGGGGGAGTGAGGGAGGAAGAGAAGTGGGGAGGGGCCCCAGGTCCACCCCCTACTCTGGGTCCCAGCCCCATCAACTTTGTGGACTGTTTACCTTCTTTCTGCTTGGGCAAGGTTTCCCTTCTCCTGGTAGGCTGGTTAACAGCACTCTAAATCTAGTCAACTCTCCTTCCCCTCCCTGTTTGACTGAAGCAGAGGTTTTTATTAGGTCTCGGATGGGGCCTTAACTGGCTTCAGGCATTCTAATTACCCTGCAGGGAATAAGGCTCTGATCATCCGGACATAGGGCATATCTACCTCCCATCTATCACTCTCCTGCTGCCCTCTGGCCCTGCTGCATCACACCCGGTATGTTACAGACGAACAGCAAATGCTACACTTGGTGGCAATATGAACCTCCTCTAGGCAATAAAGGCAGCACTGGTGCTGGTTACTGACACAGAAAGAACAGGGTCAGAAGACCATTCTAAAACCCTCAGAATCTTGGCATAGTCCTCCTTCATGGGGAGAAACTTCCTGAGGCAGGAAGATTAAGCTATGTTAACTATAACGACACTAACACACAAAGTCTACACTTACATATTGTAAGCAGTTTTTAGTATTTACAAGAATAGAAGTAGAGGATGATCATAGGACACAGCAAATTCCAACTCAGGCCATGGAGTGTGGTTAGGAGGAACCGGAGAGGATTCTGTCCATGCCACCCTTTATGCTCTTGCTTTGAAGCATGAGGAGAGCAACTTGCTTATGCACAGGCCAACAGAACTACTTGCTACAAATCTCCAGTCTCAGGTGCATGGTGCACATACATATCCATGTGTGGAATGTATATAGGGACCAGTACTCCAACAAGATCAGAAACCTACTGAGCTAAAAATATTTCTAAGATCTCTGGCCATATCTTGCTAAGTTATAGCTTCTAAACATGAAGATAACTAGTTCAAAGCTTGAGATTCTAGAATACTTTTGTATTATACCCAAAAGATGTCTTAAGCAAGAAACTGAAAGTTGGCCCTTATTTTGCAACAACAATAAATCCATCACCCATGCATCCAAAAAGCATATTAGTGCCCTTGCGCTGAAGAAAATCATTAAAAAGGTTGAGGATGATTGTCGAACCAGAATAGCACAACAGAAAATTACTGTGAAAAAAGTACAGAAAATATAATAGGGCTCCCACAATACTAAGACCTTTGCTTCTCTGTTAACATCTGTTTACAAAGTTTCCATGGAAACCTGCAGCTAACACATGAATGTTCTTGTTACATTATATTTTGAACAGAAAATCCTTTGTGAAAAAAGGCCAACAACCACCTAATGAAATTATAATGACCTTCACTATGCCCAGTACAGCAGAGGCATGACACTATCTCATGGTATAGCTACTGCTATAGATTTGTTTTATATGCCCATCCTGAATTGAAGATGTACATAGCGACTTTTAAATTCTTGATGCAGTGCCTGATTTTGCTCCCCATAAAGTCAAATCCGAAAAGTCCCAGCATTTCAGAACTGCTCTCTAACAGCCTGATCCAGTGCCAATAGAAGTCAGCGAAACAACTCCCACTTACTTCAATGGACTTTAGATTAGGGCCTCAAATGAGCTAGTATTAGTGTGTGGAGAGTACCCCAAATTACATGTAGCAATCCCACAATATTAAATATATGCAAAATAAATTAAACAGAAAATTTGTTTTTGTAATGGGTATGCCAAACACACACAATATAAGAGAGAAAACTAGTCACCTTACCTTAATTTTTATTTCTCATAATGGCATGCATCCACTGGTCTGGACATTTCTCATGGATTAGATCTGTTCATTCCACCACAATGCAGGCAGAAAAATTCTACCCTGGAAGGAGATGTGGTATGAAATTTCAGGAGGATTGGTTTGTTTTGGTTAGTTAAGGGTATGTGTCTATGTGTAAACAGACTAATATGAAACAAGCTTCAGTTTTGACTTTCTTTAAACAGCAGTTCTACCCTGAAGAAAGCATCTACATAAAAATGACATCTTTTTATTCAAGAGATCCACTTCATATAGGTATAATGTGGAGTCCCCATCTCTATTGTATTGACGAAAACGTGCTTTCACTACATTTTACTCCTTGTAAGGCTGCATAGGCAGAGCAAACTGAATTCTTTCCCTTTTGGTGCACCAAAAGCATTGTTTACTAAATTCCACACATTTGTGTCTGTGCAAAATGATTAAAGATTACGTGACTGCAGGGTAAAAAGTGAAAGAGAAATTAGCCTTGTAGACTCATTGCTGGGAATGGCGCATGAGACGGAAAGAACCCAGCTTGACTTTCTGATCCCAGGTGGAATTTGAGGGGCTGGTAATTAGAGATTCCGATTTCTGTATCAAACATGCTCAATTACACATTGATACATACACCAAAAATGAAATCTCATTACACCATTTATGTAGTCAGAGTCCATTCTTCAAAATGCAATGAGAATTCCATAAAATGGTGTTTTATTTTCAAAAATAATGAACTTAGATTTTAAAAAAACAAACAAACAAAAAAAACCAAACAACTTTTCTTTCCCAATACTCTTGAATTACTAAGTTTATTTTTATAGTTTTACTACAGGAAACTATGACAGAAAGCTCTCAAATGTCAACACAAAACTAAGTTTTTATTTAATATCTGAAAAACAATGGCTAAGGCCTTTACACACTATTGCTACAGATTTCTGAATTAATTCTGAAGACAAGCCAATGCTTCCTTTCGGGTTAATACTCAGAACAAAAGTACATATTGGGTTAGCTATGACACTTATTGTTCTAATACTTTAATAGCCTATTGTTCACTCTTGGTTGCCTCAGCAAGATAAAACATTGAAAAAAGCATTTCCTGACAGGAAGTGAATTCCCACTGTGTCTCACAGGACTCCCGCCTAAATCTCCACTTCACAGAAGGAGTGGCAGCCCTCTTCTGTGATTGCAGAATGACAAAGAAATCATGGGTTTTGTTTATTAAACTATGTAGTCTGTGGATACTGCAGCTCAAGATGCAAACTGCATTGTATACTGCATGATTTACCATTCAACTACAGTTATGCTACCAATCCTGAAAAAAGTTATTAGGGCTGTCGATTAATCACAATCTCACAGGATTAACAGTGCGATTACAACTGTGATTAAATCGAGATTAATTTTTTGAGTTAAACAATACCAATTTAAATTTTTTAAATATTTGTTGATGTTTTTCTACATTTTCAAATATATTGATTTCAATTACAAACACAGAATACAAAGTGTACAGCACTCACTTTATATTTTTATTACAAACTAGCTGAAATACCCGGCGTTGCTTGGAGTATTTGTAATTGGAAACTGGGATGTTGCTCTGGTATGTTCCTTTAATCTTCTTTGGCGTTGTTCGGCTGTTTCTGTGGCCCTGGATTCATAATTTCGTATTATTATGTAGCCGTTTCTCACGTTATTCAGAAGTCTCATTTTGTCTAATTAATTTCATTCTCTTGCATTTAGATGTGGTTTCTGAGATACATTTTCGCTTTTTACGCGGCATAACAAATGGGGTTCTTTTTAAGAAAAACACAGTGTATTTAATTATGTTTGCGCTACACAACACTAAGCTCTGTATCTGTATTATTACATCATAACTATGTCACAGACAACAGCATGTGTTAACCTGCTGCCCAGATGATGTTATGTGAGCTGTGTAGTTGATGTTAATGAGCTTTAAAGAATTTCACCCCTAGGGGGTGTAAGAGGTGAGATTTTAAAAATTTTCGATTCTTACCCTGATTAGGACCCTAAAACCTATAACTGTATCAAATTTCAAGTCTCTAGCTCAAACGGTGTGGAAGGAGTAAGTGCACATACATACACGCATACACCATTTGACTTTTTTATATATATATATATATATATATATATAGATTTACACTGTAAAAATGAAAGAAGAAATAGTATTTCTCTGTTCACCTCATACAAGTACCATAATGCAATCTCTTTATCATGAAAGCGTAACTTACAAATGTAGACTCATGTATAAAAAATAACTGACAAGTTTGTTTACATTTGCAGGAGCTATAATTCTGCCGGCTTCTTGTTTACAATGTCACCTGAAAGAGAGAACAGGTGTTACCATGGCATTGTTGTGGCCGGCATGGCAAGATATTTATGTGCCCAATACGCTAAAGATTTATATGTCCCTTCACACTTCAACCACCACTCCACGGGACATGCGTCCATGCTGATGACTGGTTCTGCTCGATAACAATCCAAAGCGGTGCACACTAACGTTCACTTTCATGATCTGAGTCAGACTGCTACCAACAGAAGGTTGATTTTTTTTTTTTTTGGTCTTTTAGGTTCTGCAGTTTCCGCATCAGAGTATTGCTTTTCTAAGACTTCAAAAAGCATAGTCCACACTTTGTCCCTCTTATATTTTGGAAGGCACTTCAGATTCTTAAACCTTGGGTCAAGTGCTGTAGCTATCTTTAGAAATTTCACGTTGGTATCTTCTTTGCAGTTTGTCAAATTGGCAGTGAAAGTGTTCTTAAAATGAACAACATGTGCGCGGTCACCATCTAAAACTGCTATAATACGAAATATATGGCAGAATGTGGTAAAACAGAGCAGGAGACATACAATTCTCCCTCAAGAAGTTCAGTCAATTTAATTAGCCCATTTTTTTAACGCGAGTCATCAGCATGTCCTTTAGAATGGTGGCTGAAGCATGAAAGATGCTAAAAACATTTGTATGCAATCTGGCACGTAAATACCTTGAACGCCAGCTACAAAAATACCATGTGAACGCCTATTCTCACTTTCAGCTGACGTAAATAAGAAGCGGGCAGCATTATCTACTGTAAAATGCAAACAAACTTGATTGTCATAGTGATTGGCTGAACAAGAAGTAGAACTGCGTGAACTTGTGGGCTCTAAAAAGTTTTACATTGTTTTGTTTTTGAGTGCAGTTATGTAACAAAATTTCTACATTTGTAAGTTACACTTTCACAATAACAAGATTGCACTACAGTACATGTATGAGGGAAATTGAAAATACTATTTCTTTTATCATTTTTACTGTGTAATTATTTGTAATAAAAATATAAAGTGAGCACTGTACATAGTTTAATTAAAATTATATTTGAAAATGTAGAAAACATCCAAAAATACTTAATAGAATAGCACTTAAGTAACAGTGCGATTGTGATCAAGTTTTTTAACCGCTTGACAGCCCTAATTAATATATCAAAGTGCAGCCCCAATTATAGTTATCCTCTGTATGCTATATCTGGAGGATTAAGCTCTCATCTGACTATTTCTAGAATTCAGTGACAATCAGACTAAAATTATTTCTATACAATAGTCTGGTATCCTTTCTAGAATGTTAAAATGTTAGATGACATCAAATTTACAGTGAAATTATTGGTACTAAATAGCATTTATTCATTCAGAGTGTGCCTTTTTAGTAGGTGACATTGATAATGTAATAATTTATAAGTAACATATGCTGTAGATAAGTGCTCTGAGATTATGCAGGGAGTGGAATAAATACTGAACAGACAAATTAATACAACAGTACAATAATTATGAGAAGATAAAAAAAAGTTGCTTGTTACACATCATTATATACTCTTCCAATTAACATGAACATTAAGGATGATTATTAACATCCTGCTAACAAGACATCTGACTCTCTGCCATAATATAGTAATAATGAAAATGTGCTCTGTCTACATCAAATGTACCAGCAACATTTTTAACGGTTTGTCCTCCCATTGGTATGCACTCATGACTCATTAGTTTTAATGAGAATGAGGCAAATGCAATCAATGGCAGAATAAATTCCAGGAGATTGCATAACTAAATTGCACCATGCATGAGATGTAGCATCAACTTCTAAAGAAAGCAAACTTTCTGTAAGATAATACTCTTGCTGGAATTCTGCACCACTGCAAAGTGCAGAATTTGCACAGAATTAATATTTCCTGCAGATTCCCCTCTTCCCTCTCCCATGCACACCTCCCCTCCCCCCAGCAAAAATTTATTATTTCCACCAAAGTTTTTTCTGCCCAGGGTTGACAGGGGGAAACCCCAACCGAACACGATTATATAACAGAGAAAGTTCTTTCATAGAAGATTCCCAATCAGTGTTCACTACCTACAATGCAGTTTAGAACTTCATACCTTTGGGTAGTGAACACATTCCTATGGAGCTTTTGCTTCACGATGAAATTATGACTAATCAAACCAAATAGCAAAACTCTGGGCTTCCAGGTAATCCTGCAAGTTACAATTACAAATATACACATGCTGTATATTTTTAAAAACTCTGATTCACCCCATAGCAAACATCATGCTATGTAAATTCCTGATTCTGTAACCATGTAAATGTATTGGCAGGATGGTAGGGTAAAGTTCACCTCTCAGGCTGCTTCCTCAGCACCAATCAGCAAAGTCTAGTTCTGTCCATTTATGTCACTTTCAGTGCTCAATGAGGCAAGGAAATGGATTAGAGTGCTAGTCTGTAGAAACAATGCTAAACAACTATGCCAAAACTGAGTATCCAACTCCCAGGCTCAGCTTTATATGCCCGACTTCATAAAAGTTAATGGAATAAATGAAGTTTAAAAAACCCAAGTAAAACCTATTTCCAGATGGTGAAACAAGATTTGCCTGTAGGAAATACTTCTTAAATAGAATATATTTTTGTAAAGAGAAATATGTAATTTTAAATACAATTTTACAAGAAAATCTAGTTTAAGACATTTTAGAAGTTTTGGTTTTAGAATCTGCTCATGGCGTAAGAACTAAGGAAATATAAATACGTGACATTACATATAATGCTGAAGGCTATTAAAAAACCCTCCTTACATACAACCTTCTCATAGTTTTAAATCAGAACATACCCCTCTGATAAGTCCCTATTTATAGTGTCATGCATTATGCAACTTTGATTTAGTTCATGATATATTCTGGTTTTACTCAGTTTTAAACACATCCATTTTGATTTATAATCATTCAACTGTACATCTTAACGGTAGTGTCAAGAAATCACTATCATATCACAACTGAATTCTTCTCTGAACATATAAGTGTAGAAATGCACGTCAATGTATTCCAAAACAAGAGCCCTATCTAGCTCCTACTGAAGTAAAAGTTTCCATAGAATGAAATGGAAGCACAAGCAGGCACCATGTTCCCAACACTCCCCATCCCCCAAAGAACAGTAACAATAGAGGGAAAAAAATCTCAGCAGAAGAGTTAAACCTAGATTAACTGAATACTGACTGCATGGAGAAAACAATAATTCAGACACAAAAATTCAACTCACCATTCACCTAACTACATACATCAAGGATGAAAACAAAAATGTTTGAAATAGAAGAAAATAAAAAAATATGCTTCAAATAACTTTCTTCTGCATGCCTCTCTAACAGCTCTGTGAAATACACAGCAGCAATAGCACAAAAGCATCTTTATGGCAGGAATAAAAGGCTCTTTAAATGCTCCTTTTATTTTTTATTGAATGAACCCACTCTTACACAAAGTTCATGCCACGATGTCTCAAGCTTCAATATTGCCAGATCATGAAGTTGTCAGTCCGTTAATTCTGGTAAATTACAAACAGAGCAATTTGAAGTATGTATGAAATTCTATATTGGATCAAGTAATTAAATTGTAATCAAGTAGTTGATTATAAAGATACCAGCATTTTATGATACTTAGTAGTCAGTAAAATGTTAACTATGTTCTTCTGATTAATTTTTTTCCCCCCAAAACAAGTGCTTCACACGTACTAACTGAAAACAGTTCTTTCAGAGCCACTTTCTTTCATGGAGAAACTAAGGAGTTTACTGAGATAGGAAGTCAGACTCCTCCCAATAACAGTATTAACCATTTGTGTGGCTTACAGTTGCCATTGCCATAGACTTAACAAATCTATACTACCGGTACCTATGTTTGTTTATATGGAAGCATATTGGAACAGACCCTTTTTTTTGTATTTTTTTTAAGCAATGGGATAAGAGAGCTTCAGTTTAAATGGATATTGTGTAGCGTAGCAATTCTGGATAAACCTTGCCCTAAAGATGACCTTTCTGATTTTACAAGCTATCCAAAGTATATGCAAAAAATCAAGGTTGGAGCACTTTCAGAAGAACCCCCCACTACCACAAGACTTACAGAATGCAAATCATATGCAAGTTTGGCAAACCAAGTATTGCTACCAAGTACTGATGTGATCTACAGGAACATTCAACTGCAAGCACATCAGGAGACTGGAAAATCCTGCACCTAAAAATGTGGGCTTTTGCTCATAACCTCCATCAGTTCTTAGGAGAAGTGCATTTTCCCATCTTTTAACCTTTAAATTAGGCAGATAGGGCATTAGAAGAAAACAAGAAAGGATTGACAAGAAGGTTGAACAGAAATTGGTCTGTTTCTAAGTTGAGCCTTTGCAGATTTCACATGCCCTTCACTGCGATGAAAGTTTCATCTTGTCTGCAAAATTTTGTAGTGCCTTCAAGTCAACAGAAACACAAACATGTTACCAGCAACTAAAACAAATACAGTAGTCCTTTTATATGTTAATACTTAAAAATACTGTAGGTTGCTTTACTGGTCTTTATCAGACAAAATATACAAAATAAATCAAACTATGCTTTATTTTCAGGATGGTCTGATAGAAACTTATAAAAACCACATAAAACAAGACAAAAAAAGGCAAAGATTTCTGGTGAAAACTCCCCAGATGCATATCATTCCAAAGCAAACAATTTTTGTTTTAAAGCAAAGAACTGTTCTTTATTTCCCAAACACCACCCACTCTTCCAAATAAACAAGTGATCTGATGTTGCACAAGAATTTTAATTGTTTCCATAACTCTTATTACCTGCCAAAAAAGTACTTAACATGAGATCTCCACTACAGCAGCTCAAAAATACATGCATGTTTAAAATAAAATAATTCTGTATTTGTACTTAAGCTTGTTTTACATAGGGACTTTAACTTAGCACAGATAATTCACTTTTTTGCAACTTTAAAAAAGCTTTATTCTATTTACTATTTACCGTTACTAACATGGATATTCTTAATCTTACTGTAGTTTTCCACAATCTTAAAACCATTTTTGTCCAAATTCTGCCACCTCCACTCACAGTAAATAGCATCTCACACTGCAAGCAGTTCCACTGGCTCCAATGGGACTTCTTGTAATACAAGCGCTACTCAGTACAAAAAGTTGGGGAAAATCTCATAACATGAAATGCTTATAAAGCTTAAAGTTATTTAGATTCATAAGACCAGGTCTACACGTGAAACTATTTTCTGAACAGCAATGTCAGTTGGGGGAAGGGTTGATTTTTTTTTAAATGACATTTCATACCAGCACTACATTGTATCTACACTAGATATTCTAGTGTAGGTGCAATTTGATCATGAAAAAAGTATTTCATTTGGGAAACAATAATAAGATAAAGAAAGTGAGGAATACTTGTAGCACCTTAGAGACTAACTAGTTTATTTCAGCATAAGCTTTCGTGGGCTATAGTGATGAAGTGAGCTATAGCCCATGAAAGCTTATGCTGAAATAAACTAGTTAGTCTCTAAGGTGCTACAAGTATTCCTCGCTTTCTTTATGGATACAGACCAACACGGCTGCTATTCTTGAAATAATAACATACAATGGCAAGCCTCTTGTAATGTAGACTAAGCCTGGAAATCCCTCTGTTGCAAGATTGATATAAACAATTTTATACACAGTGGGGAAAGTGTCTTTGGAAGCTATGGGTGGAAACCAGCAAAATATTGTCTTTACAATACATATCAGATTTTTCCACTGAATTGTAACACTAAATCAGCATGTCACAGATTCTCACACCTTTGGTTTTGGAAGCTGCACTTGAATCCACTTTTTGATTGGTGATCTGTTGGAGGGAGGGTTGACAAGCCTTTGGTTTGGCATGCAATATTGTTGATAATGTGTGGCTTTCTGATCC
This sequence comes from Sternotherus odoratus, assembly GCA_032164245.1. Classification (NCBI taxonomy): domain Eukaryota; kingdom Metazoa; phylum Chordata; order Testudines; family Kinosternidae; genus Sternotherus; species Sternotherus odoratus. The sequence continues at coordinate 100,596,144 of JAVMKO010000005.1, forward strand.
CATGATAATATTAAAATCCCCCGACTGCTCTGAATACAGAGCATTCCTAACAATTAAACTTGTGACTATCATATCTGAATGTAGTAGGGTCATCCCATTGCTATTATTGCCTCAAGGCTACAAATGTAAAAGGCATTATTTTCAAAACTAAGTGCTAATTTTCAATGCTCAACTCAAGACACCCTAAAGCTGCCTTATTTTGAGATAGTGTCGAGCGCTCACCCTCTGCAAGTGAAACCTCTAAGGTTTTTCAAGATGGGCACCGAAAAGCCACCAGGTACCTTTGAAAATGGGGTGATTTAGTTGGGGATGGGATGATTTAATTGGGAATTTAGTTTGAGATTGGTCCTGCTTTGAGCAGGGGGTTGGACTAGATGACCTCCAGAGGTCCCTTTCAACCCTAATATTCTATGAAAATCTTGGCTAGAGTTGTTGTTACAGTTTTTATTTAATAGCATGGGTTCTTAGAGTTCAGATATGTTTGTTTGTTGTAGTTCTAGACAAATATAATTTCAGTAATATGGAATTATTACTGCTGAAAAAGTGTATGTTTTCAAAATCAAAAAAAATGTGCCTTTCACAGCTGCAAAGGAAATGACAAGAGAAGAAGGGAAAAAAAACACGCTACAAAGTTGGTATATATCAGCAATTAATTCCATCCACAACCACCCAGCTGTTTGCACATGGAAGAATCAGCCTGTTTCCTTTAGGGACTTTTGCCACTGAAAACTGATATTGTACTTTCAGAGACACAAGCTGTTTGTAACATGTTAGGAATGTGCACTAGATCACACAAAGTTGAAGAAGAAATGAAATCCAGATCTGATTCTCTTTACAGCTTGCCAGTATATTGCATATCTACATTAAGATAAAGTTATCCCATCCGTCTCCTTCCATTCCCCCAGATAAGAATGGAAAATTGCCAGGAAAGTCAGATTAAGTGTATAGAATGGACACTATTGTGATTTACTGGCAAAGACAAGGTGCGACATTCTCAGGAATCCACGTGTCCATGGCATGTTAAATTCAGCCAAGACATTAGTATTTTAAAGCTCATTGCCAAACTGGTCAATTCCAGGACATCTCATTACAGTACGTAAGTTTATGTGAAACCAGGAAGTTTACCACCAAATTGCAGGTTCTTTCTGGTTAGCATACACAGCAAACAATACTTTGTCCCACTGAAATAAATTCACTATGCTCTAAAGGTAGTGTACCTTTTTATTTAATAACATGGGTTCTTAGAGTTCAGGAGAGGTACACACTGCACTATTACTCATGAGAAGAAGGCCTGCCTAGAACAAACTGTTGGCAGTAAGGAAAGATTTCATTTTCACAATTTAAAGGGGCAATGCCAAGCACTAAGTAATTGTCAAAATGCACTCTCTCAATTTGAGAGAAGTGTCCTTTAGTTTTAAAAGATCAATAGGTACTAGTTTGTATGTTTTACTAGATTCATAGTTAGTTAGGTAAACTACATCTGTGTGCACACCAGTGGGTTTGAGAATATGTTTTGCAGAAGTGGGACAGGGAATAACCTAAAAATAAGGTTAATGTGGTTTCAAGTGACCTTAGGACTCACCTTGAGGAAAGTACTTTATATGGTAACCAGTCCAGCCAAATATAAATGACAAATATGTTCATTGTTAGAAACTGTATAGTCTGTATCATTGTGTTTGTGCCAGAGGAAATAAAGAATGCAACAAAAACATACTTTCGCTTTAATATACAAATTATTCTATATTAAAGTAGCACATTTTTATATGGAGTTTTTGTACAATTTAGACATGTGTTTCCAGAAAACTGACAGTCTCAAACACTCAGAATGAAGGGCTACCTTAGCTGGGAAACTTTATAAACAATTGAAAGTTCAAATTATTTTGATCTCCCATGGGATCTGATCAGTCTCCATAACTGACTGGGGATGAGGTGAGGCACAGAAAAGATGAATTGTTTATATCACCTTCCTCTCTCATCCCTTAAAACCAAATTAGTCAAAAAGTATTAGAGCAACATGAGAGCAACATTTAATTTCTCTATCTTTAAATTATTCAATACCTGTAATCAAATAATTTCACTATATTACAGCAGAAGTGGCCCCACACTTAATGGGTAACACCATCTATTGCATGCCACTGGTCCCATCCCCATGTTTTATTTTGCTCATAACCTTCTTAAATAAACTCCTTTGGAGAGGATTTGTTTCTATGCTCTGTGTCAGTTCCGCCAGAGAATTTTCTGGAAAGGTTAAAAATCATGGCCATTTTTTAGTTTTGTGTATGTAAAAATAAATTAAGAACCTTGCTTCCCATATGTGCCTAACTTAACATGATTCATGGAAAATACTCTATCAGCCGCCATATTTATGAATACATACATTTCACTGAATGCACAAAGCATTCGGTATTCTTTATAAAGTATGCCAACCTACAATATCCATCTACAAATCTCTGCTTCAAAATAGCAAATTCTGTAGTTACTATACACAAGATACACACACTTGTAAGAGAAAGGGCTAAGTTGATCCTGAGTGCAACTCCACTGAAGCCTAGTGGATGATCTTGGTCTGACATGTCTTTTGCCAATGAAAAGCCTGACACCTTAGAACAGTCCTTCTCTTTTATATAGTCTTTCCTCGCTGTTGGAAGTTCTTTGGATGCTATTGGTATATCCTGCTTCATATACATTAATGAAATACAATTTCAAGCTGTTTAGTAAGATAATTAACTAAAAAAACTCCTAGCAAATAGCCTTATTGATCTTTTGAGGGAAAATACTATGTGAATAAAAGGACTAAGGATTTCTTCATTGCCAAAGCCTTTTTTCACATAAAACATATCTCCTTCCATTCTATAATTATAATCTCTCAAGTGGCGAAAAACAAATTACAATATCCAAACCCAATGTTTTATTTAACCTAGACACAGTCTTGAAGTACTGTTAATTTATTAGGAAGTCACCTCACAAAGACCCTGTAAAGTGTAAACTATGACTACATTGGATAAAGTTAGGCTCAGTTTACTTTTGGATCATGTTTGGTCTAAGAATTTTATAGTGGGAAGAGAAAGACTCATGCTTTGTTCATTTTATTTGGAATACTATAAGTCTTAAACTGCTGTTGAACATTTATCTGGCAGCCTCGTTTAGAGAGCTTAAAGAAGTCGTACTCCAGAAGCAATATGTCACCATGGGTGAAACCCCTAGACAGCTCAATCTTGGCAGAAAGGTTAATTATTTTTGTCTACGTACTAACCATGTCACACACTTCATTAATACTGACCATGTGTGATATGGTGAACTACTAGCTAAAATCTCCTGCATCAATACTGAAGAAGCCTTCACCCTTGTCAGTTTGGAGTTTATGGAAGAATTGATCCCGGTTATGATGTGGGGCTGGGAAAGGTAAATATACCCATATAGAGTAATACAATTCATTTCAGGCAACTATTTCTTATAGTCTATTTTAATTACAGACATTCCATCTTAAATACAAGATTGTTTATAGACCACAGCCCGGGGAAATTAGTGAATAACTACATTCAACACTAAGTATCTCCCCTTAAGATTAAGAGGATAAACCTGAAATGTCAGATACACTGTGTCATAAGAATTTTAAAATATAATTTTAAATAAGAGAAAGATACCTAGCTAACTACAGACATCATTAGAATACATACTCTCTGAATATATGACAGCACAAAGGTACACTAACTGCTCCAAAGTAACCATTATGGTCTTGCATATCTATGTGATAAACCTCCCCAAGTAGTAAAATGATTAGATTGTGCCCAGGAAACCATTATAGCCTACAGCAGGAAGTCTCAAACATTTTCATATGATAGACTACATCTTGGAGAGATTGTCTAGAAGACTACTTCCTAAAACCATTTTTCTGCCATAAGGAACTGAACACCCAGTCTCCATTAACTACATCAACCACTTATATAGAAAATACAGCATCATGTAACCAGCAAGCTGTCTATTAAGTGTTTTGTGGACCACATTTGGGGAACTGTTGATCTACAGCATTAAACAATCCCCTTTTAGAAGAAATATCTTTTTTAAAAAACCCAAAAGAGTGATGGCTTCTTCGGAGCAATCATCATCAGCTACCTGCCAATGTGGTGCACTCTTGAAGTCTCTAAATACGCACTTTAATGACAAAGTGCATATTTAGAAGCAAATGCAAACAGTGTTACATGGCTTTAGGGTACATGGACACATTATGGTACAGAAAGCAAATGCCACTTATCTAATTTGACCCTCAGTTACAAGTAATCAAGTCAAATGGAAACTCTGCACACATGGAAAGATGACACAGGGTGGGGAACAAAAATAGAACCTTTGTCATTTGTTTTAAAGCCTATGAAAGAGTAGTTCCGTTTCTGTTCACATTATAATCCCCCAAAGGATATTCAAAGAACTATAATAAAATAATATTATGGGGCTTAAAACTAGAAAAAAGAAGTAGAGAATTCAGCGTTAAGCATGCAATTACAATTGCCTCAGAGAGAGCAGATATTATCAGGGGACCTGAGAACAGGTCAAATTATTTAGCATTTTAACTACAATACTGGCTGTGGCAAAACAACAAAAGCTGAGAAACAGCTTCAGCGCTTATCCTAAATTTCTATTATTTCTACCAGTTTAAGACAAATGCAGTATTATTCTAACAATTGTTGCACATGTATTTAAGAAGAAACAATCAAAGACACCCCAATATAGGATGATTTTAAACCATTAAAAGCTAATGGAAAATATACTCTGCATTTTAAGTATTAATCCACAACTCTGTTGCAGAGAAATTTTGAACAGTCACCATGAATCTATAGCCACCATTTATGTACAGCCTTATTGAGCTCTGCTCCTGCAGAGTCAGCAAGTCTAGAAATTAAAAGGCAGTGATAAAATTTGCATATGCATCATACATAACTTTCTCAAAGTGTTTGCAGCTGCTGTTTTCATCTACAGAACAGTGATATGAAACACTTAGCATTTAAAAAATTGTGCAAGAGCCAAGATCAAGGGGACACACAAAGACTTAAATACAAAAACATTTACAACCCAGTATTTGAAAATCAGCTCCTCCTGAAGGGATTCATGCTCCCTCTGAAAGAACTGTTAGTATCACTGACACCTAAGCATAATACAGAAAGCTAATTCCTCCTTTAAATGTAGTGAGGTCATTAGTTGCTGCATGAAGAACAGAAATTTGGGTTGGGATGGTGTAACGAGTTGGACTGGCCCTACTCTCTAGCTCCGGGGTGGGCATGTGGCCTGACGGCCATTTTTATGCAGCTTGGGCCGGGGGTGCTGGGCCGAGCGTGGGACCCCGCACCCGGCTGAGCAGGTAAGCAACTTGGGGGGCTTAGGTGGTGGGGTTCCGGGGGGTAGTGGTTAGGGTGGGTGGGTCTCAGGAGGGGGCAGTCAGGGAACTGAGAGCAGGGGGAGCTAAATACAGGGTGGGATCCTGGGGAGGGAGGACAGTTAGAGTAGGGGGGGGTGTCTCCGGAGGGGTGATCAGGGGGCAAGGAAGGGGGAAGAGGTTGGATGGGTCGGGGGTTCTGAGGGAGGCAGTCAGGGGGTGGGAAGTGGGTGGGGGGTCGGATGGGGGCAGGGACAGGTTGTTTGCGGAGGCACAGCCTTCCCTACCGGCCCTCCCCACAATTTTGAACCCCAGTGGGGCCCTCGGGCCAAAACACACTTGCCCACCCCTGCCTACCTCCTTCCCCCACCCCCAGAAGCCAAAGGGTGGGGCTAGGAGTATAAAGATAGGACCCAGAAGCTCAGTGGACGGCCAGCCCCTGGAAGGGACAGACGCTTCCCCCTGAGCTCTCTATATGGGAGGGTTTTGATGGGGAGCCACCCTCAGGTGTGTGTATATATAATATATATAGCGCTTGGATACATCTGAAATTTCAAAGCGCTGCCGTGAGAATGCTCATGCGGCAGCGCTTTGAAGTGCGAGTGTGACCACGTATGAGCACTGGGAGAGCGCTCTCCCAGCGCACCTGGTAATCCACCTCCACAAGGGGATTAGCTCCGAGCGCTGGGAGCACGGCTCCCGGCACTCTGAGCCTGTCCACACTAGCGCTTTAAGCGCTCAGAGGGGTGATTTTTTCACCGCCTGAGCCAGCAAGTTATAACGCTATAAAGCGCCAGTGTTGCCAAGCCCACAGTATAGGACAAGGAGATCTGAAGGCCAGTGAGGTCATCACTGCCATCAGTACTGAAGCCAACTCCACTGATAACATTGAAGACTTCAGTGGTGCTGATCACACTGGCAAAGCTGACCACGCCGGATGAGTCGAGTATGGGAAAACACTGCAGTGCCAGAAGTGTGTGCATCAAGGGTGTTGGGTAGATCAACTAGCAGTGCCCCCTGGTATTGATGGTGCTGAAGACCTTGTATCAGTCAATAGTGGAGTTGGATGCAGCAGTAACGGAGAACCTGGTAAATGGAGGCACGAGATCCCTTGGAGACAAGAAGGCTCAAGGAGATGAATGCACTGAGACATGCAGTACTATCAGTGCATGCAGCTCCAGTGGAGTAGTAGTGCTGACAATGCCAAGATGATCTGGACTGGCTGTACAAATGAAAAAGGGCCTGGTAAAGATAAGGGCACCAGACTTGACAGCCTTGGAGGAGCCAGAGTCAACAATGCTGGCTGACACAGCCAGTACATTTGTGTTTACAATGCTTCCAACTGGTACCAGAAGAATTATTGGAAGACTGGTTTGGTGAAAACAGAGATTTTGAATGCTGATCAGCATTGGAAAGCTTTAGGGTGTTTTAAGGAGGTCAACTGTGGGGAAGAAGAGCAATGCTTTTCTTCTTCCTTGCAGTTAGAGTTATAGGCTACTGGGGAAGGGTGTCATTTTTTGTTTGTTTAGAATCTGTCACCTTCTGTCACCTCACATTTAGGATCCAGTTCTGATGCGGGATACAAGGTTTCCTTTATTAGGTGAACTTTTAGGTGGCAGGCCCTCTGCTAGTAGGGAAGCATGAATGTACAAACTGTCTATTTGTCTCGCACATGTTCTACTTAAACTACCTAAGGGAAGCTGTTTTGTCTGTTCATGACAAGGGTAACCACCCTGAATATAGCAAACAGCTTGAAACCGGATTTTAAAATAATAATAATAAAAAAAAGTAAATCCCTAGATATCTACACAGAGCACTTAACACTAAAAATATCTAAACTAGATATAAAGTTTTTCTGAAAACATTGTCTAACTTAATGGTTCTCAAACTTTTGTACTGGTGACCTCTTTCATACAGCAAGCCTCGGTGTGAGACCCCCCCTTATAAATTTAAAAAAACACTTTTTTACATATTTACCACCATTATAAATACTGGAGGCAAAGCTGGCTTTGGGGTGGAGGCCGACTGCTCACAACCCCCCATGTAATAACCTTGTGACCCCTGAGAGGTCCGACCCCCTGTTTGAGAACCCCTGGGCTAACTGAAGCAAACAGCTATCGGAAGCACTGACTCTCACCATTGGTGGTGAGAAGGAACAGAGGGAGGTGGTGGATACACTCATTTTATGACACTGGCTCAACGCACTAGGAAAGCAGAGGCACATATACCACCTAGTAGTACTGTTGGCGGAAGTCTCCTAGTCAATTGTACTTGGCATTTGTACACCTGAAGTGGAATGTATATGTGCACAATCACTTGTACGAGAACTTGGGAATAGACTTGATTAAGCACTCCATAGCCAGCAATTTGTGTAGCAGCACCAGTGTTAATGCTGAACAAGGGCAAGCTGAGTTTTACATCAATTGAGCCAGTTTACTTCAAATACAATGCAATTGAGCAGATCAGCACAAACCCTTGCACATTCTTTTCTATATTGAGGGTCAGCACTGATGCAGCAGCAACAACGATTGGTGGTCACTAATTGTGGAAACGAGGCTATTCTGGAATGTAGACCAGGCATACATGATCATACTCATTTACTCAAGTGTTTCTGAAATACGTAATAGGTTAGCGTCTTTTTTCCTTTAAAAAAAAAAAAGAAAGAAAGAAAAGTCAGCCTTAAGATCATACGTTGCAACACCAGATCCTCCGTATCATCCCACACACGACTGATATATTATTCTACTACAAAAAGTGAACACACACACCACTGGAATACTGAAACAAAGCTAGAGAGTCTGTAAACCAGTGCTGCAGAAAACCAAGAATGGAGAGGCATCCAGCTATAAGTGCCTTAATCTACTGAACAATGCTTACAAAAATGACATCATTTTAGGCTTGCAGGCCAAGACATTTAACTAAAACAAATATTTAAGCTAATTCCACTTTATAGTAGTTAAACATAAACTTTTCTCCACACACAGCTATTGGTCAGTAGTAAAAACACAAATCCTCATTTCATGAAAATTGCATAACTTACTGATAAACCTGTTTTGACAAAAAGAAACACAAAAAGCTGTATGTTTGTAAGACTGCCTTTCTAAACATCAATATTTGCTAAGGAAGTCATCACTAGTAGCTACATGTCAATGGGTATGAGGAAAAAAATACAGACTAACTGCCTGTTTAACAGAAAGCTTTAAGGCTTATGACTATGCCTTGGAAAAAAGTCATTTTTTAAACAATTATTTTTCATTCACCACATTCTGTGAATTATAAGAATGAACAATCCAGAGTGGGTTATGTTTGAAAAAACAATCCCGAACCCAGTATCATAGCACTGTGCTATTGCATATTAAGCTGTAATGTCTTTTCTTTGGATACAAATTTGTTGTGTATCTACTGTAATCAAACATAAAATCAGTTCTCACACAGTAAAACCACTAAGCAATTTTAAAATTAAAATATAGTGTGATAATACACATAGGTCCATTTTTCACCCAATTTAGATAATTATCATAATGTTAGCGAAACATGATACACATTTAAAATTTAAATATTTTCTCCAAAGGGCAAAATTAAGCTAATCAGCCACACTAACAAGTTAACGTGTTCCAGCCTAGAGCTCTGAATCAGCATTTTCTACATACATTGCACTGTTATTTAGAAATGGTTGGAAACTTCATGTTCAGGATGTAAACAAGGAACTGCTGCAACTAAGTTATTTTTATATTTGCTTCTTGAGAGTTTCTGTTCATGATTTCATAATTAAATTAATAAACACACATCTGTGTTACTAACCTTGAACAAGCCACTAGTATTTACCTGAAAAAGCATCAATTTTCTGTTTGGTGAAAATCCAGAACTTTTCCCCCCCCTACAGAAAGCACAGCTCATGTCTGCATAATTCCATCTTGAAATAACAGCCTCGTTTTTCTGACCCCAAGTCAAAGAGAAGCTTTACATTAATGTCATCCTCCTCCTTTTGCCTAGCATGAAACTGCTTTATCTCATAGACCAGGAATCTGACAGTGAACGTGATATGGAAGTTTATCTGCTGCCAGAAAACTACTTCCATGATAGGATTTTGTAAAGAGGAGGGGGAAAACACTCTTCAACACTCTCCAGATGCTAGAAAAGAGAGCCTGCTTTTGGAAAAGCCCTCCCTTCCAAGAATATAAAGGACAGCACCCCATTCTTCCATTACTCTTCTGGTTCAGTAAGTCCCAACATGAAACAACTAGAAGATTTCAGGACAACACATTTGGACCATTTCATCTTAGTAACCTCCGCCTCCTGCATCCCCCCCCACCCCCCCGCTCTCTCATTGGGGATACATCTCGTTTTTGAACAGTGGCTTTGGCTATAATGAGGAACAAGTAGACATTAAAAATGGTACACCCATTGAGTTCTCAAACCTGGACCTGTTGTTCCCTGAACCTTTCAGTCTGACACTCTTTGAAGGAAGGACACTTTCTAGAGGAGTCCCACTCTCTCTCGTAGTAGGAGTTTGTAATCAAGGTGGGAATCGAACTGTTGGGTTCTTTAAAAAGTGACTCACCCTGCCTCTAAAGTGCCTTCTTCAATTGGTAATAAAAACATTAAAAAGTGTCTCCTCTAAAGCTTTTCTGATGTGTTGTCTAATTAAAGGCTTCCTCCTTTGTACATAAAATTGAGGTATTGAGGGTACAATATACACATTTTCCAATTTTTCACATTCCTAAAGGAGTAAACTCAGTTTACGTATTAGTTAGTGTTGTATTTTAAAAAGGGGGGCATTTTTTATTTATTGCACATAATGAGAAATGTTGAAATGCATTTTTAACATGTTAAATAGGACCAATGCCTATACTGCTTGTGTTTTTTGATTCTACAGTGTATATGAATGTCTTATTCTTGCACAACATATGCACCACATTATATTTGAGTTTGTCTGCAACCCAATATTTAACTATTGTTTACACTTGCATCTGGGCAGAGCTCCCAGTCCTTCGACATAGTTTGTTATAATAAATAATACAGTTCAACACATTAGCACAATCAGCACAGAAAACTGGGTGGGTGGAAGAGAGATACAAAATCATTTCCATGCACACCACAGGATATGGCTGTGATCATTTTAACAAATATGGGCTAAGTTACAGAATAATTTCTTCAGCTGAACAGGAAACTAATCTAATAAGTGAAAATACTGGTCTGTCCTTTTCCATAGGCGATCTCATCACAAAAACAGTCTATCCTTACAGCATTGTAACAATTCCATTTTTTCAAACTACAAAGAAGAAATTGCATGAACACAAGGTGTAACTATGGTGAGAAAATAATTATCTGTAATAGCATTTCAGAGGTAACATCCCAGAATGGATGATTTATACTCTCTTCTCTTGACCAAAAGGTAGCAGTACAAAAAGGGTTTTGGTCTTTCCCTGAATCCATCTTCCCACTCACCACCTAACTTTCTAAGATGAGTTTTATTACATCAACGTATTTTTTTTAAAAAATCCTCCTTTCTTTTAAAAGGTCAATTCATTCATTACCAGACTAAGTCACACAAAGTTTCCCACACTGCCAGTTTTACTGGTGGAAAAGAATTCCAAACAACCGGAGTGGACAAAAATGGGAGATTTCTGCAACATTACCTAGATCTATAAACTCTCTTGCGCTATCTATATTAAAGAACAATTATATATAAAAAAATTTTTTTTAAACAAGTCTGTGCCTCTTTGCTTCAACATTCACCATGTCCTTCAAGAGGTCAATTGGAAATCCAAGTGCCCATAGGGTTAGAAGAGCTTTGGGACAGAGTATGCTGAAACGACTGGGGATTCTGGGGAAGTTACAGGGCCTACGCAGTCGAACTATGGAGTCTCAGCTCCCATAAGAGGGTATTTGAAAGAAAATCTGTACTCAGACTGTACATAAAAACCCAAAAAACAGAGGCAGTGCCAGGACTCTGTACAGATGTAAAGCACAGGGTCCAGTGTGTTGGGATCCAAACAGCAGTCTGGTATGTGTCCAAACAGAGAGTTCCAATTGAGCTACGATAGCCATCTTTGCCAGGAGGTCATGTCCATTGTCTCAATGGCGATACTACCACAACTACATTTCTGATCTTCAAGGTGGAGAAAAATGCTAATGGCAGGGTACAACCAAAAAAATAAAAAACCCTCAAACTCCTGAGTACACCAATCTATTAGCACATACAGAAAGCATTCAGTCTAAAGGAACTTTCTGGCATTGGTGAACTGTGAAAATACTTAACCAATTGTTCTTGCCAACTATATTTTCATCTTTTCTTTCACAAGAGATTCATGTAGTGATTTTAAATCTATAATTGGGAAGATCATTGATTAAGCTCCAAGGTGTGCTTGATTATATACAAGGTAAATTATGAGACTCACCACTCAAAGTTTATAATCTAATAAAAAGTAATCACTGTGACATAACTGGGATAATAAATTAGAGTAGACTCTTAAAACTTTTAGACAAAGGGCCCACAGACACTGCTTCAAAGGTAGTTTAAGGCTGCTGAATTCTCCTTTCTGTGGACTGTAGAAAAAAAAAGTGTGTAGGAAAGAGATTGCAGTTTGTGGGATGTGAACAGTAAAACACTGAATTCTATTGCATGGGAAGCTAAGGACAATGCTCTGTTTAGTTCCAATTCTTGCCAATTCCTTCTGAAATCAGGTAACAAATCTGGACAACACAGGCCCAAATGATTTTCCATGTGATCATTTTTCAATGCAATTTGCCCACTGCCTGTTACAAAAATAATAGAACGAAAGGTTGACCCAATCTGCTCTCCCTCCATATTTGAAATTAGAGGAAATTGAATGAACTGGAGAAATCTCCTTCCCTTTTTTGGGGGGTGTGCACTGCCAATTTTGCCGTCCAAGTGAACTCTCTCACATTTTATGGTACAAGATCATCTGGTCCATGCCTTCAGAGGGTTTATATCTCAGATGCTGAAACAAGTCTGGAGAGACTTAATAAAAGCATCATTTACTTCTTGTGAGGTGCTGAATGAATACCCTGAAAAGTCTATGAGCCAATAGCATTAAAGAAAATAAATTAGAAAAGAAGTTAAGATCAAAACGAGATGGCACAAATATGCATATAGTTGTTGGGCTCCCTAACCTATCGTACCAGAAGAAAGAAAGAAAAAATAGAATGTTCACTTTTCCCCCTCAGGCTAGCAGAGACCTTGTCTATCCTTTTATCACTGCAGCATATCAAAGGTTCCCCTCTAGTATCAAGTGACCTGCCATACATCTACGGTACCTCCGGCTATCCCAAATCAATAAGTATTCCCTAGCCTTTCTCCTCTAATGTCAAGTTTAAACACCTTGTATGAACCTACTAGCGGTGAAGTTGCAGATAGTATTCTCCTTGGGAATACTGATGTTTGCCCATTTAATTTGTTTAGGAAGTAGATAAATCTATACCCTATTCCATTACAATAGCTGCAGAACAGTTCTCATTTCATTTATCATTGTATGGAACACAATTTCCTTACATCTCCTGTAAGTTTTAAGAGCTCTTTTCAAATTTCCTTGAATATCAAATATTATAGTCTAGATTTGCTCATATTGTAATAGTCACTTCTCCTCCCACGTTACTATTAGTTTTTCCCCTTGAATTGTTAAAAGATATTCTTATCTGCTTTTCATTTACAGCCCCAAAGATACAGTAACCATTTATTTTTTATATTTTCAATTATCAGCAATTCTAAGCTATGTAAAGTGTGTAGTCTCTCACAGGCATTCCACAACGTAGCTTCATGAAATTTCCCAAAAGAAACAGCCTCTGCACTATAGAAAAGAGAAACTGACTTAATTTTTCTGACCATGTTCATGAATTAGGGAAAAAGCCACAGTGAACGTCTTGACTTGATTATGGATAATATTATCCCTGCAGCAGACAGAAAACAACAACTAATATCGAGCTATATTATGCAAAAAAGAAAAAAATTGATGAATCACACAGGAGAAAGACTAACTCTACATTTTCTCCTTTTTAAACTTTTCAGCTGGACAGTGTTTTTTTTTTTTTTTTTTTTTTTAAATGGCTGGAAAATGGAAAAGCTTGTAGTTTGGAGCCTGCCACATGTTTCTTATCAATGCTTCAATTGCAGGGCAAGTAGAAAAGGCCATGTCTGGGTTCCTCTGCAATATGGGAAATCTCTTTAGAAGTCTTTTTGAGGGACTAAAATGGGAGGCAAAAGTGTCAGGAAAAGAATCTGACAAGGTTTTGCAGTTAGGGAAGGTCTCATGGGGCAAAAAGCCTCCGGAGCAATACCTTTCCTCCACATTAGACAAGGAAACAAACCTTTACTCTGGCAATGGAAAAATTCAGATGAAGGGGTTAAGGTTCACTTGCATCTTTTTCAGTGATGTAATTCCTTTATATGATCTCCTGCCAGCTTATCTTATCGGGAAGCTGTGCAAGAAGTAAAGGGAGTGAGTGCTGGGAATCATTCTAAGGAAAAGGACTTGCATTTCAGACAACCTCAGGCATCTCAGAAGGTCTGAATTTATCAAGAAAGGTGGAAAAGACAGCAGGAATTTCTTCCAGAAGTGGGAAGGCCCATGAGACTGTCTGCCTTTTCTTATGGATTTCCTGTACGTTGGAGAAACTGTTCCAGAGAGAAACACCTTTTGATGAGGGGGGAAAACAAAAATCAAAAGGCAGGAACAAAGTAATACTGCCACTTCCCACACTGAAGCAAGAATGGAGATCTATGGAGGTGGAAAGCAGGAAAATGGAGAAATTAGGTAGATATCAAATCCTGTTTTAGCGATGATATAGAAGCTTGTTAATTAAGGAGACTAAGCTCAAGACTGCTAAATAATGGAGAAATAGTGGGGATTTCAAGTTCCCTACCACCGCCCTCCCCCCAAACATATGGCTTGATGTCACTTTAGCAGGCAAGAAACATCTTAAAAACATAACTAATCCAAATATATAACTCACTTCAGATCTATCAGTTGTACTGGAGTTGAAGGCTGGTCACCAAGGTAAATCCCACAGAAACCAATTATTTATACGTAAATAAGGGTCTTTTACATACATGAAGCTGACATTGTATGATTTGCATCAATTTGTATAACTGAAATCTAGATACTTAACCAAAACTATTATATACAGCATGAAGCTCAACAATCATGCCTCATTATTAAGTCATAATTTCAGGTATTCTTAGAGAAGTAGTTTGTGGGGGTTTTGTTTGTTTGTTTTTTTAAAAAAAGCTTTCATCACTATTAGATTTCATTAAAAAGTATCAATAGTCATCCAAGAACAACTTTTAGTAATTAAAATTATGACTTTTACAATCTCTCCATGAACTGGCAGGGTACTCCTGTAGGAGACAAAGATTAGGAAGGACAGGTAAGTCATTGCATACATATTTGCATTCTATGCACAAAAGCATATGATAAACTGCCCAGAGGAGCTCACGTTCTAAATATAACGTAACATAGCAAGTGATGGCAAGAAAGAGTTGGGGATTGGGAGGACAAATCACAGCAAATCAACATTTTAATTTGTCCTCACATTGATTTCTTTTGGTTTAAGAAAGGTGAATAAAATGAGGCCCAAGAGCACTGGGGCTAAGGTTAGCAAAAGATCAGTAACTAAAAGTAGAGTTTGGGAAAGTAGGGGGAAATTTGAGAACAAAGACATGTGACACACCAAAAGTGGGCTGTTCAAGGCACAAGTGACTGAGTAACAAAGCAAGAGTAGAAGGCCAAGAATCCGGCTGTAGCCAGGCCCTACAGCAAAATATATTCTAAAGTAGCTGGTTTTCCCAGCACAGTAGGCCTCAGGACATAGGACAGATAATGAAGTGTTGACTTATTTCATCTAGGGTAGTGAGCTCCAAACTTTTTACACCTAAGATCACTTTTTGAATTTAAGGGAAACCCAGGATCTATCCTGCCCATTCCACAAGACTCCACTCCTTCTCCAAAGCTCTGCCCTGCTCACATCATCCCCCACCCCCATCTCCCCATCGCTAACTCTCCCCCACTCTCACTCACTTTCATTGGGTTGGTGCAGGGGGTTGGGGAGGTACGTGGCTCCACGTGCTGCCCTTCTCTGCAAGCTCCGTCCCTGCAGCTATCCAGGACAATGGCAGTTGCAGGGGCGGTGTTTGAAGGCAGGATCAGGAACCCTAACCCCCGCCTCCCTCCCCCACTGGGGCCACAGGGCTGCGTTAGCTGCTTCCAGGAGTGGCATAGGGCCGGAGTAGGTAGGGAATCTGCCCTAATGGCAGCCACACTGCGCCGCGGGAGATTGTGAATGACCCTGAGATCCTCTAGGATCAACCAATCACGATTTATTGGTTGGTGACCATGGATCTAGGGCATCTAAATTAGAAGCACCTTCAGTGGAAACAAGGTTTTAGGGAAAGGAAGAGTCACTGTCCACTACACTGCTATGAGTATTCGCTGCCCACCAGCCTGAAGATGAAAATTCTTGCTATACCATCTCCCTAGATGTACTCACAAGACATCTTTCCAGGAGGCTGCAAATAATCAGGTTGTGAGAGGAAGAAGGTATGAATGACAGCAGCCACCTTGTATCTAAAACACAGGTAACTGCTCAGATTCTGCTGCCTGAAGACTCTCTTGGAAAAGAATGTACGATGAATACAATGGATAGCGGAATTTAACACAAACACTAACTATACTAATTATAATTAGTTGTAGCGAAGTGACACACCATGGTCAAAACACCAAGTGTTCTCTGGCACTTAAGCTCGGTGACTTATGTTACCCATTTATAAAAATAGGATAATACTTTCCTATTAAGTGTGGTGTTGAGAGGTTTAATTTTTGTTTATAAAGCAATGAGATCCTCCAATATAAAAAAGTGCCATAAAAGAGTATTATATGGTATGTTTAGATCATCTAGTCCATCCCCAGACAATGCAAGATTGCTTCCTACCATATATTATTACATAACAAGAGAATATGAGTGAGTTCGATAGAAAGAGGTGTAAAACGTATCACATTGTTACTTTAATGCAATTCTAATAATTTTTCAGGTGTTTAAGATAAATCTCCATCATTTTTACTCAATACTGTCAAGATCATCATTATATTAAACTGCCTCCAAGAACACATTAAAGAAAGCAAGGAATACTTGTAGCACCTTAGAGACTAACTAGTTTATTTATTAGACTAGTTAGTCTCTAAGGTGCTACAAGTATTCCTCGCTTTCTTTACGGATACAGACTAACACGGCTGCTATTCTTGAACCAGGAACACATTGCAATAGAATTTAAACCACTTAATTACCTGGGATGTTTTTCACAATTCTCCTTGCTCTATTAATGTAGTTAACCTGTAAAGTGAAACAAAAAGATCATTGTCTCCTGAGGGGGTTTCTGTATTGTTGGAATTGTGTTGCATGTTTAGAAGTAAATATATAGTATGCTGAAAGGTATCTAAAAAGAGCAAGAGTATCAAAAGGTTAATATCTTGAACTCCTCAAAATATTTACATCAAAACTCACTACAAAATTTGAAGAGATGTATGTAGGTTTAGAATGAACGATACATTATACACAGAACCCTGCACGGATACAAAATCTGTATCCTCATCCAAGGTCCAAGGATATCCACATCTGCATATTTGCAAGGCTCTAAATATACAGCATCAGTCATGGAAAAGGGGAACCCTTAAAATTGGAGAAAGTTGATAAATATCCACCCAGGCATGTGTTAGTACAGGAATCCTGCCATTTTGCCAAATTCTCAATTCTGAATCCAAAGTTCAATAAAAGTATTAGATACTTAAGTGTCAGCACCATTTTAAGGAAGTATGATCCATACTCTTCTTTCACCACAACAAAAAAATTAAACTTGAGAAGTAGCCCTGCTGCCTCCAAGATCTAGCAGAGTGAGCAGACTATAATTTGGGTGGGGAGCAAGAGAAATAGAAACATTTCTCTTTGAAGTTTGGCTCCTTCATAAGTACTGTACTAGTGTTCAAAGTTCATAAAGAAACTTCTGCCTCTTTTCAACCCAGTCCTTCAAGGCAGCCAGGACGCTATTAAGTTCCCCCTTTGCCTCCAATTAACCTTCTCAAGTGAAAGTGAAATGCCTAAATAAAATGTATAGTAAAAAGTATCCAAAAAATCCCTGTGTTTCTATCATCTTTGTTCTCTCTGGCATGAACTATTTTCTGCAGTAAAATTCTCTTCTCCTGTATGCAACACATAGGAGAGAAACAACAACAACAAAGTACTTCTAGCATTTCCCTCATAAAGCAAAACAATTATTCACATACTGAAGTCATGCCATATATAACAAATTGTACGGGGGGGGGGGGGGAGGAGAGGGGAAGAGGGAGAAGAAGGGAGGGGAAGAGGAGGAAAAGACAAAACCCCCACAAGATATGCAGAGCACATCTATGAGATTCAAACTTAGCAATAAAGTCATAGATTCATAATATGAATACAAGAGTTTACCATTATGAAACCACTACGCTCTGTTTGTACAAAGCAATCCAGGCATATACATTTCTCATTAACCATGGAATTTTTGTTCATAAGGCTGTGACAGCCTATTTCAGCCATCGTCAGTTTTTCCTTGTTACTGTTCTGCAAATTTGTGAGAGTATTCCCAGAATATTATTTTGAGATCTCTACAATGGTATGCTACATGGATTTCTTAAGTCACTGTTTTTCAGCTGTATTAGACAGCCCCACTCCCACCATTACTACTACTAGGTCAGTCCAAAATTCTCTGATAATTTTAGTTGTATTAAGAGTTGATCCTCCAGGAAAGCAAAATTTAAGTATATAAAACACCCATGGCACACAAAGTCAGGTAGGCTTACAATTAACACATATTATTCCAAAAGCATAACAATTTCTCTTTTTTAAAAAGGACATGTGATTAAATAATTATGAAATCCAATTACTCCATGTGTAATCAAATAATATGTTTTCCCCAATTATTCAGCTGGATAAAAGCAATTCCTTGCTCTCAGTCACCCACATACTTAACGACATGGAAAGATTCTGAATAAATAAATGTGAAGGATTTTTGTAACATGATTATATATTAGGACTTCTCCCTACTGTTACTCACACCTTCTTGTCAACTGTTTCAAATGGGCCACCCTGGTTACACTGGCTTAGTAACCACTACAAGTGATTTTTTCCTCCCTTGGTATTCTACTGTTGAGAATAGCTCACTTACACTTTAATTGAATTGTTTCATTAGCACTGACCCCACCACTTCCTAAGACCAACTCCCATCTTTTCATGTACTATGTATATACACCTGTGTACAGTGTTTTTTCCACTCCATGCATCTGATGAAGGGGGTTTTAACCCACAAAAGTTTATGCCCAAACAAATGTATTAGTCTTTGAGGTGTCACAAGTACTCCTCATTGTTTTCAATATATAGTTACTCACCTGCTTCTAAATTCCGACATCATTTACAGTTTGATGCTGTACTCCAAGTCCACCCAAGAAAAGTACACAAACCACACTACCTTGGAAAAACAATTCAAAATGAGACCACACGGTTACTGGCAACAAAAGTCAAGCAGAAGATTGTGGCAGATCTGAAGTCAGCAAGATATTACTGTTATTCTGCACTGCACACCTGACAGCCGCCATACAGAACAAATGACTTGAATGGTGCATTTTGTAACAGTGAAACAGAACCTAGTGAAAATGTCCCTGCAATGGTGACAGTCACAGAGCCTTTTCTAGAATTTATTGACATTGATGATACTCCAGGAGCTGGTATGACATATGTGCTTCTTAGAAAGCTGGAAGATATGGGAGTTGTGATAGCTGACAAGAGAGGTCAGGGCTATGATAAGAGGAAAGAACAGAGGAGTGCAGACACTGAGCCGAGAATTAAACCCTCGAGCTTTTTTTTTTTTGTCCCGTGCAGTTCTCATTCATTGAACTTGGTGATCAGTGATGCAGCATTAGCTTCTAGTGAGGCTGCTGAATTTTTTAATTGAATTCAAAGCATCTATGTATTTTTCTCTGCATCAGCTCATCAATGACAAGTTTTGAAGTAACATCCTCTCTGACACTGAAATCACTGAGTGCCACCCACACAAGGGAAAAGTTGAGTGAAGGCGATAAAGCCTATCAAACATCAAGTTGGGAAGATAGAGGATGCCATAGTTGTCATTATGGAGGATAATGCTGTGACAGAAACTGTTCGTGGGAGAACAGAGGCAGAGGGAGAAGTAATCACCAGAAGCGCACATCACTTCAAATTTCTGTGTGGCTTTAGTGTTGTGACATGACATACTGTTTGAAATAAATATTGTAAGCAAGAGACACCAAGGTGTTGACCTTGATATATCTGGAGCAATGGAGGAACTGGACAAAGCAAAGTCATACCTACAGTCTTACCGGTCAGATGAGGGATTTCAAAATGTTCTGAAGAGTGCACAGAGGTTGGCAGAGGAACTTCACACTGAAGCTATTTTCCCCCAAACAACAATTCAAAGTTGAATTCTTTAACCAGGTGCTAAATTGTGCAATACAGTCAGTTGAAGAACATTTCATTCAGCTCAAAGATCCCAGCAATACATTTGGGATGTTGTGAGGAGTTTTGGAATATCGTACTATAAATGAAGACCTACACCAGCAATGCAGGGCACTAGAGACAGTGTTGACATGCTCAATATTGATGTGAGTGATTTAAGTGATGAACCGAAAGTCCTTTCAAGATGCATTTCATCAGGATCAACTCCAAAGGCTGTTCTGGAATATATGTGCACAAATAAGATGACCCCTCTCTTTCTAAATGCTTTTGTTGCTCTATGCATACTTCTAACACTTCCTGTAACAGTTGTCAGTGGAGAACGCAGCTTCTCCAAGCTGAAGTTAATGAAAACACATCTACACTCCACAATGACACAGGAGAGGCTGGTCAGCCTGAGAACCATCTCAAAGCATGAGCTGGTCCAGACTGTGGACCTTCAGGAAGCAGTTCAAATCTTTGCAAGCAAGATGACATGGAAAATACCACTTTGATTATTCAAACAGATAAAAATGCCAGTGCTTACTATGCAGCCAAGAAGAGTTAACTTACATTTGCTGTTCTGGTGTTTGAAAGTGTTACTTAAAATTTTTGAACAAGGCATTTTAAGTTGTTAGTTCTCCTTTATTGGGGTAGGTAGGAGAGCAGTTCAATGAGAGGAGCAGAACGAGAAGAAGGCAGAATTTCAAAGTTTTGGCCCAAGTAAAAGGGCATGAGGGAATCATTTGAGCTCCCTGCCTCAGGTGCCAAAACATTGTAGGCCGGTCCTGCAAGAAGAACATCAGTAAGTGTGGGTGTTTCTGTTGGGGTTCCACAGAATTTGGTATTAGGCTCATGGATATTCAATATTTTAAATTAATGATCTGGAAGCAAATATAAAAATCGCTGCTGGTAAAATTTGCACATGACACAAAAACTGACATAGTTGTAAATATGTATGAAGACAGGACAGTCACCTAGAAATCAGGTTCACTTGGTAAGTGGGGCCCATTCGAACAAAATGTGTGTTTCAATATAGCAAAATGAAAAATTACACAAACTAAGAATGCAGGCCCTACCTGCAGAATGGTGAGATTTCAGAGTCGCTGTTCTGCAAGATGCAAAGAATTTAAGGACCACAACAGATAAGCAACTGAATGAGAGCTCCCAGTGAAATACTGTGGCAAAAAGGTGAATATGATCCTTGGATGCATAAACAAGGGAGTAGCGAGTGGGAGTAGGGAGATTTGGGAAAGGATTTTGAAAAACTGGAGAGGGTGCAGAAAAGAGCCATAAAAATGATTCAAGGTCAGAAGAAATTGTGAGGTAAGGCCTAAGTTTAAGCAAATATCTTTTAATATTTTCATTTTCTCTTAAGAAAGCCACTGACTTTTGGAAGAATTACGATATTTTCTCCACATTCATTGGATCACCAGTGGACTTAACACCTAATTTTCATGCACATTTAAACGTCAGCTGATTTGTGAAAGAGACCATCCATATCAAAGTTGGGCAAGAAATGTCAGACATTCATTCTAAACTCATACAGACAATTCTAATAGGAGTGGATTTAAGAATTCATTATTAAAAATTAGTAGTGTGGAAATGAAAATACGTCTGCCAATGACATTTTTATGAAGTACTTCACTCAATCACAAGAAAGGATTAGTTGGTCAAAGAGTCTGTTCCTCCTGATGAATAATATTTTTGCAACAGAGGTTGCTACAGTGACCTCTCCCATAAAAACTGGGCAAAGCAATACTGACTAGCTCTCTAGAGTTCCATTTAACAACCATGATGAGTCATTATGATGCTGGATATTCAGGGGTAGAAGGAAATATCCCAAAGAGAAACATTTGGGGGGAGGGGAGAAGTCCTACAGCCACTGATATTTAATGGCTGATCAAACCAGAGGTAATGTCTCTCTTTATATTGATTCCTGACATTGGGTTAAAAAAATCAAAGATAAAACCATTAGATATTACAGAATACTGAGTTTCAAAGTAATGAGCGAGCTAAAAACTAATTTCTTTTTTTTTTAAACAAACAAACACATCAAAGGATTGTGCAATTGAGAAGAACCCTGGAGGAAACAATTGGAAATTTTTACAAACATGGTTTTTCCTTATACCACTGACCACAGAAATGCAAACAACTGCACCAAGAAGAGATTTCTTCATTGGAAACAACTGACAACAACCCAGAAAGGTTCCACCCTCTTCCATTTCTAGCCCCTTAAAATACAGAATAGAATACAGAAGTCTTGTACCATCCAAGCTCACAAGATTTCCTTAATCAAAATACTTACAAACAAAAAAAAACCCCACAACACCTCATCACCATACTCTGGGGTTTTTAAGAGGAAGATAGTAGCTAGAATTTGCCTATGTTTAATTACTGGAAAAGTTAATCCAATATTCTTGAAACATTTATTTTTGCATTACAG
Source organism: Sternotherus odoratus (assembly GCA_032164245.1). NCBI lineage: Eukaryota > Metazoa > Chordata > Testudines > Kinosternidae > Sternotherus > Sternotherus odoratus. The sequence goes on from JAVMKO010000005.1 coordinate 100,618,463, forward strand.
TTTCTCTTTGGTTGTTGGTTTATGCCCAAGATGGGAAATTCTGTAATAGAATTACTGAATGAAAAATACATTGTTACTGAACAAATATAAAAATGATACCCATCATTAGTACAGTCTCACTTGCATTATTTTTAATTTATTTAGGCTCTACTAAATTTTTTCAGTTTGCAGCAAATTTTGTGGACAATGCACAACATTATAGAAGCTGTCAGGAAGAAGTTGATATGTTGGCAACTTGGTAGGGGCAGATGGGGCTTTTGGCCCCCCAAGAGATAAATAAGGTTTAGGATGCAGGTGAGATTATGTTTCTCCTTTCCTTCGAGCTTGTGGGTAGCTCAAAAGGTTTGGGTGTTTTTTTTGGGGGGGGGGGGGGGGGCACAAAAGAAGAGGGAGTCTTGAATTCCTGGTTTTCCATTCCAGGAGAGCTCAACAGCAGCTAGCTGCTCCACCACTCCCATACAAATATGTCCATTGTAGGATGCATTGGAGAAGACTATTACCTTGATGTTTGACAGTGATTGACAGAAAAGTAGTATTGTTGCTACTGAACTTGTCATTAGGTTTCAGAATTCAAAGAGCTATAGTCTCAGGCTATCTGCAAACTCATCATATTAGCAAATCCTGGGCTCAAAGACCACCACACATCGTTTTTGAGGGCTGGATGACAGCTGAATATTTGTTCTTTGTTGGGGTGGCGGGGACTTGACACTGAGCTAGCCCCAGACCTGTACTGGGACACAAGAGATAAAAACATTGTAGAGGAAAGGCAAGTCAGCTGCCACCAGGGTACTGTGAAGTGTTCTTCACTGCAAGGCCTGCGAGTCAGTGGCGGCCCCCATAGACCCTAAGTGCGGCAGCAGAGAGGGGCTGTAGCTAAGGCAGACTCCCTGCCTCCGCTGGCCTCTCACTGCTCCCAGAAGCGGACAGCACACATCCCGCAGCCCTTGGGAATAAGTGGAGGAGCAGAGGTCTCCATGTGCTGCTCCTGCCTGCTAGCACTCCCTCCACAGCTCCCATGGCTGGGAACAGGAAATTGTGACCCATGGGAGTTGTGGGAGCGGTGCCTGCAGAGAGGGGCAGCGCACAAAGCCATGTGCCCACCCTCCAGGGGCTACAGGGGCACACTGGCCTCTTCCAGGAGCAGCTTGGGGCTGGGGCCACACAAAGTAAGTGCTGCACTCTTCAAAGAACAGGTTCTGAATAGCTCTTCTACCACCCAAACTGCATCTTCCTGGAACTAACCCCCCCATATCCCTTCCTGCACCTCAAGCCCCTGACCCAGCCCTGAGCCCCCTTCCAGAGCCGGTCCCCAATATACTCTCCTGCACCCCAAGCAATATTACCATTATTGGTAAAATTACCATATCAACCAAAGAACTCAGTGTTCAACCGTCTGTGTTGCACTGATATGGCTCTCACACTGCAGGTTTTTTGCCAAAGCGGCCCCACTTCAAAAATAGTAAAGAGCACTGGTATAGGGAGTGCCTTACACTGTTCAATAGACTCCTTTTTAGAAGCTAATTAATATGTGTCACTGAAATAATAAAGGGAGTTTCAACCAGCTGTCATCCACGTGTAGCCAAACTTATTGCCCTCCAAGCCACAGAGGACAATCTTTAGATGCACGAGAGCCAGTGCACACCAACAGAAGTGAGGCTGAAGCCCTGGAAGAAGCCTCCACAGGCCTAAGCCTCAAGACCCCCCCATCCCACAGGGCAGAAGCCCCACCACAAGGCAGAGGTCCCAAGCTCCCCTCCCACCATCTCATAGTGGAGAATGGGAGGTTGGTACACAAGCTGCATTTTAACTATGAAAGAGCCCCATGCAGCTTGTGAGCCACAGTTTGGCCCCTACGTTAAAAGGGTGATACTTAGTGCTGGGTCTGACATGGGGAGAAAGTGAGGGAATGGAAGTAGGGGTCAAATGGGAAAGTCATCAGGATTCAGACCGGGGCCAGCTGGGGGAAAGATATATTGTTTGTATTTTAACATACATTTGTTGTTACAGATTTGCAGAGCTTCTTTGTGCCAAAGCTTGACAGAGGATTGCAAATAGACAATATTCACTCCACCACACCTGCAGGTCAAGAGGGCACAGGGTTACAGAATGGAAAACAGATGGAAATAGAATAAGAGGAGAGAAGTTGCCAGGAAGAGACCAAACATTTCTCATAAGGAAAAAGACTGGAGGTGAGGGTGTGTGTGCATGCAATTATATAGCTATTTGCCAGAAAAGGAAGATAAAAAGTATAACGTATTCTTAGGTAAATATAGTATCAAAGTGTTTTGGCTTCCAATCTAATTAAACAGTGTGAGTTTAATTGATAGCCAAAGGAAATATTAAAAGTTCCCATATAAAAATTTTATATTCCCCATTTGACAGTGTTCAAGGATAGGGAAGATTTCTTCCTGACTCTCTCCAAAAAACAAAAGTGAATCTGCAGTTCTGATGTTCTGTATATGGACAAGCTTCCATATAGAGAGTTTAAATATGCCAAGGGAGAAGCTTATGCTCTGATGATGCCTTGGGAAGCACAAATTACCATTACAAATTAAAAGATGCACTGTATACTAATTTAGTAGACCACAGGAAAAGCATTCATTCCATATATGCAATAATGGTGAAATAGGAGATGCAGTTTGCTAGAGGTTATTAAAATGAAAACTGAGCATTGAGAAGTTTGTTTAAACTTCTGGATTTCTTGCTCTTTACTTTTGTCAAAAGAACATGTACTGTAGTCTAACAGCACCCTATTTAAAATGATTTAATTTTATCAGAATGTAATATTCTGGTTTAAGATTCCAGCTGTCAAACTTCAAAAGTTTTCTGTAGTGTGTTTTCTCCTAGATCTTTTGATATTACAACAGGTAGAGCTATTATGTTTCACACCAGAGGGTAGGGGCCTGATGGGATTCCTTCAGATATAGGGTTACATTGTGGTTTTTAAACTACTGCTTAATTAAGGTGGCATAGGGGAACACCATACCAGCACAACAATTGCAGGGTATTCTGTTAGCAGAGGACAGAGGCAGGCAGAAAACATCTGTGGGTGCTGAGGGAGAAGTCAATCTGTGCTTGTGACAACATTGTACCCTGTAAAGGAGTACAGCATGCCAGAGCTAAGCATTTGATTCCCAGTCTTCTCAAGCAGAATGTCAGCTGTGTCATTAAAAAAATATTAAAAGCAGTGAAAGGCCCAAACCTGGATCTCCAGAGTAACAGAACACATCACGTCTGACAGGACCCCTAAAGATTACAATTTCCTGGGAGAAGCCTCCATGGCTTTATTCTGCCCACTTTTACCTTTCGTTTTCTATTTACTGTCCCCTAATATTTTACTATTTTCCAAGTCACTTGACAGCTTTGCTAGTTAGACAGGGAAATTTACTGAGAAAAGGAAAGAAGATCCCTATTCTGCAGCCCTAGGAATTATGGGGCAGTAGTTTGTGCTGTGTTAACACAGATAGCTAGTAAACTTTAGAAAGTTTGGAAATCTTTTTATTAAAATATGGAACTTCAAGACACACTAGTAAAGTGGTCCCTAAACCATGGGACCACTAGGCGGGGACAGAGTAATGTTCAGGGGAGGAGAAGGTGCCATGTAGCTCCGCCCCCAGACACAGCTCTGACCTTCTCTCAGCCCCCAAGCAAGCTGCACTTCCAGCCCCTCCCTCCTTCCTTAGTTCTGCCACCTGCTCCACTTTTGGTCCAACCGCCTCTGCTGAGCCAACTGCGCAGTAACAGAGGAGAGGCATGGGTCGATTTCATTACTAGTGAGGGGGGAGGGACCTGCAACAAGTATCTGTGCAGCAGACCACAGGTCCCAGGCCAGCAATAAATGCAGGAGACAAATATACACTTTAACAGAATATAGCTATTAAGCTATCTAACGACAAACAAACAATGTATCAGTACTTTTCTGGTTATTTTCCTATGTAGTTAGGGTAACAAAGCACCACCTAATCTGCAAACACACTGTACAGGGATACAAAACCCACTGATTATAACTAGACATGCCAAACCTGCGCTGGGGAGTGGGGGGGGGGGGGGAGAACAACGACAAAAATTGGGCTTGTTTTTGACTTAATTGGCTTACGAGTTGCTTGTTGGCTAGCTTTTATTTATTTATTTTAAAATAGTCTCCCACAAGCAGGATGGGGGGAGAGGAAGAGGGGGAAAAAAGAGTCAGGGGTGCACAGTGGACCCACCACAATCCCAGACTGCATGCACGGGGGAATCTAGTCAGAATGCTGGGGGTTCTTAGGGACTGGCTTGTTTTGGCCCTGTTTTGAAATGAGATTTGCTTGATTTTTGGCTTATTGTGAAAGTTGGGGTACTTATTTACCGAACAAAAGGTGGCAACTGTACTTATAACCTCTCCTCTGAACAGTCTTATGATGAACAACAATATCTTAGGAAAAGCAACTACTAAAGCTTTTCAATCTCATTTTGTTGACAATGACATCCTGAGGATTACTCAGTTTTAGATTACCCAAAATATGCAGGCTGTTTAAAGCAAGGCAGTATTTAAAATACACCATATATTTCTGTAATGAGGGCTGGATAATGGAAAACTATGCAAAAATGACTTGCTGGTTTCATTTCAATTCATCCCCCACTATTTTCTCTACCGAGCCACCGCACCAGGTTATAGTTTCTTGCCATTTTGAACATATACTTAAGCAAAATCTTGCAATTCTTACTCAGGCCAAGCTTCCATTGCAATCAATGGAAGGTTTTCCCTAATTACAGACCCCACAATTTCGCCCTTAGAGAGATAATTGCTTGAGATTATAGAAGGATACTGAACCATTTTTAAAACTTGCTAGAGATTATTTATTCTGTCCCAGTTTAAATTTTTTTAATTTAATTTTTTAATATAAACATTAACAGAACAGAATACTTGAAGATTTACCTCAAACATTTACTAAAAAGTTGTCACATCCTAAGTGTTAAAAAAATAATTTAAAAAATCTGAATCTTTTTACACACACTAAAGTTGTTCAAAAACATAGGATTCCACTGAAAGAGGTCCCGGACTATGGACTTAGAAAGCAGTCAGTCATTTCTACAGATATATAGAGTACAATCATGAACTGAGGCAGAATCTTCTAACATGCACTGTGCCAGTCATACAAGTTGACTATTTTCTCGGATACAGCTGAATCTTTCTTAATGGGCTCCAGAAAGATAACGTTGTAGAACAAGTCTGAATTAAACATACATTAGAAAATGGAAACTAGGTAGTGGATGTGTTTTGATAAGTTATCTTGAAGTAAAGAATACAAAGGTTTCATCTTAAATTAGGCAATTCCACACTTTCATAAAAAGACCGTTATAATGAAACTGTCATTGGTGGAGGCACAAAGGAGGGATAGCGCAGTGGTTTGAGCTTTGGCCTGCTAAACGCAGGGTTGTGAGTTCAATCCTTGGGGGGGGGGGGGTCCATTTAGGGAACTGGGGCAAAAAATCTGTCAGGGCGCAGTACTTGGTCCTGCTAGTGTACACAGGGGACTAGACTTGATCTTTTCAAGGTCCTTCTAGTTCTAGGAGATATATAGAATACTAGCATAAGTGCCCGGCGTTGCTCGGGTCAGTCGGAGGTGGGTAGGGGGCAGACAGCTGACACCCCCTGACCAACCCCGACCAAACCTGACACCTCCACCTGACCCCCCCAAGGAAACCAGACACTCCCACCTCACCCCCCGACCGAACCAGACACCCCCACCTCACTTACCATCCCACCAAACCCAACTCGGATCCGTCGCAGGCGGGGAGGGGGCCCAGAGCCGAGGGATTCCGGGGACCTTCGCGGGGGGGGGGGGGGCACAGGGCTGATGGATTCCGGGGTTCCGTTGGGAGGAGGGAAGGGCAGAGAACTGAGGGATCTCCGGGGTTCCGTTGGAGGAGGGAGGGGCAGTGAGCTGAGCGAGTGCGGTGTCTGTTGGAGGGGGTATTATGACATCATCACCACCCAGCTGCCCAGCCGATGTGATTGGCCCTTAAAGACTTTCACCCCTGGGGGGCGTCAGAGGTGAGATCCGAAAATTTTTCAACCCTTATGACCATCTAGACCCCAAGACCCCTAACTGTACCAAATTTCAAGTCTCTGGCTCAAATGGTGCGGGAGGAATTCGCGGTCAAACATACACCACTTGACTTTTATATATAGAGACTAGCAAAAATACACGGCGTTGCTCGGGTCCGTCGGAGGTGGGGAGGGGGCAGAGAGCTGAGCGAGTGCAGGGTCCATTGGAGGGGGCAGAGAGCAAACCTGACACCCCCACCTCACCCCCCCCACCCAAACCCAACACCCCGTCACCCCCCTACCAACTCCAACACCCCCTGACCAACACCCACACCTCACCCTCCATAGACCAAACCTGACACACCCACCTCACTCCCCCCCCAACCAAACCCGACACCCCTACCTACCACCACAAACCCGACACCCACACCTCACTTACCCCTCAACCAACCCCGACCCCCCTCCTGACTCCCCCCCTGACCAACCCCAACACCCCCTGACCAACCCCAACACCCACACCTCACCCTCCACCCACCCTGACACCTTCCCACCCCCCCAGACCAAACCCAACACCCCCGGCTCACTTACCCCCCCGACCAAATCCGACACTCCCACCTCACAACCCCCACCAAACCCGACACCCCTACCTCACTTACCCTCCGACCAAACCCAACTCGGGTCCGTTGGAGGTGGGGAGGGAGCAGAGAGCTGAGCGAGTGCAGGGTCCGTTGGAGGGGGGTATTATGACATCATAGCTATGTCACAGAGAACAGCAGCTGCCCAGCTGATGTGATTGGCCTTTAAATAATTTCACCCCTGGGGGGCATCAGAGGTGAAATTTTCGACTCTTACCCTGATTAGGGCCCTAAGGCCTATAACTGTACCAAATTTCAAGTCTCTAGCTCAAACAGTGTGGAAGGAGTAAGGGAACGTACATACACGCACGCACACATACACCATTTGACTTTTATATATATAGATATGGAGATATACCTATTAAACATCACTAGGATGACAAAGCAGTAAGTGGCTGCTGCTGCTGGAAAAAAAAAAAGTTTCCAAAATAAGGAAGAAGTTTTGGGGATTCTTGCAAAAAACCATGTACCTTCATGGGGATACTTTGCACAAAAGCCTTTTACAGTGTCATAATAAAATATTACTGATATAAGTTGTCAAGCTTATAAATCAGACTCTAAATAAATATTGAAAATGTTTCAAGCTGCTACATTTCTAAAATAGTCAGATTTACCAGTATACTGAAATATGGGTTCTGAGCTCAGTAATTCTCACTATGCATTATTAGGCATGAAACTGAAGAATCTATAGGTCTAGAATAATAAAATGGCCCTTTGATTCTGTAAATGTTCTGAAGTAAGATTCTGTAATAATGCATTAACACAGTTCTTTAGTATAAATACAGTATGAATTCAGTAAAGAGAATGAGTGGAAAGGCATGTGTGTGACAAGGACAGCACAGGAACTCAAGAAAATGGATACTAGTTCACTTCTCTCAAGCCTTCTGTGTGACTGTGGCCAAATCATCTGTCTCAGTTTCCCCATGCGTAAAATGATATTAATACTGATTTCACCGGGGGGAGAGGGGAATTGGTCAGGCTTAATTCATTAATATTTGTCAAATGGTTTGAGATGACAAGTGTTAGATGTGTAATACAAAAATACACTAATAGAAGTTTGTATAACGATTGTCAGTGGTTCCCAGAGCACTGGTTGAGTGTCTTTTTATTCTAGTTTACGGGGTGGGGGGATCAATATAAATACATTAAAGTTTAAATAAATACCTTCCAAATATTTATCCAGATTTAAATAAGTAAAATTGGGAGCCGAGTCCACCATTTTATATAGTATTTTACATCTTCTAAATGCTATACAAATACCAACCAATCCTTTTGGCTCTCAAGTTTAAAGTAACCTTCCAAACAAATTTGGAAGTATCCCAGTACTAATTTTTCTAACTCCCTTTACGCAATGCTCCAAGTTTTCAGGAACCAACAATTTTCTGGTTTTAATTTCTGCTGAAAAATGGTAAACAGCACCGTCACTACTATAGAAACTTCACGACTTCTCTCCTCCTCTGACTGCACATCTCCTAGACTTCCATACCCATACTCTCATCCCTATCTTACTTTTTTATTGAGCCTCACTCACATCCAGCTCTTTCCTCTCCCAATATAAGCATTCTGTATTCTCCACACATCTAAAAACAACCACCTCTCCCCCAACTCCACACACACAATTCTTCAACTCCTCTCGCTCTTCTACCCTTTTCATTTCCTAATTCCATTTCTCAATCAGACCACTTGGCAGCTTTTGAAGTTGTCAATGATTCTTGAAATCCTGTTCTTTTGGCTTTCATTACTTCGGGCATGTCTTCACTACCACTTTAATTCGACCTTAACGACGTTAGGTCGAATTAAACGTGTACCTGTCTTCACATATATGCCCTTAAAGTCTATTTAAAGGGCCCTCAAAATCGAATTTGTAACTCCTGCCTGACGAGAGAAGTAAGGCTAAAATCGACTTCTCTATGTCTACTGTGAGTAAGTGAAGAGGCATCTGAAGTTAAGCCTCCGACCTCCGAGCAGCTCCGCCCACCTGAACAGCCCCGCCGCCTGACCCCCCCCCCCCGCCCGCCCGAGGGGGGTGGGGGGAGCCGCGCGGGGCTGCTTGAGTGAGGGGGTCAGCTGCTTGGTCAATTTCAGGTGAAATTGACTAGGCAGCTGACCGGCTCGCTCAAGCAGCCCCGCGCCGGCTCCTCCCCCCCCTCGGGCGGGCGGGGGGGTCCGGCGGGGGGGCTGTTCAGGCGGGCGGGGGGGTCCGCGGGGCTGCTCGGGCGGGGGAGGGTCTGGCACACATTGCACTGTGGGCTACCTACCCAAAGTGCAATGCGGGCTATGTCGACCCCTGCAAAAGTTCTAGGACAGACAGTGTCGACCACTGTCGACCTGCTGTCCTGGTGGGGACACACTGATTCGATTTTCTAAAATCGAATTTAGAAAATCGAATTAAGGGAAATCGACCTAGTCCTGTAGTGAAGACATACCCTTTATTCTCCTATTCCTTCAGTGTTTTGTCTCATAAATCATAATCCTAACTCCCTGTTTCTGTAGATTTCACCAGTGGCTCCCCTCTCATCTCTCAGTACTTTTATCCACAAATGTGATTTTGACTACCATCTTTAAGCCAACAATTTACAAATCTACTTCCCTACTGATGAGCTGCCTCACTCATCTAATCCAATACTTTGGCCTCTCTCTGCCATCCTTAAAAAGGGATGTCCATAATCATTTCAAACTCAACATGGCCCAATTGAATTCTCAGGCTCCATTCGCCGATCCTGCTTTTTTCCAATCACTGTGGATAACAACCATCTTCCCAAACACCCAAGCCTGTAATTTGGACAAATTTGACTCACCCCTCTCTCTAGACTCACAGTAGACCATGTGCAAATCTTTCCACTTCTTCCTACACAGCGTAACTGAAATATGACCTTTCATCTGTACACACAGCTAAAAAACTCATACAGCCCTCATTTCACATCTTGAGGAGCACAACCTCCTCCTTTCAAACCTTTATTACTGAAACTTTGTTCCCCTCAGCAGCATTTTGAATGGACAAGATCTTGCTTCCTGTCCTTACAACACCGATCACTGATGTTTTTTCTTGCTCCACTTTCAGTACAACACAAGCCTCTTAAGGTTCTTCATAAGTTAGATCTGCTGGAGTGTGAGGCTAATAGCTTATCTATTTGATCTAGTTGCAAAGTCGAAGCCTGCTTCACTCTGCCAACTGTGCCAGCATTTACAGAGCATTAGTCAGTGTCTGTCTTAAATACCTTCATTCTTACACTTGTGTTTGGCATGAGGGAAAATGCTCACCTGTGCTATGTTTACAAAACCTGCCTGCAGGTGGGTAGGCAGGTGACGAGCTGGGAGTATCCCTCTTTCTATTCTCTCATCCTACTAACTTCCCCACCCACTCCTCTTCGATTCCTCTCCTGAACACTATGCCCAATTAAAAAAATTAAAACAGTAAACCCCCCCACACACACAATGGAGATCAGTCCAGCAGTACATATTAATGTCTTGTGTGTGGTCTTTATTTCATTGCTGTGAAATGACCGGAAAACATTTTACAAGATAAATTTTAAATGGAAATACCAATGTCTTATAGTAATAATTTCTGGCTAAAGTAGCTTTGATAAAGCTACACAAGTTCACTAACAGCATACATACTGACAATATGACTACTACTTAGTACAATACTTAGTTTTTTTCAAAGCACTTGACAATCACTGTATAGGCTTTAAAAAAATTCAACAGTGAAGTGCTTCAAGAAAACAAGTGTTCAACAGCATATATTTGAGAAGCTAAAAGACTCAACAATGATTTGTTTATTGTTCAGCTGCCTAGCTAACAAGAAAAAACCCTCTTTTTTTTTTAGTCCAGTATGACTATATAAACCTTGTCTAGTCCAAAATTACTGATTTATACACTTGGATTTACTTTGAAGATTATCCTAAAGGCTCAAATCTGTTCCTGGGCTGGAAGAGGGGCAGGGAAGGACAAGAGTACTTTTCACATTCTAAACTTTAAACCTATATTTTCCACAAGTTTCTTAGCAATTCACTCCTATCCGTTACATTTAATTCTGCAGCCATATCTCCCTCCCCACCCCACCCTGTTCTGCTAGGACTTTGTGTTCTCCAACCATCTGGATTGCATTTATTTTAATATGAAGGAAGTTAACATTTTCTCATCAACAATAAAAAAAAGGGAAAGTCTTTTTGTTATGTTTGCACAATTATTTATATTAGTTCTTCTTTTCCTATTAGAATTATTATGTCCCATAGGCTATCCTCTTCAGGCCTTCATTATTATCTCATCCGAGGTAAATCAGGACTTCCATCAGATTATCCTGTAGTTTTCTACTGCAACAAAATCTCTATCTTTTGTCCTTTTTGTCTAACTCATTTTACAAACACTAAATATCATGTATGATAGTCTGGACTGAAATCATCAAAGTGTTTATTCAGCAAGTTAAAATGATGAAGTGTTGCACTATTATCCTTTAGTCAGAAAGGCCCAAATTACATTATATTATATATTTTAGAGGTCGCACCTATGTTCACAGTAGTTTACTAGTAACTTCGCAACAGAATTTCCACATACGCTTCTGTGAGAACAGCACAGCAGCTTCTGCCAGGCTGACCTTGATTCCACCAACATACCAACTCTATGCATGCAGGAGACTCAGCAAAGACTATCCAGCTATGTGGAAATCAGAAAACTAAATTTCAAAACACTTTTTGAAATTGGCTCTCATTTTATCCTTTATATGTTCTAGGACAGAGCTTGATTTTTGCGTGGCATTATCTATGCTGGCATTTAACTTTTCTCCTTGATGTATTTGGTAAATGAGCTTTGTATTTAATATTTCAGAAAGTGTTGGATCATGCGGTCTCTTGCCAACGGGGTAACTAGTTATTTCTCTTATATCAACTATTTCCATAGCCTGATCCTACTCCCACAAATATGAATGAGAGATTTACATTAAATTTGAGTGGATGTAGTATTGGGCCCTGTTAACTTAGTGTAGATAAATGGACCTAAACCTGTCCGTTTACACAATTAAATTTAGATGGGAACGGAGGGCAACTTTGCAGGATCTGGCCAAGTGTTGAACTCAATATGAAAATAGATCAAATGTTATTTTTATGCCTACAGGTAATAGAAAACTTTGAATAAAAGAAATGCGGTGACATCTACAATATTGTTAACTAGTTTGTTCCATATTTTAGCCATTGGGGGAAAAAACAGCATCTCTTCTAAAAACTGATTATTTTCCATTGCTTTTTCCATTAATTGTTACAACATTTCTAGAGATTTTCTAATAATGAAGTTTAAAGTAACTGATTCTCATTCCCCAGTTTAGTTCCCTCTTTTAATTAAAAGTATTTTATGTACCAAAAGTGTGTGTTTGAGTTACCACTCAAAATGTTTTGTTATTCATTTCTGGTTCTTTCTAGAATTTGAGAGATTGGAAGTGTGCAGTCCTTCAAATGTAGAAGGCTGCACTCTAGAAAATGATTTATTTCCAAGAAGAGAGGAAATGAAGTAGTACAAAGATCTGAATGAATTTTAAAATGGGATAAAATTTGTCCATATAAGGAATTACCACAACAACAACAAAAAACCCACCCAAACAGTCTTCTATTAGCAATTCTTAAAAAAAAAAAAAAAAATGTATTGATGTGAACAGAATATCTAAATGGCAAGGATATCAAAAGAGGAAGAGCACAAAACCTAGGCAGACTGCCATAAATAATAAACTGAAGAGGAAGTTCCTCAAAAATGTTACAAGAAACAGATAGCTAAATGAATAGTATAGTGAGGGTTGTAAAAATATCCAAAGCACTATCCTGAAGCGAGACTGGAAAAGTAAAAAAAGAGTAAAGAAAGAATAAAAGCAGCAACGTTGATCTGAGTTGTAAGTTTCCAGTTCCTGAGCTTGTTTTATCAACTTCATTTCCCCTCACCCTAGGAAGTAGCACCTGGGTGAACAAAACATGTGTTAACATACTAAGAATCCTGTAGTTCAGTCTCGATGACTGCTACATTTCACTGCCCATTACCACTCACATGGGTGAATCCAGGGAGTGTTGGAGATGGTGCTCTCATGGCAGTTAGTCCACGAGTCTGGAACAGGGACTGAACTTGTCAGAAGCCTGTCTTGCCCCAGAACATCTGGAAGGCACTCTGCTTCGACCCAGCATTCTTATAGGGAAGATATACTTCTCTGCTTAAGGAACTCTGTAGGGCCTCAATACTTCACACATTCTTCACAAGCAAATCCAGGAGATCAAAAATAATATTTCCCAGGAACTACATTCACTAATTGAGGAATTTTACTACTATCAAAAGAAAAGAGGATGCCTGGACACAATTTTCAAGCTATTATGAGTTTAAGAAAAAATGGGAACAGTGAACAATCCTTTTTTGCTAACAAAATGGCATGAAAAATAAAATTATGTAAAAGAATTTCCTTTTCTTGGGACACTAACCATCTAGTTCAGATGTTCATGCAAGCTATTCAACTATGCAATAACATTTCATTTCAAGCTATGGCAAGTTCTTGCAGCTCATCAAAATGAATACGTAATCACAGCTTAATCAACTCCATCTTCCAGATGTTGATGCATTTGTCCCAATACAGAATAAATGAAGTCTGCTTTTCCAGAACTCAATGAAGCATGGAGGATCAATATACACTGCAATTAAATACACACACTATCTAATTGATGCACACTTCAGTGGAAAGAGAAAGTAAAGCAAGTATGCCACTCCTAGAATTACCACTTCCAGAAGAGTATCAGTTTGAGATGAGGAAAAAGGATCATTTCTATGGAAAGCTCATAGGACATTTCCACTTTCCCAATGTTTCTACCATGACTCTGCCTATATAGGGTAGGTGACATGGAAAAAGAAAACAAAAAACAGCAAGACGTGATCACTGGTTGCTGTGTTATTTTTTAGGCTCATGGCTCAGGCAAGCACTCTATCCAGATTGCTTCTGTTCTCAACTTCATGAGCATGGCTACAGATCACCCCATGAGTAAATGAAATGGAGAGAGGTAGATTGCAGAATGAACTCTAATGGAAGGCTGAAGCACAAGCAGAACATTTTCTTCCCTTCCTTTTATTGAAGATTCTTTAGGCTTTTCTACAGAAACTCTGGAGATAAGGCCTGCAGGCAAAGACAGCACTGTGCCAGCTGCAGCTGCTCCAGTGAGGTTTTGTCTTCATTACAAAACTTTCTATGTGTTAATATTCAAATACCGAAGAGTCAAGGTAACCAACATGATGCAGATCATGATTTTACAGTTAGCATATGCAAGGGCAAAGACAGCAACATGCCAGCTACTCATATTTAAACTCAACTTTAAGCCCATGTATTAAAAACTACAAAAACAGCTTTTGAAAATGCTACTAGACACCTAAGTACTTTTAAAAATCTGTCTCAGAGACTTGCTCAAGATCTCACAGGTAGTCTATGGTGGAAAAGGATCTTGAATCCAGGTCTCCTAAGTCCTTGGCTAATGCCCTAATCACTGGAACTCCCATAGCATTACATTAGTTGTACATGGCACTTGCAAGAATTATGGCTGTAGGTTAGGACCCCAAAGGGGGCAAGGGGTTGTATAAGGGGCAGAAGGGCTATGGGGACAGGGAAGGGGCGGGGATTGGATAAGCATGGGAATCCGGGGGGGGGGGTGGGGGGGGCTGAGTGTGGCTAGGGTCAAGCCAGTCAAGGGACAGGGAGTAGAGGGGTTGGGGTCCTTAGACCCCTTAGTAGAGGGGTCATTAGGGTCGGGAGGGGGGGTCTCAGGAGGGAGCGGTCAGGACATGGAACGGGGGGGATTGGATGGGTCGGGGATTCTTAGGGGGGCAGTCAGGGGACAGGGGGGGTTGGATGGGGGTAGGATCCCGGGGGAGGTGGTTAGGGTGGGGGGGTCTTGGGAGGGGGCAGTCAGGGGACAAGCAGATGGGGGCAGTGGCCAGGCTGTTTGGAGAGGCACAGCCTTCCATACCCGGCCCTCCACATAATTTTGCAATCCCGATGTGGCCCTTGGGCGAGAAAGTTTGCCCACCCCTGCTTTAGGCAAAATAATTAATACTCTAAGATATAAAACTAGTGTATATATTCTAACAATTAAGAACCCCAAACACTCCCCCAACTCATCTAGTTTCCTATACATAGCACTGTAATGCATATATGCCTTTAAACATGCTAACAAGGACAAGCCACCCTGGTCATTCCACACATTCAGTTGAGCACAGAAAGTTATCTTTAATTCTCAAGTTTCTAAACAAATCCCTAATCAGGACTTGGGGTGCTCTCTCATAATAATTCAGTCCTCCAACTAGGTCAATAAAATGTTCCTTTTTCAGAGTATCAAAGTCTCTTCTGACCAACCGTCAGTACACTGTCCCAGGTAGTCCTCAATGCCAATTCCAAGTCTGTGCAATTTTCCCAGTGGCTCATAGGGGGACATGGGACCACCTGCTACCCCAGGTTCCAGCCCAGCCACCAAGGTCTCCTCAGTCTCAACCTGTATGCTCTTTGGCTTCTTGTGTCCGGTTTCTTATTCCCCTTCTTGTGTGGAGACCTACTGCATTTTCTAAGTATACCTGGTCCTGCCTCAGGGCATAGTCTCTTCCAACCTTACATTTCGAGGATTCTCCTCCTTCTTTTACCCTTACAGGCAGATGGGCGGACTTGTGGTGCTGAGACAAAAAAGTGTTGGTGCCAGATGATAGATCCAGAGACAGCACCAAAAGCAACCGTGCCAAGTAAGGAAGAGCCCGTTCCAGCACCAAGACTATTGAAGCTTGAATAGCTGGTTTGATCTTTGGTGCCACTATAGGTTAGCTAACCCCAGTGGTGCCAGGTAAAGGATTCACTCCCACTACAAAGCCAAAAGAGATTCCTGTCTTCGGCCCATGATAGAGGGCAGCAAGAGGTTGGATTGGCAAAATGTGTTTTGAAGCCGTGTCACAGGACCTTGGCACACAGCAAAGGTGGGCAAACTTTTTGGCCTGAGTGTCACATCGGGATTGTGAACTGTATGGAGGGCCAGGTAGGAAAGGCTGTGCCTCACTGAACAGCCTGGCTCCCCGCCCCCTATCCACCTTCTCCCACTTCCCGACCCTTGATTGCCCCCTTCAGAACTCCTGACCCATCCAATCCCCACCCCCTGTCCCCTGACTGCCCCGACCCCTATCCACACCCCCACTCCCGCCCGCTACCCTCTGCTCCTTATCCAACCACCCAGGCTCCCCATCCCCTCCCTTGACCACCCTTTCCCCAAACCTCTGACTCCATCCACCTCCCGGCTCCCCGCTCCCTTACTATGCCACTCAGAGTGGCAGGAGCTTGCAGCAGTGCCGGAGCCAGACATGTCACTGTCCCACTTCCCAGGAGGAGTGCCAGAGCACTGGTGGAGTGGTGCGCTGAGGCTGCGGGGATGGGGGGACAGCAGGGAGAGGCTAGGGGGAGCCTCCTCAGCCAGGAGCTCTGGGGCTGGGTAGGATGGTCCCGTGGGCCACATGTGTCCCGTGGGCCATAGTTTGCCCACCCCTGGCATACACACAGCCTTGGTACTCTCTATGGAACAATCACAAGCTGCAGATAGTGAAAAGCCAGATAAGCCTGGAGCTTCAAGTGCGCCTTCCTTCCTAGCATAGTGAGCTAAGGCACAGCGAACGTACACTGGATTACAGAACAGATCTCAACCAATCATGCTGGAGACCAGCACGATTGATGAGCAGAAAGTGCACTTCTTAAAGCCATTACAGGGCTTGGGACCAACACTCTTCCAGTGAGGGGCCGAAGGCTTCTAGGACAAGAGGATGCTAAACTATCCCTAGTACTCCACACTATTTATAAGAAAAAAATAAGCTATACAAAGGAAAAATCTAGTACGAGGCCTCAGACGTGAGTTGTGTTCTCTTTGTGGCGGCAGAAAAGAGATGAGGTGATCGGGGGTTGAATACTCTTATCTGAGGGTTCATTACCCTAACTCATCTATACCTCTTAGAGGACAACATTTTTCAAAGCAGTTCCACAGCTCAATATAAAGGGCAAGATAGCCCATACATGAGAATACACAGGCCACTGAACAACTAGATATGAAGTAATAATTATTTGTAATTGAGTGTTGTGTTTATCGTTCGTTTTTTATTAACATATCTGAGTTTACCTTTTTTGCTGAAAATTAAGAAATACAGTAAAACCTCCATTTAACGGACTAATTCGGGCGAGGGGGTGTCCGTTAAATGAAAAAGTCCGTTATTTAATAATAATAAAAAAACGAGCTGTGGGAGCAGCAGCCCGACCGCCCCAGGGTTGGGGCGGCAGCTCCGCAGCCCACCGGCTGCCTGGACCCGGGCGGCAGCGGGGAGCCGGCAGCCAGCCCGCCGGCTGCCTGGACCCGGGCGGCAGCCGGGAGCCGGCAGCCAGCCCGCGACAAATGGATTTTGGATGCATCAGACTTGCTTAGAAATTTTGTCCGTTGCATCCGAAGTCCGTTAAATCGAGGTCCGTTAAATCGAGGGTTTACTGTAAGTTCTAAAAAGACAGTTAAAGAACTCACTTCTAAAATTGTTCACATAATTACAAACATTATTCTAGGTATAGTGGAGCAAGTATGTGCATCTTTTATTTTATTGTAACAAAATCTCAATAATTAATTCCTAAGAATGGGAAATATTAATTTGGGGAGCAGAGAGATCATCAATTCAACCCGAGTCAGATTAAATACAAAGGGAAAAAGAGGTCATAAACAACTATCACAAGAGCAGAAGTGCACAACTTCCTAACTGGTTTTGAAAACAGGTTTAGAGCCCAGTTCAGTGCAAACACAATGACTTTGCAGAGTTTTGTTTAGCTGATGTGGCCACATTGAGACAAAAGGACAGATCCAAATTGCTTCATCTATAGTTATTACAACAAAACCTGCTACAGATGAAGCCTACTGTTGTAATTCCTATTTGCAAATTATCAGAGGGATTAACATTCTCCCAAAACTTTATGTATATAGGTTATAGTGATTCCATAGCTTCTTAAAGTGGTGGTTTCACAGCCTACCTGGATTATAGATAGGGCCCTACCAATTTCATGGCAGTGGGGAAAAAAAATGCATCATGGACTGTGAAATAAGCCCTTCCCTGTAAATTTGATCTGCCCCTGCTGCTAGGACTGCCCCAGCCAGAGGGCTCCTAGCTCCACATGGGCTGGGGAGGGACAGGATTTATCCATCCCTTGCACAGCCGCTCTGGGGGTGGAGGGTAGTAGACCCACCTTCGGGTGCCTCCCCCTGCTGCAAGACACTCTGGGACTGGGCAACAGCTCCAGAGGTTCCTGCAGCTGGAAGAGTCTTGTGGAGGGAGTCCGGGCTCCCCCTGCTGCTAGGAGTGCCCCAGCCAAGGGGGTTCCTAGCTCTGGCTGGGCTGGGGAGGGGAAGGATTGGATCTCAGACCCATCTCCAGGAACCTCCTGTGGCTACAGGAAGCACAGGGTTGCTGCTTTCAGAGTCCAATTCTGAAGACAGCAGAGAAGTGAGGGTGGCGATCCCATGACCACTAAAACAGGTTTGCATACCCCTCTCCCCCAACACACACAATCCCCTTTTGTGTCCGAACTCTCATGGTTACAACAGTGACATTTCAGATTTAAACATCTGAAACTGTGAAAATTATCAATTTTCAAGTCCTATGGCTGGGAAATGGGTCATAATGGATTGTTAATTTGATAGGGCCCTAATTATAGAAAATGTAAACAAAAGGCTATCAAATTTACTTGTTCTAGTAATAAGCTAAAACCCTGCTTTGCTGAATACTTCTAACACTCAAAAAATACTTTCAATAGTGAAATATGCTAAGTCAAGGTTCAGGGGAAACGAGTATTTAACAAGATCATTTCCTTGTGATTTCCTGTGGTGAAATCAAGCTCATAATTGTACTTAGGCACCCCTACAAATCCCATGTTCCTTTTCTAAGAAAGGTGGACTGATGCCTAATTTGTAGAGAAAGAGGGCTGAAGTACACACTTCTGACCTTTGGGTATCTGCTCCACAAAATCCACACAAATGCTCCAATCCAGCTGATATAGGCAAACAATTAACAACCACTGCAATACCTGGTAAACTCAAAACAAGATGCAAACCAAATCAGGCAACCAACTGCAAATAGCAAAGCATGATGCTATGCTCCTGGGGTACGGCCTCCCTTCTGGGTTTCATCCTCCATTATAATGTTGATTGTGATGACTAACATGCTTTCTGAAGGAATCTAGATGGGTTCATGGCAACAACTTGTGAGACAAGTTCTATTGTAGCAATGTGAAAGTCAAATGCTAAGCCAGTCTCTTCATTTGAGATTCTTCGGGTGAAAAAACAGGAGCACCCACATGCATCTGTATAATCATATCTGTACTGTGTTTAATAGAAAATAAAAATAAACCACTCATACTGCTGGCATGTATGCCCATGTTCAATATTTAGTGTTTTTGTACCATTCTGGGATGTTGCTTTAAAATACAGGTTCTTTAAAAGTATTCTACTATCAGACAATTTATGTACCAAACTGGGCACATGAAAGTGTGCTTGCACAGGTGTTTTGAAATTTGGGACTAATTCACCACTTCACAAATGTAATAAACTGGACAAGTAAATAACTACCAATTTATTCTAACATTAAATATCTTTCTAATTTAAAAAATAACTGCAGTTTATCAGTATTTGGCTCTTCAGTGCAGTTTCAGAGATGTAAACAAAGATATTACTACATGGTCATTGGTGTATTAGATTTGTGCTGCATGATGCATTAACTCATTTGGTCAATCACTTTCCTAAGAAGCAGTCACATGCATGGTCTTTTGGTTCTTGCACACTGTTTACAGCTTCATGATAGGACAAGTCTTATTGCAGTACTGTGGCTCGTGGCTCTATTTGGAAAATGTTATCCTCAAACTGAAACATTTATTCAAACAAACAAGTATCTTCCTCACACATTTGAGGCATTATTCAATTTAGTCAAAATAATGCTGAACTTGAGAAATCCTGACAAATATAATCAAAACCTAAGTCAGTCTTAGGTCTCCTGCAGTAAAACTCAAGAGGAAGCAAAGGGTATGAAGGAAGTCTGAGGTTCAACCACGGCCACTGGGGGTTGGGAGGAGAAGGGGTGTGCCTATGGCTAGCCAAATTCAGCAAAATGTCTGGTGACCTGCAATCAGATTACCCTGATGAGCCGCAGGTTGTCCACCACTGCTGTAATCCCTTCCTAGGCATCAAGCTATCTATGCGCCTCACGCAACAAGGACTGCCACTCATCCAGTAGCCTTTTTAGCCACAACTGCACTCACAACACATAACTGTAGTCAACATCATCTTCAGGTGAAAAGGATAACACCACAATAACTACCAGGAAAAAACTGGCAACTGTGATTTCAGTCTAGAGCTCACGAATCTTACATATTGCTATACATGCTTCCCCATCAAAACATTTGGGACTAGAGGGGATAAAACTGCAGCTGTTATGGGTAATGTTGAAATGTAATGTCAATAAGCCCAAATGTCACTTATTTTTTTAGTACATCATTTTCCTAAATAAAAATCCTATCCTCTCAGCAATGATGGCCTGTTCAGTCACCCGAGGCTGTGTGTTTCTTGGCAATTGTGGGCAAGCAAACAAACAAACAAATAAAATAAATAAAAGCCTGACCATCCCTCCACCCTACTTGCTTCATTCTTGTGAACAAGGAGTACACTGAATTATGCAGCACTCCCGGGTCTCCGAAGTGCTTGGAGAACATGATTTTTGTACATTTTAATGCCATGTGAACCTGAAAGAATGGAACACGAAACCAAGAGACAGTACAATGGGCACATACCCACAAACCAAGTAAAAACTGAAAAGGTTAATATTAACCCTGTCTAGTGCCTCTAAAAATCACACAATTAACTTGAAATGCTCTAATGAACATCACTTTTGTAAGATATTTACATTTGTTCTCCTTGTTTGGATTCACAGATCCCTATACTATTCAAGAATTCACAGGGAGAACAGTAGAGTTCAGCTGTCCAGAGACTAGCCGCATTTACTCAGTAATGCTGACTTTCCAGTTGGATTGAGTCTCAAAGAATTTTAAAGGGTGACCACTCCCCCAAAAAGCTGGTACTTGGCTGAAAGTCTCTGACTAGTCATCTCACAACACGTATAAAACGAGTACATATTCAAAAGAATTACATTGTTCAGTTATAAGTCAGATGGAAACAATTACAGTTATTTTTTGGATACCAAATTTTGCTGGGTCTAACACTCACGTGGAAGTGATTGAAATATATGGACTAAAACCATGCAAATATTGTACATAAACACCCCCATGCAAACAGATAAGTCTGTTCTCCAACACTGAATCAAAAGAAGTTGCCATTCAGTATTATTTTTGAGCAGTTGACCCAGTTAGCTAAAACTGAACTGCTCCACACTCCTTTGTGCAGCATTACATATCATGAGCATCCTTGATTAGATTTTAACATACAAAAAACAAGAATTGGAAAGAAGGACGCTCAACCATAAGAAGATATGACATATAGAGGTCAAGTTACAGATTGCCCATTCTGGGCACATAAATGATGGGACACTTCTACATGAGGACTGTGACTTCCTGGGGGAACACAAGTGCCAGCTCCATTGTACAGTCTCCCTTCCCCATAGATAGCCCTTCGGCACACCACAAAAGGCCCTCTGTAGGAGCTCCATAGTCCATCAACAAAGCAATTAAACACCCACAGCTGGCCCTGGTCAGCAATTGGGATTGCAGAGCTTAAACTGCAGGGCTGTAAAACTACTGTTCAGGCATTCTGGTTCATGCTGGAGTCCAAGCTCTAGGACCCAACAAGGGGGGAGGAGAGTCCTACAGTCCCGACTCCAGCCCGAGCGTCTAAACAGCAGTCCTGCCCCCCCCCCCCCCAGCCTGAGCCCCACAAGCTGAAGTCGGCTGACTTGGGTTAACTGTGGTCATGCCACAAGGTCTTTTTATTCCAGTGTAGATGTTCCTTTAGAGACCAGGCTTGAAGACTGGCTATTTTTAAAGGGAGTTTTCTCTGTAAGGCCTGAATGACAATCTAGTCAAGAACAACATAGCTTGGAGCTGTATTAATTCCTCATGTTTTTCCTCCAATACCAGGATAGCTCTTCCTTGCCAAAAGCGAGGAGGTGGCACATAGAACCTTACACAAGAGCAATTCCAGCCTCTGTGGATCTAGAAGATTTTTTTTTCTTTGGATCCCCCCGAACTCTATATTTGGAAGTTTCACTGCTTTTTCTAATGCTACAGCCCACCCCTCAATCCCTCTCCTACCAGAGAGACTGATGTAGGAAACAGAAATCAAATCTTGTATGTTCTCTGACTTTTTACTCCACTGACAGGTTTCTCCTCGAATGTATATAATCTACTCAAATTAGAAAAGATTTGGCCCCAACCCATACCACACAAACTCCTGCTCATGTTTTGTATGCTAAAAAAGGTAGAGATGATCAATCTTGCAGAAGTGCAGGGTTGACAAACACTACAATGACAGACATCTACATGGCTTTCCCTGGTTCCATCACAGTCATGGGCACTTTTGTCACAGGAATCATTCCTGTGATGTAAACAAGTTACTTTCTCCCCTCTCCCCCTGCTGCTGCCACTTGCTTCAGTCTCAAGGGGTGAAGGAGCTCTCGGTCTCCGTACAAACTTTGTTTGTGTTGCTCCAGGATCTGTGGATAAGGAGAAATCTCTCACTATCTAGAGTGCTGTCAAACTGCAAACTACACAGAATAAAAATGGGGAAAACTAAGATTAAATATTTAACCTAGTACATCAATCCACTTGAAGTACTGTTCTGTTTTTAAAGAGATGTAGGTTGCAGATTACAGCCTCTGAAAGTACCCCCAACTCTAATAAGGAGTAAACCAGGGGTTAATTGTAAATCTTAAAGTTATCAGAAATAGTTGAAAAAATTTGCTATTGGAAAGATTACATTTAAGGCCACATAACACTTCATGGATCTTGTTAGTACTGCATTAGCTACTTCAGAACTTGTTTCACTCGGTCTAGTTGTCCGTGGCAGTGTTAGAAGTAGAACCCAGATAACCTTGGGACCCCCTGAGTTAGGGCGTTACATGAGGGGGTCGTGAGCTGTCAGCCTCCACCCCAAGGCCCGCTTTGCCTCCAGCAATTTATATATTTAATACCATTATAAAAGTGCTCAAAGGCTTGCTATGTGAAAGAGGTCACCAGTACAAAAGTTTGAGTGAACCAGTGAACTAACTGAATGTCATATTTGCAAAGGCACTATAGTCTCTGTGCCTCAGATTGCCCATCTGTAAAAAGGATACACTACTTGCACACCCTTGTAAAGCACTTTGAGATGTTCAGATAACCTATTTCATCTTGTGGTGCTGCACAAATAAATGCAGAAGTATTATTATAAACAACTTCAATCAGATAAAAATGATTGAGTTATAGGATTGCTTCGCCCCCCCCCCAAAAAAAAAACACTTTATATAAAGTACAACCAGATGTTGTTGGTAAAGAATTTGATTTAAAATAGGACTGATTTCTAAGAACATAACTACAAATGTGGTCTACATATATCCAGTGTTTACAAAGCATTCACTCAATATAATCCCTTCACGCTTCCCCATCTCTTCTCTAATTCTTTCTTAAACATAAAAATACAATGAATTTCCTGCAACTAGAGGCAAGTCAAAGAAACAGCCATTTCATGTATCAGTCAAAAAGAGCATGTAAATGGTGAAGTAAACACCATCCTATGAAAAGCTAAGTATGCCACTTCTGAAATAGGGTCTAAATGAGTGGTAACAGCTAAAGAAAGATCTTGGGAGTTATTGTGGAGAGTTCGTTGAAAACATCCACTCAATGTGCAGCAGCACTTAAAAAAGCAAACAGAATGCTGGGAATAATTAAGAAAGGGATAGATAATAGGACAGGAAATATCATGTTGCCTCTATATAAATCCATGGTATGCCCACATCTTGAATACAGTGTGCAGATGTGATAGCCCCATCTCAAAAAAGATATATTGGAATTAGAAAAGGTTCAGAAAAGAGCAACAAAAATTATTAGGGGTATAGAACAGCTTCCGTATGAGGAGAGATTAATAAGCCTGGCACTTTTCAGCTTGGAAAACAGACGGCTATGGGGAGATATAAAATCATGACTGGTGTAGAGAAAGTACATAAGGAAATGTTGTTTACTACTTCTCATAACACAAGAACTAGGAGTCACCAAATGGGCAGCAGGTTTAAAACAAACAAAAGGAAGGATTTCCTCACACAACGCACAGTCAACCTCTGGAACTCCTTGCCAGAGGATGTTGTGAAGGCCAAGACCATAACAGGGTCAAAAAAAGAACTATACACATTCATGGAGGATAGGTCCATCAATGGCTATTAGCCAGGATGAGCAGGAACGGTGTCCCTAGCAGCGGGACCTTTGAGAACGACCCCTTTTTCACACATTGGCAGCTGCGACGGACATTTGTATGTCCACCATAAAAGCCGCCGAATAAATTACTTCCGCATTCGGTGGCTATTTTCGGCGGACATGCCGAGCGCTCCCGAAATAGAAGCCGCCGAATGCGGAAGTAATTGATTCGGCGGCTTTTAAGCGGCACCGGGAACTCATGACTCCTCTGGGAGTGTTCGGCGTCCCCAAGGGGGGTCGCGACCCCCGGTTTGAGAAACCCTGTCCTAGCCTCTGTTTGCCAGAAGCTGGGAATGAGCGACGGGATGGATCACTTGACGATTACCTGTTCTGTTTATTCTCTTTGGGGTACCTGGCACTGGCCACTGTTGGAAGATAGGATACTGGGCTAGATGGACCTTTGGTCTGACCCAGTAGGACCATTCTTATGAAATACATTCTACTTCAGTTCAGATCATCAACTATGAGAAGGAGATACTTCAGTCTATAAGAAAGTCAAAGGTCAAAATGGACTTTATTTAAATAAATACTTTAATGGAATATTTAAATTATTTTATCTTAAAATAAGACTTTTTATTTAAAAAAATTAAAGGATTTAAAACTTCAAATAACAGTCTGGAAATTCCCTTCCTACAGAAATCTTTCTAATTAAACATAGAAAGTAAGAAATCTTATAACACTTAAAATCTTATGTCCAGTCATCATCAGTGATCCTAAGAAAAAACACAGTAAATCTCAAACACATGATGAAACTTCATTTGCTAGCTGTAGATAAGAAAATTATGAAAAAAGTTGATTAACATCAACTGATCAAATTTGATTAACAAACTGAAGGACTCAAAATATGATCTTTGTTTGCTTTCTTCTTCTGAATTCTAGGTTATGAAACATGGAAAAAACCTGACCAGTCCTAAAAATGACCAGCCTGTCCCCATTAATCTTTCTTAGAGGAAACTATTACATTAAAATCAATTTCAGAAAGAATGTTTAACAATGTTCTATTATATAGCAATTATCAAACAGTCACAGACCAACAATTTTTGTAGCAATTATTTTCAAATAATGTTCATAAAGTTTGATAAATTAATTATATTATGCCTTGACAACATCCTGGAGACAGCAGAGCAAGATTGTGTATAGGGTTTAACAGCTAAAAATAGAAGGCTTTCACTATATTTGATATCCAGGTACTTAATATTTAAGACTGTTATCCTTATCTGAAACCATGGCACTTCTAAATTAGATTAAACAGTTTTAAATGCTTAATAAAAAAAATAAAGAAAAGATTGTTGTATTCCTGAGGTTATGCCTTGGCCTAGTATTTATTCCATTAACTTGATTAAGATAATTGCAGTTAAGTCAGTAAATTGTCACAAAAAAAGCAATTTTATTTGAGCCTTTAAAGAAGAAAATCAAGTGACCTTTTTTAAGTGAATCACTTGAGCATGCTGTGAAGGTTCAGCTTTTTATTTTTAAGGATCAAAGCAAATGTTTTTCAATAATTTAATTACATAAAAATTACTTTTATGAGCACCGGGGAAGAAAAGGCCAATATTAAAATAATTAGAAGAAAAATGGGTTGGAAGAATAAGGTCAGTCTTGCACTTGAAAGGCTAACTGATTAAAGTCAAACCACACATTCTTAAAAAAAATACTAATCAAACTGTATTGTTGAATATCATCATTACCAAAGAATTTTCTTTTCTCTATTTGTGCAGAGAATTCTTTTCCCTACTGTGTATCCTCTTGTCTAAGATTTCCACTGCTATAGTCCTAAAAAGACCTCTTCATCCCACAAGAAATTTTCTGGGTGAATAGTAAGTTCAGAATGGGACTTTAAACACCCTAGTTTTCAGAATACTTCAAAATTAGATGTATAACTATATTTAATTGTGGAAAATATGTCAGACAATAGCTTCCATTGTTGCTTTAAACATCCAATGCCTATTTTTAATAGGCAAGTAAAATTTCTTCCACATTTGTACTACAGTAAACCCTCGATTTAACGGACCCCGATTTAACGGACTTCGGATGCAACGGACAAAATTTCCGATGCATCCGAAATCCGTTATTCGGGGGCTGCCGGCTCCCGCCCCAGGGAGCCGAGCAGGAGCTGTCAACCCGGTTGCCCGGCTCCCCGCAGAGGGGAGCCGGGCGGGCGGGCTGACAGCTCCCGCCCGGCTCCCCACAGCGGAGAGCCGGGTGGGAGCTGTCAACCCCTCCCTCCCCCCGCCCGGCTCCCTGCAGCGGGGAGCCGGGCGGGGGGGTTGACAGTTCCCGCCGGGCTCCCCGCTGCCGGGAGCCGGGTGGGCGAGTTGACAGCTCCCGCCCGGCTCCCCGCAGCGGGGAGCCCGGCGGGAGCTGTCAACCCCCCCCCCCCCCCCCCCCGCCCGGCTTCCCGCTGTCAGCCCGCCCTCTGCGGGGAGCCGGGCGGGGGGGGCTTCCCGCTGTCAGCCCGCCCTCTGCGGGGAGCCGGGCAGGTGGGGGGGGGGGTTGACAGCTCCTAAAACCTCTATATAAGGGACTAATTCGGGTGAGGGGGTGTCCATTAAAGCCAAAAGTCCTGTTATTTAATGATTTTAAAAAATTATTAAATAACGGACTTTTGGCTTTAACGGACACCCCCTCGCCCCAATTAGTCCATTAAATCGAGGTTTCACTGTACTACCATTAGATTCTGAAGGTTGTATACAATTCTAAAAGAGTTCTTTGCTTTAGTGGCAGAATCAAATTAACTTTAATCATGACTAGGCGAACTGATTTTAGATGTCCTTTCGGAAGCAGAATTTACACTAGGGCAAAAAAACACAAACAAACCAGAAAAATCTCACTGTAGAGCTGAGGGGGAAGCATGTGTGTCTCAGTTCTGTAAAACAAGAGTTACTTAAAGCTGGAGGCAGCCTGTTCAGTCAGTATAATGCCAATCCTTAATAGTGCACTGTGGCAGGGTGCTGGCCAGGAGTGCCTGAGCCAGCCCTGCGGGCCCTTTAAGAGGGAGCACCAGCCTGCAAACCTCCCTTGCAGGAAAGGCTAATCAGCCACCTGGCTTGCAGGGCAATCAACCTGCATGAGTTGCACCTGGCAGCCTCCTCTGGGGGATATAAGGCTGCCAGGAAGGAAGCCCAGTGTGGTGGGGATGGTATAGTGTGAGTGTGTTTGTATGCGCTATCAAGAGCTGTGTGTGTGTTTGTATGAGCTATCAAGAGCTGTGTGTGTGTTTGTATCACTGTTAGCTGGACTACATAGAGTCCATAGAGCTGTGTATTAATGAGCTGGATATTAATAAGCTGTTGAGCTGGATATTAATGAGCTGTTTTAAGCTGTATATATTGGTGGTGGGGTCCTGCACTGTAAATTAAAGGGCACTGTTTGGAGCAAAGAAGGGTTCCTGCCTGTGTTCCTGAGGGGGGTGAGAAGGCGGTCTGTCACAGCACTTATTCAAGCCTTAAGTTTTTCAAAACAAAAAACCCATAGGGCAGCCAGGACATATGATGCAGGCTAGTGACTTCGCCCAGACACTGGCTCTGTAATGACTAAAAATTAATTCTGGTTCAATTCAATTATGATACATCTTCAGAGACGTAGAGCCCAACAAGAAATGGGCATTAGCAATTTTGTTGGTTTGTAGTAGTGCCCCCAATGGGTACCTGGAAACCATCTAGCAAAAGAAGGGCTGGTTCCTGCCCTGAATAGTGGCAGTATGTTTAGCTCAAACTTTGATTTGCTTGCCTACTTCTAGTTTTACAGGACTTCTTTTAATCAAAGAAATGGATCAGATTAATACAGGTCACATATTTGAAATTTAGGGGTGAAACCATGGACACTAACCCTAACACCAATAGCATCACTCCTATTATACTTTACTGCGGCCAGGGATTTCACCCTCGGTGCCGTTAGACATGTAACTAAGTACTCTGATGTCCAAAGGTACTGAGCACTGACAGATTCCATTTAAATCACCGCAGCTTTTCTTTTGAGAAAGCAAATATAACTGAGCATTATTTAAATGCTGATCTTCCAAAAAAATAATAATAATGCTTGTAAATCAATCCTCAACATCTATGCAAGGTAGTTAAGTATTATACTGATCTGGATTATACTAAACAAGGATATAGACATAGGGTTTTAGGAATCCAGGACTCCAAATCAGGGATGAGGGCACCACTGCTGCACAGACATAAGAAAGACTTGGCCAAAGAAAGACATGGTCATGCTCAGGAATTCTGGATCCCAGCCCAATGCTCGGACCACAAGCACAATGAACACTTCTCATCAACTTCCTAAAAGTGAAAGACTGAGAAATTACTGTTCCATTTTTACAAACAAATTTAAATCAAGATGTGTAGAGTAAACAACACCACTTTAACCAAGTTAATTAAAAGCTACATTAAAACCAAATCTTGTTTGTGTAAATAGTATGTTAATTTAATATATGTCCTGAAAACACATTCACATTCACTGTTAGAGGGCAAGATCCTGCAAACATTTAAGAGTATCTGTTAATTTGAAATCAATGAGACTACTCAAGTGAGTTAAATTATGGTGTGATCCCAAAAACATGAGTAAATTAAGAGGTGAACTACAAACTTCAGATCTTTTAAAATTAAGATATAAAATCTGTGTAACCATCAGCACAGGCACTATCATAAGTGACCCACATATTGTCTTCATACTTACCCTCACCCACCCCCTCCCCATACTGCCTTCTCTTAACTCAGACCCACATCCTATAGTGATTAGGTAGGCAGAATCACACATTTGCACAGTGCTGATTGCAGGAGTGAATAATTCGAAGTTTCAGCTTTTTAGGGCAGGCAGTTATGGAGATGGACACTGATCAAAAAAAGTATCAGCAAAGCCACTGGCTAGAATTTTCAGTGGTGGAAACTACTGAGGCTTTTGTGCAGAGGATGGTTCTGGGATTTGAATGTATTCATTTTACAAAGATACCATACTTGTTTTTACTGAAACAGCCTCTTTTGGATTAAGACTAAACATGAGAAATGTTGTACCCAAAAGGAAATCCTGGATGTTATATAAAGGACATTAGAAAGACATGAACAGAAAGGTGCCAGGTATTTTAACTAGAACAGCCCTGCTGTGCTTCTAAAATTCATACATCCTCTACTCAAATCTAGTTGAAGTAAATTCCAGTTCATAGCTGCTTAGGCCCATAAAATCTTTGTCTCAAAAGTTCTCTTGGGAATTAACTTTTCCCCACCACAGAGGCTGAAGACACACATTCACTTTAGCAAGTCAAGTTTTCCTGCAATGCCACAAGAAAATTTCAACAAAGGCAACAGATCCAGCCCATCAGCACCGACTTCTGCTCTCACCAGTGGGTGCTTGCCCCCTCCTCGCCCACAGCCCCACCCTGACTCCACCCTTGCCCAACTCTGCCCCCTCCCTGCCCGTATTCTGACTCCTTCCACAAATCCCTGCCCCAGCCCCACCTCCTCCCATGAGCATGCCACATTTCCACGCCTCCCCCTCACTCCCAGAGCTTGCTACTCCTCCAAACAGCTGTTTGGTAGTGGCAAGGTGGGAAGCACTGGGAGGTAACTGGAGGAGCACAGATGTGGCACGCTCAGGGAAGGAGTCAGAAGAGGTGGTGGGGCAGGGAGCTTGGCTGTCCCTGGGTGCAGAGTTAGCACCTATGATCCAGCCTCCTTCATCCAGCTGTGGCCAATCTCAGGCTTCAAAGGAAGCTGGTGAGGAAAGGGAAGGGATTACTCAGAACTTTAAGGTCAGAAGGCACCATTATGATCATCTAGTCTGACCTCCTGCACAAGGCAAGCTACAATCTAACCCACAGATTTCTGCCCCAGATCCCTAAATGGCCCCTTCAAGGATTGAACTCACAATCCTTGGTTTAGCAGGCCAATGCTCAAACCACTTACACTTAGCCAATTGCGCAATGCTGTGCTTTTATATAAGGAAAAAGCAAAACAAAAAACCCCAACACCCTTTTACTGATCACGCCACAATCTGTTTACACCCCAAAATATAATTATACATTTCTACCCTTATTCTAAAGCACTCACTAGAATAGGATATTGTGTTACTACATTGGAAGAGATGATTTAATGGTTTATTGACAAACAAGAGATAAAGCAGGAAGCGATTGCAACTGAACTCCGAGACAACGCTATTCCAGAATATACAATTTCTTCCTGTCCAGTACAAATGGAATGCTGGGAGTACGTTTATGAAGACTCCAGACATAGCCATATCCTGTAGCCTGGTTTCAATTATATGCAATCATTGTGACTACAACAGAATCTCAGAGTTACGAACACCAGAGTTGTGAACTGACCAGTCAACCACATACCTCATTTGGAGCAGGAAGTACGCAATCAGGCAGCAGCCGAGACAAAATAAAAAAGCAAATACAATACAATACTGTGTTAAACAAACTACTAAAAAAAAAAAAAAAAAAAAAAAGGGAAAGTCTAAAAAGATTTGACAATGTAAGGAAACTGTTTCTGTGCTTGTTTCATTTAAATTAAGATGGTTAAAAAGTAGAATTTTTCTTCAGCATAGTAATGTTTCAAAACTGTATTAAATCAATGTTCAGCTGTAAACTTTTGAAACAACCACCATAAAGTTTTGTTCAGAGTAATGAACATTTCAGAGTTTTGAACAACCTACATTCTGAAGATGTCTTCTGTAACTTACTGCTCCTAGGACAGGGATGAGCAAGCTTTTTGGCCTGAGGGCCATATCGGGGTTTCAAAACTATACAGAGAGCCAGGTAGGGAAGGCTGTGCCTCCCCAAATAGCCTGGCCCCCACCCTCTATCCACCCCCTTCCACTTCCCACTCCCTGACTGCCCCCCTTAAAAACTCTGACCCATCCTGCCCTCCCCCCCGCCCCTGACCACCCCCTCCAGGGACCCCAGCCCCCTATCCCACCCACCCCTGCTCCCTTAAAGGGGCCAGTCACCCCCTTTAACAGCACTATTAAACAGATATCAAAATGTAATTTGAAAACCAAATAGTTTTAATGCAGGAGTAATTTATATTTTAAAAAAACAGTACACTAACTGTGCCTAGAGAAAATGTTATCTACTCTTACCCTCCCCTCTCTACCACCACCCACACCCTAGTAAAAAGATAAACATATGGCTATAAGAAAAAACAGCAGCTCAAACAGCTTCACTACTTATATTATGTCTGTACTATAGCCACTGTCAAGAGCAGTAGAGTGGGGGAAGACCATGGAAGGCAACAGAATAAAAAGAGAAAAAATACCAAAACAAACAGAAGACACAAGATCAAATAAAAGTGAATCCAATTACGATTATCTGGCTTCTTTTCCACTCTAAGTGTGTGGCAAATATTAGAGCTGTGAACATTAAACATTTCTTGGTTACTTAAATTGTTAAATACAAACTACTTTCAACTTATGTTCAACATGAAAAATAGTTTGGGGTTTCCCATGAATCATGTTGTATTACAAATAAATAGCATTCAAATCCTTGGGGACCCTGCTATTTACCTCTCCATATTATCAAAACTAACCATTCATTTCTATCCTGTTTCCTATCTTTCAATTAGTTACTGATCCATGAGAGGACCTTCCATCATATCTCATGACTCCTTACTTTATTAAGAGCCTTTTGTGAAGGACCTTGTCAAAGGCTCCATGAAAGAATTGTAATAGACTGAGGAGGTAGGATTTCCCTTTACAAAAGCCATGTTGACTATTCCAACATATTACATGCATCTGTCTGATAATTATATTTTTACTATAGTGTCTAACAATTTGGCTGAAACTCAAGTTAAGCTTACTATCCTGTAATTAACAGGATTGTTTCCGGAGCCTTTTTTAAAAATTGGCATTACCTTAGCTATCCTCTAGTCATCTGGTACAGAGGCTGATTTAAATTATATGAAACTGCACAACTGTTATGTAACCTATTAGAGCTCCTCCAGAACTCTAGGTGACTTATTACTGTTCATTCATTTGTTCCAGAATCTACTCTATTGGCACCTCAGTCTGGGAGAGATGTTCAGTTGTGACACCTAAAAAGCATGGCTCAGGTATGGGGATCTCCTTCATATCTTCTTCAGCGAAAACTGATACCAAAACTTTTTTTAGTTTATCACAATGGCCTGGTCTTCCCTGAGTGATCCTTTAGTGCCTCAATCATCCAGTGGACCCACTAACTGTTTGGCAGGCTCTCTGTTGCTAATGCTGGCCTCCTGTTTCACACAACTTTCTATCAATATACTTTACTGATTTGATACCAAGTATGTGTTTCTCTCATATTTATTGGAGATAACTGTACTGTTTTATTGGGTGACCTTCCATTGCAAATGGAACTTCTATCCTAAAACTTGTCTCTATCAACATTCCCAGGGCTACATTCAGTCTAGCAAAAAATTGCTGTCTTAGTAGCATTTCCAAACTTTAAGAAAGCAATTTTAGTTGCAAACAATGGCAGTGGCTTCCATCTAAAAAGGTTATATTTTGTTACCATCCAGTTATATACAAATAAGAGTATTTTAGTAAAGAAAACAGACCTCAAAAAAAAAAAGTCTTCTTTGTGTAAAATGATAAGCACTCCACTGTCTTCCTCTTGCTTATGAAACACCAAACACCTTCAAAAACTGAACTCCTCTAGTATGCAAGATGAATAAAATGTTGTCAATTGTAGGTTAAAGGAATTTGATGATTGTAGATCTACAGTATCTTTGTACAAAGCAACAATCCACCACTAGCAATTGTTTAAAAGGGCAACAATTCTGTTTTAGAAAGGTATTTCAACTTATATCACATCATAAAAATAAGTCACTATGGCACACTGTATTAAAGTTAATTGGCTAGTTAACATGCAATAAATTTGCTTTAACTTGTATTTTATTATGCTCTCTTCCTCTCAGTGTTGTTTCCAATTAATGCAAGTAATTCTTACACCTAACCATACAGAAAATGATTAAAATCAACTTTTCATGTAAAAAAAGGCAACATGTAAAAAATATTAAGTTACTGTATTAATTTTATAATTTGGCTTTTTGTTTGTTTCTTTTAGGCCACATTTATACCAATCTAGTCAAGTTTTTGGCATATTTCAGCTGATGGTCAACAGTGTCTGAATTTTCATAAGAACATAAGAACGGCCATACTGGGTCAGACCAAAGGTCCATCTAGCCCAGCATCCTGTCTACCGACAGTGGCCAATGCCAGGTGCCCCGGAGTGAGTGAACCTAACAGGTATGATCGAGCGATCTCTCTCCTGCCATCCATCACCCCCGTCTGACAGACAGAGGCTAGGGACACCATTCATTACCCATCCCGGCTAATAGCCATTTATGGACTTAGCCTCCATGAATTTATCCAGCTCTCTTTTAAACCCTGTTATAGTCCTAGCCTTCACAGCCTCCTCAGGTAAGGAGTTCCACAGGTTGACTGTGCGCTGTGTGAAGAAGAACTTCCTTTTATTTGTTTTAAACCTGCTGCACGCCAATTTCATTGAGTGGCCCCTAGTTCTTCTATTTTGGGAACAAGTAAATAACTTTTCTTTATTTACTTCCTCCACACCACTCATAATTTTATATACCTCCATCATATCCCCCCTTAGTCTCCTCTTTTCCAAGCTAAAAAGTCCTAGCCTCTTTAATCTCTCTTCATATGGGACCCGTTCCAAACCCCTAATCATTTTAGTTGCCCTTCTCTGAACCTTTTCTAGTGCCAGTATATCCTTTTTGAGATGAGGAGACCACATTTGTACGCAGTATTCAAGATGTGGGCGCACCATCGATTTGTATAAGGGCATAATAATCTGCATAAGGGCATAATAATCTGTATAATCTGCTTTTTTTATTCAACTAGTGCCAAATGCTTACCAACAGAAAACAAGTTCATGCTTATCATAGGTAATACATGTGACAGAACATAAAACACCTTTCAGAAGTTCTTGCCTTTAGAAGTCAGCAGCAGATTATCCAAAGCTGTAAAATGTGCTGACACAGACAGAGCTGTTATTTTTAAGACACAGCCATCGTCTATTTAAAGCATCTTTTGTTTGACTGAACCAGTATTATTTTGTAATATTCCTTAAGTAACTATACCTAAGACTGTACAGTCTAACTAAATAATACAAAACACAAACTTGTGGAGATCCTGTAGCACAATCAAAAACTGACACCTCAGCAGCAGGTTTCAGAGACTAGCCCTTTCACATCATAGTAATTTTTGTTGAATGTAATTTTGACAGCAAAAACCACTGCCTTCCTTACTTCTGACAAAAAATCCTTTAGCTATCACATTTGTGAAACCTATTTTCCATAATTACCAATATTTTGATTCTATTAGTCAAGAGCTTTCTGCTGACATAAGGTGAAAATTAAAAATTAATGCGCACCTTTCAGTTTTTACTTTTGACCTGGTGTTGGATATTCCAGAAACAAAAGGAACACATAAATGAAGATTTAGGAACCTTCTAGGTCAGTGGTTCTCAACCACAGTATGCAGAGGTCTTTAGGGGACTGCATCAATTTATCTAGATATTTGCTTAGTTTTACAATAGGCTACCTAAAAAGAACTAGCAAAGTCAGAACAGACAATGGACTTGTCTATATTGCTATAGTACACCACTCTCACTGTGGCCAGGTGCAGCTGCTTTTGTAGTTTGACTGGAGAAGGCCCAGACAAGCATGATAAATTGGACACAGAGCAGAAAGGGCTCACAATGGAAAGGCGCAGTCAGAGAAACATTTTCTCCGTTTTCTTCTCTGCTTTTTTCCCTTTATAAGCCCCATGTTGATCCAAACACATTCTAGCGCAGAGGATCTACCTTAACCTGAGGTAGATCAGTTTTTTCTTCCAACTAAGGAAGCCCTTCTGCTGGGTGCCAAGTACAAGATAATTTCCATTTCAAATGGAGCCTAATTCAGGGAAGTTCTATTGTCTGTAAAACAGGAGGTCATACAAGATGATCACAGTTGTTCCTTCTGGCTTTACAATCTCTGAATTATTAATATCTCTAAATGCTTACCACATGAGAAAGGCAAACCCAATATCTGCACTAGTGGCAGATATTAATATGCCTAATATCCATCTTTCGCTTTAAAAATGTGTTTAGTGAATTACACAGGCTACAGGGATACAGCTAGAAACCTCTGCTAAATTCTCATTGAGACTGCAAATAAAACCACTGTCTCAGGAGGACTAAGAATTACTAAGAAATTTACATGACATTTTCACTTCCAGGGTTACTAGTTCAAATCCACGTCTAGTCAGAAATGGACAATGTCATCACTATCATTCAGATGTAAACTGACCTATGCAATTTAAGGTAGGTAATCGCAAATCCGATTCCTAGGACACTAATGTCTGTTTAATACCAATATTGGTACTTGGTATGTATGGCAAGGAATAAATGGGCATGGAGACTGAATTACTTTACCCCACCCTATGATGGTCTCTTCAAAAAGAAAATTGAGGTATATTTCTGATGAGTGGTGTGTGGGAAGCCATTGTCCATGTTCTAGCTATCTGTTCTGCAGATAGAAGATTGCAAGTCTCTAGGACTTGTATTCCAGGACTTCTCATAAGCAACGAATTCACAAGGCCCAATAAAAAATTATAGAGCAGATACTCCCAATATTTATGTATTGTCATTCGCCACCAACACAGAGACTAACGGACCTAACTTGGGGAATGTAAACAATTAACAGCTTTCTGTCGTTTCCAGAAATTGTGTTAAACAGGAGGAGAATCCAAATGTATTCCTTTTATTTGGATCAGTGTCTGGGTGGGAAGAGGAGAGATTTTCACTACTTTCAGAAGCATACATGCCATTAGTAACAACTTTGGTTGTATGTTACTCTGAACTCGCACAAACAACACTGATAAAATGCTAACACCTAATGAACGTACAACTCAAGCAAAGTGAGATATCAGACTAACATTCCAGTAAAGCACTGTCTTCAACAATGTTACATGTACTAATTTACCTCATTTCATTGTTTTAAGCCAATTTTATATAAGAACATAAGAACATAAGAACTGCCATACTGGGTCAGACCAAAGGTCCATCTAGCCCAGCATCCTGTCTACCGACAGTGGCCAATGCCAGGTGCCCCGGAGTGAGTGAACCTAACAGGTATGATCGAGCGATCTCTCTCCTGCCATCCATCACCCCCCTCTGACAGACAGAGGCTAGGGACACCATTCATTACCCATCCCGGCTAATAGCCATTTATGGACTTAGCCTCCATGAATTTATCCAGCTCTCTTTTAAACCCTGTTATAGTCCTAGCCTTCACAGCCTCCTCAGGTAAGGAGTTCCACAGGTTGACTGTGCGCCGTGTGAAGAAGAACTTCCTTTTATTTGTTTTAAACCTGCTGCACGCCAATTTCATTGAGTGGCCCCTAGTTCTTCTATTTTGGGAACAAGTAAATAACTTTTCCTTATATAAATAAGAACAGTGATACATCCATTACTACGTCAAAAGGAAAGAGCCGAGAGAAATTTTTTTTATCTAAATGTTGCAGAATACATTTTACATAGTGGACAAAGACTCACTAAGCTACCCAAATGCAACAAAGTTTCGCTACAGCAATAGTTGGCCTGTGCATCTCACAAATGAATGCATGCAACAGAGAGGAAAGAGGACCTGGTGCTATGTATTGCTCACTAAAGAATGAAAACAAATCTACAAAAGGAAAAATAAATTACATACACTGGTAAAGCCAGATATAATAAACGAAGAAAGCAAAAAAATGGCTATTTCAGAAAAAAATTACCAAGGCAATCAATTGTATACCCATCTTCACTTCCACATGTACCAGAAAGCTACACGCTGCTCAAGAGGGGAATCCACTGGTGGCTCCACAGAGCTGGGAAACACACTTGTAAGCAAGCTGAGTTCTGTGGAAAAAAAGATGTTTGGCCGACTATGTAGTCTGTGGCCCTGTGCACGTGAAATGCTATCACTGCTAGCCACAACAGAAGGACAGAACACAGAACCACCTGCTACCTTGCCCTCATCTAGGAGATTACATGTCCAATAGTGAGGAGTACACATATACTCATGATGAGCCTCTCTCAGTCCACCCCTCTCCCCCACCAACCACTCTTCCACAGAAAATTCACCAGCCTCCAGGTTGGGAAGTACCATTGTACTTAGACCAAATGTTTCAATAAGTTAAAGCTATTTTGCTGCAACAGTAAGTTGACCTTAAAGAGTTGACAGATTTCTGTATATTAAAAAAATGTCCTCATATATTTGCACGAACAGGTGTTTTTCATGTTGTGCCCCTTATTCCTGCATGTATGAACACTCAAGCCTGCCATCTGCCATATGATAAATGGGGCAAAAGGGGAGAAGAGCAAGAGTTTCATGCACACACACACATAAAAAATTGAGCCAACAAGATAACTACATGCCTTATTGAGCAACCATGGAATAGTCACTATTCTACTTGCCCAATTAGTTTATTAAGACCCTAATTTGTTTATCATGTTTAATTTAGTTGGTACACTATTTGGGGTAGAGACAAACAGCAAAGCAAGTCGATATACACTAAGTATTTAAGTTTTGGCGTGTTCAAAAGACTATAAATATATAAATTGAGTGCACATGATGTAATCTGCCTATCAGATGTCCTAGTTACCTACTTTCTGAAAGTTGTGTTTATTTTGATCCCACTGACACTGTTGCCTATTACTCTCTGCTGCACACAGAGTGGATTTAAAAAGCCAATGGTTTTCAAAACAATTTTAACTTTAAAGTTAGACTTATTTAAAACATTTATTTGAAGTTAAAACTGTCTCAAAAACTATGCTTATATAGATTCAAACTGAAAAAGTTATTTCAGTGTTAGAGATCTGTCTCATGTGCTGCATATGGAACGATCATGACACTTGTGCTTTTTATGTTTTATTAAACAGCACAAAGGACTGGCTAGAGAAGATGGACTATAATAGTACTGCTAATATTTGCCAAATCTCAGTTTGAGGGCACTAGGAGAGCTTCACAGTCATTTGCACTTCAGTGTGAATATATTCATATTCTAGATCTTCCTGTTCTAGACAATGGACAAGAGGCAGGTGGAAGTCTAGCTTTCCTATTTGCAGCTCCCAATCCCGGTCTCAGATATCTGAATCAACTAGATCAGAAGACAAAACTAATTCTCCATGCTTACTGAGGACAAAATTCATTCACCACCTCAAAGAGCTACTTCTAGGGAGCTGGGCTGTGATTTCCGTGAGATCAGTGGTCCAACACATTTAAATTCCAGTCCCAAGACTTACATTTCTGGAAATGGTTCAGTTACTGCTCTGAAATGGGTTTTGTCCAGTATGATCGAGGAATGAGCAGCTGCTACCTTTAGTAGCAGAACGTTTTGCAAGAGCCAACATGTTAACCCTATGTCCTGAACTAATTCCAATTTGTATAATTATATTTCTGCCTTGGGTAATAATTAACATTTTTATGGCTCTGAATTATAGCAACTCATTGATGTTTAAATAATGAATAATAGTCTTCTCCATACTCTGTTAAGGGTACATCCACCTGCTGGAGACAGGAAACAACAGAACTACATGAAATAGTGACATGACCAGCCCACAACTTTGATTGCTCCCACCTTTGATTGCTGGCATTTAGCAGACACTTTTTTCCTGTTTTCCTACAGCAGCTATTCAAATTGAAACTTAATATGGCCTGGTGGCAGTTAGGAAACTTAGGTGCTATTCCTAGTTCTGCCACAGATTCTGTGTGCGCGCAAGTGATTTCTCCTTTTCGTTAAAAAAAATGTTTTGAGATCCTCTTGCAGAACGCACACATTTGGTAACCGTACCCTTTCTATAAGAAGGGAAGGAATGTGCTCTTCGTTACTGTATTTGGTTGCTCTAGATAAATGCTTAGGATTCAAACCCATCCTAAAAGTCAACCTGCAGTTCACTGTTCATGCAATATTATTTAACACTGATAAATGTTATAACAAAGTAAGTATTGAACAGATTCTGCACTACATCAGTGGTCTTCAAAGTGAGGTGCACGGGACACCCCCACTCCCGGGGGAGATGCACGCGACCCCAGAGCCGCCGCCGATCCTGCTGGGGAGACCGCCGAATTCATGGTCTATTTTAGTCCCTCCAAAAGAAAGCAGAAACTTTCTATTTGGCGGACATACCCGGGGACCGCAAGTGGAGGCGGGACCGCGAAGAGGGGCCACTGAGCAAACAGTTTGAAGAACGCTGCTCTACATAAAACACCCTAAGATTATAAAACTATCTAAATTATACATTTAATTCCATTCCACAGCAATCAGGACAAATTGTGAAAGCCTGGACAAGAAAATAGAGACCAGCAAATATTTTTCCCCCCTTAAGATCTTTCATTTTCCAAGGTATGAGTCAGTAAGTAACATTTTATGAGTAAACCCATATTTGTTAGTAGGGCAATCCAATTACTAACTGTAGTATAAAACCCAGAACTTCAATATTAAATTCATCAACTTCGGGGGGGAAAAAAATCACATCTGTAAAAATTTTATACCTGTTAGTTACAAGTGTCATAAAAGGTTAGTATAATCAAAAGGAGTTAAGAGAACTTTCTTCCTTCTATTTTTCAAGTTTTACTCTGCACACTTGACACAGTCAGTTTCACCTGTGAAGTCTGTTTCTCCCTTTGTGAAAAGATCCTTATGAACATCAGGAGGTGCAGAATACCTCTACAAATAAAAGAAAATACTATTTAAAGGGCACAATCATACTACTAAAAAATTAATGAGGTCAGTATCCTTTAAACAAAGACAAATTTGACAACTTTTAAAAACCTAGAGGGATATGGTCAACTTAAATTTGGCCCTACCTTTAACTTAGGTAAGAATAAGCTAACATTAAATGCACGAATGCTAGAAATGTTTCCACAATTTAAATCAAATTATAAATTATGTAAAACCAGCTTCATTAATTTTCATTGTCCAATTGGAGGGAAGATGGAAAGGAGGAAGATCATTCTTACCATCTCTTTTTCCACCGATTTCCAGTCTCCAAAACTATTTATATTTTCTTATTTTACATATTTTAAAGTGAGCAAGAAAGAAAAACCCTGATCCTGTCAAGATGTGGGTTCAATGGGACTACTCACTTTCTTAAAAGGTAAATACATACATAAGTCTTTGCTGGAGCTCAAGTCTCTATATAGCAAGATTTGACCCTATTAATCTACTACTTGAGTGAAATTGCACCTACTTATTAAAAAGGTCATTTCAACCCCAGTGAAAATAGTCAAAAATCTTTAAATTCCAACTTCTCAAAATTGCATAATCCAGAACTATAAAAGGCTTTGACAATGACCATCCCCACTGCAAACCACAACTTCTGGCATCCAGGCTCTTTACTAGAATTAGTCAATCTGTTAGGAAAGTGATAGGTAACAGTTGTAAGTCAGTTTTGTACTGAATAACTGCTACGTGGTGTGCACTTAGAACCCAATCCTGCAAAGTGTTGAATAATGCTCCTAAAAGGTATTAATTGCCCTAAATTACTACTGAAATAAAATGGGATTAAGCAGGCACAGGTCCAGTCCTTACTATTGCCAAGAAGTTACACTATGGATTTCCCTTTGGGCTGTAGAAGAAAGATTTCAATTAGGTGGATAATGCAGACAAAAGAAAGTATTTCACTTTGGCATATGCATTCATATGCCATTTGAGTCTCGTATTTTATCTCTGCACCTCCAGCAAAAAATTTGTAATCATGTACATCAAACTTGTCTGTATTTCAGCTGTAGCTCGATTCTGAAAATGTATATTATGATTTCATGTCAGTTTAACTCCTGTGCAGTTTGAAGTGTCTGATGGAGTTCTAATGCAGGCTATTAATCTGCTCATATCGATCTATTGCATGTAGATCTCAGCATCATCTTCCAAACACAAATATATTCTGAAGTGTCTTTGCAACAAATGTCAGAAGGTTGTAACCAGACACAAACTTTTAAGGCAAATGCATAAATGAAAATATTAAGCACGCAAAGTAACAGTCAGATGAGGGTCTGATTCTACCATCTACTCAGGGCAGAACTTCCTAGAAATGCAGGATCACTAACAAGCTATAAAGTTTTATGATAGTAATGAACACTTCAATTCTACAATATTTCATAGTAAGAAGGGACTTTTTAACTTCCACTTTCTGGTGTTATCTGCTCCTTGTACTAACCAGGATGAAGGGAGATCCCATACAGACTTGAATGAATGTAACAGTCAAAAATTCTAATGGACTTCTCCACTGAGGATGGTGTTCTTACTCTGGAGAAAGTTTAATTGTAGCTCATTTTCTAT
Organism: Sternotherus odoratus; assembly: GCA_032164245.1. NCBI lineage: Eukaryota > Metazoa > Chordata > Testudines > Kinosternidae > Sternotherus > Sternotherus odoratus. The sequence goes on from JAVMKO010000005.1 coordinate 100,659,870, forward strand.
AAGAAAAAAAAAAAGACTTCACTCTCTTTCCAATTTGGGGAAAAAGAGTGAAGTAAACCAAACACTTTCCTGAATAAATATATTTCAGATCCTATTCCTGGTTCAAGTCCATTAGGAATACAGAAAACTTCAAAACAAAAAAAAGATACAACTGCTAAAGAAATGTAATAAAAAGCCAGTACAGTGAAACCTCGATATAACGGACTAATTCGGGCGGGGGGGGTGTCCGTTAAAACCGAAAGTCCGTTATTTAATAATTTTTTTAAATCATTAAATAACGGACTTTCGGGTGACAACGGACACCCCCCCGCCCGAATTAGTCCGTTATATGGAGCCAGCCATGAGTCAGCCCACCCCACCCCCTCCCCCCGCCCGGCTCCCCGCTGCGGGGAGCCGGGCGGGGGGGTTGACAGCTCCCGCTAGGCTCCCCCCAGTGGGGAGCCGGGCGGGAGCTCTCAAACCCCCCCCCCCCGCCCGGCTCCCCGTTGCGGGGAGCCGGGCGGGGGTGTTGACAGCTCCCGCTCGGCTCCCCCCAGCGGGAAGCCCGGCGGGAGCTGTCAAACCCCCCGCCCGGCTTCCCGCTGCGGGGAGCCGAGCGGAGGCTCTCAACCCCCCCCCCCTCCCCCCCCGGCCCGGCTCCCCGTTCCGGGGAGCCGGGCGGGGGGGTTGACAGCTCCCGCCCGGCTCCCCCCAGCGGGAAGCCCGGCGGGAGCTGTCAACCCCCCCGCCCAGCTTCCCGCTGCGGGGAGCCGAGCGGAGGCTCTCAAAACCCCCCCCCCCCCCCGCCTGGCTCCCCGAGCCGGGCGGGGGGGTTGACAGCTCCCGCCCGGCTCCCCCCAGCGGGAAGCCCGACGGGAGCTCTCAAACCCCCCGCCCGGCTTCCCGCTGCGGAGAGCCGAGCGGAGGCTCTCAAAACCCCCCCCGCCCCCGGCTCCCCGTTGCGAGGAGCCGGGCGGGGGGGTTGACAGCTCCCGCTCGGCTCCCCCCAGCGGGAAGCCCGGCGGGAGCTGTCAAACCCCCCGCCCGGCTTCCCGCTGCGGGGAGCCGAGCGGAGGCTCTCAACCCCCCCCCCTCCCCCCCCGGCCCGGCTCCCCGTTCCGGGGAGCCGGGCGGGGGGGTTGACAGCTCCCGCCCGGCTCCCCCCAGCGGGAAGCCCGGCGGGAGCTGTCAACCCCCCCGCCCAGCTTCCCGCTGCGGGGAGCCGAGCGGAGGCTCTCAAAACCCCCCCCCCCCCCCGCCTGGCTCCCCGAGCCGGGCGGGGGGGTTGACAGCTCCCGCCCGGCTCCCCCCAGCGGGAAGCCCGACGGGAGCTCTCAAACCCCCCGCCCGGCTTCCCGCTGCGGAGAGCCGAGCGGAGGCTCTCAAACCCCCCCCCGCCCCCGGCTCCCCGTTGCGAGGAGCCGGGCGGGGGGGTTGACAGCTCCCGCTCGGCTCCCCCCAGCGGGAAGCCCGGCGGGAGCTGTCAAACCCCCCGCCCGGCTTCCCGCTGCGGGGAGCCGAGCGGAGGCTCTCAACCCCCCCCCCCCCCGCTCCCCGTTGCGGGGAGCCGAGCGGGGGCTCTCAAACCCCCCCCCCCGCTCCCCGTTGCGGGGAGCCAGGCGGGGAGGAGCGGGGGGGTTTGACAGCTCCCGCAGGGGTCCCCGCTGCGGGGAGCCGGCGGGAGCTGTCAACCCAGCCGGCTCCCTGGGGCGGGAGCCGGCAGCCCCCAAAACGGATTTCGGATGCATCGGAAATTTTGTCCGTTGCATCCGAAGTCCGTTAAATCGGGGTCCGTTAAATCGAGGGTTTACTGTACAGTAAAACCTTGATTTAACGGACCTCGATTTAACGGACTTCGGATGCAACGGACAAAATTTCTGATCCATATCAGACTGCGACCCCTCCCTGCTGCGGCCCCGGTCTCCTTCCCTGGCGGCTGTCTGCTGGCTCCCGGCTGCCGCCCCGGTCCCGGCAGCAGGCAGGCTGGCTCCTGGCTCCCGCCCGGGTCCCAACCACTGGCAGGCTGGCTGCCTGGGTCCTGGGTCCCTCCCTGGTCCTGCCAGCGGGCAGGCTGGCTGCCGGCTGCCGCCCAGGTCCCGGCAGCGGGCGGGCTGCGGAGCTGCCACCCCAACCCTGTGGCGGGCGGGCTGCTGCTCCAACAGCTCGGTTTTTTTTTAAATTAAATAATGGACTTTTTGATTTACGGACACCCCCTCGCCCGAATTAGTCCGTTAAATGGAGGTTTTACTGTACACATGCTCCAACACTTGCTATTATAGATATGGCAGCTTTACCTCATCTTCTCCCAACGTTGCTGCCAATACATATAGGTTGTTCAGTCCCTGAATCTCCTCTTGCCCAGCCAGTCCTGCTATTTGGCAGGAGAACCGAAACGTCTCTCCCTTAAATTCCCAGTGTTCAAAATCTTCAAGCTCTGACGAACTCGGACAGCAGAATTGGCTTTTCAAACTCTGCCAGAGTGCCATCTCTTTCAGCCTCCTGAAAGCTGCCATGCATTCTCCTTATGGATTTTCCTCTAGTAAACTCAAACCGTCATAGATTCACCAGTGTCCCAAAGTAGCTACTCTCATAAGCCTGCCACCATGCTTCATTTTCAAGGTGTGGAGAACTCATTTTGCTTGGTCCACATGGAGAAAAGACCCTCCACAAAAAGTGCTTCTACTAGCATCAAAAGAGTTTTTCTGTCAGTGTCACATACCAAGAACAACTTTAACTGAATAACTGCCATATTACATCTCAAAGTCTCATGTAAGAGGCCAGGCCTTTCCATTATTTGGAAGCCCTTCTTACCTGAAATTTACCAAACTACACGCAGCAATGACAGTTTCCTTATTATATCCGGGTTTCACACAAAGGCCTCAATCTTTATTAGTTAAGCAACTGATCTCTTTACATTCTTATATTCACAAACTATGATCCCAGTCCTACAATCTTATCTATGGACGCAGACCCTTGCGCCTGTGTACCTGATTTCAGGATGGGGACTTATGATAGCAACTTTATAAGTATGGTCTAACACAGCGGTCTTCAAAGTTTTTTTGGCCGCGGTCCCTTTCCCCAGTGCTGCATCTACAAGTAGCCCTCCGGGGTATGTCCACCAAAATGCCACTGAACAGAAAGCTTCCGCTTTCTGCGGCAGCATTTCGGCGGTTCAAAAATAGACCGCCGAGTTTGACGGTCTCCTGGGTGGGATCGGCGGCAGCACTAGGATCTCGCGCACCCCCAGGGGAGCACACACCCCACTTTGAAAACCACTGGTCTAAAGATTCGTAGAACCAATATTTTTTAAAATAAACTGAGTAAAATAAACCTTCCCAGCTCCAATGAGAATACAAAAACCTTTAACAGCCCTTTCCTTTAGCACTGCTGAAATTCCAGCATTAAAATGGAACAACAACAACAAATAAATCTAGGATTTATTGTCATTGTGAATCTCATTTGCAAGTTTCTATTTGCCCATTCTGTCCTGAAAGCAAATAACAAAACAAAAGGGATTGTTTAGTTTCTTTTACTGTGTTGCAATGGGAAAAGGAAAGGGAGTTAGAGATTGGAATGGAAGTGTTTCATTTTGTGCTGTCACCCTTCACAGTTTTCCCATTTAAAATACAGGCATCATACACATTTCCCCATGTTAATCAATAAGCAGATCAGTCTAAAAAAACCAGATATACAAATATTGCACCTGATAGTTCTGTACTTTGAACTCATGTATTTTCTGTAATTGTGAACCTGGTCAGGTGTACTTCATGTTATAACCATTAGCATCAATGGGAGCTGCGTGTATATTATTGGGAGAATTAACTCCTAACAAATTACATCTGCATAACCTTAATAGGCAAATAAAACATTTTTCTTTCTTTTTCAAACAAGTTTTGACAGCTAATCACTGGCATGGTATAGTTAAGTGGGGGCTGTAACTAAAACCTTTACAATATGTCCCAGTGATATCTGAAGCCAAAATATATCAAAGGTCACCTTGTATAAAAGGGCCTTATTGTTTGCATGTATACTTAAACAAAACCTTTGTTGGCACAGGTAGAGACGGGCATTAGTGAAAGTCAATTTAACCCCTGGGAATGGCAACAACATTACATTTATATTACGAAGGTGGATTATTGCTTAAGTAGGACTACAGACTTACAGCAACCAGTATTGTCAGTTTGGAAAATGAATGGTGTCATAACACATATATGCAAAGCTGCAGGCTATATTTTCTCTTATGAACTAGATCAGATATTACCTGACTCAATGAATTTAACTTACCCTGGTGATTAAATTACTTTAATTAGTAGCAGACCAATATTTATAGTAGTACCATATCTTTAAGGAAAGCACAACAAAAATGTCAGTATTAAGGGGAAGAGGGAAGAATACACTCAAACATTTCAGTTTTTCCAAGTTTGTTGGCTCAGAAGATAACAGATGTAAAAATGGAATCCCTGGTGCCACTATGACACCTGTTTAAGGATACAGGAGGATTCTTAGATCTGAATAGTTTAACACCAAAACTTTAGACTTTTAAAAACCGAATTTACTTTATGTTGTTTATAATTTGCACTTCATTCTGCTTGGACAATGAAGCTACACTGTTTAGTCTCAAATATTATTGCTAGCCAGTTTTAATTCATGGTTCTCTCATGCTAGCACTATATTGCTGTGTTCAGGTACACAACACCATAGAACACTAAATACACAACAAAAAAAAACCATAAACTGCAAAACCTCACCAGGAAGCTTTTATTTGGGAACTAAATAGCATGCCTTTTATTTAAAAAGGTATCCCTTCACTATGTTATCTGGAGCCCAGAAACATGAATAGATTGAAGATTATAGATGAAGTTACAACTTTCAAAAACAAAATAAACTGATATACTTGTTGATTCATCCCTGCTCCCCTCCCTCAAATGTTTAGTTTACTAGTTGAGGTTTGATTATGTTGATAAGAAAAAACACTCATAAAACATGTTTTGCTGGCTAGACGTACTTTGGCCTATGTCTTAGCAATTGTTTTTCAAAGCACGGCACTGCCTATTATTGCAGGAGAAAAAATATATGACATCTGGATATAGTTTTTTGTAATCAGTTGTTCAAGTTAACTATCCTTTTTTATTACAAAAAAATTATGAAAATTTTACTAGAATGAAGTACTTTGGAACAAAGAAAATCAGTTTGTAAGACTGAAGACAGAATGTTCAACTAAGGACATATTTGGAGAGATCTGCAAAGCATTTTAACTGTGCTCTTTCAGTCTTAAGATATTTAACACAGAATATGAATACCTTCTTTGAATGCCAAACCAGCCATGTATCAAGACTAATAAGTTTTAAATATTCAATCCATACCATCAGCAGGCCAGCAAAACTAACTTATATTCACCATAATATCAAATGGAAAAGATATACTCTTTCATACCCTAAAAATTCCTTTTACATTTTTGATGGGGGACAGAGATTACATAATGGAGAATAGAGGACACTATGAATTTCTGCATGATAATTTTATTTTAGAATCACCTTTGGAGAGTATATCTTCTGCAGTTAGATAGGCAAATACTACAGACCGTGAGCTTTCTGAATTCCATCCTGCAGGATTTAGGAAAATAACAGTATTTTAAATCACCAGAAGAATATTGTGTGTCACACACGTCAAAAGATGCATTTGAGGATTCTTGTCATATGAAACCCCAAAGAATCACATCTGCTTCTAGAACTGTGCAGCATGATTTGATTGACTGTAGCAACTCCACCCCGTAAAAAAAAAAATCAACTTGCTACAGAAAGTTCTCTGGGGACAGTAACTATATTTTAGTATGTATTTGTATAGCACCTAACACAATGGAGCCTTCAATCCTGACTGCAGTATATTGTTCATGTTGCATGGTACTTATTCTAGTGGTAAAGTGAGAGTCTAGCTGAGAGAGTAAATGATGTCATGTTAGATGCCTTAAATTATTGTATTATTTCTTTGCTTTGGTGGTTGTGTTAGGCATGTTATGCCTAGAGCAACCATACACATAATATTTTATGCATTAATATACATATGTATATACACTGCCAAGAAACTTTGAGAGACTGAATTATGTCAAATATTAAGAGTAACAATGAATATACATGAAAAAACATTTACATGCCTTTGTAATCTGGCAAAATCATCCCCAGACTAACCAAAGGCAAATTACATCCTAGGGATTATATCACTACCAAATGTCAAGTTTCTATGAACTTCCACTAATATGGTTGGGCTGTTAAATTCAAAAGTATGTTTCTGCAAAGAAAATAAGCATTTTCCGGACTACTTTATATTGAAAAGGTGCTTGACTGTTTTTGATTAAACTTAAAAGAAACCCCCTTCCTGCTAAAGAGCAAGCATACCAAATCTGAACCCAAAGAGTAGAACTTAGAGTTACAAGATAGTGACTTGACCATTTATAAGGGAAATGCACATGCAACCACATTTAGATTGTAGACTTTTTGGGGGCAGGGCCAGTCATTTCCATAAATCTGTATAGTATTTAGCACGGTGCGTCCCAGATCTAGTTGGCCTCTGACCTATATCACAAGGAGCATGTAATAAATAATAATATTAATCACTAAGGACAGTCTACAGTCAATCAAATGTAAAGGTAAGAGTTAAAAACATAACTTAAGATGGAAAAGTACAAGACAAAACTAAAGCAAACTTTAGAAGTGATTCAATAGAATCCTCTTACTTGAGCCAGCACAGCAGACGGTTTAAAACTGCTTTCCACAATTAAAACTGGACACCCTCTATGCTCAGGACAGAATAATGAGAATCAAGGTGAAACAAAATGGAAGGAAAATATTTGATCCCCTGCATTTCATCTTGATTTCTTCTTCATTTGAATCATTATTTTGACAACTTAATACGACGCCCAACCACACAAATCCCATTCACGGAAGCAGGAGCAGGCTACAAATCCTTCTCTTCACTAGGAAGAAGGTGTGGCTAACATGGTAAAATCCTAGTGGAGACAAGGCAAGTTATTGCTTTCACATGAGTTGTTAGAAGATTGAGGTAAACTCCAGGCTCCCACACTAGTCTTTACCTTAACTTGCCGACACATATATACTCACAACCCAACTTGTTTTCACTAGGATTTTACCTTGTGTTAGTACCACATAACTATGTTCTTACTCTCCCATGTTAGTTTTTTTCCTAGTGAAGACAAGGCCTTTAGGGGACCAAGGTAGAGAATGAGACCTCTAATGTGTTTAATCATCACAACCCAATAAGTAGAATTTATCATCCCAATTAATCGTCATTATCATTTAAACTAATATTAACGAAATTCCAAGGACAATGGCTTGATAAAACAGCTAGTCTGATTAAATGGAAGATACAGAATTGTGACAGTATGAGGGAGAGTGGGGGAAAAATCCAACCCTAGTACCCAAACAGGTTGAAGCTTTCAGGTATAAACTGAGACGTTAGTTCAAGAATAAGAGTTAATGTTTTAAATGGGTGGGTGGGGGGGGAGATGCTATTAGCCTCTAAACATTTTCCCATGTATTAATCTTTTCACACCTAACTAGTAACCCAAGCCACAAATGGTCCATAAAGAACACACGAGTAACATATTTAGAGACATATTTTAAGAGAAACACCACTTTACACTTTCATTAGAGGTTAGGCAACATACAATACTGATGCAACTGAAATTTTGGGTGGGGGGGGGAATGGAAACATTTCTTCTAGATGTCATTTATCTGAAAGTTACTGTAGGAAGTAGATACACAACCAAGAGCATATGCCAGTGGTTACTCTAAGCACATTAATGGTTCAAGTAATAAATTCTCATTCCCTAGGAGTCGTCATATAGCTTTTATTCATTACTTTGTGCCAAATGATAAACAAAACCATGTGTTTGCTGTATAAGGCAACTGGCATTACAAAACATAATGCAAGGAAAACCCATGGTGAAGTAGGAAAGCTCTGTGATAGTCTCACATCTGACAACTTGGTCAGTTTGTAGAACTGGGACCTTGATTTCCTTTGTAACTTCAAATGGATAGATTTCTCCATTTTATGCTCTATGCTGTTATGTACTGGTGTTGGAGAATGTTAAATAGCTGCAGTATTCCACTCCAGAAGTGGTTATATTTCACTGGTATCTGAAATGATTCCTGTATACTGTATCTGAAATTTGCAGTGTAGCCTGAGATATAAGGCACTATCATCTCCCGCTACACAAAACTGAACTCCTTTGTGATGGAGTGTACCAACCTCACACTAGGCTTGAAGAGATTAATGAGAGCCTGTGGCCACAATCAGCCTGGCTCAGCTACACCCAGGATTCTTTACACTGGTAGAGGGACACACAGGGGCTATCTTGTGAACCAGTGGGATAGCAGAAAATGTTAAGAAGCTCTGGAAGAGGCATACATAGAGCATACTGGGAGCCCACAAATAGGCCAAGGCGAAAGTCCAAGAAACAGCAAGGTAGAAAGTGGTCCAGGGAGGTAGATGGGGTTGGTGTAGTCAAGCCTGGCCTATCCAAGGTTCCCTGGACCAGAAGACAGCGGAGGGGGAAACCCTGGGTTCCCCTACCAAGAAAGGTTGAGTGAAAACCACACACCACACTACAACCATGGGGGGAAGGACTAGTGAGCTCAGACTGAAGGGCCAATGTGCAGTTGACAGACTACTATTTGTTGGACTATTGGTATGCTAGGAGGGGGCAGAACTCTGACACCAAGAGAGAAGGCCAACTTGCAAGAAGCAGCAGGCTACCACAGAGCTGTCAGCGGGGTGTGATAAAGGAGGAAAGCATGCTACACCATGCCCAGCCAACAGAGGGTGCACCTGCAGGTGAATCACACGTACATTTAAAAGCTGGATTCAATGGAAATGAATCGCGGTTGGGTAGGTTAAGACAAAAAAATTCATTTTGTTGAAAAAAGCTTTTAGGGAAAAAAATCCTTGGTTTTCTGACACCCTGCACCAGGTGAAGATAGGAAGGGTCAGAAACTCAAGGACTGATGGCAGAAATCAAAGGCTGAAACAGACAGGGTGAAATATAAATTTTTCAAAGCCTAAACTGAAGTTGTATTACAGCAGCCAACAGAACCTTACTATCACTCCAGTGAAGCTGCCAAATCCCACCTAAGAGTTATTGTAGGGTGATAAACCGGTTCACAAAACCAGATTGCCTACAGCCCACAAAAGAATCCATCATCCTACTTCACTGAACAGATCACACAAAGGAAAGACTTTTTCAAACAGCATGGCTCCACTCCACTCCACCTACCTACCAGCCAGCAACCAACTTGTCTGAATTCTCAGAGTCCAATACTTTCATTCCTCATGAAATACTGGGCACACTAAAGGAGTCTCAACCCAACATGTGTGAATACTCCAACAAGTGAAAAAGTCACAAGTAATCAATGGCACTTGTAGCTGAAATAGCCAATGCCTCATTTAGGAAAACAATCTTCTTTTCCTCCTTCAAACATGCAATAGCATGACAGACTATTAAAAAGAAATCCACACGGATTATATCAGTTCTAGCTAGCTACTGCCTGGGATCAAACTAATTTCTCAGCAAGCTCAGAGGATCAAGCTAAAGGCCAACTACAAGCTCATCTAGTTGAAGTCAATATTCTAGAACTGGCACAAATCTGGATTCAGGCTAGGACATGGGAGAGAAACAGCTTTAGCAGCACTGAAGGATGATCTCCTGCTGTTAACCGATGATGGGCAGCCATCCATTTTCATCCTCTTGGACCTTTCACAGCACTCAACACTGCTGACATACGAAACTGCTGTCCTCCTTAAGAGAGATGGCAGAGGTCCAGCAGAATGCACTAAAATAATTTAAATCCAAGAATTGTGATGGGTCACTATGTCTCTGCCACTAGACCCTTCACCTGTCAAGTCCCACAAGGATCAATTCTCTCTCTAGTCCTATTCAACATTTATATCCAGATACTAGAGGATCAGCTAAAATGCCATAAACTACAGTACCAGCACTATGTGGATTCCACAACATTTCTTTCTCCCCACACAACTAAGCACTACCACCAAGATAGTCCAGTGCTTGGACAAGATCAGATCATAGATGAAGAAAGAGCTGGTAGAAGCTAGAGCTTAGTATGACATGATGCTAGTAGGCAGAGAAAAGCATTTTGACCCATAGTTGTAAACTATTCAGTCTCCTTTGGTTAAAGATACACAGCCACAGCTGGCCAATTCAGTTCCTAGTTTAGAGTGCTCTCGAGTCGCTTCCCACGGGATCTCTGGTCAAGTTCAAGTCTCTGTAATTGTACTCAAAGGTACTCAATTGACCTGTGGTCCCAACATATTTAAAAGGGCATGTCTTCACTACCACTTTAATTCGACCGTAACGACGTTAGGTCGAATTAAACGTGTACCTGTCTTCACATACATGCCCTTAAAGTCGATTTAAAGGGCCCTCAAAATCGAATTTGTAACTCCTGCCTGACGAGAGAAGTAAGGCTAAAATCGACTTCTCTATGTCTACTGTGAGTAAGTGAAGAGGCATCTGAAGTTAAGCCTCCGAGCAGCCCCGCCCACCTGAACAGCCCCCCTGCCTGGTCCCCCCCCCCCCACCCGAGGGGCTGCTTGAGCGAGCGGGTCAGCTGCTTGGTCAATTTCAGGTGAAATTGACTAGGCAGCTGACCCGCTCGCTCAAGCAGCCCCGCGCCGGCTCCCCCCCCCCCTCGGGCAGGCGGGGGTCCGGCGGGGGGGGGCTGTTCAGGTGGGCAGGGGGGGGGATGTGGGGCTGCTCGGGTGGGGGTCCGGCGCGGGGCTGCTTGAGCGAGCGGGTCAGCTGCTTGGTCAATTTCAGGTGAAATTGACTAGGCAGCTGACCCGCTCGCTCAAGCAGCCCTGCGCCGGCTCCCCCTGCCCTCAGGCGGGCGGGGGGGGGGTCCGGCGGAGGGGCTGTTCAGGCGGGCGGGGGGGTCCGCGGGGCTGCTTGGGGGGGGGGGTCTGGCATGCATTGCACTGTGGGCTACCTACCCAAAGTGCAATGCGGGCTATGTTGACCCCTGCAAAAGTTCTAGGACAGACAGTGTCGACCACTGTCGACCTGCTGTCCTAGTGGGGACACACTGATTCGATTTTCTAAAATCGAATTTAGAAAATCGAATTAAGGGAAATCGACCTAGTCCTGTAGTGAAGACATACCCAAAGACTCCCTAGAGCTCTGCAATGAAGACCATGGCTGACATATCCACTCAGGCACAGTGAAACTTCTGGCCTGGAGGAAACAGAGCTTTCTTGGGGTCCAAGCTGAGACTGTGAAACAAACTCCTACAGGAATTATGGACCACCATAAACCTTGCGACCTTGCATTCCAAATGTCAGGCACACTTCAACGGTTCCTTCTCTGTTTAAAAATAGATGAGACTCCAAACCCTATCAAAACACTGCTCTACACACACAGTTCTCCCACTGGGGAGGGGATGAGAGAGAATGAACCATACATGACAGATCTTAAGTCACATCACTTAATGCATTACTGGGAAGCATTCAGATACCATGTTGATGACTATAAGAATCAATATATAATAGAATAGAATTTGGTACTAAAGATCTCTGTATCCATGCCAATGAAAAAGTCACTGCTAAGTAATAAGAACTACTACTCACTTTCAGCATAGGTTTAGAAAAGCTTCTCCTAAATACAGACATACAAGCTCTCCAAAGTTTACCATCACCATGGTTTAAAGCAGGTGTGTCCAACCTGCGGGCCGCATGCGGCCCAGGACGGCTATGAATGTGGCCCAACACAAAATCGTAAACTTACAACGTTATGAGATTACATCCACAAATACCGCAGTATTATTCATAATTCGCATTATAATTGCAAACAGTTCAACCAAAAACCCGAAAAACTGATAAAATTGACTAATAAAATAAAGAGCGAGAGGACTCTGTCGCGTAAAATGAATTGTGACAAAGAATTAGTGTGTACTAGGCATAACGCCGCCACGCACTGTACGCTCTATTTGTACGCATGTGTGGCCCAAGACAACTCGTCTTCTTCCAATGTGGCCCAGGAAACCCAAAAGGTTGGACACCCATGGTTTAAAGACTCTCAACATATTGATACTGCATTTTTCCCCAGAGATGATATTTTATTTAAATCCCAAACTTTTTTTAGATCAGCACTGTAGTAAAGAGACAAAGATACTTCCATCACTAGCTCCTGTCTGGGAAAACTCCCTCGCTGAGATAAAGTTCCACATTAGCCCTGTAACACTCATATCTATGAAAGTAACAACTGTATTTCAACCTCTATCATATTTCTCAGCCTAACAAGAAGGGGGTGGAGGTGGAAACCAACATGAATACCACTTCTTTTCCTCAATATGGATGGAAAATGAATCACACACACCTGTGAAAGTGATGGCTCTGGCCCATAGGTAACTACTAGGTTCTTATACTTACAAGGTGCCTCAATGGAAGCAACAGTGCAAGGAAAGGTTTTACAATTACAGCGGGTGCAAAGGACCCCAGATCAGCCAATTCAAACACGGATATGCTTTTTTCCCCTAAATACTGGTGGCACCAAGTAATCCCTTCAGTCCACTTATTTACATAGCTCCAAGCCCAACTGCCTCGGCAGGGTGAACACATACATGTGAACACAACATGCTTGCACTAGATCTATCCAAACATAACACTCAACTGGGAAGAAACAGGATGGAACAGACTTTAGATGTTTGATAAAGGAACGAAAAAGCAGCGTACAAAGTGGTATTAGCCCATGAACACTTATGCTACAATACTTTTGTGAGTCTTTAAGGTGCCACAGGACTTTGTCGCAAAAGCAGCTTGTTCGGTATGTATCAGACATTTAGATCCCTCCTTCTCATTTAGGATTTACTCATCCAAATTGCAACATCTTGCAACAGCCCCAGAAACAATCCCCCCCCCCCCAAGATGGATACCCACAAACACACCATTCTTGTTGACATTAATTTTGAACCAAGTGGAGTTGTGAGCCAATGTTTTGAACTAAATGTTGATGAGCCATGAAGCCCCACTTCTCCCCCCCCCCCCCCCCCCCGGAGATCCGTCTCACCCAAGCATCCACCCCACAAAAGAAACCAAAATACACCCAGGACACGCGGCTCAGCTGGATTTTAGCCCCACCACATCCCGGGACTGAATGAGGGAAGAAAAACGGGAAGAGTTTGACTCACCCCCTCCTTAAGGGGATCTCCGCATGGGGTGCCCAATAAATCACCCCTCCCCCCGCAGCCCTGCTGACTTCCCAGGCAAACACCCCACCGAGCTAAGGGGGGGACAGACCCATGCGAATGCCTCTCAAGGCGCCCCCCCTTGAAACGCTCCGCCTCCCCCCCCCCCAGCCCCACCGGCTTCCCAAGCAACCCCCCCCCCCCCCAGCTCCGCAGAGCCGGGACACGGCGCCTCCCACGTGGGGCGTGTAGCCAGGTGAACGCCCCCCCCTCGCAGATGGGGGGAGGGATAAGCACGGGGTGGGGACACTGAGGCAGCAGCGCCCCCGGGAAATCAGTGTCTATGCGCGGCGGGAGGGGGGGGTCACATGGCGCCCCGGCCGGCTCAACGGGGGGGGGGGTCTTGGCTGCCCCCCCTCCCCGGGACGTGGGGGAAGGGGCGAGACGTTTGTTTACCTCAGGAGCCGAGCGCGCCTTTGTGCGTCCCCCGCCGCTGCTCGGCTACAGCGCACCTCGGGGGGCGGGGCCGCGCGGGGCTCCGGATGTGGCAGGAAGGGTCACCTGGGCTCCTCCTCCCGCGGCCCGCGCCGGCGGCTCCCTATTTGGCAGCCGCCCCGCCCCCATTGGCCCGCTCGCGCCCGCCCCGCCCCGCAGCGCCCGCCGCCAACGTTCGGCCGAGTTTGAATCTCTCCCGGCTCAGCGGGCCGAGGAGCCGAGCGGGAGGGGGGAGGGGCCCGTGTGAGCGGGGGAGGGGGGGCCCGCAGGGGGCTGTCTGTTATTGTCAGCCGGCGGCGGGGGAGCAAGGAGGCGGGGCCTTGCAATGACGAGCCCTGGGGGCGGGGCGGCTCCGCCCCTCGTTCCCGCCTCTCCCCCCCCCGCGCTGGCCCCTACCCAGCCTGTTCATTCTGACCCCTCACAGTCCCCTCCCCCCCACTACCCCACAGCTCGCTGGGGCCCTCGTCCCCCCCCCCCCCCCCGGCTGGCGAGCGGCTTCTAGGGGCCGCACGTCCCCTTCCCCCCCGAGCCAGCTGCACTATCCCTGCCCCTAATGAACCCTACTCCTCCACTGCCCCACCCCCAGGCCCGCCCCCCGTGCATTGCCCTCACCACCAGTTAAGTCCTGCTCCTCCATCGCCCCCCCCCCAGCCCTCCACCCCCTGCATCGCTCCTCCAGACCATCCCCAGCATTGTCCCAATCCCTCCACAGCCTACAATGCTCCTCCAGACCCCTACTCAGGCCCTGCAGTGCCCCTATCATCCAGGTAATCCCTACTCCTCCCAGCCCCTCCACATTGCTCCTCCAGCACCCGCATTGTCCCAATCTCTCCACCCCCCTCAAGACCCCGGATTGCCCGTTCAGGCCCCCTCCACCCCTGCAATACCCCTATGCCCCAATTAATTCTTGCCTCTCCATTGCACCTACCACCCGTTAATCCCTACCCCTCTACTGCCCTTCCACCCCCTGCATTGCCCATAGCCCCACTTAATTCCTATGCATCCACCACCCCTAGCCCTGCATTACTCCTATGTCAATTCCTACCTCTCCATTGCTCCAAACCCTACAGCTACCCCAACCCAGTTAATCTCTACCCCTCCTTCCCCCTGCAACCCCTGCAGGTACTTCCTACCCCTCATTGCACACCGCCTTCAGTTACCCCCAACTCATTTTATTTCCTACCGCTTACTCCATGTCTTCTTAAAAAAAAACCCAGTCACCCCATTTTCCACACACACCTCAGTTCCTCAATCCAGCTTCCACCCTGCCGTCCATTCACTTCATTTCTCTCCCATTCCTCTGATTTACGCACGATTCCTGTATGAATCAAACCTCTCCCCATACAAACTTCATTTCCGCTCTCCAAATTCAATCCGTTTTATCCATGCATCGTCCAGCCCCTGCCCAGAATCCGAATGATTCCCCCAGGCACCTTTCTGCCTTTCCCCAAATTCGATCAATTTCTCCTCTGCGCCCCAAATAACGTTCGCAATTTTATGCCTTCACATCCAGCTCACACCCAATATGCACACACCCCACTCCATTTCCTCCATACACAACTCTTTCCATCTCCCCCATGCACAGAACCGCTCACCCAGACACCGGCACACCCTCACTTCCTTCCCCCAGCACTCACTGCTCGCTCCATCCTCCCTCACAGGGTGGTGCAAACTCCCCCAGCCCTCTTGTATTTTCGGGGGTGGAGGAAAGCAGATGGCTTGTCTTGGCACACCGATCTTCCTCCCGCCCCAGTTCTCTCCCTCCCACCCCGATTGCTGACCCTAAGATCTGGGTCTGTAGAGCTCACCTCCCCTTAATTCTCTCCTTCACCCCCAGATTATTTCCGAAAATTGAAAACCAAAAAATCAGCACATCCTTTTGATGCTTTAGGACATGGGGATTTTGCCAGCCACACGATGGCATGATGTCGTTTGATTTGCCATGTTTGGCTCTGCTATCCGAGGAAAAAGCTGGATATTTCTGTCTAAAACCCCCCACAGATCTCCCTCTTCCCAAATTCCTTGTTGCATGAAAGTTTATGCTGATTAATACTGCAAAAAGTTCGCTGAGGGCAGACGAGGGGGAGTTGGCTCTCCAGCAGTTGAGAGACACAGGGAGAGCGGCAGAAAACAGCATGCAGCATAATCTAGTTCAAATGTGCATGAACAACCTTTCCCATCCCCCCGCCGCCCCACCTTTTACACATTTGTTTAAGAAATGGAGACAAGATTTGCTGGTTTACTTACCAAACGGCCGTCCAGGGCTTCCTGTTTGACCAAAGTCTGTGTGTGTGTGTTTTTTTTTTCCTTCTGTAGGTGGGGATTCTGCAGTGGTGCACAGACACACTGCAGCACTTCCAAAGCTGGAGGATAGTAAAGTGTGTTACTTACTAGAGAGGCTCTATATTACCACTAGGCGCTGGCAGGAGCAAAGAAGCATTTTTTCTTAAAGAGACATGAGCCACACTTCACAAAATAGGGGAAACAGCTGGAGATTGGACTGGGAAAATGGCATAAACAGAGGAGGTCCAGGTTAATATGAAGTCAGTAATTGAGTAAAAGTTTGACCCTGACTCAAGGAAAGCTAGAATTGCCCACTTTCAAAAGAATCTTTGCTACTCTTCCGATAAACTTCATAAACTGCCATATATTCTGCCTGAATATTTTCCTTGCCATCTTTACTTGTTAAATTACTGTGTATGGGTAAAGAATAGTGACAGTGCAACACACTTCCAGGGAATAACAATAATAATATGTAGCATTTTCCATATGAATTGCCTTATGAATAGGGCCTTGCCAAATTCACAGTCCATTTTGGTAAATTTCACGGTCATAGGACTTTAAAAATCTTAAATTTCACAGTTTCAGATACTTAAATCTGAAATATCACGATGTTGTAACCGAGGGGGTCCTGACCCAAAAGCGGGTTGTGGGGGGTTGCAAGGCTATTGGAAGGCGATTGTGGTATTGCCACCCTTACTTATGCGCTGATGCTGATGGCGGCCCTGCCTTCAGAGCTGGATGGTCAGAGAGTGGCGGCAGCTGGCTGGGAGCCCAGCTCTGAGGTAGTGCTGCCACCAGCGGCGTAGAAGTAAGGGTGGTGATACGGTACCATATCAGGCCACCCTTACTTCTGTGCTGCTGCCTTCAGAGCTGGGTGACCAGACAGCAAGTGTGAAAAATCAGGACCGGGATGGGGGGTAATAGGCTTCTATATAAGAAAAAACCTAAAATACCGGGACTGTCACTATAAAATCGGGACATCTGGACACCCTAGTGGCCACAGAAGTACGGGTGGCATGATACGATATTGTCATTCTCACTTCTGCGTTGTTGCTTGTGGTGGTGTTGCCTTCAGAGCTGGGCACCCAGCCAGCAGCCGCAGTTTCCTGCATCTGGGAGGAGTTCTCGGATGTGGGTGTGACCCGTTCAGGGGAGGAGGGAGTCCTGTCCCTTTTCACTCGAGCCAGGACTAGCCTCTGGAGCCCAGTGCATGGAAGGAGCCCATGACTGGGGCACCTCCAGCCCTGCCCTTCCCCGACTCCAGGCACAGTGCTCAGGGGTTAAAGGAGCCTTAGCTGTGCGGAGAGGGGGGGTGGAGGGATGGGGGATGACCATAGTGCCTCCCCCCGGACCAAGGTATCCTGAGCGGTTGCCTACATTGCCCAGGCTGGCCCAGGACCCCCCAAAAGTGATGACCCCCATACTATGCTACCCCCCACTTCTGCGCTGCTGCTGGAGGCAAGGCTGCCTACAGAGCTGGATGCCTGGCTAGCAATTGCCACTCTCTGGCTGCCTAGCTTTGAAGGCAGCATGGAAGTAAGGATTGCAATACTTCAATCCCCCTTCAATAGCTAGATTTCATGGTCTGTGACTCATTTTTCACAGCTGTGAATTTGGTAAGACCCTACTTATGAACATAAGCAATTATAGGTTTAATAATAAAAATAGTTACCTATGTAATATGTGTGTGATCTGCAATATGTTACAGTGTTTCTCAACCTTTTGATACCAGAGTCTCACTTGCTGCCTTCCTAAACTATGTCAGGGAAATCTATGGGACCAGTAAGGAAGCACAGACCAGCGCCGGTCCATGGATCGGTCTTTGAGAGACGCTGTGTTACATAATAGTAAAGAGAGAAAGACACTAAGAGGCATAGGCAGAAAAGTTTTGAGATGAAATCTGAAAGGAGATAGAGAGTTGATGAAGCTGAAAGACAGCCGGAGGCTGTTCCACGTGATATGAGCTGCAGAGGAGAATGCTCTGGCACCAAACATGGTGACATTGTGGGGAGGCACACAGAAAAGGCAAGGAGGTTAAATGTATAAAGGAATGTGCATGATGTGATAATATTCTCATTATAGAAAAGGCTCTGTAGTTGAAATGGTAAGGGGGGGGAGGAATAGCTCAGTGGTTTGAGCATTGGCCTGCTAAACCCAGGGTTGTGAGTTCAATCCTTGAGGGGGCCATTTAGGGATCAATGGGGCAAAAAATCTGTCAGGGGACAGTACTTGATCCTGCTAGTGTAGGCAGGGGACTGGACTCAAGGTCTTTCCAGTTCTAGGAGATTGGTATATCTCCATTTATTAATTAATGAGGCCTTTATCATGTTCAGTTGCTTATAACTTTCTCAAAATTCTAGTTTGGCGCTGAAATTGTCTATAATTTTTCTCAAACGAAATTTTTGTTTTGCTTTGTTTTTTGAAAGTTTGAGCAATATCTACCAGCCATTTTGAGTGGTGGAAAATATATCCTCTTCATGTTTTTTAAAAATGAGACTTTTTACACCTGGGTCATAAAAATAGCTGTTCTTAAAAGTCTCATACTTGCAAACATGCACAAGTGACCATTGAAATCAATGGGGACAGCTCACATGTAAAATTATTCACATTCAAAACTATAAGATGAAGGACAAAAACTTCTAATTTCACATATGGCTAGATCCCAATGAGATGCTAAGTTACTTCATTAATGGGGCATTTAAGTATTTACAATGAATATATAGAGAGAAGTTTGAAACATTTAAAATAACTTTATATATTTAAAATGAATATAAAACATTGACATATTTTAAAGATACAAGCAATTAAAATCCACTTTTGGCATGGACAGTAAATATATATACACACACACACAATACAGAGCTCACCTGCTGCTCTGTGTACTTTTGGACTGATGAGGGCTTTTGCACACTCATAGAGTAATGCAGAGTAAAATTGATGGAATTATGCAAAATAATATCACCGCATCTTGCAGATTTATTTCCTCCCTTTTTATTTTGTCTTTAAAAATAAAAAGAAATCAGCTGCAAATTCCCATGTTCATAAAATATTAAAATTCCAACTTTGACCATGAAAAACTTGAGAGATGCAAAAGTTCAATCATGGTTATGAGTATAAGAATGGTTTTGTGATTAAAGCAGTAGGCTGGAAATCAGATTATATTACAAGATGAGACACAGACTTTGTGTGTGACCTTGATCAAGTCCCTCAGAACCTGATTTTCAGAGGCATCCCTCTCACATGTGGGCAGCCCCACAGCGGAGCTTTAGTATTGTGGAGGTCTTTGCTTGGATTTTTACTATAGATTAAAATTGCATCTCCTTTGCATAAAATAGCTTCTGCAGTTACATTAATTGGGGATCAAAGTTACAGGGGAGACCAATGCTAATTATTCAGGACATAGGCTGTTTATAAGCAGAGCCCACGAAGAAACTTTCCTGAAAGGTATAGTATTTCACAGTTACTATATATTATGGAGGTTTTGCTCCTTCCTTATAAGGATTTGCCATAGGGCACCATAAATTAGCTACACTTGATCTGCTCTAGATTGACAAGTTCCATATTATGCAATGCATCCTTTGGGTGATGCAGTAAATAGAGATCTTTTATAGCTATCTCTGTCCAGTTGAAGGATAGTAGGGATGAATTATACCAGGAAAAAGAATTGTTCAGGCTTGTGTGGGAAATGCAACAGCTTGATACAGAATAAAAGGAACTGGTAATAGATTCTTCCAGCCAGAAATGTTCTTCTTTGAGTTCAGACTCAGAGTTCAAAAACCTTTACAAGTGAAACAAATCAAAACCATTGTAGACTGAGATAGCAGCACATCATCACAGAGTCCAGTAATAACAGTCAGAAATAAATACAGCTGTAAGACTTCCTTGGGAGTTAACTCCCATTTCTCCTTTTTAATCCCTATCAGTGACATTCTTTCCTGGCACATTTTCTGTATTCAGCAAAATGTACTTTAAAAAAATCCAAGAGGCAATTACAGTATCCACCTTTCTTAGGAATAACCTGCCACTTTGTGTGGAGCTGAACCCATTTCGCACTTCACAAGGCCATGTGTCTAATCAGTGGATGTAGCTGAGCTATTCATTAGAAACTTGGCCATACATTTGGTTCTCTGCTTTATGCCAATCCAGTCTGGAGAGTGCTCCAGGTAAGGAGGAGGGAGTGGATCTCAAGTTCAGTTCTTCATTCCCCATGGAGAGATAATCAGAGCATTACTCAGAGATTCATCACAATGGGAAAAAAAAAGCACTTTAATGACCTACATGGATTTCTGTAAAGAGTTACTTCAGCAAAGAGCCGGATAATTCCTCACACAGCTGTGGTTTAGGAGGCAGCTCAGGGGACATTCTTGCAGAATTACTCTAGTAGAATTAAAAAGAAATTACTATCAGGTTTCTTGGGTGCCTTTTTTTCCAATCAAGGGCATTGTGTCCTCAATCCATCTCTTCTGTTTTCTGGTTTCTTTTGAACTTCGACAGCTGTATGGCAAACTGCCAAACAGTAATGGCGCTGTGTGTGCTCTCTGCACAAATGACCTCAAAAGCTCCCCAATCATGATCCCACCCCTGACATCATTACTAATGGTCATATAAAGGCAGCCATCATCAGGGGGATGGGAAACGTGTCTCTCAGGTGAGCACTGAGCTTCTACAAACCACTGCATGTTCTTTTAGCCACGTCAGAATTACATTTCTTGGATGTCAAGAACCAGAGAGGTAGCCGTGTTAGTCTGGAATTGCAGAAGTTACAGAGAGTCCTGTGGCACCTTAAAGACTAACTCAAGTATCGAAGCATAAGCTTTCATGGGCTAATACCTGAAGTGGGTATTAGCCCACAAAAGCTTATGCTTCAATACTTGAGTTAGTCTTTAAGGTGCCACAGGACTCTTTATAATTTCTTGGATGCGGAGTACGGGACACCCAAGCACCAGCAATAGCTGTAGTTGAGAAGTATACAACCGCTATTCTCTAGTGTGAGATCTTGCCAGAGTGATCCATGCCTTTGTCACCTTGAGACCAGATTGCCTTAAATGTGCCATGGATGAGCTATGTATGGAAGCCATTCAGAAATCGCAACTAGTGCTGTATTTGGTAGATCCCTTATTAAATGAAGTTTCACACTGAGGGCATATTACACACTGTGCTTGTTTCCAACGGGCTTCAAGGTGGAATTCATGGTATTGGGTTTAATTTATAAACTCTAAAGGTTAAGGGACTTGGTTCCTTGAGGGATTGCCTCTCTCCCCATCATACATTGCCACAGCTGAGATCTATGGCATCTCCTTTATCTTAGTTTACAAGAAAGATTGCGGCTAGCAGGATCTTTCTGGTGAAGGCCCTTTGACTCTGGAATTTGCTGCTAGAGCTCTTCCTTTCCCTGCTTCTGCAGAGCCCAGATTTTTTTCCTGGGCTTTTGGAGAGACGTAGGAGTAGTAAAGATACATACAATAAGGACTGTGAGGTGTTCAGATCCTACAGTAATGGGGTGGGGGTAAGTACCATAGAGAGCGGCTTTACTTTTTCCCAAATCAAGTCCTAAGTGTTTCCTGTCAAACTTTAATATAACAGACCACAAATGTACAAATCATTACTTTTGCATTTCCTCTGAACCACAGCCCCCTTCCTAAAGAGGATAAAGAAGACCGGAAGGATGCCACCTTGCTTCCACTGTAGTCTGTCAATTGCATTTTATAAATTTAAAACAGCTATTCTGTATTCTCTTCAAGCAAGAATATAGCGTGCTGCCTCTCTAGTGCTTCCAATGTCTCCTGTCTTAATTAGGATCTGATTTACACTGGTGTAAATGAGGAGGAATCCTTCTGAAGTCAAAAAGGGCTACATGGGTGTAACATCAGCATGAGCAGAATCAGAAACAGACCCGTAGGCAGTAAAATACCAAGACTGGGGGGGGGGGGAATCAAGCCTGTACCTTTCTCAGAGCAGTACCACTAGTTCACAGCACTGGTCCAGAAAAATAGTAACTCAGATAATGTAAGAAAAACATAGATCTCATTTCCTCTTTGTCCCTTCAGGGCAGGACAGAACATCCTGTTGTTCTAATAATGCGAGCAAAATAGTAGTTATTTTTGGCCAAATTTTTTTTATCATTTTTAAAGTACATTTTTTAAAGGCAACTCTAATCCAGGATTCAGATTATTAGGAGCACAATACTTCTTTTGCATCCAGTGAACACAGCACTTGTAAACTCAGTCAAAAGTTCATATCAGTTCAACAGCAAACCATTTTGGTAGTTATCTATGGAAAGAAAGCTATGATTCTGAACAAAGGCAACACCCACAATTACTGTGTGCCATATCTAGTACTGCACCTGGGGAGCAGGGTGCCCGTGGGAAGTCTATGACACCTTCATTTGCATGTGAGCTGTGGGAGAAGAGCACAAAAGTACTGGTGCAAAAGGTCAGGATCAGGGCAGTGGAATGTATGCTGATTAAGTGGCTCTGTGAGGAGGTTCATACCAGCATGCTTGTATTGGAGTTTGCTGTAAATTAATCCTGCCTTCTGTAGAAACTCAACATAAGACAGCTGAAATCACCATCTGCCTTCTAGAGCGGTAAGTCTCCCCTCTATTGCAGTCAGGTTTGCTAACTCTGGATTAGGGCTGTCAAGCGATTAAAAAAAAAAAGAATCGTGATTAATCATGTGATTAAAAGAATTAATCGCAATTAATCGCGCTCTTAAAGAATAATAGAATACCATTTATTTAAATATTTGCGGATGTTTTCTCCATTTTCAAATATATTGATTTCAATTACAGCACAGAGTATAAAGTGTACGGTGCTCACTTTATATTTATTTTGAACACAAATAGTTTCATAGTAAAACCCAAAAGAATTAGTATTTTTCAATTCATCAAATACAAGTACTGCAGTGCAATCTCTTTATCAAGAACTTACAAATGTAGAATTATGTACAAAAAACCCCCCTGCATTCAAAAATAAAACAATGTAAAACTTTAGAGCCTACAAGTCCACTCAGTCCTACTTCAGCCAATCACTCAGAAGACAAACAAGTTTGGTTACAATTTTCAGGAGATAATGCTGCCTGCTTCTTATTTACAATGTAACCTGAAAAGGAGAACAGGAGTTCAGATGGCACTGTTGTAGCTGGCGTCACAAGATATTTACGTGCCAGATGCGCTAAAGATTCACATGCCCCTTCATGCTTCAACCACCGTTCCAGAGGACATGAATCCATGCTGATGACGGGTTTTGCTTGATAATGATCCTAAGCAGAGTGGACCAATGTAGATTCATTTTCATCATCTGAGTCAGATGCCACCAGCAGAAGGTTGATTTTTTTTTTTTTGGTGGTTCAAGATCTGTAGTTTCCTGTAGCGGGGTGATCACCCGCTCCAGACCTCGCAGGGTTAAAATCAGACCTGGGAGAGGGCTGAGGGCTGGGAGAAAGGCCCAGCCTGTTTGAGGAAGCAGCCACAGCTGGGCCAGGCCCCAACCAGGGTGCAGCTGGGCCCTATAAAAGGACGTTAGCCAGGAGCTCAGGCAGTCTCTCTCTGACTGTAGAGAGGGAAGGGCCTGGCTGCCAGGGAACTGAGCAAGATACCTGAGTAAAGCAGTGCTGGGGGAAGGTTAAAGGAGCTGGGGAGTTCCTGGAAACCCCCCAGGCTGCAGGGCCTTGTGCGGGGCCTAAACAGGCTCTGGAGCTGCGAAGGCACTGCCCGGGACAAGGGAAAGGCAGCAGGTCCAAAAAAAACCCTTGCCGATGATGACTGGGTCTTGTACTGCAGCCTGCCCCAGGGAGCGGGGGGCTCCTTGCTGACTGGCAGTAGCTGTAGACTGAGGAGAGGTGGGGATAGTGACTAAATACCTTGTGGCATGTAAATACCTTGCAACACTGGCTACAAAAGTGCCACATAAATGCCAGTTCTCACATTCACAAGACATTGTAAATAAGAAGCAGTCAGCAGTATCTCCCGTAAATGTAAACAAACTCGTTTGTTTTAGCAATTGGCTGAACAACAAGTAGGACTGAATGGACTTGTAGGTGCTAAAGTTTTATATTGTTTTGTTTTTGAGTGCAGTTATGTAACAAAAAATCTACATTTGTAAGTTACACTTTCACAATAAAGAGATTGAACTATGTATGAAGTGAATTGAAAAATACAATTTCTTTTGTTTATAATTTTTACAGTGCAAATATTTGTAATAAAAATAATATAAAGTGAGTACTGTACACTTTGTATTCTGTGTTGTAACTGAAATCAACATATTTGAAAATGTAGAAAAACATTCAAAATCTATATATATAAAAGTCAAATGGTGTATGCGTGTGTGTATGCATGCGTGTATGTATGCTGCCTTACTCCTTCCACACCGTTTGAGCTAGAGACTTGAAATTTGGTACAGTTATAGGCTTTAGGGTCCTAATCAGGGTAAGAGTCGAAAATATTTCAAATCTCACCTCTGACACCCCCCCAGAGGTGAAATGCTTTAAAGCCCATTCACATCAGCTGGGCAGCAGGTTAAAACCTGCTGTTCTCTGTGACATAGTTATGATGTAATAATACCCCCCCTCCAACGGACCCCACACTCGCTCAGCTCTCTCCCCCCTCCCCCCTCCAATGGACCCGAGCAACGTTGAGAAGTCTGAACAAAATTTGTATTAATAAAAAACATGGTAGTCTTTTTACATCCCAGTTTCCAATTACAAATACCCCGAGCAACGCCGGGTATTTTTGCTAGTATTTAATACATTTCAATTGCTATTCGATTGTTTAACAGTGCGATTAATCATGATTAATTTTTTTTAATTGTGATTAATTTTTTTGTGTTAATCACGTGAGTTAACTGCAACTAATCATCAGCCCTACTCTGGATACATCAGGGACCTGGATGTTATACCTCAGTGTACAAACTTTGCCGAGTTTAGAGCATAAATTTAAGCACAAGGCCGTCTGGATTAGCTAATTCTTATTATCTTTGTATCACTTGAAGGTAATCTCTCTCTCTCTCTGCCCGTCACCCCCCAGGTAATATACAGAGATAAAATCCGCACTGACAGCTACTGGTTTTCTGTCACTGATGAAAATAAGTATTTGCAAAATGCTTTTAAAAAAAGATGTATTGTCTAAATTGTTATTTTCACAGTGAAGAAAAGTTTTGCTTCTTTTTTCTCATTAAGAACAACGTATAACAGTGTTTTGCTTCAAAGAGAAGTAATGCTTGACTTCAGTTTCTACACATATAACTCAAATGCTACTCCTAGAGTCCATTCTGAAGCAAGTAAAATCCAAGCCCATATTTTAGTGTGATTTCCAATGAGAAGAGTAAACCATTTTTAGAAATATTAAATCCTTTCTTCTTTGGAGGCTGAAAAACGGGTAATTACCATAGAAAGAGCTGCAGTTTCCTTTATAATCTACTAATCACAACCTAAGATCTTTAGCTAATCACAGTTTCAAGGGCCCTATATCTCCAAACAGACTTTGGGTGGGTCTAACTGACTATGTGCTCAGTGACTGTCAGTGTCAGGGGTGAGTTGCTTCGCAACTAGTTAGAGTTCAAACCTATACCGCCAAAGTCAGATTTGCCGTTCAAATTCTAATGAGGTGCAGGATCAGACCAATAGGTCTCAGGCTTGTTAGGGGCCGAGCGCACTGGCTGCCTCACAACAAGCACTTGAGCATGTGCCCAGTTTAATATAGCTCCTGATGTTAGGAATCACTGAGCATGTACTCTGAAAACCATCCAAAGTCATTCCCAAGAAGTCAAGGGGAGTACACACAGACCTGCACTTCACTTTTTTGGCTGAATTAGAGCCAGAGCGTTCAGCCTCTTGCAGGATCAAGCCCACAGTGAATAACTTTTCAGTGACGCTGGGCTGTCCGCAAGTGATGTCTTCATTTTGCTCTCAGGCAGTTGAAAGGGGAGGGTAATGTGGCCACAAACAGGCGAGTTAAGAGGCTGGGAGAGAGAAACTCCAATGGAGCAGATCGGTGGTATGCATGCAGTGAGGGGGTTAAAATGCTTTGCTCGGCTTTGTCCAACAAGTCCAGGTAATTTTTCAGAATGTGTTTTAAGCATGCTCAGACTTAGCCCTTTCCCTCATTGGGAGTAGAACAGTGATCCTAACCAGCTCCAAAGATGCCGGTACTTGAATAAGCTGCACAGCTCCCATATGAAGGAGATACACAAATCCACCAACCATACATAACTGATGCAGCCATTTAACTAAGTAGAATACATAAGACATGGGGGGGAGGGGACAAATTAAACACCTTCCATAACAATAATGACAGTATTAAACTGAATAATTTGTATGCTACAAAACACATCATCTGACAAACATTTTTTTTAAAAACATAATTTCTGTGCATAACTGATGCAGCCATTTAACTAAGTAGAATACATAAGACGTGGGGGGGAGGTGGCAAAACATGGACAGAGACACAAGCACTGATTTTTGCAGAAAAGTCCAGAATTTCTTGATGTTTCTCTAATGAAGGGAGGTGAAGAGGGAGTAAATATTGGCATAGTTCCATTGATTTCAAGGGAACAACCCTGGCTGATCACTGCTAAGCATCTGGTCCATTATAGTTTTGCAACCCATCTAGAAAGATGTTAAAGTCCTAGATTAAAATAAAAAATGTGCATATATTTACTGTTGATTTGATGAGTGATAAAAGTTGAGTTAAGGGTGACCAGACAGCAAGTGTGAAAAATGGGGATGGGGGGTAATAGGAGCCTCTATAAGAAAAAGACCCCAAAATCAGGACTGTCCCTATAAAAATTGGGACATCTGGTCACCCTAAGCTGCTAGTGGCTACTTAGCAGGTTTTATAAGAAGCTTGTCTTTGATAATCTCTGATAGGAGAATCTTCGTCCCACTAAAGCCAATAGCAAAACTTTCATTCATTTCACCCTGGTCAGGACTTCGCCCTCAGTTTCCACACACAAGAATGGACTGGCATGACTATATGCAATATGTCACATAAATTCATGAGTGTTGTGTATATATATGTTTATTCACATATCATTTTTTGTTTGCTTGTTTACTTTACAGAGATTCTTTGCTCATGAATGCTTGTTTCCCAAGAGGTGATGACCCTATTTGTGTCACCAGGAAAGTGAATTTTATTGTGGCTTTGTTGCATGTATCCACAGGATTATCAATCAGCCAGCTAGAACTTGTCCATTTGTGTACCCTTGTTTAAATTGGTTCTCCTTCCTTCTACACTTGCACTTATCACTATTTAAACATTTAAGCCTGGGTTCAGGGTGCCTAACTTAAAGGACGCGAGTAGTCCCAATGGCATTTCAGTACCTTGCTGAACTGGGATCTGGGTTTAGATCCCGGTGCCAAAAGTGTGAAGTAGGGTGACACCAAATGGTACCGGAAAAGACTGCAGTTTATGCTGCCACTCCTTCGAACAGAAATTAGATAGTGTAGTGAAGAGACTACACTTGGTAGCTACACAAATACAACTAGGAATGTACAGCGGGACACAAATGTGAAGTGACATAAGAAATAGGCAGTGGGTTTTAAGTGGAGATGGGAAAATTGGAGCAAGTTTGGATTTTTACAGCTGGCCCTTTAACTATAATGAGCCAACCCAGAACCTCAGATCCAAACTCCTTCCTGAACTTTCAGAAAGATCAGTTCTGATTCCAGATCCAGACTTTGCAGCTCACCATTCATTTTAGGGGCTTTACACACTTCTGCTGTAAGGAGGGGTCACGCTCACATACATGGAAAATTCTGGTTGATTTCCTCTGCCTTGACAACAACAGAATAGTGTAAAGGGGCCAGGATGCAGACCAGCAAAGGGGCTTTTGGTCAGCTGGGAATTTTTGAATGTCTGACTGATACTCTTATCTAGAACTGGTTTTTCCAGCCACACCTGGTGTCTGAAGAAGCATTGTTGCTGCTCACAACAAACTGCATTTCCGGGTAGAAAAACTGCTTAGTCTTTCTCAGCTGCACTTCACTCTGTACCAAGTTACGAGGTTCAGAGAGATTGGCCAGGTGTCCTGGAATGCGAATTTGGGCTTGGTGCCGTAGAATAATATTGCTATGGTAGAATAATGGGGGAGGGGGAATTCACCCCTGTACTGCAAAGATGGTGCAAAGTGACCAGAAAGGGACTGCATTCCCACCCTCTCACCCTCCCTAGTCAATTCTTTGTGTAACAGGGCCCTTGATCCAAGAGGCACACAGACAGGTCTAGTGGTTCTACTCCATCACTGCAGAGGTGCAGTGACCATTCTAAGGGAGGGGAGGGCAGGCTGAAGGAGGGAGAGGCAGACGGGGAGACAGAAGTA
Source organism: Sternotherus odoratus (assembly GCA_032164245.1). Classification (NCBI taxonomy): domain Eukaryota; kingdom Metazoa; phylum Chordata; order Testudines; family Kinosternidae; genus Sternotherus; species Sternotherus odoratus. The sequence goes on from JAVMKO010000005.1 coordinate 100,688,152, forward strand.
GGTCTGGGTAGGGACGTCTTGTGTCCTAGTAATTCTGTAGCCCTGCAGTGTCCCACAGGAACCACTGGGACACGGGCACAAATTTGGGCAACTCTCAAGGCTGCCCTCACCTGCTCAGCTTGCCCCAGTAGCCCTCTTTTTCCCTAGGGGAACTGCCCTTTTTTCCCTCTCGAGCACAGCGGTGAATCTACTTCATGGTCTGATGCCTATGGACACGATTCTCCTTTCACTTTCACCACTGCAACTCTTTTAACTTTTTAATAGAGCGACTTCTGATTTACACTCATGTGGATGGAGAATCAGGGCCTCTGCAGCCTAAGGTGGCAGCTGTGATTACTCCTATTTCAACACGTGGACACTTCACCTATGACATTGTTATCAGTGATTCAAAACATACTAGCGAAAGTATTTCCGTGCTATGCTACCAGCTGCCTAGCAAACAAATCCAGCTGCAGATAGGATGCCCACTCTCAAATTCCCAGTGGTACCAGAATGATAGTTTTGAATTGAAAAACTGGAATAGGTGTGGGAAACTTGGATTCTATTTCTACCTCTGCCACAGACTTACTATGTGACCACAGGCAAGTCATTTAGCTAAACTTGTCCAGTAACTTGGGTGCACATTCTGAGACGCCTATGTGCTGATTTTAAGAGGTACTGAGTACCTGATGCTTGCACTGATTTAATATAAAGAAAAACTTTCAAGACATAATGCAGTGTCTGATACTCTTGTCCGACACTTCTTGTGCCCCATTATCCTGCACTAGATTTGGATGTTATGCTTAATTTGTCATTGATTTTTCTAAACATTTGTGATGCTTCCGTTTTCTTTAAAAGCTCCCTAGCAGTCAATCCTAAAAACTGTATTCTCACGGCTGTTTTCCTTTGTATGTAGCTTTCAGTTGTGTCAGTCAAAGAGGTTCTGTTGACACAGGACTGAAAAGTTACTGTACTTGTCATGACGTGTCAGAGAAAATAGCTTGAAATTGATGTCTTGATCCCTACCAAGTCTTTGCTAATATGTTAACAAGTCTTGCCACGATCTAGTAATTCCCATATAACCATTTGCTGCATTCTACAGAGGCCATAAGGAAAAAAAGGTAAGGGAGGAATTCAAGTATGAATCCACTACTGCACAGAAACACTTTGGACTAGTTAAACTTTAAAACACATGCCCCAATGGGCATCCAAATTTTGGTGCATTGGGCATTGGTGCATTTATCTTTCAAAATGTCTCCAATCAGAAGAGGCAAATTATTTTTAAAAAATTGTACCACAATTTTGCTGACTGAAAAAACAGCCTCCATGACTACACAAACATTTTTTGTAGAAGAGAGTATTGTGTAGTCACTATACCGTTCCTTTGGCTATCATCACAGCCTGAGGATATTTACATGTGAGAAGAAAGAGCATCAAAATTAAACTCTCAGAAAAAAATATTACAAATACTAACTAAATTTTCCATCTTTCAACTATACTATCCAGCTGAATTACTGCCCACACTAGGATAAACTTTTAAAACAGTGTATTACATGCTTTAACTAACACATTTCAGAATTCTAGTGCAGACAGGGCAGTTCCATTTAAACGGATATTCCCTGCTCAAGGTGAACCTTTTTAAAAATACACTCATGCTAGAGTGATCAGGCCTTTAAGGTGGGATGTTTAAAGATTTGGTATAACTGTGCTCCCATTGAAGTCCATGGGCGTTTTACTGTTAACTTCAGTGTGAGCAGAGAGTTAGGTCAATGCTTGCTGAATGCTTTTGAATATCCTACCCTCAGTCAAGTAAACATCTTCAGTGATACTTTGAAACCTTCTTCTGGAGAAATAAGGAAGAAGGGATGCCATTAGTGATACCACCAGTGCAGAAATTCAACAGAGACTAAAAATATAGTTTCATTTCTGCTTTAATAATCAAAGAAAATGTTAATAATATTTCAGTGTGGACCACATCCTAACAAAGGCATTCTTTTGAATCACCTTCTCTCCCATTTATAGTCACATAACATTCCAGTGGTGACTACAGCCATCACTAATGTACAGAATCATAGACTATCAGGGTTGGAAGGAATCTCAGGAGATCATCTAGTCCAACCCCCTGCTCAAAGCAGGACCAATCCCCAACTAAATCATGCCAGCCAGGGCTTTGTCTAGCCTGATGTAGAAATGTTGTAGTAGGAAAGAACAGAATGTGTTGTTATCAGAATGTCATATCTTGCAGTAAAGAAAGTTCAGTAAGCTGGAGAAATGCAGGCTTGATGGAACTACCATTAAGTGGATACACGATTGGCTAAGCCACTGCAAACTAAGAGTAACTAGTAATGGAATGATGTAAGTTTGGAGGGAGGTCTCAAGTTGGCTTCCACAGGATCTTTCTGGGCCTCTTTATTAATGACCTGGATGTACGAATAGAGAGCATACTGATCAAATTTGCAGATGACAAAGCTGGGGGAGTTGCCAACACTCTGGAGGAAAGAGCTAAAATTCAGAGGGATCTTGATAATTTTGGAGAACTGGACTATAGTCTACAAAATGAAATTCAAAAAAGACAAATGTAAGTCGCTACACTTAGAGAAGAAAAACCAAATGCACAAATACAAAATGGCTTCGCCTCACCAGGAGTCAGATATGTGGTACTGATGTAAAGAAGCAAATGTAATTTTAGATTGCATTAACAGAGGCATAGCACACAAGTCATGGGGGGTGACATTACTGCTCTATTCAGCACTGGTTAGGCTTCAGCTGGAGTACTGTGTCCTGTTTTGGTCACCAATGTATAGAAAGGATGTGGAGAGAACTGGAAAGGATCCAGAGACAAGTGACAAAGATGATCAAAGGGATAGAACACAAGCCCTCTGAGCAAAGGAACTGGATATGTTTTGATTGGACAAGAGGAGATTAAGGGGGAACATGATGGTGGTCTTCAAATACTTGAAAGGTTTTCATAAAAAAGATGGAGATAAGTTGTTCTCTCTTGCCACAGAGAACAGAACAAGAGGCAATGGATTCAACTCCAGCATGGCAGTTTTAGATTAAATCTCAGGGAAAACTTCCTAACTGTAAGAACCTTGGACAATGGAACAGCCTGCCTAGGGAGGTTGTGGAAACTCTTTCACTGTGGCTTTTCAAATGGGGTGGGAGACATCTGTCTTGAATAGTTCAGACACAACAAATCCTGCATCTTGGCAGCAGCTTGGGCTAAATGACCCTTGCGGTCCCTTCTAACCCTATGATTCTAAGTTAACAGCTGGAAAAGGGAGCTGTTTGCAGTTCACCAGCAAATGCTTCATGGACCACAGCTTAGGAACCTCTGGTTCATAGATAAGGTTTCAATATTTAAATATTAGTGATAGCTTTATGAAGGGCCTATTTAAAATGAGCCGTTAGAGATGGACCTGTGTCAACTAAGTTCGTGATCTTACATAAAATCCTTCATCCCACTTGGCAAGCTTCTTCCCATTTCCTGGTTTCTCCAGCCAATTTTTAAAATGCACAAATTGCTTGCGAACTTGACAAGTTGCCCACAATGCACAGCAAAATCCAGGAAAACAAATACCGAAAGTGGGCCAAATGCTGCTCTCAGATACACAATATCCCATTATAATTCCAATGCAAGATCCACACATGACTCTGATGTCAGAATTCAGCCGAAACGTTCCCAGGCAAAAAACTATGTAGTGTTACTTTATTCCCTTGACTTGCCATGAAAATCTCTGATACATGGGATGTAAATCAGAGCCAAACAAATGACTTCTATGTCACCCATATAAGTAACATTATGCTATACATCACAAATTTAAAAAATAGGACATGATAGTCATCTCAATCTATTTCAAGTATTTCTGAAACATCTCTAAAACTCTAGGTTTTATATAGTAAACACTCAAACTAGTAGATGACATTAATATATGTTGTTGTCTATTGCTTATCTACTTTGCCTGGGACAGAGCTCTTTTCTCCTACTCTGTACTGAACACACTGTCAACACTTAATGAATTATGAGGATCTGACCAGTTTTCAAGCATTAACATTTTCTAGCTGACATTTTGCCATTAAGTGCGGTAAAAAGACTGGAAATTAACTTAGAATTGAAAGTTAACTAAACTGTTCCATGGAGTGTACTAGAGCAGCCAAAACTACCCATGTCATGGGATAATTTGACTAAAGATACATTTTTTTCCCTGTTAAAAATGCCATGGGACCAATCCTAAAGCACCTACTCAGTTACAACTCTCATTCACGTCAAGTAAAAAAGGAATAAAAATTGAGTAAGGAGATCAAAATTTTTGCACCCTCACAGTGTACATTGCAAGTTTTCATAGGTACGACTGGCTGGAGCATTATAAACAGTAACATTTCCTCTAAAATAAATGTTTTTCTTTACCTGTTTCTTGTCATTAACCCACCGTTTCTTTGGTTTCTTTTCCCCATTCCGCGTCCCCCTTTTTCCTGTTCTACTGCTACTCTCTCTTTAGGTTATCCCCCTTTTTTGTAAAGAGTTCCCTTTTAATCAGCTAAATCCTGCTGGCATGAGCTGTTAATCGAATTCACTTCACTAGGCTCTAGCCTTATGTTGCATTGCCGTGGCAACAAGATTTAGTAGCAAGTCACCAGCCTTGAACTTGTCAGAGTCTGTAACAATGTACGCCCAGCATGAATTACTCTCCAGCACATCAGGTTGCCATGACAACTACTAACAATAAAACTCATCTCTCTGCTTTAAATTCAGTAACTTTTACCGTTTGTTTCCTAGATGATCTGGGTTTGTATTACGTGAATCCCAGGCTTGTCTTTTTTTAAATGATACTAGCCTCAGATAATTAAATAATCAAAGAAATGAGAAGGAGCTAGATGGGCAATCTGGGTCATTAATTCAATGGCTTGTAGAGTAAAGCAGTGCAGAGCATAACAATGGGAATGCCAGTGCTGCAGATACCGAGGAAGAAGGCAAACAAACAAAAGCCCAAGTGTCTGTGTGTACAATATATAGTACAGAGCTTAATCTGATAGCACAGTGTGTTCATGCAACCTAATCTGTGTTCCCAAGAGCCTTTGAAACTTTGGGCTCCATTCTGCAGAAGGCTGAGCATCTTCTGAGAGTGTTTCATCTCTCAGAGAATCAGACCCTTTGTGGCTATCCTCTGATTTCTCCTCTGCCCTCCTCTGGACACAGAAAGCTTTCGTTTGTGGAAATATATAATCTGAACAGATCAATCAGTACTGTGAGTGCCCCGGGAAGAACAACGAAAGAGGCAATTTATGGCTGTGTATGACAGTAGGTCCCCCTATGTTCACCCATTTTATAGGACTATGATAACTCTTGTACAAAGCATGTATTTGGAAAAACTCATAATTCACTGATCATTAGTGTCCTGGAAAAATATGTGTGGTGACATTGCATGTAAAGTTATAAAATTCTACTGTATGACATTACTGAGACATAGTCCAATTTTAGAAAAGCAGCCACAAACCAGTTCCTCAGAGGCAAAAGGCAAATGAAATCAAATGGACCGTCACCTGGTTAGTGGCCATTCTTTGGCAGGAAAACGGGTGTGAACGAAAATTGACATCTTGGCAAAGAAACAGCTGGAGGTTCCCATCCCCACAGACTTTGTCTCCTCAATCCCAGCTGATGATGATTCTCAAAGAAGAGGAAAAAGTATCAGATGCTCCAAGTTATTCCTTCTTTCTCTCTACCCAAGGCATCCATAAAACGTGAAGAACAAAGGATATAGCTTTGGACAGGGAGGGATCCTGGATGAAAGGAATTCAGCCAGTAAGATTGCTACAACATGTGGTGAGAGAGACCTTTGCTTTGAATTCACTTAGGGCATATCTACACTTACCATTTAAAGTGGAAAAAGTCCCCTTTTTGTGCAAAAACTATGGGAGCGTCTACACTTGTCAATCACTTTTTTGTGGTAAAACTCAGAAGTTTCACCGCAAAACCCTCCACAAAAAACCCCCACCTCCACGAGAGGCATACAGCTCTTACCGGTGATGCTTTTGCATTGATGTGAAAGTGAAGACATGTTCTTCCTGTTTACACAGCTTTTAGCCTCCGGAGGATATCCCACAGTGCTTAGGTGACCACTCTAGCCAGCAGCTCTGCTGCTCTGATGTCAGGTAAACAGACATCCACCCCCTCCCTGTAAAGCCCTGGGAACTTTGAAACTCTCCTTCCTGTTTTCTTGGGAAGTGCTCACTTATCATCTGGCCAGGTGACAATGCCGGCTACACGGAGCAAACAATCCCCTGCTTGAAGCAATGCTGAGCTACTGGAGCTGTGTTTGGGGAGAGGAGGCTGTGCAGGGACCCAGGATCACCCCCGCCCCCTTCCCACAAGTCCCATCATCAAACTGGAGGGAGCTGCACTGTGGGATAGCTGACTTCAGTGCATCAGAAAATTCTGCTAATGGAAACACTTTCTGATGCCTGTGGAATTGAGTGCACAAACCAGTGCTTTACTTTCACCAGTTCCCTAGCACCAGTGAAACAAACACTCGTCAAGTGTAGACATACCCTTAGTTTAAGGGCTTGTCCTCACTAGGGGGGGAGATCGACGGCAGATACGCAACTTCAGCTACGTGAATCATGTAGCTGAAGTTTGCGTATCTGCTGTTGACTTACCGCTCATCCCCACGGTGGCGGCAGGCGGCGGCGCGCTCCCCCGTTGACTCCAGCTTGCGCCTCCTGGCAAGCTGGAGTTCCGGAGTCAACGGGGGAGCCGCAGGCGATCGATTTATCGCGTCTTAACAAGTGCAGGTTTCTGGTGCTAACAGTTGTGATCACAAATGTGAAAATGGCTTCCCATGACTGTTCTGCAATAATGACTTAAAATTCGAGTCTGAAAACGCCCCGGAGAGGATGAAGACAGAAAAATGAAATTTGGCCCTTCACATGTGGATTTAACCAAGCAGCGATATCCTTGGCCTCAGCTATGGTTGCTTTGTGCTGCACAAGCAATGCAAGGCAGCCATGTAACACTGAATTTACTGGCAGGTGGAGGATTGCCGCAGTGTTGAGGCATTCCCAGGTGGCATAAAACCACTGTAGCACCTGCTATGCCACTCCCCTCTGTGCCCCCTATGTAGGAGACATGTCCAGGCAAAAAGGGGTGTGGCTAGTCGTCTATCTTTAGCTGCTGGGTTGGCTCCTTGGGGCAAAGGATGTAAATTAGAGCGGCTCTAAAGTTGCTCAAACTTATGTTGGGACAGGCATAGTCCTTAGAATCATGGATATAAAGCCACCTTAGCCTCCAGCCCCAAGCTATCCCAAGTATTGCTTTGACACAATTCAGAACTGAAGCCAAGATGTTTCAAGAAGTTCATTCATTGCTTAGATGAGCAGCTTTATGATTTGCAACATAGGCATTTTAGCAAGTAATGCTTTATGGATACTAAAGTACTGTAGGGTATCTTTGGTAATGGAGTGTACATTACATTTGTACTACATTAGAAATTGGGAGGGATTCCCAGAAATTTGTATCTTCTGTCTATTATCCTGTAGTTTCATTCATTCTGCTGTGATAAAGGACTCAACCTTTTACTGCCTTTCACAATGAATACCCAATGCAATCTCCATGCCACTCTAATTTTTCCATAACAATGGCCATATTTCTTCAAAGCAGCATAATTCACAACCTAAGAGTCAAACAATGGAAATGTTTGTTTAAAAATAAATAGCCAGATGTAAAACAGGATATGCCATATTTCAAGTGCGGCTCGCAGATGCAAACAGGAACAGGAAAGAAGCAGCAGTTTTTCCTTTTCTCTGGTCAAGCTCTCAGCTTCCCACATCAGGGGACACTGCTGACAAGAGGATAATTAATGACGATTTGTAAGAAAGCATATTCATCCAGACAAACACTACACACAAGTGGAGGTCTATCGATTTACACTGTTTTTAATTTGTACTAGGGCTGTTGGTTAATCGCAGTTAACTCATGTGATTAACTCAAAAAATGAATCACGATTAAAAATTAATCATGCTCGGCTGCCGCCGCCGGCCAGGGACAGCTCGGAGCTGGGGCTGGGACGCGCCGCACCGCCACGCAGTTGCAGGGGGTGAAACAAGGAGCCACCCACTGCCAGGCGGCGAACCGGTCTGTGGGGAGAGACCGGGTTGAGCAGGTCAGTTGGGGGGGTGAGAGACCTGGCTGGGTGGGTCAGTTGGGGGGGGGGGTTGGAGGAAAGGAGGTTTTGGGGTGAGAGACCTGGCTGGGTGGGTCAGTTGGGGGGGGGGGGTTTGGAGGAAAGGAGGTTTTGGGGTGAGAGACCTGGCTGGGTGGGTCAGTTGGGGGGGGGGGGGTGGGTTGGAGGAAAGGAGGTTTTGGGGTGAGAGACCTGGCTGGGTGGGTCATTTGGGGGAGGGGGGTTGGAGGAAAGGAGGTTTTGGGGGGAGAGACCTGGCTGGGTGGGTCAGTTGGGGGGTTGATGTGTAGTGTTCATGTGTAGTGTTCAGGTGTTCATGTGTAGTGTTCAGGTGTTCATGTGTGGTGTTCATGTGTAGTGTTCAGGTGTTCATGTGTAGTGTTCATGTGTAGTGTTCAGGTGTTCATGTGTAGTGTTCAGGTGTTCATGTGTGGTGTTCATGTGTGGTGTTCATGTGTAGTGTTCAGGTGTTCATGTGTAGTGTTCATGTGTAGTGTTCAGGTGTTCATGTGTAGTGTTCATGTGTAGTGTTCAGGTGTTCATGTGTAGTGTTCATGTGTAGTGTTCATGTGTAGTGTTCAGGTGTTCATGTGTAGTGTTCAGGTGTAGTGTTCATGTGTTGTGAACAGGTGTTCATGTGTAGTGTTCATGTGTAGTGTATCAATGTGTTATTAAATAATAACTGAATAAAGTAATATTAAATAAATAATTAAAAACAACATCCATGTTTTGATTCTTTTTTATTTGGACCTCGAGTGTGTTGTCGGCCCCCGAACTGCTATTTGATAGCTAATGCGGCCCTCGGGCTGAAAAGTTTGGAGACCCCTGGACTAGATGATCATAATGGTCCCTTCTGACCTTAAAGTCTATGTGTCTATGAGTCTATAACTCCTGTTTTTCTATGTTCACTTTGAATTTTTTCCTGATGGTATGCAGCACTGTGACGGTCTTAAAAAAGAAGTTTAGTTGTTTCAAAGCTCAATTCACACACGTTGAAACTGTTGAGAATTAAGGGCTTAGATTTCTATTATCCTGGACTGTTGACTTTGGTTCTAATATTTATCCATTCATTTCCCAGTCCTAAGGTTATTTGTTTTCTTTGGCCATCCTTTCCTGTCGGAGACGTCACCAAACCCGCACATTGCCACCTGGCTCTCCTTACAGCTTATTTTGCACAATGGGGCCCTAGCTGGGAATATGAATCAAAGACAAGATGGCCAAAGGGCCAGAGTTTTCCCATGAGCCTTCACTCATATGAATAATATGGTGTTGTGTTTTTGTGTGTGTATGTATATATAGTGTGTATATTACAATAAACCTCTGTTTAAAATAGTGGGGTTCATTCAAAATTCTACACTGTACAGAATTAAGTTATTTTGACAAATATAGGGGGGTCTGCGTTATCTTTACTGGGGTGAACAGTCATTAGTTGCACATTTAGGCCTGTGACTTCAATGGGATTACACATGGGATGAAGGATTACACCCGTGAGCAAGGGTTTGCAGACTCTGTCCTTAGTTCCTGAAGTTAAATCAAATAATCGGGCATGTGAAAGGAGGCTTGGTCCAGCACCTGGACACTGGACTGGCACTCAGGCGGTCTGGTTTTATTCTCACCTCTGCTACTGAATGCGCATGACTTGGGCAAGTCATTCCACCTCTGGGTGACTTTGTTTCCTTTCCTATACTTTTTCTGGTCTTGTCTATTTAGGGCCTAATCCAAAGGCCACAGAAGTCAAAGGAAAGACTTCCCATTGACTTCTGGGGGTTTTGAGTCAGGCCCTTAAACTACATCTATACTATGAGTTAGGGCTGTGATGCCCAGCTCCCATACATGTACTCACGCTAGCCTGATGAGAGGTCCTGTGGGTATAAACACTAGTGTAGACACTAGTGTTTATACTAGTGTTGGGCTATACAGTGTTGCAGCCATCTGTGCTACTGTGGCTATGCTGATATTTATGCTAATGCTAGCTCTCACTGAGCTAGTGAGAGTATGTGTGTGTAAACTGGGAATTATACTCTTAGCTCATAGTGTAGACAGAGCCTTAGATTGTAAGCTCTTTGGGATAGGGACTGTCTCTTACTATGTGTACGTGTAATGCCTCACACTATTCTATTCTATGGGTTTTTATAGTGTTCCTCATTGTAGTATCTGAGCCTGGGACCCTGACCTTAGTAGGAACCTCCAGTTGCTATTGAAATACAAGGATTAATAATAACTTCAAACAATCTGGAGCTGATGGTTCTCTCTCACGGCAGGATGCAGTTAAGGTGCTGATCTTGCCCGCCCTTATACATGTGCATAGTTTTATTTTAGGGATTACTCATGTGTGAAAAGCTACTCATGTGCCATGATGTAGGATTGGAGCATGGGGTCGGAGCCCGGTTGGGCCATGACACTGCATCTACCTTCACTTTGTTATTCTCCTGCCTATTCCAATTATGTACTCCATCCACAATAGGTAAGGAAACGTCATGTCATAAGAATGCTTTCCAGGTGTGCAGGACAAAACACAGGCCCGCATGTCAATGAAGGCTATTTACACTTGTGCTAACAAAATACTTAACGGAAGGTGATGTGATTGGACCGAATAAAAGGTTTTGTTATATAATAAGCATAACTTAGTATTTAAATTCTAAAGACACAATATATATAATCCATAAGAATCTATGTCCCTAGCAGTTCAAATTTTAATGATAATTGAACCAATTCTCCCCTACAGTGGCTTATTATAGAAGCAGTGATAACTTTGTTCTCTTTTTAAAAACATTTTACTCATATTATACGTGGGCTTTTCCTATCCTTGCATCCCATCTGGCAAATCTGGGAAAGATCAAAGAGCCCTGGAAATTACCGCAAGCTCACATTTCAGTTACAAAACCCAGGTGAGCAGAGGTGCATTGTCATTGTTCTACATGAAATCAGAGCTGGGCAGAACATTCAGTGAACTTCTAGTTTTAATCATTGCCATTATCTTTATAGGAGCTAAATCCCCACATCCGGTAGTTAGTTGAAGAGAACCTAACAAAAAATCTCCAAGAAACACTCCCCTAAACATACAAATACAGGCGGTGGGAATCACACCAAAGCTTCAGTTTCCAGGGCTGGCCGGAATAGATTGTACTCTCAAGAAAATGCTCTGGGTGAAAGATCTTGAGATACATTTGTTCTTTCTTAGCCTGGTACTCCCCCCAGGGAGACATGGGGATACTCAGGGAAATGAATCTGAATTAGGTAAAGGGATGAATTTAAACTGAATTACTTAAACTGCATTAAACCCCCATGTGGACACTCTCATTCAGAACTGAAGTCCCTTCCTCTCCAGGCTTGTCTTCACTACCGCGGGGAGGGATTGATCTTTTGGCGATCGATTTATCGTGTCTTGTCAAGACATGATAAATCTATCACCGGCAGTGCCCCCGTCGACTCCGGAACTCCAGCTTGCCAAAAGGCGCAAGCTGGAGTCGACGGGGGAGCGTGCCGCCGCCTGCCACTGCCATGAGGACGGCAGGTAAGTCAGCTGTAGATACGCTGATTTCAGCTACGTTAGTAACGTAGATGAAATTGCGTATCTACAGCCAATCTCGCCCCCAGTGAAGACCAAGAGCAGAGAGTCTAAGGCCCTGATCTTACAATCTGAACTAGGCAGGCAGAAATTTGTCTGAATGGAATTTCATTAAAAATCAATGGGGTTCTGCCCAGGTTAGATTGTGGGATCAAGGGCTACACTTTAGATGTGATGACATGACTAGTGAGGGTGAGGGAAATGGGAGGTACAGTGGTAATAAAGGTGTGACATGCAGGTGTGTTGATAATAGGCTGGTTTTTATTCCCAGGCCCTGAACATCTGATATGGGTCAGGATTATGAAAGGTTTATAACCCCGTCACATGACAGGGATAACTTTCTGCTGATTCCAGTGATTTCTGTTACATCTTCCCCGCCTTTAAAAATAATATCAGATACACTTATAAGAAGAATGAAAAAAGACAATTCAAACTAATAGAGCTCAAACTAAAAAAGCAACACACTTTGGACTACATTCATGAAATATCTCTTTCAATGGTACTTTTCCTCAGCCACTTTAGTCAAGATCAAATAACTGCTTAAAAGTACAGTTTCATATTTTTAATAATTTAAGACGAAATATCATATAAAGTGCTGTTTGATAAATTAATTATTAAGTATTTTACATTATACATACCAGATAGTTCATTAGGCCAGTTCAAAGATGAGCAAAGGCTTTAAATGCACAGGAATCAATATCAAACATTTTGAATTGAATTGGAAATCTAACTCCATTTTCTGTTATTTAATTTATGCATGTATTATTCAAATAAAATAAATAGCAATGCAATGCAAATAGCAATTATTTGTGAGCTTGAAATGAACCTCTGATTCTGCAAACACTTATACACATGGTTGGCTTTATCCATGTGAGTAGATGCGTTGATGGCAGTGGGATTGGCCACTTTGCTTAAAGTTTAAGCACATGCATAAGTGTTTTCTGCATGGTAAAAATGTTGACTTAATCCAGTACTGGGATTGTCATCTGGTGGCTGGAATAGGGGATTAGGGATCAGGGCCTGCTGGATTTAGGTTATGTTGCCTGTTTGATCTTGGGCAGAACACATTGTTCTTATGTTTCTCAATCTGTAAAAAGGGCATAATATTACTTCAGAGGGATAATTTTCATCTTAATCTATTAATATTTGCAAAATATTTTCAGATTCTTATATGAAATACAGTTCGTTGTAGTTGAGTCCCTTGGAAATGACATACAAGATCCTAACTGAAGCACCACATCAATTTGTCATTATTAATTTCACTGGGTGGGGACGGAAATTGGCCTCATTATCACTCATTGCATCAGAAACACGTAAAACTCACTTTCAGACATGAAAGCCTGCACAAAGCATGGTATTATAGGATCGTACGCTGGGACCTAATGGACCTAATGGTGGATGCAGCCTTCAATGGAATTAGAAACTTTGACAAACATTGATTTTTGTATGTCTTTTTTCCTTGAGCTACTTCAATGGGCATGAAGGTCCAGACATTTTAATTTTATCATATCAAGACCTTACTTAAACAGAAAGACACTAAAATAATGTGAGCACATATTGGTCACCAAACAACATATTAAGATGCTTTCCATGGTGGCTTAGTTTCTTTCATCTTAAATTAGAGAGCTATCAATAAATGATGACATTATATCTGCTGTGAGGCTCATTAATTAGGATTTACTAAGCAAAAATCAACATAGAGCAAGTTAGTTAATTAAAATCTGATATTACTTATAGTTTTGCTCCACGGGATCTGCAGGTTGTAACAATAGCAATACCACCCAGACTAAGCCAATTTAAATGCATGTTTACACCCTCAACATCTTTCCTCTCTATTTTTGTAATAGCTTCTTATACTTCTTAGTGACAGATGTGGCATTAAGGACTGGATCCATAAAGGGTCTTAGGAGTTGCAAAGCTGAGTGTTACAGCGCCTAACTTTTAGGCGCCTGGAAAAATCTACAAAGCATAGATGACTGCTTGCATCCGACAAAGTGGGTATTAGCCCACGAAAGCTTATGCTTGAAAACTTTAGTTAGTCTTTAAGGTGTTACCTCTGCTATTCCAGACTAACACGGCTAGATTCTCTACAAAGCATAGGCACCCCAGTTCCCTGTATAATGAATGGGAAGAGTTATGCACTTAAGTATACAATCCAAAAAAGCCAGCATGTGAGGTAGGGAATCACCTAAACCAACCAATGGGAGATGCTGATGAGAAGGGTATGCCCTAAGCCACCTGCAGTGAGGTGCCTAAGTCCTTTTGTGGATGCGGGTCTAAGTGTTTGCAAACTTGGAAGAATTAATAAAGTATCATTAGGTTTGATTGTTGCCTGCTTCCATGTTATTTATAGTGTATCAGGTATTTGCTCTCTTTCCCTTCATTACATCCACATCCATGAGACCATGAACCTCAGATTCATTATTTCATGGACTTGTATGTGATATCAGAATGAAATTGATTAATATGATAACCACCACCCGGTCTATCCCAGAACTTGAGGCAGAATCTCCCCATGCCTCAGAATTGTGCTCCAGAAACTAAACTTCCATTTATAATATACAGTATGTTTCTAACCTTTATAGTTGCAGAACTGGAGATCAAAGCAGTGGTACAGAGCTCCAAGCTCTTCAGCTGCCCATCAATTCTCAGTCCTTCTGCGTAGCCCAGTACCTTTAGCTCAGTGAGCAATCTGGCTACTTAATTCTATTGCTGCTCCCCTATTTGCTATTCCAGATGGAAAATACATCTTTTTCCCCCCCCTTTATTTCTGCATTTGTTCTTTTTAAGCATTGTTAATTTTGATCCTATGTGCTGTCACTGTTCACCAGTTACCCAAGAATAGCTAATTAACAGTGGCAGTGGGAGCTATATTATATAGAATATTGGTACATTTCAATGTTGGATATTAATATTCTGTTGCTGTCATTGTGTTGAACAATCACCATACATCGTTAGCATTCCAGATGCTCTTAGGACAACAGAACATTTTAATTGTCTCCCCTCTGCCAAGCAATAGGCAATGTCAGGGCTTTGCAAGTCACTTTTTGTAGGAGGAAAGCTGAGTGGTGCAGGGTCTGGGTATTTTGTTGGTGCAACTTGTTTATTGACACTATATACACCAGTCCCTGAACAGACATGGTCACAAACGGCAAAATCCTCTTTCAGAAATCTCTACTCAGACACCAATACTTGCATCTAAAGAAGCACCTCTGCCCTGTGAATTGATTCCAGTTAGAGAGAGAGAGACAGAAATAAACTCTGGATGTTTGCAACAGCGCCCCATAAAAGAATCTGAATTACAAAACTAACACCAATACAGCATTTTTCTGGTCAAATGCTTGGAAAAAGAACTTGTATAACCATGTGTAACAGAGCCACCCGGTGACTCCCACCAGAACAATATTTTTATGCCCAGTATGTTTTATGTAAAGTGGGTTAGATATGGGGCCATGCTATGCCTGCGGGAGGAAATAAGTAGCCTCACTCCACCTTATGTAGTCTGTGTAATGGTCAGTCAGAATCACAGCACGGAGACTGCTACCAAAATACCTCTCCCTGGGAACAACTCACCTGAAAGCAGATAGGGAGAAGGCAGGGTCAAGGCTCTGCTCCCTGCTGGACTTGTCAATTTAGGTTATGTTGGAGTTTGAGGAACCCCTTAAAGGAGCATTTCTGGCTGTGCGTGTGCTTCCCCACAGTGCAACGACAGAGCTCCGGAAGGTGCAACTCTGAATAGCCCTTTACTATGAGCTGAGGCTAAATGCCAAATCTACCCTGCATTATTATGAGTGAGAGGAAGATGAAAGAGGCCATTTTACAATGCAGATCAGCTGATGCTTTCAGTTGCTGATGGGATTCTGTTGCACAGTCCAACATCAGCCAATTATCTCTGGGGCTACTAAGTGAATATTCCAGTGTATTTAAAATGTCATAACGTGCTTTAAACATGGCCCCATTGTCACTCAGTTTTGTCATGTTTCCAATAAATTAGCCTGCTCAGCAAATAGTTTACATGGTGCCTGTAGTAAACTCTGTTAAATGAACACATACATTAAGCTATATAGTACCCTGGAAGCGACATAGACCTGATGATCTCTAAGAGGTCTTGTTCAGCTCTGAGCACTACAGTTACATGTATTCCTTCTGGACAAAGACAGGAAACTATGGAGAGAATAACTGGGGAAGAACAGTTAGCTTCAACCAAGGAGCTCAACGGGAGAAGCAAGATCTTACTCTTGCAGTGAGGCTGGTACCAAGCATCTCACTCTTTCCTCTCTTCCTCACCTTTCATTTAGGAGGCTACAGAGGAGAGGCGCTTTCCCATGGCAGGAGTTTGGGGGAATGCAGTACAGATCTGCCTGCAGTCAGGATGCGGAATGGCTGCTCCAAAAGAGGAAAGGATAATTAGCGAGTGTGAACTCTGAAGTTGCTGGAGCCGATCAGCATTGCCAGGTCATTGCTGTAAATAGCTGGCTGCATCTGCCTGCGACCTCACTGGGTTCATGCAAAAGAACCCACACCTACAGAATTTTCTAGAGATGCAGGATAACTCCAGGAAAGACTCAGGCCCATTTGCTACAGTTTGACAGACTGCCATGAATCCTCCTCAAGAGCTTTAGGATACTCAGAGTGAAGCGAACCAAAGGAACCAGGGATAGAAACAGAAGCAGGGGTCTCACGGTGTGTCTGCAAAGCAGTGCCAGGTGATCTGCAGAACTGCCTGTCGTCTTGGGGAAGCATGCATCAGCCTTCAAGGAAATATGTTCCCTGCTAGTTGTAACATACCCGGGGATCTTCTAGGTTCACCAGAGGCCTTTTAGACCAGTGGTCGCCAACCTTTTGGTCCCCACGGACCAGTAAAGTCAAAATTTTGAATCCCGCGGACCACTAACACCGCAGCCCCCCCCCCCCCCGCTCGACCGGCGCGGCTCCACCCCCCCCCCTCGACCGGCGCGGGCTCCCCCCGCCTCAGCAGCGCAGCGCGGCGCGCCCCCCCTCCCCCCGGCCTCAGCGGCTTGGACCCCCCTCCTCCCGGCCTCAGCGGCTTGGACCCCCCCTCCCCCCCCCCCGGCCTCAGGGGCGCGGCGCGGCTCGGACCCCTCTCCCCCCGGCCTCAGCGGCGCGACTCGGACCCCCTCGCCCCGGCCTCAGCAGCGGCGCAGCGCAACTCAGACCCCCCTCCCCCCGGCCTCAGCGGCGCGGCGCGACTCAGACCCCCCTCCCCCCGGCCTCAGCAGCGCGGCGCGACTCAGACCCCCCTCCCCCCGGCCTCAGCAGCGCGGCGCGACTCAGACCCCCCTCCCCCCGGCCTCAGCGGCGCGGCTCGGACCCCCTCCCCCCGGCTTCAGCAGCGCGGCTCGGACCCCCTCCCCCCGGCTTCAGCAGCGCGGCTCGGACCCCTGGCCTCAGCGGCTCGGACCCCCCTCCCCCCGGCCTCAGCGGCGCGGCTCGGCCTCAGCAGTGCAGCGCAGCCCCCCAGCTTCAGCGGCGCGGCTCGGGCCCCCTGGCTCGCGCGGCAGAAGACGGGAGGCAATAGCGAGCCAGCGCTTGCTGGCCGCCGGGGACGGGGTGGGACAGGCGCCCGCAGCCTCTTGCCTGCCCAGAGGGGCGGCCATGAGGGAGCCCGGCGCTGCGGACCACCAGAATTTTCCCACGGACCACCAGTGGTCCGCGGACCACCGGTTGGCGACCGCTGTTTTAGACCATCTGAAGTGAAAGACACATTTCACAGTCCTTTCATACCTTCACACAATGTTCCTTTACTGTAATCTCCACCACAATCAAATTTGCAGGTGACATCATCCATTACTAGAGGAGTTAGGAACATACAGGGAGCCAGGACCAAATTGCACGGTGACCTGGACTCCTAGAGACATGAGAACAAAGAAAAAGGTAGGTAAGGAAGGGAGACTCAGTCCTAATAAATGAGAAGACTGAGCGGAGGGATTCAGGAGAGATACAAAATGGCAGAGGAGGGAAGTGGGATTCAATCACTCTTGTTGCATGAAAGTGAGTTTATTTTCACCTTGTCTCCTTAATACTTTTTACATGTAATAATCAAACACTATATTTGTCTCAGGGAATTGTGAGATTGGGATTGAGAGGAGTAGTGTGGAGTCAGGAGGACTGGAAAGGGATGTGTCCACACGAGAACGTGTATCTTGATATACAGAAGAAGTTTAAGGAACACTAGACTAGAGTAATAACCTATAGGGCAGTGGTACTTAACATCAGGTTTCCCTAGCTATATAGGGTGACCAGATGTCCCGATTTTATAGGGACAGTCCCGATTTTTGGGTCTTTTTCTTATATTGGCTCCTATTACCCCCCCACGCCCTGTCCCGATTTTTCACACTTGGTGTCTGGTCACCCTATAGCTATAGTACTGACACCACAGCAGTCCATTTCAGTACAGTTGATTAATAGGAGAGAGTGTCCTCTATTGAATCTCCAGCAACTATGTGCTCCTTGGAGATTATTCAGCCAACTCAGATGATGAAAACAGATTGGGTTGCCGTGCAAGGTGGTACAGTATAGGGGAAGTTTTCATCAATGACCAGTGCTTGAAATGATGTATAGGTCTGACATGCTGTCTCTTTTTCACATACCCACTGGACTCTATCTAGACATTAGTTTGCAGCTCATCACCCTGTTATCTGCCTGACAATGGTGCATCTGCATGTTCTCATGTCTGCCCCAAACAGACTTAGTCCCACCATCAATCTCCCTCCAAATTGAGCTGTTTCCTCTTCAGTCTACAATCTGTTCATCCCCACTCCCCACTCTTTTCCTGCTCTAAGTGTCTCTTTCCTACTAAGTCAGACGCAAACACTAACATTTTAGAATGTTCTGCATCACTCCATGTGGTTAATGGCTGCCGTTATCATTATTAACTATTGATGGAAATTTGGCTCTAATTCATATCATAATCAGATGCTATGAAGGGCCTAATGCTGGGTCGTGCTGAGGCAGCTTTGCACTGCTCTGGCAGTGCAAACAGGCTCAGCGGGCTACTTGGAGGTGTTACCCAGGTTGCTGAGGGTCAGCATAGGCAGCATGACTAGGGAAAAGGGGGCAAGTGAAAGAATCAGAACTTCTGGCCAGGCCTCAGCGACTAGAATGGCCCATGTGGTTGACAGGCAGCAGGACAAAATAGTAATGTTTGCTTGGTCTTGTGCCTGAGACGATCCTAGTGTCCAATTACCAGGGCTGTCCCCAGCCATTCTGGTGCCCAACACAGTCCCTCCCCCTTAGCCCCCCTCCCGCCCAACACAGTCCCTCCCCTCCCCAACCCGTGGGGTGTGTGTGTGTGTGGAGGGGCAGACCACCGCAGGGGGGCAGGAGCAGGCTTGGGGGGAAACCACCCCCTAGCACAAGCTGGCAGAGCGGAGTGGGTCGGGGCCAGGTTGCCCCACTTCCTGCGGCCAGTGAGTGCAGGGGAGGCCCGACCCCACACTCACGGGGTGACAGGAAGTGCAGGAACCTGGGCCCAGCCCAGTCCGCTCTGCTCACCTGGCTCCCAGGCTTGGGACTTGGGGGGCAGGGGGAATCACCCCCAGCACTCACCGGCAGCGCAGCTGGGGTCAAGTTGCTCCAGTTATCGGCGCCAGTGAGTGCAGGCCCAACCCCTGCTGCAGTCCTCAGGGGAGTGGGGGCGAGGCTGGGGCAGAGCAGGGACGGGGGCTTTGGGGAAGGGGTGGAGTGGGGGCAGGGCTGGGGTGGAGCGGGGGCTGGAGCAGCATGTTGCTGCATAGGGCACCAGGAAAAATTGCAAACAGATACTTTCAGATAGTGACACTTATTTTAGAAAGAAAGAACAAAAGTAAAGCCCCTCCCAACTAAATGGATTGCACTCCATCTCTGTGTATGCAACATTATGATTTAAAATGTTATACTGTAGTTCTCTCTTTTACATTTTTTTCCTCTCTTCCCTACTCCACTGAAGCTTGGATCCTGGCGTAGCTATCTCCGGTAGAAAAATGGGGATTATTTAGAAGTAACAGTCTTGGTCAAGGTTAGAGGGGAGTAAGAGTATAACGGAGCATACTGAGATGGGGCTAGAAGTTAGTAACCATTAAAGGCAGCCAGCCTAATGTTCACACAGCTCGTTAGAAGCCTGTAAAGTTGATCTTCTGGGGTGTGTGTGTTCCCTAAGACCCCATGGCAGTTGGGGTAACCAGGCAATGGGAATAAGACAACATCAATGTGGGAACCAGAGAAGTTGCTACATTGCTGTGTAGTTTAGTTGTCACTGCACATTTTTAGTTTGCTTAGCAACAACTAGATAAATCATTCCTGTAGAACACATTATAATAGAATCATAGAAATGCAGGGCGGGAAGAGGGACCTCCAGAGGTCATCAAGTCCAGCCCCTTGTGCTGAAGCAGTACCAAATAAACCTAGACCATTCCTGACAGGGGTTTGTTCAACCTGTTCTTAAAATCCTCCATCAGTGGGGATTCCACAACCTCCCTTGGAAGTCTATTCCAGAGCTTAACTACCCATGCCATTAGAAAGCTTTTTCCTAATATCTAAACCAGATCTCTCTTACTGCTTGTTCTACGTTCAGTGGGCACAGAGAACAATTGATCCCCATCCTTTTTATAACAGCCGTTAACATATTTGAAGTCTTATCAGGTCCCCCCTTAGTCTTCTTTTCTCTACTAAACATGCCTCTTTTTTAAAACTTTCCTCATAGGTCAGTTTTCTAAACCTTTTATCATTTGTGTTGCTCTCCCCTGGACTCTCTCTTCAATCAATTCCTAAAGAATTGCACCTAGATTGGCCACAGTACTTCAGATGAGGTCTCACCAGTGCCGAGTAGAGAGGGACAATTAGCTACCGGCCTTACATATGACTTTCCTATTAATACACTCCAGATATTCTCAGTCTGTTTTCACAACTGCATCACATTGTTGATTCATATTCTACTATATGTGATCCACTGTAAGCCCCAATTCCTTTTCAGTGCTGCCACCTTGCCAGTTATTCACCATTTTGTAACTGTGCATACGATTTTTTCCTTCCAAAGTGTAGTACTTTGCACTTGTCTTCATTGAATTTCATCTTGTTGATTTCAGATGAATCCTCCAATTTGTCAAGGCTGTTTTGAATTCTAATTGTGTCCTCCAAAGTTTTGCAACCCCTCCCAGCCTGGTATCATCTGCGAATTTTACAAGCATTCACCATTCCATTATCCAAATGATCAATGAAAGTATTGAATAGTACGGGGGCCAGGACTGGCCCTGGCAGGATCCCACTAGATACGCCCTTCCATTTTTGACAGCTACTCTGTGAGCATGGTCTTTCAACCAGTTGTGCACCACCTCATAGTAATGAAGCTGGCTATTCCTTATAACCCTATTATTCTCTACATGCTTACAAATTGATTGATTAATAATTTGTTCCAGCGTCTTTCCTGGTATCGAAGTTACTGACTAATCTATAATTCCTTGGGTCCTCTTTGTTCTGCTTTTTAAAGATGGGTACTTTGTTTGCACTTCTTTAGCCCCCTGGGACCTCATTCTTCCTCCATGAGTTCTCAAAAGATAATTGCTAATGGTTTGGAGATTGTTTTAGCTAGTTCCTTAAGTACCCTAGGAAGAATTTCATTGGGCTGTGCCCATGTGAATACATCCAACTTATTTACATATTCTTTAACCTGTTCTTTCCCTATTCTGGTTTCTTTTCCTTCCCCCTTATTGTTAATAGAGGACCTACACTTTCCCTCATCTTTCTAGCCTGTGCTATTCTTCTCTACTTCTCCTTAGCAACTTGTCCATGTTTCGATTTTTTGTAGTATTTCTTTTTGATTTTCTGGTCATTAAAGAGCTCCTGGTGGAACCATATTGGCTTATTACTGTCCTTCTCCTCTTTATTTTGCACCAGGACAGCAAAGGTAGTTGTGCCTTTAACATTGGCTCCTTGAGAAACTGCCAGCTCTCCTGAACTCCTTTCCCCCCCCTATATTTTCTTCCCATGGTACATTACTTACCATGTCTCTGAGTCTGTCAAAGTTTGCTTTTTTGGAAGTCCACTGCTCTTCTTCTGCTGGTCTCACTCCCTTCCTCACCAATTAGGTGGCTAGCTGCTCTTCTTGGGTTGCCTGGAGACTGACTCTCCCGCAGGCCCGGATCTCTGACAAGCAGCCAATGGTGGAGGAAATCAACCTCAAACTAGCAGTGTGTCCAGAATATAGGCTGGGCTTGTCTGATAATTCTGGTTACTCCACTGTTGTGTGGCCCAGTAATCCAGTAAGGTGGTGAAGGTGGATGCAGGTATTTTTGTGCCCTCCAGCTAAGGAGGATAACTACAAGAGTGCACAGCCTGTGTCTACTTTGCCCTAAGCTGAACACAAAAACAAGTACCTGACACTGCAAATGGCAACATTCCTTAGAGATTGCAGGACGCAGAAGATAGAAAATAAAGGTATAGTCCTTACATGCTAGCTGTGCTTGTGAAATAAAACACATTTCAGAGTGTCCAGAAGTTTTAACTAGGGCTGCTCAATACTTGGAATTCCTGTTCTCCTGGAAATGCTGAAATGTCAAAAAAAGAGAAGAAGTCATTCTGTGTCGAAACGAAAACTCGAGATTTCAAAATGCCATGCAGAATGGGAGTTCCAAAACCACATTTAGGAAAAAAAACCCGGCACAGGTAAGACTCATCAACTCACCTGGAGACCCTCCAGCCCTGCTTTGATCCCTGCTGCACTGCCACGGGACAGGCTGTCATTGAAACCCAAAGAACCTTGATTTGAGCTGGGACTCCCAGGGCTTCCAGAGCTGGACTCTCAGAGCCTCCAGGTTCCCCGCCTGGGGAATCTGCATGTCTCTGTTGAACTGGCATTTTCCGACAGAAAACTATTCAGCTGGGAATCTTCTGACCAGCTCTAGTTTGAACCACTCGAAATGCAATTCTGCATATGAGCTAAGACGGGAGAAGGAGGGTGGATGGGAGGAAGGAGAGAATGTAGCAAAAGACCAGAGGGATATATAACCGATTTGCCATGAATGCCATCATTATGCTGTTCATAGGCCCAGTAGGCAAAATAGCTGGGGACTCAATGGTAGTGACCTTGAGTTAAATTCCTTTAAAACTCTCATTAAGTGAGGGGATTGATACAGAAAGCCTTGGCCTAACTCGTTAACCTAAGTCTTACCCCTGTTTATAGGACTGCAACAGAAGGAGGAGATGAAGAAAGGCAGAGAACGGACACAGCAGCCTGTCATGAGTTTTAAAAGAGAGAGGTGAACAGCATGTGGGCACCAATTTTGTCCTCTGCTTCCCCCACACTAGGAGGTTCTTTCTACTCATCTCTCCTCCCCATGGCTCTTCCTTCTCCCTCACCCCCTTCCTTCTTCCTGTCTAATAAAGTCAAAAGAGCTGCATGGCCATAGCCAATGGCCCCAGAATCTCAAGGGCAGTAGAGGCAGCATGGCCTAGTGGCTAGAGCACTTGATGGGTTTTCTGGTAACCTGGGTTCTATTCCTGGCTCTGCCACTAGCCTGCTGGGTGACGCTGGGCAAGTCACTTCCCTCTCTGAGCTGTAGCTTCCCCTTTTGTAAAATGGGGAGAATGATAGAGACCCCTTAGTGGTTAAAGGTGCTTTGCTGGATCGGGACCAGAATGCTCTCAGCAACTGGCAGGATTGAGCGCCTATTCAGAAAGCATTGGGGACACCTCCCATGAAGTCCGTGTGGCTCGAGACGTATTAGTATTGAATTCAATGGAATTACTTGCATGTTTAAAGTGCTTTGAGTGCTACTGATGAAAGTGCTGTATGAGAGCGAGGTATCTGGCTGCCAAAAAGATGCCACTGACAAGGTAGTAAACACTGTTTCCTGAGACTCAGGGATTATGAAAGTGACAAAGAGTCCTGTGGCACCTTAAAGACTAACTAAAATTTTGAAGCATAAGCTTTCATGGCTAATACCCACTTCGTTGGATGCATGCAGTGGAAGTATCCAGGGGCAGGTATAAATAGGTAGGCAAGAACCAGGTTAGAGATAACAGGGTGGGTCCAATAGGGCTGAACCAGCTTGTTATTTCTAATCAGGGAGGGTGAGGTATTCTTCTAGCAGCTCTCTTCTAGCAGAGATTATGAAGTCAGCCCTGGCTGTTATGGGCCCATGCAGCCTGAGTATCAGCATTCCCCTACCTGCTCCTAATCACGACTCTCTGTGTGCAGTAAACAATAGCACAGCCAGGGCATGTTCTCCATCCCAAGTGTGCTCAGTCCACCAGGCCGCGGCTGCAGTGATGTACAGTTTATTCAGCAGTGTGTAAACAAGGGGTTAAACCCTGCGGCATAGCACAGAGATGCTTGCAGGTGTCTGGTTAAAAACATGCTAACTGTGTGTAACTAAAGGGAAGCACAGAGGACGGGGATGAGGTGCTTCTGGTAAGAAAACAGGTTGTAAGTGTTGAATTCTAGGGCTGGTCTCCACTACGGGGGGGGATCGACTGCAGATACGCAATTTCAGCTACATGAATCACGTGAATCACGTAGCTGAAGTTTGCGTATCTGCAGCCGACTTAGCGTCCGTCCTCATGGCGGCGGCGGTCGGTGGCGCGCTCCCCCGTCGACTCCAGCTTGTGCCTCCCGGCAAGCTGGAGTTACGCAGTCGACGGGGGAGACGCGAGTGATCGATTTCTCGCATCCTCCTCAGATGCAAGAAATCGATCGCCAGAAGATCGATGGTTACCTGCCGATTCGGCGGGTAGTGAAGACATACCCCTAGTGAAAGGGAACAAAGAAGAAGCTGAACATTTGTTTGTTTGTCACGGCCTTTGTTAACAACAGATGCATCGTGTTCCCTAGGCATTCTCATCCCCATGAAATAATCACTAAGGAGATCAGGCTGATGGGGAGGGAGAATTCAGCTAACATAAGTTTCGAGATCCAGCCAGTCCCTACTCATCTTATCCACTTCGTAGGCTCAAGGCCAAAATGTGTACTCCTCACTTACTTTCCAGCTGGCACTTGCCTTAGAGTTCCCACTCTGTAATGGGACAAAACCCAGCCATTGTAATGTGCTCTATGCACAACACAGAGCAAGAGGACAGTGCTACAGTTCTGTTAAAATCCAGATGGCCCTGGAAACTCTGAGATGGATGGCCAGGATTGATTTAGGGCCCAGCATAGCAAGGTGCTCTCAACCCACACTGACTTCAGGGGATATGTCCCTTCCCCTTTGTGAATAGGTGCTCGATCCTGCAAGTTGCTGAGAGCCTTCTGGGCCTGATCCAGCCAAGTACCCAAGCATGTGTCTTTCAGCTAGTGAATGTTCCCACTGAGTACAAAGGTACGAACTTTGGAACCTGGACATGAGGTCTGGTATAGGTACCTGAATTCAGCAATACATCGGTTAGAAACCCAGTTCCCAATCCTTCACACAGAACACTGCAGTTCAGTGAGCACAGGGCATTCAGGCTCCAAGAATCTACAGGACGTAGGCACCTAGTCAAGAAAATTGAATCAAGAAATTCAAGGCACAGGGAGGGAGAAGCTGCATGGGGGAAGGAAGCTGAAGAGCTAGCAGGAGACAAGGGGTAGAAAGCTAACAAAGAGTCCTGTGGCACCTTAAAGACTAACTAAAGTATTGGAGCATAAGCTTTTGTGGGCTAATACCCACTTCGTCGGATGCAAGCAGTGGACAGTGCTACAAGGGGTAGAAAGAAGAGTTTCCAGGGAGGATGGTCTGCCAGTCTAATAGCCCCCAAATTATGCTTCGACCTTAATCCATCCCTTCAACCATCGCTTACAGCAATTTTTCTGTGGATTGCTGTAACACTAAGTTTGGCAGAACTGGACATCTTTACTGAAAATTAATTTTCATGGTGTTCCTGGATTTGAGAGGGGGGGTTGGAATCCCAGATTAACTCAGGGCCGCTCTTCCTCTCCACCCAGGACTAGCTGCAAGCACGAAAATAAAGGGACACTATCGCTGGCTGCTGGCACTTAACCCAACAGGTCTCTCTGTGCAGAGGATCTCAGACTCCTGCTGCTGGAGGGAGAGAGACAAAGCCAGGAGCAAGAGCAGCCCAGTGGGTGTGGCCTTTCTCCAGCTGTTGTGAGCAGGCAGCTGGCCCCGCCCCTCCGCCTGCCTCCTGCCTGAATGAATGGATTGCTACTGACGTCAGCAGCTGGAAGACGGGGGCAGCGGCGCGGGTGACGTCACTGGAAGACGCTAGCTCCACCCCTCGCTTCGGCCCGGCCTGCCCACGTGGCCCGGGACGTCAATCTTGCATGGCAGCCTCCAGGAAGCAGTGACAACCCCAGGTGAGGCAATGGAGGGGCACAGAGCCCAGCTGCATCCTTTGCACGCAGGAGACAGGTGCACCGGGGGAGGGGGGCAGGGGTACCAAGAGGGCTGCAAGGAGGGAAGATCCTGATGGGGCTGAAGAGGGTGACAAAGGCAACAGCTAAACAAGATCCAGTGCAGGGAGTTGTGTGCAGAAAGCCCCACTGGAGATGTGTGCAGGAAGCCCCACTGGAGATGTGTGCAGGAAGCCCCACTGGAGATGTGTGCAGAAAGCCCCACTGGAGATGTGTGCAGAAAGCCCCACTGGAGATGTGTGCAGGAAGCCCCACTGGAGATGTGTGCAGGAAGCCCCAGGGTTGCTGCCCTGGGGAGCGTTTTTCCACTTTTCATGTTTGCACAGCTGGCTAGATAAATCCAGCTTCTGCCCGTCCTGTCCAAACAGAGCCTACTTCAGTCTGCAGCATTGCAGGCTCATTTGCCCAGACACAGGAACAGGAAAGAGGCGCTGAAGCATGAAGTCTTTATGTATGGGAGTGAGATCCTGTGTGGCTTGAGAAAGCACATGCTGTGCATTGGGAAGTCTGGAGTCTGTCTATGTGGGGAGGGGAAAAGGGGTCTTGTAACTGTTGCTGGTAACTTTGTCAGTTTCAGCTCTAGCCTTTTTTTGGTTTAGCAACATAAGAACAGAAAAGGGATATTAGATTTTTGTCTTTTAAAAGAGAGAGCCCCATTTAATGCCAGAGTTTTAGACATCACATGGGCATATCGGTCTGAAAGTAAATTTTAGGCGTAGTTGGGCAATCTGGCACCAATGATCACCCATCGCTGATAGATATATAGTGTAAGCTTAGTGCTAGATATCGATTTTCTCTAAAGGGCTGTCGTTAGTACAGATCCCAGGTATGTCCTGCCCCCATAGAAGAATAGCAGCCTTCCATTTAGAGTATGACAAACTATCCCCAGGGCTCAGCTATCAGGGAGATGAATTTGGTGTGAATGATTAATTATTATTATTTCATAGAATCATAGAATATTAGGGTTGGAAGGGACCTCAGGAGGTCATCTAGTCCAACCCCCTGCTCAAAGCAGGACCAATCTCCAACATGATTTACTATTTGTATTGCCATAATGTGTAGGAGCCCCAGTCATGAAGTGGGCTGTATACAGAACAAAAAGATAGAATATCTAGGGCATGGAATAAATACACCATTTGAACTGACAATGGGAACAGTCCCAGAATTATATTTTTTAGACCGTGTCTGCCTTGGAATCTGAATGTCAATATTTTGTGTACGTTTCATTTTTTAATAACACATATATTATACCAGGTCTTATCAACAATCCTAACCTTCTTCCATGTTCAGCTACTCACAGCTATTCCTTAACATAATATTGCTACTCAGAAAAAAACATACATCGTTTTTAAACAGGTAAGAGCGGTCTGTCATTTGTTTTTAACTTCAGATGCATTGGCATAAAACAGTAATAAAAGGTAAGTAGCATGGTGTACATTTTCAAAAGTGGCTAGTGATTTTGTGGGGGCCTAAATTTTTGGGTGCACAACTTGAGATCGGGGAG
The DNA here is from genome assembly GCA_032164245.1 of Sternotherus odoratus. NCBI lineage: Eukaryota > Metazoa > Chordata > Testudines > Kinosternidae > Sternotherus > Sternotherus odoratus. The sequence goes on from JAVMKO010000005.1 coordinate 100,715,724, forward strand.
CTGAAACAATTTTTATAGGGCGGGTTGCTTGGAAGCCCGCCTTTGGTTGCTATTATTACTTCAAGCAGCTAGTACGAATGCCCCTGCTTGAGACGGTTTAAAGAATCCTGATTTTCAGAGGGTTGGTGGTCAGTGCTTTCTGAAAATCTGGCCCCTGTAAGGGTCTTAAGTAAGGCACCCCAAAATCACTTACCACGGCTACATTTTGTCTTGCACACAGAAAATACTTGGTAAATCAGAGTTGCTGAATAGAAATTAAAAACAAATCTTTAGTAATTTTAGATTTATTACACGATCCATATATTGGGGCTAGTAATGGCTGGATTGCAATCTTGCATGTCCTGCTTAATGTGGTAGGATAAGTTATTTCTGCACAATAGAGCCATTGGGTACTTTCCCTCATTTTAGGAATAGTTTCCTGGTACTATCAGTTAAGCCTATTATGACATGATAGAAAAAGTCTATAGATGACTTGACCAAGGATAATATTAGACTAAAATCTTTTATGAGAGGAAAATATGATTTGTCCCAGTTTTCTTTGTTCCTTTTATCCAAAATGAGTTATTTCCAAAATAAAGCTTTATGATATAACTCTCCATAAAAGACAAGCCTGATTAGCCATTTTTCTGCACAGAAACGTGCTTCGTATGTTAAGCTGTCAGTGCACGTTTACACACACATTCTAAACAGGAGCAAACTTAATAAATCAGAAATCTACTGCGGAGCATAGATTAGAGAGATAGGTTTAGCATTTTGATAAAACAGATGTGAGTCTAGGTGATGATTTAAATTAGAAGAGTGCACACTACACTGGCTACTAGGACGTCCTGAGATCTAGTCCTGACTGCCATTGACTCACTGACTGGCCCTACTGATGATACTGCAACTCTGCCTCAGTTTCTCCACTGTAAAATGGGGACGGGAACACTAATCTAGCTCATGGGCTTGCTGTGAAGCTTAATGTCTATACAGTGCTTTGAATGTGTAAAGCTACATACGAATGCCGAGGATTAAATTATTGTAGCTTGGTGACTGAATACATTATCTGTTGGGCACTGACATTACATGCTGCACCAGCAGTATGCAGGGTATATATCAACAGATTAACACAAGAGAAGTATGAGTCAGATAGCTAGCACGGGGTCTGTCATACTTTTCATAGGGTCAAGATCATCTTAACAGAGCTCATGTCTCACGGATGTGAACTTCCTTCCTCACAGTCACATAACATCTAAGTAATAACTACAGCAGTTACTGACATGGAAAAGGAGTATGAAAAAAGTGTTGAAGCTGAGACTGAAATTCACTGGGTATTGGGTGTCTTTGTTTCACTAAACTCCTTTGAAAAAATCTCAGTCTGAATGTATTTTTAGCTGCTTTTCTTGCAGCATAATAGAAGCTGGATGTAAAGGATGCATCTTCTGAGCTTCCAGGTGTCCATGGAGCACCATCAAGTGCTCTGCTGACCACCAATGTGCATAGACCACAGTATGAGCATCTCTGGTCTGAAATCTTAGGTGGAAGTTTCCTGTAGTGGAACATTTGTGCCTTCAGAGCTGTGCATTGTGGGATAAGAAAGTTTATTGTGGCCAAAGTCTGATAGACCATTAATATTTGCACTTTGCTTTCTCAGGCACAGCTGAGCTTGTTAAGGGAGAGCAAAGGGCCGGCTGGTATTTGTTCCATCAAAGGGAAGAGGAATCAGGACTTGAGGGGAAAGCTACAGAGGGCAGGTAATGTGGCCATGGTCATTTGATGGTTTTGAAACGTCAAGGTCAAGGATTCGGTTGTATCTTTCAGTAGTGGGACAGTTGCTTTAATTTCAGTGCCGCTTGGTGCCGAGCGAGTACATAATTACAGAGAGGTGATTTTAACTTCACACATGATTATAGTCACTGCTGAGGGGAAAGGTCAGCTATGCTCTTAAAAATGCAGAGTGACCAGGTTAAGTGACCCCCCCGGAAACCCGTAAAACAATTCTACTGGAAACCTTGGGGATACTTTAAAATGGTTACTTAGAAAGCAGGAGTTACTGATGACATTCTTAATATGGGTTTCACTGCTAATAGATCTCAGAGTCTCTAATATTGTAGTGCAGACTTTTTATTAGGTCGTACTTGGGACAGTCCTTCCTGCCTTCTTCAGAATCTTTTGCTTGTCACTTGGGGGATTTATTGGCAGTTAATCAAACCCTTGTTGTTCTTTGCTTCTGTGATCGACGTACCACGTCAGTTTCTGTTTCAGGCTCCTGGGGACAAAGCATATGCCTAGAAAGGGGACTGTGTTCTTAAGAGTTAAGGGAAGGGTTTCCTTTCTTTTTCTAACTGACCATCCGCTTATTTCTGTCTTCTTGTGGACATCTATCATCAGTGAAGGGAAATGATCAGCTCATTACGTGGGACAGAAAAGAGCGATCAGAATAAGACGCTGTACACCATTGTGGACAAACAATATATAGCCTTGGAAGCTTGCTGTGGAAATAGTTAGAGAGTGAAATCCCAGCCCCATTGAAAGTCAATGGCTTTTTTGCCATTGGCTTTGTTGGGGCAAGGATTTCACCCATGGCATGTATTGGCCTTTGGCATTTGTTTTGTCTTTTTTCCGTCTGAAATATATTTGTAGAATAGAAATACTCTGCTATGCTGCAGCCAGGCCAAAGAACAGCTCACAAGCACCACATATGGCTTGTTCCCATTGGTTAGGAGAGGAAGGATAATCATGTGATTAAGGTGCTGGAGTGAGTTCAGAAGATCTTAGGTCAACTCCTGACTCCGTCACAGACTTTCTCGGTGACCTTTGGCAGATCACTTAATCTCAATTCTCCCTCTGTAAAATGGAGGAAATGCTGTTTAATTTCTCCCACCCTTTTTGGTGTCTTTCTGTGTCGCCTGTAAGGGCAGGGACTGTCTCCTTTTATGTGTTGTGCAGTGACCAGCATGGAGCCCTGAACTCAGCCGGGGCTTCTAAGTGCTACTGCAGTAGAAATTGTACATTAAAATAATAAGTGTTTTGGACTTTTAAAAATCGACCGGGTAGACAAAAATGTGACTACTAAGGTCCAACTCTCGTCGGCCATTGTTTTCCACTACCTGCACTGGCCCTAGCGAGATGCACTGTATGAATTAGCTGAAGTTAGAGACAGAAACAACCTATGCAGACTTGTATGTCTGTGTCTGTTTCATAGGCCAGGTCTATCCAACCCCCTCCCACCTCCTGCCCACTGACTGCCCCTTCAGAACCCCCAACCCATCCAACCCCCCAACTCCTTGTCCCCTGACTGCCCCCTCCAGAGACCTCCACCCTAACTGCCCCAACCCAACCCCCCTTGCTCCCTGTTCTCTGACTGCCCTGGCCCCTATACATCCCCCTGCCCCTCGATAGGCCGCTGAGACTCCGATGCCCCATCCAACCCGCCCTGCTCCCTGACCACCCCCACCCTGGGACTCCATCCCCTATTCTGCCCACCCTGTCCCCTGACTGCCCCAAGGGAGCTCCTGCCCCTTATTCAACCCCCTGGCCCCAGCCCACTTACCATGCTGCTCAAAGCAGCATGTCTGGCTCCGTGCAGAGCCAGATACGCTGACCCACGGGAGCGTGCAGCCCCGCCCCCCAGAGCTCTGCCCGTGTGCTGGCGTGGCTCTGTGGGAGCGGGGGAGGCAGGGGAAGGGCTGGGCAGGATGGTTCTACGGGCTGGATGTGGCCCGCGGGCTGTAGTTTGCCCCCCCTGCCCTAGAAGGAGTGCAGACCATACATGCTAGGCCAGTGTATCGCACAATTACATGCAAGGAACTTACTGATGTGAGAAAAAATTTGCACAAGTGTTGACGAGATCTGATCCTAATGGATTAAGCCTCATTGCTCAGCCTTAACGTTGGCCAAAGAACCAAAATGGGAGACAACAAGGAAAACAAGAGGGCAAGAAATTGGAAACCGGAATTCTGGGGGCCGATCCTCGCCCCGTTGACACCAGAGTTTTGCCACTGAGTTCAATGGGAAATGGATCAGGCCTGTACGCTCCACAGGGGCTGGTGCAGATGTACTCAGACGGTGTGCTCATTTGTATTGCAGGTGGGAATATGAGTCCCAAGATTACCACGGAGCTGCTCCGGCAGCTGCGGCAGGCGATGAAGAGCTCCAGGTACGTCGCGGAGCCCATCCAAGCCTATATCGTGCCATCTGGAGATGCACACCAGGTAGAGATTTCGTATTAAGGATGTTTCCTTCTAGAGGAAAAGTAAAAGTCTGTAGACGGTTACTTTTTCATTTCAATACGGTAGACTCTCAATTATCCAGGATCAGGTTAACCAGGATGTGGATTAACCAGGATGTCAAAAAAAAAATACACGTAACTCGCAGGGCCGGCTCTGGCTTTGTTGCCGTCCCAAGCACACAATCCCCCCCCCCCCCCGCCCCCCCACCAGGGCGCAGGGCAGCCAGTGAACCAACATCCCCTGGTGGCTGGTGAACCAACCCTTCCCCCCTCATATTTCCTATGGATGGTGATTATCCAGGATTTTATTAACCAGAATTAATTTTTTTTCTGTCATCCTCGATAATCGAGAGTTGACTGTAATTCCAACATAACAGCTTTGGTGAGCCGGGGAATGATGCAAACGGGGGCTGTAGATGAGGTTTCTAGAGTCTTTTTTCTGATGGTCAGGGTTTATTTTCCTGTAGCCAGTCAACATTGCTGGTTCTGCTTTCTCCAGGGAAGCCCATGGCCTACAGAGGGGAGTGAACCATAGAAATGGCTGCTCCCATCCTGGCCCTTGTGGTATATTTTCTAGCGCTTGGGAGCCCTAACTTGCGGTTCCCATATGGAGGGGTTTCTGGGGTGGCCGTGGGGAGGGCCGCATGCTGCAGAGGCCAAGGTCTCCTCCCACCTGCAGACCTGGGATCCTTGTGTGCCCAGAGTTACTCTTCTCTGCGCCAGTTGGAGGAGGCGACCCTGGGGCTTGGGTGTTTAATTATCATGGTAGCTGCGATACTTGGCTCTCTCCAGAACATTAAGATTGTCTTGATCTGCTGTAGTTGTTTAGCCCAAGGCAGCTTTAAAATGCTGAATCGCCTCTTGCCTGCATAAACGTGTAGACGTGGTATCCTCAGTCTTCCTCCGAGCTCCACTCAGAGAGCGTCAGAGTTCCTGAGGGGCGGAGGGGATCTTCTTCCCTCGGCCATTTTCAGAGAGAGAGGGCCTGACCTCTCTCACCTTCCCACACCTGGGGTTGGAATTCACCCCTGTGCAAAGTGAAATACTGCCACATCAGAGTGTCGCACACCCTTTTTGCACAGGTGCGCGTGAGGACACAAGGTGCACGGCAGTGGTGAACGTGGCTGTGCCCCAGAAACACGTGGGTCACACGTTTCCCTTTAAATAGATCAGCTCCTCAGTTCTGTGCGGTGGGTGAGGCCCCCCCCTGCAGCTGCTGCAGTGTGTGCCTCTCGCGCCCGAAGCTACCTCTCTCTCCCTATGAACTCCAGTTACATTTTCTACCCTGGAACTGTGGTCACATGAGTTAAGGAATGTGACCTGCAGGATTCCTGGTATATTTCCCCCCCCCCATCTCTTTTGGTCTTTGCTACAGTGACTGCGGTAATGCAAACAACCCTGTTTCCTGCTAGGCAAGTTCGTCAGGTTTCTGCACAGAACTAAACCGTCTGAATGGAACTGATTAATGAAAACAGCTAATTATACAGCTTCATGACTCTCATGGGTGGGTTGCTCTGCAGGGCTTGTCTGCAGTGGGCACACAAATCAGTAACGCGGACAAGACCTAAGATGGGGGGAATTTTATTCCATTTCTTGGTTGCTCAAAGTACCTGCGTTTTGCTGATGTTTTAGGGCCCTGATACTGTGATGTGCTAAATGCCCTAACTCTCCTGGGCGTTAGTGTGAATTGAGGTCTCTTGGTAGGTTGCAGCAACTTGACCATGTAAGCTCTAAGAACTCTGCAGTGCTTTTAATGTCAAGTTCAATATCAAGGCTGAAATAATTTTTCTCCCCATTGTATTATAGACCTAATCAGACCCTTTAGCTTTCCAGGTTTACTTGTCCTTTCAGTTCCATGGACATAGCAGCACAGAAGCATATAAACTGAGGGCTGGAAGGAACCTCAAGCAGTTATCTAGTCCATCCACCTGCACTGGTCCCCCTAGACTACCCCTGACATGTGTTTGGCTAACTCCGGGGTTCTCAAACTGGGGGTTGGGACCCTTCGGGGTCGCAAGGTTATTACATGGGGGGGTGGCGAGCTGTCAGCCTCCACCCCAAACCCCGCTTTGCCTCCAGCATTTATAATGGTGTTAAATATATAAAAAAAGTGTTTTGAATTTCTAATGGGGGGGGGGGGTCACATTCAGAGGCTTCCTATGTGAAAGGGGTCACCAGTGCAAAAGTTTGAGAACCACTGGAACCTGTTCTTAAAAACTTCCACCACCAGGGATTCCACAACGTCCCGAGGTACCTGTTCCAGCGCTTAACTATTCTTAAGCATTTTTCTAACATTGAACCTACATCTCCTTTGCAGCAAACTAAGCTGATTATTTCTTCTCCTACCTTCCGTGGACTTGGTGAACAATTGATAAGAATCTTTTACGTATTTGAAGACTGTTATCCGATTTCCCCTCAGCTTTCTCTTCTCTAGACTAAACTTGCCCAGTTCTTTCACTCTTTCCCCGTAAATCATATTTTCCAAACCTGTTATAACATTTATGGCTCCTTTGGACTGTCTCCAGTTTGCTCACCTCTTTCTTAAAGTGTGGTACCCAAAACTGGACACAGTACTCTAGCCGAGGCCTCACCAGTGCTGAAGAGAGCACAGTTCCCGCCTGTGTTTTACATACGATACTCCTCTTAATCCATCCCAGAATGATATTTGCCTTTTTCACAACCGCGTCACATTGCAGAGCTCTTAAACAGAACCATCTTTTCCTAGAATCTCGGAATCCAATTTATATCCTTTCCAGAGGCTGACAATACCCTGGTTGGGTGTCTGTTTTAGCCAGTGCTGAATACTGGCTGCATTACTCAGATTGATTTCCTACTGTGTATTATACACTGAGCCTGACACGTATCCCTAAACCATGGATAGGAAGTCAGAGGGAATGGAAGGGCGTTCTTGTGAACAGGGTAGCTCGTTGAGGTGTGATCACTTCAGACGGGTCTCCCGCATCTAGTAAATGTCTGTCCAGCTCATACCCCCACATTTGGGTTGGCTGGATTGCCACCTTCTGCTCCAGACCTGAACAGCATAAGGTGTAGTTGTTCAGGACTGATGAATGGGCAGAATGGTGGAGCAATGGAGGAGGAATTTTACACAGCATCCACCTGACCCATTCCAGCTCTGACCAGTGAAGGTATTATTACTGCTCTGGGTCCTGATGCACCGGCCAAGTAAGTGGCAGAGTTTGTTTGAAATGCTCAGAGGATCAAGGTCACCCCTGTAAAACCAGTGGGCTACCCACCTAATTGCTGTTGTACGTTACAGCTGGAATGCACCGGCAGTGCTACCGAATGCACTCAACACAATAGATCTGAGTGTTAAAGTGGCCCGACCTTGCAAACGTTTACTCCGGTGAGTAGCACCATTAACTTCAAAGAAGTTAAGCAAAGAAGGCTCCCTTGACTGAGGGCTTGCAAGATGGGGCCCTAAAATTCCACAGGTTCGGACAGCAGCCCAACAGGTGTGGCAGGTAGCAGCTTCAGGGCCCGTCCAGTGGCAAGAAGCGCTCCAATTAGATGGGTTGTTTCGACCGTGCCGCAGCTCACACTTTGTGCAGCATTCACAGGTGCGCAGTGCTAATGTTAGCACGTGTATGATTATCACAAAACACTGGGTAATCTTAGCACAGTAGGGGTTGCTGTGTGGAACAGGCGGTGAACTGTTGCTCAGACACTGTTATGATGCGGCTCTGTAAGAACCTAAATAGAGAGAGAGCTACAAAGGGCTTTCGCTTACGTCATCTTCCTTCCCATGCTGCTCAAAGCCACTAATTGTACTTTAAGGCCCATCTGTCCCGTTGCTTAGTTTCAACCCTCCTCTCTCCTCCCCTTTAAATGTTTCCTGCATGTTCCCCTGTATGAGACACTGCCAGGGAAGATTTTACCCCTCAAATTAAGATTCTTATTTTTTTAAATAGGGTTTTCCTAAAGCTGAGACCAATAGAAATATTCCCATGGGGGAGGGGTGTTCGCAAAATCACTTAATTTTTTTATGAAGCCATTACATCTCCCCCTGTTATGTTTGTCCCCCAGATATGGCAGCATTATGTTAGTGGTAAGATCCTGAGAGTGAAATTAACTGGATCAGGGATCTCAAACTCAAATCATGGTGAGGGCCACATGAGGACTAGTACATTGGCCTGAGGGCTGCATCACTGACACTTTTTCACATAAAGGCACAAAAGCCCCCTCCTCGCCCCGCCCCCAATTCCACCCCTTCCATGAGGCCCCACTCTGCCCCTTCCTACCCCTTCCCCACCCCTATCCCTTCCCTACCCCCATTTTAACCCTCAACTCCACCTCCTCCCTGCCCCTATTCCAACTCCTTCCCCAAATCCCCGCCCCCAGCCTCCCCTTTTAACCCTCAACTCCATCTCCTCCCTGCCCCTATTCCAACTCCTTCCCCAAATCCCCGCCCCAGCCTCCCCTTTTCTCTGTCTCCTCCCCTGAGTGCACGGCTCCCTGCTTCCCCCTCCTCCCTCCTGGAAAGCACTAAGCGCTGCCAAACAGCTGTTTGGCAGCAGGAAGCACCTGGAGGTAGGAAGAGGAGTGGGGATGCGGCGTGCTGGGGGGAAGGGGAGGCAGCGAGTGAGGGGAGCTTGGCAGATGCAGGAAATAATTGAGACCCCTGAGCTAGATAATACCTGCCCATGTAAGTGAAATAGACTGACGTCTTTCCTCACTGTGGTAGCTAAGAGAAAGGGAAGAGAAGTAAATAAATTATGGGTGAGATCTTCAGAAGTGTCTGTAACTTAAGAGCACTGCAAGTCAATGGGACTTATGCTCCTAACTCACTTAGGTGGTTTGGAGCCATCCCATATGAATAGAGAGGAATCTATCCAGATTTAAAAGAAAAAAACGTTTATATTTAATAACTATTGTTTGAAATATAGGACAGGATTTTAAAAAATAAACATATGGGCATATCCCAAGCAGAAATTAAAGGAGCCCCAACCAGCTCACTGATCACCTTCTATTCTGAGGCACGCTCTGGAAGCTAGACACAATAGAGGATCAGGTCCAATAGAAGATCAGGCCCATGATATTTAAATTGACTGTAGCTCTTCAGTATTTCTGATTTGTTCATGGCTATTCAATGCTGCAGTAGAATCAAGGAGGCAGAGAATAATCTCATGCTAATTTGCAGACTTTTGTCTTGGATCATTTGCCTGGTACTCTGTTGAGCCAAAGCTATTTAGGCTGGCCAGGATTAATCTGATTTGCTGAATTGTGTTGATAATTAGAGGCAAGTTTAGCAATCGTGACCTTCGATCTTGGTTGAACAAGATCCCAGAACAGGGTGTGTTGAACATTTCAAAAGGCAGGAACGCCTTGGCTAACAATTTTTCTTCTTCTATTTTGGCAACAGATTGTGGATCTTGGGAGTTTCTGTGTCCCCAGCCTATTCAGTTATTTAGGGTTTTTTCTGAGACTGATCACAAAGATGCCTGTTAAGATGGTTTTATGATATGGACACTTTGATCTTGACAGAAATTACCCATCTTTCTCCCTTCCCCCTCCCATTTGTTTCACATAGGAAAGTAACCAATAACTTCTGAGGTAATAAAGTCCTGTGGCACCTTAAAGACTAACTATAAAGTTTTGAAGCATAAGCTTTCATGGGCTAATACCCACTTCGTCGGATGCAAGCAGTGGAAGAAGTGGGTATTAGCCCACGAAAGCTTATGCTTCAAAACTTTATAGTTAGTCTTTAAGGTGCCACAGGACTTTGTTACCTCTGCTATTCCAGACTAACACGGCTACCTCTCTGATTCAATAACTTCTGGTTACTTCTGATCTGAGCTGGATTTGAACAGGTGAAGTAGAAGTAAAAGACTTGGTATCTAATTACAAATCTCCTAAAGGCTTAAAAGTTTTATGGCTTAACAACCTTGACAGTCTCCTTTTAAATGGCATTGTTGTAGAGGAGAAATTCTAAAAGGGCTTCTTGTAAATTCCAGTTGGTGGACATCAATAAATATAGTGGCATTTAAAGATTTAATGGACCGTATACTTTAGTTTCCAAGGATCGAGGAATGCTTGTGTGTTCCCTTCTTCTCACTTTGCAGCTTCAAAGGCAGGATGTGTTGTTGCCAAATGGGAGGTTGAGTGTGAAATAAATATCCGCAAATTGCAGCACTTCATTGTTTACAGAAGATGGTGGGAGGAAAGAGCTGGAGGTTTTAAAAAACAGGGAGATATGAATACAAAGTAATCACAGGTACTTCAATATCCCAGTTTAAGTGGGCTATAGCCCATGAAAGCTTATGCTGAAATAAACTGGTTAGTCTCGAAGGTGCTACAAAGTCTTCCTCGTCTTATTTAAATATCCCAAAGGAACAATTTTTTAACACTTGTTAGGACTTCCAAAGGAGCAGAGCCCAATCTTGTAACTTGTTTGTTTCTCTTGACAGTGTCCTTCAAGAGGAACAAAGCTTTTCCATGTACTTGTCGTCAGTTGCTTTTGTTGTTGACGATGTCAATAATTAGCTGCATCTTCTGTATTCCAGAGTGAGTACATCGCGCCCTGTGATTGCAGACGGGCATTCATCTCTGGATTTGATGGCTCTGCAGGTACATTACCAGAACCTCTTTTGTTCCTTTCCCATTTCAGCATCTGCAGAATTATGTGGTGGCTGCCAGCTGAGAATGATTTAAGATCGATGTAGTAACCAGCTGTCACAAAAGATCGACCCCTGAACAAACCTCCCATAAAGCAAAATCCTGTTAACTGTTTAATGCAGTGCTCGCAGCCTGCTTTTATGTTGTCTAACGCGAGGCCCCTATGAACAGATTGAACGTTGCCCAACAGAGCTGGGATTAATGGTAAACAGTGTTTGTCAGCCGCTTTCAATCATTTTTGGATGAAGCTAGTGCCAAAAATACTGCACTGCGAAGCTGAGTGTATGGAAAAGTTTGCTTATCTCCCAGAGGCACGGGATGTCCTTTTGGCTGAAGCATAGGCCTGGAGGTTGGGTAGACAGACTTCTATCCCAGGCTCTGCAGTGTACTTGCTGTGCCTCCCATCTCCCAGCCGGAAATCAGGGTTAATAGCAAATACTGACGTCCACACAGGACGCGGTGAGGCTTCGTGGGTGAATTTCCGTAAAGTGCCTTGAGAGCCTCCGGTGGGAAAACACTCTCTGCCGAAATGCAGAGCAGTGCTGTGCTCGACCACGAATCCGGCCTCCCAGCCTTCCTTTCTTCAGCGCGGCACCTCGCCCTGCGGTCAGAAGGGCGGTGGTTCAGACCTTGACAGGGTTTGTCCAGACGTGGGCTCAAGCCGTGTTTGCTGAATGCAAACTCTGTTTTTAAATGGGTCCCGGCCCCAACAGCGTCAGTGTGTGTTTGGTGGAGAGGAGGATGAACCAGAGTTTGTGAGGTCTGCAGTAAGAGAGAAAATAGGCCATGGTATGATGCTGGGACTCAGGAGATCTGGGTTCAATTCTTGGCTCTGCCACAGACACCCTGGGTGGCCTTGGGCAAATCACTAGATCCCTCTGACGTCGAGTCAGCAAGTTACGTAAAAACATGCCTAACAACCATGTGAGTAGTCCCATTGATGTCCGTTCCCATTGCCGAACCAGGGCCAGTGTGCCTCAGTTTCCCATTGTAAAATGGGGATAATAATGCTTCCCTTCTCTCACTCTGTCTTTTCTGTAAACTCTGTGAGGCAGGGTCTGACTCTCTGTTGTGCAGTTCCTGGCGTAATGGGGCCCTGGTCTCAGCTGGGGCTTCTGGGTGTTTCCCTAGTAATGATAATTTGCAATCCAGGCTTCAGCTCCTCCATACTGCCTGGCTGAGCTGTGCTTAATCTGAATTAGTCTGGCGAGATTTAAAAGCAAGTTCAGCAAACCCAGTTCCCAGTGTAACATAGTCTGGCCAGAACCGGAAATTTGCCTCTTAGTTGTGGGGAAACACTCAGTATCTCCATTAATACCTCAGTGACGTTAGAACTGTGACCTGAGGCTTCATATGGACTGTCCCGCACCTGTGTACATTGCGGCCAAACCCCGTGCAGTCCATGTAACTGTGATGCGTTCACTACTCTGGATCTGCCCTTCTGTGTTCCGATGAGCCCCAAACTGACTTCTCCCTTTTGCTTCCTGGCCAGGTACTGCCATTATAACCGAGCAAAAAGCAGCCATGTGGACGGACGGACGCTACTTCCTGCAGGCAGCCCAGCAAATGGATAGCAACTGGACGCTCATGAAGATGGGTGTGTGGCCATCCAAGATGTTGCTCCACTAATATACAGAGAACTAAACAGCAGGGGTAGGGGGTGCTTCACGCTGTCAGGCTAATTGACCGCCAGGGCATGGGAATGAACTAAGATCAGTAGAGTGCCGTTTGGGAAACCGAAAAGGAATAGGAGGATCAGCATCTGCACAAGATGCTGCTCCTTTAAGATACGAGGGGCACTTGCATTTGCGTGTGACTTATGCGTTAGTTTGTGCTGTCATTTAAGGGTCGGCGTGAAGCCTCTTCTGCGTGGTTTGTTCTTTGCTCTTGGAACTCCATTTTACCCCTTTTCCACATCCAGGTCTGAAGGATACACCGACTCAGGAGGACTGGCTAGTGAGTGTGCTCCCAGAGGGCTCGAAAGTCGGAGTGGACCCTTTCATTATTCCAGCTGGTTAGTTTATTTTATGCTTTCCTGGTTGGGCGATAAGATTCTGCCTACCCAAATTTCCCATGCTGTTTCAAATGGGCAGAGAATCCTTCTCCACTTTCCATGTTATAGCCTACTACTGCTACACAGCTAAGAGAGTTCTTCTTTAGCCCAAGGATTTAGAGGCTTGTGTTTTAGGTGCTGTAGATCTCTGGTTCACTTCCCACTGGTGACTCTGTCAGTGTGTCACTGTGGCTGGTTACATCTGGATGATGCTTTTTTCCTCCTTCTTCTTCCCATCTTTGAGACCAACTGGAAGAGGCAGGGGTGGAGAAGAAAGCTTAGACTTTTCCAGCATCGCCTAGCACAGAGGGAATTCCCGTGTTTCAGACATTTGTGGCCAGTGCTCTTAGCTCTCTCGTCTTTGGCAGATCAGTGGAAGAGGATGTCTAAAGCACTGAAAAGTGCCGGCCATGTTCTCGTGCCAGTCAAAGACAACCTGATTGATGCAATCTGGGTAGATCGCCCCCAGCGACCCTGCCAACCTCTGATGACCCTGGATCTGAGTTACACAGGTTAGTGGGGTCCGGTCCTGAATTGAGTGGATTCATTTTCACTCCTCTCTTCCTTTCCCTTATAAAGTGACAGGAGAAATAGAACTGCAGCCCAGCATAATGTGCCGTTTGATTAAGTTAAGGATCTGATTAGACTCTGTTTATTTTCTTCACTGATCTTTTTGTTTTGGAAACCAGACATAAGCAGTTATTGTGCCTAGATACTACAGCGATGGATTTATAATAAATACACAGATGTATGTTTCTGGAAAGGGGAGAAAAAGCTAGAAGGTGGTGGTGTATGTCATGAAGGAGCACAAAGGAAGACAAGCCAGAAATTGTATGTTTGGCTTCTAGGAAATTCTAGTCTCGTTACATTCGGGCTTCATGGCTGAACGTCTCTGCTGTTAGTCAATAAATTAGGTGGTGACAGCACTTGGGACTAAAGAACCAAACCCATCCACAGTCAGCAAATGTATTGTATTTCACAGGGATAGGCTGGAAAGAGAAGATTGCAGCTCTGCGTGCGAAAATGGCTGAGAGAAAAGTCCGCTGGCTTGTGGTTACAGCTCTGGATGAGGTAGCTTGTAAGTATCCTGGCTGGGTGGGTTATCCGATCTCCCTGTCAGTACAACAGAACATTCTCTCATGGCTGGGAAATGGGAAATCTACCCGTTCCAAGAGGCACGTGGTACATCAGAGGGGTCTGTGATAAGTCGATTAACCTGTATCAGAAGCAGCTCCGAGGCAGGGTCAGGAGTAGTCTCCGGTCATTACTATGAGCCAGATTTTGCTCTTATTTACACCTATGTAAATCCAACGCAATAGAGCAGATTTAGGCCCGGTGTATACAACAAATCACCACACTTGAAAAATGGCCGAAGAGAAGGAAAAGGAAGGCGATGTATAAAACCGAGGCAGCCTGAGGAAAGAATTGACAGACAAAATGTTCTAGCATAAAATATCCTTACACCCCTCCCCGCCCCGGGAAGCTGAGGGCTGTTTTAAGCTGTGAAAGCCTTGCCATCGCTGAACAGTACTATATGTGGCTCTGGGTACACAAATAGACACAACACTGTTTCGTACGCGGCATTTGTGGCATCTGAGCCCGTGTATATGTGCCTGTGATTTTTCTCAAGTCTTGTTCTGTTTTCATACTTATTAAAAGGAGTCCCCCGATCTCCTTTCCCCTGCAGTCTGCAAACTCCCGTAGCAAAACTAGGGTCACCGTACGTCCGGGTTCTCCCGGGCATGTCCGGCTTTTTTGGGTTATAAATAGCATCCAGGGGGGAATTTGTCAAACTCAAAAGGTCCGGGATTCCCTCCCCATGCAGGGCGTGGCGCGGCTGACAGGGCGGCTGGGCCGGATTGAGCCACGTGCATAGAGGCCTCCAGCAACCAGAGCCCCTCCCCTGCTCCTTGGCTCCCCCCCTCCCCTGCAGCCTCAGATAGCCGGCTGGGCCGCTCGCATGGGGGCCTCTGGCAGCTCTAGAGCTTCTCCCCTCTCCTCTTCTGTGCCCCCCCCCCCTGCAGCCCAGTGCTCCGGGGTGGCAGTGCTCTGCGGGGGCGGGGAGCCGGGCTGTGCGCTCTGCGGGGAACTGTGGCAGTAGCGTGCCGGGGGGTTGGAGAAGGGGCAGGAGGTCTCTGGAGGGGACAGTAAAGGGACAGGGAGCAGGAGGAGGTTGGATGGTTCTGGAGGGGCTGTCGGGGTGGGAATGTGGAGAGGGGTCGGGGCAGTCTGGGGACAGGTAGGGGATAGGTTTCTAGGGGAGTGGTTAGGGTGTGTGGGGGGGTCTCAGGAGGGTGCAGTCAGGGACAAGAAGAAGGGAGGCTTAGCTAGTGGGTGGGGTCCCAGGCGGTGGTTGGGGCAGAGGTCCGGGGAGGGGATGATCAGGGGACAAGGAGCAGGTAGGGTTGGATGGGTTGGGGGTTCTGTAGGGGGCGGGAAGTGGGAGGGAGTGGCTAGGGGGCAGGGCTACCCCGCCATGGAGTGTCCTCTTTTTTTGAAAGTTCAAATATGGTGACCCTAGCAAAACAAGCCTGCAGTGGACCCCATCCTAGTCCCCACCCGTTCCCCTTTGCACTGGACTGGCAGCCAAGGGAGCTTAAACAAGTCCCCAAGTAGCAAAACCAATGTAGCCAGCTCTGAGCCCTGTGATTCTGGCCTCCCACCCCAGCATAGTCGGCATTCCCAGGGTGGGTGGAGGTCAGGCCAGAGGTCATGGAATAGCCCCCGGGCACTGTTGCTTTGGCTCAAGATAGATATGATCTGGGTTGTTCTAAACCTCAGAGTAGGTCCAGGTGACCCATTGTTGACCAGACCCGAGGCCGGCTGCGGCTGGGTAGGAGATGCCCCAGTAGATCTGAGTGCAGGTCAGGCTTGGGGGTGTGATGAGCATCGGCTGTAGAATCTGCATCACCTGCTCCAGAGTGTAAATGATCGTGACAAAGAGCCAGCTTCAGTTTGGAAACCAGTAACGTGGCGCCAGCGACGTGGCGTAGTCCGGGCCCTCTGCATTCGCTCCTGGAATTGCGAAACCAAGTACAGCGCTGCCTGTGTCATGAAATAAATACATCCCACAGCAGCAAAGGGGACCCTTCCTGGCGAGACCTGCATTAGCGGAGATGGCGGTCCTCTGTCCTTCTCCGTACAGACCCCAAGGCGTGTGTGCCACTTTACAGACAAGTAAAACAGTGCTTGATCCCTGCTCTCAGGTGGTTACAGTCTAAGTCCACCTACCAGTGCACGGGGTGACCATGATCAGAGGGGTGAGGAGGGGCTAAGGACAGCGAGAGATGTTTACTGCTAGGTGTACATCTGGTGCTCGTTTCCTTTACTACGGATGGAAAAACCCATTGATCTTATCTTTGGCCACTAGATGTGGCTCTATTAAAATCTAAAAGAGCATCTGGAGGGAGGGTTGAAGGTGGAGGCCAGCACCACTCCACGGCATGACGACCCCAGTTTTGCTCAGCTGGCAGATTTCTACTGCCCCTTCCTGGAAGCCCTGTCTGGGTCTTTGTAACTTGGGAGAAGCAGAGTCTTTCCCAGGAAGCAGGCACCTACCCCACGACTGTCCTACCTGCTGTCTCGTGGCCCGGTGGGCCCAGCCCCAGACTGAAATGCCGGCGTGGCAGGTTGTGCTTCCACCTCCGCCGGCTGGCTCGCCGCATCGCCGGGAGCCGCTCTTTCACGCCAACGTTTCCAAGAGCGAGTCCCTGGGGTTCGGAGGTTTCTCCGCTTGACTCCTGAACCCTGGTGTTCAGAGAGTTCCCCCTGTGCTGCTTGACGTCCCCCGGAGTTGTGAGCGACCTGTGTGTTTGACTGGCAAGGCCGCGCTGTCCGAAGCCGAGCAGCCACAATCAAAGGCCGCTTTGTAACATTTTGGTCTTAACTTCTCTGGGCCTCCCTATCCCCCTCTGCGAGAGCGAAGTACTAAAACTCAAGCCCTGTCCGGAGAGCGAGGGGTGATCCGAGTCCCGCTGCAGAGACGGGGAAAGTCACGTCCTTACCATTCTGGGTTCTCTAACTACTGAACCGGATCCGGCCTGAAGAGATTTTTCTGGCATCATTTAGTACTCGCAAGTTTGGTGCCATCTTGTGGAGAAAGCAAATGACGGCCAGAGCTCTGGGGAATTGCAATAGCTGGACTTTGGCGTAAGGCCCTTGCGTGGACCTGCTTTCGAGCCAACTCAATTTGGTTTTGTTTTTCTTCCCTAGTACTGTTGAGTTTAGATGATGAAACAAGACTGTGATTTTGGGCTCTCTTTTCTTTCCTAGGGCTGTTTAACCTCCGAGGCTCAGACGTTGAATACAATCCAGTGTTTTTTGCTTACGCTGTCATAGGAACCGACACAATCAGGTCTTTACCTTGCCCCTTCTTTATCTTTACCAAGTGTTGCACCGACATTCCAGGAGTGTTTCTCCCGAGAGCCTGGCTCTCCCGTCGTGTGTGCTTTTAGACTGCGTGTGCCTCGGCCATATTAATGCCCCTTCCTAGCATTTTTATATTCCATGATAATGCATTTATCTCCCCGTGTTTCCCTCTCATAATAGTGGTGGTGGAATCAAGAGCTTTTGGGTCTGTTCCCAGCTCTGTTGCTGCGTGACCTTCAGCAAGTCTGTTCACCTTTCTGTGCTTCATTTTGCCCCTCTGTAAAACTGGGATCATGTAAAATGCTGTGAGATCTCTGTAGCAAAGATGCTATAAAGAGCCGCTGATACATTGGCATCAGCAGAGGGACAGGTGCTGAGGGGTACCCCCACTGCCTGCAGCTGCGGGGAGATTGTGGGGTACTCCCGCATGCAGCTCAGGGGGTCCTGTAGGGGATGGGAGCTGCGGGGTACCCCCACCGCCTGCAGCAGCTGGGGGGTTACAGGGTACTCCTGCCACCTGCAACTCCGGGGACCCCCTGCCACCTTCAGGGGATGGGAGCTGCGGGATATCCCCCACTACTTGCAGCAACTTGGAGCTCCAGGGGCTGCCAGAGGTGTCAGGGTACCATGCAACTCCGGAGCACCGGAGGCTGAAGTCACGGAAGTCACAGATTCCTTGACTTCCGCGCCCTCCAGGACTAAATTGTAGCCTTAGTGATGACATGCCCCCCTCTGTATATGTCCCAGGGCGGTTGGGAGGCTTAATTTCAAGGCAGGATGCAAAGTGCACGGAGAGCCTTGGATAAAATAGTCTGGATCAGTGCACAGGATTATTCTGAATCTCTGTTCAATGTGATTAGATCATGTGATTTCCATCCCTCTCCCACTTCCATCAGGCGGAAGCACAAGTCACACCCGTGTTCTCTCTGCTGATACATTTCTGCAGGCTGTTTAGCAGTGGCGCCCGCATGGCAGACCCGGCCACCAGGGAACACCTGCTGCTTGATTCCCCCCCGGAGGCTGAACTTAAAATCCAGGTGCTGCCGTATGACTCTATCCTGACAGAGCTGCAGGCCATCGGTGTGGGTCTCACCCCCAAGGAGAAAGTGTGGCTCAGCGACAAAGCCAGCTATGCCCTGACCGAGGCCATCCCCAAGGTTGGTGTGCCGTGGCCGGGGAAAGGACTCCTCCTTCGTACCCAGGCCTGTGATGAGTGTTTTTAATTAGGGCACCTGCTCTCAGCTGCCCATGGGAAGGATCTTGGTGGGAGGATCTAAAGCTGGCTCCCCTTATTAGTTTCAGTGGCTTGGCATAGAGGGGCAAGAAGCAGATAGCCAGGAGATGCAAGAGGCAGGGTTTGTGTCCGCTCGGCAAAGAATATTATGAGGACGCAGATTGCATGAAATGGCTGCTTGTCTATATACAGCAGACTCTCGATTATCCAGGATGATAGGGAAAAAAATTAATCCTGGTTAATAAAATCCTGGATAATTCCCATCCATATGGGGAGGGGGGATTTGGTTCACCTGCGCCGGGGTGTGTGTGGGGTGTGTGTTGGTTCACTGGCTTCCCAGCGCCTGGTGGGTTGTGTTTTTTTTGTTTGTTCTTGGGGCGGCAACAAAGCCAGAGCCGGCCCTGTGAGTTACGCATATTATTTTTTGACATCCTGGTTAATCCACACCCAGGTTAGCCCAATCCTGGATAATCGAGAGTCTACTGTAATGGCTTAGCATGACTGCGCAGAGACTCTGTTGATATCAGAATTGTTTTGTTTCCTTTATACTTGATACACCTCAGTATTGTGCTTGTAAATGTGTATTCTGGGGCTCCTGAAGAAGGCCCTATCCCACACTGGCCACTGTTCTGATGCAGAGTATGACAGTCTTTTAAAAAAAGAGGCACTTATTCAAAGGAGACATACCTAAGATCTGCTCTAGGAATTATTTTGGAGGAAGTTCTGTGGCCTGTGTTATAAAGGAGGTCAGACTAGATGATCACAGTGGTTCCTTCTGGCCTCGGAATCGATTGAAAAAAAGCTATAACCACACACAAAGTAACAGGCTTTCACACATCTTGAGTTCCAGCTGGGTCTCCCTGGTTTACTCCTTACTCTCTGGAACTCCGTACAGCATAGAGAGACATCTAATGGCTAAATAATACACTGCAAGTAAACATTACACTCAGCATTGTTGCTGAGAGCAAGGACTTTTGGGCAATTTCCAAATATGAATGTGCCATGTGGGATGGGGTTAGGAGGACCAGATTTATTAATGAAGTCCCAATGGTTCTGGCTTCTCATTCGCAGAGGAGAAGTGGTTGTAGCGTGACCAGATGTCCCGATTTTATAGGGACAGTCCCGATTTTTGGGTCTTTTTCTTTATATTGGCTCCTATTACCCCCCACCCCCTGTCCCGATTTTTCACACTTGCTGTCTGGTCATCCTAAGTGGTTGCACTCTGCCCCAATTCAGACCTCAGCTGAAGCCCTTGTCACAGGGGTCATAACCAACCAGTACAAAGAGTGGGTGTAAAAAGCTTAGGAGAACACGAGAATCAAGGATAGAACGGGCCATGTAAAGCTCTTTTGTAGGTTTACCCCACTGGATTAATTACAGCAAGGGCCTAAACTACTGGGTGAAGATTTAAAGAAGAGTAATTTTCATGATGGTGACAGATACCAATATCGGACATCTAGGACCTGGAGCTTCAGAGAGGCCGAGCATCTACATATCCATAGAGTTTAGGGCAGCTTCCTCCCCTCCACACTTTGGCAGTTTCACACCTTTCAGGGGGTACTTCAGTCCTCTACAAGCCACAAAATCCTTGGTCCCCTTTCCTGAGTCTGTGCGGAGGGTGATTTGCTGTGTAGGCTCTTGCCCATCAGTATGAGAAGACACCCTCAGCTCACTGCACGTAGGCCAACAAACAGACATGGATGGCAACAGTGGGGAGCCATTATGGATTTGTGCTAGTGACCAAGAGTGGGAAAGTCTCCCTTGCCACCCCATCCCAGCCTTTGTGTTCCTTTGCTCTCCCTTACTAAGGCTGTTGCAGGGACAGGCTGCGGCCCTGTCTGTGTCCGATTAAGAGGCGTTGGAAAAATAAGCTGGGTAGAAGGGTCACTCGTGGAGGACCTAGGTGAAACCTTGGGTGGGATTTTTGGACGTGCTCAGTGCTGGCCTATCTGCTCCTGTTGAAGTCAACGGTAAAACGCCCCTCGTTTCCTGGATTTCAGAACAGGCCTGGGACACAGCAGCAGAGTGGTCAGGGAAGCTGGTGATGTTGTATGATTCGAGAGTTGCTCAGAATCACTGAGGCGGGCATCGTTCGCCAACATAATCACATGATTTTAAAACACAATTGCTTAGTCGTCTAGATCCCCTTCCTATAACTAGCCCCAGGGGATAATCTACAAGACAGCTTTTCGTTGACCACTGTGTCGCTGTGCCGTTGTGCTCAGCAACCACCACCACTCTGTGTGGGTGTCATTTTTAATTCTTTGTCCTGCGGCAACTCTGCTGTGGGTAGTTCCCAGTGACTACAGGGACTACACGGCGTAGTGAGCATTTGCAGGGTAGGGCTTAAAGTTGCAGTTTGGCTGAAACACCAGGATTGAGGGCTCTTTGCTTGCAAAAAGTTCCATGGGATTTTTAAGAACGGCCTTGGTTTTATGTCTTCTCAAAGAAACCCCTCCAGCTGCAAAGGCTGTTTATATATCTCCCTGTTGTCTATTTAATTATATAGACAAGCTAATATCTGTCCTGTTCAACATGCCAGTTCCCGCGGCCAAGAGAACAGGTATTGTGTATTATTTTTTCTCTAACAATGACATTTGATTATGTATGTTGGCTGCCTCTCTGCTCTTTGTGCGTTAGTACAGATGGGGAGATCGTAAAGCTTTATCATTTACCCAGCAACAAATCTCTTCAATATATGACCGAGCTCTTTGTATCTTTCTGCCAACTCTTAGGAAACATGTGTGCTTTGCCTGATACAAAAACAAATGTAGATGTAGGGGGATGTAGAACATTTGTAACCCAGATAAATCTCTCGGCCTCTTTCCTTAGTCAACCCTGGTCTCTCCTGACAGCAGCAGATACATTGCTTTGTGCCTATCACTGGTGCCCTGCAAAACTGCTGCAAAGTACTAAAACTCACTCCAACACCTCTTCTTAGAATAACTGGGTTTATTAATTGTGGGCATTAGAAACAAAGGGTCAACTCTTCTGGTGCAAACCAGTGTAGCTCCGTTGACTTCCGTGAAAATATCTTCTGTCAAATAGCCGAGCAAAACCTCCCCTTGGATACATTGAAATAGCCCCGTTGAAATCTGTAGCAGGATTCCAGAGCACCTCCCCGTGGTCTTCTTGCCTTCAGTTTCCCCCTTTAGTTCTTTGCAATGGCTGAGACTCAGGCCAGAGTTACCTTTTCGTGTGTCCTTCATTTGTTCTCT
This sequence comes from Sternotherus odoratus, assembly GCA_032164245.1. Taxonomy (NCBI): domain Eukaryota; kingdom Metazoa; phylum Chordata; order Testudines; family Kinosternidae; genus Sternotherus; species Sternotherus odoratus. The sequence goes on from JAVMKO010000005.1 coordinate 100,737,440, forward strand.
TCCAAATAAGAGACTTGAACCCTTTTGGGCCCATCCCGCTTCTCCTTTGGTCAGACGTCCCACAGCCCTCCTTCTGGGGTCCGGCTGATAGTTCAGGCAGACTTCCCCCCCTGAGCTGAGGAGTCCTGCAGCGTCCCTTCTCCGGGCTCTGCTCGTTCCAGTCAGCTGCAGCCTTAAACCAGCTGGCCCGTTTTTACTTAGCGCTTTTCCTCGCTGGGCTGGGAGCAGGCAGCACTCAATCCCCTGCCGGTGTCTCCCCTGTTATCAGAGAGGAGGCAGTATATATATGCTGCCCTTCTTCCCACGGCTTGTCCTGGTTGGCTGAGAGAGAGGGGGTCCATGCCCCACCCTGCACTACAAGGGTCCTGGTCCCTTAAAGAAACAGTATCCTGGGTTTCCCCCTTTCATTAGCTGTTCCTGTAGGACAAACCACACTGCTCCCAGGACCCACCTCTGCCCTTCCATAGGCTGAGCCCAAATCTGTACTACACTTAAAGGGGACAACCCCCCTGTTGGAAAGGCAGTGCAGTTGTGGTAGTTTACTCAGCTCAGGATCTGGCCTGTAATAAGTAATTTAGGAGGATTGTTATTGATAATTAATTTACATTATTTTAGCGCCTAGAGGCCTCAGCTGAGATCCGAGCCCCACTGTGGTAGGTGCAGTGCAAACGTATAATGAGAAACAGCCCCTGCTCTGAAGAGAGTACAGACAAGACAGGCAAAGGTTGGGAAGGGGAAAAGAGTTAAGTGACTAGCTCATGGTCAGTCTTCAGGTGCCTGGCAGAACTGGCCATAGAAACCAGGCCTCCTGAGTCCCAGTCCTATGCAACTTATATCAGCTGAACATTCAAGCAAGGGTACAGTAAAACTCGCTGTGTAGATTTACCCTGCTCCTCTTATCAGAGCCACATATTGCTAGTGTAGACAGGAGTCCAATATACTATATAACAAAGACCCTGCAAACCCTGTGTAGGTTTACCGGCAAATGTGCATAAATATACTTTTATCGGAAGATAAATAGACTCCGGCGACCTATCTAAAAATGTCAACTGATGTACTGCACAGATTGGGGACTATCCCGACTGATAAATGTCATTTCATAGGAGCATTGGGCACTTTAGTTCCTCAAAATGTAGCCGGCCTTCTCCTGCTACTGTAAAGTGTTTGGAAATGGTGAATCATCTAGTGGGCAGAGCAGAGGTCTGGGAGTCAGGCGACCTGGGTTTTATTTTTAGCTCTGCCACTGACTTGCTGTGAGAATTCCGCCAGAATTTTTTAAAGGCTCCATTAGTCCCGGGTGCCCAGCTAGATTCTAATTTTCTCCTATGTCCAAGCATAGATCAGACGCAGTGGAGACTGGCGCGGGGAGGGAACTGGTTGTGGATCCCGGATTCAGAGCCATCCGGCCCTGGCACAGCCTTTATTTGGCATCGGTGTAAAGTCCCTCGGGGGTGTTGTGCCAGCGAAAGATTGATCAAAAGAGAGCTCTCCTCTGCCACACCTTCTCTGGGGTTGCCAACCTTCCAGCATTGTCCTTGCATCTCCAGGAATCAGAGATTAATCTTCAGTTAAACATGATGTTCTGAGGAAACCTCCAGGGATACGTCTATGCAACCAGAACCCTCTCCCTCAACACGCCTCCCCTTTCTCCTTCTCTGCGGATGGGTGGCGGCTGCGCTAGGAGGTGATGGAGCCACCTCCATCTGTTTTATGCCAGGGGAAAGTTCTGCCCAAGGGGGATTCTCTGCTAAGCACCTCTGTCTCCTTTAAGGCCACTTTATGGCACAAGACCGGAGTCGAATTGTTAGGGCCTGATTTTAGGAATGTAACTCACCATAGACTTCAGTTAGAGCAGCGAGTGCTCAGCCTCTCTGCAAATCAGATCCTACGCGTCTCAACTGGCGCGCCCAAGGTTAGAGGTGATGGTTGAAACTTTGGGCCTAAACCTCTTTGTGGCTTAGATTTCCCCTGTGCAGCTCAAAGCTAACAGTTCTGACCTACTGCAGGTGGCTGTCAGGGCTCCTAGCTCATTCTCTGAGTTATAATGAAGGTGGTAAACTCCTCTGAACAGGACCGATTCCTCTCCCGTGTTCTGAGCGCTTAGCAAACCAGCAGCAATCGGCACCGAACAAGACCGTTCGCTGAAGGGTGTCGTAGAAGTGCAAACCGCAGTGATGCTGAAGTCCAAGATGTTCAACATGCAAGATTGTGCAGTTTGAATAATCAGGCTGTAACCCCTGCCTTTGTGCTCTAGGCTCACCGCTACCTCACCCCGTATACACCCATATGCATCGCGAAAGCCGTGAAGAACGCAGCTGAAACAGAAGGCATGAGAAGAGCACATGTAAGTGAAGCACCGAGTGCATTTCAGATAATCTCCCGGAGTCAGGGATTATGTTTCCCTTTCAGGGTCGGGGGAGCATTTCAGATGGACTCACGTCTCGGATTAAGAAGCAAATAATACTATGGATGTTGAGCTAGAATATTTTTGTTTCCTAACCTTCTGTCAGACACTGGGTCTTCTGCCTAACTATTTGGTGCTCCCCTTAAAGCTTTCTGAATCAAGAAGGCCAACGGCATATTGGGGCTGTATGAGTAGGAACATTGCCAGCAGATCGAGGGAAGTGATTATTCCCCTCTATTTGGCACTGGTGAGGCCACACCTGGAGTATTATGTCCAGTTTTGCTCCCCCCCCCCCCACTACAGAACAGGTGTGGACAAATTGGAGAGAGTCCAGCTGAGGGAAACGAAAATGATTAGGGGGCTCGGGCACATGACTTATGAGGAGAGGCTGAGGGAACTGGGATTATTTAGTCTGCAGAAGAGTGGGGGCAGGGGGATTTGATGGCTGCTTTCAACTACCTGCAGAAGGGGTTCCAAAGAGGATGGAGCTAGGCTGTTCTCAGTGGTAGCAGATGACAGAACAAGAAACAATGGTCTCAGGTTGCAGTGTGGGAGGTTTAGGTTGAATATTAGGAAAAATATTAGGGTGGTGTAGCACTGGAATGGGTTACCTAGGGAGGTGGTGGAATCTCCATCCTTAAAAGTTTTTAAGGTCCAGCTTGAGAGAGCCCTGGTTGGGATGATTTAGTTGGGGTTGGTCCTGCTTTGAGCAGGGGGTTGGTCTAACTCTAGATGACCTCCTGAGGTCTCTTTGAACCCTAAACTTCTATGATCCCTTCCTGTGCTGTCAGACATTGCTTGGGACACAAATAAGGTTCTGCCATCCCTTTCTATCATGCTCTTTGCTGTAATGGATGCCTTGGTGCATTTCTATACCCTAACTTTTTACAAGGGCCGGGTGTTGGCTGATCGCCCAACCCCCAGAAATTGAAGAGGGTTCAGAAAAGAGCCACGAGACGGATTAAAGGATTAGAAAATAGGCCTTAAATATGCCTTATTGCAATAGACTCAAGAAGCTCTGTCTGTTTACCGTAACAACAACATAATGGGCTCTTCAGTCTGACAGAGAAAGGTATAACATGATCCAGTGGCTTTAAAATTCAGACTGGAAATAAAGTATATGTTTTTAACAGTGAGAGTAATTAACCGTTGGAACAGTTTACCAAGGATCATGGTGGATTCTCCATTGCTGATAATATTCAATCAAGATTGGATGGTGTTCTAAAAGATCTGCTCTAGGAATTATTTTGGGGAAGCTCTATGGCCTGTGTTGTACAGGAGATCAGACTAGATTATCACAGTGGTCTCTTCTGGCCTTGGAATCTATGAATGAATCTCTGGTGCTTGCATTAACCAGAGAAGATAGAGGCTAGAAAGACTGCTTAGATCTCTTGCCTGATCTCCCTACCAGTCTACCCTGTGTTAATAGCTCATTGTCTCTGTCAAAAGACTGTTTCCATTGCAGCTTTGTAAATCTTACGTGCACTCAATTACTTTTTCTTTTTTACCCATTTTAATATAGATTAAAGATGCTGTCGCTCTGTGTGAGCTCTTTAATTGGCTAGAGAAAGAGGTATAGTATTAATTTTTCGTGTTTTAATGTGGGGATTTTATTACATAATAACTTTTCGTTAGCATAAGCTTCTCAGTACTATGATTATTCTTTTGAGCAGTTCTGCTAGGAGAGGAAGAAAAAGCACCTGTTTTTCTCTGATTTTGCAGCTGTGGATTTGATTCTGCTTTCTATCAGAGCTTTTGAATCATGCTCACATTTATTAAATGTGGTCAAAACGCAGATTAGGCAAACTCGCCTGAGTTGGGTGAGGAAGGATCTGCCCAGGTCTAATATCGGAGATACTATCTGCCTGCTGACTTGCTGTAGGAGACCGAGAACAGTGTCACATGTTACAGTGCAATGTTACAGGGACATTCTCAGGATAATCTGTAATGCCTAGTGGGTAGGGCAGTTTAGGTGTCTAAGTCCCATTGACTTAACCTGTTTGGGTACTTTTGTGAATCCCACTAAGTGCCTCTCTGCATCTTTAGATGTCTAAGGACCTTTGTAAACCTGGCTCTAGGTCATGTGACTGGTTTCCTGCTCTGCCACTGTGTGACCTTCGACAAATCACTGCATCTGTGTCCTCATTTCCCCCTCGCCAAAACGATTAAAATAAAAGCTACCTTATTTTTGGTGAAGTGCTTTGAGATGGGTAGCTAAAGGCACTATCTGAGCATGGCTAGTTTTTATATTCAAGTATTGTATGTTTTAATAATATTTCCACAAGTGTATTATTAGCACCTTAGATTCAAATAAGCATTAGTGCTAAAAAACACAGATTATGGAAATGGAAAGAACTGGCTAAATCTAGTTTGATTTTCACCTTTATTTGTTCTGAATTTGCACATTTCAGCGTAGTGTCTGATCCGGGTAGCAGCTGCTGCCATGTGTGACATTATTCCTATGCATAGTCTCATTGAACTCAAGACATGCCCTAGTGGCTGTTTGCACAACGGGGACCTAAAACTCTCTGGTTCTGCACTGGTCAGTTTCATGTCCTAGTTCTGGCACTCTTAACACAGTGCTGCTGAGTTTGGGTTTCTATCACTGCAGTGGGACAGGGAAATAAAACACCAAAATGGGAATGTCCCTGTAAGACTAGGTTGTGTAAAGGCTAAATATAGAGCCGCTTTCATAGGTTTCCGTTGCTAGTTGGCTTCTGAGGCGCTAGACTTCCCCAGGTCCTGGGAGGTGCTTGATCTCCGCCCCTTCCCACAAGACCCCACCCGCCTCTTCCTGACCCTGCTCCTCCCCCTCCTGCTCTCAGTGCCTCCTGCATGCCACTGACCAGCTGATCGTGGTGGGCGGGCAGCTCTGAGAGGGAGGGGGATGAGCTGATTGGTGTGGCTGCCAGCAGGTAGGAGGAGCTGATCCGCAGGGCTCCAATGGGTGCTGAGCACCCACTGTTTTTGGTTTTTTTTGCCTGTGGGTGTTCCAGCCCCGGAGCACCCACGGGAGTCGGGGCCTATGGTTGGCCTGATAACATAGCCCAGCTCTTGTCCATTAGGTTCCAAAGGGATCTGTTACTGAAATATCAGCTGCGGACAAAGCAGAGGAGTTTCGCAGGTAAAGAAACAGAACCAAAACCTCAATCAGGGCGTTTTCTGGGTGGCTTTTTGATTCTTATTCTGTGTTGATTTACCTTTTCCCTGATGCATGTTCTCTGAGGACAAGCCACTTTCCTAGGGTTTTATTTGGGCACTAGAAAAAGAGGGTTTGTGTCTGCTGGGTTAGGATCTCTTGGGTGGAGCAACTTCCTTCCTTGCTGGATCCTATTCACCACCTTTCCCTGCCTTCCTCTGCTGCTGGTTACTGACTTCTCCCTTAGGTGGGCTGGGTCATGCCATTTGCACCGGAGGCAGGAGGCTCTTGTGAACTTGCAAGATGGAGATGATAATACTTCCCCAGTTCACAGGGGAAATTCATTAGGGCTGGATTCTCCGGGCTCCTAAGGCCAAGTTGTGCTTCTTAAGCAACTCGCACATAGTAGAGAATCGGGGCCATTAGTGTCTGCAAGGTGCTTAGATACTGCAGGGATGGTGCTATAAAAATGTCTGAAAACAAATGAGTAAGCAGCAGGCGTGGTGAGGGCAGAGATTTGGAGCGGGTGAGGATGTTGGCTCCCTAGGTGGTGTGGAGGCCAGGCGATTTGGGAGAAACCAGGGCTGCAGCTAGACGGCTGAACTTACTTGACTCCTGTCTCACACTAGAGCCACCTCCAAGCTTGTCCTGATGTCTGCGGGACTGAACTGGTCTTCCTGTGGAGGGGAAGGATTTGGGGTGAGGTGAAATCGGGGAGGGGGGAGATTGGCAGGCTAGCTAGAGACCTGTTGTATTATCTGAACTGTGCTGGTGACCCCTCACGTGTTCTGGTGTGTCTCTCACTCACATGTGCGTGTTCACGGTGTTTCCTTTCAGCCAACAGAACGATTTTGTCGACTTGAGCTTTGCTACAATTTCGAGCACGGGTCCGAATGGCGCCATCATTCACTACAAGTAAGAGAAACAGAATTTCAGAGTTGGAAGGGACCTCAGGAGATCATCTAGTCCAGCCCCCTGCTCAAAGCAGGACCAATCCCATTTTTGCCCCGTATCCCTAAATGGCCCCCTCAAGGATTGAACTCACAACCCTGGGTTTAGCAGGCCAATGCTCAAACCACTGAGCTCTCCCCCCCGCCCCCCAAAAGCACGGCCCCTGTGCTCTTCAGCTAATGCACTTACAATAGCCTGCCTTGCTTCCCCGTGGAGCTACAGCCGAGGACAGAAGAGCCAGATGATTTCGTTCAGATAAGGAAAAATATATCCCCGTCGCTCACCTTTTTGCTTTATACTGGCCCAGCTTCCTTCCCGGGGAGATACGGATCCCAACGCACCATTTGGGATGTGGGGGCTTTGATGCTAACGTACCAGGACATCATGTCTGGTAGAGGACCATCTCAGGTGGTGGCTGGCTCAGCCGATACAGCTGGCTCCACTCCAGTGTTTGAGTTGGAATTGGAGGTGAAAGCAATATATCATTTAACCAATGGGCTGGATCAGTCATCATGGCTGTGCTGGGGCAGTGAAGAGGTTCTCTGCTTCCACCATAGCATCTGCCAAACCTCGGTCCGCAGAGTATTTTTGGAGAGGAGGGAGGGGTGGCCAGCCCTGGCCGCCTCTTCCTGGTGGATGACTTGGAGTCCTTGTGTTGTGAGGAAATTGCTAGTTATTTTGCAGAGCGGGCTGCAGACAGTGAAGAAGGTGTGTGTGTGTGTGTGGAGTAGGGGGATTCCTGCTGCTTGCTCAGGAGTGCGGGGAGATGGGTTACTTGCAGTGTCTAGGAACTTGCTCCTTCTGAAGAGGGGGACGAGTGGGGGAGGCAGGGGGACTGTGTTGAAATGGGGCTTGGGGCGCATGTTGAAGAATGGGCTGAGAGGAGCATGTGCCATTCACTCGGTGGAATACACTCATCCACCTCCCACAGCTCTGGCGCCGTGCACGTTCCATCGTTCAGAGAAGACGGTGGAGCCGACCGATCTGAACGTGCCGATCAGAAACGATCTGATGTCATCGTTCAACAGCCCCATCGGGCCGGGAATGCTCAAATGATAGAACAACCCATTTTTCATTGAATTCAATAGGCCGGTTCCTGAGACCAACAGGGCTTTGTCTGTGACTGAGATCTACCTCCTGGATTCTGGCGCTCAGTACAAGTAAGTGGAGGAGGGTCACTGTAACTCTTGTTTCAGTTAGAATCAAGAAACTCTTAGTGGGTGATCTGCAGGGGGGGGGGGGGGGGCTTCTCCATTGCTTTGGTGAAGGTTGCAAAGGGCTAGATTTGGTGCTGACTGAACAACTTGGTGCGCTGTTAGTTTTAAAGAACACCTGTCATGCTGGTCTCGTCTCTGTGTCCTGAGAGGAGCAGTCGGTGGGAAATTGCACAATAACATTTAAAAGGAAAATAGTTTCTAGGCCACCACTCCGACTGTAGCTAGGAGTCACTGAGCTGTGAAGGGATCAGGTGGCCCTGCTGGCATTTGTAAAGTGACAAAGAATTCAATGGGCTGTTATCGTTATTAGGGCTCACTGGTGTGATGTTTACAGAACTGTCATCAAGTTGCTGTCCCCTGGGCACCGTCTCATGGCAGGGAACGGTGCCGCTGCCACTCTGCCTCTGTGTCCCTGATGCTCTGGCTGGGTCACTCTGAAAGTTAGAATCATAGACTGTCAGGGTTGGAAGGGACCTCTGGAGGTCATCTAGTCCAACCCCCACTCAAAACAGAACCAATCCCCAACTAAATCATCCCAGCCAGCGCTTTGTCAAGCCCAACCTTAAAAACCTCTAAGGAAGGAGATTCTACCACCTCGCTAGGTAACCCATTCCAATGCTTCACCACCCTCCTAGTGAAAATGTTTGTCCTGATATTCAATCTAAACCTCCCCCACTGCAACTTGAGACCATTACTCCTTGTTCTGTCATCTGGTACCACTGAGAACAGTCTAGATCCATCCTCTTTGGGCCTCCTTTCAGGTAGTTGAAAGCAGCTATTAAATCTCCCCTAATTCTTCTCTTCTGCAGACTAAACAATCCCAGTTCCCTCAGCCTCTCCTTGTAACTCTCATGCTCCAGCCCCCTAATAATTTTTGTTGCCCTCTGCTGGACTGTTTTCAATTTTTCCACATCCGTCTTGTAGTGTGGGCCCCAAACTGGACACAGTACTCCAGATGAGGCCTCACCTATGCCGAATAGAGAGGAATGATTACGTCTCGCGATCTGCTGGCAATGCCCCTATTTATACAGCCCAAAATGCCGTTTACCTTCTTGGAAACAAGGGCACGCTGTTGACTCTTATCCAGCTTCTCGTCCGCTGTAACCCCGAGGTCCTTTTCTGCAGAACTGCTGCCTAGCCATTCGGTCCCTAGTCTGTAGCAGTGCATGGGATTCTTCCGTCCTAAGTGCAGGACTCTGCACTTGTCCTTGCTGAACCTCATCAGATTTCTTTTGGCCCAATCCTCTAATTTGTCTAGGTCCTTCTGTATCCTATCCCTACCCTCCAGCGTATCTACCACTCCTCCCAGTTTAGTGTCCTCTGCAAACTTGCTGAGGGTGCAGTCCACGCCATCCTCCAGATCATGAATGAAGATATTGAACAAGTTCAACCCACCTCTCCCTGGATGGCTGAGTCTAAAGTCACATTCCCAAAAGGAGTTAGAATCCCAGTTGGGAGCCCCCCTGAGGTTATCCGTTCACCTCAGGCCCCTCTCTTCCCCTCAGATGGAGCGCCCCTGCCCTGCCCTATCTTAACAATCATTGGCAGGTCCCTGATGAACCCAAACAGTGCAATGTCTGGCCTGCCTTCTCTCCAGGGAGGCTCTGACTGGCTGCAGTCCCACTCAGTTCTTGGTTTCAGCTAGACTCCTCTCCCCAGGTGAGAGCGGCTGGTCTGCTGTCTTTCCTAGCCAGCGGCAACCAAGCGACCTCTCCCCTTTCCAGCCCCTTCCTGCAGCCCAGGTCGGGCCGATTGTGCTCGCCACAGCTGGTTACCCCTCCCCAGCCCAGGAGGGATTTATGAGGGATGTCGTCTGCTAATGCTCTTGGCCAGCAGCAAGTTACTTCACCCTCCAAGCTGTCTCAGTGCTGCTTGCTGGTGCCCTGGGGGGCAGAATCGAATCCCTGTCCGTTCCCCATTCACATGCATGGCAGGGTGGAGTCACAGCCTCACCAACCTGCCCCTACATTTCAACTAGTGCTGCAGGTAGCCTGCGCAGCAGAGTGAGATCATATTGGGCAAGTAACCATGCTGCCCACTGTTAAGATGATGCCAAAAGAAGGCCGTGTCCGGGACAAGGGCAGTACTATTGTGTGTTCACTCTGAAACCTAGTGTTTGCCTCTTGATGACCCATGGCGTCCTGGAGACTGAATTCCTGCCTGATCCCTAGAGGTAGCTCAGGTATGAGCCATGCTTCTGGGGAAGCCTTTGTTACCTTAGCACATGATGCACTTGTTTGATAGATCAAATTGGTGGCCTACGGCTCTGCGGCTGTTACACTGGGACCTTTCACGAGCACTAACTAAATAGATTAAAGGCATTTTGATCAGCAAGGGAGCGGGGTGGACCTGATCTCCCCTTTGAGAGGAATTGTCTCTTTGGCTATTGTTAGCAGTCATTTATAAAGGCCTTTGAAAAGGAAGCGTATGAACATACTTTGATCTGATTTGTATGAGTTCTTTTCCCCCCGCGGCGGTCTCATCAACGATTCCTTTAGTGTCACAGTGAAAAGCAGCCCCTTGAATAAAGTATGAGTTCGACATGGATGGTATTTAGCACAGTATCAGGGCAGAGATGCTGAGTTTGCTGCTGCTGAGAAGTTAAATCCTGAATGCTTTAGGAGTATGACCTGTGTGGGCCAGGATCACGTATGCGTTCGGATTGACATTTCAAAAATAACTCGTGATTTTGGGTTGAATGCCAAATTTGAGTTACCTTATGGGGTCTCATGTTCAGGGAGCAGGACTGGAGCACTTTCTGAAAGTTCAGGGTCGTTTGAGGGTCAGCCCCAATCAAACTGGGCAGCCCCAATCATTACTCACTTCTGAGTATTTCTCCCGTAGTCAAAGGGGATTCATATGTCTTTTCGCAGCCATTAGCTATCAATTATGCATCTGTTTTTCTTAAAGAATGCAGCTGTGGATTTAGCCTGCTTCAAAACCACCCTTGATACCAATAATGTGTAATTGTCCCTTCTCACTATTGAGCAGCGTGCTTTGCACGAGTTGTCCACTCTAGTATGAGTTGCATTTTAGTGGCACTCCAATGTATAATTTGCAAAATGCTCTGGGATTAAAGATGACATTTGGAGTGGCAATCAATACCGTTCCATACAGGGCGTCCGTGTGTTCAGGAACTCATTGATAAGGTCAGGTGGGACCACTAGGATCCTCAAGTGCAGTGGTTCTCAACTTTGGTCCACCGCTTGTTCAGGGAAAGCCCCTGGCGCGCTGGGCTGGTTTGTTTACCTGCCGCCTCCGCAGGTTCACTGCTCCAGGCCAAATGGGGCTGCGGGAAGCGGAGGACAGCACATCCCTCGGCCCGCGCCGCTTCCCACAGCCCCCATTGGCCTGGAGCAGCGAACCGCAGCCAGTGGGAGCTGCGATTGGCCGACCCTGCAGAGGCGGCAGGTAAACAAACCAGCCTGGTGCGCCAGGGACTTTCTCTGAACAAGTGGGGGACCATAGTTGAGAACCACTGCTCATAGTGTGACCTCCTGCATAAACTGGGCTGTAGAACACTTTGATTCAGTTCCTGGAAGTGACTAGCATTCCAGCTTTATTATTGGGGTAAGACGTATTCTCTCCATTTGAGCTTGTGTTCCGTGACTTCATTTGCTCTTGTTTCGAAGGGACGGCACGACGGATGTGACTCGGACGATGCATTTCGGCACCCCGTCGTCGTACGAAAAGGTAATTGGACATCTCGTGTTTCGAGAGCAGGCTCACGGCATGAGAGATATTTAAATGATCGTTATTTTTTAAGGAAAAAAAAAAAGGTAAAAATGATGCGAAGGGTAGAAAGCTACCTAGTAACCGTGGAGTCAAACTGGCTCATTTTATACCATCCATTAGCTAAGAAAATTGATGAGGATTCTTAGATTCCAAGGCCAGAAAGGGCCATTGTGATCATCTGGTCTGACCACCTGTATAGGCCATAGGACTCCCCCGAAACAATTCCTGGTTTAAAAGGAAGCTGTCAGGATTCAGAGCCCCAAAATTTAACCTAAGAAAATATAAAGAATAGCACCTGCCACATCTCAGAACCCACACTTCTCACCTGGAAAACAACCTGGCGTCCCCCAGAAAAGTTCAGTGGCAATACGTTGAAAGTTCAAATCACCTTGCTGGTAACCGACCCTACAATAACAATGCTGAAATGGTGAGGCGGGGATCAAGGGCTTGTCTTTTTATCTTCACATTACTCAGTGGGTGCTTTTCGTTGGCAGGAATGCTTCACCTATGTCCTGAAAGGTCATATCGCTGTGAGTGCAGCCATCTTCCCTAACGGAACCAAAGGTTGGTCGTTTGCTTTGTCTCACTTTGTTCTGCAGCTGCAGATTGTTCTGGGCAGATGGGAGCCCAGACGACTGAGGTGTTTGGAGAATCATGTGACCATTTACAAGAATATTATATTTGACGGATACAAAGGAAGTCGGCAGACACGGAAGTTTTTGTCTTTAGTTGTGTCTCTTTGTGGAACCATTACATTGCATCATATTTCTTGATCTAGCACCTTTAACACTGCCGGGCAATGAAACTCTTGGACTGGAGTGAAGGGAATTTGTATCTCTCTAGTTCCCTGGGTGTAATATTTTTGTTGCTGGCCCAGCCCTGATGTACCTCCTGCCCTCCAAACCCTTCGGTCCCAGCCTGGAGCAACCTCCTGCACCTAGAATTTTACAGTTGTCTGGGTATTGTATAATATGGCCACAGCCTTAGCAAGCAGAGATCAGATTGCCTGCATCAAAGGCAGAGGTTTTCATCTCAAGCTAGAGGGGAATCTCTTTTGGGTGTTAGCAGTATAGGGCCCATGACACACAAAATGACATTCTTGATTCCATCCAGTAGAGGGCAGTGAGACAGACACACACTAGCCAGTCTCTTGCAGTGTTATTCTGTCCCACATAAGATACTCAACAAAGATGTCTCTTTTTCAGATGGGCTCAGTTTGCATTTCTGATGCGTTGCAAATACAGGCCAGTTTTTCGCACCTGGACGCTGACACTGGGCAGACAAGCCCCATATTCTGGTGCTCTAGGGAACTATTTGGCAAGTGTGTACTGGGGTGAGGGAAGGCCATTTTGTCATCTTAATCCCATCCCCAGTTCGTCTGCCTCCAGTATACCTAGAGCGACCATTCCTGAGGATGAGTCAGTGCATTCTGCAAGGGCATTCAGCCTCTGAGAGAGCCGGGGGCGGGTCCGGGTTGTTTTCAGACAGACACTGTTCTGAAAAGCCAGGGGAGGTCGACCCTAGAATTCTCTAGCTGGGAAGAGACTTGGCTTGAATGTGTAGGTGATGGTCTCCTGCCCTGAGACACTCTCTCCTAGTTCACAGTAACGTAAGCCCTTTATGTTTACCTGGTCCAGCTCCCCCTAGGCTGGCTGCAATGGACTTTCACAGTGAAATTACCTCAAAGGCAAAAAACCTTGATAGTAAAAGTCCTTCCTCCCAGTGTCCTTCTGGAGGCAAAGGGGTGGTTTCTAGCTACCTCCCCCAGCCTGGGAAAGGCACTCCGGGTCACCCCTTTTCCTCCCAGCATTGAAGTTCGACTGGCAGACACACCCTTTGTCACCTCCGCATAATGAGAACAGGGAGCATTTTGTTCCCCTCTCCAGGGTTTTTGTCTTGACTGGTTGGGTATCTGACTGGGAGAGAGGGGAGCTTTAATCCCCTCCTCCCCCACTAAAAAGCTGCCCTTGGGCTCTTAAATAAATAATCATCTCTTCTCCCTAAGACTCCATCTTTCTCCAGGACCATTTCTTCTCTCCTCACATCTGCCTTTGTGTCCCATGGGGTCTACTGTATTTGGAACGGGATCGCCTGGACCCATCCCCCATTCCTCTCACTCTCAGGCCCGTTTTATAGCTTCTACCAAGCCGGTGACTTGGTTCTCTCTTTCATTTATGCTCCAGTGTCCCGTGGCAAGAGCCGCAGGTGTGATCACCAAAGACTGGCTTTGTGGCAGCTGGTTGGAGCCACCTCTAAATGTCTCTCTCTTTCGCCGGCTTGCAGGTCACCTTCTGGATTCCTTTGCCCGCTTTGCATTGTGGGACTGTGGTTTGGATTATCTGCACGGCACAGGACATGGCGTTGGGTGTTTCCTTAACGTGCACGAGGGTCCATGTGGCATCAGCTACAAAACCTTTGCAGACGAGCCCCTGGAAGCCGGCATGATCGTGTCTGATGGTATTTAGTGCCCTTGACTATATTCTGTAGTCAGACGAGGACTGCTGTGTTAACAAGCTGCTAAAGGAACAAATCTGAAAAGAAATTTGGGTGGAGGGATGTTTCCTGCCTTTCCTTTTGCCAAGTAATTCCTTGTTTAAGATATCTAAAGAGAGACCACATCTGATTATACCTGGGGTCAGGTATCTTAAGACCCATCTTTCTATTGTGATACTACAGGACTGATTCTGCTCTCACTTCCTCTGGTTTACCCCATATAACTGTTAAAGTCAATGGAGCTATTGCTGGCAAACCAGAGCAAACATATTTTCCCATTCTTCAGGGGGAGGATGGTCTTATGGCGATCACGTAGGAATGGGCAGCGGGACTTGCAGGACCTAATCCACTGACTGTCTGTATGACCTTGGGGCGGGCAGTTTAACCTTTCTATGCCTCAGTTTCCCCAGTGGTAAAAAATGAGGATAAGAATACTTAACTACCTGGCGTGCGGGGGTGGGAGGGTTTGTAAGACTAAATTCATTCAAGTTTAAGTTGAGATCCTTACATGGAGCACACTGGAAGGGCAACAAAACACTTGACGGCCCCCAAGTGCCCCAAACCAACAGGCACGCCTTAAAACAGAGCAGGATGTTTTGGCCCGTGGTAACTGGATTCGTAGTGTTGGCAGAATTCCGGTGATTGAAACAGAAGTGACACACACTGTGTATTCTTCTCGTGAGGTTGGAAGGTGACTCCCTGAACGGGGGCAGCCTGTCTCTCTGAGAGAACTCAGCCTGTCACCTTGCTTGGGCTGTGCCTGCCGATTAGACGGAATGGGAAATTTGTTCCCCTCCGTGGGTGCCACATGTCCAGATTATTTAGCTATGCCGATGAACTAAAGCCCCAGGAGGAAATGCACCTGTGGCGATAAGTGGCTGATCATTGTCTGTCTCTGCAGAGCCTGGGTATTATGAAGATGAGTCTTTTGGGATCCGCATAGAAAATGTGGTACTCGTGATCCCTGCCAAAACCAAGGTGAGTGGCTTCTGAGCATGCTCAACAAGCACCTCCTCACGTCCCTGTGAGTTGATCGTTGTAAAAACATGAACGTTTGAATGAAAGGCCTGGAAGTGGAAGCAGGTCAGTATTGCAGGCAGTTCTATTCGCAGGTCTCGTTTTCCCACGGGGCTGGGTTACTGCGCTGGCCAATGTTTCACTCAGGGAAAACGCATGAGGACTTTTCTCTGTAATGAAGACTGAGTCCTGGTCTCTTCCTGTAAACAGATGCGAGGGCAGTGCTGGTGCTGCTGTGATCTGCACAGGTCACTAGAAGAGATCAGGCCATGTTAAAATCCGTGCCGCACTCCTCCTAAATGTCCTCTCTCTGCTCCGGAGATCCAGGGCTAGAGTCTTTGCATTCCAGCCTCTTTGTCTCCCGGCGGAGTTATAAAGCTAATGGAATCTCCAGCTGTGGGAGGACCCTAGGCATGGCGGGGTCTCCAGCTAGGGTAGAGCCACCATAGTCTGCCTCAACACTAAAACCTGCCTGGTTGGGGGGATTATGCTTTCATTAAACACAAGTGATTTCAGAAAGGACCACTGAATTGTCTGCGAAATGTCTTAGGGTGAAATGTCCCTAGAAATGCCCAAATGAGCTAGTCCAGGTAGCTGCCCCTCTACTAGAGGATCTCAGATTTGGGGCTTGAGGGGTCTGATCTGAAGCCCAAATGTAGACTTCCATTGGCTTCAGTGGGCTTTACGTCAGGCCGCGGCACATTTGGAACACCAGCCAGATGTGTTCCCTGCTGAACCCTGTGCCAGCCACTCCAAGCACTGGGGTTGCACATGCTGTACAGAACACTCTTACCTGGCTGGAGCCATTTCCAATGACTAAGGATGTCTTTCCTCGTTCCTCTGCAGTACAACTTCAGTAACAGAGGGAGCCTGACTTTCGAGCCACTCACCCTGGTCCCGATCCAGACCAAAATGATCAGTATCCCTTTACTGACCCAAAAAGAGGTAAGGGGAGTGGTAGATGGAGGGGAGCGGACTCATTCTAAAGGGCTGAAGGATCCTGGGCTTGTAGGGCTACTAATCTCTGCTTGACTCTTACTCCCTACGCTACCCTACCTATCCTGCAGCTACCCACTTTGTTTCCTTTGCGTCAGCCCTATCATGTTGCCCTCCCCACACCTGCCCTCTCCACTCTTCCTTCCGACCTTCTCCTGACCAATACCCCCATCCACATTCCCTTTTCTGCATTCATGTTCCATGCAGTATCTTCAGTGGCCTTTCGGGCCCAAAATGGTAGCCCATACCTAGGTGTATAATCCGGTCCAAGCCAGTGTATGTCATGACCGCAGGCCTCTCAGGCCCCAGTGTTAAAAATGGCCACTGACTCTGTTGGAGACACTCATTTCTAGAGATGCTAAAGTAGCCACGGAGCCAACTGAAGGCAAAGGGAGGAGCCTCGGCCCCTCTGAAAATCCGGTCCTAGGTGCCTCAGTTTTGACACCCAAAATTACAGGCCATTCCTGAGTAGATGAACCTGGCGCTTTTCCCTTCTGCTCTAATGACCCGGTCACTTCCCCACCGAGCGCTGACGATGTTGCCTATGCAAAGTGCAGGATGAACAGATCCATCTCCGCTCCCTCCCGTTTCTTGATTTGCATTAAAAGTTGCTCCTGTCTCTTTCTATAGTGTGACTGGGTGAACGATTACCACCGGAAATGCAGGGAGGTGATCGGGGCAGAACTGAAGAGCCAAGGACGAAATGAGGCTCTCCAGTGGCTTATCAGGGAGACGGAGCCCATTACCAAAATGCATTAAGACCAACGTTTTTTAAAAGAACAACTTTTTACAGGGTGACAGAATCATTCAACCTTAAAATCCTCTATCCCCCCCTGCCCCTCATTTTGAAAAATGAATGTGGACTGAGGAAGAGCCTTTGAGAAGCCTTTGGAAATAGCGGAGGGACGGGGGGCTTTTTGTTTAGCTTTTGTTTTCCTTTGTGGGGGGACAGGAGTGTTTCTGTCTGTGAACAATTTTTCTGATAATGAGCAAATCTCAAAAGGGAAGTCTTTTGCTTTTGAAATCCGGGCCTTGCTGGAACAATCATTCGAGGAGGCAATAACGAGTGTTTTATACATTTTGATGTATATCAGTGAAAACCCAGTAGTTTTACATTCTTGGGTTCCAGTTGCCAATACCCTGCTGACGTTAACTGTTATGCTGATGAGCCTGTGTTTCTGATCAGCTAATAAAAGCTTCAGAGCCCTGATTTGCTCTGTTGCCTTCAGTCTCTCTGGTCTCTGTCTGTGGTGTAAGTGATTGAATTGGCCTTTAAATTCAGAGCTCAAGCCAAGTACTCGCCCACCGTGGACACACCTGGCTTGAAATACATAGACACGCCTTTCCCTGGACCCGGAGTTGGGGTAGGTGTACATCATAGGAGAACTCTACTTTGTGGCAGATCTCTGCGCAGGATTGCAGACAAAACCCTAGGGGGGTGTGTGCATGCAAAAGGCCATGGCTGAACCGCCCGCCCGTAGGCTATACAGTAAAACCTCCATTTAACGGACTAATTCGGGCGAGGGGGTGTCCGTTAAATGAAAAAGTCTGTTATTTAATAATAATAAAAAAATGAGCTGTGGGAGCAGCAGCCCGACCGCCACAGGGTTGGGGCGGCAGCTCCGCAGCCCGCCGGCTGCCTGGACCCGGGCGGCAGCGGGGAGCCGGCAGCCAGCCCGCCGGCTGCCTGGACACGGGCGGCAGCCGGGAGCCGGCAGCCAGCCCGCCCGCTGCCTGGACCCGGGCGGCAGCCAGGAGCCGGCGGCCAGCCCCACCGGCTGCCTGGACCCGGGCGGCAGCCGGGAGCCGGCAGCCAGCCCGCCCGCTGCCTGGACCCGGGCGGCAGCCAGGAGCCGGCGGCCAGCCCCACCGGCTGCCTGGACCCGGGCAGCAGCCGGGAGCCGGCAGCCAGCCCCACCGGCTGCCTGGACCCAGGCGGCAGCCGGGAGCCGGCAGCCAGCCCGCGACAAATGGATTTCGGATGCATCAGACTTGCTTAGAAATTTTGTCCGTTGCATCCGAAGTCCGTTAAATCGAAGTCCGTTAAATCGAGGGTTTACTGTAGTATTGGTCTGTTTACTTATATGATGCCGGTCAATAGAGTATATCAGAGTATAGTGTCATGGAATCCTAGCCCTTCCTGTGGTAGGTGTTTAAAGCAAACAGCTCAGGTGGACACAAACCAAACAGGCTTTCACAATATGTCGTGTTCATAGCTCCAGTTCCAGCTCAGTCGGCCTTTGTTTACCAGGGACTTGCTCTGTCTGGATCTCAGTACAGCACACAGAGACCCCTATTCAACTGCTAGAAGAATAACCCACCCTCCCTGATTGGAGATAACAAGCTGGTTCAGCCTAATTGGACTAACCTTGTTACCTCCTACCTGGTTCTTGCCTACTTTTCTATACCTGCCCCTGGACACTTCCACTGCTTGCATCCGACGAAGTGGGTATTAGCCCACGAAAGCTTATGCTTCAAAACTTTATAGTTAGTCTTTAAGGTGCCACAGGACTTTGTTACCTCTGCTATTCCAGACTAACACTGCTACCTCTCTGATTCAGAGACATCTAGTGGCTAAACAATAGACTGCAAATAAACATCATTATGCACCAGTGCCCTGCACCCTGCCACGATGGAGAAAAAAATTCCATCCTCCATAACCCACTTGTAAAATCCTGTTGCTCAGCGTTTTTTGCAATGAAATCAGAGTTAGGCCCATAGTGTGTAATGATATTGTTACAACATATTCACTAAATTACTTGAAGTAACAGTCCAGCCTCTCAATGGAAACAAAAATTCGGAAACCTCCCTTGGAAACTGCAGGGAAACGAAGAGTTCGTCCAGCCAGGCGGTGGGTCTGATGTCAAGATGCTGCCAAGTCCTTGTAGCTTAAATGTATTTCGGTAATTTTTTGGAAAGTGGAAACAGTAATTGAGCCACATTAAATGGCATAAAGTTTGTTTAAATATTCCTTAGCGGTGCTGGAAACCCAAATGCGGTGCAGGTGCCTGAAAATTTGCAAGTGAAACTGACTAGAAATAGGCAATGGAACCAACCAGTCTCTTCATTCCAAGCTGAGGGAAAAACCCCAAGTGAAAAACAAACATTGAAAAAGCCAGTCACTCAGATTTTTAAATTCACTTTATTCAAGGCATAAAAACTCAGCGGAGTGTTTTTTTCTAAGTATTACTGTTATCTTGATTGTGTCCCTGTAAGGTTGTGATAATATTTCAGTGCAAATCAGTGTTATTTTTTTTTTTCTGAGAGCTGCTGTTATCCTGGGTGAGAAATGTCTTGCTTCCCTTTATTGGGTGCTTCTTTGCCAAATTCCTGACATGTGATAGGACATGCTCACCGTTTGTACAAGTGCTTTCTCAAGAAATCATCACATGGAGACAAATCTATGTTAATTGCCATCCAAATTAACTTGTGAACAGCTGGGAATGAATGATCAGAGGGGCCAATTCCAGGTCTGCAGCCATATGGCCTCAGGTTGTGATTTTGTCTGATCTCAGAAACTAAGCAGGGTCAATAGTTGGATGAGACACTGTTAGGGAAATCCCAGCTGTGGAATGCAATGACTGTGATAGCTGAATTAGGTACCATACACTGTGCCAGTAGGAAGACAGGGTGCTGCGGAAGGACTAAAGACTGAGATGTAAAATGAAGATCCCAGGCACTTGTAATTGCTAAACCTCCCAAAAATAAGGCAGTTTAAGGCCTTGGAGTCCTGCTTAGATTTGAATCTGCATTAGCTACATCCTGCCAACTCCTTGGCATCAACTGATCACACTTGTCCTTTTTACTTTGTCTCTTATGGTCCGTGAGTAGAAAGACAAACACTGAGAGCAGACTACCAAAGGTTACATATAGTAGCCAAGAGAGAGGCATGTCCCCTGTCCTGCATTGATGGGAAATTGTCCCTCTTGAGGGGCCACCGTTAGATACCAAAAGTAGGGTTATAGCTGGGAGAATTGAAGTCTTCTAGCTGGAGCGGGCAGAAAAATGCCAATTGGCTTTTCATGGGGAACTTTTTAAACACTTTGGGGTTTCTTCTTTAAAGTTCTCACAATTTTCTCCCAAGTTTTCAGAGAAAACTCAAAAGTGAAAATTCTTCTGGTTTTTGCTTTTCCATTTCTGCTCCTCCCCCTTTTTCAGTGTCACAATGTAAAAAGGGGGCGGAGGGGAGTAAGATCAGGAAGTGGGAAAGAGGGAAGGAAGAGAAAAGGCAAGATCCCCATCCCCACTCTGAAAAATAAATAAATTAAAAACGGTGTTTTTGTTTGTCTATCAAAAAACTTGCCACAAAATGAAAATTTCACCTGGAATTTTTTCCACGGGGAGATGAGAGAGAGCCTAATTTTGGTAGAAAAATTTGATGGCAAATTTCCAGCCAGCTCTATTTCTGAATGCATTTTCTACCA
Organism: Sternotherus odoratus; assembly: GCA_032164245.1. NCBI lineage: Eukaryota > Metazoa > Chordata > Testudines > Kinosternidae > Sternotherus > Sternotherus odoratus. Next base: position 100,757,816 of record JAVMKO010000005.1, read on the forward strand.
CGTTGGGCATATGATCATTTAAGATGATACCACAGGGCCAACTTCTGTTCTACTCCAGCATGTTACTGCGATAGTTATGGCAGGAATAAACCTGCTGTTCTGATGAGATTATATTGACTCCCCGCTGTGATGTCATGCTCAGGACACCCAGAACTGTGAGCCGCTCTGTTACCCCTCTGCCATCTCAAGAGAGCACTTTGTTGCTGCTAAGCTCGGGGTCAGCTCCTGACACACCGGCCTGTCTGCCTTGCCAGCAAACTGTTCAGGAGTCTGTTACCGGGAAGGCCAGGTTTAGACTGACAATCAGTGAGTCAAAGTTCCCTAGAGACATCTCCCTGCAGCGTCCAGTCCTCCTCACTGGACGTGCATAGAAATGATTAAGTTTGCTGCATCCAAAGAGACAGGGACATTTTGACCACTCTGTTATATCTTGTTTACTTTTCCGGGTTGGCATGTTTGTGCTTTTGCTACATGTGCTAATAAAACTATTACACCTTTCCTAAGTGTGATTGTCTCTTTAAACTATTACACCTTTCCTAAGAGTGATTGTCTCTCTTGTGCACACAAGGTCCTCGTCTTAACTCGAATACTGCTGGGTCTGATCACGAGGCAGAACTCTGCCAAACTACGGAGTGTTAATTGGCTTTTCTGATTCATCACTATAACTAATACACAAATACTCTTCGCCAGCATCTTCCCCATGTGTTTAGCTTGATGGCTTTACGCAAATGCACTTTCATTGTCCTCTGCCAGTAGTCAAGCTGGTCAGACAGGTAAATACACATTCCTTTGTCTTCCTGCACTGCTGCCCAAACACATTTTTCAAACATATTTCCCGCACACATCTACAGCTCTTTGTACACAACCAGTACATACAGCGCACAATGACGGCTGGGACCAGTGTGTCCCCAGTTTACACGTGGTACCTAACTTGACACATTGGAGCTACATATTATGACAACAGTGTGTAGGGCCAGATCTGAGTTACAGTATTGGGAGGGGCCCTCTATCCGGTAGCATTGAGGGGATCTCTGTTTCACACCCATTGAAGTCAAGGGGTAGATTTGCTTAGGCACCGATAGCACCGTACGACTCAGGTTTTTGGGGCCAGCGCCTTAGCTGGTGTAAACTGGGGCAACACCATCGCAATGGCACACTCCCAATTGACATCAGCTGAGGTGCCGGCACCGTGTGCGTACAAGTAGTGCCACTGGAGCACTAAGACGATTAGCAAGCTGGAGGCTTTCGCCAACTGCATTTGGAGGCCGTCAAGTGTTTTGTTGCCCTTCCAGTAAAAATGTTACATGAGGAGCCGGTGCTTATTTCCCACCTAGGGACATCCCCAGAGGTGTCTCTGCTCAATCAAAAATCATGACCCGAGCTTGGGCGCTGAATACTGGCAGCATGCCCACCGCTAGCCAAGGTTTTCCAGACAAATAGACCATTTCTCCTTGAGTTGGAAGCTATGTGTTCATTTATCACAGGCAGAGAGCTCCGCCAGCCCGTAAGTGTTTGAGTAGCTGTCTCCTATGAAATCTTACCCCCGGCTCACTCTTATTTTAAGTGTCCCTGGCAGTGGCAAAAGTCAGTTGTTCTGGAGGTTAAATGGCTCGTAACTCACCTGCAATGGGAAGGCCAATATTTGCTCATGCGACTATTAAATCTGTCACTTCCCAAGGCAGCAATTGGCCCTCATCTTGATTTAATCAGACCAGGCCTCAAAAACACCAAAGGCATCCAAGAACGGTGGGATTTAGGAGCTCCTTGGTCAACCCACCCAAGTCAGTTTGGCATTTAGGCTGAAAAAGATAAATTAGCTGAGAACACCCCATCCAGTTGGAAAGCCCGGCTACAAAATGGCAGCATTCCAGAGACCTGAGGAAAGATGGAGCGGCTGGCTTCCCCACTTTATATACAATAGTTGCTCTGCCTGATCATTTTCCTGACTAGTGAAGCTCTCATAGGGTCTAGCCCGAAGGTGATCATAACTTGTTGCCTCCATATGGGGCAAATTCCCTCTCTAAATTACATGGAGCGGCCAGGGGCGTCCCATATACAGGGCCTACCACAGGGGCTGGTTTTGAAGCATTCCACTTCTTGTGCGTTGTTAGCAGGGGGTTGAATGCGGAGATGCTGATGTACGGGGTTTCCATGGAACTGGGAGAGTGGGACACCGGGGGAGCTGTGGACTACAGCAAAGTGGGTTCCATTTTTTTATTTAAATGCACTAATGAACTCCGTATAACAAGCAGTGGCGCAGTCTAGCTTGGTGTTCGCATGGCCCCATTTACCATAGTACATGGGTGCCTCATAATCGTGACTGGATTTTTATCCTCGCAATTCCCCCGCCAAGAGCATTACCTCCACCTTACAAACAGGGAACTGCGGAGCACAAGTGACATGACCAAGGTCATAAAGTGAGTCTGTGGCTGAGTCAGGAATTGAACCCAACTCTCTTGAGGCCTGGACCGGGACTCTTTGCATGGGCTCATTCTTCCTACACCAATGTTATCTCCTCTAATGCCCTTCTATGCAGACGGCAACAAAGGGGTGTGGTTAGCTTTGGCAGGGGGTGGGGGGGTGTCTAAGGGCAAGACAGCATAGTGCTGTGTATGAGATCAGGCACATTTCCTTGCTCTCAGGGCAGGAAGAGGCTGGGGAATCTGCTGAGGTAGTTACATGAAGATGCCCATTGGTAGCTCTTAAGCGTGTTCTACATGCTAAGGACAAAACTCTCCATGGCTCTGGTTTTAATAGAAGTTACTCTAGTAATAAGAGAAAAATGAAACAAGAGCCCCTAGAGAGCATAAAAATGAACTGGGTTGATGTTTAATTAAGTTGCCTATTAACTGTTGTGTACTGGCCTGGAAGGATTTTAATGCAACAATTAAAATAAGGAGCTATCTTCTCGGCTTTCCGTCTTCTCTGGGGATGCCCGCGAGAACAGCAGGCTGCTCAGATCAAGAGACATTTGTTTTTGTCTATCCAGCTTGTTAAAATTATTCTAAATTTGGCATGTAGCAGATGCAGCCAGATAAAAAACAGCCAAGACATTTATCTTGCAAATTTGGCATAAAAAACAAGGACTCAGTTTATAGTCGTGTAGAAGGCAAGAGTTTAATACAATCCTTGCTCTTTAAAATTCCTCCTGTTTTTACAGGAACGCAGTGTGATTCAGTGGAATTCCCCCTGCAAGGTGGAAGGAATTTTAAAGGGCCAGGGCTGTAAGATGCACAGTGAAAAACTAGATGGAAATTTGTTAAGGATTTTGAAAACAAAACAAAAATCAAGGTCACGTCACGTGCATGTTAATGAAGAATTAAGCCTTCCCTAGACTGTTGGGTTATGGTGATATCTAGGACATTGCAATGAAGTGTGTGTGTGTGTGTGTGTATAGTCATGTGCACCATTCCCCTCTGTTGACTGGAATGTCAAAAGGGTAGCTATGCAGTATAGTTGTAGCTGTGTCAGTCTCAGGATATTAGAGAGACGAGGTGCGGGGGAGGTAATATCTATTTGTGGGCCAATTTCTGTTGGTGAGCCAGACAAGCTTTCAAAGAGCTTGTCTTCAGCTGTCGCCACCCCCATTAAAAGTGGAGTAGAACTGCAACCATATTGCATTTGGTTAAAGGACTGTGGGTTTTTTTTTTGGAGCCAAAGGTCAATTTTGATCCTTATTATTTTTATGTATTTCTCCTGGACCAGGACCCCATGGTGCAAGGTGCTGTACAAACACAAGCAGATTACCATTTAAATGTTATATTACATGTATGCAGTTCACCGATGCGCTTATGTGCAAGGCTGTGGGTTAGTAAGGACATACGGTGTGACTGCATTGAGACATCAGTAATGATGGGTAATGCAGGGATGCAGCCTATATCTAGCTGCACTTGTAATGCACCGTGATGGCAAGGTGCTGATAGATAGTCCCAGGCTTCCTCACCCACCAGACCTGACGGAACCAGTAGTGTGGCTTTCGCCATCTCTATGGTGTCAATTAGGTCAGATTTTGGCAGCTGGGGGCGCTGCAAAGGGGCACAACCCAAGTGTAGACACTGTGATGTGCAATGGTGTAGCTTCCCCTGGGGTCTGGCAGAGGAGGCTAGTCCTTACGTTAGGGGTCTGAACTGAAGCAAGAAGCTGCTCACTGACGGCTGAAATCAGGGCTAAACTCCAGTGTAGACGTGAGCTTGTAAACCATTTCTAGTGTTACAACCATGTACTGTAAAAAACCAGAATAGAAGGACCTGCAAGTTCATGACAACACTCACTTCACTCATGTTTCAGAAGACGAACAACAAAAATAAACAAATATTTGTTCTGGGAGGAACCCGTGTGCTGATTTGATTTGCTGAGTTAGCGTTGGACTTTGCAATCTTACTCCATTAAATAACAGGCACTTCAATCAGGTGATCTGTTTAAAATGAACACAGAAGCCATGCAATCATCCTCAACCCAAGGAGAGAAAAATATCTGCAGTCTCAATTCATTCATCTGTGAGCCAGGCCTTCCTTATTTGCTTAAAAAGGCAAAGCATCTAACACTATAACTCTCTAAATATTCTATAGCACAAGAGCCTTCTGATGTTGGAATTCCTCCAGAAATGAAACTAGCAAATTGGATTTTTTTAAAAAATGTGACATTAGAGCATGGTGGTTTCTGAATCACCTTTATAAATAGCCAGAACTCCACCTAGGTCAGAACTAGATAATGAAGTAGTTTAGTCAGCAGATGGCACTCTTTGTTTCACTGTTAACTGCAGATGGGCTTGGATAAGAAAGTGGGTCATTCTTGAAATGTGTTTTACTACCTTAAATCCTACAGCACGGATCACACGGTTTTCAGGGGATTTGCTGGCTGTCGTTACTACCAATGAACTCTGAAGCGTGCTGTCTCTTTACGGGTCCAGCTGCCCAGTCCTACAAACACGTCCTGCTTTTTACCATATCCCTGATGTTTCATAGGAGTGAGCACTGTGCCAGGTGGGGTGGTGGTGGTGGTGGGGGGGGGGGTTGTGGGACCGGGCCCCACATCATATATCTGGACCATGATGTCCTAACCTACCATCACACTACAATGTGGTTTCACCCCAAGACCTTGGCACATTGTTGCAACAGTGGCTGGGGTGGCTCCCTGCCTCAGTTGTCCCTGTTTTAGGATTCATTCAATAAATTCCATCAGACCAGAGCCCTTAAAACATTCCCCTTCTGTGTCAAATGTATTTATAGACTTCAAACCAAGAGCTGTCCTGGCAATTCCACCCTGCGTTTGGCCAGCCACGCCCTGCCCTACCTGGCTGGAGTCTTTTGCTTCCTGCAGCCTCAACCTCGCCTGCAGCCTTCTGCTCTCTATAGCTCGCTCTGCCACAGCTCCCCCTCTGGTTCTTTATAGAGATCTTCTGGCCTCTACCAGGGCCCATCACAAATTAATGAGGCACAGGTGTGCTGGACCGTTCCCTCCCTCCTAGCAGGGAGCGAGGGTCCACTACAAGGTGTGTTAATAAAGTAGCAAACTTTCTTATATTACTTGAGTATAGATTCCCCGCTAAAGCTGGGAACCTGCCCCAAGAACACTACATTCTAATTCTTACTAGCATTACAAACATACATAGAAATTTCAGCTGAGATCAGCACTGTCTTACAAGTGCTGAATAAACATCCAGTAAGAGACAGTCGCTGCCCTGAAGAGCCGACGGTCTAAAGGCAGAGACATGGTGAAAGAGGAAAGAGAGGCGAAGTGGTTTACACAGGGTCACACAGTAGCTTAGTAGCGGAGTCAAGATTAGACCTCACATGTCCTGATGGCTAGCTCAGTGCTCTGTCTGTTTGACCATGCTGCTAATAGATGTTAAATAGGAAGTCAGCCTGAATGTAGAGAGAGATGAAATTGACTCTTCTGGTGTCCTGGTACCAACCTAGTGAAATGCAAATAGTAAACAAACAGCATCAAGGGATTATAAAGAAAATGAGCTTCTATAAAATGATTTCTTTCATGTTAAAGGTCTAAAGTGCTGTTAAAATGCAGAGGGGGAATTTTTTGTTTCAGCGTGTGATTTTTCTTTTGACAGTGTCCCCTTTAGTGTGCAGACTAGACTGAGTGGGTTCAGGCCATGTGACTTTTCAGGGAGTTTGAAATACTGTTTTAACAACAAGCAGGCTCATTGTAAATGTAACCAGCCCAGTTTTGGCTGACAGTGCCGCCTGAACCCTGTGCTTTCAGAACCAAAAGCAGATACTGCTTCTGTGCCCTGAACTAGAACCTGGAGCAGACACCTAGACCCCCTTAGTGGGCCAGCCCCGGGGGGGGGGGGGAACCCGGATTCTCCCAGTTTTCGGTTACACACACACTTTGGGCCCTATCATGCAATCCATTGCGAAGGGAAGCCTGCTTAACAACTGATTCTGTGAGCTGGCCCATTGGATTAATTTGGCCTTCACACTCTCTAGAGACGGAGACTAGAAGAGTTAAATTGTGGGCACTTACTAATAAAACACAGCGTCCCTTCAGCCCCCTCTTAATTACCCACAGCGGCAGCATCTGTGCAGGGCCGGCAACAGGGGGGTACTACGGGTACAGCTGTACCGGGCCCCGCACTTTAGGGGGCCCCCTTAAGTCCGGGGCCCGGTACACAGCAGTACCCGTAGTCGTCCCCCCTTGTCGCCGGGCCTGGAGAGTGGGGAAGGGGCGGGGAGGCTCCGCAGCACTGTAGGGCTTCCCCCGCCGGGTCCGGGGGAGAAAGGGCACGGGGGGGGGGGAGAGAAAGAAAGGGGGGAGAGAAAGAAAGGGCGCGGGGGGGAGAAAGAAAGGGTGGGGGGGGGAGGAGAGAAAGAAAGGGCGCGGGGGGGAGGAGAAAAAGAAAGGGCGCGGGGGGGGGGGAGGAGAAAGGGCGGCTCGCGCCGCTCCCGGGCTCGTGCTGCCGCCAGCCGCTGTCAGCTGGGGGGGGGGAAGCGCCGGCTGGGCTGGGCTGGGCTGGGCTGGGGGCCCCCCCCATCTGGGCTGTCAGCTGGGGGGGCCAGCTGGGCTGGGGGGGCCCCAAATGATCAGAGTAGGGGCCCCCCAAATTTCTGTCGCTGGCCCTGCATCTGTGCAGTCCACATCTTTGGTTACTCAGAGTAACTCAGTGGTTTTTCATAAGGACGCCATGATAAACAGCTTTGCTGTCGATGCCAAGTGGCTGAATTTCACTGTGCTCCCTGGCTGCCACATCCCGGACTCCCTGCTAAACTTTCTAGTTTCCTTTCACCCCCCCTGGTTGGCCTGTGTTTTGTATGCGGCAGGGGATGCGCAGGGCATCCGGAGCTGACTTTGGGATCTGGATCATGTCTCACTGTCAAGCGTCAGCATTGCTGCTGCGGGTTGAATAGAAAATTAGCGAAGCCGTGTTTGTTGAGAGCGCACACATTTTCCAGGACAGGTTTAAAGAGCTCATCTAGTGGGTGTGAGTGTCTCTCTTCCAATCCAGGCAGTCAGCTCGGTTAAGTGCAAAGCTAAAGAAAGTATCCACTTCCCCTCGTATCTTATGAATATTTAGGGTCTGTCTTCAATTATTCATTTCTCTAGGGTGTGCTTTTCTCATCTCAGTGCCACAGGATTGACTTGTGTAACTTCCCCAGGCACTGAGATAAGAACTTTCCCCTGCATCTGCCAAGTTTCAGCTCCAAGTGCACTTTTACAGGCAAGGGGTAAACTAGGGAGCTGAGGATTGCGATAGGAAAGTCGTGGCAGCCCCACTGCTTAGCTCATTTAAAATCGGTCCAGATAAAACACTAATAAAGGTACACTAGGGAATGATCCGATCCTGGTTGGGCGAGATCAGTGGCTTCCAAATATCATTGGTTCTTGTATCACACTCTTAAAAAAAGTGTTGAGAAATGACCAGATGGAACATCACACTCATGTTTGGGAACTCCTGGAGTGGCTCATTTATTAGATCTTCATTGAAATAGAGGCACAAGTCCTAATCTTGAACCTCTTTTTAAGATTTGGGAGGCAGGATGGGGCTCTGCGGTTAAAGTATCGGATCCGGTCACAGGAGACCAGGGTTCTGTGGACTCCGCCACTGACTCTCTTAAGCGAGTTACTTAATGACGATGTCCATGCACCAATAGAAGGTACTCAGCTACTATGGTCATGACTGAACACGGTATAAGAGTCGAAATAGAAATCTCACCGTCTTAGGCCATGTCTACGCTACCCGCTGGATTGGCGAGTAGTGATCCATCTATCAGGAATCGATTTATCGTGTCTAGTGTAGACAAGATAAATCGATCCCTGAGCATTCTCCCCGCCGACTCCGGAACTCCACCGCTGCGAGAGGCAGAAGTGGAGTCGCTGGGGGAGCATCAGTGGTCGACTCGCCGATGTGAGGACGCCGAGATAAGATGACCTAAATAAGTCGACTTCAGCTATGCTATTTGTGTAGCTGAAGTTGTGTATCTTAGGTCGACCTCCCCCCCGCGCCCCCCGAGTGTAGACCTGGCCTTAGATTGAGAACTTTCAGGGCAGGGAACGACCCCTATGATCTGCATATTGTCTAGCACAATGGAATCCTGATCTCAGTGTTAGCATAATACAAACCACCCATATAATTAAAACAATAAAATATCCCCACTTCTCCTAATCCTCAGTCTAGCCCTTTCCCCATCATCTGCTCTGTCTGTACGTCCATATCAGCTATTCTGGCCATCTCTATGGGAGTTCTCTGCTCTTTTAAGATCTGCCAAATTCCAAGGCTTATGTATTCTGAGAGGATTATCTGTAGAAGACATGGGACCAATGGAGTCCAAAGGAGCGAGTGGCTGACGTTGGAACAGTTTCCTGGGGTAATATCCCTAAGGAGTAGGCGTGGCTGGTTGTAGAAGAGGTGCTGAGGGGTAGAGAGGAACAGATGGACCTGGGGTCTCAGGTAATCAGTAATGAAGCTAGATGAAGTTGGTTTGGGAAGAGAAGAGGAGGCAGAGAAGCTGGAGGGAGGATGGATGCTTGGGCGCTCTCCGGACATACTGGGACTTGTTCACACTGAACTCCGACCTTTTGGGGTCCAGCAGTCAGTGTTACAATCCTGGGAAAACGATGTTTATACTGGAAACCCTGACACACTCCTCATTGTCGTGGTAACAGGCAGGCAGGACTTCCCCTCTCATGCAGCTAGTGAGTGTTTCCAAGACTAGGAGATCTCCCCTCCTGCCTCTTTTTAATTTATTCTTCCAAAAGACTGTAACTAAATCCGCAGCGACAGAAAAATAAGCTTGAGTTTGTTGTGGCTGGAAGCGAGGATAATACAACCTTCCCACACAGCGGAAGAGCTGGCCAGTCCAAGGACACTTGAAATCCAAGTGCATGTTCTTAAGAGATCAAGTCAGAAAACAGTTATTCCAAGATGTCTGGTGGGAGGTGGAGTGTGTTGTTTACGCACCTTCCAGTTTCCATGCTAACAAAACCCAATGACCCTCCGTCACCTTGAAAAGAGCAGGAATAAAGGACAGTCTGGCTGAGCGAGATGAGCAGAGAATTTAGACTCCTTCCAGTTCCCCTGTGTCACTGCTGTAACCCATTCCGTACGAGGGGCCCAGAGGTTGATTTCTGGAAGGTTAGGTGCACACATATGTGTTCATTACAATTGCTCAGGCCATCAGCGCAACCATGCGCGTGCAAAGGACCAGCTGTGCCACAAATGAGTTGTGGGCATGCACAACTCCTGAGTGGCACATACACACTTGGGGTCATTTTGCACTCTGATTAGATGCATACTTATTCTGAAGATCAGCTTTAGGTCGTTCTAAGCATCGGGCAGTCAGCATGGAAAATACGAATGTTCAGTCTCAAATATACAAAATAGCTTTTCTAAAAAGAAAACGGGACACCGTTGATCGAGCATTATGATTAGTTTTTCTATTATAGCTGCCCCAACCGAGACCAAGGCCCTATCGCACTAGGCACGTACAGAGCTATAGTGAGAAACTGTCTAGGCCCTGGGTGGCTTATAGTTTGAATGGATGAGATATAGGAAGGGAAACCAAGGCAAATTGACTTGTACAAGGTCACCCAGCATATCAGAGCCAGGAAGAGAACTTAGCTCTCTCCTATAGCCACATCTGGCATTGGCGAGAAACCCCGGCCACCTTTCAACAACTGCCTTTCATCTGGAGCTCAGCTAGGAAGGCGGATTCCCTCCCACACTTTGCTGGCCAGCCCTCAATATCAACCCCACGTACCTACCAAAAGCAGAGGCAGTTGGGAGTGTAACCTCCTCCCCTTCCCAGTGCTCATGACCTAACGGATTTCAGGAGGGGGACTGGAATTGCCTGGCTCCATATGCTCTGATGGCCCAGTTTTTCCCTTGCAGGGGCCAGGCAACAGATCTGAAAACAATCCGGTTTGAAATGGGAAGAGGATGTGCTGCTCTCTGGTTTGGCTCTGTTGTTTCCCTTCTGATTGCTCCTGTTATGCCAGGTACGTGACCAGGAGAATTCTCCTGGAAGCAGGGAATAAACTCACTGAACTCTGTGCTCCTGGGTGGCAGCATTACAGACCCCCGGCTGCTAGAGATGCATTAGTCAATCTCCCACATTAATTAATAGAGTAACACAGGGCCACACCCTCCAACCCACTTCTAGGAAAGTGCAGGCCCTTGTTTCCTGTGCGCAGGCTGCAGACTCAGCAAGAGACGGCGTGAGGGGTGGGGAGAGGAGTGACTCTGTTAATTGAAGACGTGATGCTGGGGGGGGGGGGGCGTTGACTGAACCCTGGCTGGCAGACGCAAGACAAGTGTGGTGTGTCCATTGGCCTACTGCAGATAGTCCATGACAAAACTGCCGTGTGTGTGTGTGTGTGTGTGTCTGAGAGAGAGAAATCTCACCTTTCTACACTGACCCTCACACCCCCCCATAGCTGGGATGGGTGGTGGCAACCATTCAATACGCACACCACCACTACACAGCAGTTTAGGACAGGAAGTGATGCAGAATACTGCATCTAGTTGGAACTGCGCCTGGCATGTAATGCTTTGAGCAGGGGGTTGGACTAGATGACCTCCTGAGGTCCCTTCCAACTCTGATAGTCTGTGATTCTGTGACCCGAATGGAATTGGGCCAGGACACACTATGTGCAGTGGAACAAACCCCCACAGTGTTTAAAGTCAGAAGGAGCCACCACATCATCTGCTTTGATCTCCTGCATATCATCAGCCACCAGCACCATCCGGCACCTGCACACCAAGCCAGCAATCAGAATTATACCAGTGCATTGCAGCCCATAGGAGAACAGATTATTACATGCCACAAACAGAGAACGGGGAGGGCGGGGGAGGTGGTGAGGGACCGAGATGCACCGTGTCCAGGGGCCCCGGAGCCAGGGAAATGATGACGTGATGATGATCCATGTGAAAAGTGTGGTGGGATCTCTAATGACTAAAGAACACCTCCGGCTTGCATGCCGTAGACAGCATCTCCGGCTGCACAGCGCCCCCTAGCACCGCCCTGGGGCGCTGGCTGGATCCTGCCTCAGAGGGAAGACCACCACTGACTGCTTTAACACCACCACTTGCTGCTCGCTGGAGGTCTTGCGTCCTGTTACAGTGCCCCGGGGAGCTCTGCTTTGCGGATGAAATCCCAGCTCCAGGTGGTCCAGCTCACAGGCGGCTGAGCAAACAGCTGACGAGGAACAAAAGATCTGCTTTTTAAGCACACGGGCTCGGCTTTTCCCCCTCTTTCCTCGCGTCTAGCGCCGCATGACGTCTCTGATGTGTGCATCCCAAGGAGCCATCCGTTCTGCCCCTGTGCTCCCACCGAGGAGTGGCTGCATGGGAACGGTTCCGCGACTGTGGCTTCGTGAAAGCCCCCCTAGGAAGAGAGAACACTGTTGCTTTTGTTGATATTATGCCAGTTGAAAACCCGAGAGGGTGTTTTTTTTTTTGGGGGGGGCATGTGAAATACGCATTATTCCTTTTCTTTTAGCCTTCAGAAAGCAAGAGACCAGTGCAGCGGGACCCTGCAGGCTTCACTCGGCCCTTGCTCCAGTCCCCAGCGCTACTGTTTTGTATTCCATACCCATTCCTATGCAAATAGGGGGCAGGGTGGGTGTTAATCAGATGGCTTACAGGCTGTGACACGCAGCTAGGATTTTTAATTTGGCATTTATTTATTGCTTAGCAAATTGCCTGCTGGGCTTACTTGTCCTGCTCTGCTGTGCTCCAGGTTTGCAGGCCAAAGGGCATTAGCTTAGCAAAAGCACTGGATCAGTTCTGGTGACTTCACCCCTTCATCCCCGCTAAGGCTCTGGCAGATGCCTTGATTTTAGGCCAATCAAAATAGGAACCGGTCAAGATCTTCTGCGAAGCTTGTATTCTTTGCTATTTGTACAGGAGTTTTGCTACAATAAGGGTGTTCCAACATCATACTTCAGGGCATACACTGATCATGCAGGGTCAGGAAGGGATCCATTCCTCTTTGCCCCAATATTTTCTAGTTAGCTAGATGAGCCATTGGGGGTTATCACCTTTATTTATCTTTCTAGCTATGTCTAGCAGTAAATGGCGTTGTCACTAGCAATGCAGCTTGACCTCATGTGTATAGAGCACAATATCTATCTAGGAATCTATGCAGCATCCATCACTGACCAGTTCTTAACACTCCATGAGATTGGGAAGTATTATTATCTCCATGAAATGGGTAGGAGATGAAGCCCTGGTCTATGCTACAGCATTAAGTCGACGCAAGGCAGCTTACGTCCACCTATCTCTGTACGTTTCTACACTAACATTTCGCTCCAGCTGACGTAACTCGCCTGCTACATCAACTTAATACCTGCATCTCCACGAGAGGCGTAGAGTATACGTTGATGTTGTGAAGTTGGCGCAGTGTCAGCGTAGACACCGCGTTGCTTACACAGACTGTTGCTGGCTTCCAGAAGCCGTCCCACAATGCCTCACACTGACAGTTCAATCGGTGCAAGCACTCTTGGTGAGGATGTGCACTGCTGATACACGGAGCATAGTGTAGACACGTACAAGCAATGCAATTACTGCAGCGGCTGTGTGCTGAAGTAAGTTAGGTCAACTTAATTTTTTTGAGTAGACTTGCCCTAAGTGATTTGCTCAAGCTCACACAGCAAAGTCTAGCACAGAGCCAGGAATTGAATTCAGATCTTCTATGTCCCAGGCCAGGGTTGTGATAGAGTTTGCTTTAGTCAATGTTCCCTGGTGTCCAGACTCACTGAGTCTAACTACCCACAGTGCTGAGGTATCCAGGCACCAGCTGAAACACTTGACTCCATTTCCCTCTGGATAAGTAGATGTTGGACATTTCTGGAGACAGGATACAGCCAAGGTTGTGCCAATGGTCTAATGCAGGGGAGCAATTCTTGGACAAAGACACATGACCGCCGGCTGCCATTTAGGACTCCTTGCCAATGCTCAGATCCACAGCGGCATCCATGAGAACCACCCTCCAGCATCTCCGATTGGCTGGGCGGCTGCATCCCATCCTTGCTAATGCTGACCTAGCTCCGATAATGCGTGCTTTTCTCGCCTCTCCTTGGGATCACGGCAAGGTGGGGTTTGCCTCCTGGGTTGGAAATGTCTGGGGATGTTACCACCTTCGGTTGATCTTGAGGGGTAAGGAGAGCGACGTTCCGCTTGATAATACAAATAACCACTGGCTTTGAAGCTTTGCAAGCCCATGGATAATTGCACCTGACGGCCTTACAGCCCACGATATGTGACAGGTGTTTTTCCAGGCTAGGTGTGCGCCCTGGCTGGTTAGCTGAACTGAATTACCCCCTATTCTGTTACAGAGCTGAACTGACAGGTATTGGGAGCTGAAAACACAGTTCCTCTCCAAAGGAGTGTCTGCTTAAGCTGAGGTTATTGTTTATTCCCCAAGCACTAAAATAATGGCTCCTAGAATCCTGCATGGCACGTCTGCTCTATAGCATGAACCACACCAGACGGGGCTGTATTAACAGCCCTGTGATAGGGGGCGCTTCCGCCTGAGACCCCCTTGTGGATAGAGGGCATTCTGCAGCACCAAGCCTCTGTTTCCCCCTCTTTAGGGCCCTTTAGGAACCCACCCAATTCAAAACAATCCCCACAAAGGATTGTTTCTTTAGTCTTCTGGGTCTACACTGGCCCTCCAGGCCCCACCCCCACTTTTGTCGCTCAGCCAATGGTCTCACCTAACACTAGATTAGTGGTTCTCAAACTTTTTCTATTGGTGACCCCTTTTGGACCCTTAGGGGCCGGGCTCGGGGGCGTGGCATGGACCGGGCTGGGGGGGGTGCCAGAACCCCCCCCCCCAGGGCAGGGGTTGAGCTGGGGGTGTGTGGGTGTAGGGGTGCCAGCCCCCCCGGGGTGGGGGCTGGGCTCAGGAGAGGGTGCCAGCAACCCCCCGGGACAGGGGACGGGGCCCGGGGTGCCGCCGGCAGCCCACCGTGGCAGGGCCTGGAGCCGGGGCTTGGGGCGCTGCTGGCAGCCGGCTGCGGCAGGGGCCAGGGCCGGGGCTTGGGTAGGGTGACCAGATCTCAAGAGCAAAATATCAGGACACATTGGGCGAGCGGGGGGGGGGGGGGAAGCAATGGGGGGGCGGTGCAAGGATATTTTGGCACCCTAGGCAAAAATTTTACCTTGCACCCCCCTCCCCTTTTCCCAGAGCATTGCTTATTATAATTTGTAATGAATATTGGATAATGTAATGTAGCATGGGGCAGAGGGTTGGGGTATGGAGGGGGCACTGGCTGGGACTGGGGATAAAGTGGTTGGGGTGTTGGAGGGGCTCAGGGCTAGTGCAGAGGGTTGGGATGTGGGGGCAGGGCTCTGGCTGGGGCTGGAGATGTGGGGTTTGGGGTGCTGGAGTGGGTCAGGGCCTGAGTAGAGGGTTGGGGTGTGGTGGGGCGGGGTAAGCTCTTGCTGGGGTGTGGGCTCTGGGGTGGGGCAGGGCTGGGGATGAGTTTGGGATGGGTGCAGGCAGGCTGCTCTGGGACTGGGGCCAGAGAGGAGGACTCCCCCCAGCCCTTTCCCTGCCAGCAGCAGCAAGCTCTGGGGCAGGGCCCCCCCATCTCCTGCTCCCCCAGCAGAAAACTCACTAACCCTTGTCACTGGAAGATGGCGGGCACTAGGACCCAGCGGCAGCAGTTGCTGCAGGGAGGCAACATGTTGCTGCAGGGAAGAGAAGGGAGGCTTCTGACTGCCCCTGGCCACGGAAGGTCTAAGGGGGCAGCAAGGGGAGGCCGGGGGACCCATGGGGGAGTCACTGGGGGAGGGGGCAGCCGGAGCCAGGTTGCGAGGGGGGACTCTCTGCCCTGGTGCTGGCTGCATGCTGGGCCCCCGCCCCTGCAGCATGCCCCGGGCGGCAGAGAGCTCTCCGGCCGGGGGACGCAGTCCACCTTCACCTGACTCTGACTCTGCCAGAGGGGAAGGAGGGGAGAGGGCTCTCTGCCGCCCCGCCTTCCTCTGCCGGTGCAGCAGGGGCCGGGGCTTGGGGCGCCGCCAGCAGGGGTTAGGGTCGGGGCTGGCTGCCGGCAGCAGGGGCTCGCGACCCCCACATAATCGGGTCGCGACCCCTCGAGGGGTCCCAACCCCCAGTTTGAGAACCAATGCACTAGATCTTAGAACAGAGAATACATCTCAGAGAGTCTTGAGCCCGGTTTCAGCCAGGCACAGCCCCCCTCCTCCTGAGGGTCCATCTGTCACACTTCTCTCTCCTTCTTAGGGCAGGGTCTCCCCCAGGCCGCCCTACGTGGAGAGATTTCTCTTGCTTATTGTCAGGCTTCCTGCCTCAGACAGTCTCAGATCCCTCCTCAGCCAGCAACCTGCTGCCCTTTATAGGGAATTTACTTTCTCAGGTGGGGCTTAGCCTGCAATCAGGGCTGGCTTAATGCCAGGCCGTCCAGCCCTGGGGAAAGCCACCGTTATGAGCCTCCTTTTTCAGATGGGGAAACGGAGGCACAAAGTGGAGAAATAACTTGCCCAAGGTAACACGGTGAGTCAGTGGCAGAGCCAGAATAACCCCCCCCCCAACACACACACAACTGTCTTACTTCCCATCCTGGGCTCTGACCACTAGCTAAGAGTTCCTCCTCCTCTGTAGCTGGAGGTCAGAGAGATCTGAATTTCCATTCAGTTCATCAGGCACCTTGTGGGCTAAGGGTTTCGTGCTGTTGCTTGAGTGAATTTAGCTCCCAAGTAAGCAGGTCTAGCACTGGTCTGAGCCAGGCGTAGTGCTGGCTGGTACCATGTAAGCTCCCTTGCCGAGCACCCATATTCTTCCATCACCCTTTGCTCCAATCAGTCCTGATCTACAGCCTCTCCTGCTGCTCCAGACCCTTGGGCCACCCCAATGCTGCCACTGGGCCTTAATTCTGACCGCACAATCCCTGCTAAAACCCTCACGCCATCCATCTTGCCCAATGCATTTGGGACACGACAGGCTCTCCTGTCCTGGTGCCCCACACAGCTCGACCCTGGCATCTCACTCCCACCCCCACTCCCCGAAAAGACAAGGCTATGGACCTCTGTGTTCTTAAGGGCTGTCATGTGACACTGTCTGTCATAATCCTATCGGTTGTAGCGTGAGCCCTGATGTTAACAGTAATCTGTCTGGCTTTAAAAAAATGGTACCGCAGATGCACCGTCCCCATTGTGAAATGTCAGGGAGTGCAGTGTAACACACTGTATGACTGGAAATAGTCACTCGACATTCATTTTTTATTGCTACATGTGCTGATCTGAAAAATCAACACTAAGTGATGTACAGTGATTCATTCAAGCAGAAGTATTCAAATGCAGAGGCTGGGCGAAAGCACAAAGGCGATGCATTGCAAGTATACGGCCAGCCTCCTTGGCGCTGCAAGAAACAGGGGCATTGTTCTTACAAAAGGGTCCGCAGATCCCAGGGCCCACAGCCACAAGCGAGTGCGCAGAACGATGGGGAATAAAATGCCACAAAGGATCGCGAAGATCAGGTGCAAGAGAACAAGGTGCTAGTAATAACCCCAAGCTCTTATATCAGCAGGCCTCAAAGTACTTTACAAAAGAGGTCACTCTCATTGGCACCACTCTAGCGAAGGGGGAAACTGAGGCACAGGGAGGCGAAGCAACATGCTCACAGTCACCCAGCAACAGAGCCACAAATAGAATCCAGGTCGCTTGAGTTCCAGGCTAATGCCGTACTCATCAGTTGTTTTAAAATCCCAGTTTCTCTCATGCTTTGTTCCATCTGTTTTAGGTACATGTTTTAAAGAGGCTGTTGGTCACTAGATCACAGGGTCGTAAATGGAGGAAATGCAGGGGCCTAAACCCACTGAGAACCCACAAGGTGATAAGTGGTTGGTCATGTCTCTAAAATGGGCCAATAGTGAGATTTCACCTTGAGACAGGTAAATGCAAGAGGCCAAGCGCCAGTGGAGGAGAAACACTGACACCTGAGTATAGAGGAGCGAACCTTGACGGGTAAAGTTGGTTTGGTCGAGGGCAAAAAAGGGAGAAACATGGGCAATAAAGTGACCTAAGGTTGACAGCAGACCGTAAGTTAGACACAAAGTGGCTGCAACAAAGGTCAGTGCAATTTTGGGTTTCATGCACAAGGGGCTGAGACTAACTCCAGTGAAGTTCACTGAAGCACCTTCCTCAGGTGTAGCTCTTACAGTTTGCAGGAGAGCAGGTGTCCAGAGAACCAGCTAGTGGGCAGGAGAGGGTCTCTATCCTGAAGGCTTGTTAAAGTGCCTGGAGCGGTGGGCCTAGCACCAGATTGTGGAATTAACAGACATGAATGCCAGGTTTTTTGGCCAGGTAGCAGAGCAGATGGTGCAGTGGAACGGCGTCTCTGTGGGGCCCTTGCTGGTGTCCTGAGGTGTGGGGAGATTTGGGGATCAGCCTTCAGCATTGCACATCATTGATTTAGGTCATAATTTGGGGGCGGAGCTTTTTTGAAAATCGGGTCATCAGTGTCACCACTTTTGAGGATCTGGCCCCCACCGAGGTGCCTCAATGGGAGCTGAGCTCTTTTGAAAATTTGGCCCTGCAAGGGAAAGGGAGGATGCCAATCTGAGGATTGTAATGGATGGCGGGGTGAATGGATAGCTGGAGCCATCCATCCATCCAACTAACCACTCAAGGCATTTATAACTCTCAGCGGTGTGTATTCTAACAGACCCTTTGTCATCATGATGGGAAATCCCAAAAGGACGTGGCCTCCTTGCAGATCAAGTGCCGTCTAGATCCACCCGTTAAGAAGGTCACATCCCCGACTAATTATTATTATTATTATTCTATTACTGGGGGGCATGGATCAGTCGTTCATCTTGTGCTCGCTGAGGACGCTAATGATCCAACCCGCAGACCAAATTCGGTGATGAATCCTGGTCCAGCGCTCCCTGAGGCATGTTGCACATATGTTAAGAGAAAGATTATATTGTTTGTACCACAGTGAAGCCTAGAGGCCGTGGGCAGGGGTCTGGGCCCTATTGCGCTAGGTGCTGTACACATATATAAAGCAGAAACGGCCCCTGCCCCAAATTGCTCATTATCTTACCATGAGGGACAACTAACTTCCATGTTCATTGACATGGAAGAGTTAACAGCAGAGCTGCATGGCTTGTTCCACGTCTCATAAAGCTTCCTGGTCACCCAAGAAATCATGGCTGTCAGTCGTCCATTTCTTCCCTTACCTCCTTTGCACCAACAGAAATCCTGGTATATCTCTGACCAGGCTGCGAGGCCTCCTCTGTCGCATTGTGGGAGGATGTTCCTTCCTGACAACCCTTATTGAATTGCTCCTTCAGTCGAGGGGAGGAAGAATTGGCATCTCCGAGTCTTGCTTTTAAGTGCCTCTCTCCTGTTGACATGAAGGAGTATTTCATGTAGCCTGGCAGCCGTGTTACAGCAGAGTGGTTATGATTGTATTCAGAAGTAATTGGCGAAACAACAATTGACAGGAAGGCTTTTTGAGTATCACATTTCCTTTGTGTTCGGCCTTGCCTGCAATAAAAGCTCCATTAGCCCCTGAAGGATAGAGATGGAACTTTTTTCATGTACTGCAGTTTGGTCTGGACACACATTTCCAGGTTCAATGCCCTCTTCGATTTGTGAGCTGTGCAGGGGACGTTGCGTTGTTCCTCAAGGGCTCGTCGGAGGTGTTTGTCTCATCAAGCGTCTATTCTCAGTTTACATCTCTACCACATTTCTCATCTCTGCAACTTCTTCAGACTAGGAACAAATATCCCATCCCCTTAGGTGGGGTGGCTTGTAGGAAACCTGGAATGGATGCTTTGGGGCATGGCAATGGACTTGTTCCAAGTTAATGGGAGCATTTTCATGGTCTTCAATGAGTTTTGGATCAGATTCTATATTTTGGTTGTTCCAAAGTCCAGGGCTTCATCCCTCTGCCTCTTGACTGAAATGCTGAGTGGGGATATTTTCCTGAGTCAGGGTCCAAATCAGGAATGTGGTCACTTGGGGTTTCATGCCACTAGCAGGGATCCAGCTCAGATCCTCCTTCTCCAAAAGCACAGGTCCTTGCCACTTGAGCATTGACAGTATAGGGCCTATGACCCACAGCCAAACAGTTCTGGTTCCGTATGGCCCAGCTGGGCTGTGACGGGACTGTGAAGAACCCGGGATCACTAAGAAAAAAAAATCAGCAACTGGCCCTTGTACTAGGTTTGCTCTGGTTACATCTTCAAGGATCCTTGTAAGGAAAAGGGCTAGATGCTTGTTTGGGTTTTGAATGGAAGCTTCTCCTTTATGTTCCTTGGGCCCACGAACTAGGCTCACAGAGACCGGATCTGTAGGGACTGAGTCTACATGAATTGAAGTCTTTCCCTTGACTTCAACGGGCTTGAGATTTGTGTAGGAAGCACTTTGAGGCCTTGGGACCAGGGAACTGTGCCTGGGCAAAGCCTCGTCATTACTTTGCAATAATCGAGCTGGCAAGTGGGACTCTGATGGTGTGAGGCTTGCAGGACAGCGGAGGGCAGATGCCATAATGGAAAGGAAGTAAAGGGAAACGGGAACAGATCGCAGCCCCATTGCTTTTTAATGTTTATTTTTTTCTGCCTGAGAAAAGAGAGAGAGAGAGAGAGAGAGAGAGAGAGAGGCAGAAATGAGCAAGTGTCCAGTTCACCATCTCAACAACCATCTTTCTGTTTATGTAACTACGAGGAACCCCTTTTTACAATAAATAGAGAGAAAAAGAGGTTTTTTGGGGTGGATCCTGTGACTTATTAGGAATGTATCATAGAATATCAGGTTTGGAAGGGACTGTAGGAGATCATCTAGTCTAGACCCGGGGACCAAGCCCACTGTCCCTGAGAGATTTCTGCCCCAGATCCCTAAATGGCCCCCTCAAGGATTGAGCTCATAACTGGGGGTTTTGCAGGCTAATGCTCAAACCACTGAGCTGTCCCTCCCGTTTGTATGTAGAGCACACATGGCCCTTTTCACACAAATGGCGCCTAGGTCCCTTTCCTACAGGGTGTGCAGCCAAACAGAGAACAGACACTCAGAGTGGGGAAAGGTGTCATTTGGGCTGACTTGGAATCTAGGTTTTCTCTATGTGCACGGAGCACTGGGGACAGAAAGCCCACCTGCTTCTGAGGTAAAGATGTTATTTTGACACTGATGAACACAGATTGCCAGCACCATGCTCTCAAACAGAAGCAGCAAGAATAGACAGCCTGGAAAGCATATGTGAGACTTTAATGTGTCTGGAATATTTGTTGCCTGAGGGCCTGCAGCGGTGGACTCCCTTTAAAACCTTGCCGCGGGCTGATCTCATTTGCAAATACGAGTTCAGCGAGCATCCCTTTGCCCCGTTCTACCTCGCTACTCCAGACTTGTCTCCTTCTGTTCACACTAGAATCCCAGCCAGTTTCTCTGACATCTCCTTCTGGATGTCCAGCCAACCATTTAAACTCAACATGCCCAAAACACAGCTCTGAATCTTCCTCACCCCTGTGATACCACCACCATCCTGCCTGCCACTCAGGCCTGTAGGTTGGACATCATTTTGACACCCTCTTCCTAGGTCCTCACATCCGGGCTGCGTCTCAATCCTCGCTAATCTTCTCGAATCCTCTGCAAATCATCTCTAAGATGTGACCTTTTCTCGCCATCCCCACAACCAAATCTCTCATCATCTCCCATCTTGACTCCTGCCGCCGCCTCTTCTCCGGCCTTGACAAATGCAGTGTTGCCCCCCCCCCCCCCCCCCGTGCAAGCAAAGATCATTTTACTGGCTCAGCACGGCAGATATTTTACAGTCTCCTCAGCTCATTTTTTGAAAGAAAAACAGGCTAGACCCCCTTCAAAGTTACACTCGGTGTACCACACATAATGGCACTGGACTCCACGGAATCACTCCTGATTTACATCAGTGGCAGTGGAGAATCGGGCCCCGTTTTGTTTGCATTGCAGGTTTGTCTCATGCGGTGGAGTTGCTGTGTCCTATGTCTGCCATGTGGGGGGCTGTAGAAAGGCCTGATCTCAAGGCGGAAGCCATACCTGGCCAGCTCCATCCACACCATAGTGTAGGACAGTTTGTTACATGCAGGGAAACAAACATAACCTCATCTACCATTCTGGTGATGATGGAAACCAATCCTGTGGCTGGATTTGATTTGCCAATGGGTGATGAAGTATAATTTCTAACACGAGTCGCTATGCCAGTGAGGATGTTGCAGGAAAGAGGGTGTAACCCCACCTGTAGGCGTTAACTGATGGCTTGCAGCGGCCAGGAAATAATTTTGCCTTCTCTCCCTTTCCATTGCAGTTAAACTAAGTAGCCATGTTATTTCTGTTCACTTCTTTCCCCTCAAGGATCAGAGACAAGCCCTACTGGACGTACACAGAATGGAATCCTACATTGCTACTACCTCTATAAACCCTAGCCTATCACACCTGCACCCACCCCAGCTTTGGGAGGCCCAGAGCTGTCTATGTGCCACCTCAAGATTCTTGGCAATAGGGGGGGAATCATAGAATATCAGGGTTGGGAAGGGACCTCAGGAGATCAACTCGCTCAACCCCCTGCTCGAAGCAGGACTAATCTCCAATTCAACAGCTTGTTTTGCCCCATGTCCCTAGATGATCTTCTCAAGGACTGAAATCACAACCCTGGGCTTAGCAGGCCAATGCTCAAACCACTGAGCTATCCCTCCCCTCACTTGCTCTTTTATGGTAGCGCTCTGGCTGCCCTAGAGCCATGGCTCAGGAATGAGCCCCCCCCCCCGCCCGCCCCGTTTTCTTGGTGTACGACTGTGTGACCCTGCCATACTAAATCCACAGAGATGTCTCTGTGGCAGAAGTATTGGGAATTGCAAAGGCTGGATGTGAGTCCAGCTCAGGGCTTTCCAGAGCTGAGGATCTGGTTTCGACCCATCTAATCGAATCACTCAGTGTCTCATATGCTCATCCCCACAGCAGTGAATCTAAGTGTCCAGGAGAAAATGAAGGGTTAGATGATCCATGTCAGATTCTGTTCCGCTCCTTAAGCTGCTACAGCTGCTGTGACTTAAAGAATCTCTCCCTCCTCGGGAATGACACGGGCCATGCTCCAGCCTTCGTCGCGGTGTGGGGCAATGTATTTTTCACCTCTGCTAGATGTCATCACTTTGACTTGCTCAGTAGTAACGTAAGCAAACCCTGACTGTATCTGGGCCAGTTGGGAAGCACTCACAGTTCAGATCAGGGTGGGAAGCCTCTCTAAGCTCCACCGTCTATAGTGCGAGGAGCTGAATTTTCTCCTGCTGGAAGGAGAGAAACTGCAGACACTTTCTAGCGTTTCTCGGATTGATGTATTTCACTTATGACCACAAGGGGACCTCCGTACATCAGCCATCTGCGCCTTCCTTCACATCCACATTCCACCTGCAGCCCTGCAATGGTAACGCGCACCCTGGACTCCTGATTAGATGTAGGATGCGGCTAAGACTGAGGGGCCTTTTCGAATCCCAGTGCAAATCCTTTGTTTCGCTCCTTGGAAAATCCCACCTCGGGTTGCAAAAGAATAAGGCCAGCAAGACTCCGGCCGGCAGGAAGATGTCGACAGAGCGGTGCGGCTGCTTCCTTCTCCAGTCGCTTGATCTGAACCGGACACCTGGCAGTGACTAAAATTTGCTTCTGATTATTCAGAGGTGCCTTGCGCCCGAGGCTAGGTCTTGACGTACGGCGGCATGCAGGGTACAGACGCTCCATGTGGCGCTACACGCTGCAGGGAAAGGCAGCCACATTGATCACTGCGGTGTGTAGCCATGGCCGCAATGAAAGGCCACACAGCGGGGACACAGGACACGGCAGTACACGGTGGCGTGTAGAGTACACGACGCTACTGGAAATAGTATGTAGATGGGGTTGGCGCTGCTTGGGCCTGGAGAGATCCCGTGTAAGATACTCCGTTTACCTAAGTGGTGCCTCACCGGCTACGTGGCTATTTATGGCCCTGCTAGCTGGAGTTGTAGTGTCGGTGCTCTACACCCCATCAAATAGCTCCAGAGTGTCCCTGTGACCTGCTATTACTCACCCACTTTCTCCTGTGACTGGCTGCCCTGAACAAGCCCGAGCGCTGAGGGACAGGGAAGCAATAATCATGCAGTTCTGGACTCCTGTGGTTCTGGGGTGACCAGATGTCCCGATTTTATAGGGACAATCCCGATGTTTGGGTCTTTTTCTTATATAGATTTCCACCCCCAGCCCCATTTTTCACACTTGCAGTCTGGTCACCCTATGTGGTTTGCTTGACCCTGTGTGTTGCTGGCTGGTATTTGAAGTCACAGAGGACGCAGGAAAAGAAAACCCTGGGGGATATAGCACCGCAGCAACCCCTTCCATCCAGCAGTCCTGCAGGTGGTGCATTGGGCCCTTAGGTGCCAGACCCAGCCTGGAGTTGTTTAGAGCAGCCCTGGGCTATAGTACATTGGGGGCTGAAAGATGCCAGGGTCACAGCTGCAAACTGCTCCTCCCCAAATACTCCCAGTGCATGATGGGAACTACGGAGAATGGCAATGTGGGGAGGTTCAAATCCTGCTCCAGATCCAACCCAGACATCTCAACTCGGGGTTCAAGCCAAACACAATCTCAGCTCTAACCGGCCCTGAACTTTGGCATGGTTTACGTTGGGATCGGGATCTCGAACCAAACATTGCAACACAAATGGGTCTGTCATTTCATCCCCTCTGGTTCACCCCCCCATTTTCATCCCCCCATTTTGGTCCCGATGTTGACCTCACTCTGGTTTCACACTGATTTTGAAGTCTTTGCTCCAGAGACTCTCCGCTGGATTAAAGAGGGAGGCTGCCCACAAGTTGTATTCCGGACTGCGCTCGGGGCTGTCTCCCTGGGCTACATAACAAGGTAAAGTTTGATTCATCAGCACAGCTTGAACTTTCCCTCAGAATTGTACCTCAGCGAAGTTCCGCCTGTCACACAATCGGTTGCCATGACACTTTGTGGATCTGCTGAACAGGCGCAACGGATGAAAGAATAACCTGAATGTTGGCTTGTGACAAGTTCAAGCTTCGTCACAAGAATGCTTCCCGTTGGCCATGAATATGTATGCTGATCACCGGCTACACACTCTGTTCATCCAGTGGAGGCAAAGATGTCTCCTTTGGGATGACCCTGAGGTCCTTGCATCCTTTAAAGTGATAGTTTGAAAATATGAAAGCTATTTGGTAGCCCGTTGTGCACAGACTATCTATAGCCACGGTAAGACCTTGCATTTGCATTTAAGCTTAGAGATGTGAACTAGCTGGGGTGGCGAATTGAAGCAGTCAGTTTGGGAGGAAATCCTTCCTATTGGGAACTGAATGATTTTTCCAAGCCTAAAGGAAGACTGGATTAGTTTTCCTTCCCATGTAAGAAGTTGAGGGCATAGTAATATAAATGGAGATTGGTATATCTCCATTTATATTTATATTATATATTATCCCTCTTATTGGCACGGGAAGGTTGGTTGGGGGGTGGGAGGAGATTTGCCACTATTACACAGGTGCTGACTTTACAATGGGCTGGGGGGTGCTCGGTGTAACACGGGTAACAAGAAGGGTTTCTTCAGGTATGTTAGCAACAAGAAGGGTGGCATGGTATGGTATTGTCACTCTTACTTCTCTGCTGCTGCTGGTGGCGGTGCTGCCTTCGGAGCTGACCACCCGGCGAGTGAATGTGGAGGATGGTTTCAGGGTTTCTTAAACTGGGGGTCGCGACTGTAGAAGAGGTAACTTTCTCAAGGTCACAGGCATCACTGGGACTAGAGTCCAGGTCTCCTGATTCCCAGACCTCACCCTAACCACTAGAACGTGCTGCTTCGTAATATAAAGGTAGGGGTGAACAGTGCAGGTTACTCAGGGCAGGCATTGCTTTTTGCTAATTTGTATTGAGTCAGACACAGTGGCCTTCTTCTCTTGCTGCCGTCAACTACCTCTGATGTATCAATCCTGCCTACCTAGCTTTGGATGCCACCAGTCTCCAGCCTGAAGCTGAGCAACTTCCAGTGCACTCTTCCTCCTGGTCAGGTCCTGAGGATGGGAGGTGAGTAGATGGGTAGCTTCCCCTTTTCCAGCCTGTGCATAAACAGAGGCCTTCAATCTCCTGGGCCGTTAAGACAACATCTCCAACCATTGCCAGTGAAAAACATTTCAATGCAAACGTTCCCTCTCTGAAGTGTCCACTGATGCAGACACCTCTGTGAGCGGAGACCACATTTCACGCTGATCAGTAGCAGCCATCGAATGTCAGCGGACTCTGTCACCGTTCTGAGTCCAACTGTGCAGCATCAGTTAGTTTCGGGCTTGCTTTCCTTTTGATGTCTCTCCAGCGCTTATGATTATTACATCTGAGCAAACCTCCAGCCGTCGACGGTTGGCATTTGTTCCTCCTTCATCTCCCAGGTCTGCGACTGCAGTGGCAGCACCGTTTAGAGCTGATTTCTAATAGCTTCGTTACTGCCTTTTGCTGATTGAAGGCAGCGACACACAGGCTGAAATAAATAGGGGGGGAAATGTGGTTTGTTAGAGATAACTAGAACTGTCTGTCAGATAAAAGACTATTGAATCTAATAGATAGCAGGATCGATTCAGCAGTCCTCTATAGGAACTTCTAATGAGGTTCTGATTTAAAAAAAACCCCAATCCCTAACTTTAAAGGGCTCATTCTGCCATTTCTACCAAAAAAGTAATGTGCGGTACTATTTCTTCCAACTTTTATGAGAAAATGTGGTCATGAACATGGTCTTTTGTATGCTCTTAATGAAGGCTTATCAAAACTCAGGAATGTCTCTTATAGAAAGGCCTGTAGAACTGAATATTAAATTGAATATTAAATATGGAATACAAGTTGTTGTAGGAATTACTCAACCAACAAACATACCCCCCTCGGTAGGATGTGAAAGACATGTCTCCTTTCCACAGCCCTTTAAGGTAGACTATAGAGTTTAACAGGGAATTATATGCCAGTTGCACAATTGTATAAATTGGCTGAAAAATCCTGTTGAATAATGACTTGCTGTTAAAGTCTGCAGGGCTATGCCCTAAAGGGGAAGAGTGCCCATCGTGTAGCAGGTTAGCAAAGCAAATGCATGAAAAAACCGGAAAATGGAAGTGGATCAAGAGTGGAAAAATGGATGAATCCTGCATGTGTGCTGAGGAGGCCATCGGGTGGCTAGCCTGTCTCCTCAGCCCAGGAAGGGTTCGACACCAAACCCAGAGTCTGTTCTGGCCCTTCTCTTACAAAGGAACATCACAACAAAGTTATTTCCTGGACCTAAGCAGGCTATAGGGGAGATGGCTTTTGCCGTGGCCTTTCCCATCCCTCCACAGCCTGTCATGAGAGCCAGGCTGCTTCCTGCAACTCTCCTCTGACTGAGCTCTCTCGGTTCTTTATAAGCATCACCTGACCCATTCCCAGCTGGAGCTGAGAGGACAGTATGTCCTTCAAGAGTCAGACCACTCTGTTACAGGGGCCATCAAATGGCTAGCAAGAACTTGTGGGGGCTGTGTACCTCTCATTCCCTCCCCCCACTGGTTGTGTTTATAGCAGGTTGAATAAAAAATAAAAATAATCATTTTTGGGTGAAATTATTTTGCAATTCTCCGCATTGTTCCCCCCTTCCATGTTTTTTAATTTGCAGGATTCTGAACAGATTCCTGGTTCGTCGACAGCCATGGACAAAATATTTGTCAGTTGTTTTCCTACTTTCCCCAGAAGAGGATGCCACGGTCCAGGGAGCGACGTGGATCCTAGAGAGTGACAATGGGCGAGACACCACTAGCTGAGGGTGTGCTGATGAAACGAGAACTAATTCCCAGGACAGCCAGCAGGAGGTGCCGTGGTGTTGAGTCCTATCCCGTAACACTTTCAAACAACTCTGGGGTCCCGAACCTGTGTTTGGGACAACGCCGTCAAATCCCCGTAGACAATCTTTCCCTTCTGCGCCTTTCCCAAAAGCCTCAAGCAATTTTTAATCATCCTCCCACAGTGAGGTTATTTTACTTATCTGGTGTTTTATTTAATGCAATCCACCCCCCCCCCCACCCGTCTCATAGCCCAAGGGGAATACGATGGATGGAGTCTCGTGCAGTCAGTACCTGCCAGGTTCATGTGCAAAGGCCTTCTAAAATCCACTCCTCAGTGCTAGCCACTAGCCTGCAAAAGTGTTATCATAGCTGCCCTGGGACTATTTGACTTATTCAAGGCATCCTTTCTGAAGGTGCTGTAACCAAATGAGGCTTAGCTGTAGAGATGCTCATACTTCTCTTTCATCTTATGCGTAGTTTAGCACACCCTTGACTCAAAATCTTTAACTGGCAGTGAAACTTTTTTTGGCTCATGGGCCTTTAAGGGATCATTCC
The DNA here is from genome assembly GCA_032164245.1 of Sternotherus odoratus. Taxonomy (NCBI): domain Eukaryota; kingdom Metazoa; phylum Chordata; order Testudines; family Kinosternidae; genus Sternotherus; species Sternotherus odoratus. Next base: position 100,785,650 of record JAVMKO010000005.1, read on the forward strand.
CAGTCATTACGCTAACCTATGAATATCCACATTGTGCTTCTTAAATGATTCAGGTAAGGAGGCAGCATACCAACTGCACCTGTGACATCTGGTAGCGAGGCACCAGAACTCTCCCTTTGATCTCTAACCTGGAGTTTAAAAAGAAAAATGTGCTCCCATGTTAAAAATTCAGCTCCTTCTGAAATCTTTTCACTCTGTCTCCCGAGGGGTCAATTAAGGCAGCTCTCTCTCTTTCCTACCGCCCCGGCGAAAAAAATAGAAGCTCTTCTGCTCCTCTAGTTTTGATTAACTATGTTGTTATAAACAGGTGATGCAGCACAAGTGAGGGGCTCTCATCTGCTTTCTCCCCTTGCTGAGGCCCTTGGAAATGAGTCAATTAATTTGAACCCGTCCATCCCAGTGCTTGAAAAGGTGCAAAGGCGGCAAATCTCTTGAATCCCGCTGAGGCCTCAGGGCGGGGAACACAATCCGCTGTGGGGGAAACACACACACCTGCCCATACAGTCAGGCAAAGGCCCTTAGAATCTTGCAGCTATCCCCAGCTTACGAGATTTCCCTGGCTTCGTATTTCCGTGTCAGCCATGTTCTGAAGCAGGCATTTAAATTTTTATGAAGTGCCTGCATTATTATCTTAATAAATCCTCGTTTGCTTTGCTGAATGCATCCCCATTGATGTTAAGAGTTTGTGAAAATTAAACTGGCAGTATATCTTCTTAATCAGACAAATGTGTAGATACAAAGAAACAAATGTCAGCTGGAAATGGGGATTTGCGGTGAAGAGATCTTCTTCCAAACTTGTCTTAAAAGGTTCATTTGGGTGCTGCTGGTATTCAAAGGAAGAGTCGAATCATACCTTATCATTAGTTAAAACGATGAATGGCTCGCACTGCTGTGCTTTGCATCTCAGCCCTGCTGAATTATTTATACCTGAAAATGAGTTGCATAATTATTGCCCTATAAAAGTTACGCTGATTTCATATTTCAGAGGTGAACAGCCGAGGCTGGGTCCAGCATATCTTTGATCTAGCCTGTCCTTTAAGGTCCACTAATTTACAAGCTTAATTGGTGGTGGATGTATAAGGTGACAGGGGAATGTTGATGAATGATTTTTTTTATTCAGAATGGCTTTTGGCTTTCTAAAGCAAGATGTCTGCTGGGTGGATTTTTGTTCTTTCTCATTCAAATCATGGCTTCAAAGCAAGGGGGCTCATTCGATATGCTGTGCAAAGGAGTGCTAATGGAATCATTCCAATAGGCCAGGAAGCTAAATGTGGCTTGACCTGTTGGAATGTTCTAGTGAGAGGCAGCATGGGCCGGCGGATAGGCCACCCGAATGACTCCAGACTGTACAAGACTCAGCTTTGCTCTCTTATCCATTGCGTCCCAGCGCGAGTTCATGGCCAGTTGGTTACTCTTCAGGACTCCTAAGCCCCTTGCTGGGCCATGGTTTTCCAAAATACTGTTCCCCATCCTGCAGGTGTGGCCTACATTTTTGGGTCCGAGATCATAGAATCATAGAAGATTAGGGTTGGAAGTGATCTCAGGAGGTCATTTAGTCCAAACCCCCGGCTCAAAGCAGGACCAACCCCAACTAAATCATCCCAGCCAGGGCTTTGTCAAGCCTAACCTTGAAAGCCTCTCAGAATGGAGATTCCACCACCTCCCTAGGTAGCCCATTCCAGGCCTTCACCACCCTCCTAGTGAAATAGTGTTTCCTGATATCCAACCTAGACCTCCCCCTGACATTGGGGAAGAATGGGGTGGCACGAGAAGACGTTCCCGACAATGGGGTGTGATGGCGGCTCCTCGATCCCAATACTTCACTATAATCAGCCAGCCTGACGACCTGCAGACCACACGCTGTGGAATTCCAACCAGCAGTTCCTGCCGTGGAACGGATGGTTCTTCCGTTCTTCTACGCATGACGACTTGCAGCCCCTGGTTCTGATACTGGGATGCTAGCAGGTGGCCCCACCAGCCTGGAGTTACTTTCCTGGGTGTGGGGAACTTCAGCATAGTGAAACCGGAGACGCCACAGAGGAAATCATGGCTCTGACAGATTCTTAGGGCTTTCACTCACATCTGATTTTACACCAAACCCCACCCTTCCTGAGGTGCCTGGTGGGGTTAGAACAAAGCACCCAGCTGGATCTCTCCTGAAAAGGGAGCTTTGATCCACAAGACCTTAGGAGGTGCTATTTTTTATTGGTGTGGTAGCATGGAGCCTTAGAACAGCTTCCCCCTGCCTTCACCTCTTTTTTTTTAACAGACCAGTGCACATGAGAAAGTGCCTGCTTGGAATTTGCAAGGAAAACGCCAGTGATGAAAACATTACCTGAAATAAGACAAAGTGAGTCCTTGCAGGGCTGTCACTGCAGAGGCAGGAAGAGAAGGGGGAGGAGGTGGAAACGGGGGAAAAGAAAAATCGGAGCTCTAAAACGTCTAAATGTTTGTCTCTTCTCAAGGCTGGTCTGTGAGCACAGGATGTTCTCCGTTTACTGTGCAGGTTACAGCACTGTTCAAACAAACACTTCCTAATGGTCTTTTCCCGGGGGGGCCCCTATACATCTTGCTGTGCCGTGTATTTATCAGGACACCAGTGTTGCTCTTAACAGGAACATCATGAACTCGAGATGACTCACGCATGGAATGGGTGGAAACAAAGACATTAAGCCCCAATCCTCTTCCCAGAGCGGTGGCGTCAGGGATGGCTGCGTGGCTGAAGGACCCAGTGCCAGCCCACAGTACCCACCCCTTCTCCAACCTGAGGTTTCACAAACTTTGCAGAATGAAGGGAAGTGCTGGAAACTTGCAAATGGCCTATCAACCTTGGATTAACTTCTAAATACAATTGCATGCAAGATTGGCCAGTGATCCAAATGAGGTAACCTGTGTTGCGTTGTCACCTGCACAGGTAAAGATTCCAACAGATGCAAACTGCCCAGTTCATCGTAGATAGTAGTCCTTGGTGCCTCTGCGAACTGGCTTAACCCCCTGGACTTCAATGGGGCTGCAGCTCCATTGACACCAACTGAGGAAGACGCCTGTAGTTTTATTCTTGCAGATGCAGGCAAGTTCTGCTTGCTACAGCCCAGAAAACGGGAGAGCAGCCCTTGTCCACATCCTGACATGTTCTCTGAAACCTCTCTTTGGAGCATGTATTAAAAGAAGAACGATCCTACCCCTTAAAGCCTGCTATATTATTCCAGTGGACCCCACCCATTGCCCCTTATCCGGGGTGCCGGGGGAGGCGGGTTGCAGAGTTCTAGAGTGCACTTAGCTACTGGGGCTTTCCTAAGGGGAACAAGATTTGGGGGTGAATGAGCCTTAACGCTTTTTGCAACTAGTTCCCAATTTTTGGCCCCTTTGCGAGTTTGCTGCGGTATAAAGCTATAGAGGGTGTTTGAATGACCCCACGTACCACATTTAGCCCAGGGACTCGGTCTCTTCTAATTATTGTCCTTTTGTACTACAGAAAGCACTGGGGGGGGGGGGGGAACAGGATTGAAAAATTAAAAAAACCCAGGTTAAGCACAGCACAAAGCTGTTGTGATCACCTATTTTCAGTCCTTGATTTTCCTGTTTTCTGAGGCTCAGTGTTTGAAAACGGTTCTTTGCCTGTGAGCTACAGAAACTTTCTATTTGATCCTTTTTCTATCAAGGGATCCCAGCTCCCGCTGTCTCAGTCCACTCTGCCTGCAAGCAAATGGGATCTAACTCAGAGAGGGCTTTGAAAGAAAGGACCTATCAATGTACTGAATACAGCTGTGGAAAGAGAGGACAAAAGGAGATCCCAGAGAGTGAAGGGAGACCGCTCCGTTCAAACGTTAAAGGGGAAAGTGAGATGGATTAAAGGGACCTATCTCAGGAGGTGCTGAGCAGTTCCAGTTTCACTGACTAATGTGGACACTGGGACTGGTTATATCCGAGGACCACATCTGGGTAGGGAAATTGTTTGGCGGGCCATGAATGCTCATGGAATTGGGGTGTGGGGTGTGGGAGGGGATGAGGGCTCTGGCTGGGGGTGTGGGTTCTGGAGTGGGGCCATAAATGAGGAGTTCAGGATGCAGGGGATTGAGGTGCAGGGGGTGAGGGCTCCAGCTCAGGAGGAGGTTGGGGCTGGGGATGAGGGGTTGGAGGTGCAGGAGGGTGCTCTGGGCTAGGACCAAGGGGTTCGGAGGGAAGGGGGAGGCTCAGGGGTGCAGGCTCCAGGCAGTGCTTACCTCAAGCAGCAGCACCATGTCCCTGCTCCAGCTCCTATGCGGAGGTGTGGCCAGGTGAATCAGCGCACTACCCCATCCACAGGCACCGCCCCTGCAGCTTCCATTGGCCATGGTTCCCAGGCAGTTGGAGCTGCGGGGGCAGTGTGCATAGGAGTCAGAGAGGGGACATGCCGCTATTTCCAGGAGCCACAGCACACACGGAACGGGACAAGCTCCTGGCTGGAGCGCTGGAGCAGGGCAAGTCCTGGAACCTGCTCCCCGGTTGTAGCTTGAGGGACAGATGAAAACATCTGAAGGGCCGGATGTGGCCCCCACGCCGAAGTTTGCCCACTCCTGGGTTAGATCATCATACAGCGCCACTCCTGGGCAGCTGTATTGGAGAATTCACATTCAATGCGCCCGGGGTCGGAGAGGAAGAGTTCAATAGCCATCACCACGAGGACAGCTTTTCCAGAGAGAATGCCCTTCCCATGCACACAGACAGCAACCAGCATCAGTGATGTTCCTTGCAAACGCAGAACTCAGTTTAGAATATTTGATGGCTTTAATTACATTGCCCTGTGGGTGCAGCTGGGGAGGCGATTATTAGGCTCAGGGACGTTTGTTTCATAGAAATCCAGGACTGGAAGGGATCTCACAGGTACCTAGTCCAGTCCCCTGCACTAGGGCAGGACTGGGTATTATCTGGACCATCCCTGACAGGTGTTTGTCTAACCTGTTCTTAAAACCCTCCAATGATGGAGATTCTACAAACCCCCTCGGTAATTTGTTCTGGTGCTTAGCTACCCTGCAGTTAGGAAGTCTAACCTAAATCTCCCTTTCTGCAATGTAAGCCTGTTATGACTCCTCCTGTCCTCAGTGTCCCATCCTTTCCTTCTAGGATGTTTTTTTCCCTCTTTCACTGCTTTGCAGACCAGAATTTTTCATAGAAGGTAACAAACAGGTTATTGCAGCACTTAAGTGAATCAGCAGTTACTCAAGGGAGAGGAGGAGAGTACGGCCATCTGCTATGTTGTCTTCTGGTACGTCTGAATTACTGACTTTACAGTCTGATCTGAAGCCCATTGAAATCAAGGCCCTCGGGGCTTAGAATGGGGTGTTCTAGAAGTAGGTAACACTGGCAAAATGTGTTGCATCCTTTTCCAGTGTGGCCCACATAGGGGATAAAAGCCTACTAATGCAAACTCCTATCAGACCTACTCCTTTAGCTCAAGTGGTAAAGGCTTGTTGTGCATTGAAAATGTCTTGGGTTCAAGACTGTGTGCTGATGAAGCAGCATGGGGAAGTATTACAGCCACCAGAGACAGAGTTTAATTAAATGGAGGTGGAAATTAGAATTGCTGTCGTAATCTATTCCTATCATTTAGGTTGACCCTACATTTCCTATTCAGGTAAAATATCTGCAGTACTTACGTCTAAAGAAAGCAGCAAAGACAACAACAGCGCAGATCAGAGCCTGGAGAGGGAATAAGCTTGTTGCTTCTAAACTGTCCTTTCTCTCCAGCTCTGTATCTGTTACCAGTATTGATCCTTTGAAGTCATCCGTTGAGACAGTTCTGTGGAGTGACACGATATAGCAGCCACCGTCTGTTCCAGGGATCAGTGTCATCAGAAGTTTTGCTTCTTCTATGCTGCTGCAAGACCTTGGGCTGTGATTCTATCAGATTTCACGAACCAGCTCAGCCTGGGACAGTCCCCAGAAGCGCTCGCAGCGGGGCTGGTGATTGAATGAGCTGCATGCTTCTCTCTGAGTCCGTATTCAGTATCCCAGCTGGGTAGAATCAGGGTGGTAGCCGTGTTAGTCTGGAATAGCAGAGTTAACAAAGTCCTGTGGCACCTTAGTCTTTAAGGTGCCACAGGACTTTGTTAACCCAGCTGGGTAGGGCATGCTAGGGAGACCCCATCTTTTATTTGTATTCGTTCTAACACTTGGGGTCATTAAAAATCCCATGTCTCTTTTTGCAAGACCAGGGGATGTTAATATCCTGGCTAGATTCCAATGGGGCAAGACGATTTTCTGTCTCTCTGCAATCAAGGGTTTGACGGTGCTATCTGCCCGGAGCAGTTCTGCACCCCTGCAAATGTGCTGTTCAAAGTAAGCTACCTCACACCCCCGAGTAGGCTGCACCGCAGAGATGAGTGACTTGAAACGTGTATGCAGGGGCCCGTTGAATTCAATGGGAGTTGAGGTTGCTCAGAACCTGGCCAGGTCAGCTCTGTAATTTATGAATGGTATGGTGCTGCATTAATGTCAGTCATTATTACTGCTGTCTTAGGGCCCAGTCCCAAACCCAGTAAAATAAGTAGGAGTCTTTCCATTGACTTCAACGGGCTTTGGATCAGTTGCTTAGTCACCCTCTAGTTCTATAAATGCATATTGCTTTCTCTGTGTAGTGAAATCCTGTCAAATGAATCATCCTATTACACCAACATTTGACTCTGCTAACTGGTCTCTATCCCTTTAAGGGGCGCCATTTCCCAGGGCCCTGCTGTCTCATGAAAGGCTTTTTGATCCAGTGCCGACAAAATGTCTTCATTGAATAAATCTATTCTTTTCCAAATGGGCCTCTCAATTGCATTTTACACTTTATCTTGGTGCATTAGGAGGCTTAACACCTTCTCCCCCATCCCTTTATTGGGTTTTATGGTGTGGTGGGAGGAGAATGCACTTTTTTAACAACTTGGTTCCTTTGATGGGGATTCATTCTCAGTGTTGAGTTCCCCTAGTGAGCCCCCCATGTGTCTTTAAACCACCACAAACCTCAAATGATCGGTGGAAATCAACAACTTTTTATTTGCCGCTTAAATTTGCAGCTTCTCCCAAGTGGTCTTTTCATGCCAGTTTGACACATCATGTATTTTGAAGGTGCGCAGAAAAACAGTTAGCAAATACACCTCAAACAAAACCAACCCGAGATCCTTTCGCAGTAATTCTATGTGGGTGGCAGCCAGCAAAAGGCCAGGTAGGAAGCTAAAGGTTGCTAAAAGATGCCCTCCGGAGCTTAACGCACCTGCGCTTTAGGAGAAGTATCCATGACATGAGTAGGAGCCCCATAATGCTCCCAACAACCCTTCAAAGTATTATTATCATTATTTTACAGATGTGGAAACTGAGGCAGAAAGTTAACAGGCAGCTACTCAAGGCATAGCTGTGGTCAGGAGTTCCTGAATCCTAGTGCTATGTATTCCTCCTTCCATGTATTCTTCCATCACCATGGCAGAGCAGTGGGAGACCTCCACTTTGACCTGTAGGCATCTAGCTTATCATGTTGTTCCATTCCTCTTGTCTTGAAGATGCACCTTCTCTTGCCACATCTGCATGCCCTGATGCATTTCCATTAAGGCTTCCTAATGCTTATCTAGCAGTAATTTAGAACACCACTGCAACCGGGGTATAATAATGTACGCCTGTATCTGCAAGGTGTCTCTGAAAGGAACAAAGAAGGAAAGATAAGTCGCTGGTGTTGCCATGGCATCAGAATTAAAGTTGTTTACAAGCCTTCACTGAGTATTGTCACCCCTTCATATGTTTGAGATTCTTTTAAGTTTAACTTTCACTCTGCGTTTTAATGGGTATTTATATTGTTTGTTCTTCTAATGGCTTTACTCTTAAGTTATTTATATGTACTCTTCATCTTATTATTTTTGGCCTAGGAATTATATTTAGAATATTACCAATCAGGTGTTCCTAGTGATGTTGGAATCAAAAGCACATTTAAAGCATTCTGACTTTTTTAAAGACAAGCTCATCAAAAAGGAGCTAGAGTTCATTGTTTTTAAGCCTTCCTATAAACATAGTCTGAATAAAATAGTAGTTTGGAAATTACAGCCTAGATAAAGCAGACAACTGTGTCTCATACTAAACATGGCCATTAGACCACCTAACATGACTGGTTCAGATATATGCACAACTATATGTTCCCGAGTTTCATAAATATGATTGTTAAGATTAAAAGGAACATCTTACAGCTAGATAACGATCTAAAGTGTTTACACCCCCATCTAGATTAGTGTAAGAGATTCAAAAGGATATTCAATAGGAGTTGTCATGATCTATGCTTTTTATATATATGCATCTTTCTGTTTCAAGAGGCCTGCTTCTCAGTTTGCATGGAAACAAACATTTAGCAGCCATGGAAAATGAGAAATTGTGAAAGTTAATAGCAAGATAAATCTCCATCATGCTGAGTTTTTAAATCAAGACTGGTGCCTTTCTTAAAGGTATGCTCCAGTTTACCCAGGCAGGAGTCACCGAGTTAAGTTCTCTGGCCTGTGCTACGCAGGAGGTCAGACTAGATGATCATAATGGTCCCTTCTGGCCTTCAAGTTTTATGAAGATGTGATAGAAAATTGCTGTGATATGGGCTCAATCTTGCCTGATCCTTAGAGCTCTCGCTTCCTACTGAGGGTGCTAACCATCTCCCTAGGAATACTCTGCATCTTGGAGGATTGGGCCCAGTAGAAGCTGATACAGATGGCCCGCAGAACTGATACAGATTTCCACTCCCAACTTTGCTGTCCTCCTTGCTGCAAATTCTCTAGAGCTTTTAGACACTTTAAAACATCTTTTGTCCCTTATTCATGTCTTTTCTGGGGATCATGCTCTCTTTCACACTGTGCTATATTTCTTGTTGTGATGTGCTTTCCCCATACTCTCCCAGTAGTCCTTAGGGGACATGGACCTAATTAACAGCCAAGTTCTTCACAAGGCACCAGTACAGGTCAAAGCCAAATGGACATTCCAGTTCCTTCCAGAAAAACTAAGTCAGTTCCATTCTTTCCTGGGATTACAGAACCACGCTGCATCCTTTGTTCCTCATCTGGCTAGGACAAGAAAAAACCCTGGATTTTGACAGATCGATATGACAAAACTTTTCAAAAAGGTACGGACTTGTTACTTAATGTAGTCTCTTTGATCCACTTTGATCTTGATTTGCCTGCATGATGCCTCTCTGTTTGGGGTAGGATGAGTTATCTCTCACAGTATGTGCAGAAGAGAAGCCAATTGACTTTGCTTCAAATGAAGCAGAAAGCAACTATGCACACACAGAAAAGGAAGCAGCAGGAATTATTTTTGAGCATTCTTCTGTTGACCTATCTGCGTCTATGCCAGACCTTAGGTCAGATTAGCTGCGGTGCTTGGGGTGTGATTATTTCACACCCCTCAGCAACGTAGCTACCTTAAATTTAAATTTTAAGTGTAGACTAAGCCTTAAAGTTAGTAGTGTTGCTATCAGCATTCCCACAGTCTATTGCTCACCTAATAAAATCTCCCAGGTCTCATTTCATACAGTGGGAACCCCTCCATTCTTTAGTTGCTCAAGCCGTCTATCAGCCCTGCTTTATGAAATGCAACAATCCTGCTGTCCAAGAGAAAGAAATCTCAGAAAAAGTTGTAAATCTAAATCATTGTGAATTATTTTTCATGTAAGTGTAACCCTTCTGCCCATCAGAGTTGGCAGCAACAAGGGCCGGGTTCAGTATCCAGGGGTTCCATTCTAAGGACACAATACAAAACCGTCTCGAGCCCCCACCCAGTGACCTGGGACAACAATATACCACCCTTCTGGGCGCCTCTAAGAGGCAATACTTCCCCTCTCGCAAGCACAGAGTCTGAGTGTACCAAAACCCTTTTAATGACAGAGAGAAACACTGTGGCATATTATTGGGTAAATACCACAAACAAAAGTCACAAACCAAACCATGAACCAGAATCCCCCCCCCCACGCCAATGGGCAGTGTCCTTTCCCTTGGGTTCTTGAGTCCCACAAGCCCCAAAGTCCCCCAAAGTCCCCAAAGTCCAACAGCCCCAGCAGAGTTCAAAAGTTCATAGCAGAGTTGTACCTCCCCACCCAGGTGGAGGGGGGGGGCAGGTTATGGGGCACCTTACATGGTCCAAGGCCGACTGCCCCACCTCTCCAGTCGTGCTGCAGTCCTCACCATGGGCCGTTGGTCAGAGGCCAACTGCCCCGCCTCTCCAGTCATGCTGGTCGCTCCACTAGCCACCCTGCTAGCCGACACAGGAACTGCTCTGCCAGCTGTCTCAGGAACTGGTCCACTAGCCGGCACAGGAACTGTTCTGCCAGCTGTCTCAGGAACTGCTCTGCTTAGGGCCCCCCACTTAAGATAAAGCTCAGTGATTTGTCAGCTCTTAAGTGATTTCAGCTCATAGCAGGGAGGCCTTATTGCAGAGGCACCACCAGACCCAAAGCAACTTCAGCTCAGTGGGCTGAAGTTAGACTCCTAATAGAAGCAAAAGTCAGCTCTAACATTCCACAGGGGAGAGACACCAGGTGCAATAGGCCTGTGAGGCCCTCAGACAAGTCCCTCACCACAAGGTATAGAACCCTGTCCATAGCCTCTCTCAATTCAGTGGGTTTTGGAACCCCTGTCCCTTGTCTCGTGAGCGCTACCCAGCTGATGGCGAGTCCCTCCAGCATGCCAAAGGCCAAATACATGTCCCAACCCCTCATTCACATAAACAGGTCAATCAACACCTTATCATTCTTGCCCCAATACTACAGAAACTGGGGGTCCCACAGTAGCCAAAGTGACCATCTGGGCTATTAGAGTGCCGGCTAGGTGCGGTGGGTGTGTCTAAGCAAATAAGGTGTTATTTTCCAAAAGTCACTGCAATTCCTGCAACTCACCACCGGATGTCACCCATCCTGACACTGCTTACATAACCATGTTGGTGAAGTGTATGTATAGTTTAAACCACGCATAGATGGAGCGACGGTTTACATACTGATGTCTTTCTTCATGTCACTTCAATTTTAAGGACTGGGTTTGAGGATGGAACATCCTTTCCACGGCTACTCGCTAACCTGTTACAACACTGAGAGTTAAAGTAAAAACTAACAGGCCCAAGGAAAGCAGGGGACGTGTGTGAATCAGTCGGGCTTTGATGTTAAAATTCTGTCATTTTAATGCAAGTGATTGGAAAAAAGTCTAATGAGCCATAGTCCTTCAAAAGAGATGTCACTGACCACAGATTTAATTACTGAGCTGAGCTTGACATCTCAGTTCTCTGATCCCCCTCAGCTTTATAAACACAGCCGCCTCTCTTTGCTAGGAAGAGATAATCCTTCTGTTATCACACCCGTGCATACACACACACACACACACACACACACACACACACACACACACACCCTATGTCCAAATGCTTTGTCCATTGCTTGTTTTCTCCTTTACTCTTTTTAAGTTTTGTTCAGCGTACATTTTGATTACCATTCCCCCAAGGCACTATCATCATTAACCTTGAAATGATCAATAGCCCTTTATAGTTACTTCGGGGGGTAATTTCATAGGGTTCACATATTCCAGTGAGCAAAGTCTCACATTCGTACCTTATCCTTAGAATATGATCGTCAAGGCAAAGAATTTGAAACCAGCCTTCGAAACTCAAAGACTTCAGTTCCAATCCCCATTTGTTTGCTTGTTTTTCCTCCATATGATTTTAAAAATATCAATTTGTAAACTTTGGGGTAGATGCTAACTTTCTACTTCGTGTTTGTCCAGGTCCTAGCACAATGGGGCTCCAACCCTATGACTGGGGCCTATTGTATTAATTTTGATGGACTAAAGGGGCCTTCACCTACCCTGGGGCACCTCTGCCTAGTCTGTCCTTATGGTCCCCTAGCCACAAACACACGCAGACCCTTTTCATTTCATCATGTGTGCATTTAATCTTCAGTTTCAAAGCACAACAGGTGAAACCGTAGGTGTATAGCAGGCAAAGACTTTCACACAGCTTTCTTTCCTCTCCATGACTCCCTTTCTTCCCAGTTCCTGCCAAGTATATCCCTGCAATTACTGAGCCAATTGCCTAATTAGCCCCACAATTACCACCCCAGTGTCAGAAGCCCCCGCAGAAGCTATTTAATTAACTTCAATAAAGCCTGAGGTCTTCCCAGTGCTGCAACAACCTCAGTGACAATCGTGCTAGAGATAGTGAGCTGTCACCGACTGAAAGAGTCCAAGGTTTTACCATGCCCCTCTCACTGTCCAACGTTAAACACAGTTTAGTTTGGTGTATAAGAGACCTCAGCCTGCTTAATACCGTTGCAAACACATCATTAAAAATCCTTTAAACCTCTTATTAAAGATACAGAAAAGCAGGAAAACCAATTAAAGCATTTGAAATGGAAAGCATTAAATAAGGGTTTTACTTTAACAACATCCCTTGAACAAAACAAAAGACACACACACACACGCACACACAAAGGGAGGGAAAAGAACAACAGAGAAAATGCAGCTTCTGTCTTTGGCGTTGACTCTCATTTGCAGCCTTGCTGCTGGGAAAACGCAGGCACAGCACACACTCTTGTCAGCCGTGCTGAGACGTGGCAAGCTTGTACCAACACCGGGTTATCTAGAGCTTTTCTTTTATGTAAGGGGACTGTTGGGTCCCTAGTAAAACTCAGTGGGGGTGTTTTGGTTGCTAGCTCCCAGTACTAAAAGAAAGGGGAGGGGTCGATGGGAAATCAGGACCCTGACAGTCCCCAGGACCAATGGGGAGAGGCCAATGCTCCAGGTCAGCCTGATTGACAGGGCAGGCAGGCTAATGAGGGAGTCAGGAGGTCCGGTGGTCCCGTCCTCAGTGTGAGCTAGAATTGCCTGGGTCAGATAGAGTGGGGCCGAGCTAAGGAGAGAGCAGGAGCTGGAGCTTAGCTCCTTAATCCTATCACCTTTTCCCTTGATTTTCACAGGTTTTGGCACCCACTTCTGTAATGGCTGTGGAACTTAGGGTGAACAGACAGTCAATGGAAAAAATCGGGACAGGGGTTGGGAGGTTAATAGGAGCCTATATAAGAAAAAGACCCCAAAATCGGGACTGTCCCTATAAAATTGGGACATCTGTTCACCCTGGTGGAACTGGACATTAGAGGATGGGATTTGACCACTGAGTCAGACCAGCGCTGAGAGGATTTGAATTTCACATGCAACATGCCAGCTTCTGCTGATGTACACCACTGCCCTCTATTGGATGGAACCAGGACTGCTCAGCTGTGTGGCAGGAGCTGCTGTGAAGATTATCCTTTAAGTTAAGTAGGAGAAGGTCTGTGCTTTATAAAGCAGAAAGATCTAAGTCACGATTGGCCGGAAGCAGGGCCAGCGACAGGGGGGTACTACGGTTACAGCTGTACTGGGCCCCGGACTTAAGGGGGACCCCTTAAGTCCGGGGCCCGGTACACAGCTGTACCCGTAGTCGTCCGTCCCCCCTTGTCGCCGGGCCTGCCTGGGCCCCCCGCCAACAGCCGGATGACGCCGCGGGTGCGGAAGAGCTCGCGGGCTGCCAGCAGCGCGTCCCCACCGTGCACCGTATAGTGCTCACCGCGCTCTAAGAAGCACACGGTGGTGTCCGGCTTGTGGGGCAGCACCAGTACCGCGCGTATGAACCCGCCCTCGGCGCCGGAGCCCTCCAGCCACAACGACTCCACTGCAGACACAGGTGCCACCAATGCCGCTCTGCGGGGGCGGGGGCCAGCGAGCGGGGCTGGGGAGGGCGCCTCTTCCCCCGCGCCGAAGATCACCCTCAACAGCGGGGTGGGCCAGGCAGGGATGGGTGGGGAGGGGAGGAGGTTAGGCTGGGGGAGGAGATTAGGTTGGGTGGGCCGGGTCAGGGAGGGGGGGAAGGAGAATAGGCTGGGGGGGCCCCAAACGATCAGAGTAGGGCCCCCCCAAATTTCTGTCGCCGGCCCTGGCCGGAAGGGTGACCATGGAGTCCTAAGTGGCCATAAATCTGTTTCCAAATAGGCAAAGAAATGTTAGACTTGTGGGGAGGAGGGTAATTTAGGCGAGAAAACCCAACCCCGTGGAGCAGAAAGAAGGTCATGCTGGTGGTCAGGCGATACCGGCACAGGTGCACCATGCAAGCAATAACTAACTTTCAAAAGAGGCCAAAAGAATTTCCATGCTTGAATAAAGCAGCCATTTTGTAATGTACAAATATGCCCAGTATTTGCCGAAGAAGAAATATCACCAGGCCCTCAAGGCAGGTGTGAAATGAAACCTTTCTTCTAGCAGATGATACATTCTCCTTATTAGTTACAGCCCAGTGGCCGTTGTTCACCATGTATTAATTATTCCCATTTTTTTCTTTGTAGCCCCTGTGAGAAGCTTTCCATAAACAGCTCTGTATTGACCAGTGGTGTACTATAGATTTCTGCATTCAATAAAAAGTGCAGTAAATGGGAACATTAAAGTACTCTGGAGCTCTACTTAAAAAAAAGAAAAATAGGACCTCAAGATGTGTTTTCTTAAGATGCGGTATGTGACATCCTCCACATTTCAGGGGGAAAAAAAGGCCTGAGATTAAACATTTGGAAAGAGAAGAGAAAGTATTTAAGGAGATTGAAGTAAATGGTAGTTGGGATAAAATACAATATGGTTTTACAAAAGGTAGCACATGCCAGTCCAACCTGATCTCTTTCTTTGAGGGGATAACTGATTTTTTAGACAAAGGAAATTCAGTCGGTCTATTCATGCAGCGTGGTATTACTAAACGGGAATAAGGGTACCATAATCTGGCTCTGAATGAATTTAATTTGGGTTCAGACAGCATTGATTTGCCCCAGGTAGTGGACATGTTGTTCTCTGTATCACAGGCCCCTTCTATGTAGTCCCTCCATCCCTCCTCTACAAGTCAACCCATCATGCTCACGCATGCTGTGGGGAAAGGGGTGTGCACACAGAGCAAATGTCCCAATACTCATTATACTGTGAGATGTTCCAGAAGCACCAAGGCTTGGCCTAACCCTGCTCCCACCAAAATCAGCATCACTGAAAAATCCCTCCCCAAACTCTTGTCGATGCCTTTCAGCCAAGGATTTCAAAGGGCTTTACCAGCAAACATCACTCCCCTAAGAACCTCTTCCTTCCCCCGGCACATCCTGAGAGGTAGGTAAGTATCATAGTCCCCCATTTTACAATGGGGAAACAGAGACAGTTCTGTCCTTGGGGCTTCCCCTTAATGGAGTTATGGAGAGTTCAGAAATGCTTTATTCCTGAGTGTCGCTAAGCTTTGGTTGGGTTGGGTTTTCCAATGGATTTTGTGTCCCTCTCAGGAAGGGAACTGAAAAGTAGGCCAGCTGGTATAAATGCAACCAGACAAGCTTGATCAGTGGGGCAAGTCAGCTGCAGAAGGCATGAAGGTAATTTGGCCCCTGGAGGCTTCTATATATGTATGTCACCAATACTTTTTGGCTGGGGAAACAAAAGTGCTGCTTTACTGGCTGCCTCGTTTATTCCCTTTTGTGAGATTATAATAAATACACATGCAACTTCTCCGTCTGTGTGAGAGAGGAGAACGTCAGGAGTAACCCTGCTGAACTCAAGGGGGTTACATCAAGTTTACTGGTGTAAATGAGAATCAAGCCCCGATCTTCTGATACTTTCTTTTCTGGCTTCTACAGTTTTGTGAAAAGTTCCCGACGCTGGCAGTGTTCATGATTATTCAGGTTCCTGGGCATACTGGAGCAGTGGGATTTTGTCTTCAGAGGCTCTGATGAGCCCCTAACTTTTTGGGGTGGACTATGGAACAAGGAACAGCTAGGTGACTTAGCTTTGCTGCTATTGTTTGGCTGAGAGCCAGCACAGCGACCTTCACGACTGAATACGTGGATTGCCATCCATGGCATGTGTTCCTGATAGGGAGCACGTTTCAGATATATTTGTATTTTTAAAGAGGCATAAATGGTGCTGGAACCTTTGATCCGTGAGCAATCCATCCGTCTGTGAATGCATGGATCTGACCCAATCTAATGAATGATGACGGTAAGAATCTGTTCCCTTTTTAAGAGCTACACTCAGGAAGCCATTCACATGCATAAACAGTAACAACTGCAAAGAGCCCATTAACTTAAGACCAATGTTACATGTTCTTTTGCACCAGTAGACGTACCCTATTAACTATCTACACAGACACATAAAAACACATACCTCTCTTTTTGCACAGCATTCCTGTAACACCTTTTCTCTTTACCTGGCTGCATTTCTTCTATAGGTCAATAGTTCTTAAAGAGTGGGCCATGGAGCACATGTACCCGAAACACTTTCCTGTTACAACAGTTCCATGTAAGCAGTTGCTGCTGTTGCCATGAGGCCATGATGCTGTAGCAAATGGGAGGGGAGCTGATCTATGGGATCAAGAAAGGGGTGGGGTCCTTGGGCCAATCGACCTATCAGGATATGGTTCACCAGTGGAGGATTAATGATTTTGCCGCCCCAGACCCTGAAATAATTGCCGCTCCCAGGTCCCCCCCGCAGCTCACCTCTGCTCTGCCTCCTCCCCTGAGCATGCTACCGCTGCTCTGCTTCTCCCCGCTCCCTTCCAGGCTTGCTGGAAACAGCTGTTTCCCGCGGCAAGCCTCGGAGGGAGGGGGGAGAAGCGGAGCGGCGGTGTGCTTGGCGTAGGAAGCAAGGCCCGGGATTTGGAGAAGGGGTTGGAATGGGGGTGGGGAAGGGGCGGAGTTGGGGCAGGGCTGGGGAGGGGGCGCGAGCACTTGTTGGAGCCTATGGCTATTATACATTTGCCGCCCCTGCAAATTTGCCGCCCCTGGCTTAGGCCTTGTTGGCCTTGGTGATAATACGCCGCTGTGGTCCACACCGTGAAGCAGAATGAGGCTCCCATCTCTAAGCATGTGAGTTTATCCTCCTGAAGCAGTAAAGACCAAACCCAGCAGAGACTTCAAAGGGGGACAATTGATGGAGCACCCCTTTAACACAAATTCAAATACTGGGGGTACCACTGGGACTTAGCTGCACTGGTAGCAGTTCTTGAAAGGTCTGCTGGCCCTGGCTGGCAATGCAGTTGATGCATTATTGATGCTCTCCAATTAATGGGGGCAGAAGAAAGGGGAGACAGTTATGTGAAGTATTTTCATTTTGTGTATGGTGTAGGATTTTGGTTCCTTGCTCTGGGAACAATGAGGGGATGCGCCGGTGCCACTTCCTCTGTCCACTACCACATACAAAGGGTACGGACACGTTCAGGATCAAATCCTCAGGTTTACTTCAGGTGGACTCAGAGGAAGACTTGGGTGGGAGGAAGAAAAGGGGGGATTTTAGCCCCTGCAATCCTGGTGCTAAATTGGCCCCAGTTCTTTGAGCAACCTCAGGAAGCACAGCACAGCTCCTTTTTTGGTGACTCAATGGGGGGCTTTGAGACTTTGGGGCCATTAATATGACACTTTTTATGAGCACTACAATTCAGTTAAAATCCCACCGCCCACACCATCTCATTCAGTCCATTTAGTTGATGGTTGCACTCTCTTGGGAGTGCGCTGTTATACGATTAGTAGCTCTCCCTAACAGACTAGTTTAATACAATGGAGAGAATTTTTGACACAGGCGGCTGGAAAGCCAGGAAATTCAAAAGCTCAGGATGAAGCTCCCCCTTGGTCTCTGACCTTGCAATTTAAATAAAAAGGTTGACAGTGGAGATTTCTTGTGTGTGTCTCAGCATTAAAATTAGTTAAACATTTTTTTTTTAAAGTTAATTATATTTCAGTGATCGTGCCTAGCTATGGGCAGAGCAGCTCTGTATATAATGCAGGCACTCAGGTAATTACCTAGGCTATTTAAATAGATCTTATGTAGACATGGCTTTTCTTTCTTTCTTTTGAGTGGGTGAACGGAGAGCGGAGTGAAGAATAAATGGATCTTACGGGGGCTCTAATTCACATGCACATCTCTCTCAGGTCTGGATCAGTCATCAACAATCCAGCTCTGTGGTGAGTTCTATCTAGGACTTCACCATCTCCATCTTCAACTATGGTAAGTAACAGCAAAATCCTTCCATGGGCTATGCTCCATGCCTTCCTATATGAGCCTGTAGCGGGGTGACCACCCGCTCCCTGCCTGGAAGGGCTGGAGTAGCCCAGGGAAGGGGTTGTGGCCGGGAGCCAACGAACTCCCAGGCTGATTGGGGAGTGGGCTTAGCTGGTTCCCTGCACCCAGGCTGTCAGCGGGAGCTGAGTGGGGCAGGTAGCAGGAGCCTGGGGAGAGAGCCCAAGGCGGCGGCGGGCTTAGCAGTCAACCTGCTGCCGCTTTGGGCTTTCCCCACAGGCTCCTGCCAGCCCGGGTCTCAGCTCGCTGCCAGCCTGGGTTTCCTACACCCAGGCTGGAAGCAGGCTGAGACCCCAACTCGTAAGGGACAGTGGGAGAAGCCCCAAAGCAGAGGCAGGATAAGGCTAAGCCCGCCGCCGCTTTGGGGCTTCCCATACCGACCCGTTTAGACATCCTGGTTAATCCGCAGCTCGGTTAACCCACGCCTGGATAATCGGGAGTCTACTGTATAGTGATACCTAGCAACCTTCCAGCAGGTATATTAATGTGTGTATCTAACTTCCTTGTGTGGATGCTGTGAACATAACAATATGCCTAGGGCACCAGATTGCTCTAATTTGGTCCTAAGAGAGGTGGTTTAGGAAAGGGCTCTAAAGAGTTAAAGAAGTCTCTTGCGTTAGGGAAATTTACAATTCTTCTCAGTCAGCTCAGTACCAATTACTTTGGCAGTTATTTGGTGTTGCCAGGGAAGCTAACTTGTTGCTCTCCAACTTACTGATTGCCCACTTATGATGCAGAAGTCAGAGGCTGAGTCACTGGACCATTAGCCAAAGTCAATTAGTCAGACAAGACCAGTGGCCCAGGGGGAAATCTGCAGTGCTAAATACAACAGAGAGAAACTACTTAGGCAAATTGCTGAATCTGCATGCATTGACAAATAGCAAAAATGCTTAAGAGGAAGTTTAGCCATGCTAAGTTAGAGTGGCATTAGCTAACTTAGTAGCTGGCAAGGCACAGGTTTCTCTCTTGTAAACAGAGATAATAATGAATATATCAACTAGGTCAGGGGTAGGCAACCTATGGCATGGGTGCTGAAGGCAGCACACGAGCTGATTTTCAGTGACACTCACACTTCCCCGGGTCCTGGCCACCGGCGGCTCTGCATTTTGATTTAATTTTAAATTAAACTTCTTAAACCTTTTAAAAATCTTATTTACTTTATATACAACACTAGTTTAGTTCTACATTATAGATTTATAAAAAGAGGCCTTCTAAAAACATTAAAATGTATTACAGTAAACCCTCGATTTAACGGACCTCGATTTAACGGACTTCGGATGCAACGGACAAAATTTCTGAGCAAGCTGATGCATTCCTGATCCATTTCTGGCAGGCTGGCTGCCGGCTCCCGGCTGCCGCCCGGGTCCAGGCAGCGGGCGGGCTGCGGAGCTGCCGCCCCGACCCTGTGGCGGGCAGGCTGCTGCTCCGACAGCTTTTTTAATTATTATTATTAAATAACGGACTTTTTCATTTAACGGACACCGTTAAATGGAGGTTTTACTGTACTGGCATGTGGAACCTTAAATGAGAGTGAATAAATGAAGACTCGGCACACCACTTCTGAAAGGTTGCCGACCCCTGAACTTGGCAATAGTATTCAATGGAAAGTAGACAGACCTACACCAAACGTTCATGGTTGTGGCCATCCTTGACCACCTGGCAATCAGCCCCGAGATGTTCTCACAGAGGTTTCATCAGGAGGAGTGTCCACACGGAGTCCAACCTCGAGTGATAACCCAATGTCTGAGGGACCACTGCTGGCACTGGCTAAACCAGGAGATGCAGACTGGGGAACAGGTAGCAGAGAGCATGGTGCTAGAACAACGCTCCCAGATTCTCCCAGCTGGAGGAAGGGAGTGGGTGAAGCGCCAGTGGCTGTTGAACCTGCCAGAGGTGGTGTCGCTCATGTAGGATTACATGGCCAGCAAGGACCTGGCTCCTCGGGCCTTGAGACCAGGAAGCTCCAGAAATAAGGCCGAGAATTGCAACTGAGCCTGGGTGAGGAAAGAAGAATGGGGACCGTTGGTCTGACCATCTCAGCAGGGAGTATCCCCAGCCAAAGGGACGAACCTGAATATGAATGTGATATGAAGGGGGAGACCAAGAACCCTGAGGAGGGGAAACATACCACAGGAAGTCCCACCTTCCCAGGAAAGAGTCTGATAACAGGACTCTGATGGGCCAATGCTTTGAGTGTGGACAGGAGGAGCATTTCAGGTGGGAGTGTCCCTTATGGACTGTAGTTGTGGTCAGGCGTGGACTGCAGGCCCCAAAACTCAGAAACGGGGCCTGGCCAAGCTACTGCTCCCAGAGTGGGTCAAGTACACCTAGATAACAGGCCTAGTGGACGCCAGGTGCAGCGAGACTATTGTCCAGACATATCTGGTAGAGTCCCTGGATAAAGGCAAGGCCCCCCCCCCCAGCTATCTCCAATGTATCCACAGGGATTTACGGCCTTACCTGGCAGCCAAGATACAGCTTGAAGTGGAGGATCATGCAGAAACCCGACGGGAAGGGTATGTGACAGGGTGTATTAGCCCCACACAGGTGAGGCGAGGGTTAAGGAGCTACTCTGGACCCAGGGAGCCACACCCCCTCACCTCTGCTGGGCATGGTCCCAGTGGCAGGAGCATTCCCATGGGGGCAGCTCAACTCGGTCAGGGCTGACTGAGGAGAGCCGTTGGGTGCAGCAGCCTCCTGCTGAGAAGCTGCCAGAACTCCCACCCACTGGGACTGAACCTCCTAGCCAGGCCACCGGAAGCCCGTCGATTGTGGGAGCCAAGGGTGATGATTCACTGTCACCGGGCAACGGGCTCCAGAGATGAATCTAGGAGGAAGCCAGGGGACACCCCAAGACTGTGCTGTGACACTGATGGAGGTTCAGGACACAGGGGTAGGAAGTGACCCAGGGAGCGTAAACATGGGTACCAGACCCTAAGTCATCTATTTGGCCTACTGCTTTGAAGGGTCCTGTGTTGGAACCCAGTGGAGTAGTGTGGACGTGGGTTCCTCCACACTCTTGCGTGCTATAGCTGCTAGGCAGAGTGGCTCTTGACTCTCACCTTTGGACCACACTACTGTGGACTACAGCCACTAGGCAAAGCAACCATAAACACTCGCCTCTGGGCAATGGACTATAGCTGCTAGGCAGAGCAGCCCTGGACACTTGCCACTAGGTGGTACTGCCAGCCTGGGGCACACAGACACTCCCCAACACTTACACAGAAAATTCAACTGGCCCCAGCTGGTCCAAGATTAAGGGACCATAAAAATAACCCAGACCCACCTGTGCTCACTCCCCCTGCCAGAACTTCACCCAGTGCATCGGCCCAAAACACAGTACAAGTTGGTTATCAAGTGGGGGGAATGTATGGTAGGAGAGCCATTCTGTTTACAAAGCAAGAAGGTTGGGGGGCAGGGGGAAAGAACCATCCAGTTCAGAAGAAGCTGGAACTGCTAGAAGATTAATTCTTAATTTCCACCTTGATAATGATAATCACAATGTCCTATTTTCAGGACAGCAGGGACAATTTACAATGCTTTCGTTGGGCTGTGGGAGAGACTTAATTCTCACTTCCTGCTGTAAGGCAGAGGGGGAAAGTCGAACCATTTAATTTGGACCTTTGAAGGCTCCAAACAATGAGCTTCTCAGCATTTGTGTCCTTGTTTTTAATTTTCAGTTTTGTTTCGTGACTGGCTGCTAGCAGCATAAAACGGTATCTATTTTTCTGAGATAAAAGAAAAAAGAAGAACCCAGTCTTCAGAGAAACAGACAAACCACAACTATTCACAGGAAAACACATTTGTCCGGTTCTCTCCGGAGTTATCTGATGTCCTCGTGTATGTTTATTTTGCTTGGATTATTCCTTGTTTCACCTTTGCTGTTTAAGTGATAAAAAGGCGAAGGAAGATTTATTCAAAAATGAGTATTGAGCAACCCTGGGAATTAACATCCGAATCTCACCACTGATGATAGATTACTGTTGGGAAGGGTTATATACAAAGAGTAAAATGCAGAGAAGTAAAAGGCATTATTTTTCTATTTGAGATAAATACAACTTTTATGGAATATAAGATTTTATTGGCCTTTGCTTTTATGTTACATCTCACAGTCCTCCTTTCTATAACACCATTTTATATGAGTGATGAGGGAAAAAAATACTGTATTAACTAAGGAAAATGGTAACATACTTGGAGATTTTATGGCAGGTGGTCAAACCTCACTAGATGGGTTATGCGCAAATAAAATGGTGATATAAATATATTGGAAGCCCCAGTATGAGTCTATAAAAATAGATGTTTGTACATTTATTTGTAGAGATGAGTGAATAATTAGTAACTAGTAATTTATTCAACACACTTTAAAAAAATATATCCACACTGAAATCCAATGCAAAAGGGACCATCAATGGGTTGGTTAGTCTAGAAGACCCATGAATAAGTGTTGCAGGGGGCTTATCTCGTTGCCGGGAGAAACGAGGCCTCACACAGGGGGCTAGTTGGAAAGTGGTGAGTTTATTGGAGGGGGCGGCATTTCGTGCTGGGGGGCTTATCTGCCAGCACGGCCGCAATACAAGATGACTGACACATGCGGGCGATGTAGAAGCCCAAGTAGGAAGCCCAACCCAAAGAGGTGTGTCAGCACAGATATACTCATGCTCATTTGCATCTCATACATACTCATCTCATTAATAGCAAGCAACAAACTGATTGGTTACACACTGTTCAGCACTTGTTGGTTACGCAGTCCTGCCTTAGTTTCCCCATTTAGTTTCCCAAGCATTCATTCTTACACAGACGGGGTAAACACTCATGCAGCTGGGAACTGGTTCCCAAACACACAGATAACAGCAAGGTCATTCTCAGATAATACCACCATTATGCACTCTCCTGGAGTTGACTTAGAAGCGTAACTGCACTTCCTAGTGATTGCCTGTCACAATATCTTCCGGTCCTAACAATAAGGTTGGGGGAATATTTTCCATCAATTTCTTGATGAAAAATAGCATTTTTAAATAAACATTTTCAAGGAAAAAAAGTTATTTTTCTTTTTTTCAGCTTTTTTTTGGGTAGAAAAAGCAATTTCTGGAAAAAAATAGTGGCAAATACTTACCCTGACCCAAACCTCAGAGTAAAGCTGGCTGAGAAAACGATCTCCTGCAATTAGTAATTCCCAAACTGCATATGGTACCAAAGCAAAACCCCAGAGAGAAGCACCCCATAAGCAGTGGGGGAAAAAAATCACATCAGGATTTGGATTCTGCTACACAGCTGCCATTATAATGACCTGATCATATACCAGAGATCACAACTCCCAAACAGTGGGAAAATTGCACACTGGATCAATCAGAATAGTACAGCTCTGGCCCATCTCTAGCAAAACAATTTTGACATTACAAAAATAAAAATCCCTTTCGGTGAAGGCTCCTCCCCAAGCACCAAGGTTTTGTCTACACTAGCACTTCTGTTGATAAAACTTTTGTCAGTCGAGGTGTGACCCCCTTTCTCCACGACTGACATGTTTCAGTCAGTGCCAGTGTGAACAGCGTTATGTTGACGGGAGACACTCTCCCGCCAACACAGCTACTGCTGCTCATTGGGGGTGGTTTCCTGCCGGCATAGAGTGGCTACCCAGGAGACCTCGTAGCGGTGCAGCTGCAGTGGGACAGCTGTAAGCTCTGGCGTGTAGACATAGCCTAACTGAATTACAGGCCTGGGGTTGCAGCACTAAGGAGGACTCTGCTTCAACACAGTGTTACCACACTGATTCAGAATGACTTGACAAAGGCAGCTGCTCGTTTGCTGCTCTTTTCAGCTCCACTGGATCGTTTTGCTCTGGGAATTAAAAACTACCTGTCCAATACACCAACAGACACCTGCTGTTCATTGATAGCCGGGCCAATCTCTTACTTCATCTGCTGAAACTTGCTGTGGGAGCTGCCGACTGTACGGGCTCACCTAGATGTTTATTGTGGAACTCTTTGCTTGGTGCACAGAGCAAGTAGCATTGCTAATTCCATATTTTCCTAGTGCTTGAGCTAACTCCATGCCTCCTTCACCTGGTCATGGTCTTTTTCGTCTAAAGTATATCAGTCCATTGCAAGAGGGATAATACATATTCATGTGGTGAGCAAGTAGCTCAGCACTGAATATGTTTTCCGCCTCCCACTGAAAACTCATCGGCATGAACTTCATTGTCTGAAACATTTATTTGGAGGGATGATTATGATAATGCCTTCCAGGCTGCATCTATCATTTACGCTTCTGAAGTGAGTCTTATGACAAACAAAGGCTGTCATAGTTGTTTCCCTGTTCAATTAGAAGCTTTTGAAATTTTGATCTTCCTCGTCAAGTTGCAGAAGAGTTTCGGGGGCAAGCCAGGAGTTCCAGCCATGAAGCAACGGGAGGTTGCTGTCTTATCACGCTACGACAACAGTAGCTATGCTGCATTCCTACAGTGCCTGGCTTTCAAGTCATTTCACAAACATTAGTCCATTCATTCTCACCTCCTTCCCCCCATGAGATTGGTGCCATTACCCCCCAACTTATAGGTGGGGAAACTGAGGTCTAGATAGATTAACTGACTTGCCCAAAGTCATCTAGTTAGTCAATGACAGCACTGAGAACAGACCCTCAAGCCCAATCCCCTACTCTAGCACAGGACTGACCTTCCTCCTACGCTCTGATTTGTTACCCACAAATATTTCTCCCTTCTAATTTCATCCTCACCTTCGCTTATTCCTTCACATGTAGGACACTGTGGCCAGCTTGCTCATTCACTGCTTAAGATGGTGATTAGGAGCCAAAATTTTCAAGCCTATGGCACCCAAATCTGAATTTACCCACCTCGATCAGTGGTGGGATTGGCGGAGACACTGAGCACCTACAAATCCTATGTACATAACTGTACAAACACATATTGAGGGACAGTCTGCACCCTGAAGGGCATACGGTCTAAGTAGACAAGGCCAACAAATAGTAGGAAGGGAAACAGTGAAGCACAGGGATTTGTCCAAACGTGCACATCTGATTAGTGGCAGTACTGGGATTAGAACCCAGGTCGTCTTAGTCCCGGCCCAACAATATGCCCACCAGAACTCACCACCACCCCTGAAAAAAAATCAGGGCACTAATTTTGGTGGCTAAATAAAAGTCAAGTTTCTTAAGATTTTCCAGAAGAGGTGGTAAAACTGAGGCAGTTCAGAGAGCTATGATATGGGGTAACTTCAAGATCCTACCAAGGTGAAACTGTATCATGCATGAGCATGAAGTATCCTGATCTTGGTGTAGAGAATTCCAAGGATGCTTTAAGTCAATGGCGGTCTCTTTTATGAACCTCCTTACATCTCCCTTTATGGTGATTCCAAGGGAGATTGTCAGATAAGGCTGAAAGCGTAGCTGACTTCTAGTAGCAGTGATACTAAAACAGGTCTAATAAGAGGGAGAACCTCAGCTGAGTGATACTCTGAATTACGATTTATGTTAAGACTAGAGGGCAATCAAATAGCAGTGAGAAGCCACGGCTTTGACATCTGTCTGACACTAATAACTAAGTACAGAGTAGGGTAACAAAATGATTAGGGGTATGGAACAGCTTCCATATCGCATCATCGAATCATAGAAGATTAGGGTTGGAAGAGACCTCAGGACTACCAGCACCAACTAAATCATCCAAGCCAGGGAGATGAGGACAGTTTAAAATGACTGGGACTTTTCAGCTTAGAAAAGAGACAACTACCGGTAAGTGGGGATATGATATAGGGCTATAAAATCATGAATGGCATGGAGACAGTGAATAAGGAAATGTTATTTACCCCTTCACGTAATACAAGAATCAAGGGTTGCCCAATTAAATTAATAGGCAGCAGGTTTAAAAAAAACATAAGGAAGGACTTCTTCGCACAACACCTCGCCAATCTGTGGAACTCATTGCCAGGGGATGTTGCGTGGGACAAAAGTATAACTGGGTTTAAAAAAGAGTGAGATAAGTTCACGGAAGATTGGTCCATCAATGGCTGGAGCCAAGATGGGAAGGGGTGCAACCCCATGCTCCAGTCTAAGCCTCTGTCTGCCAGGAGCTGGGACTGAACAACAAGGAATGGGTCAATTGATAATTGCCCTATTCTGCTCATTCCCTCCAAAGCAGCTGGCACAGCCAGTCGGAAGACAGAGTGCTGAGCTAGAGGGATCTAGTGTGGCCGTTCTTAAGTAATGGCTCAGCTCTCTCTAAATGTGTGTGCGATTCCCTGAGCCACATTGTGGAAAGACCTCCATGTTTTGATAGGGCCCTGTTATTTGTAGTTGCTGCAATGGATACATGAGGACCACTAACCACCTCATTGGACCATTGGGAAAAAAAACCCCGGGGTGATGGTAAGCTTTAGGGCCAGATTGCGGTGCGCTATTACACCAAAGATTTATGCGCACAAATGCACGCACAAAATGCTGATGGGAGCAAGCCTCAAACCACCATTAGAAACCAACCATATGCCAAGCAAACACACCCGTCAGGAATCTCACCCTCAAAATAACCACCCCAGAATAATACAGAATAGCAGAAATAACTATAGCCCCCTTCAAGCATTATCAGCCTCCAAGCCAACCCTTATCAGAATGCGTGGGGGATGTCTAAGGCTTGTGTCATATCCTGAAAATTAGGAGTTATGGTCTTTGGCAGCATCTCAGAATCAAGGGTCCTTCAAGAAAATTTCTGCCAACAGCAGCATCTTATGTATACTAAGAGGCTTCAGTTGCAGCACCTTTCTGGATTGCCTCTCCCCTTCAGGTACTTACAGTCTCTTAAATAGCAAGTCCCAGAGCATTTAGGATGCTGCAGACAGTATAAAGTGATCAGGGAGAGACGACTGACAATCTCTCAGTCTATCTGTCATACTTGTAAGGTATCCATGTATAAGTGGGTGGTGGTGAAATATGTTATGCTTGCAATCAATCTAAGTATCATACTTCTAAGGTGCAATCATCATGGTATTTATTAGGGCTGAGTGAAAGTTGGCATTTCCATCCTGCAGGAAATTCTGATTTGCCAACATTTGTTTTTGTTCCCAAACAGGCATTTTGATGTTTTCCATGTAATGGGTATTTTGAAAAAGTTTCATTCTGCCATATCAGAACATTTCAGGTAGACGTTTTTAATCCAAACAAAACACGTCGACATCCACAAACTGAAATGTTTCATTTCAGTCTGCTGAAATGACCCAAGATAGTTTGTTCGAGTCACTTCAACTCTAAACTGAATTTCTTTATGAGAGCACATTGCCTCATGGAATTTGTAGTCTGGAAGCCAGAAGACCCCATTCTGCCCTATTGGCCAGGCTCCCTGGCTGGAATACATCTCCCATAATACACCCAGAGTCATGTGATTTCCATGATGCACCATGAAGCTCAATCAGAATAAAATCAGTGCATCACCTTATCAGAGTTATGTAGATATGTAGTTCCTCTAGGAAGCATGAGCTGTAGGAGAGAAAATGGTCCAAAACTACAACTCCCATAAGGCAATGTGTCATGATAGGAAAATGCAATTAATGTTTTGTGGAACTGATCTGAAACTAAACCAGTATTCTGACAGGGGTTGAACTAACTCAAAGTGAAATGTCATTTTGATTTTTCTGATAGAAAAATCATAAATATTCAGCAAAAGCAAGATTTTCCCAGGAAATATGTTGATGTTGTAGAAATTGCACTTTCCATTGGAAAAATCATTCCTGCAGAAGATTCCCAACCAGCTTTAGTGTTTAGCTTTGAGGGATAGGAACTGTCTCTTACTATATTACGGTATAGCACCTACCATACTGCAACCATAATACACATAATAAACAATAGGTATGCTGGGAAATGTCTTCACTACCCACCGGATCAGTGGGTAGTGATCAATCTATTGGCGATCGATTTATCGCATCTCATCAAGACGCGATAAATCAATCGCCAAGGCGCTCCTGTAAACTCTGAAACTCCAACTCACCGAAAGGTGCAAGATGGAGTCGACGGGGGAGCCTGCTGCCAACTGCCGTCACCGTGAGGACGGCAGGTAAATCAGCTGAATATGCGCCGACTTCAGCTGAAGTTGCGTATCTTTGGTCGACCCCTCCCCATAGTGTAGATCAGCCCAAAGTGTAGGGGGATCAGGAAGAGACTGTTGTTGATCTATCCATCCATCCTATCCCAAGGTGCCCATTCCCATGTCATCCAAGTGAACAGTGATGTAGAGGATTCTGGGAAGCTGGGTGAAGCAATATTTTCTCCCACTCTAGTTTGCCTGCTGTGATGAAAGAGTAGCAGCTTTCCATTTCAGGTAGAACGTCCATTTCAGTGCCTATACGGTTGCAAAAATGGATCATAATACCTTCTCCACCACATCTCTGCTAAGGAGCACTCAAGATTTTTCTTGCTGTAAATCTCCTTCCATCCCTCCTTAATGATCCTGGGTTTGTTATCATCTTTGTTCTTCTGACATCTCATCTATTATGGCACCAGTTATTCAGAGAAAGCTTTTTTTATAAAACAATAATTATTCCACTCCATTCTGGTTCCAGATGGCTTCCATAATTAGTTTATTACCTTTGCAGATGTTGTACGGGAACTTCAGGAAATAAGCCAACAATGGGCAGATGAAGCTAATGAAAGTGAGCTTTTTAGTTGATTATTCACCGTGGTAAAATAAATATATTCTGTATGTCAACTAAATGCACTCTGGAATGCAAAAGTTGTACGTGGAGCATTAGACTCCATAGGGCACAGTGATAGTCTGGCTGTATTTTTAAAGATCTGGGAGTCAGATTTTGGACACAAATTAGGTGATCTCACCCTGGTCCTTCCATTTGTGCATGTTGCAAAACCATGACATCAGTGTGGCACAATTGACCCTAGTTTTCAGGCACAAGGTTCCAAGACAGAATGATGGATGGTGCAAATAAGGATTGAAGTGCACTAGTAAGTTATGCAGAGAGAGCTTGTATAGTGCTAGTCCACACTTCCTCAGACTGTAGCTGCTGCTATTAGCCCTTCTCTTTCCTGGGCACTAAAGACACTCCAGAATTCAGAGAAATAAATGCAGTCTTCCCTGCTGCATCTTGAAGCAGCCGCTCCCTGTCCTAAAGATGAACAGAGAAAGCAATTTGTATACCTGAGATAATAACGATGACAATTAACACCGCAACAAGAGAGCATCAAGCCAAATTCAGTTCTGTGTTCACATTGAAGCTATTTTCACTGGAGATAAAGTCTCCGGGGCATAGCATTTACTGCAAAACCCTGCAGGCTCTTTTGCCACTGGAATTCTGAAATATCCTGATGATACAAGGTAAAGAGTAAACTTAGACAAAATAAGGGAAAATTGCACCATCCAATGACTACTCAAAGAGTCAGACCGGCACAGCCATAGCTGATGCAAGCAGCTGTTTGTTACCTCAGCCTTGTTCTATAATTTGATAATAATATCTAGCTCTTATGTAGCACTTTTCATCAGTAAGTCTTAAAGCACTTAACAAGGGAGATCAATATCCGTATCCCCATTTTACAGATAGGGAAACCGAGGCACAGGGACTTGCCCCAGGTCACCCAGCAGCAGATCTAGGCATAGAACCCAGCTCTCCTCAACTCTAGGCTAGTGCTGTAGTTCTTAGACCATGAAGTCTGTTTCTTTTAAAACACAGTAGGAGTGAACAACACTCGTGAGCAGATTTGGGCAAAACATTTATAGCCATAGTTTATTGATTTGGTCCTTTCCCCCCCTGATCTTAAGTTGGTTGTGAACAGACCATGAATTCTATCAATTTGTTCCTTCTTCCAAGGTTCTCAAAGCACTTTAAAAAGACATAAATTAAGCCTCACATCAACCTTGTGATAAATATTATTATGCCTATTTTACAGAGCAGGAAACCAGGGGCGGAAAGAGATTAGTACCCAGATCCTCAAAAGATATTTAGGTGCCTAACCCCCATTGGAATCAACATCACTCAGGGAATCAGGGGCGGAGCAAGTAAGAGAACCATAGAATGCTGGTTTTCAGTCCAATTAGACAAACTTTCCTGCTCTATCCTGATGTATTTATTTCCCGCAATAATGATTTCATTCTTGGTATCTTGAACCTTAGCAGCTTTTCCCTCTTTGACCCAGTGCCAGACCTTCTGTCCTCTGTTCATCTGCTAATTAGATGATCACATATTTTCTAATCATCTGAAATCATGGTGACTTCGCTAAGGGCAATTATTCCCCCTTTGCCCTTTAAAAAAAAAGAGAAAGTCTTCAAAAATCCTCCCTTGAATTGAAGAGCTGTATCTATGTTTGAAGAACATCATTACCCATTTATGTGCCCTTCCGGATGAGTTTCGATGTTAATATCTTTGGCTAAAAACGTTGGCTGATTAATGGCATTGATTGCTTATTTAAATGTATGATCAACCTGGGAGTAATCATGCTTCTCAAGTAACAGTAATTGACACAATGTTCAGCAAATAAAACCAGCTTAGTACCATGCTAATATATAATTAAAATATCTGCAGCTCTGCACCAGGGTGGGAACACATCTCTATTATATTTACTGGTGCCGCCGGTTACAAATGATGTTAACCTTAAAAGGCCTGATTTTTAAACCTCCCTCTTTGCATCTATAAGTAACTGCTGTGCTGAGTTTCCAGGCACAGTCATATTTAGAGGTGCACATGAACACACGTAAATAATGTCAAGCTAAAACTGCACCCACACATTAGTTGTTGCTCAACGGATGGTGCCTGCAAATGGGTGGACATTGCTGAACAGTCATATATCTGTGCTCTCATTTTTGCCTGCAAATAATTCCCCCTTTAAAATGGTGGTATCAGTTCTTTGCAGTCAGCCGAAAAGGAAAAGTAGATAGCCAGGCCAGCTGCAGGCCTCTGACCCCAGAGGAACGTCATCCCTTACTCCTTTCACAGGCACTGAGTAAATTGACTGAAATAAGTGCCCTGATAGGAGGAGAAAAAAGAAAAGGGTGGTGGGATTGTTATTCATAGTACGTAGCACTCCAGGATCCTGCTGAAATCAGAGTGCCACTCTGCCAGGCGCTGTCCACACACACAACAAGGAACAAGTCCGGCTCTAAAGGGTTTACAATCCCAAAAGCCACAGGGTGGAATGGAAGCATCCCTGTCGCCTGGCTTTAGAAGTGGGAAACCAAGGCACCAAAGAGGATTTGCCCATGGTTACACAGAGAGTCTGTATCGCAACCAGGGCTTCAATCCAGATTGCCTGAGTCACAAATCTGGGCTTTAAACACAAGACCTGGGGAAAAGAGAGTTATAAAAGAAACAACCAGTGTCTCTTTAACTGCAGCAGCATTATGAGGGAGAGGGGGTATAGATACAATGACAAAAAAATGCTGGAATGCCGGAAAGTAACTCATCGGATTCATTTTATAAAGTAGAGAATCAGAGAGGTAGCCGTGTTAGTCTGGAATAGCAGAGGTAACAAAGAGTCCTGTGGCACCTTAAAGACTAACTATAAAGTTTTGAAGCATAAGCTTTCGTGGGCTAATACCCACTTCGTTGGATGCAAGCAGTGGAAGTGTCCAGGGGCAGGTATAGATATAAAGTGATATGCACAGCAAGACCCTAGGATGTTGGGCAATACTACTACTACTACTACTAAAAACACATCCTCTGATAGAAAATATTTCCCATTTTAGGGAAATTCCTAGCTCTGAGCAATTGCCATCTTTTCTCGGTCTTTATCATCATTCTCTGGCTGCGACTTTGCAGCCCCGTTACCGAGCTGACATCTATTATGATGTCCCTCTCCTTATACTTTATAAATAGACCTCTCTGTCATCCCAGGCTGGGCTTCTAGTCACACAATTTGTGTGTGCTACTGTCCAGAGTCCTTCTCCCCCCTCCCCCACGACTACACACTATTTTTACTTTCTGACTTGGCAAAGGCAAAAAGAAATCAAGACACTTTGTTGTTGATGTGCAAAGAGTTTCATCATCATTCCGACTTGACATACATCTCAGCCTAGAGAAAGGGGCTCAAGATATACTCAAAATACCTTTATTCTCCAGTAATTTGTTATGATCTAAAGCAAACCATGGAACAAAGAAGACCGGGAATGATACAGTAAAGAGACACTGTTCCAGCAACACCTTCAATAAAGCCAGAAGTATGGTTTGTCCAACTAGGCTTTTGCCCTGTGGTTCTAATGCTTTCTAGTTCTCAGAACCCAGGGTCTTTGTGTCCATAGCGCTTCTGAATTGTTCCATCAACAGTCTTCCAGGCTGATGAATCTTTCGTACACTTGAATGGAGCTGACATTCTGTATCCAACGTCTAGTTTAGATCTTATTGAAAATTGATTATTTAGCATTTCCCCAGCATGGCAGCGGAGACCTTTCCGCCCATTACTGTCTCCGGATGAGGAATCTTCCTAACACAATCTGTCAGCAGCACCCGTGGTATAGTTGAAATATTGACAACCAATTAAATGCACCTTGTGGGGGCTGAATATAACAGAGGTCATCATTGATGCTCACCTTTGAATCTGGCAAGTTGTGGAAGTTTAATTTGAAGAACTTTTCTCTCAGCTTAATATAAACCCCAGCATGATGAAATCTGGTCTTGTAAACTCAATGGCTGGACAAATTTCTGAGTGCAATTATCTGATGGGGGTTGCAACTGTATGATGGTAAGGGGGCAGGACTCTGCAGCCGTGGGGCTCACTTCTGGTTTATGTCTTATATTCTTAAAGCACATGCTTCAGGGTTTCAGCTGGCCACCTGCATGGGTCAGGAAGGAACCCCCCTCCTAGGAAATACTGGGAAGTGTATTTTGATCTTCTTCCTCTGAAGCATGAGGGGTGACAATGGCTGGATATGGGATTATTGGATGGGAAGGGCTAGTGAGGTGGCACTGAGCACTCTCTCTCCCTCAGCCGGCTGGTTCTTACTTACATGTTCAGGGTCTAACCAATTGCCATATGCAGGGATGGGAAGGAATTTTCCTCTAGGTCAGATTGGCAGTGAATAGATGCCCCTCTCCCCCATTCCTCTGAGCACATGAGTGCAGGACCATCCGTGTAATATCTCAGTTAATAATTTCTCTGCCATTGTCAGGGCCTCAGGCACTGGGTCACATTAGTCCCTCCTAGTTTTTGCCTGTAGCACATAGCAGTCTAGTCTCCGGTGGGTGTTTTAATATTATGGATTCATTTTGACTGTTGGATTTACGGTGTAGGTGGTGCTGGTGGCCTGGGACATGGAGGAGGTCAGACTAGATGACCTGGTGGTCCCGTCTGGCCTTAAACTCTATGGTTCTATGAGCTGTTGCTTTCCATGCCAAGAAGTGTGTGATACTCAACACTGACCCCACTACCCCTGCATTGTGAGCACTGGGGATGATGTACTTTCCTAGTGTAAAGCTTATCATTATAATGACATCTACTGCTTATCTAGCACTTTTCATCCATGGATCCCCTGCTCCTCAGGAGCTGTGGTCAGGAGCCAGGGCTGGTAGTGGGCCCACAGTTGGGGCCGGAGCCACAGCCGGGCTGGAAGGCAGGGGCCAAGGCTTTGGTTGTGGGCGGGCCTGGGCCTAGGAGTAAGGCCACTGCCAGGAGCAGAGCTGCAGCCGGGGGCCAGGGCTGGGCGCAGGACTGGGGCTGCAGCCAGGGCCAGGACTGTATCCTGGGCCGCAACTGGAGGTGGGACTGAGTCCAGGAGTGGAGCCCTGGCTGGGGCCAGAGTAGACCTGGGCCTTCCTGTCCTCCCCCCATACGGACTGGCCTGGGCCCTGCTGTGCCCCCCCCCCCAGGTGGGCATACCCCACAGTTTGGGGACTACTGCCTTACAGCTTCTATAAGAACTGCTTAGATCACTACACTTAGACTGTAAAATCCTTAGGGCAGGGACCTGGTGTCCTTATTACCATCCAGAAAGCTTTGAGTGCCATTTAAAGAATAAATTATTTGACCTAACTCCCCCATTAGCACTAGATTTTAAATACCTGCATGGGACATGGTTAATTCTAGCGTTGGGGCTAGATGGAAGTTCTGGGTCCAAGAAACCCCCAAACTTCGAGGAAGACAGCAGTCAATTCTGGATTTCATGTCGGCAATGCCAAACTGTACGTCCAAGTGTGAACTTTGAGAAAGTCTGGGCCAGACGCAAAGGTGAGCATTAGTGACAACCTCTGTTATATTCAGCTCATGCATTTAATTGGCTGTCAATATTTCAGCTATACCGCGGGTGCTTCTGACAGATTGTGTTCAGCAGATTCCTCATCTGGAGACAATAATGGGCAAAAAGGTCTCCGCTGCCATGCTAGGAAAATGCTACATACTCAATCTTCAATAAGATCTAAACTCGATGTTGGATACAGAACAGCCCTTTTCAAGTGTATGAAAGATTCATCAGCCTGGAAGACTGTTGATGGAACAATTCCTGGAGAGGATCTATTTGTCCTTTCAGGGAGCAAAGCAAGGGTAGAACAAGGAAATGGTCCTTGCTGCCTAAGAATCTAGGCCCTGAGCACTGTTTCACATCCCGACAGGTAGGCCTGGGCTGGTTACCTCAGAAACCCTGCAGAGGCGTGTAAAATGTTGACAGGATTTGGAAAGACTTGCAACTGATCAGCTGCTGGAGAGCGGGGGCCACAGTGACATGGGAATTAATGAAAAAGAGAAAAAATGTGGATGCCTTGGGATACCAGACTATTGTTATATAGCAATTAATTATCTTTATCAAGCGAGAGTGAAGAAGATAGATAGTGGGCATGTATTTCATGCTTTAAATAATTGATCAAGGTTATGAAAATTCCAACTCCTCACATGACAGCATAGGCAAATGGATGTCTAAGTGGAACCCAGTGATCGGTGGGTGTTACGTGCCCTCCGGTGACTTATAGCTCTCAGCCTGCGAGTGTGGATCTTTTAGCTCACGTTTTTAATTGTGAAAGTCCCCGGTTCAATCCCAGTTGTCAACCACGGTGCCAGCTGTCACATCAGTACATTGTGGACATACATATTACACTGCATACACTCAACCGGACTCAACCCGACACAGCTTGGACCTGATTTTCATACATCCATTGATGCTGATGCAGTGTATTTAGTACCAGTTTTAAAAATGAAGCTCGACTGTTTGCTATTGCTGCCAGGAATCAAGAAAGTGGTATCTAAATGCTCCAAACATTGACCTATTGTTTTTCAGCGGACACTTTTTAATACATGGTTTTGTATTTTTCCTTCTCTTGACAGATGTAATTAGGAAGAAGCATATTCTTCAGTAAGCTACCAAGCTTGTGAAGGATGAGGACCGTGGGGAAGCAGCTTCTATTAAGTTGTTAACCAAGGCATCCTTTTCCGGTGTTAGGTGAGGCCTTGTTAAGAAATATATCATTTTTCAAATAAAATGTCTGTTGTTGTGGAGATGATCCTGTGCCTGACTCAAAAGCCTGGTTCCAAACACCTGAAACTTCTGGAGATGCTGAACATGTATCTGAACCCAAATATTGCAAACAGTGCAAGGACCAAATCCTAAGATCAGGCCATCTCTGATCAGAAATGATTTTCCTGTGCCCTCCACTGCCTCACTCATCTATGATCTGAGCACCATCCCTGCATCAAACAATGGCTGATCATTTGCAAATAACAGACTGGAAGTGTTGGAATTTCCCAACCCTATGAAACTGGGACATTCCCATTAGGTCTTTAGCTCAAGGGCTACCTGTGGGAGGAGACAAGACTCTCACAAGTTAAGAGAGAGCCTAAAAAATCAGTAGATCAAATTAACACATTGGGCCAAGTAAATCCAGATGTGGCTCCACTGGTCTGTGATGAGGTTTCTTTACTTCAACTCTGAATGTGGCCAATGAACTAAATTTACAAACATAGGGTCCTGGGTAAGATCTTCAAATCCCATACTTGGGAATTTTTGCACCTAGGTGATGGGTACAGAACCCAGAAGAGAATTTGATCATATTCTGGTTAAATGCCAAGCTTTGAAAATTGGATAGTTCTATATATTGTTATTGCTCTCCCTATATTAGGAGATAATGTAAATGAAAATTAAATAATCCTCCCTTCCATGATGCAGGATGTTAAATGAATAACTTTGAACCACATACTGTACCTATGGAAAGTCACTTCCTTTCCCCCAAGAAAAACTATGGCAGTGGAGTTAATGGTACCAATAATAGGGTATCAATAAGATTGATTAAACATAGTCATTCTCAAAAACTCAAGAGACTGCTACTCTATAGTTTTGTTACATAAACTCTTCTTGAATGAATAACAATGACCAGTTCAATAGGTCCGAGAGGAGCCTTTTAAAAAGAAACATTTTCCCTTGGCTTTATTATAAATCAGGATCTTCAGTTCTTAATGCTGGGTGGCTGTGCTGGTAAGGGAGGATCAGGGGGGTTATAAAGATTGCACCCAAGTTCATTTGGTTCCTGGAGTTATTGGTTTTGTACTAGAGAAGGCCATATTTGTCTAATACCACTGCGATGCTGTGCAGCTGCTGCTCATCATTTTAATTAGGCGAGCCCTAGAAATCAGAGAGGCTGTACTGTACCTCATCTGAACTGCTTTGTCAAAACCACAGGAGGTCCTTCTAGGACCTTGAAACTGAACAACATACCAAAGCACTTCCTAAAAAAAGAAATTAAATGAACCCAAATTAATGACGGGAAAGTACAGCAGACTATTACAGCAGCCGAGAGGAAATCTGCTTTGATTCCCAAGGGAGATCTGCCTTCTATCGATTCTCTTCCCACCAATCAGACTCTCCTCCAGAAGTTGGTAGAGGTCAAACTGTACTGATGAGGGCAGTTCCTCATAGAACAAA
This sequence comes from Sternotherus odoratus, assembly GCA_032164245.1. Taxonomy (NCBI): domain Eukaryota; kingdom Metazoa; phylum Chordata; order Testudines; family Kinosternidae; genus Sternotherus; species Sternotherus odoratus. The sequence goes on from JAVMKO010000005.1 coordinate 100,822,559, forward strand.
CATGAATTAGTTTGGCTAGCCCAATAATCTGCAGATACAACAGTTACTTTACCACCTACAATGCTGAGCAGCACCCTAAAAGTTACAAGCGGCATTTCATTGCAAATTTGTGTGACACTAACTAGTGATTAGGGTAGGAGATTGGGATTGAGAAATCCTGGTTTGTCTTCCTGCTCTATTTTACCTTTGCCTCACAGTGGGCCTGACTTGGCAGCCCTCCTTGATAGTATGCAGTACTCATTCATGCAAGTACTCCCATTGAACTCAACAGAATTAGTCACATGAGTAAGCACCACACAGTATGGTTGTAGAATTAAGCCCCGTGGGAGCTTAAACAAATCGCGTATGGCCAGATTCTCCAAAGACCCTCAGGTTTCCAAATGCTCAGCATCTACAGTCGGGGCAGATTTTCACGAGAGCTCAGCTCCTACTGGATCATATATGGCCAGATTTTAAAAAAACATTTATACCAGGTAGCCACAACAGATGCCAGTTTTTGGATACTTTAGGTTAGGAACATCTGCTGATGTCTGCCACGGAAACAAATTGATGTACATGATAATAAACTGATATCATTAATACACTAACCTATGGGATAAGGGCACCCCAACAATAGAAGGCAGAGGAAATACAAATAAGGAAAGGGCATGAAATCTCTATTAAACATGCATTAGACATAATAGCATCAGCATACCACATTATAAAAAGTTGTGTCTTAGCCTGTGTGTATGGGGAAGGGAGAGATGTAGCCATTGGGAGGTGCCAGGTTGTTGGCCACTGCTGATGGGGAAGATAATAGCTAACGTTTCAGGTTGTTCTGCAGGGGATGGTGAGAGCATATGGATGGTGAAATGTACATTCTGTATTATCTCTATTGAACCTGCGCCGTTAGAGTGTCGTTGACTTTGCTAAGTGTACTAGTAAAGTGTTACAAATACAGAAGGATCTTCCTAAATGTGAGTGTTGAAACCGTGCACATTAGGATGCCCAACTGAACAGTAATTTTAATAATATTGGGTCTGATTTTGGAATAAGAACCTATCGACCCTCAAAGTGATAACTGGGAATTCTTAAGTAATCAATACAATTAATACACAATCCATAAATCGGGCAACGTTGCCCAAGACGTGGAGGTCTTGGAGACTTTCAGCTGAAGGAAGCCATGAAGACAGGCAGGCAATGGACAGGAAGAGTCATTATATCATGTTATGATGTGCAAGGACAATATTAAGGGCCATAAACTGCCCATCACTCTCCCATTCCCCCATCACTCACTTGCCCAATAACTACTGACATGACCATACCTACATCATGATCAAGATACCGCGGTACATCATAAAGCAGCTTAATGCAAGACGCTTTGTACACTGCTCAGAATTGGTACTTCAGCTGCTGAAAGAGAAGTGCTGGTAGCAATAAACACCTGCCCAATAATGTTTCAAGCTACTATATTTTATACTCAGAAAAGGAAGAGGGGACAAGTGGCTGCGGTACCCTGGGCACAAATAGGCAGGTGAAATCTCTTATACCAAATGTGTATCTCTGCACCTGCTATATAAATGTATCTTACATCAGTGTAATGGGGATTCAGGACCATTACACCATCCCTTCAAATCCTCTTATTGCTTTCTCAGCCAGTATGCACCTGTGTCTTGTTGGCAAGGGAAGCACATGCCAAGTGTGGGAAATGTGCCCGGTGTGGCTAGTTTTTGCTGCCTGCTTTTGGAGTCTTGCCCAGCCCAGTTTATATTGTGTCTGTGGGCCTATTGCAAGATAATTGCAAATCAGGAGCATCTTTACAAGGGGGCTCAAATCCATCATAACAGAAGCAGTGCTGATCAGAAGAGAAAGAGCAGGTGTACACGGCAGGCAATTTGGAATAAAAAGGACGCCATAAGACCAAAATGTTTTATACAGGAGTTTAAACTGGTACATTTTGTGTACAACAGCCCTCTATCGATAGATGCGTGGTTCACCATCACACTAAGGTATGTCTTCCCTGCAATTGGGACGTGATGACAGCACATGTAGACATACCTGAGCTAGCTTTAATCTAGTGAGATCAAAGCTAGCTGGAGTAAGAATTGCAGTGAAGCAGCAGTTCATTGAACTAGCGAGATCAAAGCTGCCTCAGGTGTGTCTACACACGTGGCAATCACACCTCCCGATTGCAGCATAGTCATACCCTAGAGCTCCTTTATGCCCCTTTATACTCTGCACCAAAGACCTCCCCAGCTTGCATGGGGTTGGTGCAAATCCCTACACTGGCTTTGCTGTCAGCCCCTGGGGTGGGGGTAGACCAAGGGCTTAGCTGGAGAGCACTATCCTACAGCTATTTTCTGCCTCCTTGAGTCCATGTGAGGCTGTGGGAAGCCGAGTATAAGACAGAGCAGGACTGAAGCTGCCCTAACTCACATCAGAGGCTGGGAAGGCCCCTGTATGGTCCTAGCATACAGGGTGTGCAATGGTATTTTAAAGCCACATAAAAGGGGCACTTGAGAAATGCTGAGCTCTAGTAAACACAGAATGCTCAATGTCTCTTAGCAAAAGTTCATTTTGTACTTGGAAAATTCAGCACTGAAATTAGACTCCAACTCTGCCCTTCAGGGGCCAGTGGAAATTTGGTGGAAGATCAGTCCTTGGAATCTCACAACGGTGTCTCAAAAGAATGGCTGTTCTCACAAGATGTGTGCTGCACCTGAGATGGACCTGGGAGACTAGGCCCTGGGTCTGACACTGAACCAGAACCGCAGAGATGGGGCTTGGCTTTGAACTCATTAATGTATTCTTTGAACAACCTGAAGTTGCGTGGGTTTTGGCCCATCTCTGTACAGAAGATGTATGTAAAGAGTGAAAATGCTGTCATGGGAACGGGGAGGGGGATGAGAGAAGGTCCTTTGCCGCCGTATTAGCTCATCTCTTAGCTACTGGGATGACACGCACCATACAAATGTTGAAAACAGACAGGTGGCTCATTTTAAATGAGATGCTTGGCTGATTCTTCTCTGAATCTTTTGTGTCCGCCAACGTGGGCGGGAAATCAGACCAGAACAGCCTGTAACTTTCTGAAACTTCCTATTTCCAGGGCACTCCAACCAGTCTTTTTGGCAGTAAACTCTGCCCTTCCATGTCAGTCAGATAATGCAGAAAGAGGAGCAACAATAGAAAAAAACAAGGAAAAGTTTGTTTTAATCTCAGAAAAGCTCACATTGATAATCATCATCTATAAAGCACTTTCCTAACATTAACTAAACACTTCTCCCAGCACCCTGTGAGAGAGGTAAATATGATTACATCCATTTCAGGGTACATAGGGTAACGGAAGTAACTTTCCCAAAACTGCATTGTCAGAGCTGAGATTAGAACACAAGAGTGTTTCCTAGCCTTTGTTTGCCAAAAGATGGGAACCGATCGATTGATGAGTACCTGTTCTGTTCATTCCCTCTGGGGCATCTGGCATTGGCCTCTGTCAGAAGACAGGATACGGGGCTAGATGGACGTTTGGTCTGACCCAATAGGTAGGCTGACCATATGTACCGTTTTGAACGGGACAGTCCCGGTTTTTTCAGATTTCTCCACCGTCCCGTCTTTTTACTATAAATATCAATTTTGTCCCGTTTTTGATAAGAAAAATGGCACGTGGCTTATTTCAGGGGCCCATGGCCGGGTCCCGCCTCCCGCAGCCCTTCGGCTTCAGTCCCTTCCCCTCACGGAGGCTCCGGGGAAGGGAGCTCAGCTGAGGGGGGAGGAGGCACTGCTTTGTCTGTGGCTCCGGTCTGAGAAGCGGTGCTGCTGCAGCAGCGAGGTAACTAGAGGTCATTCTTTGTGCTACCGGCAGGCAGAGAGAGGCTGCAGGGCTAGGGAACCTGTCCGAAAGCAACATCACGGCTGAAGGCATCTCCCTTCCTCCACTGGACCTCTCTCTGCACGGGCAGCGAAGGAGCAATGTACTCAGCTTCCTCTTATTTTCCCCACACTCGGGGGCAAGCGTTAATCCCTTTGCGTTCAGTGATCCCTGGAGTCTGCCAGCCTCTGCCTGTCGGCGAAAGCTGAAGTTCTAAGAAACTTACTCGGTGGTATTACTTTCTAAATGGTCCTGATTTAAATGGTGGAGGGGGGGAGGGAGAGGGGAGGCAGGGATATACAGATCTGAATCCTGAAAACCTCACATGTACAATCTGGAAAAAACAGCCATCTCCAGGAAAATTTTCTAAAACCATTTCCACAACAAACATTTCATTAGATGTAAGACTCTCCTTTACTGGAGTCCAATGGGAGGGGAAAAAAAATCTCTTCTCAGAGCTTAGTTCCATATTCTGCTTGCCCTAATAACCATGTTACATGCTCCTAGGGAGAGAATAACATCAGGAACAGGATCCATCATACAGATCCTAGAACAGCATCAAAGGGTGAGGAAAAATAGCCAGAGAGCAAGAAAGATAGTGTTGTAGTTGAGGCACAGGACTTGGAGCATGGAGTCCTGGGATCTTGTTCTGATTCTGCCACAGACTTCCTGCATGACCTCCGCCAACTCTCAAAGCCCAGCATTTTCAAAAGAAATCTCCGCACTAGACTGTCTTCACTTGCACAGTCAAACATGATTCATGAAGGCACCCTAGGCAAACACAGACACAACTCCTTCATGCTAAGAGCAGGACGGGGTGAAACCCCACATAGCCTTGGGTACCCAGGGAGAAACACAAACACTCAGTGAATTCTCAAATCAGTCCCACAGAAGTACTTTACTTTCCAGGAGAATCATAGAAGATTAGGGCTGGAAGAGACCCCAGGAGGTCATCTAGTCCAACCCCCTGCTCAAAGCAGGGGTTTGTCAAGCTAGGACTTAAAAACCTCTAAGGATGGAGATGCCACCACCTTCCTAGGTAACCCATTCCAGTGCCTCATCAGCCTCTTAGTGAAATAGTTTCCCCTAGTATCCAACCTAAACCTTCCCCACTGCAACTTGAGACCATTACTCCTTGTTCTGTCATCTAGTACCACTGAGAACAGTCTAGATCCGTCCTCTTTGGAACCCTCTTTCAGGTACTTGAAAACAGCTATCAACTCCCCCCTCAGTCTTCTCTTCTGTAGACTAAACAATTCCAGTTCTTTCAGCCTCTCCTCATAAGTCATGTGCCCCAGCCCACTAAGCATTTTTGTTATCCTCTGCTGGACTCTCTCCAATTTGTCCACATCCCTTTTGTAGTGAGGGGGACCAAAACTGGATGCAATACTCCATGTGTGGCCTCCCCAGTGCCAAATGGAGCGGAATAATCACTTCCCTCGATCTGCTGGCAATGCTCCTATGAATACAGCCCAGTGTGGCATTGGTCTTCTTGGCAGCAAGGGCACACTGCTGTAGCAGTGCATGGGATTCTTCCATTCTAAGTGCAGGACTCTGGACTTGTGCTAGACAGTGCAAGAACACTGTTCAGCTCAAATTATATCCAGTGTTTTCCTCTACACTGTCTCTGCTCCTTTCGTGTTTGCAGGGCCGGCGACAGAAATTTGGGGGCCCCCTACTCTGATAGTTTGGGGGCCCCCCCAGCCCAGCCGGGCCCCCCCCCAGCCCAGCCGACAGCGGCTGGGGGCCCCACCAGCCCAGCTGCCCCGCCCCAGCCCAGCCGACAGTGGCTGGGGGGCCCCCAGCCCAGCCGGCGCTCCCCCCCCAGCCCAGCCGGCGCTCCCCCCCCAGCTGACAGCTGGCGGCAGCGGGAGTGAGAGCCCAGGAGCGGCGTGAGCTGCCCTTGCTGTTCCCCTTCCTCCCCCCCGTCCTTTCTCCCCTGGACTGATCCGCTGCCGCCGGCCGGGCTCACTGCTCCTGCCGGGGACACGTGCGCTCGTCCGGAGGAGAGCCGCGCCGCCTCCCCGCCCCTTCCCCGCTCTCCAGGTCTGGCGACAAGGGGGGACGACAACGGGTACAGCTGTGTACCAGGGCCCCCCTAAAGTCAGGGGGCCTGGTACAGCTCTACCCGTAGACCCCCCTGTCGCCGGCCCTGCATGTTTGTCTCTGTGTTGGCTGCTTTGATTCTACATTGATAAAGGAGAATCTAATTTTAAGGTGATGTGGGCAAGATAAAGTTGCCAACCCACGCTAGTAATGAAGTGATCCCACTATAAAGAATGAATCTCATATCTGCCCCACTTCCTCTTTCTAAGTCATAGTGACTTGCAATGAATGAGAAATATAATGCACGAAATCTACAAGTGGCGCATACAGCACTTTGAATTGAAGTAGGCTGGGTAAACGGGATTCATTTGCATTTAGCTCATTGTTTGTGCATTGTGCCCAGGCAGTGATATAACACCCAATATAAAAGACCTGCGGCTGCAGACTTACTGTTAAATTACCATTGCTATTGCTTAATCAGTAAAGATACTCTTTAATGGCCTTCATATCTGAAAGCAAAAATCAAAGCGAAATTAAATGGTTCCTCTTAAAGCTTAATTAAAATATTAAACCTTTGATTTCAAGCAATTAAACAAGACATTTTCCTTCATTAAATTGCATGTTCTTATATCCTCTAAATAGAATAAAATCCTAATCTTGTGGCTGGAGTTATCTCGGCGACTTTGTAATGGTCCAAATAAGTAATGCTTTCAACTACATGCCTCAAATGCAACATTTAATCTAGATTGGAGGGAATTAGTGCATATTATAAAGCTTGCCAACAGATTAGTACAAGCAGAAGTGAGCTGATGGGTTAGAGGAATGATTTTTTACTTACAGTGCTAGATATCCTGAGTTGGAATGTGTCAGGAATGACGGCAGGGTGAGCGACCGTTATAAAAATGGCCTGCTGGTCTACAGGCTAGTTTTCTCTGATGGCATCAGAGGTCAAATGCCATGGCAACTCCCTCTGGGGAGTGAAATTATCTACAGAGGTAGTATAGCTTAACGGGTAGGGCATTGTACTGGGAATGAGGGGAGGCAGGTGCTTTTCCTGGCTTTGCTATTTGTCTGCTGTGGGGCTTTGGCCAGTTATAGACCTGCCAGGTCACCGTTAAACACCGTTTTCTATCGCATCTTTTTAAAAAGGATGTTGAAAAATCAGAGAGGGTGCAGAAAAGAGCCACAACAATGTCCCGGGAGAGCTGGAGAAAATCCATCACAGAGAGAGACTTAAAGAGCGCAATCTGTTTACTTTTACAAAGAGACGATTGAGAGCTGAGTTGATTACGCTACATAAATACCCTCTGAGGGAGGAAATACTGGCTCCTAAAGGGCTCTTTAATCAAGCAGGAAAAGGCAGAACAAGAACCAGGGCTGGAAGCTGAAGCCAGACAAATTCAAATTAGAAATTAAGCACACATTTTAAACAGGGAGGTGATTCACCTTTGGAACAAATCACCAAGGGAGGAGGTAGAAAATCGCGACTGAATTCCTTTCTAGAAGATATGGTTTAGTCAAACCCCAGTTACTTGGCTCAAAACAGGGGTAAACTGGGTGTAAGGTAGTGGCTTGTGTTATTGAGGTCCGACTGGATGATCTCATTGTCCCATCTGGCCTTAAACTCTGTGAATTTCTGACTGTGATTAAACAGCCACGTAATACGGATTGTTTTCTAGAATCCGATCCTTGTCCCAACTGAAGGGGGAGGAGATTTTGGCCATTGATTGCAATGAGACCAGGATGTGGTCCCAATACAGCAACAGTTCTCAAACTGTGGATTGCGACTCCATTTTAATGGGGTTGCCAGGGCTGGCGTTAGACTTGCTGCGTCCCGGGGCCAAAGTCCATGGACTTCAGCCCTGGGTAGTGGGGATCAGGTTATAAGCCGCCCGCCTGTGGCTAAATCCCTTGAGCTTTGGCTTTGGTCCCCCTGCCTGGGGGGTTGGGGCTCAGATGGGCTTCGGTCCCCCCTCCTGGGGGTCGTGTAGTAATTTTTGTTGTCAGAAATCAGAAATTTGTTGTCAGGGTCATGGTGCAATGAAGTCTGAGAACCCCTGCAATACCGAGCATAAGGTCAGGGGCACTGTCTTTTGGAAGGGTTGCCTTTGGTCAGATAAGCCATCATTCTGTCTCCTGACCCCTTGCAATCATTAAAGATCTGGTGACGTTTTTGGTAGGCAGAGAGAGGTTCATATCAGCGTTCAGGCCAAATTCCAACAATCTGCCTGAAATCCGACTATAGTTTCTAATAGGAACAGCGTTTGCCTTCGCTCTCTGCTCTGTGCTACCGAGCCCTGTCATGCTGAGCTGTTAAACAGCTGTCTTGTTTCACCCCAGATTTAGCCGCATACCAGGAATATACGTGGTATATAATTTGTACAATGGGGTAGTAAAAACTATGTAAAGCATGTTGGGATTGATCTGGATGAAAGGCAATCCCATAAACGTAAGCTCATCCTCATTCTTATTCTTTCGAGGGACCTTACTAAAAGTGTCCTGAAAATGCAAATAAATGTTATACCTGCCAAGTCACTGTTATACACTATTTTATTATCTTTTCAGATAACGAACTGATTAAGGCAAATGATTTTCACAAATGGAAGGTTTGCTGGTGGCTTTATGCTAATGTCATTTATTGACAGTATTATTGTAGCATCTAGAGGATCCAAACAAGACCAAGATCCCACTGTGGTAGGTGCTGCACCTACACAAAGAAAGAGACAAGTCACGCCTTTGAAAGCTTACAGTCTAAGTGCACAAGATACACAATGTGTGGGAAGGGAACGAGAGGCAGTCAGAGGAGGCAGAACTTGCTCTAGGATCACCAGGTAGGTCAAAGACTCAGCTAAGAAGGGACAACCCATGTCTTCTGACTCCTAGTCCAGTGCTCTATCCACTAGACCACATTGCCTCTCACTGCTACCTGCGTATACTGCACTTTATTAAGAGATGTGTTATTCTGTCCTTAATTGCTTGGCTACTCATACGTGGTATGCCGCAATGAAGCCTCCCAGACTGCTCTACCTTACTCCCCGTCCACACTGGCAAGGCATGTAGAAGCACTCTGACTTCCTGGCTGGAGCGCTCCTGGTACTCCACCTCCCCCGAGAGGATTAACGTCTGATGCATATTGGGTGAGACGCCCCAGCGCCAGTGTGGACGAGGAGTTGCATTACTGCACTCTGATTGACCTCCGGAAACATCCCATAATCCCCTTAAGTCAAGAGGCCTCTCTTCTTTTTGCTGTGAAATTGGCTGTAGGCATGCGGAAGTGCCCTTTCAAAGCTCCGTTTCCGACAGCAGCTGCTATGAGATAAAACAAACATTTACTATTTGAGTGAGTGAGTGAGAGGCGGGGTGGGGGGGGTGTCTGAACCTACAAGACAGCATGCTGACATGCTCTCAGCACCCCAAAAATCCACTCTCTCCCCCCACATACACACAACACACTCCCCATCATGCTCCATCCCATCCCCTGCACTTGAAAAGTACATTGCAGCCACTTGAACGCTAGGATAGCTACCCATCATGCACCACTCCCAATGCATCTGTAAGTGCCATAAATGTGGCCACACCAGTGAACTCGCAGCTGTCAGTGTGGACAGACTGCAGCGCTTTCCCTAGTGTGCTCTCCGAAGGCTGGTTTAACCCAAAGTGCTCTATAGCTGAAAGTGGAGCCAAGCCCTGAGTTTCCCTTGAATCAAGAGGAGGCTCAACCAGTCTGCAGTGGCACCACATTTGTGATTTTATGCACACCAGCAACTTGTGCTATTATGAGGAATAAGAGCCAAGTACTGCCTTCTATCAGTCTTCATTGGATGTTTTACACAGTGGAGTGAGCAGGACTGCACGGATATTGTATAGCCTTACAACAGTTTCCCTCTTCATTTTCTTCAAACCCCAGGTATGTCACTAGCTCCTCCCAGTGATTCATAGCACTTGAGTTCTTCGAGCTGCTACATAACTTCCTAGGGCTAAAACTTGCTCCTCGAGAAGGTAATGGGAAAGCTCCTTGATTTGAATCTCTGGGCTTGTCTTCACTTGAGCCGGCAGGGATCGATCTTTTGGTGATCGATTTATCGTGTCTCGTTAAGACGCGATAAATTGACCACCAGCGGCTCCCCCGTCGACTCCGGAAGTCCAGTTCGTGAAGAGGCGCAAGCTGGAGTCGACAGGGGACCGCGCCGCCGACCGCCACCACCGTGAGGATGGGAGGTAAGTCGGCTGTAGAGAGGTCGGTTTCAGCTACGTTATTAACGTAGCTGAAATTGCGTATCTACAGTCGATTTCCCCCCCTAGTGGAGACCAGCCCTCTGTCATAGTCACACTCTGATTTCCCATAAGCAGTGTCTTAGGTTCTCTCTCCATGTACTTCCACAATAAAGACTCATGCATAAATAACTGTGGTGCTACTTCATCTTCCTTTTAAATTGCTCTGCCTCACCCCAAGGCAGTCCAGCATGTTACATGAGTTCTATATGTATATGTGAGTACATGTAGAGAAGTTAGTCAATATGAAAAAGTACCATCTTCTGGCATAAAGGTGTTGCTGCTGTGCATTGCTAAAGCTTCATGCTGAGTCCATATGCAAGCTCCTTGCTCCGACTGTATGAGAAATATTTTGCTATTATTTTATCTTGATGTCTTTAGCTTTCTAGTCCTCCCATTGTCTCTTCGTCCGACACATTTCCAGGTTTCACCATCCTGCTGTAATGTGGTTTGTGCTCTTTGGGTCTTTTGGTTTTTTTTAAAACAATGCTTATTTAAACAAACTTGTGCAAATTCTCCACTTAGCCACACAGATTTTACCGTTCCCTTTCTTACCTTCCGCTCGCACAACCACCATCTGTGCTTCTAATACGGTGTTCTTAAATAGCCTCCAGACTGATTACATTAGCCCAATTCATCCCTTGTGTAACTCTGTATGCACAACAGGATTACTCTAGGGATAGATTTGGCCCCATGTTTTTAAAGTGTTTCCTTTTGCCCTTCAGCCTGCTGTTAATCATTTCCCACTTAGGTTTATAAATCTGCCCTTTTAAAGTTCACCCTCACTGCACTATTCTGAGGGGAGTAACCTTCTATTATGATATCAAACTAAGTGCACAATGATTGTGGTTACCCAGTGGATTTCCTTCTCTCGCCTCCCTTCACTTCTGTGCATTATTTACCTCAAAATTGAGTCAGTTCCTCCAAACCAAGCTCCTCTGTAAAGCATTCTTTAAATAATGCCGATTAATTGGCTCCCCAAAGCCATGCGCTAAACAGGCCTTTCCACCAATGAGCTTTAGTGTAGGTAAAATCCTTTTGTTTTTACTGATGACCTGGTCTATATTCTAACCAGCCACCTAGGGGATAGAAGTTCAACAGCTCACTGACAGGCCCATGAGACATCCGGCTCCCATCTTTAAAATACTGAGATATTAAAATACCTTGTGATATTAATAGCTTAGCCAGGTGGTCGCTCTACCACAACCTGTTTTTCTTTGGCATCAACACCATGCCCATGTTCTGTCCCTGCTGATGATTTTGTTTTTGGCACCTAAGTGTCAACAGCTGTGAGGGAGGGTAAAAGGATATATAGCAGTGCTTCGCCAGTGCCGTCAATACGATAGCACGCTGTGCAATTGTGTTTACTGCATTATGTTGGTCTGTTCCTCTGAACCTCTCTCTTCTTCGCACCCACACGTTCGGGCAAGCGGCTTGCCACCTTGGTGGTGGGCAGAGTGCCATCCTCACAGATGGGCATCAGAATATGGCCGTCTCAAAAGCATGTCTGGGAAGCAAATGTGCTCATTGAATACCATCACTGACAGCTGTTGGATGGTCCATGTGAAATGAGTAGTGGTGTCACTCCAGTTCCCACTAGGTGTGGTCGGGAATGGTCTTAAAGCTACAGAGCTCGGTTTCTAGGATTTTGTAACGGAAGCGCCAAGAGTTGACCGAAGAGGGAGGAAGTGAGTGGGTTGTGTGCATTAGGGTACAGGGGAGTTACATGCACGTGGAGAAGCAGCAGAACAGTGTAACGCTTCGACTGAGCCAGCAGCAGGAAATGTGAAGTAGGGTCTATTAGTGGTAATATTGTGGTGGCACCTTTCTAGAAGGACCAGCTGAAACCAGGTCTCCATTACGCTAGGCACTGTACACGCGCAGTGAGAGGCATTCCCTGCCTTGGTGTAGCTTACAGTCTAAATAGACCAGACAGACAAGAGGCGGGAGGGGAAGAGAGGTACAGTTCTGTGAAGTGTTTGGCCAACATCACCCCGCAGATCAATAGCAGAGCTAGAAGTAGAACCCCAGTCGTCTCACTCCGGCTCAGCTATGTCTACATGATGAGAGTACGCATACTTGCACTAGTTTGATGAGAACTAGTGTGAACGTGTGTACGCAAGCAAGGAAGTCACACCCCTAGCTGGCAGGGTAGGCTGACAATGACCCCAGTGCTACACACTTGACCTCAGGTATGGGGCAGCTATTCGGTTATGAACATGAGGGCATTTTTAAATGAATGTTTTGGGGACAAGAGTCTCTACAGATGCTGAAATATAGCAAAAAACATGCAAGGTTCAAACATGTTTGAATCCAATACACAGTTGTAAATTGAGTGGCTGTTGGGTGCATGCTGGTTTTGAAGTATACAAGCAGGTCTAATATGAATAGACACCAAATATTGGAAGCAAAATCAACAGCTGCACCTCTTCTTTGCTTGCGCCAAGTATCACCTTTAATATCCTCCCGGTAGCTGACCAGCTTAGTTTTGCTGAGTGGTTTCCACTCCCTCAGAACAAATGAGGCAATTTGGAACGAGCGTATCATTAGTTTCAGGATTCAGTTGGTCAGGTCATTAAATTAGAGTGACCAGATAGCAAGTGTGAAAATTGGGATGGGGGCTGGGGGGGGGGGGGGGGGGAAGAGGAAGGTAATAGTCACCTGTGTAAGACAAAGCCCCAAATATTGGAACTGGCCCTATAAGGTTGAGACATCTGGTCACCTTCCATTCAATGTAGACCTTGAGGGTCTTCTGGAAATTCACTGGAAAGATTTAGATACTCAACTGGTGTAAAATCAGCTTCCCATAGTTTTCAGTGGAGCTACAGTGCTTTACAGCAGATCAGGATCTGCCCATAAGACAGCTAGTCCCTAGTATGGCCTATAATTCAGACTGCAATTTTAAAAGTATGCTAGTCCTGAAGAAATGAAAGGAAAGAGAACTGGCCCGTAATGACTAATTCATCACAGCAGAAATTTCCTCTGTGAGAGTTCAGCACGGCTGGATTCTAACTGCCTGCAATAAACACAAATGAGCATTTTCTGTGTGCTCTGGCGGCTGTTAATACAGGTATTTATCTTAATGCATTTGGAAAAAAAATAAAAGTAAAATAAAAATAAAGCTCAACGGCTTGTTCTAAATGGATTCCCGGCGTTGGCAGAGAAAGACATACAAGGCTCTGAACAGGCCTTTGCCAAATGCGGCTGCACGGGAGAGTACAGCCGCGGTGCTGAAAACAACATAATGGGCTCTTGCCTTTCAGCTTGGTAATTGTGGCTACGCAGTGGTGTTAGGAAACCTCCTGTTTTATGCGTGGGACGTGCTGAGTGGAGGTTAGTTCTGACACTGCACGAGACAATAGTGGTGCTTGGATTTACCTCGCGCCTGGTTTGCTCCCTCTCCCCTGATGGGCTGCCACCAGTGGTTTATAACGTAGCCCCGAGATGTGTAATGGCAAGACAGGTTAAAGCACTTACAGAGACAGCTGGAAGTTGCATGTTTCTACCCCGTGAGCGGAGCAAAGGTTCCACTGCCGTGTTCCTCTCCTGTCTCAGGGTGATAGTTTGGTGTTGACCGTGTCACTGTGTTTTGCTGCTGTTTGCAGCCTTTTGCATCGATGAGAGGGCTGTCCAAAGAGTTTAGTTTGAGGCCCGAAGGGACCGCCAGGGCATTGGACCACCTGTATACGCCAGGCCACTCACTGCCATCCAATCTCCCCCACATCAAGCCAACAATCAGAATCAGACCAAAGTACTTCCCTACCCGGCCCTCCATGGAATTTTGCGACCCTGATGTGGCCCTTGGGCCAAAACGTTTGCCCACCCCTGGTGTAGAGTCTAGACTGGAGGCAGATCACTTCCTGGAGCCCAGGGAACAAAGTATGGTCATCAGGGAACATACTGCGACTCCCAGACTCTGTTCTGATCTGTCCTATAATAAGATATCTGGGGTAACTAAGGTGTGTTTTGTGCACGGTTTTTGTACAGGTATAACTACAGTGGTTAAGAGTATGCTTTTTTTCAATGGATATAGTTGTACCAATTCAAACCCTAGAGTGGATACAATTATCCCAGTATACTAGGATACTCCACTTATTCCCCTTCCCATATGGAAGTAAGTTATACCGCTATAAAGCACCATCATACTAGTATAACTGTGTCCACCTTAGGGGATTGTACTGTATGAACTATACCAGGACAGTCAAGGGCTATGAATGCCAGAAATTGACCCTAAAATAAGTTTTTCCTTTACAATAAGATTCAGCAATGTTTTCTCTCCCTTGGGCATTGTTTTCTGCCAATAAACCCTTTCCCCTTCCCAAATTAATACTGAACAAAATGAAGTATGTCTCAATAATCTTTGAAACCACAGGAAAATAATGTTATTGGCCTGCAATATTGGAAGAAAAGGACAAATGCATTGGATAAAGTTTAATATTAACCTTTCCCATAAAGGTTAAATGCTTAATTTTTGCCCACCACTATCTTTCTTTTTATCACAGCCATAGTTTTGGGGGAAACAAAAGCTCAAACAATTGGCCATAAATTGTAATAAAGTCCAGTGCTAGCAAGGTTAGAGTTAATAGATTATTGATTAGTGTAACAGTTAGTGGCAAACTAATTTTTTCCCATCAGTGCTCTTATTGGGTAGTTGTCTTCTGGAGGCCCACAAAGTAATAGAACAATACATTGCATTACCCTGCAGCGTTATATAGTGCATACGTTGGTTGCATTCAGCCCTGGCTGTCGCCAGAAACACTCCAGGGTCTCTGTATCATTGCTACTGTCTTTGTTTCAGCACTATTTTTTCTTTCCCTCTGAGACAAGTAACTCTTTTTACTGAGAGCTGTGTTAGGTTTGCAAACACTGAGATAAGAGAGCTTTATCTATTGTATCATTCCCTCAGCAACACCGGTTTACACTTGACTAATTTCACAATTATATGAATCTATTCAGCATTGGGAGGGGGAATGTAAAATGACACACGTTGCTGGTAATCTCTCGGTGGCCTCTAGAAGTTGTCTGAATACAGGATAAAAAGCAGCTTTCTGTGGCATTTCGATGCAGAACTAGCGGTGTTTACAGGGGAGATGCTAATGGAGTTTAGAAATTACACATCCTGTGAACTTCTAACTAAAGGTTGAATCATAACAAAAATATTGGCAGGCATGATGTTAGTTTGTGGTTTTTTTAATAGACTGAAACCTTTGGGGAACATGAAAAAATGTGGAAGCTGCTTCAGTATGTGGACAGACATTGCTGAGACGGGTATCAAATATGGGCATAGCATCCACCTTTGATCTCCCAGCGGAACATGGCACCTGCGATTCTCGGTGCACAGCGATATCATTTATTATTTCTAATACAGTATCAGCAGGAGATATTGATTGCAACCCATGTCCCCATTGTATTAGGTACTATACATATGTACAATAATAAGAGAATTCCCATCTCAAAGAGCTTACAAGTTATATAGAACAACAGATGGATTAAATAAATAAATGGGAAGACAAATGAATGGTGGAATGAACCTGACTGGATTATAAGTAGAGTAAATGGTTCCTGTCCATGAAAGTTTTGGAGAGTTTGAAAAAAAATTACATCCCAGATTGAAAGTTTGAATTCTTTTGCAAACTGATTTTGGATCAGAGCAGTTAAACTTACAGGGGAGGGATAGCTCAGTGGTCTGAGCATTAGCTTACTAAATTCAGGGCTATGGGTTCAATCTTTGAGGGGGCCATTAAGGGAGCTAGGGCAGACACCTGTCAAGGACAGTGGGATTAGTCCTGCTTTGAGCACCAGGATGGACTAGCAGAGGTCTCTTCTGATTCAGAGGGCTGGCCTTCACTAAGGGCTGTAGTTAATAACGTAGCTGAAATCAGCGTCTCTACAGCCGACTTACCTGCCGTCCTCGTGGTGGTTGGCGGCACGGTCCCCCATCGACTCCAGCTTGCGCCTTTTGGTGAGCTGGACTTCCAGAGCCGACGGGGGAGCCACTGGCGATCGATTTATCGTGTCTTGACGAGACTCGATAAATCGATCGCCAAAAGATCGATCCTTCCCTGCCGTAGTGAAGACAAGCCCTAAATGAGCCGAAACTTTGAACAGAAAAGTTGTTTTGAACCAAAAAATGAATGTTTTCATTCAGTAATTGTTGAAATGAGATGTTTTGACAATTTTAAAACATTCTTTTTTTTGCAAAAAAATTATGCCTCAGCAGCTTTGTTGTAACCAACCCTTCCCTGCAAATGACTTTGGTTTCAAGGAGTTGGCATTTTCCACCAAAAAAAGAAAAAGAAAAAGGTTTTTTGGTGGAAAATTCCCATCCAGCTCTGAGTAAGCTGACATTATGTGGTGATGATGTGCTTAATAAGTAGACAATACATGGCAAAAAGGCATTGGCATATTTAGTTGCGTTCCCCAAGCTGTGACATGTAGGAATTGCACCATCAAGATGTCTCAATGCTCTCATCTGAAATGTTCACAAAGATTTTGAAATTAACATAACTAGGACTGGACATTGCACGGGAGCCACAGTGGATAAGATATCATTCAGCGTGGATTGCAATCAACCCATGATTGTTACATCCAATGGACGCTGGCTGGATTTTTTTTCCAAGCCGCTGGTGATCTCCAGTTTATACTCCACTGCCATTAGTGGGCGATTCTTCCGACCTTTTTTCCAGAGAGGACAAACATTGCCCAGGCACGGAAACCAAAGTGGCCTTTAATGATCTCTTAGAAGCACAGCATGTGGAGAAACTCGCACTGCCACTGCCCACGTTATAAATATCCTTTGGGAGTGAAATTCACCAACGTGAAGTGAACCAGCACAGAGCCTGCACACCAGTTAAGCCTTTTCAGTGCCAACGTTTAACCTTTGCACATCAGTGAATTTAACCCTGGATAAAAAAAGAGGATTTCATTTAGGGTGACCAGACAGGAAGTGTGAAAAAGCGGGACAGGGTTGGGGGGTAATAGGAGCCTATATAAGAAAAATACCCCAAAATTGGGACATCTGGTCACCCTAATTTCATTCCTCAAGGCTGTCCATTCAGCCCCTTTGGCTGGCTTATAATTCAATTAAGAAAAACAGAAGCAAACAACAAGAAGGAAAAATAAAGAACATATATGCAGGCAAGAAAGAATAAAGTGGGTTTTGTAGAACCAAAGGGCATTTGCTTGTTCACCAGGAAAAGATGAAGGAATCAATGCCTGTTTATAGGGAAACTCACTCTCTCATGAAAATGCTGCAAAAGGAAAAAGGTCCCATTTGATATTGATGAAGGTGCCTCTTTTTAAGACCCATGCTAGTTTGGCAATAGTTACTATGGTAAGTAGTAAGTATAAACTTCCATAAATAGTCACATTTTGCTGCAAGTTGCCTGCCTAGAGGCTGACAACGTGCTGAAATGCAACGTCCATTTAAATATCCCTTTTTCTGTTTTCTTCATTCCCCATGTGTTGTTACCTGTTTGTGTACCACACAAGCAGTGCTTAGGCAATGGGAAAGGAGAACCTTTGGGTTTAAAATAATAAAATAATCAAGACTGTTAAGGCCCAAATGTTAACCCTTGTGATGTATGTGTCCATGTGTGATGATTCCCTGCTTGGGTCATCAGTGGGGATTGAACTGTGACATCGAGCCCTATAGCACAGATATCTACTGCTTGAGCTAAAGGAATACCTCTCGTGGCGGATAGCACTAGTAGACTGTTTTCCTATGCTGGCTAAAACTAGCAGGGAACTGACACATGCCCTTTTGCACCAACATGAGTTATGTAAACAAACAAATAACCAACACCCATAGTCTCTCTCTCTCTCTCTTTCTTTCTCTCTCTCTCTGCAAGTCAAGGTTAAACAAGCAAAAGTGCCTGTTTGCACAAATCCACAATTTATGGGTGGGTGCAAAAATTTGTGAATTTCTAAGTAGCCCGAACATGCAGAATTGTGACATGATCATCACATTCCTAGAGGGGTCATGCGTTTGTTTCAATACACCATGTCACAGGGTTTTGCTCATGGCAAAGATGTTATGGGCTGGAGCAGCAGTGAAATGAATTCCTTAACTAATAAAAAGTCAGATGCCAAAATGCTTCACTCAGTCTCATTGTTTTCATTGTTTATTTTGCTTGAGTCGGGGTTTTGGGATTAGGCCTCCAAAGAGGATTCTGGGGAGGGGGGTAATATTTCCAAAATTAATACCACTGACCTGACATAACAGCAGTAGAAGAATAAAACAAAAGTACAGTAAAACCTCCATTTAACGGACTAATTCGGGCGAGGGGGTGTCCGTTAAATGAAAAAGTCCGTTATTTAATAATAAAAAAAACCCGAGCTGTCGGAGCAGCAGCCCGACCGCCTCAGGGTCGGGGCGGCAGCTCCGCAGCCTGCCCGCTGCCGGGACCCGGATGGCAGCCGGGACCTGTCAGCCAGCCCGCCCGCCCGCAGGTGGGAGCCGGCAGCCAGCCCGCCCGGGTCCCGGCTGATGGGATCCGGGCAGCAGCCGGGAGCTGTCAACCAGCCCGCCTGGGTCCCGGCTGATGGGACCCGGGCAGCAGCCGGGAGCTGTCAGCCAGCCCGCCCAGGTCCCGGCTACTGGGACTCGGGCGGCAGCCAGGAGCCGGCAGCCAGCCCTCCTGCTGCTGGGAGCCGGGAGCCAGCCCGCCCGCAGGCGGGAGCCGGGAGCCAGCCCGCCCGCAGGTGGGAGCCGGCAGCCAGCCCGCCTGCTGCTGTGACCCGGGCGGGAGCCGACAGCCAGCCTGCCCGCTGCCTGGACCCGGGCCGCAGCCGGGAGCCGGCAGCCAGCCCGCGACAAATGGATTTCGGATGCATCAGACTTGCTTAGAAATTTTGTCCGTTGCATCCGAAGTCCGTTAAATCGAGGTCCATTAAATCGAGGGTTTACTGTAATGCTTAGCTGTGGAGTTTTCTTTTCAGAGAGACAATCAAAAGAGAAATAAGAGAGAGATTCAATTACCAAAAGCCCCGGTGATCCGAGCAGCAGAACAGTACAATATGTATCTGCAATGGTTGAAAGCACAGGAAATTGGAAAGCGCTAATCAGGGGGAAGGGAAATTCCTGTGAGTGCAAACCTAGTGTATGCTGACTTAGGGGAACTCGACACAGAAGCAGTAGCCTTGCTCGTAGCCATCCATGGGCGCAGGAAAGAAATTCGGATGGAACATATGGGGAGGGGAGAGCTGAGAATGAACCACTCAGGTTCAATCATGTTGATGGGGGGCCGAGGAGGTGCCGCGTTTTGGAACATTCCGCCGCATGGATGACTTGCCAAGTTGGCTAAACAAACTGCACTTCAAACCTGAAGGGTACACACTCACTGATCGGCATTTCAGTTCACACTGCTAGGCTCTGATTCTGTCAGAGAGACTTACAGAAATGATCTGGATGTCAGTGAACCTTTGAAAGGGGTATGAAGTGCCAAAGATGTCTCAAACGGTGCCACGCAGGAGTAGCAGATAAAAGTATCCAGCGAGATAATTAGATCCCAGCATGGCCAAGGTGCCACATTGTGGCTGACACAGATGTCTCACCTGGAAATCTTTTATCACTGACACAAACCGCTTTATCACATCTTTACAGAGTAGGATTGTATTTATTTGATGGAAATAACGGGGCAATCAGAATAGGGATATTAAGGTGTTTTATCCACTGATGTTTACAAGGGTAATGTTATGAGGCTGCAGGTCCCTCCCTCACAGTGTAATAGATCAGGTGATATGCCTCCAATATTTTAAGAAAGAGGTTCCCCCCCCCAAATGGCTCGTTAACCTGCAATGAGCTCCAGTGTGCTTAGGTGTATGGAGGTTGTGGAGGAGTGAACCTATTTGTCTTCTCACATTTGTGTATAGTTATAACCAATGATGTACTAAATGAACTTGTGTTAGGGGTCAGATTTTCAGAGAAACATTGGTGCCTATAACTTGTGGGCTGTTTTGATGTCTTAGTACCTGATTTCACTTACAGATTTGTGGTTACCAAAAATGGAGTCCTGGATAAGTCTAGAATGTACCGATTCTTTTAGTAGTATTGGTTCTCTTTTCCTGGAAAAATATGCAAGGCGTATTAATATTATTCAACTTGTATCGTGGAGAGGGGATGACTGAAGCCACTGGAAGCTGGGTGGGTAATCCTTCTCCAGGATTTATTTACATTCAATATGGCTATTTGGGATGATCTAGTCCATTCCAAAGGTGGACTGCTTCGATGAGCCCCGTTATAAGTGCATGTCTTGCAGGAATGATTGAGCTTTATCCAGGACTGGCTGCCATTATTTTCAGGCAGAAAACCCCAACTTTCTGCCTTCTGTTTGGTGGCAGGATTGTAACATGGGGCTCCCAAGAGGGCCACCAAACAGAAGCTTTCTACATCAGAGCAGAGTGATTTGCAAACCTAGCCAAACTATCGAAACGGACTCTGAATGTTGGGAACGTGGGTCTCTTCCAGGCTCACATCCCATTACAGCATCATGGTGCTTTGCTCCTAAGAGAAAGTTTTGCCTGAGTAAGAACCTTAGGCCTGACCCTGTGCCTTGAGCTGAGCTGTGTTTCACATTCACTATTGTTTCTCTCACCTGCAGATTAACCAGCCTGAAAATATGTATTGGCTTGCGGGAGACTGAGTGGCTTGAGTTATTATTTCAGACACTGGTCTGATATAAGCCACAGGACAGAAGAGGCAGTGTGTCTTCTGGGTACTGGGCAGGTCATGGGATGTCTTGGGTGGTCATAAAGCTGAATGACACTTGATCCATCCACAGGATGCACAGATGATTCTGAACTGACCTATCTCTTGCATCTTATTGAGATACTGGCTCCTGCTGCTTATTTCATTCTGGAACCTACAATGGGGCCTGTTGACCCTGTCTCCTCCTTCCATTGATGTCACTGGGGCCAGATCATTTTGAGCTATACTGTAGATCTACAGTAAAGGCAATTGGTTGGCTCCGCAGCATGATTTGCTGGGCATTCATGTACAAGTAGGCTAGACAAAGCACTGGAGAGTAGGCAGGATGGGCTACATACAGCAAAGAGTCTCTTGGATTCCAGGAGAATGAATAACACACTTTCATAGGCTTCTAAGGTGCTACTGATTACTGATGTGTATGTGACATCCCTGAGAGCCAGTCCGAAAGCTCCAGTTGTCCCTTGTGCTCTAAAGCCACAGCATAAACACTCAGGAATGTTTTGGGTGGTACTGGGTTATGAGCCAAAGTCATCTCAGCTCTGAAGAAGACGTATAGCAGCTATTAAACATAGTAACACTACTCCCATATTTCCTCTTTCTTTGGGAGAAACCTACTCCTGTGCAGAGAGGCCGTGTAGAGGATACGTTTCTGTTACAACCACACCTAAGGAGCCATGGTACTTTTGTTCGAGCTGCAGCAGCTCTGCTTTTCGGCGCTTGAGGTCCCTAATGCATCACCTAAGATGGTACCAGCACATATTTACCAGCTCCTTCCCTCAGGGCATAAACCTGTGCATGGGACTTGGGCTGGAGCCAATTTCACCCTGATTGCATAGAACGATTACATTATTTAGCCTCACTTAAGAAATCTCCCCAGAAAGGACTTCTTGGTGGCTTACATTCAAATGTGCAAATAATAGGCCCATCGAACATTGAAACGGCTCAGATCTGATGGTAATAAATTTCTTTAGCAATATGGATGATTAGAAACTTCAGTAGTTAGAAGCTATTAATGCACTGGACATAGAGAATGAAAGTCCACCCTAATGAAACTCTAAATGATGATGCTACCTATAAATCTTAGAGGAGGCCGAAAGAAGCATTGGTTGTAGGGCTGGCATTTGGTGTAGCACTTTTCACAGAGACATTAGTGGCAGTTTTCTACCTCCTCTTAAGCAGTATTTTTGGTCACAGCTAGTGGCCAGAGCTCCCTGTAAAAAACATTATTCTCGAGAAACGATTTCTGCACAAACAGGAGGAAAGAAGCTTTCTATGAAGAGGAAAATTGGCAAACAGTCAAGTGTGGATGGCTAAGGAGTGGTAATGAAATATAGAGCATTTCACATCTAGCTCAATGCTGTCCAGCCAGCCTAGACGGGCAGTGAGTGATTGAAAAAGCCATTATCTATTGACAGGGAAATACATTTGCGGTTACAGTCCAGCTACCAGGGTGGACACAATACAGAGCTACCAGCGCCACTGGCACTTGGAGTGGCAGGTTTAGCAGACAGTCCAAGCACAGAGACTGAACTGCTCTTACGTATTTTGCTACCAGAGTCAGTAAAAGAATATATAAGTCTTTATGGCTGGGTGACAGTGTATGCTGTTTGTGTACTCTGAGCATCTCCTCCCATTTGGACAGTGAAACTAGACTTGACTTTAAGGTGCAACAGGACTTTGTTACCTCTGCTATTCCAGACTAACACGGCTACCTCTCTGATTCTAGACTTGACTGGTGTTTCAATTCCTTTTTATAGTCAGCATCACTTCCTGCCTGCCATGCAGCTGCAGTGCTGGTGTGTTTGGGGGTTCTAAGAATGAGGCAGAATGTTTGCACCCCACTTTCTACCCCCCACCCCCAGAAATAAACTCACTCACAAACCCTATTTCCATTCATAGGAAGTTTAATAGCCCCATTTAAATGTTGACCTTCAACTCAGAAGACAAAGTCTTTGGGGGCACGGACCATCTTTCTGTTATGTGCTAATACAGTGGCAAGCACAGCAGGGCCCGATTCACCGACTGGGGCCTCTAAACACCATTACAGTACAAATCACAATGATCATTAATTGGTTGACAGTGTCCCATAATTCACCAGCAAAGATCCTCTGGGGCAGAATATTCATGATGATAACTTATACTCAATCATTTCACTTACAGCCAAACATGTCTATGAGCTTATACCTATGTTATCGTCTGAGTTATCTAGTGTTATTTTAATGATAGCCTTCAATCACATCCTGGGAGAATTCAATAGCAACAGCAAATAATCATCTCCAAGAAGATGAAAGGCTCACAAATGTAAAAAGTAATTAATTTGTACATGGCATTCTTCCTATGTAAACCTGTTTTATGGTGAAAGCCATTTTAAGATAAAATGGAAAGGAAGTTGTTAGACAATATTTAAAGAGGGGAAGGGACACAATAGCTTGATCTTCAGACTCGGTGTTTTCCGGGTTGTTCAGATTTTAAAGGAATGATTCCACAAATGGCAAAGAGTTTTGAGGTGCTGTTCTAGGATCCCAAAATGATTTTCAGGAATAACGAAACATCCCACAATGACATTTGGAACTGGCAGATTCAGCACCCTTAGGCCCTTTTCAAGTGATGTCGCCATGCTGTGCTGCCAACATTAGGACTGAGTGGTAGAAAGCTTAACTTGGGAGGAATAAGGATTCCACATTAATGGCACAGTGCCAGTGAAACAGCGTGGCCCTGTCCTTGGAATGTCGCAAAAAAGGAGCAGAGAGGAGGTTGAGGTGTGTGAATCTGGGGTGCCCTTTTGCCTGTGTATTGCACCACTGTATTTCGAAGAGTTCAGCCTGGGGGGGGGAAGAGTTCAGGAGACACACTGTTCTCAGGGCGGCTACAGCTTGTAACAGACGACACACAGTGCACTGTCCTAGAGACTTGAGTTTTCTTTCATGTTCCTGTGTTCCTCTATCTAAGAGAAAACCCCTGGAGGCTGAAAGTACATGTTGTGGAAAAGACAGTAGAAGTCAAGACTGACGGAGGGGTGAGAGCAGGCATCTGAAAAGACGGATGTGAGGCTGGAGAGAGAATGTGGATCAAGTTCATGAACCGTGCTAACCCCAAGTGGGAATGATTGAATTTAAAGATGGATAGGAAGCTAGTCAAGATGGAGAAGACAAACTGATGCCCTGGATGTAGTCCTCTGCCAAGATAAGCCTGGTGCAGAGGGGAAACATTGGGGCCAAGATATGCTTCTTTGAGTCTCATGGTGTATCAATGCCAGCCCTGGATCATTGGCATATGTTAGAGCATCTCAGGGGGTGCTCTAAATTACACTAACTGACCATGGTCCCTATGGGACCTTATACCAGTTGTAAATTGGTGTAAAGCATACAAGCTCCATCTCACTCCCTTCTCCCCCAGCATGCTAGTCTCCTATATTTTACACCAAGGGTTGGAGGAGCAGTTGACATAGGAGCTAGCTGCACCACGTTTTGCTAGCTGAGAGCTTCCTACACCAGAAGAATTTCCATCTGGCAAGTTAGGGACTGATTCTATCACTTAGTGATACCCGACTGGCACGAAGTGTCCAGATCAAGAGGAGAGAATCTGAGCCAATAAGGCTCTTGAGCAAATGGTCTGGACACGACCTTTTTGGGTAAACAAAAAAGAGACACGTGGAATGAATTTCTGCGTCAGTATCCTGTATCTCTCTGCCTCATTGATTCCCCACCTGTTTTCAAGTCTCACTTGGAAACTCCTTTTTCTCCTTGCCTGGGCCACTTCAGTTCTCACTCCTTCTTTTTATTTTAATTTTGTACTTGTATTCACCCCCAGGAAGTATTTTCGGATACAGTTTGTACCAAAGACCTTACAGAAAATAAAGTAATAGTTATGCACTATGTCAAATACAGTGAAAGTCACGACAAGTGCCATTAAATGCAATTTATTCTTAGAGGATAAATTGCTAGCTGATGTCTGTGACCTGAAGTGGGGCGATCTCCGTTACTTCTGAGCGGTTGTGTCACTGTACATTAGAGCGTGCAATATAATGCAATATGTCATGCACCAGGAGATGCAGGACACATTTAATAATGTTAAAGGGTAGCCACCCACTCTTTCCAGAAAAGTGGCTGCTTAGAATTTGAGGCATGGGGGTCAAGTTCAACACATCTGGTGCTTCATCAGCTTTTGCAAAAACTTCTCTTCCTTGTTGGCCTGCCTTTAATAACATAGAAAGCCTACCCCAGGAACATGGCTGGTATGTTGCAAGCTGTAATTAGTTAACAATCTCAAAGCCTTAAGAATAGGGTGACCAGATGACCCGATTTGATAGAAACAGTCCTGATTTTGGGGTCTTTTTCTTATATAGGCTCCTATTACCCCTCATCCCCATCCCGATTTTTCACATTTGCTATCTGGTCACCCTACTTAAGAAGCTAGTTGGATGAAAAGTGTTATACAAATGTAGAATTCTTTTGTTTTGCAAGCGACCAGGAAATATGCTGTCCCTATGAGGAAGGAATGTAGTTGTTTGAACTTTAGAGAGTATTTTAAATTGACCCAGGAATTCAGCCTTATAAATTAACTGTTTTTGCTGTTCTAATGCAAGAAAGAAGCAGCTGGTGTGATTCCGAAAAGGTTTTTCACGGCATTAGTGGTAAGATTTATTGTATTAGCTGAAATACAAATCAGTAACAATGCAGAATATTTGCAGGCTTGCTTTTCCCGCACGAACAAGGAGAACTAGGCCCTACTGTTTAGTCCTTATGCAGAAGGATTTTCCATGGGGAGCTTCACCGGTAGGATTGACCCACTCCCCCACTGTCATTTTCACACTAAAAATGAACCCAAACAAAAATCCAGCATTTCATAGAATCATAGAATCATAGAATATCAGGGATGGAAAGGACCTCAGCAGGTCATCTAGTCCAACCCCCTGCTCAAAGCAGGACCAACCCCAACTAAATCATCCCAGCCAGGGCTTTGTCAAGCCTGACCTTAAAAACCTCTAAGGAAGGAGATTCCACCACCTCCCTAGGTAACCCATTCCAGTGCTTCACCACCCTCCTAGGGAAAACGTTTTTCCTAATACCCAACCTAAACCTCCCCTACTGCAACTTGAGACCATTACTCCTTGTTCGGTCATCTGGGACCACTGAGAACAGTCTAGAGCCATCCTCTTTGGAATCCCTTTTCAGGTAGTTGAAAGCAGCTATCAAATCTCCCCCTCAGTCTTCTCTTCTGTATTTGTATTTATATGTCTATAAAGTCTGATTCTCTACTCACTTACACAGGTGTAAATCAGCAGTAACTTCATTGAAATCAATAGAATTAAAACTGGTGTAAACAAGAGGAGGAATGGGCCCATTATAAATACACATATAAGGATATACGTATGTGGCATTAAGGTTTTATAGGCATGAGTTGGGTTATAGGCTGCATTACTTACGAGTGGCAAAGCTTTCGGTTGGTTTTGCAGGTGATACCAAAAAATCCTTGACAAAACCTTACTCTTATGCCACACATATGTTACCCCAAAACTATCTCAGCAAGGTTTTAGAGATTAAAAAGCAATTAACCTGTTTCTTTCTATTGCCTGGCACAGATAAATTGCCATGAGACTCGCCATTCTCCTTATCATTGTACTGATTCCGACCTTATTTTCCCATCAAAGCCACTGTGGTTCTGCCTTAGAAAGGAAAAGTAACATAAAGCAAAATGATACAGCTGAATTCTCTGATCTTCTTAGTGCATTAACATGAGTTGGTTGAAAGTTACAACATGCCAGCCAGTGAAACCACCATTTAAATTATGTCACTTTATCCTTTATGACTGATGATGATGAATATGGATGGAATGCGCCTCTCTGCGTTACAAGCGCTTTGGTCTATAGCTGCATACAACCAAGAAAAATGAATCACAGCATGCACTCCGTATTTGCCAGGGAAGAGCCTGCCTATGCAGCAGAAAGGCGTATGGTCTAGTGTCGGGCACTGCTCTGAGCCAAAAAACCTGGGCTCTATTCCTAGTGCTATCACGAACCTGATGGGTGACCCGGGACAAGTCACAGCAACTCTCTGTGCCTCTGTTCCCCTCACATCCTCTGTTTGTTTTATTTATTTATGTTATAAGCTCTTAGGGGAAGGAACGGTTTCCTGCTCTGCTCTGCACGGTGCCTAGTGCCATGGGGCTCTGGGCTCTAAGTGCTACTGAATTACAAATAATAATAAAGATAGCAGTGGGGATCACTGGCCCCTGAAATAACAGGAACTGATGATGCTCAGGACCTGCAAGGATCAAGCCTTTGAGGGTTTGACACATTGCAGTCTTCTGAATGGTTAAAGTCCTGGTTTATATGGTGGCACTTCAGGGCATGGTTATGCTGTGATTAAGAGCTGAGGGGTACCTCAGCCTAAATTATATTATGATGACTTAAACTTGCAACTTATTAGAGAATTTATTGGTTAGCCAACTTGAGTGTTTATTAGAATTAACAGTGATTCGCCTCAGTTTTGCTGAAACCTCAGGTTTGTATAATAAGATGGTTAAAGGTAATAAAGATTTCAGGATGGTAAAGAAAATATCGTAAACTTTGGTTGTTCAATAAAGCAGAACTCATCTATTTTTAAAATAAAAGGACTTCCTCTAACACGAGGAGTCTGCTTGAGAAACAAGGTCTCACGCTCATTGGCAACAAAGAGAAAAATAACTGATTCTGTTGGTAGCTCGATAGCTTTTGAGGACGATATAGACTGAATTATTGGAGCGGTTTTTTACATCCAGTTAGATGTCCCTCTGATTCAGGGTTTGAATCTGGAACAGATAAGAATTCAAGAGTTTAGAAGCTTCTCTTGACTTTTGCGTCTCCTGCCTTTTAGCTCAATTTTTAACAATGATCGGGTTCAATTTATAGCTGAAGGCTTGAGTTAAAGGAGATTTTATTACCCAGCAATAGGTTTAAGAACCAAGAAATCACCAATGACTGTAGTGAAGTCTGCAGACCTACAGGACCAAGTATTGGGAACCAAATTTTGCTCTCATTTATATTAACGCAACTTTCGTCGATCTAAGAAAGCAGAATTTGACTTTAGTGTTGGAGCCAGTTGCAAAATTGAATTTCTATCCCATGAGAAATGCCCCATGGATTGGGGTGATAATTCAAACTACTGTAACTATTTGTGGGTCAGAATGTTTGAAAAATATTGATTTGGAAATGTTGAAATGCATCGCTGCAACATTAGCTATTGTAACAAAATGTTTTGACATTCTCAGAATCGTTTCAGTTTGTTGACCAGAAGAATTTCATTTTGGGTCAGGTCAAAATTGATATTTGTATCCATTTGTGCCACCACAATAGCTCATGAAACCTGTGATACACCATAGTAGCTCAGCCACAGAGGGTGCTGCATCAAAAGAACTACAGTCTGGCTGGGGAGAATGCCCTAGAGAGGAGAACAAGGCATGAGAGACCCTGGACTCCTATGAGGCTGGAATGATTTAGTTGGGGATTGGTCCTGCTTTAAGCAGGGAGTTGGACTAGATGACCTCCAGAGGTCCCTTCCAACCCTGATATTCTATGATTCTATGAGGCAGATGCAGAGATTAACGTTGACATGATCCAAAAGAGAATGTTTTGCTTTGAGGTCCATCAAGAGTTATCCTTTTTCTGCAGAAAATTTCAATTTAGATTAAACTCAGTTTTCTGATATGAAAATGTTTTGTTTGAAATTTTTCGACAAGCCATACTCAGGATTATTACTAGTGATGCTTTCTTCCTTTCCTAATGTTCAATTGATTATCCACCATGATTCCTGAGCCTTTCAGGATAAAGCCCCCAATTTAGAGGCCCCCATCCTGTAAATATGGCCTATATTATTTGCTCCTACATGTATGACTTTATGATCAGCCATAACGAAACATATTTTTGGCTTGGACCTAGTTTACCAGGTGATTCAGATTGCTTTGTATCAGTGACCCATCCTCTTCATTGTTTACCACTTCTCCATCTAGGTATTGACTGCAGTTCATTAGTAATGATTTTACTGGTTTGTATTATATTCTGCATTACTCTGTTTATTCTATTCTGTTACACATAACAAATGTAATCAAGTCATGATCACTTGCACCTAAGGAACCACTAGTTTTTAGGTCTGTGATCAATTCTTCCTGTTCTGTCAAGATGAGGTGTAATTTAGAATTTCCTCATGTTGGATGCCACACTTTGAGTCAGGGATGGGACAACACTGGTCTGTTTTCATCCATCTATTTGGCTACTAACTTTTCCTGCCATCTAGACCCTGCAGTCAGACCTATGATGCAAACAGTTTCTTCCTAACGGTCAAGGCTTATTGTAATGATCAAAGCAAAATAATCTTGCTACAGAAAGATTTGATGATCAATAAACAACCTATTGCAATTATTCAAGCCTGTTAAAAACATGCATCTCCTTATACACACATGTAAGCTGAGCGTGATGTCATGGCTCTCTTGCTTCATTGCTGAAATAGTTTCCCGGTGAACTTTTTGTAACATTAAACACAGACAAGAGCTGCCCGGTGCTAATTTTGTAGAGTTCTTCTTAAAGCAAGACTTATAACATACCGACTAACATACGGGGTGAGCTGAAATGTAATTAGATGCACAATGAAGTAGCTCAGAGCAACCTTTTTCTTGAGTTTTAAGCAATGAAACAAATGGGATGTGAAGTCCGTGGGTGAAAGAGATATTCACTCTTTTATTTAAGCTACTGGATTGTCAAATTTACAAACTGGCCTTTTCACAATGGTTCCTGCAAGGCTTTCTTTGCAAGCTGAAAACTTTTGTGAAAACCAAGTGCCGTCCAACCGGTGGCACCTTGAGTTGTGATATTCTGACAGATCGCAGTAGCTAAGCGAGGTCAGGGCCTGGGCCGGGCATGGATGGAAATACATCAAAGGACACCTTGTCATTACAGGAAGTGGTGTTCCTTGTGATATTTCTCCATTCACAAGGAGTAAACATATTATTTCAAGCTGAATGGCAATTATTTCCACAAGGCGAAGAGAACAAGAGAGTATAAAATGACTAGCTTCATGAGAGGACATTCAGTCCCATGTATTAGGCTGAGTTGATTAATAGGGCACTCCCAGGTTTGCAGCCCATTGACCAAATTCAGAGATGATACATAAGGTGACGCCTACTTGGATACTCAATCAGTTCTCTTTCACCAGCCTATGCCTAGTATTTGATTGATGAATAAAGGAGTCTAAGCTGCTGTAACTTAGACACCAAAGGACTGAAAGAATGTGCAAGCTAAAGTGGGAGGGGAATTACTCTCCATACATCTGTGTAACACAGTGCTATTCCACTAGTGCAGGGGTGGGAAAACTTTTTGGCCCGAGGGCCACACTGGGGTCACGAAATTGTGTGGAGGGCCGGGTAGGGAAGGCTGTGCCTCTCCAAACAGCTTGCCCCTGGCCCTTATCTGACCCCCCCACCCACTTCCCACCCCCTGACAGCCCCCCTCAGAACCCCCAACCCATCCAACCCCCCCTGCTCCTTGTCCCCCTGACTGTCCCCTCCTGAGACACCCCCCACCCTAACTGACACCCCCAGGACCTTGCCCCCTACCAGCCCCCTCCCCCCTGCTCCCTGTCTTCTGACTGCCCCAACCCCTATTCACACCCCCGTCCCTGACAGACCCCCAGGACTCCCACGCTTATCCAACCCTGTTCCCTGTCCCCTGACCGCCCACCCAGAACCTCCTCCCCGTCTGACTGCCGCCTGCTCCCTGTCCCCTGACTGCCCCCTGGGACTCCCTGCCCCTTATCCAACCCTTGGCCCCCTTACCATGCTGCTCAGAGTGGCAACCCGGACGGAGCTAGATGCTCTGCCCCACCCTACAGAGCTCTGCCCATGAGTTGGGAGGGGCTAGGGGCAGCCTCCCCGGCTGGGAGCTCAGGGGCCATGCAGGATGGTCCTGTGGGTCATAATTCGCCCACCCCTGCACTAGCGTAACAGAATGGTGAATCAGACCCATTGTCCCTAGCAAATACTGGGTGGGTGCATTGGAGGCCTGTCTACAGTTTGGGCTGAGGAAGTCCAAGGGTAGAGGGTTTGTTGCCTATATACACAATATATGGTAGGAGGTGTACGGATTTATGGTATATTGACTTGTGACTGGGTTGGACTATATAAGGAGGTGCCACGGTTTTAGTTTTTGCAATGAGCCTTGTGATATTTGACACATGCATTTATTGAAGAGCCACTAGGTGAAATTCACTCTGTGCTCTATGCCCAATTACATCCCCCCTTAAATCCTTAAGCGGGGGGGGGGGGATGCCACCCTCTCTCAACAGCAAGAATATCTGCATATTTATCTCCCTTCCTTTAGCACGTCCTTTCCACATGTTGAAATTTCTTTTTCTACTGCAACTCTCCTTGAACTGTATCTATTTCTACCTTACTGTTCACGAGTAACTTGAACTCAAACGGAACGATTCTATTCCGTACAAAGAAATCATTTACAGGTCTTCTGTGTCTAAGTTCATGGTTGCAAAGTGCTTTGAAGATTTAAAGCACTTCAGTATGTAAAGGTTAAGTATTATTTTATATCTTCATCATGTGTGCTTTTAAAATTAAAATGAACCCCCCCCCTTCACCACACCAAACCCCAAACACCCGGGGAAAAGCATATCCTTCCTCTGTTCTCAACGCTTTACTTTAGTCTCTTCATCTTCGAAACTGATAACTGTGATTTAAAAATAGGGAAGACGTGTTGCCCCAGAACAATCAAATGATTCTGTGGCAAATTCTCATATTCATTTCACATCATTAGTTTCATTTGTTTTCACAGAAAAAAAAATTGGAATTCAGCAACTTCTAAGTTCCATGTGAGCCGCAGCCTTATTCGAAAGTCTCTATCCCTCCCGAAACAAACGTGCTGATATTCGGAACAATGTCCATGTGCAATGGTAGCATCTTAGTCAACCTGATTGCTCCCTGTGTATAGCGTTGAGTCAGCTGTTTGACTGACAATAAACAGGATCGCTGGCCTCTCCTGAAGAGGGTGGGGTTTTGTTAAGGTGCTTGGGTCCAGCTAAATGGATCGGCTTGCACGATCGGGGCCGTAGACAGGTAAGTCTTTCCCCATTTCTCTTCATTCTTGTGAGCCACATTCTCTTGTGGTCAAGTGTTTGGTTTGGTTTGATAAGTACTTCCCCCAACACCATAATTAAAGACGGATCCCCCTGTAGAGGACTTATAAATACATCTGCAAACTGTATTTCCTTGCCATGGCTGCAAAATCAGATACCCACTACAGCTAATTCTTGGAGCAAACGTCCCCAAATATTGGCGATAGTTGGATCCAGCATTTTGGTTTGGCACCATCTCTTTGCCTCCTTACGCTATATATTCCTAAACCCTACACCCTATTCATCTGTTCTTTTAAAATGCAGGTAGCCCTTGCAAAGAGAAGGCATTAAAGTTCTTTAATAGTTGGGTTTAGCTGGCAGGCACCAGTGTCAGTGAATGGAACCAAGAACTCTTTGAAAGATCAGAGCTCCAGTATATTTAGATGAACCAATTCACAATGGCAGGTTTTAAAGAAGCCAAATGAATTGCTCCCTGGGAAGATGTGGCTTTGATATAATGCAGAAAGTTCCTTTTGTTGCAAAAGGGGTGTGAGAAATGGGGACAAAGTGTGTCAGCTGAAAAGGAAGAAAGATTGAAATAGAGCCATATCATAGCAGCTGAAAAGGGATCTTTGGTTGTAGGTCACCACAATAAAGAATTTCTGAAGCAGGGAGGATTCAGAATAGAAATGAAGACACCCGATGGTAGATAATAGAGTGGATATATATCCTTTATTACCCTTTGATTTCCACCCCCTACATATAACAAAGAGAAAGGTCATGGAGATTATTTGGGTGTGGGAGGTACCTTTGTAGAGATGCATAACTGAGAAGAATTGGAAAATCACCCATATCAGAAAGACACCAGAATTAATCATGGCTCCAGTAGTGTGAAACAGGGGATGAAAAGAGGAGGGTGGAAGAAACTGAAAGAACTTGACAAAAAAGGAAAGAAAATGGCAATATAATGAGATAACAGTTTTTGAGAGCATGGGGAGAAGGTGAGGGAGGGTTAGAAAAAATGCTATGGCATAAGAAATATGTAGCTGAATGAGATGGTATTTTCTATGTATTAAGCCTTTAAATATCCAGGAAATTACCTGCCTGCTGCAAAGGAACTATGGGACAGCTTCAGTTTTATGGTTAAATTTGCATGCTGGAGCTGTTTGGGAACTGATTTTTTTTTTCCTGCCCAAAAATCCAACAAAACAAAAATAATTTCATATTCGCAGAAAACTTCCATGCAAAACACCAAGCTTCTGGCAAACAATAACTGCAACATTTTTGGTTTGAACTCTTTTTTGATGAAACTCCATGTTTCCAAGGAAAAAATCCCTCCTTTCATCTACTAATTTTGAGAAGGTCATTCCAATGCAGAATGGAGACTTTGGGTCAGATCCTCTTTGTATGTGTGTAAACATGGCTTTAAGCTGCCCTCCTTTGACCCTGGGGATGGGAGACAAGAGGTGGCTGCAGACAGAGAGGGGAATCCCAAGGAAACAATTCGGGTTGGGCTGCCTACCCTCTGACAGCCATTAATCTTGAGATGTTGAGACCTTGGGAAGGAAATCAAAAAGGAAATCCAAATTATACTAGCAGTAAATGTAGGATTCCACATTCTTCACAGCACTCAAAGCAAAAGTTCCAGGAGAACTTGAAAATTAAAACACAAGACAACTGATTAAACCATCTTCCAGCTTACAGGCCCCAAACCCCAATATAGACAAGCACTAGCCAGCTGATCCAATACCACACGCACTCTCTCACTCTATTTGCTGTCTACGTTCCCTCTGGTGGCTCTGGAAGGCCCAGCAAAGATTTTCTGTAATGAAATTTGGCCTAGGAAGAGGATTAACATTGATGAGATTCCCCAGAAGACAATACCCAGCCCTAATTCCTGCAGTTTAACTTTCCACTTCCGGAGGATTTGCGAAGGAAGGAATTTAATTTTTTCCCCTAGACAAATGTATTAATATTTAATAAAGAACAAAGCCAGGGGACAGCACTAGAGAAAATAAGGAATTTACATCAAGCCGTGCAGTATTTGAACAGAGCAGGATAAATTGAGGAGCCTTAGCTCACAGATGTTTTTTTTCTGGGGAAAACAAAACAAAACAAAACAGCCCTGGGCTTCAACTGTGGAAAATGTGTCTTTCGACACTTCATATATCAGCTTGGGTTGTGGCTTTAAGAAAACGGTCGTCCTCTTCCCTCCAGTACACTACAGATCTCTTCGGATTCCACGCCCTCGCTTTCTGCATTGTGACCCCTACACAAAAGAGTGTGGGTAAGGCCAAGAGAGGGGAATTTATCCCTAGCTCTGCTAAAGCTTTGCAATGTGACCCTGGGCAAATCACTGAACCTGGATGTGCTTCAGTTCCAGCACCTGCAAATGGGTTAATTATAAATCCCCGCTTCACAGTGGGGTGTTGAGAGGCTTAATTTATTCATATATGTAAAGTGCTTTGAGATCCTTGGTTAGAAGAGACTATGTGACCGTAAGCATCTATTGATCGTTGTTTAATGAAATCAAGTGGGTTCCGGTTGGCTCAGGGGAGTGGAACTAGGCTGTGGAGCCTTCCACCGATAGGTGAGGTCCAGCCTGTGGATGATGACCATACCTTGGTGTAGTGGGGCAGCTGCCCCAGTCCAGGCAAAAGGCCTAGAACAGCCCTGCAAAAGGCTGTGGCTGGGGGAAAGCAGCTCCCAGGCTGATTGGGCTGACTAGCCACAGCTGGGGCTGATTTAATTAAGGCCCAGCTGGCCCTGATAAAAGGGTTCAGTTTGGTGCAGGAGAGAGTGTCTCCTCTGTAGACAGGCCTGGCTGCTGGGAGCTTGAGCAAGGTACCTAGAGTGGTACAGGGCTGGGGCAAGGCAGGAGGAGCTGAGGAAGCTCTAGCCTAGAAACCCCCTGGCTGCAGGGCCTAGGGGAAGGCCTAACAAAGGGGTACTGGGGCTGCAGGGGGCAGCCCATTGCTACTGAGATAGAAGCAGCAGGCCAACCCCCCTTGCCGGTGATGAGTGGCAATGATACTGCAGTCTGCTCCAGTGAACGGGAGCAAGTGGTGACTGGCAGTTGCCTAGACTGAGGCAAGGTGGGGATAGAGGTTGGGGGTTCCCCAGGGAGGGGAGACCCTAAGACCTGAAGGGGTACTGCAGGGGTGCAGCACCTTCAGTAAGAGGGTACCGGGGTCCAGGAGGGACACGGGGCCAGAGCAGCAAGCGGGACATCGGCCTGCAGAGGGCGCTCCGGACGCTGGCGAGCTAATTCCCAGATGGACCAGCAGGAGGCGCTGCAGGGGTGAGTCGCTGCCCTGCTACACTTGGTATCCTGCCATGCCCATTCTGTAACCTATCAAAAATGAGCTAATGGTTCGATCCATTTCCTATTGGACACAAAACTCATCCTGCCAGTTGGCACTGAATATTTATTTGGATATCAGGAATATCCAGAGGGACAAAGTGAGTGAGGTAATGTCTTTTATTAGACCACCTTCTGTAAGCCAGAGAGACAAGCGTTCACGCTTACACTGAGGTCTTCTTCAAGGCAGGTGAAATCTCTAAAGTTTGTCTCTTTCATCAACATCAGCTGGTCCAATAAAAGATATTACCTCACTCGCCTTGTCTCTTTAAGATCGTGGGACCGTTGGGGCTACAACTACACTGCAAACATGAATAGCCAGAGCTGTAATTAATGATAACAAAACTTGTGGAAGGGATATTAAAGTGTGTTCTTCAGGGCTGAGAGACTATGATGAGACCTATACGTGGGTGCAGATTAGCTGTTCTGAAGTATCCTGTGCTGGCCACTGTCAGAGACAGGATACTGGACTCGGTGGACCTAGGTGTGGTGGTACAAACCCCATAGAAGGGCTTAAGGAGCAGTTCTGGATGGAAGTGACCCTGCCCCATCGCATCTGCAGCTCCTGCTGCAGCTGGAGGAGGGGTTTAAAAGAGGCAGAAAGCTCAGAAGTGGTGAGAAGAGCAGATAGGATAGAGGGACAGACTTACTCTGACATTCCCTGAGTAAGGGAACAGCAGGTTGCTGCAAGGAAGTGGGGAGGGCAGGAGTCTGTAAGCTTCTGGTATCCCAGACCTCGGAGGTGAGACTAACTTATCTTTAAGGATTAAGGAATTCTTCACTTTATCTTTTCTTGCATTGTCTGTGAGATGGTGCCCTGGACTGGGAAAGTAAGTGGCAGGCAGTGGTCTATGGAGGCAGTCTGGAAGCTCTCCTGAGTGTTTGATATTACAGCCATTGGTAGGACCATGGGTCAGAATCTGGTAGACAAGATTCTATCTTCCAGCCCAGGCTCTCCTTCCAGCCCGGCAAAAACCCAACCCCCTTGAGATGAGGAGGATAAAGACATTGTAAGCCCTGATGTAAGGGTGGGAAGCCTCCAGGGATGTGAGCCTTCTATACTCTATTAAGAACATAAGAACGGCCATACTGTGTCAGACCAATTAGCCCAGTATCTTGTTTTCTGCTAGTGGTTGATGTCACGGGCTTCAGAGGGAATGAATAGACCAGAGCAATTATTGAGTGATGCATCTCCAGTTATCTAGTCCCAGCTTCTGCCAGTCAGGGGTTTAGGGACACCCAGAGCAAGGGGTTGCGTCCCTGACCATCTTGGCTAATACCCTTTGATGGACCTATGTTCCATGCACTTATCTAATTCTTTTGTAAAGCCAGTTATACTTTTGGCCTTCACAACATCCACTGGCAAGGAGTTCCACAGGTTGATTGCACTGTTTGAAGAAGTACTTCCTTATGTTTGTTTTAAACCTACTGATTATTAGTGTTATTGAGTGAGTGACCGTGGTTCTTATGTTATGTGAAGGGGTAAATAACACTACTTTCTCCAAAACATTCATGATTTTATAGACCTCTATCATATTATCCTGAATGGTCTTTTTTTCTAAACAGTGCAGTCCCAGCCTTGTTAATCTCTCTCCATATGGAAGCTGTTCCATACCTGTAATCATTTTTTTGTTGACCTTTTCTGTACTTTTCCAATTCTAATATATATTTTTTGGACAGGGTAACCAGAACTGCACATGGTATTCAAGTGTGGACGTATCAGGGATTTATATAGTGGCATTATTACATTTTCTGACTTATCTATCCATTTCCTATTGGTGCTAAACATGCTGTTAGTTTTTTGACTGCTCAAAAACACTTTGAGTAGTTGTTTTCAGACAATTATCCATGATGACGCCAATATCTTTTTTCTTGAGCGGTAGCAGCTAATTTAGACACTATCATTTTGTATGTATAGTTGGGATTATGTTTTCAAATGCACATTACTTTGTTTTTTATCAACATTGATTTTCATCTGCCATTTTGTTGGCCAGTCATTCCATTTTGTCAGATCCCTTTGTAACTCTTCACAGCCAGCTTTAGCTATCTTAGCTATCTTGAGTAATTTTGTATAGCCTACAAACTTTGCCAGCTATTTACCCCTTTCTCCAGGGCATTTATGAATATATTGAACAGCACTGTTCCCAGTTCAGATTCTTGGGGGACCCTGCTATTCGCCTCTCTTTACTGAGAAAACTGACCCTTTATATCTTCCCTTTGTTTTCTATCTTCTGACCAGTTACTGATCCATGAGAAGATCCTTCTTATTCCATGACTACCCACCTTGCTTAAAAGTCCTTAAAAAGTTCAAGTACACTATTATCCACCGGACCATCCTTGTCCACATGTTTGTTGACTTCCTCAAAGAACTCTAATAGATTGGTGAGGCATGATTTCCCTCTACAAAAGTCACATTGATACTTCCTCAACATATCTATGGGTCTGATAATTTTGTTCTTTACTAGAGTTTCAACAATTTGCCTGGTACTGAAGTTATCTTATTGGTCTGTAATTGTCAGGATTGCCTCTTGAACTTCTCTTGAAAATCAGCATGACATATACCAGTGTTTCACAAACTTTTTCGGCCACGGAACACTTTTTAGCCTGGTATATATTTACGGAACACTTATAATATTATTTTATAGTAGTTTGGTTTTCTAGTAGTTTCTGTTTTTTATAGTAGTTTGGTTTAGACTGCGTTATTTATGCTCAAATATATTTTATAAATGATAGTCATTCAAAAAGAGTTGTAAACTACACTTCAAATATGCCAATTTTTTTTAAAAAAAATTAAAGATCCTATTTTAAAATTACGATTCTTTCACGGAACACCTATTCACATCACGCGGAACACAGTTTGGGAAACACTGACATATACTATCCACCAGTCATTTAGTATAGAGCAGTGGATGCCAACCTTTTTAAGCACAAGATCAGGTTTTGAATTTAAGAGCATCCCAGGATTACCTCAAACAAATAACACTAATCACACAAAGCCAAATACCCTTGCTTCCCTGCTCCGCCTCTTCACTGAGGCCACGGGCCTTCCCTGCCCCTTCTCATAGGCCCTGCCCCACTTACTCCACCCCCCCATTATTCTCTCTCCCCCACCCTCACTGGGATGGGACAGAGGGTTCAGGGGCGGGCTCTGGGCTAGGGCCGAGAGGTTTGGGTTGTGGGACAGGCTCTGGGCTGAGCCTGGGACAGGGTACTGGGGTGAAGGAGGGGTGCAGGCTCTGGAAGGGGCTTGGGGTGCAGAGGTGTGCGTGAGGGATCTCAGGGCTGGGGCAGGGAGTTGGGGTGCAGCAGAGGTTCGGGGTGCAGGCTCCAGCCAGGCACCTCTTACCTTAGGGGGCTCCTGGGTGGTGGTGCAGCAGGGCTAAGGCAGGCTCCCTAGCTCTACCCAGCTCCCACAAGCGGCCGGCATGCACAGCAGTGGTTCCTGTGCGGGGAGGGGCAGGTGGTTCCTTATGTTGCCTCTGTCCATCGCCCTCGCAGCTCCTATTGGCTGCAGGTCCTCGTTCCCAGCCTATGGGAGCTGCAGGGGCGGTACCTGCAGGCAGAGGCAGTGTGCAGAGATCCCCTGCCTCTTCTACCTCTCCCTTAGGAGCTGCTGCCGGACATGGTATAGCGGCTGATTTAAGCGATAGGTTACATACCGCAGATAGTAGTTCTTCAATTTTATATCTGAGTACCTTCAGAACTTGGGTGAATACCATCTGGTGCCGGTGACTTATTACTGTTTAATTTATCACTTTGTTCCCAGACCTTGACACCTCAGTCTGCGAGAGTTCCTCAGGTTTGTCACC
The DNA here is from genome assembly GCA_032164245.1 of Sternotherus odoratus. Classification (NCBI taxonomy): domain Eukaryota; kingdom Metazoa; phylum Chordata; order Testudines; family Kinosternidae; genus Sternotherus; species Sternotherus odoratus. Next base: position 100,861,689 of record JAVMKO010000005.1, read on the forward strand.
TAAAAAGAATGTTTCAGGTGTGGGAATCTCCCTCACATCCTCTGCAGTAAAGCCCAACCCAAAGACTTCATTTAACTTCTCCACAATGGCCATGTCTTCCTGGAGCGTTCCCTTAGCACCATGGGACTTTGTTACCTTGGAAAAGAGTGGACTTCATTGGTCACCTGGCCAGATGGCTGAATTCCTGTCTACCAGATGAGAAACCACTGTTGTGCTGGAGCAACCAATGGCAGGGGGCACTAGATATGTGACCCATGGGCCTAAACACTAGCCCAGCCCCATCTCAGTCAGGTCTGCTGCAGTATGGAATTCTTATGTTTCTATGCAGAAGTGCCAAAGACCAGATAGGTCATGGATACCACTACGTGGCCTCTCCAGGTCAAAGATGAAGCCATTGCTGGGGCATTGTGGGAAGATTGCACTAATAGTGCCCATGCAGTCCATGAGTCAGGAATATCCAGGGAATTTCCCATTGCAGTGTCAGCCAACGGAATTTCACCAGCTCCCTACATTTCTTTAAATATTCCATTCAGGCATGAGCGTCAAGAAAAGCGTATTTTGCACCCCTGCCCCTCCAGCACCCTGTCGGGCACCCACACCTTGGAACAAAAGAGGCTTGGATGAAGGTGATCGCTGAGTTGCTTTTAAGGAAGGATATGTCAAATGCCTTACCCGCATCCTGCACTGTCTATTGGAACATCATTTCACTTTTCATCTCTAAGCTTTTAAGCAAAAATAACCCAAGATAAAGTCCATAAATCCTCTCCCGCGTGCAGTGCCAACGGAACGGCACGATAAGTTATGTTTGTAACTATGAACCTGTCCAGGGCTTTGTCATTTATCTTGTTGTGTCCCACTCTGGTTTGGCTCAAGGCTGCACATTAGCGGATGATGAATGCAATGCTGTCTGGCCCCATTTGTATCCGTATTATTAACCCATATTCTTCTGAATATTTCATTCGGTGATACATTATTCAGGCCCTGTTGTAATAGACTCACGGCTTAGCTGTCCTTTGTATGTGGCTATGACAGGAAGTCTTTTAATATTGAGGAGACATGTCCACGTTGCGTTCCAAAGGATCGTCTTTAACTCTTTGCTATTTAGTGATACTGAGTGGCCATGTTATCAGCCAGTATAAATCAACACAGCTGCACTGAGCTCAAGAGATTGACACCAGCTGAGAATCTGGGCCACTGATTTATCTTCCAAGTGAATAGCTGTTGCACAGGTGTAGGGACACTTCAGGTGCAACATAAAAACTGACAAAAAAACAAGAGCGATCGCTATCAAAACCTGGGGAAGTTGGAACATGCTGCAAAACATTTGAGGAGCCCCTCCTCCTCACTCTGCGATGGCCATTGTTAAGCTGCAAGGAAGATAAAAATGACAGAGGCTAACACTGCAGGTGCTCACTGGTTGTGAGACTGTCCCTGTGATAGGAAGTGCTCTGTGCACAGAAAGAAAGAAGAGACAAATAGGCTCCAACATCTGGAGACTCTTGCCATGACAGCAGATCAGAGTCTAGTATCATTACACCTCTGAAGCATTCAGCGAAGAACCATGCCCTTCTTGAGCACTCCCGAGCTCCAATCACTTCCAGAGCTCTCATCCTGGAGGGAGTAACTGATGGTGCACCCGGTTGGCTGGAGCTTTTGGCAGCCCTACATTGCTCATTGATTCTGTACTGCAGTTGTTAGCTGACACAATCTGCTTGCAGAACCATTCCTCCTACCCCCAGTGGTGCAAAGGTCCTTGCTGTGTCCCCCTCTCCTTGGGTTTGGAGTTATTCAGGAGCGAGGTATTGTAAACGGGGGCATAAGGTAAGCTGGATGGTCATATAAGGGTAGGGCTGAGGGGACAGAGCCACTATATGGGTGGATAATCTAATCATCATTCCTAGAAGCCAATACTTTGAGGTTAGGGCTCCGGGGAAATGAGGAAGGGAAGGTTGGTCTCGTGGCTAAAACAAAGGATTAGGAGGCAGGAGCATCTCAGCTGCATCATAGATTTGCAGTTTGACCATGGGACAAAAAAAGTCATTTAACCTTCCTCTGCCTCCAGTTTCCTAGTCTGTAAAATGGGAGCCAGTGACTGACTCACTTCACAGGAGTGTTGCGAGGCAGATTACACGAGCATGCTCTGTGATTCTCACACCGTTGGTGCTAGAGAAGTACAGTGTGTTGTTAATAGGCTGCATCTACAAGCAAAATCCCCTGAGGTCAGCCCTTTTACTCCCCATCATCCAAAGCTGGCGCTGAAACAGCTGCTCGAGTGGCATGGATGAGATCAACGGTATCAAGTGGATTGCCCCAGGGTCGGTCCTGTTCAACATCTTCTTTAATGATCTGGATGATGGGATGGATTGCACCCTCAGCACGTTCGCAGATGACACTAAGATGGGATTTTCAGGATCTAGGACTTTAAATGCCACTCATTTGAAAGATGCAAGAAACATTAAAGGTGTTTCATACGTGGAGTGAAGAGAAAGAAAATGACCCCAGTGCTGGTGAATGTGAGTGGCACGTTTAAGATTTAAGCAGTGACAATGACAGAGTTGTCAGTTACGTATCCTGACAACTAGGGAAGCTGGAATTTTGTGTCCGGCCTCCAATCATATTGGCTCTTAACAAAACATAAGTGGGGGAATGAACCCATTTGATTCCAGTTAAGCGATTTTGATCTCTATGCACCTGACTGGTATCCCCAAATCAGGGACTCCAAATTGCACATAGGCAAAACCAGCAGCCTTGTTAAAATCAGACCTATATGATACATCTCTCTTTTCACTGACACATCCCGTTGATGCAAACCTCATGTCCAGCAGCATCTGTGAATCTGGAGTTAAATACTACAAAGCCCAGGCCTGTCTCTACGACCAGCAGGGGCTGATGTGCCCATGTTGAGCTCCACAGAGCCTCTCACCATGACCAGGGGTCTGTAGTAAATGCTCTGATTGTGCACCACTGCTTCTAGTGACATGCACTAAGGCTTAGTGCTTGCAGAGAACTGTGAGTTCACGGATTTCTAAGTGCCTCACATGCAGGCGTTCATTAAGTGACAGCATCTCTTCGAGGTAGGGAAACATCACAGTCCATTTCACAGATGGGTAAAATGAGTCAGAGGCAGTGGTAGGGCTGGAAAGTTGGAGTTCTGAGATCTACATTGTTCAATGCACTAATCACTAGGTGCACCCTCCTGCACAACAGAACCCAGGAGACCTGACTCTTGGCTCCCCTGCTACAACCATGAGACTCATTCCCTTTCCAGAACACAGCTGCCAACTCATGGTGTGAAAAGTGGCATCATCTATTTGTACAGGGCCTGCATATTCCACCAGCTGAATGTGATTTATAACAGCTTTATAAATAGCAGATTTGGCCCGAGAACCGCTTATCTGATGGTCATTCTCACATCCATTGTCGGAACCATTCAGATTCATACTACTTACCCAACGATTCCCTCATCAAATGCAATATGTTTACAAGCTACTTACTATCTGACTTGTTGCTCAAAGCTGAGAGAAATCAGACATCTTTTGGGAGCCTCTTATCAAGGGTACCTCGATTCATGAATCCACAGAACGTTTCTAATACCATGGAGTGTCAGGCTTGCTCATACCCGCTTTTCTTTTGTTTGAGTGAGGAATAAGAAAATTATTAATTAGAAAAGTATCTGTAATACTAGGACAATTGGTAGGTGACTGCCCAACTCTTTTATGGCAGAGCTAAGAATGATGTAATTGCTCAATAAGTCTGACAAGTAACTTATGTTGGCATTGGCTGTTTGACTTTGGTTGAAAAATGGTACCTAATAGCCCGTGCTAGTGACAAAGAAGACTCTCAAGTTTCCATGAATCAAATAGCCACTAAGAACGGTACCTATCTAATAATCTTCTACCCTGCTGCAGCAATCATCCGAGACTCTCTCTGTGGTTTACAAATCTTAATCATAGAGGCCTGTGTGATATGTCTCTTAGCTCCGCTAGCCCATCACTGAATCAAAGCCCCCGCTCTGAAAACTCTCACCTTGGGCAAGTTCCGACTTGCATCTGGAAGTGAACTGGGGCTGGGGGACTAAAGTGAAGAACGTATTTGTGATATTTTTGAATAAAGAGACTCATCAAAGTGTGGTGAATACACAGTTTGTGACCTCACCAGCCCATGGTGAACCACCTAAGTTCCCTTCTCCAAATTTCAAAGCATAAATGATTCAGTGGAATCTTACTCAACCAGCACTATTACAGCTTGGACCCATATCTACCCCAATGAGCAAGGTAAGGGGTATAGAAGGAACCCTTCCCTCTTACGATGTCCTGAACCCACGCCTAGGCGTCCCCAGACGGCTGCTTCATCCTGGACTCCACCCAAAAGCTACTGAACCCAGGTAGGATGGAGAGCTGTAAGGGCTATTGCCCCAGCCAAGACACCAGTCACAGGAGCTCTGATTGGAGGATTGCCTGGCTGCACCGGTTGGTCCAACTTTGCCATTTAAGCCAGGAGGAGGAACAGGAAATTTGTCTGAGCAACAAGGTGGTTTCCTGTTGTGGCAGCATTGGATCCCGCGTGTGCCTGCCTCCTGCACCCAACCCTCTTCTTGCTCTGCTCCTGCCTTACTCCCACCTTTAGGCTTGTTCGCACCTTGCTCCTCCTCTGTGCTTGAGCCTTGCCTCCCCTCCTGCCTTATGCCTCGCCTCCAATCCTCAGTGACCAGTCCGGACTTTAACCCTGGCCTCCAACTTCTGACCTTCACTCTGGCTTGACCCTTGGCTCCGGTCTTTGGTATCTGACCTCAGCTTCCATTCCTGGTTCTGACTCTGGCTTGATTCTTGACTTGGGTAATTGGCAGTTGATTCTGGGGCTGACCCTGGGCTCCATTCCTCAATCTCAGTGCCTGCTCCACCCATTAGACCTGACTCCTGCTCAAACCACTAGGCCAGACTGCCCACATCCCGGTCCATAACATCCCCTTATGGGGTCTCAGAGCCCAAAGTCCAACCTGAGTTATAAAGTCTACACTGTAACCCTGCAGGCCAAGTCAGCTGACCCGGCCTACCCATGGGAGTTTTAACCCTCCTCTGTGCCTCAATTTCTGACCCATAAGCAATACATCCCTACCTCCCAGCGGTGTTGGGAAGCTAAATGTATAAGGAATGTGAGGTGCTCAAATACAGTGCGAATGGCCGGCATATAAATACTTTGAATAGAAAGGAGAAGGTTCCTTAACACATCCTTAATGCACTTTGCTGTATTTAATCCCCTTACTGACCTACAGCATTGAACAGCCTCATGTCTGTTCCAGACGCACTTCTTCCTGACATGCCCCCTCGAGGGGAAGAGTGGGGCTGTTGTCAGTTGCCCTGTGACTGGGGAATCGTCACCTGCTGCCCTAAGGTGACTTGTAGACCCCTTTGCCCTGCTGCAGGGGCATGACAGGACTTACGAGGGATCTGGCTGTAAGCTCACTTACTCGTCACCTCTGCATCTGGCTACCTGTCCCTTTAACTAGGCAACAGTGGTTTCACCTGCTCCTTATTGAACTTTTTTTCTCATCTTTCTTGTAGGCTTTTGTAAAGAAATGTGATGTGTTTATTGTCCAAAGTTATATAAAGGACAGTAAAAATCTTTCAGCTCTAAAAATAATTACCCCAAAATCAAAGGCATGAAGAAGCCTGCTGTCTCCTATAAACGTGTTGCAGGTCATGTAAATCACATTAAAAGTTGGAATTAGATATGGAATCTTGCACAGGCAAGCGCGAGCCGTCATTTTCCAGCTGCGGGCCTTTATTTTCGCTCCAGAGCCGAAGGCAAGAATCACCTCCCTTCTCTTCTTCCCCACACCTCCCCCTGTCCCCAACCCCCTCCCCAAACTGCCATCTATTTTATTCCATAATACATGCCAGAGACATTAGTCAGGTCAGTGTCTCGGCGAAATAAATTGCAGAAGGAGCAGCCTTCCCTGTTGGCGTGAGAAATATTGGACTGAAATAATTTAATAGCCGACATTATGGAGCTAATTCTGCACTTCCTACCTTCGGATTGGTAGAAAATTGGCGGCTGCCAGCCATGGAAAATGATTTTCTAATATGATTCCGCTCAACTATCCTGTTGTTAGGACTTTAAAAAAACAACATGTCTTTTTCTCCGTCTTTTAAAGCCGTGAAACATGGAGAGACCTCCCCTTGGAGGTTTTGTCTCAGCGATAGCACTCTGTGAACCGCAATTAACATGGGATGCTGTTTATACTCAGCAGGAGCTGAGGCTGTTTAAACAAATGCCAGACATCGGGGGGCGGTGATTCTGCATCCAAAAGGTGGACTCGGTGGCTCCCCTGGCAGGACTGGCCCTGCGGGAGTTAACGGACATCACAGATGTGCTCCCTGCCTGCCTGAGGCTCCTTAGGGAGGAGGACAGCTGTATGTCGAATATAGGGTTGCCACCTTTCTAATGGGGCACATCCCAGTACCCTTGCTCCTGCCCTGCCCCTTCCCCAAGGCCCCGCCCCCTGCTCACTCCATCCCCCCTCATTCTGTCGCTTGCTGTCCCCCACCCTCACTCATTTGCTTATTTTCACTGGGGTGGGGGCAGGGGTTGGGGTATAAGGGTTGGGGTGTGGGAGTGGGGGAGGGCTCCATGGTGGGGCCAGAACTAAGGGGCTTAGGGTGCAGCAGGGGGCTCTGGGCTGGGACAATGGGTTGGGGTATGGGAGGGGGGTGAGGAACACCTGGTTGAAAAGGGATCAAGGCTGACCGGGATGTTAAAAGTTCAGTTGGCAGGGCTGGCAGGCTCCCGATCTGGCTCCGTGTGGCTCCCAGAAGTGGCCGGCATGTCCCTGCAGTTCTTAGGTGTAAGGGCAGCCATGGGAACTTGGCATGCCGCTCCCGCCCCGAGTGCTGGCACCGCAGCTCCCATTGGCTAGGAACCACAGCCAATGGGAGCTGCAGGGGCGGTGCTAGCTAGCCCCCCTGGATCGGGGGTGAAAACTGCTATGCATGTACAAAGTACAATGCTGTCAAAGAAGATATGCATACAAGACAATAATTGGTAAAATTAAAAGACATCGAGTTCAGAGCTGATAGTGGAAAAACATTTATTAAGCAATGGTAATTGACTTGTGGAACTCCCTGCTTTAGGACATTAATGTAGTAAAATTAAAGATGATTAGACAGTTACATTAGACCCTTCCTAATTGCCATGTTGCTAATTCTCACAATCTATTATTTGTATGCAAAAAACCCTCCCCTAATGGTCTCTCCCCATTTGTCAACAAGTGTTTAACATTAGCAGCTTGTAGCAAAGTCTTATATTACTAAGATTTCATTACTTACACTAAATGTACTCAAGAGAATTTATTAGTGCAATGTGAATTATTATGAATAATTAAAAATAAACTAGACATGGCAAAGAAATGAACAAAGCAAATCATATGCTGCATGAACCTTGCTTTTTAAAACAAATGCATTTGCTCACTTTGCTGCGAATTCAGTAATTTGCTATGGAATCTCTTTGCTGTTAATCCAGTAATTTGCAGTGGAGTCTCCAAGGCGATTAAAACAAATTTAGTGATGTTCTACTGTATATAAATAAGAAGGAGCATCTGTAGCTTCATCAGTGAGGGATAAAATTACAGGAGCAATCAATTCTTATGCATTAGGATTTTAACTGATGACCAAATGAGTTCAAGGAGGAATTCCTGCATAGGGATCAGGGGAAATCCCCCATGTTATAGCCCTGTATACCAAGGAGCATGCAGGAAGTTCATATAATATCAGGATTGGAAGGGACCTCAGGAGATCATCTAGGCCAGTGGTTCTCGAACTTTTTGTAGTGGTGACCCCTTTCCCACACCGGGCCTCTAAGCGCGACCCCCTCTAGGGATCAGGCGGGGCCGGCGTGCCTGCATCCCACTGCGGCAGGGGCTGGGATGGGGGGCTTCCAGCAGCTCCCCAGGAGAGGGGTCAGGATTAAGGGGGTTCCAGCAGCCCCCCGAGGCCAGTGACTGGGAGGTTCCAGCAGCCCCACGGAGGCGCCGGCAGCCCACCGCGGCAGGAGCTGGGCTCACGGGGGCACCGGAAGCCCACCTCTGCAGGGGTGGGGGCTGGGTGGGCACGTGGCAGTGCCGGCAGCCCGCCACAGCAGGAGCCAAGGCCTGGACCGGGCTCGCGGGGCTGCCAGCAGCCTGCCGTGGCAGGAGCCACAGCCGGGACCAGCCTTATGGGGGCGCCAGCAGCCCGCCGTGGCAGGGGCACGGGCTGCCTGCAGCAGCAAGGGCTGGATGCCAGCAGCCCGCGGCAGCGGCAATGTTCAGGGCCAGCTGCTGGCAGCAGGGGCTCGCGACCCCCACATAACTGGCTCGCGACCCCCAGAGGGGTCCCGACCCCCAGTTTGAGAACCAATGATCTAGGCCAACCCCCTGCTCAAAGCAGGACCAATCCCCAACTAAATCATCTAACAGATTTTTGTCCCATACCTCTAACAACCCTGGGTTTAGCAGGCCAGTGGTCAAATCACTGAGCTATCCCTCCCCTGGCAGCATCCAGTGATGTAGACAGGACTCCAGGCTACATGGTCCGTTGGCCTTTTCCAGTTCGCTAATTCCGGTATCCCTAAAGTGGGACTTTCACAAATGCCATTTCAGTCCAGAATCCTGATTCTCTCATGATGAAACATCCCTTTTGAGGATGATACTGTACGTTTGGCACTGTAGTGAGAGCTACAATATCACCCCCTGTAGGTAAGAAAAGGTATGGTAGAGAACCAACAGGGCACTGGAGGTGCTTGAAGGCAGAGGTGCTTAGATGGGCAAAAGCTTAACAGGATGTCTTTGGCACTGCACTCGCATTATCATTACCATTCATTATTTGTATTGTGATAACTCCTACAAGCCCTAGTCATGGACCGGGAGCCCATTGTGTTAGGTGCTGTACAGGCACAGAACAAAGAGATGGTTCCTGCTCCCCAAAGCTTACAATCTAACTATAAAACTAGAGATAATAGAAGGATACAATCAGATAGAAGTGGACCAGGAAACAATGAGGTAATATTGGTCAGGGTGATAGGCTGTGATCTCAGCAAACCATTGGTCTAGCTGTGGTTAAGTTTTTTGTAGGTATCCCAGCAAAGGAGAGTTGTAAGGAGGGTAATAAGGTAGTTTTGCAGATGTTTATGGAAAGAGCTTTTCCCACGCATGAGGGGCAACATGGGAGAAAGCACCAAGGTCCCAGCTGCACTAGAAATGCAACAGAAAACCATGGAAATGTAGGGCCAAAAGTGATCTCAGGAGGTCATGTAGCCTAGCTCCTCACACTGAGGCAGAATTAAATATGCCTACTCCATCCTGGACCATTTTCCCCACCTATAAAGTAGATAGATGCTAACAGAGAAGGTTCTTCTGGGTAAACACAATGGAAAATATTTTGGTACCTGCATATCTCTATCTAAAAGCATGGGTTGTTTTCAAGGGAATTGGGGTGTTTCCGAACAAACACTGCATTTGTCCTGTTAATATATTCACAGCTATGCATGACACTCGCGTCCCCAGAGGATATCATGGCTAGAAGGAATCATCTCGCAGAGCTGCTGATAGTACAGGCAGATGAAAGTCCAGGAAGAACTCATCCTTTTCTTCTTTTGTAAAGTAGATTTGCTTCTTGTTTCTATACTCTGGGGAAATTCAAAGGCTGATGTTTGAAACTTCAGGAATAGTTAAGAAAGATGGCAGTACACATCCCATGACAAGCAGTAAATTTTGTGCTTGTTTACAGTCTGCGTCTCAGCCTAACAGAATGCATAGCTTCAGTATAAATGATACGGAACCAGAGTTTGTTTACAGCATGTTTGTTTTCCAGACTATATTTGTATAAGAAGGTTGGTGCTGATCTATTAATACTGCCTCATTACAGAAGAAGCAAATCAGCTCTATTAATAAAGATGGTCCTGACTGAAAATCCAGCATTCAAACACGCTCTCAGTGCAGTGATCAGTCCTATCTCTTTTAGAGCTGGTTGAGGCATATCATGTGGTACAAGACGGGAACAGGACACCAGGACTTTGTTCTTAGCTCTGCCAATGACCAGTTGGCGTGAGCTTGGGAAAGATTTCCCCTTCCGGAACCACCGAGACACCTTTCTAATAGGCATTGAGGTTGGGATAAAAAATGTTTTAAAACATGTCTTTTTAATAATACCTAGCTCCATACCATCATGAAATAATCTCACAGCACTTTAACAAATGTGGTTAGTAGCATTACCCCATTTTACAGATGGAGAAACTGAGGTCCAGAGAGGGGAAATCACTTGTCCAAGACCCCCAGCAGGGAGTCCCAGGGTTTTGCTCTATCCACTAGGAAACACTGCCTCCTGGATCAGTGTACAAGCTCACCTCTAACTGATACAGACTAAGAAGAAACTTTCTATACCATTGTCCCCTTACAAAACTTCTTTCACCTTCCTCTGGACCATCTGGTGGCAGTCATTGTTGAAGTCAGGTTCCTATGCATGAGGCAGGATCCTATGCTACATTAGTCTGATCTGGTTGGACAATTCCTACATTCATGGGCAAGTCACGTCATCTCTCCGTGCCTCAATTTCCCATCAGTTAAAAGCGTCTATAAAATAACAATGACACTTCATTTCTCCAACCCTTTGTCTGTCTTATCTAGAGTGCAAGCTCTTTATGGCAGGGATTGTCTCTTACCATGTGTTTGTACAGTTCTGGGACATTAGAGCTCAGATCTTAGCTGGGGCCTATCGGTGTTACAAAATGAAGGTCAGCAACCGTAATGCCATGTTAATGCAAGATTTATGGGTAACCCCCTGCTTGCTCAGGGTGGACTTCTGTCCCTATCTAGGGGTGGCTAGGTCCCCTAGAGATTGATGAACCTGTTACAACCTTGGCTAAAAGATATGACTCTTTTAGTTTATACAGTAGTAGCTCATGCATTTAGCTCCAGAGGTCCCAGGTTTGATCCCCGCTGCCGACACCCCTGTATGGGTCGGTATTATATATCTATGGAGTATGATATCATTCCCAACAGGGATATGAATTAATTCCTACATTTTCACTTGTGCCTATCACCCCTGTGTAAATGCGGACAATGATTCTTGTATGGCATTTGTGCTCTGAGCCAAGAATAGAGGCAAATCCCTCACAACACTAGGGTTTGCTCTGAGAGATCAAGAAAGCCTTTTTCTCTTTGCATGTTTATTTTGTGATATAGTCTGACAGCCCAGACGGGGAAGAGAGAATAGACACTCAGAGACATTGCTAACAGAACTTTTCAACCTTTTCTTTTCTGGAAAATCAATGCATGTTTTTAATTTATTTGAAATCTGATCTGATTGCTCAGGTGGAGTGAAAGGGCTCCAGTGACTTACAATGAACAAAAAGGAACAACTGTGATGAGCTAACAACTACTCAAGAGAGGCTGTAGACGTGGATGTGTGTTTGGCATTCCTGCTCATTTCTCCTTTCATTCTGCCATTTCCACTTGCTGGCCTAAATCATCCAGCCTAGTTGGACCCATTTCCCCCAAACTGACATGTGATCAGAGCTTATATGCTCAGACTAATTGATAATGATGGTGTCCTTCTGGTGTTCAAATCTATGGATCTAGCCCAAGAGAAACAGCACTGCTTTGAAGTGTTGGGCACCATCGCTGAAGACTGTTGTTATGATCAGTAGGATAACAGCAGTGGCTAGAGATTGGGGTGTGTCCATTGTGTAGCAAGAGACAGTCCTTATCCTGAAGAGTTTAGAATTGAGGCAAGGCAGACACCAGGGAAACAGGGGCAAGGGGAAGTAATGTGACTTGACCAAGGGTACATAGCAACTCAGTGGCAGGCAAAGTGCCTTCTTCCCCAGGTGTGGGGTGAACTCACACAGATGCACCTCTGAGCTCTGGGTCCTTGCTCACCAAGGACAACCACTCTGAATGGGGTATGGTGAGGGAGCAGAGAGGGGCACACTAAGGGAACTTTTGGTTGTAGGACTCAAGAACATGAGGTGGAAGGCACTGCCCCACTCTCTGTGGTGTGGGAGTCCTGCTCACAGTTTTCTAATTATGAATCCTGCTGATGGCATTTTCCCTAATTAACGCTGGGTGACTTCCCACCTTTCATCAACAGTTTCTTTTCTACACTCAGACTCTGTGCTTGCGAGAGGGGAAGTATTACCTCTCAGAGATGCCTACGGCTGGTGTGTAATTTTCCCAGGTTACGGGGGGGGGGGGCTCAAGCCATTTTTGTGTTGAATGGTTGAAAAGGAACCCCTAGATAGTGAACCGGCCCTGGTTGCTGCCAGCTCCACCGGGAAGATGGGTTACATATGTTACATAGCGGTCTGTAAGAGTGCACGTGAAACATAGACCTCTTTGGGGTGGATTTATGACATGAGAAGTTCTTTGGTGGTTTGTAATTTCCCAATGTCGCTTCATTCTGTTGATATTCCTAATTTTCCTGCTTCAGAGTCTTTGGATGGCTTCCTTCACTGAGGATTCAAGTGAAGTTATATGTCTCGTGTATGGGTTTATTTGTATTGGTTTATTTATTTTTGGTTGTCGAGACACATATTTCCAAACGAATGCAAATCACATCCCCCGCTCTCCTCAGCAATCTCTTTAGCAAGTTTCGTTCTCTCCACCTCCATATGAGCAGCTGGGAATGTAAGGCCAGAAATGCAAAAAACCATAACCAGGCCCATGCTGTTGCAGTACCCAGTCCACATTAAATTGATAAATCATGCAGGCAAAAGCCATTTGTCAAAAAATACATTTACTTGAATCAGATTCACTTTTGTGTGCAGGGGGTGGCGGCTAGGGTAGTTCTCACTAAATCATTTATCAAGCTCCAATTTGTTTGAAATGCAAAACAAAAACAACAGCAGCAACCGAAAAGGGCTTTCAGCTACCGGGAAGCGAGTATTTGAAGGCAATTTAATTACATCATTCTGTGATCAACATATGTAGCCTCTTTATTTATAGACCGGCAGCCATGCATTCTCTGGTGTATTTATACAGCTGGTCATTTATCCCCCAGTCCTAATAGCGACGCTTCTGCTCTGTTCAGGATGGAAAACACTTTCATTTCTTTGTCCTCTTGAGCCCCGGACCTTTCAGATTAGGGGGGTCACAGGCAACACTGGGCCAAATCATCTAGGACCAGAGCACTGCCTGTGCCGTGGGGCCGCATGAAGAAACAAGACACAGCAGTGCTGGCTACCCACTTGACTGGGTGGGGGACTCAGCCTCTGCAGAGCCACTACCGTTCCACTCACACTGGTGGATGGAGAGCAGGTGAACCTCTTGCTCCGAGGCAGGAGTTCTCAATCCAGGGGCTGCTCGTGGCCCAATCAGTGCACCGTTGAGCCCCATGTGACTTCCTCAGGTAGTATATATACTGTGAGGATGCGCCCAACACCGGCAGCTCCTCCGGCGCGGCTGTACCACCCCAGCCCCACCCCCCAGCCCTGTCCTCCAGTCCAGCTCCATCTCCGGACAGGAGATGCAGTCATGCAGACAGCTGCGTGGAAGGGATGGGGTGGAGCTGGGGGCGGTACAGGCGGAGTGGCAGCCCCACGTTCTGCTCTGTCACTTCTGTGGTTCCCAGGAGAGCCCTGCGGTTCAGCGGATACCGATTTCCATCCGCGGATATAAATTTGTATCCGCACAGGGTTCTACCTATGTAGCCCACGATGGTAAAGAGGTTGAGAACCACTGCTCCGAACTTCACCAATCAGTGTTATAGGGCTAGCGCAGGGTAGCTGGAGGCTGATTGTAACTCCAAGTCACAACTGGCTGCTTTTGGGGCCAAATCATCTAGGACCAGAACACTGATTGACCAGAAGAAACCATCCTACACTGCTACGTAGCATTACTGTGCTATGCCTAAAGGTAGCTGCATCTCAGTGATGGGTGAAGTGATCCCTGCATATGTATCTAGTTTGCGGTCCAAGGTATAAAGTCTCTTGAGCCCCATTGGAGTCGGGATGAAAGGTGCTATACAAACGACACCTGTCATGATTAACAACTCTTAAGGCACATCATTTGTCAAGCCTACTTGACCTGACCATGACCCTTTAACTTTCGCCTGGCTTTTCCCCAGCTTTTTGTTCAAACCCAAGGTGCCACTCCAGAAGCACCGACAGCACTGAAGGGAATAGACTGCGACAACTGTAACATTTTCAATTCAATCTGCTGTTTTGCATTATTGTTTTACAGAGTCTCAGGTGGCTTCCTAGTCAGAGGCTGTCTCAGAGATGAAAATGGCTCGTGGAGAAATAAAAATCTCACCTTGTCATTAGCTTGAACAGAAGGTCTCCAAATGTTGTACTGAGGTAAATAGAACCCTTGGGCTGTGCCATTAGATCTGAGTTTTTGTCAGAATTGTTGTTTTAGTTTCAAGTGAATCATAGAATAATCAGGAGTGGAAGGGTCCTCAGGAGATCATCTAGTCCAACCCCCTGCTCAAAGCAGGACCAATCCCCACTTAAATCATCCAACAGATTTTTGCCCCATATCCCTAACTGGCCCCCTCAAGGATTGAACTCACAACCCTGGGTTTAGCAGGCCACTCAAACCACTGAGCTACTGTCCCCTTTCATTTCCCTCTGGAATGGGGATTCCAAGAAGACACTTTTTAAATTCTGCACACAATAGCTTCAGGTGCTGCGGTCTATTCCTGGTTCCATACACAGCTCTGAAATATGGTATATTGTACAAGGCCCTTCCATACAGAATTATTTAGGGATTCCAAATATGCAGTTTCTCATGGGAACCTCATAAGATCTATGAAATATCATTCCTTTGGAGTCCAACTGCTGTCCCGTAGAACTTCTGATCTATACCTAAAGAATAGGGTAAAACTTTAAGGCAAGTTAATAAACCAACCAGACCACAATATTTCAACAACAGTACTAATAATTTGTACTTATATCACACCTTTCATGCAGGGCTCTCAAAGAACTTCACACACATTAACTATGGTCATAGATCATTGTTACTCGGGCTTTAGAAGAATTGATATATGCATTCTACAGAGAGATACACTTAGGCTTAAAGAGGGTAAGTGATTTGCCCAAGGTCTAACAACAAATCAAGGGCAGATAGATAAAATCTATCTATAGACAGATAGATATCTATAGCTAGGTAGCATCCCAGAGTCATGACTTCTACTCTCATATTATAACCTCTAGATGCATTTGCTTTAACCCAGGGGTGGGGAACCTCCGGCCCGCGGGCCTTATACGACCCGCCAAATCATTCCGTCCGGCCCGCGGCGGGGCTAGGGCTGAGTCAGGCACTAGGGCGTGGGGACAAGACGCACCGCAGCCACTGGCCAGGGATGTGCGCAGGCTGCCAGGCGGGGGCAGCTCTGTGCTCGGCGAAGGGGCCGGGAAGCACCTGGGGGAGCTGCCATTAGCCGGGCGGCGAAAGGAGGAGCCGTGGGGAGCCGACGGTCAAGGGTGTGTGTGTGTGGGGAGGCTGGGCTGGGGGCAGGCAAGGGGGCCGTGGGGGGGGAGGCCAGGCTGGGCGGGTGGGGAGGGGGGCAGGAGACTAGGCTGGATGGGGTGGGCGAGGCGTGGGTGTGGGAGGGAAGGAGGTTTGGTGGGGGGGAGGCTGGGCTGGGCGGGTCAGGCATGGGGGGCAGGAGGTTGGGTTGGGATTGGGAGGGGGGAGGAGGTTAGGTTCAGTGGGATGGGCTGGGCCAGGCAGGTGTGGGGGAGGGAAGGCGGTTAGATGGGGGGAGGCTGGGCGGGGGTAAAGGAAGATCACCCCCTACACCCAGGCTGATAGCGGGAGCTGACTGGGGCAGGCGGCAGGACCCTGGCTGGCAAGGGGCCAGCGGGGGAAACCCCAAAGCAATGCAGGGCTAAGCACTCCGCCTGCCACTGCTTTGGGGTTTCCCCCACTGGCCCCTTGCCAGCTGGGGTCTCAGCTCCCGTTGCCAGCCTGGGCTTCCTCGGGAGGGGGAGGGGGAAGCGGCCCGCGAATGACATTATAAATGTCCAAATGGCCCTTGGCAGAAAAAAGATTCCCCACCCCTGCTTTAACCCATGCAATAGGCAAACACAATATTAAGAAGTAATCCTAAATTAACCTGTGCTAAGATGCTGTCTTGATTAAGGACATAATTTGTATAACTGTTTTATAAGAACTCATTGCTAATCACCGTTGCCCTGAATGTATTGTGCCTCTTTGTTGTATTGCAAGAAAGAATTCCACTAAATAGCATAAACCAGCAACCTGTAGAAAGCAAGTGGGAATGTTTGGTTTGCTCAGATATCCATGACGCCTTTGATACAATTAAAAATGTCCTGACTTTTCACTTGTGGACTGTTTTTTTTTTTTACTTTTCAAAACAACATTGATTTTCACAAGCCCTCTTGGTTGCTCACTGTGTCAGGATTTTTGTTAATTTCCTATTTACCACTTTATCAGCCCTAATTACAGCTGAAAACGATCTTTGTTTCCAAAAGATGAAAACCCTTTTGTGAAAATGCATCGATGCGGTTTCTTTCTAAGCCCGGCTATATTTCCTAATTAGCTCCTTGACGTAACGGGTTGCGTAATTCAAATGTAGACGACACGATTCAAAGTAAAAAAAGCCCTTTGAACAAAGGTATTTGGGGAAAACGAAGGTTGAAACTGCCATGATGCTAATTAGTTTATGTTGGAAAGGAGTGATCACGACCCAACAGTGTATTAGCCCTTGTAGTCCGTGCAACATTTTATATTTGATCGATTTGCTATTCAGCCTGATGCCATGGCAGCCGTAGCTGTGATCTTGCCAGCGCTATCTAATTAACCGGGTCAGGCTTAACTAACATTACACTTGACTAGAAGATATATATACAGCTCCCAATTACTACGCTGTCTGAGCATCTCACGACGCCTCTATGAGGTACTATCGCTAAAGTGCAGAGAGGCTAAGTGACTCACAGGAAATCTGAAGCAATGCAGGAACCTGAACTTGGATCTTCCAAGCCCCAGGCTACCACCCATGGTGTTCATGGGCCATTTGCTTCTAGAGTATACGGATAAGGCATAAAACTAAGGCCCTCGCCGCTTGTGGGACTCGAAGATCACCTGCCGTGTTTGCAAAGAGGTTAAGTGTTCATATTGTTGATGCACTGGCCAAAAGGCATCTGTCTGCAGGCTCTATGCTTCCCTGTTATTCACATTGTATTAGCTGTTTCTTCATATCTTGCCCCACAGTATCTTGTCGCATTGCTTTGAGCTGCTAAACCATTGCACGGTGCGTGGCCTGGATGGAGCGATACTTTGACGGGTTGATGTGTCACTTTGAGATCCTCAGACATGAAAGGCTTTCTCAAAGTCCATTGATCCTTCCTGCATTAGTGGTTAGAGCTTCCATCTACTGACTGGGCCCGCAGATCTTCTCCTTGTGTTCACTGGGGAAAGGCCTGCCTTACTGGAGATACAGGTTGGAAGTTCTACCCTGGTGACTTACACAGGAAGAGAGTTGAAGATTTGTGGTATCTATCCACATGCAGCCATAGGACCTTACATTATTATTGTTTACACTATTATCTATTTCCTGTGCTCCCTTTTCCTGGTCTTTCTTGTCTGTTGCCTGTCCCTGTTCCATCCCTCTACTTTGCATCCTCTTCTCTCTCCTTGGTATATTAATATCCTTTAAGATTTACTCCTCGAATCACCTGCCTCCCACGCAGACTATCTATTTAGGAGGTAATGTGGTCAGAGCAAGAGACTGGGAGTCCAAGGTCCTGAGTTTCTATTCTTGGCTCACTCAGGGCAAATCGCTTTGCCCCTTTGTACATCATCAGTTTCCATAATATCTATCTACCTCATAAGTGTTTTGTGAAGCTTAATGAATATCTGCAAAGCACCTTGAGCCCTGCCGATGACAAGTACTATGTACAGTTAGTTCCGAGTCTGACTAATAGCCTGGTGTCACTGAAACAGGGCAACTGGACTTCCTCTGCCCCTTACAACATCAACAAACTGCCATGAGAACTCTTCTCATCTCACTGTTACCCAGGCACATCCACTGCTTGATGCTAGCCATTGGAGGTGACAGACCTTGTGGCCATCAGGAAGATCTGGGGTGTATTATACATTCTGACTCAGTTGCTTTTCTTCAGCATGCAACGATGGATTAGTTACACAGTGCCAGACCCAGAATATCTGGGCTCAAATTGCTACTCTGCTGTACATTTCAAATATACAGGAGCACTAAGGGAGATTTAGAAGGAGCGTGCTGTGTCTGTCACACCAGCCTTTGATGCTTTGACCTCTAAAGGTCAGAGTTGACATTTAATTTAATGCCCACACATTCATATTACTTCCATTACATTTATATCACCGAAACACCATTTCTTAGAGGACTGCAACATACATTAGCCAAGCTCTGCAAGTGACAGATAAGTCTTGTCTGCCTTTCGGATAATGTAGCACCCTCCTGGTTTTACACAAATGAGAACAGGGAAGGGAATAGCATTGCATATTTTGCCCTGTCCTGCCACATAAAGCAAGCCCTGGCTTTTGCAATATACAGATGAAGAGCATTAAAAGAAAGTAAGGGACACTTCCAGGCTCACAGCAAAATAAATAAATTAAGAAGGTGATTTAAAGATATTTAACTTAGAAGCCTTCATTGTTGTAAGAATTTATGAACATACAAAGAAGAAATGAATGCACAGTACTATTTAGATTCTGAATTCCCTGCTATTAAATTGGCAGGATGTTTTTGTCGACATAAAACACTAGGACTTTTCTATGGGGAGTATAATTCAACCCCCCCCCCCCAAAACAATAGCTTGCATTCAGCTAGGGACAGGAACCAATATTTTGGAGAGGTTCTGGACTCAAAGCTGCTTGAAATCTTTTAAGCTACAGCTTGGCGCGCAGGAACAGAGGAAGAAAGAAAATAGAGGCATTCAACCTTTAAAAGTCACATAATGAATCCAAAAGAATGGCTCTAAACCAAAGAAGTCAGATGCAGAGTTCAAAGTATGGGTGCACTAGGATCTGGAATCATGGTTCATTCCAGAGATAGGGGACAGCCACAAAGCTTGGATCCCAATTCTGGTTCCAGCTTCCTCACAAGTTATTCATAACCCATCATTTTTGTAGCATATTTTCTCTACAGATTATAAAGCACTTTATGGAGGAACAAAAGTAACCCTATTAAAAAAATAATACAAATGGGGATAATATATTTTTTCTCCCACCCTTTGTTTATCCTGTCTGTTCAGCACTTCTGGGCAGCTCTACGTACAGAAGTCTCTTAGGCCTGGGCTACACTAGCGGGGGGCTTTTTACTAAGGTACGCAACTTCAGCTAAGCTATTCGCGTAGCTGAAGTTGAAGTATCTTAGGTCGACTTACTGGGCCGTCCCCAAGGCAGCGAGTTGACTGCGGCGGCTCCCCTGTCAACTCCACTTACTCCTCTTGTGGAGTTGGAGTTCCAGAGTTGATGGGAGCACGTTCGGGGATCGATTTATCATGTCTAGACGAGACACGATAAATCGATCTCTGATACATCGAACACTACCCGCTGATCCGGCGTGTAGTATAGAGGTACCCTTACTTTATGTAGGTGTAGCACCTACCACAAAGGGGTTTGATCTTGGCTATGTGTTTTTTATACATATGGAAGCTGAAATGCACCCAGGTTAAAGGCCTTGGTGAAAGTCAGTGGCAGAGCTAAGAACAAAACCCAAGGCTTCCGTCCCCTGCTTATGTGCCTAAATGCTAAATTTTGTAGCTGCTCTACAAAATATGAATCTGGATCTGAATTCCAAATCCATCAAAATTTGGCAGTGTTTGGATCTGGGGTACTCAAGCCCCTCACTGTACTGACCAGACTCATAGGGAGACCCACAGAAAACAATAATCATTCAACAACAGAGCAAGTTTGTTAGCAACCAAAGGGTAACTTGTGCAGCAAAGACCTAAATAAAGTGTACTGCACTGTCTGAGACACATTATTTAAGGTTCAGGGAGAGAGCTGTTGCTTAAATCTTATCCCTCACTTGTTCCAAGAAGTCTGGTTCTATCCATCGCAGCAGCCTGAAGACCTTGTGTCAATGTGCAGTTTTCACTCATGATAGCTGGCTACCAGTGCAAACTCAGATATAACCCATATCTGGATGAGTGCCTGCCTCCGGGACACATTTCTTCTGTGGTTAAGTGTACCGGACTAAACACAAGAAGAACTAAAAACATTGCTAATTGAATCTTTTAAAACTCAAATTAACTCGGACACCAAGTCGCTGGGGAGAAGAGAGTCTTATTTTTATCTAAACCACTTTGCCCAATCCTATCAATATAGCAGTGAGCTGGTTAGTGCCTGGGAGTGGTTAGCTCTTCAGAGGAACAACTGTTAGCATAAGCTGTGGCCACAGCTTCCCATCCTGACCAGTATCATCTCACTGTTGTCTTGCACTCCCCCTGCCTGTTTGTTGGATCTCTTTGGTGTCCAGACTCTTATTTTGTAAGCTCTTTGAGGCAGAGGCTGTCTCTTTGCTCTATGTTTGTACAGCGCCTAACACAATAGCATCTGTAAGTGCTACTGCAATACAAATAATGAGGACACGTTTGTTCAGTATCTGGTCCGATGGAACCCTGATCCTGATTGCAACTTCTAGAGTCAGAGATTTTTTTGGGATAGATTTTATGGCCAGAAGGGAGAATCAGACCAACTCGTCTGACTTCTCATATAACACAGGCCATAGACGCTCCGTCTCTAGGTGCTACCCTAGCACAAAGAAATAGCAGAGTCCAAACCTAATTCAAATATCCAGGTTCTAATATCAAATATAATGTGCATGTACAGAGAGATGTGAAGCAAACCCTGTCTCTGTTAATATAAAAAAACTTCAGAAGGATTTATGAATTTCTTATTGCTTGCCAGATTATTCACCGTAAACACAAAACAAAACAAATGCAAAACTTGAGCTCTGAAACATTTGCAGCACAAAGCAATCACATCCCTGCCGAATCATACTGCAGTTTATTTCTCTTCTTTTACCAGCTGTTTTCATTCCTGTGCTTCTCATCCTTTAAATTAAAAAACAAAGTGTAAATTTACCCTTTCTATGAAGCACAATTCAGATTAATTTCCTTTAAGTGTTGTCTCGTGGCTAGGCTGGTACCTTGGAGTCAGGGAAGTGAATCAAAGATTTGATAACTCAGATGTATGAAACAAGAATATCTTGCATTAAAAAAAGAGAAAGAAAACCCCAGTAGGGTTTGTTGGGTGTTTTTTTTTTTTTAAGAGGAGAAGGATAGACAAAGGCTTATGAAGAAACTCTATTAAAGTCATCAACCTTCCTTTGCTTAAGGTCAAAAAACTTACAGTACCACTGGAATAATATGATATTAGAAATGAGAGTATGAACAGCCATCTATTTTCTTGCTCATGTCATGTTTATGCCTGGGGTCTTTTTATTTGATCGTTGTTCTATTAATGGTCTTGAACCAGTGTACAAGCCGTGCTATTTGCAAAAGTAAAATAAAAGGTATGAAGTATATGGTGTGCAGAAAGGGTATTTCAGGTGTAGTATATCATGGCAAGGAATTTGGCATGGCTGGCATTGATTTATTGTGGTGCGCCGGGGGAAAAGAGGAGCGGGAAATCTACTGGGAAAGTAAGTACAACAAAATTAAGCCATTGGGGAATGAAGTAAGATACAGAGTAAGGTGGGGTGAGGCGCTGCAGGGAGGAAAAACTCCCCCTCCCTCATTTTTATTTGGCCGCCTGCAGATAACAATAAGAGCCTTTTATTTCTAAGGCTACACTTTGGTAACGATTTGCATTGCTCTGCTTATCAGGAACGCAGGAAGCTGCATGTTCAAGGTCGGAGGGCATCCACCAGAACCAATGTGGAGTATTTATGATACAAAGAGAGGAAAAGGAATTTCTTCTACCCAGGAGGATAATGAATTGGAGAGGGGGGAATTCACTTATGATGACTTGAAATTAGTCATGGCAATTGTTAATGGGAGTTTGAGAATACATCCATTTTATAAGTAATTTGTAGTGAAGTTTAGCGACTGACTGAAGGAAAGAATTCCCAAGTTCTGATCCCATCCCCGACTCCTTCTGGGTCTCTCGACAACTCACTTCTTTGCCTCAGTTTTTCCATCTGTAAAATGGAGACAATGTTTTTGTGCTTCAGAAGGGTATTGGGGGAATTAACTAGTTAATGTTTTTAAGTCTTGTGTCAATGAAAAGTACTACACAGATACTATGTATTATTTATTTCTAGTAAATACTACTAAAATAATTTATTTAGAATTCAGTCTTGTAAGCAACTTCAGCCTTCAAGTGAACTCATGTGGGATAGGATGGCACACAGCATACTTTGCAGACTGGACACTTCCCTGAGTAACTTATTTATTGCAATTTATGGATTTTATTTTTACTTATAAAGGACTCACGATGATGAATAGTTCTTTATATGGTGATAAGACCGGCCTGCATTGCGCTAGGTACAGTACAAACATACAATAAGGCATGGTCAGTGCTCCAAAGAGCCCACCATCTTGGGCTCTGGTTCTGATCTTGGGATCAGAGCCTAATTTATGTCACTTATTTGAAGAATCAAGGGACTTTAGAAAAATGGGATTACAGATAAATGCATGACACATGAATTTGAAGGGATATTTAACTATCTTTCAGATGATCAACCACTCACTTAATGGATTAACAGGGTATGAGGGAATTTTTTATCGTAATAATTAATAAAAAATAATGTACTATCTGCGTTCCAAAAAAACATGCAGTCATTGTAAGTAAGCCAAAATAAATAACAAGGGACTGTTTAATTTCGTAATCATTGTTTTAATATTATTGTGCAATTTATTTCTTGTGAGCAGGACAGGTCATTTGATCTGCTCCCACTTGATTTTTCTTATGAGGCTTTTGTGGAAAGGGAGAGATATGAACATATAGGATGAGGTTGGTAAGGTGTTTTTCTATCTGACTAGGTATTTCTTTAGGCTCCATTGATACAGTGGCTGAGTACCTCACAAATATTAATGAATTTACCCTCATAACTGTGTGTCATGCAGGGAGGGGACGTGTCATCACTCCCATTTTATAGATGGGGAAACTGAGGTGCACAGAGAAAATGTGATTTGCTCAAAGTCACAGAGGAAGTCTGTGTCAGAGCTGAGAACAGACCCTAACCCCCCTTCCAGGTAGTGCCGAGTCTTTGTTTTAAATGGCACTCAGATACATCTACGATTGTACAGAGGAAGGAAAAAGGTTAGCAAAGTCTGAGACTTGAGAATCTGTACTGCAATCTATTCAGTAGTCTTTTGAATGAGGGGTAGGGTTAACGAGGTCCACAGATTGCTATACCAGCTTCATCCTTTGCTTTCGATCCAAGTGATCTGCTTTATAGAGGGCACGGCCCAAACAACACTGAGCTGACAACAATGCTACCAACAAAGCTAAGATTTTCTGTAGGACAAGCTTGACCAGAGAGTCATGTCAAAAGGATTCCAGACTTCACACAGCCCCTCTGGCTGTCCACAAGTTAACACCCCATAAGCAAACTGTTCTAGGGATCTTTTTCAAGAACCCAGAGGGCTGAGTTTTGTTCCCGAGTCTTCAAGCCGACTCGTGTTTTAGTCATCTGCATTTAGCGGTACGTTGGCGCCACCTACTCTAGTTTGCCACAGATCAGCAAGCCCAGTACCGTAGCTGACCATGGACATGACTTCATTCCAGGGATTATTATTACGTAGCACCTAAAGGCCCAAACACAGATCTGTGCCCCATTGCCCGGGCAGTGCATGAACGCCTAGGGCCAGCAGCTCAGCTGGTATGTACTTAGACTGTTAACTGTTTGAGGGCAGAGATTGTCTTTTTGTTCTGTGTTTGTACAGTGCCCAGCGCAATGGGACTGCTGGTGCTACGCCATTATAAATAATCATTAACGGTGCAGAGTTATGTGGCTGTATTGACTTACTGGATGTAGGTTGATTTATACCAGCTGAGATCAGGCCTATAGTAAAAGACAGTCCCTGACCCAAACAATGGAGAGTATAACTAGAGAAGACAGACCAAGGATGGGGGAGAGGAATACCACGATCCCCATTTGACAGCTGTGTGTGTGGGAGGAGTCTCTTCTCCTCCATTGCTCATTATTTTAACTCTTTGACAGGAGTGATTGATAATCTGCTTTAGCGGAGTTTCGCGCCACCCAGCACAAAGCCAGAGCAAACAGGCAGAGGGGACTAGCGGTGAGGGGATGCAGTGTAAAGGCAGCAGGGCTTGGAGGCAGAAGGCCGCGAGTCCAGCCTACTGAGTGGAACAGCAATAGATGACTTTGGAGGCTCTTTAGGTGGCAAGGGGAGGGTGGCCATGTGATGGGTCTACATGCACACTCAGTGCTGCCCTCTCCCCCTGTTGCTACCTCCTACCTTGTATGTGGCAGTCTCTCCTGGGGAACATAGTGGCACGTTAGTCCACTCCACAGGGCAACGTTGTTCTTCAGAGAGAGCATGGCTCCCCCTCCAGGATCCACCTCAGGATCCTCTGCACCAGTTACAACATCTGCAAGTTGCCCCCAGTGCTGTCAGTTGCCTGTCTGAGCAGACGTTAAAAATCTCAAAGAACTGGGAGCCGGCTGTGCTGCTCGCTAATAAATTTAGTGAGTGCCCCCTCCTCCCCCCAGCAGGTCGGGGTGTGGAGCACAGCTTATCTTTGGTAAGCTCCTTGTCTGTAAAATAAATACCCCCAGAGTGAGGCCAAAAATTACTTGTTAATACGGAAGATTAAAAGCATCACTTTTGAATCTCTGGCATATTAGTGCATTTTAAGACATCTCTAAGATTAGCATAAATTACTGCGTGAGCCTTTTTGGAGATGGAGGGATGTATTCATAGACTCATTTGGAGTACAGTATATTTTCCGGGATACGTTGCATCAGGAATTCAAGGCCAAAACAGCTTTGTTTCGCTCTCACTGCCCGTGTATGTGTCTTTAACATCAAGATCAACCCAACAGCGACACATATAAACCAGCCAGGATCTCTCCCTCTGTGGCTGGATGCCGTGCTCCTCTGAGCACCTGACGCACCGGAGCCGTGCAACAGCTGCCATGCTCAGTTTCCTTCCCGGTGCAGAAAGTGAAGGCAAGTAACTGTGCTCTCTCTCACTAATGGAGATTTGTATTGTATTGTCTGTGGTTTTCTTTAACCTGAAATGCACTGCCACCCCAGACACAAGTTTAAGTTCTGCTCTTTGTGGGTACGGCGAAACAAAGCAGAAGCATATATTGGGCCTGCTGTCCCCTCCCTTGCGTCTCATATCTAGCTCAGTGGTTTGAGCATTGCCCTGTTAAACCCACGGTTGTGAGTTTAACCCTTGAGGGGGCCATTTTGGGATATGGGGCAAAAATCTGTTGGATGATTTAATTGGGAGAGCCAGGAAGCGAAGACTAAAGAGTCAGACAGTGAAGAAACTAACCCCACTGCATTTCAGTTGCTTTATGAGTTGATTTAAGTCTTTGTCATACATCACGCTCATGTTTGGGCCTTGACAGGTCAAGACGGACGAGACCATATGACCATCCTATTCACGTCTCATGAAACTCAATCACACAAACCACGTTCAGAGAACATGGACCCAGTGGTCCTATAACCAAGAACAAAAAACAGCCGTTGCTCCTGCTCTTTTGAACACTTCCAGTTGATCCCATTTCCTGGGAGGAGGAGGATACCTACCTGACCATTTCCCCCCTACCAGTTTTCTTTAATGTTTTTATATAACCCCATCTCTTCCTAGAGACTTGGGTTTTTTTGGAGTTGCTTTCCAACATAAGTACCTGCTATGCGGGTCCTAGATTTATTGAGGTTAGCAGAAACACAGCCAGCATTAACACAGATGCTATATTTTCAGTGCCTCTCCTTGCAAGGACATTAATGAAACCTCCACTTAATACTTCGACTGCTTTACCGTCCTCCCCAGTCACTTCATTTCCAATTTTCTTCCCTCACAATCTTCCTTCCTGCAGCATCTCTAGGATTTGTACGGTCAGAAAATACACTTATTGGAGTGGAAAGGAGCATTTCATTTTTTTAAATAATTCCTTATTTTCTTTACCGGCCTTCTGAGAACTCAGGCTGCAAACGTCAATTCCATACTTCTAGGTCTTGAACATCTATCTGTGATGCTGGCCAGATCTGGAGCTCTTTGTTCGGGAGGGTTGTTGATGATCTGTTGTACGTAGTCAACTGTGGAGGAAAGAGGTGACATGAATGGACTTCCACATACTGGTAGTAAGCTGCTTGTGCATGACCAGGCTAAATCGTATCCTGACACAACCTTCGGAAATCAAAACAAGCAGCCACAGAATAACCACAATGGATCCATAACCCTGTGGGTTTCGCTCCCCAAAGCCACTGGAGAAATCTGATAAACTGATGCCTGTTTTCTGTGATGCCCTACAACATAGGAGAATTCATTACAGGTTCCACAGTTCCCTCAAGCAACAGTATCATATGAGTCAGACCCTAAGGGAAGTATCAGCTGGCTCCCAGAATGCATATCTATTGGCAGTGATGACAGCCTACACGGACGTGAGCCAATAAGAGGAATATGGTGCAATGCCGAGCTCCTGCAGTTACATGGTTAAAGTGGAGCTGCTGAAATATATGGCATCCAATACAGTTTTCTGCATTATTAGAATGGAATCATCTCTGTATCCCTGCCCACTGTTTACAGTAGGAGGTCTGGTATGTCCTCATGGCAGTAGAGATAAAGTGTACAAATGGCACTGGAAAAGTGCAGATTACATTACCCTGTATCTTTACTTCCTTCACGTGCTCCACCATTTTATTTCACTGCCTCATATAGACTATTGTCTTTAAAAAACCATGTCCTCTCCTGTCATCCCATTCTTTTTTTGTTTAGATGCTTCAGACTTTGGTTCAACATGACCAGTTTGGAAGTAATACCTTTTAGATTTCCCTTAAGAATGGAGCCTTTATTTAATGAAGAAAATAAAAAAGCTTAGTACTAATCAGAGGACGAAAGATCCAGGGGTGAAAGTAAAACACAGGACTTACTGGTAGGAGGGCTAATGCCTAGGGCAGAAGGGGCGGGGCCTCTGGTGGAAGGGGCGGGGCTGGGGTCAGCGTCCCCCAGCCAGCCCTTCTGCGCAGCCTGACCTGCACTGTCCAGGGCTCCAGCACTGGTTTAAAGGGCCTGGTTTTAAATCGCCAGCCCCAGGGCAGCTGCCACAGCAGCGCTTTAAGCAGGATCCTTTGCTGCATGAGCCCTTTAATGTCCCGGTCCCTTTTGCACCCCTGGTTGGCTGCCCTGCTGGTAGGGACCCATCAGGGCCACCGATGGGGGGGCGCAAAAGGGGCAGTGACGTGCGCTTTAAAGTCAGCTGGGTATGGGCCGGTACTGGCAGCCACTTTTTACTGGTACGCTGTACTGGCCTTACTTTCACCCCTGGAAAAGTCTCATTAAGTCAAAGGCCTGGTCTTGCTCCTGTTGACTTCAATCCTTTCTGCTCTGTCCCCTCAGCTAGTGTAGGATCACTGCCTACAATATTTTTTCTGGTGCTTTGCCCGGCTTCATTTTAAATGTTCCAAATGCTGTAGCTCCAACCACTGAAGTCCTATAGTACATTCCACGGCACGATTGAGGGACATGGTGAAAAACGGGTTGGCCCTTTTGTGACACTGGCAAACCAGATGCCAGCTCGTGCCAAGAGCCCCATGCCGCACTCGAATACATATCAGTCTGGTGCATCTCTGCATTAGTATTGTGAAAATCGGTATTAGAGTAATAAAAATGTGCCTAGTTTTTGGACTTTATTGAATTCTTGTGAGTTGCTGCCTGTCTTAATCCCACTTATAACAGCAGCATGCCCTATTATACAGTCATATTTGAACACTTTACACAACTAAGCCCCGGTAGCTGTGTAAATCACCAAACAAGACAGAGAGAGAGAGAGAGAGAGAGATTAATGTGTGTGAAATGCTGGCCTCCAACAGAAGGCGTCATGCCCTGTCCCACAAGGAAGGCCCATCAACCCCAGATGAAACACTGTGGAACATCAAAGAGGCAAAAGACTTTTTCGATTGCTCTACCCTAGCAATGAAGAGGAGACGTGAAAGTGAATTCCTCCCATCAGCTGAATTTTCAATTTTAATGGGGAAGGAATAAAAACGCCTAACAAAGGATTACTAAGCATAAGCAAAAGATCCCCCTGTGCTTGGTCTGGTTATTCTTAAAGGACTTGCTTATCATAGAAGTTTCTATTATTTTTTGAAACTTAGGATGGTAACTCCTTTGTGTTTACCTGCTTTAACCTTGTGAATAACTTTCCTTTTCCTACATAAAAATTCTTTACATAGTTTATTATAGGATTGTCTGCAAGCATTATCTTTGGTGTGAGAGCTAAGGTGCAATTTACCTGGGATACGTGGGTGGTCCTTTGAAACTGACAGTAACATGACTATTGCTGTGGTATTTGGTGTAAGGATGATTTACTGCAAAGGTAAGCTTACCTGGGTGGCAAGACAGAGGAGTACTCAAGGCGACTGTCTCTGACTCTATGTTTAGGCTGTTATAATGCCAGAGGAATTTACACTTGATAACTGGTTGGTGAAATCTCAGTATAGAACTCACAGCCAATTTGGGGGTTGTGCCACAGTTCTTAACAGTCTGCCCTGAGCTTGGTCTCATGCTCTTGAGTCACCACCGGACAGCTCGACACCCTCCTTTTCACAATGACCCATAACCCGAGAATAATGGTTCATCCAATTAAATTAATGGCTTGGACGTTTAGAAGAAATAAAAGGTAGTCAGGCTGTGGAATTTCCATCTCTAGGAGGGTCATGAAGTCAAATACTGTAGCTAGATTTTAAAAGGGCAAGAGATAATATTATGCCTATTCATAACACTTGCAGTTATGCATACTGAAAGGATGGTAGTCAAATCTCTTGCTGATCACAGCTGAGGTTATGAAGGAATTCTTCCTTTATAGCAAAGTCCATTAAAGGATTCTCTCTTCCCTCCTACTCACCAGAAGCATTTGGTGTTGGTTGCTCCTGGAAGTGTAATACTGGTCTGTTGGTGAACTCCTGGCCCTATTAATGACATTGGGAGTATTGCCATTGACTTCAATAGGGGCAGGACTTCACCCTATCTATGAATGATCTGACCAATATTGCCTATAAAGAATTTGTTATATAAGAACATACTTGGGGCTCTGCATTTTGGAGGATTTATACACTCTTCGAGGCACTGTGAGGCAGAAGACCTTCTTCCAGCAGCAGGAACTCTTTGCAACTCTGGGAGAGGCAGTGCTCCAGTGAGTATTTGTCCCCAGCTGTACTCCTGATCTGGGCCATCTCTCTCTGCCACCACGTTTCTCTCTTGTCTATTTAGATTGTAAGATGTTCAGAACGGGGGTGGTCTCTTCCACTGTGTGTATAGATGTGCATTTCCTAGCACAATGGAGCCCAGACTCTACTGTAATTACAAATAATAATGACCGCACTTTACCTATGTACTCTATCTATCTATCTATCCATCCATCCATCCATCCATCTCATGTCCACCACCCTGGTATCTGAACTCCATATCAAACGTCTCAAATCACTGAGTGGTTCTGCAATGGAACAGCAAGACCCAGTTCAGAGGGAGTTAAAAAGATACCCAGATTGATTTTAAATCCCTCTCTCTCACACACATATACTCACCCACCCGAAGATTATCTTTTGTAACATCTCCAACAAGCCCAAGTTTCTCCAGGATGATCATTCCTTCTGTGACTCTGGCTCCCAGCTGGAACTAGAGAGTTTTATAGAATGTTTCCCTATCCAGAACCATTTGCAGGGAAGAGAAGTTCCTCCTCCATCTCTCTGGGTGATTGACAGTTCTCTTTCCCTCACTTCTGGCTCTACAAGAACTTCACTTCATCACTGCCCTGACTTCAGCCAGGTTTATCACTATTCCCAGCTCTCACAGAAGAGAGTTCCAGAGTTAGTGGAAAGTCATGACTGCATCCTAATTTGTTTCTAAACTTAACTGACACTGGAATCTGTGTCACCACTACAATTCTTCCTTTGGTACTTAACTTTACACCCTTATGTAACAAATTGATACCCTTTGGTAATGTGTTTAAGATTAGCGGAAGAAGCAAATAAATAACCTTTAAACCTATTAGCAATAAATATTGCTATGCTTCCTTATAGCAATGTACATGACCAGCTCAAAAAAAATGTCCTACAGAGGTTTTGAAATGGCAGGAAAACCTGTTCTTAAAAAATGATAAAGAGAGATCCACTCACATCTCACTGGGCATAATGGAAAGTGAGTGGCAGTTATTTATTAGCAATAATTTCCATCTGAGGACTTGTCATATGTTATCAGGCCCTGATTCACGAGGGAGTTGATAAATGATTGGAAGCTGTCATGAAAAAATGCATTATCCCAGCTGCATTACAGGGGATGTTAGCCATGACATTTAGCGCATATTCTAAGAAACACTATTTCATTAAACCAGCCTAATTTTTAGGTAGATATGAATCTGTGTTTTTTGACAGATTGATACATCAAAGCCTCCCGGGGACTCCTTTGGTTCAAATCTTTCACTTGCCATCTTCTGGTGCCAGGCAATAAGTTAACCTTCTATCGGTCCCTCAGATGATCTTTTCTTAGGGTTCACTAGAACTTTAAATCTGATGAGGAGAACCTATCAGATGAGGTCCCATGCTACGACCTATAACTCTGTCTAAGATGCACAGACTATACTCGGTTTGATTCTATTTGTGAAGCGGTCACTTTGGCAGGTGGTCAAGGCATCTTTCTCCCCCTGTTATGACTGAAGTGAGCTTAGAATAAACCCTGAACATCTGGCTACTACAGTTTGATTCTCTCACCATGTAAAATAATAGCTTTTGGCTGCAAATGCCCTGTTGGTCCATTATAGAAGCTAGTGTTCAATGGTACAATGGCTTCCTTTTTCTTTCTTGTTTAAAGAGAGAACTTTACCGGCATTAGACATTTCAAAATGCTTCACTCCCAAAGATACACGAAGAGGATACAATGACAGACAAACCTTTCAGAGAAAGGAACTGCAATAAGTAAGCTTAAAAATGATATAAAATGGTTAAGGATGATCCTGGTTTGTGGATGGTTCTGAAGTTTGTGTATAAAATTTCTGGAGCTGCCCAGTTCAGACGAACTTAGCTACTCAACCCTTCCTTATGACAGGAAGGAGCAGGAGATATAGCTGGTTGACAGAGTAACATCTCAACTGTTTTTCTGATAATAATAATAATTATTATTTTTATTACAGAAATACCTACAAGTTGCAAATGACATCAGGGCCCCATTGTGCTAGGCTCTACACGAATGGATGGTAAAATATGTACGCTCCCACAAAGAGCATACAGTCTAGACAGGTCAAAGATAGGAAGGGAAAAAGAGAGGCACACAGATAGATTAAATTAATGCCACAAGATTGCCAGAGACAGAGTTGGGACTAGAACCCAGCTCTCCTGAGTTCCCAGAGAGTGCCCTACTCTGCTTTGTTATTATCATTGGTCTTTTTAAACGGGGGTCTCCAAACATTTTGAGACAAGGGCCATATTAGATT
The DNA here is from genome assembly GCA_032164245.1 of Sternotherus odoratus. Lineage (NCBI taxonomy): Eukaryota > Metazoa > Chordata > Testudines > Kinosternidae > Sternotherus > Sternotherus odoratus. The sequence continues at coordinate 100,893,304 of JAVMKO010000005.1, forward strand.
TTTGAAGGGCTTTGTGGGCCGCTACCGCCGCCGCCTTTGCTCCTCCAGCCGCTGACATAACCACCCCCTTTGCTCCTCTGGCCGCGCCTCAGGGGCACTCACCCCTCCGCACATGGTGCTGCCGGCAGCAGCTTGTGCCGTGGGGCAGCGGCTGGGGGGGCAGACATATTGATGCCACAGGCTGGATCCGGCCCTCGGGCCATAGTTTGTAGACCTCTGTTTTTAAGCATCAATAGTATGCTCAGTGCTGAACAAGGCACAAGATATAGACATTTCCTGAACCCACACAGTTTACACCATCTAAACAAGATTGACACGGAGTAGAGAGCCTACTATAGGAAGGCCAGGAGGGGGACTCACTAGTTTATTTTTGGTACAGCTATTGAAATTACTGACTCACTTCTTAGAGGCAGGACAGAAGAATTTAGAAGATACAGATGACACAGTGGATTAGAACTGGGAGAAGTCCATGCCTAGGGTTCTGGTGGGAAAAGACAGAGAGAGACAACCATGGTTGATCAGAGAAAACTATTTACACATTTTTGGATATCTGACTCCAGTGTGGAGAGAAAAATGTTTTTTCCCCCTGAAATGTCCAGTTTGTTCCTAAGCCTCCTGCAGTCTGCTGCTCAAATATGACCATCCCGCTCTATTTAAAATTGCTGAGATCAGGTACACGCTGTCCAGTAAGGCCAGAGACGCAGGATTAACACAGCCAGTCAGCAGAAGGTGCCTAGAGCTTTAGGATTCTCTTGGCCCAAATAATCACAGGGGTTTTCAAAAGTGTTCAGGGTGCAGAGAACATGTCATCAAGAGAGAGACTTAAAATCATAGAAACGTAGGACTGGAAAGGACCTCAATAGGTCATATAGTCTGATGCCCTGCACTGAAGCACAACAAAGGGTAAGTCTATACTACCCGCCAGACCGGCGGGTAGTGTTCGATGTATCGGGGATTGATTTGTCACGTCTCGTCTAGATGTGATAAATCGACCCCTGAACGTGCTCCCTGTTGACTCCGGAACTCCAGCTCCACAAGAGGAGTAAGCGGCGTCGACGGGGGAACCCCCACAGTTGACTTGCCGCCATGAGGATGGCCAGGTAAGTCGAACTACGCTACTTCAACTTCAGCTTTGCAAATAGCCTAGCTGAAGTTGCGTATCTTAGTTCAACCCCTCCCCCTCAGCGTAGCCCAGGCCTAAGTATTATCTAGATTTGAAGGGCACAAAAGGTGCAGGGGGGGGGGGGGGGGGCTGTGCGCGATTTCTAGCAAGTTAGCTCCCACCTAGGTCTTCTGAGCAGTGGAGAGATCAGGGCTTTGGAGAGAATACAGAAAATTCTATGTATTGCTTCTCATACAAAGATACCTGCAGACAGAGGAGAGAAGGCACCACTTGCAATGCCTAGCAGCTTCAGTGACAAGTGGAGATATTCAATGGGGAATAATGGGTGGGTAGAGAGGCAGGCACAGAGATTTACCCAAGGGGTGGCTATAGTGACAGAACCCAGGACTCTGGTCTCCCAGATGAATCCTTACCCATGATGCAGTGCTGCTTCTTGCACAGGTTCCTATTTTTAAAACTATTGGCCTAGACTGAAACCACCAACTCCTTTAACACAAGTCACCCAAACAGCTGTACAGTGGCCACTTCAGATCTAGGCTGGATTTGAACCTATGACCCAGAGGTAAAAGTCTTTACAGTCATTTACCAGTTCCCGACCAGCTGGAGCAAAAAGATGACCCAACAGTTCTCTGCTACTCTTCTCTGTTGAGACATCAGAACTGCTCGACAGAGGCAGAAGCAACAGTGTGAAAGCTTTTCTCTCTGGGGAGACAGGCAGCGCTCTATTTTAAATTAAAAAACAAAACACTTCCATGATTTATAAACAAAGAGAGCTAGCCTCCCTAATTTAATAAAATACCTTGTTAACTAAAACAACCGTCTCTGAGATCGCTATTGATTTGCAAGCCTTTCGTCCAGGGACTAGGCAATTTCCCCCAAATGGGGAGCTCGGCAGACAAAAATTAAGATGAACATGCAAAACATTTCCTTGCTTTCTCTGTGCATAGTGAGGTTTACTACTCAAAGTGTCCCAGGCAGTGATATGTATGTGCCTACAAATGAAAGACAGCAGAATGCTGGAGGAGAAAAGCATGGCTATTTTATCGCAATTACAGCTCTTTATAGAGGTTTCATTGGCTAATGTTCTGGAAAGAGTCAGCTTAGATGCCTGGGGTTGGAGATTTTTTTTCAGCAACCCACTACCAAATAGTTCCAACTACTAATAAATAGATATTATAGGTGCCTCTCATACTGAAAGATCTCAGAACACTTACAGTTATGCAGGAGTGACTTCAATCACAACAAAAATGCAACCAGGTCTGGTGGAAGACAGCAGTTGCTCAATGCTACAGAGCGTTTAGAACAGGAAAGTGAAATTGAAATTCCATAGCCAACAGATGTGGCAGAGGGAATAGTTTTCCTAACAGCCATATGCTTGCCATCAGTGTCAAGGAATCTTCAATGACCACAATTAGAAGTTATAAGCAGAGACAGGCAGCCAAATGAGTTGGGATTAAATAAGACCCATTAAAACTTTCACTCAAAACTTAATCAGGTTTGGGGAAAAAAAAATTCCACTCTGTTTTCATTTGCTCGGCTACGTTCCGGATGGGGTTGTCAACCAAAGGATTATGAAATCTCACAAGAGATTATTGTCATGAGACTTCTAATCCAGTTTTGCATACTCAAGAAGTTCAGATAAGGCTCCAAACTTCTGACTACTTTTCCCAAATGAAAGCTCTGATGGTTCTGAGGTCTGCACGTAGCTAGTAATCTGACATTGAAAACACTTGCCAAAAAAATTGAAGGTGTTTGATGCTTTCCTGAGTTGCTAAAAACTTCTAGATTTGAGGCCTACACATGACTGTTTCAGGGTTGAGAATCTATGGCAACAAATCAAGAAGAAAAGGCTTGTTTAAGTCCAGTGGTAGGTCATTTAGGCTAACCACAGAGTTTTACCTGTAGAGCCAAGGAACAACAATACCTTCATCTTTTGTTTTATGGGTTATGTGTTCTTATTTGCCCATCCATTACTGGTTGATCTGCTGGCAAGAACTTTCTTGAACCTAATTGCAAATCAAGGCACACATACAACATGAACTTTAGCATGTCAGCACTATTGTTGGAGTAAAAACAACTCTAACTAAAGGAATTCCAGCAACAAGAAAGAACTCAAGCTTTTTTTTTAAAAAAAAAAGATTGACAGGGCCAAATTCAGAGGGGGATCAAGGAAAAAGCAATAAACACTAAATAAGTTTAGGGGGAGCTAGTGCAGCTCAGAGGAAGCGTGGCCTTGTCATTAAGGAAGTGGGTTAAATCTCAGGAGATGTGGGTTCAATTCTTTCCACTCCTACAGATTTCTTTTGTGACCTTGGACTAATCTCTCCGTGCCTCACTTTCTCATCTGTTAAATGGGGATAATCATACTTCCTTTGTCGTCTGGAATCATAGAAGTGTAGGACTGGAAGGGACCTCAGTAGGTCATCTAGTCCAGTCCCCTTCACTCCAGGCAGGACTACGTAATAACTAGACCACCCCTGACAAGTGTTGTATCGTAAGCTACTCAGCACTGGAACTTCTCTCTTACTATGTGTTTGTACAGCACCATGCACAATGAGGCCCCACTCTCAGTCTAGAGACCCGATTAATACAAATGATAATAAATAACATATGCCTTTTTATGAGAGCTTTTACTTGTACACTGAGACAGGTTAGACTAAGACAGCTGAGAACTGACTTTGTTGCCTAAAACTAAATTTAGGGGCAAATTACTTAGAATTATTCTCATTAACCAAAGTGTAATGTATACCTTTAAACAGTCCCTCATATTTGGCCCAGACAGAACTCTTATTTCAATGGAGTGCACTGCGGAGCCTTTTGTATTGTATCTTTTATTGCAACGGAAGCTGTGGAAGATACCTACCTTATTAATCAAACTCATTTTGCCAAAGATTTTGCTGAAGATTTTACCAGCTGATCCCCCACAAAATCCTAGTGCCTTAGAGATACTTTCAACTCATGTATGATTCATTCAAGTAGTTTCACATCCTATACAAAGGCCGAGACTTAGCCTTCCTCTTAGACACAAAGGAAACACAGCAGGCAGCTCACGTGTTAGTTCAGTTTGATACCCACAAGCGTATTTTACCATGAATCTCATTCTAGGGCTGGATCCAATTCCCATTGAAAGACTCCCATTAGATTCAGTGAAGCTGCAGCAGGCCTCTAAACGCATGGAAATGAAGTTTACCCTAAAACAATGACATTAGCAACATCACCACGCATACTGCATGCACCGTGCAATTCTCTCTGACACCAGAATTGGGGATTTAGCCAGCTTAGTGGATATTTGCTTTCAGAGACCCATTTCCAAGTGTTGTCAGTTGCCTTTGGAGAGACGATTAATACTCTTTTCTCTCTTGTCTTTCTTGAATTTCCCTGCCTCACTGGCTATCCATCTCTTTTCAAATCTCCGCCCGCCCTTATCTCGTGCACTCTTGCTGTGAGTGGCCCTATGGCTGAATGCTTGAATTGATTCACCACAGAACTGACTCAGACCCTTGTTTTCTATACTTTATACACCGCGCTATCTGCATTCCCGCGGTACTTAACACTACAATAAGTCGGAGAGTCCCTGGACGGAACACACTGGCGCTGTATACAGGTTTACAGAGGCTGTAACATTAAGCCGCCGCAGACCCTGGGTGGGAATAAAGGACCATACGGGACGGAATGAAAGATGGGATACTGGAAAGAAGACCAGTTCTTTCATTGTTTGTCCTCCTGTTTATTCTCTTTGCCCTTCTCACTTTCCCTCCCCCACCCCTCATTTTCCAGCCTCCCCCTCATACTCTAAGACATTAAATATATTAGCAAGGGGATTTTTATCTTTCATCTCCTTGTGACCCTCAGCCTCCCACACTCCAATCAACTCTCCCTGTGTTTATCAGCACCCTTTGCTTTATAAAATGTAGGCCCAATACTGCACCCCTCTTAAAATCCATGGAAATGTGCAATGGAATTCAGCTCCCTGCAAGAGCCGGCTTTTAGATCCCTAATGCAGGGACCTGGGGGTTTCCAGCAAAGCACCAGGCTCATCTCTATAAATAAGTGTCATTATTCTATATTCCATTTAACACAAGCTTGGACATTTTAGGGCTAAACCGGCAAATCTGGTTTCCCCTGACATCAGTGGAGCTTTGCTACCGACTCAGCAGGACTCCTCCAGCTCCTTCCTTTCCCATGTTACTTATGAAGAGCATGGTAAAGCATTTCTGTTACAAGTGGAAGAAAAGGGAGAGGCACAGGCTGCTCATAAGTAGAGCCCTGCCAATATGCGGAGATCCACGGATCATTTTTATGTATGGCGGATTGGAGGCGGGTACAAATTTTGTATCCATGCAAGGCTCTAAATATAGAATCAGTTGTCTTCAGCTTAAAGCCTATGAGACTTCTTGTCCGCCTTCCCTCTCCCCCCAAGCCACACAGAGAAAGGGGAGGTGATGGATCAAGACAAGCAGCAAAATCTCCCATGCTCCTATCACCGCAGCTTAAGCAGCCCAGCAATTTAGGACACCCCTCCCGCTTTCATTGCTGTACCAGGTCAATTGGAGAGGGAATCCAGACTGACTTACTCTGCAGAAGTAGTTGCCTCCCTCTCCAGCTGACCTGATATGGCACAAATTAAGCACTGGCTGGGCAGCTGGAAAGCCCCTTTGCTGCCTTCCTAGCCCCACTGTGTTTTTTTTGCTAGAGCAGCCTCTTTCTGTAAGTGCAGAGGAGTGAAGGGCAGGTTGAACTGGGCCAGTCCTCCTGAGTGATCTAAACACTTAGGACTCAGGGGAAGTTTAAATCTGAATGTTGCAACTGACCCCTGATTATATCTGTGCTGGTGCAAATCAAAATCCTGGACCACAGGGATGTTGGGGAAGTGCAGAACCAGCTCCAGATCTCTCTGGAGTCTCACTGGAATAAGGGAAGCTGGTTGTATAAATGCAGGATTGCCCGGCAACCTTCTGAGCAAAGGAGGTAGAGGCTGAGGCAGAACACAGCTGGAATCTGTAGGAGCAAAGCTGCCTCTCTGGAGCACCTAAGAGATCACTTTAAAAGCCCGACGGGTAGGTAGTGTGTGCAAAAATAAAGCTGTGAGTAGCAGAGGAATTGCAGGCCTGAGAGATGCACCGGGAGAGTTCTGTATGGGAATCTTGCATCATGTTCGCCCACATTGTGCTAGATGCTTCCAACTCCATAAACATCACTGGGGAAGATTTTCACAAAGAACACAGTGATGATGGATGAAGAAGACTTTATCCTACGGAACTCACTGTTGCATTATATTAAAGTTACTGACCTTTCTCTGCAACGACATAGAGGGCTGGGATTGACGTCCTTTTTGTAATGTGCCATCCATACATTCATATCCAAAAACAATCCAGGTAATGGGTTTTTCAGTGAATTTATTTTTGGGATCAAAATAGACAGGCAGAAGTCACCTTAGTATTGTTTTGCAACTGCTATAATCAGGGAAAATATTTTTTCCACAGCAGGACAGACCTAGGCAGCAAGCCACTAAAAGGTTTAATTACCAGGCGACATTAAAACAAGGCAATTTAGGCCCAATTAGTGTTATAATAATTTATTTATAAGATGTCAGTATATGCAGTTATATTCTATAATCCATTTACTCCAACCCTGGTAATGTGTGTGGCCCATTAAGTAGTAAAGTATAAGATCATTAACCCACAGTTCTACTTCAGATCATGCTATTAGGTTGCACTCAGGTTCTTCATTGGGCAGTGCTGATGTCTTAAAGTGCTTTTGGGGTAATTTATCTACTATCTCATTTCACTTCTATGTTGAAGATATGGCCCAGGCCTGCTGATATATTTATCAGTGAAATTTTCAATAGTTTCTATGGCCCAGATCCACAAAGGTATTTAGGCACCTAATGGCCATTGATTTCTTTGATGATCTGTGGCCATACTCCTATTGTGACAGCCCCAAGGAAATGTGTGGTATTGTTAACTCCAAATGTTCAGAAATTATGAGTCCGGCCCTTACAAAACCATGTGCATTTTTGCTTCTTTTGATTTTGATTTAGAGTTACCATTGGGTCATGTTTATAACCTTTTCTCTACAACCGTAAGGCTAGACACTTATTTTTTCTCCCCACCTAAAAGAAAGCTACGGCTTTTAGATAATCACATGACTCCAGGAACCGATACTTTAAATAAAATACCAAGTACTGTGAGAACTCAGGATCAAATGGCAAGAGTCAGCCACTCTTAATTTAGAAGATAATTACAGTGATCAGCTATGTTGGGAGAATGTTTATCGGTGACTAGCAAGGACATTACGCAGCATCCAGCAATGCACCAGGGTTGAAATTCACCAGGAGAAAGGCTACAGTAAAGATGGCCCTTAAGTAGGACTGAAGGGGTGCATGGCCCCTCATGCTGGCTCTTAGCACAGGAGTGAGTTTCACCCTGTATGATGAAAGTGACCGACAAGACAGAACAATGAGGGAAGATGAAAATTATATAGCGGTAGCTTGGTAAAATGTCATCTAGGAGGGGATGTGGAAACAAAGAAGGCAATGACCATCCATAGCATCTCCCTTCTGAACTGGTCCTTAATCTACACCTACGAGTGTTTTGGTGATTGGCTACCTGTCTCTGAAAAGTATAAGCACGATTCTTTGCGGTGAGATGCAGGCATCATTATAACTCACAGCAATGGAATTAGACTACAAAAATGAACATTTAAGTTGCAATCAGAAAATGTTTCCCAATGACCGTTCTTTTATCCCACCAGCTTGTTCTGGGGGAGAGGGAGAAGCAGGTAGATACCACTGGGTAGCTCACACGTGCTAAAAAGGAGGCTTCCAATAATCCGGGCCCCTCTATGGGCTCATAGTCCAAGATACTATCTAGCACTGAAAGGATCGATCGATCTATCTACCTATCTATCTATCTATTGCCAGGATGGAGCGAATGGACAGTAATTTACAAATACATATACCAGCATTTTATTAACAGTGTAACACTAATCTCTACAGGATCATGTAAACACACACGAATAATTATTCTGATCATTATTATTTGGTAATCAGACATCACAGTGATGGGTGGAATATTGGCGCTTAGAGAGGAAGAACATAATCACAACAACAATAAATAATATATTGCCCATTTGTGTTTTCAGATGCTGTTATTTCTTCTGATCATATCACATATGTGAAAGTCGAGGCTTGCTTTCCTGCTTGTGGTTAAACTTTCAGAACATTTTCTACTCTGACACTATTGCTCCAGCTAAAGCAGCGCTTTCACAGCCTGCAAAGCCAGTCTGCATGGAATCAGAACCGCTTTATTCTATAAACAGCAGCAGCATGGCAGCTTCCAAGTCTCTCATTTTGGTCACTTACCGAGTTCTTCTTTTAAACAAAGTCTCCCCATATTTCCCCCCGATCCAAGGAATCTGGGGAAAAGGATGAGCATTTTCATTACAAAAGATTATCTTGCGCACACATGCTGTAAAACATTACATTGGATTAGGCTGATCGATAAGACTCAGCGCCACAACCATGTCATTTGCATAGAAAACCTTGTCTCAAAGTCTTTTTTTTTAATGATCCTTTCTTGCACATTTTGAGACCAGCCTTCAACCTTGCCATTAAAAAATCATGAGATGGCCTTGGAAAGAGAAGCTAAACGCTCATGCCTGCTCTTAATTACCTCATTGCTCTTTAGCTTGAAAAGACAGTCGCGTTTCTATTTTATTTATGGGGCAATTTAAACATTTCCCTACCGTATTCAGAACCCCCAAAACACCACAGCTGTAGGGCCCCGATTCAGCAAAGCACTTAAGCACAGGGGTTCCATCTCTATTCAGTAAAACACTTCACCGGGCATGCCCCACAACGATCGCTCATTTCAAGGGATGCCATTTATTTCAGTCTTGAAACTCCCTATGTTCCACACAGAACTGGCGTCCTCTCATTTTTTATTGGTGATAATTGTTTCAATCAGAAATCAAGAATCATGAAACAGAAGTTATGAAAAGAGCCATCTAACCTAGGGGAGGAATCCCACACCATTGAAAGTTTCCTGCATGACTCACTTTTTTTTCATGTGCGTCCTTAGTTTGTATCTTTGTCACATATTGCATCCCCCAGGTGGAATTTGCAGGCTGAAAGGTACGTGAACATGTGTTTAAGTCCCACTGACTTCAATTTGACTACTCAGGTGTTTAAGTGTTGTGCTGATCACAACTGAGGCTATTCATGTGGTTAGTTGAATCAGGACATAAATGTGTAATGGCTCCTCCACCAGTATGGGTCATTATCAGGGTTTGAACTTATACTTTCAGCACTGCAATAAAACCCTTTACCCATTGAGGTAGAAGTGCATCTCTGTTAGCTGGTAGCAGTTAGTCGGGTGTTATCTTCCAGTGGACCAGCCTCTAGAGGATGATGTGATGTCCAGTTTGCTCATATGTTTCACATGCAAATTCTTGCAAAGAGGACTATAAAACCAAAAAGAAAACTGATAAAGATGAGTGATATGCAATAAATCCCAGCTGATTACATAAACAAACAGCATGTGCAGTGGGAAGAAAATTGCAGTTACAGTTTTTTAACATATACCAAGATTCTTTTAATGGGCTTTTTCTCTTGATCATGTCGTTTTTAGGTTTGTACGCCTTTTTCTCTTTATAAATAAGGGAGAAGTTTCAATAATTAATTACTGCCTTTCTCTCTACATAGAAGTATATTGGCACAGAATTGATTGGTGAAAGCAGAGGCACTTGCTAACTTGTTAAGCACTCTTAGGGCCAGTTGAACTTTCCAGATAAATCCTACTTTTATAAGAAAACAATATGTGACCACACAGCTCTTTGGGGAATTTGCAAGCTCATTATGCACTTTATAGACTAACAGATTTTAGTGATCATGAGTGGGTTAAGACTCACTTCATCAGATGAATGTTGTGGAAATCTCCAGAGGCAGGCATAAATCGGCAGGCAAGAAAGCAAGGTAAATTCAATCAGTGGGGGTGGTGAAGCCCACTTCCAGCAGGTGATCTGGAGGTGTGAACGCCGAGAGAGGAGAAACTGCTTTTGTAATTGGTGAGCCATTCACAGCTAATGTTAAGTGCACACCTAATAGTGTCGAATTTGCAGATGAACTGGAGCTCAGCAGTTTCTCTTTGAAGTTTGGTTTTGAAGTTTTTTGGCTGCAGGATGGCTGCACGAAAGCTCATGATCCCTAAAATCTGTTAGTCTATAAGGTGCTACAAGACTCTGTCGCTTTTGCAGATCCAGACTAACACGGCTACACCTCTGATACTAGTCATTATATATTTGTGTCTAGCAAAATAGGGCTGGGTTATACAGGTGCTGCCACAATAAGTATATTCACTAATAACAATTAATTATGTATTTGCATGTTCCTTTTTTCCACTGACTTCTTGAATGGTTTCATCGAACTCAGTCTGGCAATAGCTCATTTTCTTGCTTTACACAGGCGTACCTTGCAGGATAATTAATAAGGCCCAATTTTTTTTCAGTTACCACAATGTGATATTATATGGATGGACTTGATGTCACTGAAGTGACATCACTGATCCTGCAGTGTGATTTGTGTGGGCAGAGCCTCAAGCCCACATGGAACAGGCAGTGAAATCAGGCCACAGAAGTAATAATGTGACGGTACAAGGTCACATGACGGAGGTGATACACATGACCTGAACAAAACTTGTCTAGCTCAGAACTATTGGGCCACAGGGCATAGAATAAAATGTTTAACTTGGGCCTTCGTGGACACTCATGCAAATCCTAATTGCTGGGCAAATGATTATAATGGTGAGATTTTATTCTGAACATTTCACTCAGTTTCCACCGTTGAGTTGTCTCTCTCTATGCTATGAATCATTTCTTGCTCGGTTATCACAGCTTCACCAAATTCCCAATGGGCTCATTCAAGAAGACGCCAGCATTATCAAACTCACTGACCTAATCAGAGTCACTAAATCCACATTTGGACACCAGAACCAGCCTGATTTTGCAAAGTGATGAGCAACCACAGAGGCTATTGGGATCAAGGGAAGCTGTAGTCGCTTGGCACCTCTTAAAACTAGGCATCGGGGGTTGGACTAGATGACTTGCTGAGGTCCCTTCCAGCCCTGATATTCTTTGATTCTATGATCTTACTTAGGAATCTAAATTTTGCCTGGTTTTGATAGTTGCCTCTCAAGCATTACTGACCAAAGGAAAGTCATCTGAGCTGAAGAACTCTGGAAGGCCTTTCTTGTTCAGTCAGTGCTGGTGGTCACAACTCTGGTGAACACTGTGGCTCTGTAATTTTTCCTGGATAGGTTTTTGTTACAGTAACAAATTCCTCTGCCTTTTGAGCATGAAGATGGGTTAAAAGATGTGTGAAACATTAATAAGTCCAGCTGTAAATATAGAAGCAAAGTGATCCAAATCTATTTCTTTCCCTTTAGACATTTCTTTCTCCGCTCCCACATTCTCGTTGTTCAGTACCGTGATGGCAATTTTGAAGATTGACTTAAAACACTTATGATCAGGCAATTATTTCCAAGAGATATTTTGGTGGCAGCAGTCTTCCACTCGCCCCTTCCCCCAAATCAGACATGTCTTCCCATTCTTCTTTCCATTTCTGGACTGCATATGCACTTAGGGACTTCTGCATTATTTTGCTACATTGCACTTTGTAGTGGCAGAAATATATTGTCCTTCTGATACAGTTCAAAGCTAAATACACTTGGAGTGGAAGACCATTCTCTCTTTTTGTGAGAAAAGGCTGGCACAGCAATGGAAACATGGATGAGCACTGCAAAAGCACCAGAATGTAGCCAAAATTGTGTACCAGCTCCCCTTCTCCCCCTCACCTCAAACCACCATTCTCACTTCCCAGCAGGAGTAAAGGAGCACAAGGTGGTCCTATGGAATGATTTTTTTAAGCAATTAAACTCCACAGTTGGAGAAAGGATGGTGTTGTGAGAAGGGTATGGGATTCCAGAGAACTGGGTTCAGGTACACCACCTAACCCAATAATCCCCTGGCCTCTAATAGAGAACAATAATCTATTGATTTTGGGTATTTATCTGGCCCACATCCCATAGTATCTGAGCACCGCACTCTCTCAATGTATTTATCCTCACAGTTTCCCTATGAGTTAGGGATTATTATCTTCATTTTACTAGGGGGGAATCGAAGCACAAAGAGTCTAAGTGAATTGCCCAGAGTCACACGGGAAGTCTGTGGCAGACCTTGGTCCCCCTACTACCAAGCTAACACCCCTGCCCCTGTAGCACCATTCCTCTCTTAGTAATAATAAATATTTCCAAGATTATAATAGATGTGAAAGCAACTGATAATATGAGATCCCTTTATTTCTTCAAAGTTTTCTAACAGGGCAGCCCTTTTCGTAATACGATTATAACTTGTTCAGCTCAGTACCAAGCCCATTTCCCAATAATGTCCCAGAGAGGATAAGACGAAGCGACTACAAGACATTACCCACATTAAGTTTCTTGGGAAGTGGTTTTAACAGCAGCAAAGGTGAAAAGAGGAACCTCTACTGGCATTAGCCATGCTAGGGGTTCCCCGCTGAAAGCTTTCATGTCATTAGTCATTCATTCATGTCCAAAGAACATGCCATTCTGAAGCGCGTGCAGGTCAGACTGGAGAATGTGGCTTGACAAAGCCCTGGCTGGGATGATTTAGTTGGGGCTGGTCCTGCTTTGAGCAAGGGGATGAACTAGATGACCTCCTGAGGTCTCTTCCAACTCTAATCTTCTGTGATCTATGATTCTATGGTTCTAAGAACTGCAGGCTTCCTTAAGGGGGGATGTAAATGGATATGAGAGCATGTCCTACGTGGTAAGCAGAATGTTAAAGGGCACTTTTCTACCCCTTTTACTTCTTTTTTTTTTAATACCCCTGCATTAGCCTTCCATTTCCTTTTCGGAGTGAATAATAAAACCCATCTTTTGCATACATTAAACTGCAGCTTTGGCTTTCAGTGTGATTGCTCTGTGGATACTATGGACTCATTATGGGGTTTTTACTTCCCATTCCTCGATGAGCTCCTGAATTAAACAATTCCCGCTGCCATTAACTGAAAATGTGTCTGTAAAGCAGGGTTCTTGCATGCTGGTACAGGTTTCCCAAAGATCCCAACTATTTCTCTTAGGTAAATGGCCAAATTTTTGAAGAAATCAGATTTAACCGATATACCAAATGAAATAATTTGATTGTCAACATCCCTAACAAGAAGGGGAAATAAGGGACATTGATCACTAACACTTAAATAAGTTAGCCATTTCTCTGTAAAAATAGCTGTAGGAGATATCAAGGTCTGGCATGTTGGCTTCCCATTGGAAGCCATTTAAATGCCATGTAATTTGGGTGTATTCTTCATGCAATCTGTTTGTTTATACATATACAACAGACCCTGAACAGAGGTGCTCATAGATGGCATCCAGGCAAAACCTTCTTTCAGAAATCTTAGTTCAAACACCAGTGTCTGGTTTCCAGGAAACAACTCTGCCCCGAGAATCAACCCCAATTAGATGAAGGCAGAGAGAAAACTCTCTTGTTGTTTGTAATAGCATCCTCCAAAAGCAACTGTCTCCCAAAACAATACAGCTTTTCTTCAAAGAATCTACACTGCTCTCATGCTAAGAAAAGGAATGTGCCACAATAATATTTAACATATCAAATTAAACCACCAGTATCTTACCCCTTACTTCTGCTTCTGAAGAAACAGAATGGCTCTTAATCTACAAACAGACTCCTCTGGTAATATGAAGCTATATAGGTCAGGTCACCATGCTACAACCACCAGGGTGGGACTAACATAGAGGGATTGGCTATATGCATTACTGAAGTATTAATATTTTTTAAAGCTGAATAGTGTATGTGGGCCAGATCCTGAGCTTGAAGCTAGTAGAACTATGCTGATTTACAGGTATAAAAACTGAGGACTCACTAGAACTGTCTGTGAAATTTAGACTCCAAATTCAGAGGCATTTGTGTATAAAAGTTTGGCCTGGACTGATCTCAGTTTATTGTTTGTCATATCCTGAATTTCTTAGCTCAGTTGAAGTTAGTTATAATAGGGTGGCATGCCCCTTTAAGAGTCAGAGACCTAGGGCCCTCCGTCCCATAATCAGATGCAGATGAGAAGGGTTTGGTGTTTCTCTAAAGAGCTGCAAGAAGGGACAGTCTCCTGCAGTAGTCCCTGAAGCAAGGGACTCCTGCTGGGAAGCCCTGTGAGCTGTGGCTGGTTAGAAAGCTGGAAATGTTGCTTTTTCTTTCGCGAGTTTGTTTGTGTTCGGACAGTAAATGGAACCTGGAGGCAACACTAAAGGCTGACATGGGCAGGGCTGATAATTCCCCAGTCTACTGAGGAAGTCTCTAGCTTATGCTACTGTCTCGAGACCAACCAAAATCTGAGTGTCAGATTCTGCTATCCTTGACTGTGGGGAGAAGTAACTTTATTCCATGACATTATTGCTGTTCTTTTGTACCACAAGAACAAAGATAACATAACGTGTGGAAATGGCACTGCCTGTGGGCTAAGTAAGTGGGAGGATGGGAGGGGTGGAAGGGAAGACTCAGGGCCCAAAGGAGGCCTTCTGGTTTTTATTTCCCTAAACAAGTCAGGCTTAATGCTTCCTCGTTAAGAACCTGAAGCTTAGCGCAAAAGGCAGCTGTTCAACACAACGTTCCTTCTTGGAATAGTCACTTTTCAAACTTCGTTTCTGTCACCAAAGATCTCCCCGTGAAAGGGAAGAAGAATAGTAACGAGGAGGGTGCTTTGCATGCTATACAAGCAAGAGGTACAATAAAACAAGTTATCGTTCTATCGCGGTTGCTGGGCATAGCCACATTGACAAGACCATTGCTGATGGATAGTCACAGTCACAAAACCCAGGATGGGGCTGGAATAAAAGGTAAGCTCAGAAAGGAAAGACCTACGGCCATTTTCCTTCGTGGGCATACAGACTGCGTTAGATATACAAGGCCTCCACAGCGGAGCATGTGGGTTCAATTCCTGGCTCTCCTGCAGATGTCCCTGTGTGATCTAGGACAAGTCCCTTGGAGCTCAGTTTTCAAGGACAGCACATACAACTGGGATCAGATTTTCAAAAGTCCTCACCTGTCATCTTGGCGCCCAGTCGCGGGGCAGATTTTCAAAAGACCTCAGCACAGAGGGTGCTGATTAATTCGTCCACTTACAGAGACTCATAGACTTTAAGATGAGAAGGGACCTGGCTGAGGGAACAGCAACAAACCATCCTGATATGTAGAAAGAAAAGCAAATGTAATAGGCGACCAGCTTGGCTTAACAGAGAAATCTTCAGTGATCTTAAATGCACAAAGGAAGCTTACAAGAAGTGGATACTTGGACAGCTGACTAGGAAGGAGTATAAAAATATTGCTCTGGACCAAAGCACAACTGGGAGTGCAGCTAATAAGGGATGCGAAGGTAACAAGAAGGGTTTCTACAGATATTTTAGCAACAAGAAGAAGGTCAGGGAAAGTTTGGGACCCTACTGAATGGGGGAGGCAACCTAGTGACAGATGATGTGGAAAAAGCTGAAGTACTCCATGTTTTTTATGCCTTGGTCTTCACAGACAAGGTCAGCTCCCAGACTGCTATACTGGGCAACAAAGTATGGGAAGGAGGTGAGCAGCCCTCAGTGGTGAAAGAAAAGGTTAAGGACTATTGAGAAAAGCTGAACATCCACAAATCCATGGGACCAGGTCTAATGCATCCGAGGGTACTGAGAATGTTGGCTGATGTGATTGCAGAACCGTTGGCCATTATCTTTGAAAACTCGTGGTGATTGGGGAAGTTCCAGACGACTGGGAATAGTGCCCATTTTTTTAAACGGGGAGGAAGGAGGACCCAGGAAACTATAGACTGGTCAGACTCATCTCAGTCTCTGAAAAAATTATGAAGCAGGTCCTCAAGGAAACCATTTTGAAGCACTTGGAGGAGAGGAATGTGATCAGGAACAGTCAACATGGATTCACCAAGGGCAAGTCATGGCCATCCTGATTGCCTTCTATGATGAGATAACTGGCTCTGTGGATATGGGGAAACCAATGGATGTGATACATCTCGACTTTAGCAAAATTTTTGATACGGTTTCCCACAGAATTCTGGCCAGCAAGTTAAAAAAGTGCGGATTGGATGAATGGACTATAAGGCGGATAGAAAACTGTCTAGATCGTTGGGCTTATTGGGTAGTGATTAATGGCTTGATGTCTAGTTGGCAGCTGGTATCAAGCAGAGTACCCTGGAGGTCTGACGTAGGGCTGATTTTGTTCAACATCTTCATTAATGATCTGGATGATGAGATGGACTGCACCCTCGGCAAGTTTGTGGGTGACACTAAACTTGGAGGAGTGGTAGATATGCTGGAGGGTAGGGATAGGGTCCAGAGGGACCTAGACAAATTGGAGGATTTGGTCAAAAGAAATCTGACGAGGTTTAACAAGGACAAGTGCAGTGTCCTGCACTTGGGACAAAGAAACCCATGCACTGCTACAGACTAGGGACCGACTGGCTAAGCAGCACTTCCTCAGAAAAGAACCTGGGGATTAGAGAGAAGCTGGATATGAGTCAACAGTGTGCCCTTGTTGCCAAGAAGGCTAATGGCATATTGGGCTGAATTAGCAGGAGCATTGCCAGCAGATCAAGGGAAGTGATTATTCCCTTGTATTTGGCACTAGTGAGGCCACATCTGGAGTATTGCATCCAGTTTTTGGCTCCACACTACAGAAAGGATGTGGACAAATTGGAGAGAGTCCAGCAGAGGGTAACAAAAATGATTAGGGGGCTGAGGCACATGGCTTATGAGAAGAGGCTGAGGCTAGGAACTGCCAAGCCCAGAGGTGCCGGGGCTAGGAACTGCCAAGCCCAGAGGTGCCGGGGCTATGAACTGACAAGCCTAGAGGTGCCAAGGCTCAGCCCTCAAATCATGGTTTAAAGACTTCAGGTTCTAGAGAATCCCCCATTTACGTTAGTTTAAACCAGAGAGAAATAAGGGATGAGTTCAGCTACTGTTTGGACACCAAAGTATCTGTTTTCCATCCGTATAAGGTAAAATATTTCCTTTCTCCCACTCTTTCCCTGACGTGTCTATTTAGATAATAACCTCTTCAGGGACTCGACTGTCTCTGTCTGTGTGTAATTGTGATGCTTAGCACAGTTGTGCTGAGCCCTGTTGTAAGAATAACAACAACAGAGGCACTCTGGTTGCTCTTCCTTGACCTTTTCATTAGTAAGAAGAACCTTTTCCTTGCTTGGATGAGATGGGCTTACACAGCACTACAAAATATAACCCATGCTGGCCAAACCAGCCTCCCCTCGTTTTGTGGCTGGAAATAGGTTCCTAATGGTTCAAGGAGTGTCTCAAACTACCTCTCCGGACATTAGGAAAGCTTTGGGCAAAGCTCATGGCAATGCAGTCCCCTGCTGCTCCATGTCCCCCATCTCCAATCCTCTTGATGACCTCTGAGGTGCTCTCAATGTTTCCTGTTGGCCCGAGAGCACATGGACACTAAAAGCTTTGGTGGCGTGGTAATGTTGTCAGTGACAGACATAGACCAGACATCTAGCCAGACCATCTTAAGGACCCATCTAGAAATAGATCCAGGAGGCGCTTGACCTTTAAGGAGACTATGGACATTTTGCGATTTGCTTTGATAATAATGATGATGAGCTCCAGTCATGGAACAGAACCTCAAAACCCTTTATATCCTTCTCCCCTTTTTAAATTGGGGCTTTGGTTGTTGATGAAACACGCTGGACAACTGAATGACGGGTCCTGAAGGAGCAGAGGCAATGCAAGATTCCTTCTATCACCCCCTGTAGCTTTGCTTAGAAAGACTCTTCAGAACGGCCCAGGGGTAGTTCAATCTCCATGCTTATAGATAATATTTGTCCTCTCTGATGAGGTGCCAACAAGGATAGTGATGGTTTTGGGAGAGGTGGCGAGGGCTGGATACAAGAAATTGGACTGTCAACCCATTTTACATAGGGCACCAAACTGCTGTCATGTAACAGTGACCTTAGGTTGCATTGGATCTAGGACTGATTCAGAGTGGGATTGACTTAGAGGTAAAAGACTCCATAGCCTATCACTAATGTTATTGTCTCCTCAGTCCAATTATTGTGGTGGTCTTAAATATCTTTCACTTGGTGCCAGGTTATGTGAATGGTTCTTGATTAGGAAAATTGACCCGCTTTTCAAGTAAGAACATTTGTAAATAAAATTTAAACCCAACAGTTATATTTCAGCCACAGGTTTTCTATACAGTTATGGTGGCCTACCTTCTCAGCTCTCTTCATCATTCTGTCAGACTTGTTGTCTTGAGGATTTGTACTACTACTTCTAGTCCTTTTTTGTAAAATGCATATAAAAAGTTGTTTAGAGGAGACTCTGTATGAGAAGATGTGGACAGCAGAGAGTTGACTTGAAACTGGTTTCTCTTCACAAGCAGTGTGATCCAGTGGATAGGGAAAATTTGGCTTCACCGCTGGGTGACTCTATGAATCTGTTTCCTTCTCATCCTTTGCCTGTTTTGTCTATTCAGATTGTAAGTTTTTGGAGGTAGGGACTCTTTGCTATGTGTTTGTACAGTACCTAGCACAATGGAGCTTGATCTTCATTGTAATGCAAACAATAAATCATATTTGCACTTCGGAGCCTGATTTTCAAATGTTCAGGTGCTTAAATCCGTGTCTAATTTGCCCATGTCATTAGCATGTTTTCACACAATCACAATTGCATATGCAAATGACCAGTTATGCCTCTAACGGAGCACGTGCCGTTATCACAGTTGTATCCAGTGGGTTTTTGTGGGTGCATTTACAGATTGACTCCTTATAAAACAGGTCCTGACATTTCAAAGTGACAACATTCTGTCATTCTTAATATGGTACCACACCTCCTGATTTCTATTTTAGCACTTTATTTAGTGAATGTTAGCTGTGAGAAGCACCATTAACTGAGGACCCCTTTTTTATCTATAGAGCAGCTATCACAGCCAAGTGCCAATGCCAGATTCCTCCATACTGCCCTGTCTCTGAAGGCTGAGAGGGGGTGCTCACTCTCCATGCCCATCCTTTAAAGATACCCTCAGATTGCCCGTCAGCAAGGAGGGTCTAAAGAATGCCAACAAAGGTACCAGGTAGTGATGTAGACATCTGTCTCCTATGAAATGGACTGAGATATCACAAAGTCAGTTCAGACAATGGTCAGCCACAGTATAGGCGCTGACTCCAGGGGTGCTGCATTGCTCAAGCACCCTCTGAAAAAAATAGGCACCCATGATTCACAGTGGGGTTTTAACGTGAAAAATGATTTTAAAGATGTCTATTGGAAGTTACTTTGCCTTAAACCGACATTTTACAATGGCACCAGTAGGTGGCAGGAGACTATACATGGCGCACTGTTAAATCAGAAGGTGGAATTATTAGACTAGTATGCCGCGATTCACAGGTAGGTAATGGATGTGAGTAGGACCTGGTTAAAAGATGGATAAATAACAGTTTCATTCAGAAAGCTACAGTGAGACGTAATGTCTTTAACCTGGGACACTAGTGAAGACAGCTTGTAGGTGAGTGCCATGATTTTAATAGAATCAGAGAGGTAGCCGTGTTAGTCTGGAATTGCAGAAGTGACAAAGAGTCCTGTGGTACCTTAAAGACTAACTAAAGTATTGAAGCATAAGCTTTCATGGGCTAATACCCACTTCGTCAGATGCATGCACTTCTATGATTTTAATAGACTGTAATTCATGACAATGTAAAGATGTAGTTCATTACTATTTGAATAATGTTTGTAAATTGTTAAGATATCAATGAGAGAGACATATTCATAACTAGAATATGAAAGAAGTGTATAAATATGATGAAAATAGGCCCCTCCCAACACACACACCTCTTCAAAAGCACCCACCGGCAAAAACAGAAGTCAGAGTTTGGGAGCCATGGAATGGTAGGACCATAACCGGAGAACGGTGGCTGTTAGGCATTTTGTGACGGCTCTGACTAAAATCCAGGTGATATGTCGATGAGTTTGTTTTAATCTCTTTGTTTGTTTGTGTATATATGTGTATATCTTTATCCTGCAGGTAGTGTCTGAACCAATTCTCCATCATCTGACCACTCTGATGTAAATATATTATGTCTACTTTTTGTGGAAGGTAATAAAACAGATTTTTAAAAAATAATTATCTAAGTCACCTGCAGATATTTAAGCTCCAGGCATCCTTCTCAACACTACTTTATTGGCTTTTTCCTTAATGCAAAACTGTAGAGCTAAATTCTCACATTATCTGTCTGCAGCAGATTTACAATATTGCAAGATTAATTATATTAGCCACATTTCACGATTCAGTGCATTTGTATTAACATTTTGGAGGCACAATCATTTATCAACAGACAATTTCCGGGCATTTACTTTCCATGCCCTAGGATGGTGAACTTCAATCTCATCTCCAACGGGATATTGCATACAAGCTGCAAGGGACTTCTGGGAGAGGACCCTTATGAGTCTAGTTCCAGCTCTTTCATATTCCAGTGCGGCATTAATATAGTCATGCTTAGAACAACAGGACCAGATTCTGACCCCCTTACTCACATTTAGCACTTTATTATGTAAATTGTCCCATTGAAAAGACTGGGATGATCCATGGAATAAAGGACGGCTGAAGAATCTGGCATAAAAGATGTATTAGATCATTCTATCCATCCTGCTGTCAATGCAAGATTCTATCCCCCTCCCCCGTACACCCTTTGCTTCTCAGCGTAATGAATTTCTAAATTACTCATACATTGCACCTCCCAATCGTACTGCTTTGCAAACCTGCACAAATGCTGCCTGGGAAACATCCCCTGATATTCAGCCTAGATTTTCCTGCTCTGATTTTCATCCAGTTTTCTCCTAGTGATTCCCGCTGACATCACCCTGAACAATCCCTGTCCACTTTTGGGATTTAGACCATTGAAATGCCTGCATGTGCTTATCCTATACCCCTCAGATGATGTTCACTCAAGTTCTTGTAATCTACCCTCAAGTGTCTGTCATTCCAGCCCCTTAGAAGTGCATCTACACAGCAAGAAAAGGATCTGAGGTCTTTCCCACATGCCAAATTCCAGATCCAAGGCTCCAGGCTGAGCTGAAATGTCTACTCTGCTCTTTTTAGCCCCACAACATGTATCCCATGAGCCAGAGCCATCTCACCAGGCTCTGAGCCTTGCTACTCTGGGGTTTTCTGCCATTTGAGTGCTTTGCATATAAAGTGCTTTCCGTTATTAGTGAGAGTGACTACGTTTCTGCCTGTAACGTGGCAGACACACGTGATGGAATCATAAACCAGGTCACACAATAAACAGATCCTGTTTTAGGTTGCAAATGCAGATTCATTTTGATGGCCTCACTTCCCATTAGCCCACATCATGCAATCATTGCATGGTTTAGCATATGAGTCTGTCACTGCTCAGGACAAGATCGGGGCTTTTGAACAGAGGGTGATGTATAGGATAACTAGCACAGCTTCATCATGCCCAGCTCTAGCTAGGGATATTAATCCCTCCATGTGGTCATGCCAGTTATTTTTTAAGCTAGTGTCAAAACAAGGGGAAGTGAACACAGCAACACCTTTTGATTGCAAGACACTCTTACCTAGGCAGTGGACGTGTGAGCTATTTTAATTGGAAACACATTGATGTGTGTTAGATGCACTCAGAGGCAGTGTAGATCTGGCTTGTATCAACGTCTGACAGACATTGGTCAAATCCCCACACAAACCCCCTCCCACGCACCTTGTCATCCTGCAGTCAGTTGGAGATCCTCTCTAAATCTGCTCGTGCACTCATAATGGTATGTGCCCCTCAGCGATACTTAAACTAGATGCCAACGTCCCTCTTTACAATGAGAAATGCGCTGAACAGGCATCGTTTTGGCAGAGCATTAAGAACATAAGAACAGCCATACTGGGTCAGACCAAAGGTCCATCAAGACCAGTATCCCGTCCTCTGGCAGTGGCCAATGGCAAGTGCCACAAAGGGAATGAACACACATGTTATCATCAAGTGAGCTATGCCCTGTCACCCAATCCCAGCTTCTGGCAAACAGAGGCTGGGGACACCATTCCTGCCCATCCTGGCTAATAGACATTGATGGACCTATCTTCCATGAATCTATCTAGCTTCCTTTTTGAACCACGTTCTAGTACTGGCCTCACAACACCCTTTGGCAAGGAGTTCCAGAGATTGTCAAATGGAAGGAAGATGCCCTCCAAGCTTTGTTAAAGAAAAACCCTCGAGTCACTTGGAACAACCGAACTACGCAGTAGCATATTTTGCCTGCCTCTAACTTTTTCCCAATGAGTTTGAACAGGTGGGTATGGCCAAAGGAGAGGAATGAAATCCCCTTTACATCCTCCACAGTGTTACTGTATAAAATAAATGTCTTCATAGCGGCAGGCTGTAAAGCAGGGGATGAGAAGCTGCTGCCGGGGCATACAAAAGACTATGCATTTGTACCGTACTTATTCAAGCGGCATTGTGAGGTCCCTTCCCTAGTGCTGGAAAATTATTTAGGGGGGTGTAATGTCTCTGTTGAATAGTGGAGACTTGCCCTCCTGACAGATCACTTTATACTTGAACAGGAAAAACAAAACATTAGGTTGGTGTTTTTCTAACATTCCTATTTCAGTGTCCCTAGATGTCCTCGTAATCTTCCTTATCTGGAGGTTTAGGCCACTTGGCTCATTAATCTAAGCTACTTAAAGGAAAACCAAGGAGACTTGGGATTTGTAGTACAGAAGGACGTGGCACTAGGTTAAATTGGCGTTAAGTAAACGGATCAATGCTAACCTGACGGATGTGAAGTTAGGAAAGCAACCGCCTATGAGAACTGCTCAGGCCTAGTGGGGAGATGATAATACCAGCAATACGGTTCACAATGGGGAGCATGTTAAAAGCCATGTCAAATCACCTCATCATGCAGTATGCCTGGGTAGGGTCTCCCAGCTCAATCAGTCATTCAGAAGCATCTGTGCTGGCAGGACAGGGAAGAATGAAGATGCAGATTTAAGGAACAACTTAAAAAAGAGAGAGAGAGACAGAGAGAGAGGGGCTGGCTGTTTGCGGTGCTGGTTTTTGGCAATCATGAACAGGAAAGGAAATTTCCGGTGACTTCAGTGCTGGGGAAAGGTGCCACAGTGACAGCCTTGGAGACGGGATGAATTTAGGATCACCAAAAAGCTCATGCAGCATGGAGAACAGCTGTTCTAGCCCCTCCACCCCATCCCAACAATCTACCTCAGCCCTGCTCTTGAGGCCAAGAGAAGTGCGATATTTCGTAGAAACAGATCAAGTTGGCTGAAATTTAGGAAAAAGGACATGAAGCATTTTAATGATATTGCAACATTCTATTTCAATGGTTTTGGGAACAGAACATTTTGATTTTTCATTTCAAAATGACTTTGTTTAGAATTTTTTTTATCTTATATTATAAATATCAAAACCAAAACAAAACATTTTGATTTTATTTTAATGAAATGTTTCAATCAACTCCAAATTATCTGTTTTTGGAACTTCCTTTCGGGGAAATTTACCATCTTTTGGTTTTGCCTGGAATGGGAAAAAATTTTGAACTCACCAAATTTCCCACAAAATGGAAAATCTAGTTCCCATCCAGCAGTCCTCACAAACACTAATCACTAAACACTAAACACCCTAATCTGAGGTCAAATCCTGCTCTAGTTGGACCAGTGTCAGTCTGGAGACTATGCATTAAAATGAATGAACTGACTTCATATTTACACTGAAATTAACACAGATTTGCACGGATGGAGAGCTGAATTTGGCCTGTTGAACCAGCAACTTAGAACTGAGTCTTGATTTTCATCTTATTTACTTACTTACCAGAGTAACCCAGGAGAAAACCGACTGAGGCAGGGTTTCTTAAACTGGGGGTCGCGAGCTCCTGCCGCCACCGAAAAGCCGCCAAATTGATTAGTTCTGCATTCGGCGGCTTTTCGGTGGACATACCAAGCACTATCGGAAGCATTCAATTCAGTGGCTTTTTGGCGGACATTGAAGGGTTGTGCCGTGCCACCGGAGAGGAAAAAAGGATCACGGTCTCAGCAACTTTGAGAACCGCTGCAATGAGTCAATGAAGTCACATTGCTGTAAAACTCACTTAAGGTCTTGCCTGTTCTATTTTTATTTTTTCTCTATGGGAAATTTAAAAGAAAAATTTTAATTTCAAATAACCATTGCAAAATGAAACACAATTGTATTTTGACTTGTGTTGCATTTTAATTGAAAAATTTAAAAAATAATATTTTAAGAGGAGATCTTATCAATAGCAAAAGGTTTTATAGCCATACAAATAACAAGAAAACAAGGAAAGAAGAAGTGGAACTGCTAACCCCTGAAGATTGGGTAGAGATTAAAGATAATCTAGTACCAACACCGTAACAAATACTCTGCCTTGGTTTTTAATAAGGGTAATGAGAAGCTTAGGGGTAATGGCAGAGTGGCTAATTGTGGGGTGGATATGAAGATAGAAGTGACCACATCTGAGCTGGAAGTCAAAGTCCAACGGCTTAACGGGACTACAATGGGGGCCCTGGATAAAATCAATCCAAGAATATTAAAGTAACTGGCACATGAAATTGCAAGCCTAGGAGCAAGAATTCTTAATGAATCTGTAAACTTGGGGGTTGGATCCTATTACGGGAGAATTGGTAATATAGGTCCTATTTTTAAGGAAGGCAAAAAGAGTGATTCAGAAAATTACAGGCCTATTAGTTTGACCTCAGTTGTATGCAAGATCTTGGAACAAATTTTAAAAGGGAAAGTAGTTAAGGATATAGAGGTTAACAGTAATGGGGATAAAATACAACATCGCTTTGCAAAAGGGACATTGTGCTAAACCAGCCTGATCTTCTCTGAGAAAATAACTGATTTTTTAAGTCAAAGGAAATGCAGTGGATCTAATCTACCTGGACTGCAGTAAGGCATTTGATACAGTTCCATGTGGGAAATTATTAGTTAAACTGAAGAAAATGGAGATTAATATGAGAACTGAAAGGTGGATAAGAAACCGATTAAAGGGGAGACTACAATGGGTAATACTGAAAGGTGAGCTGTCAGGCTGGAGGGAGGTTACTCGTGGAATTCCTCAGGGACTGGTTTTGGGACCAATCTTATTTAACATTTTTATTGCTGACCTTGGCACAAAAAGTGGGAGTATGTTAATAAAATTTGCAGACGACAGAACGTTGGGAGGTATCGCCAATATGGAGAATATCATACAAGAGCTGGATGACTGTGTAAACTGAAGTAATAGAATAGGGATGAAATTTTGTAGTGCATAGTGCAAGGTCATCCATTTAGGGGCTACCCGCAAGAATTTTTGCTAGGAAGCTGGAATGTATCAGCTGGAAATGACAGAGGAGGAGAAAGACCTGCATGTACTGAACATAGGATGACTGTGAGATGCCAGGGTGATGCAGATGGGGAAAGAGCGAATGGATTCCTAGGATGCAATTCCAGTAGAGACGGGGAAGTGTTAGTACCATTATACTGGTGAGACCTCATCTGGAATACTGTGTGCAATTCTGGTCTCTCATATTTAAGATGAATTCAAACTGGAACAGGTGCAGAGAAGGGCTACTAGAATGATCCGAGAAAGGAAAACCTGCTTTCAGAGAGGAGACTCAAAGAGCTTGGCTTGTTTAGCCTTGCCAAAAGAAGGCTGAGGGGAGATATGATTGTTCTCTATAAATACACCAGAGGGGAGAAGAGTTATTGAAGTTAAGCACCAATGTGGACACAAAACAAGGAGATATAAACTGGCCATCAACATGCCTAGGCTTGAAATTAGATGAAGGTTTCTAACCATCAGAGGAGTGATGTTCTGGAACAGGTTTCCAAGGGGAGCAGTGAGGTCAATAAACCTAACTTGGTTCAAGACAGAGATTGAGGAGTTTATGGAGGGGATGGTATGATGAGATTGTCTACAATGGTAGGTAGCTGACCTGCGACTGCTAGAAGCAAGTATCGTCAGCAGCTGATGACTGGACACTAGATGGCGAGGGCTTTGAGTTACTACAGAGAATTCTTCCAAGGTGTCTGGCTGGGGTATCTTTCCCCCATGCTCAGGGTCTAGCTCGGGGTGGGCAAACTACGGCCCATGGGCCGAATCTGGCCCCTCAGGGCTTTGGATCCAGACCACGGGATTGCCACTCCTGTGGTGCCGCAGGCCCCGCTCTGCTCCGGGAAGTGGCCAGCACCAAGTCCCTGCGGCCCCTAAGGGAGGGATGGCAGCGAGGGCAGAGGACTCTGCGCACTGCTCTTGCTTTTGGGTACCTCCCCCGAAGCGCCCAGTGGCCGGGAACAGGGAACCGGGGCCAATTGGAGCTTTGGGAGAGGTACCCACAGGCAAGAGCATTGTGCGGAGCCCTCTGCCCCTCCTCCTCCAGGGGCCATACGGACGTGGTGACGGCCACTTCCTGGAGCGGAGCAGAGCAGTGCGGGGCTGGGGACAAGACAAGCAGGCAGACAGGGCGCCTGCCTTGGCCCCAGTGCAAGCCGGTGCCACCCCAGAGCCGCTCCAGGTAAGCTCCCATTGTACAGGCAGGCAGGGGCTAGATCAGCTGCTATGTGGTTCTGCCATACATAGAGACTACTGCAGCCTTCGGGGTGGTAGTAGCCATGTGATCTGGGGGCAGGATGATTCCCTTCTCTCCCCCACTCTCCAGCAGCATGGATCCTACCTGCACCAAGTCAGCTTCTCAGCCTGTGGGTATGGGATGGGGGGTAGGGGGGGAGAGATTGTATCTAACAGTCAAGCACAAGGAAACTAGGAAAGATCAGTGAGGTTGGCTAAGGTCTTAGGCCTTCTCAGCAAACTGGGCCCTCGTCTCCTTTCTAGCTAAGGGACGGTCCCACTCACATCATTTCCCAGAGAGTGTCGGGAACGGCCACAAAGGGCGGCATTGTGCTGGGGAAATGAATGCCGCGTCGTCGGCTCCAGCTGACCGAGCAAACCAGCCGAATGACTTCCCGGGAACAACGAGTGGGCTTGTAGTGCAGGAAACGTCCCGGTCCGTGAGCTTCTGCGAGGAACAATGGCAATGCGTGGATGCAAGGAGGAGAGCGCGGCCTTGGCGGTGCCCCCGTCCATCACTGGGAGGAATGGCATTCCAAGCATCAGACCGCTGCTGAATGGCCCAATTAATGCAGAACTGGCTCTTCCCCGTCCACAAAGACGGGCGCATGCAGTGATTTGTTGCAGCTTTAGCGTTGCTGATAGAGGTGATCAAGTATACAAGTGACCTTGGTTTACCGAGAGTCTTCCCCACATTTTCCCCCTGTGGGACTGCAAAAAAGGAACCATTCATCTGTAAGACACTCGAGTAATAAACTAGATGAATTCTCTCCGCAGGCTGAATTCCAAAAGCCTTCTGTCCTTAGAGATGGTTATGGGCAAAACCATGCCTGGTGGTTAAGAATAGAAGAGTGGAGCTAGGACTCCTGGGTTGCCTTCCTGGTTCTGCCACTTTAAACATGACCTTGGACAAGACACATAACTTGCCCGTGCCTCAGTTTCCTCATCTGTGAAATGGGGATTCTCAACTATTTTGCAGGTGTTCCAGGATACTAGGAGCTCCTTAAAGCAAGGCACTGAGACTCAAAAGCAAGAGCAAGCATAAAATCTGGGCTCGGTAGCAGAGGGTCTGCAAAGACTAGCCAGTTTGAGTGAGTGATGCCTCTCTGCCATAAGTAACAGCCTGCTTTGTCTCTCTCTCTCTATCTGGTTCTCGTGTGCTAAGGTTCTGGATTTTAAGAAATAAAGCAGTGTTACCTTGCAAACTTCCAGGAAGAGCATTTTCTGTGCGGATTTAACTTCTCTCCTTGTGTGCTGTGATCCTAACACTGGTCAAGAATCTGGAGGGGACTTGCCCAGGACTTCACACATTTAATAATAATTCATAAAACTCCTGACATGTAAAGTGTCACTAGGAAAGTCACCTTGCCGGGGACAGGAGCATTTTGCAAGATCCCCGTGCTTCCTGCTGGAGAAAGAACACTGGACCTTGCCAAGTGCCCATCTGCGTGCACACAACTCTCTTTCTCCCTCCCCCTTATCTCCGCGCTTGCCTTTTTTGTAGAAAACAATGGAAACATTTTATTCCTGGGGTGAGGAGAGGGAAAGCCTTTAGCTTTACCAGCCACTTTCCCCCCAACCTTAAATAAGGTTAAAAGAAGAGAGTAATTCAAACGTGGCAACTCTAATTGGTGACAAGTATAATCCAATAACCTCATATCACCCATATTGTTAGTTGAATTAATTAGACCCATATAGCCACCAGCTAAATATATTGGTGTATGCAAACGGTGATTCTAATTTCCTTCAGAAACCTTCCTTCTGCCAGAGTAAGGGTTAGAGAGGGGAAAGGAGGGGTTAGAGAGGGGAAGGAGGGGTTAGAGAGGGGAAGGAGGGGTTAGAGAGGGGAAACCCGGGTGGTGTTACTTCAAAAGATCAATTCTGTTCCAATTATCTCTAGATAGATGGGACAGAAAACATCATTAATGCCTTTAAACAGAGGGGGAAAAGAATCGGCAGCTCGTGGGCCACAAAGTGAAAGGATTTCCAAGCCTTTCAACCGAACTGAGAATCAGTGATTCTCTTTGCCAGATCTCCCGGTTTCTGAGACACAGACTCGCCAGACCTGTTTCAGCCCAGTCCAACGCCCCCAGAGATTCAAGTCCTTTGCTTAGCCACAGAATTGTTTCCGCATAAACAATGGCCGTGCTAGTTTCTCCACCGTGCCTCTGGGTCTTGAGCTTCCACTTTACCTGTAGAGATCTCCTCTAGCTTGAGGGAAGGCTCCATGTTCATTCCAATCCTCAACTGCACTTTCTGAGCCGCTACCGGTGGCAGGTGGTTTTTGTGATGGAGAGATGCTTCTCCCAGGGGAACCGGCCAGCGCGCTGGTGTGCTCACTTCTCTGACATCACCCAAAAGCCCTCAAAATACAATCTTGTCTCTAGCCCTGATGGGACCCAGGGATGGAGAGCTGAGAGGTCTCCTATCCGATTGTCAGTTCCTTGAACCACCCTTCTCATATCACAAGCGTAGTGTCATAGAAACATAGGGGCCTGCCAGACCAGGTGAGACCCATTGTCCATCCAGTCTAGGAAGCTGTCTCTGACAGTGGCTAGTGCCAGGTGCCTCCGAGGAAGGTGTCAGCACCCCACCAGTATGTGGAATAATCTGCCCCCCTCATATAGGTCTCTAATAGTTAGTGATTGCCTTAACTGACACTTGCCTGACACTTCCTCGTTATCCTCCTGCTGGTGTGGCAACGTGGCAGCAAGAACTGTTACTGTTTTCCACATCCTAGCGCACCTGATGTTTGTTACACCCACTCGTTATGGCTTAATGAGCCTGCAAACTCTTCAGGACAGAATATGTCTTTCAGTCTTGGTGCTATGCGGGCCCTAGCACAACGGGGCCCCAGTCCCGATGGGGGATGTGTAGTCTTCACCATAATACAAGTAGCAATATATATTTGGCATGGTGTGGACAAGAAATAATGGGCCTAACTTAAATAGCACTGAAGTAAACGGGAGTCCATTAGTGGATTTAGAACGAGGCCCAATGTGATTTGGGACCAGGAGGATGCTGGGAGAGGACATTATTGATTAGGAGAAGAAAAGGAGTTTTAGGAGAGTTCTGAGTTAATGCTTTTTACAGTAATACTGACATTCTGGCATCTGCTAATATTCCCAGTGAAATCATAAACAGATATACACGCATTGTATTCCAGAAGTAAATTAAGTCATAATGCAAACAGAATGCTAACAGCAGGAGAAGTTACGCTTGGGCAGGTCTGATCAGGCTACAAGTAATGCACACGCATCACTGAAAAAGAAACAAACCCAGAGGACAGTCAAGACTTTCTCTGGGAAACACGAATGGCATTTATAAGTTTTAGTCACAATTTGCAACAAAGAAAACACCCTGGTCCTTCCTCGTTTGAAAAAGGGCACGAAATCCGGGAAAGCAGAGTTGACAGAGGGAAGGAAGTTGGATTGGGAATCTACCAAACCTTTTCCTACCGAGGAAAAGGGCATTTCCAGGGAAAGCTCTGGATTCTCACATGCTCTGTTTTATAAACAGAGTGTTATGTGGAAGGGATCGGGGCAAAAAGACGTGCTAGCTGAAAAAATGACATTGGGAAAAGCTGACAAAAGAGATTGTGGAATCACCAATTCTCAGATGTGGATGGGCATGATCTGGTCCACCCCTAGACATGGCGCTGATTTAACTAAATTGGTTTCTAAATTGATTTTGTAAAATCAATTCTACTCTCTGCAGGTTCTTATACTTCCCGCATCCCCGTAGCATCTGAGCATCTTCTAGTGCAGTATGTGACATGACTAACATTTGCTCTTCCTCACATCCTTGCCCTAGATAAAGAATTGCATGGCTAGTGCGTGTTTAGGTTTGGTAGGGTTTCTTAATATACCTGCTGCTCTGTGGACTGGAAGGTGGTGAGGTTTCTGATGGGTCTTTGCTCCTCTGGGAGTTTGTTCCACAGTCTCAGACCGGCCCCTGAGAAAGCTCCATCTCGCTCGTGGTGGGGAGTTCCATTGTGTCTGGGCAGCCGCGTTGCTGATCACGATCCTCATCCTGGAGCTTGAGATGAGCTTTTAATCCTGCTGGTCCCGGGCACTGCATGCCTTGAAGATAAGGAGCCAGACTTTGACCTTGGCTCAATCAGGGCAACCCCCTTAAGTGGGGTTAAAAGTGCCCCTTATATTGATTTAGCTTAATGTGGTTGCAAATAGGATTTGAGACACAACCAGGCTGAGGTTGCTGAGCCAAGGAGAAGAGTGAGGGTGGAGAAACTGCTTGATGCCAGTTCTACCCCTTAACCATACAAACATGCCCTTGGCACTCTAGGGAAGAGCCGCTTCCTCTTCCATCTCTGCTCCCCAATGCAGCCAGCTGCAGGGGTACCTTGAACATACAAGGTTGCCGGTTCGGGTTAACGTTCCATGGACCCAGACAGCTCTGCTTTGTTACTCTGCTAGGCAGGGAGAACAGACACATGTGACGTCTTGGAGTAGCCAATGGACAATCCCATCCCAAGAGGCACAGAGCCCACTGCTGAGTGGAGAACAGGTCGGGGAGCCACTAAACAAGTGAGCGAAAGGAAAAATGTAGACAGAAAATGAAACGCTGAGAAGGGGAAAAGAACAGACAAAGGAGGAGAAGTGAGAAAATAGAAAGAAAATAAAACATGGTGGCAACTCTAATGGGACATGGTGCAGGGGGGGAGGGGGGAGAAATGGGGCAAAGGACGGAGCGTCTCTGCTACAAGGTGGGATGCTTACAGAAAATAGCTGGAACCTCCCTGCCCCACATCGGTCCCAGATTTCCCTACGCCGGTGTTTTGCGTCCAGCCTTTCTCTCCAGGTGCAGGAGGGACTTGTTGGGGGGGGGACTGTTTGTAATTGGAGATTTGAGAAATTAGCTAGAACATTAGCTGTACGTAATCTGTTCACTCAGGTGCAGCAGAGTTACATGACTGTTTACTCAGCTGTGATGCGCTAGAGTTCTCTGTGCAGTGGGCTGACAAAGATGCTCCGAGCTGAGATATGATCTAACAGCAGCCGGGGTGAAGCTGCACTTTAAAAGCTGCACTTTAACCGGCTGCAGTGTTTGGTGATGAAGGTGCAACACCAAACCCTGCTGTATATTTGAACTTTATACCCTATGATGTCCTAGTGCCCAATGGAAACACTTGGCAGACAGTACTATAAGGACCGGTTATTATCATAATTTCATATTTATCTCAGACTCACGCTCAGAGATCCTGATAAAGCTCCATTGTATTAAGTGCTGCACAAACAAACAGATAGAGCAGGAATTTTCAAGGAAACCTTTTTGCCCCTGGAAAATGCTGATTCAGTGAAACCAAAACTCTTTGAGGGAAAGAGTCAGTTTTGATGAATTTGTCCTTTGGAAATTTTTCCGCAACAAGTTTTCCAAATTGTCAACATGACAGTATGTTTGGAATGACTTTTGGATTAAAAGGTAAGATAGCTCTAGGAATTAAAAAATTGATCGGCCTAAATTGCTTTTTTTCTGGATTATTGATTTGCAAAAATAGTCCCAACTTCAACTTTTTATCTCAATTTGGGAGGGGATTTTTCCCCCCCAGAATCTTGAAGTTTTTCTCAGAACAGGAAAATCTTTTCCCTTTCAGCTCTATGTACAGGTAAACATGGTCCCTGCCCGGCATAGCAGGATAGGTAGGGGCCTAACAAACACCTTCCAAACCTTCCAATTCCATCTATGCTTGAGGATAGGAGTCCCTTTGTCTTCCACAAGATCCCTCTGTTATTGGATTGAATTCACCCTGGGGACAGGAAAAATTAAAAGGCTCAAGTAACTGCAAGTCTTGTAAAATAGCAATCCATTTGAAAACTTCCACTTCTTTCCAGCATTTCTTTTCTGCACGCCTTCCATAGTTATATCTGAGCCTTCTTCTGCCACAGGAACGAAGTAAATATTTGGAGATCTAAATGACCAGATGAAGCTCTAGGTCGCCATCATGAACAGTGTATCAAGAAAGAGTCAGGGTAGCACCCTTTCATTTTTTTCAGTGGCAGCTGCCTGAAATGTTGTCATAATATTTACCCAGTGGTCTGATTAATAATGGGTGACAGATTCAGTTATCCTCAGACATACTTGAAAATATCACTCCGATACAGCCTTTAAGAGGTAACATCTTAGCTGCTTTTACATGGCCCCAAGTCAGGAATAAATACATGCACGCAAAATGCAATTAAATCTTTTCCGCTGATTCGATCAGGTAGTTTGTTTTTTAAAGCTGCATATTCATATGCAGGTGCAAATGCCTGATGACATTTATCAGAAGATGTTCACATTCGTTATGCCCCCTGGTCGGACCCGTGTGAGGAATGCCCTGGAGAGGCAGTAGTCTCTAATGGGCATCAGACTACCATTCAGGAGACCTGGTGGGTGACCATGAACAAGGTCACTTAACCGCAAGGACCCCAATTATATGGGGTCATGCAAGAGGAAGACTCATTGCACTAAATGGGCCAGTGACAGTCTAGCCCTGATTTTGCAGCTTCAAAAATTGTTTGCACTGCTATTTGCCTCTGACCCTATTTGCATGAGCAAATGTCTGCTCTGGTGAGCAAACAATGGGCCTGTGTATTTAGCCTGGATTTTCCAGTTGCTCTTTGCTCTCATTCAAGCAGTGAAATCCATTTCTTTGCCTGTCGTTCCTTGGAAGGTTATTAAGGCTCCTATGGCATTAAAACAAACAAATGGCATTAAAACAAACCAACCCTGTATTAAATGAGGGGTTTTTTGATAAGCAAAATGCTGTTATTTCATTAGAACCAGAGGATGGATAAAATAGGTGAGCAAAACCGCTAGATCGGGCAAATAGCAGCAAAATTAATATTACAGAGTCCAAGAAATGGACAGATAGAGTGGAGCAGGTGTGGTGTTGGCAAGAAAGTGAGTTTCAGTTGATGCATAAATGCCTGAATAGCGCCCAAGCCCAAAGACTGCATCTGTACCTCTTTAATATGAATCACAGGACAGAAGCGAAAATTGGGAGCGTCTTTCAAAAAGGAGCCACCCAAAACTTGCAGCAGAAGGGCCCCAATTCTACGCTGTACTTAAGGATGTGCCTCATGTTAAGCAAAATGGGTAGTCCCATTGATTTAATGAGATTGCCAACATCCTAAGAGTTAGGTACATGCTTAAATAACCTTGCTGACTCCAGGGCTGGGTCCTTGTAGTGGGGCAGCTGCCCCACTCCTGGAGAAAAGGGGCTAAAGTCAGCCCTGGGAGAAGGTTGGGGCTGAGAGCTGCTAAGCTGGGCTGATTGGGGAAGCCCAGCAGCTGGGCCACACCCCAGTCAGGCCACAGCTGGCAGGTATAAAAAGGCTGTGAGCCAGGAGCTCAGACAGTCTCTCTCCAGTCCTGGAGGGAGCAGGGCCTGGCTGCTTGCAGAAAGGGTACTGGGAGTGAAGCAGGGCTGGGGAAAGGCGGGAGGATTCGGGGAGCTCCAGGCTGGCAACTCCCCAGGCTGCAGGGCCTCGCCCAAGGCCCGTCGAGATACTGGGTTTCAAGGAAAGGCAGCAGGCCAAACCCCCCTTGCCTATGATGACTGGCCATTACACTGCAGTCTGCCCCAGGGAACGGGGGCTCATTGCTGACTGGCATTAGCCACCGACTGAGGCAAGGTGGGGATAATGGGTTGGGAGATCCCCAGGAAGGCAGAGTGTGGGGGTATTGCCAGAGCACACCCCCTCAGGTAAAAGAGCACCGGGACCCGGGAGGAAGATGGGGGCCAGCGGACAGCGAGACACTGGCCTGCAGAGGGCTCTCCAAGGGCTAGTGAGTTAATTCCCAGACACCCAGCAGGAGGCGCTGCAGGAATGAGTCGTCACGCCGCTACAGTCCTCAGGGATGTTTCAGTGGTGATTACGATGTGTATTGATTTTGTTGCCATTACAATGGGAAAACTGAGCATTAACATTTCTGATTGGCTTGAGATCATAGAAGTGAGAGAAGGAGGAGACCTCACTACATATTGGAGAAGACCCACCTCCATCACAATGCAAGACAGTACCCAATGATATTTCATCCAGAATTTTATCTGGTTTTAAATAATTTAGGCAATGAGGTTTATAGCATTTCCATCTGAGATAGTCCACATTCTAACAAATCCAATTGCTGTTCGGTCTCTATTTACTTTCAGTCAGTTTCATCCTATTGCCTTTTTAATTACAGCCTATCCAATCATCCCCAAAGCTTGAGGGCCACTATTCCCCAAAGCTCCGCTCCTAACATCCTGCCTGGTGCTTATGCTGGATTTTGATTATGTGAACATCCTGCTCTTCTCTTTAATATCACTCAACTAGTTGTAACATTGATTTCCCATGGCAGCAAAGTCAACACAGGCTGCATAAAAGAGTTATTTGCTTTTATCTTTATTTTCCATTTATCTGCTGGTCAATTTCATTGACCCTTGCTCTGGCATGGCAGGGCTGGTTGACAAGGTGCATCCAATCTGTTGGGTAATAAATCATAAGTTTGGCACGCCTCTTTTCTACCTCCTCTTAATCTCTAGAGCAGCAGTATGCAATAGAAATTCTATGCTAGCCACACGTGTGGTTTTGAATTTTTCTTATTTGCCACATTATAAAAAAGGATTAAAAAAACATACTGCACATGACATTTCAAATTACTTTTTATTAATATAAAAATAAGTAGATATTACAGAAATATTAATAGGTACTAAGAACCCAAAATTATTTCGGTGTGACACTTTGCATTCTTTTTCTTGTTCCATAACCCTGAAATCTGGTTCACACATCCACACGTTATGCATCCAAGCATTATGCTCATACACTTGCATTAGCCACAATTCAGTAGCCTATTCGCCGCATGTGGCTAGTGGCGAACGTATTGGACACCGCTGCTGTGGAGAGTGAAAGTTACCAGGACTTTGAGAATATGGATGACACCAACTCCCCCTGTTGAAGGAATATGGTACTGACACCTCAGAGATACCACTGATTTTCAGGGCTCTCCCGGACTACCGCTCATGGCTAGCCAAGTCAACTTGATTTACATAGCTGGCCTCCAAAAATAAAGCTAACAGGCTGCCATAGTTTAGACATCATGCTGAGCCCTAGTCAAAAAAATCCAGTGGGTAAATGTTGTTAACGTGGCTATATTATTTCAGAAGATGGATATTTGAAAGATGAGACCAGCGTAAAGTATGCGAAAGGTAAAAATGAACGTCTGGATATCACGGAAAATTAGGGAGAAAAAACAAACCTCTCTCTAGCTGAGGAGCCTGGATGAGAATCTATCAGGCAGCTGCACTATCAATCTTATTATATTAAGCATAAGTGTAAACACTGAAAAATTCATGAAGCAGAATGAAACAGTAAAGCCTAGTTAAAACTCAGAGCTCTACCTTGATATATGCAGTGCTGACAGGATAAAGTGAAGGGAAAGGAGGAGAAAGAACAAGGGCAGTTTTACATGCTGTTTCCTTTTTAAAAAACAAACAAACATGATTTGCATTCCTAAAGTTCAAATGCGAGAAAATGGAGTTATGTATTGCTGCGAGGAGCATCTCTGATTGGATTCACCCTCTGGATTTGCACTCTCTCTCCCTGGCGTTTGGAAATAGTTTGCTTTGAGTCGGTGGTCTCATCTTCAAAATGAAGCTCCCCTTTAGGCACCAGAAGAAGAGCCCAGATTTTCATTGTGCTCTTTGGACAAATCGGGCCATCAGTGTTTCACTATGGCAAGCTGTTGGGAGCGGAGCTTGTTTGCAAAGCTGTCGTCCTTGTGGATTCAGATGCCTCGAAATTTAAGCCCCGAGTTCTTTGGAAAACCTGGCTTCATAAGATCGAAGAGCACAAGCTCTTTCTCCATCCTAGAGAGCTATATTTGGTGACACGGCGTGACAGAGGCAAGTACCATATGCAAGCCCAAATCACCGGCCTGCCACCTGGTGATGGCTGCGTGTGTGAGGGAGAGAGACTGTAGCTATGTCTACACTAGACGGTGTTTGCGATGCGGCCATGTTGACACAGCCGTGTCGCTAAAAGTGGGGCAGCGTAGCCACTGTTTGTTAGCATTTCTGGCAACAAAATACTCCCACCCCCAATGAGCGGCCTTTGCGTGGTCAACAGGAGAGTGCTCTTGCCCACAACAAGGTGTTCACACTGACAATTGTCATGGCAAAACGTTTGTCTTTCGGGGAAAGGGGGGAGGGTTTAGCTCCTCTTGCTCAGTTGCCAGTGTCGACATACCCTGTGTGCAGGAAAGAGGGAATTAAATTCTTCTCCAGTTCCCCTCAGCAGTTCTCCGCTGTGATATGATAATGAAGGCAGATAAGACATCCCGCTCTCTGAGAATATGCAGACAATGCCAATGAACAAGAGGTGGATCTGAGGCTTCCGATGAAGGAGTACAAAGAAAGCAGATGAACACTGATTGGCCCCTTTGCTTAACAAGACATCAAAGAAGCCTACACAAAGAAGATTAAAACAACAGCAAAAGAGAGAAACGACAAAGAGGCTGACTCCAAAAGAGACAATGCACCGATGAAACCATATGGAAACTTCTGTGACTAATCCCTTTGGATAGCATACTCATAGGGAATGAGAGGACACATACATATTCTGTGGGATGTTACTTGTCAAAAAGGCCAGTCAAGCAATACACTTATGAGGACATGAGAAAATTCAAGCTGCTGTTCTACTTTGGGCAATTTGCCCTATGTTTAAACAAAATGTAACCCCAGGTACTTTGTTTTTTAAGGGGATACTGTATATTCTTCAGAGAGTCACAGATCTCTCTGTCTCCTCTGTTCTTCCTTGTCTGCCTTTCCTTAGCCTGCTTTGAGCTCTTCTCTCCTATCTCCATCAAATAACAGATAAATAGTCACGACATGACAGCAGCATCCTAATTGTAGACTATTAAGAACAATTAACCCTTTAAACACTACAGCGTTGCCTGCCTTCACCCACCCCATACCCACCCACCGATATCTGCCATTGTAGGATTTTTCTCCGACCCACTCTAAATTCATTCACTCCACTAGAAATGCCTCCATCCTTCCAGAAATACAGGGTCAGGCAGGAAAGCTAGTCTTGTACTGACTTAAGTGTGGAATGTTCCATGGCTGGGGACAAAGATAGATGGATGCTTTGTGGAATAATAAAATAAAAATGACTAGGATAATGCTTTGGAGACTCTGTATTAAATATATAGATTGGTTTAAAGTGGAGCTCTTTCAGCTCCCATTAACTTCAGTGGGATTTTGGATGCTCAGTGCTTCTGAAAACCAGGCCATTTATATTAGTGATCCTAAATACTGATTTGGGAGCCTCACATTAGGTATCAAGGCTTGAAAATGTTGTTCCTAGTCTCTTATTATCAGAAAGTGTTGGGTCAGGTGAACATTTTGTCCATGTACAGCAGAGGGGAGTGTTTTATAAATCAGACAATCAATCAAGAACTGTGTGTGGATGGATATTTGAATATTTTAAAGAGGATTTAATCCAGAGGCCTGTGCCTTCAACAACTAGGTGCACTGAGCTCTGGGAGCCCATGGACTGATTTAGTGTTGGTGTTTAAGAGAGGGAATATTGCAGTTCAGAATATCACCGCTGTACATCACGCACCACTAATGGCCTAGAAGTTAGTTTGTGTGTCGACTCTTGTCAGGGGTAGCGCTGGATGTTGAGTGTGGGGAGAACTTTGGTGACAATTGTGGAGCAATTATTGAACGACGCTCACTGCAATTCCCCACCCTGGGGATTTTTCCATGCTAAACAGTTTGAAAGAATGCCAGCAAGCTGCAAGAATGCAACAGAACCTGCAGCGAAAGTCATGTCGTGGTTTGAAGTCTGGGACTCTCAGATTAAATATGGGGATAAATGACACTTGGTGTAACTATTCCAGAAAGATGAGAGAGATGGGGGTGAAGGCCAAAGGAGGTAAGTCAGCCTATGATTCTATAGGCTGAACACTTGGTGGACACTTCAATTAAAAAGAACCAGAGTAGGAGTTCTTATTCCTACTACAAGTAATTTGTTCAAATGAAATGTATTCGATTAATCCTTAAGAATGGGCTTCTCCATGCAGTCAGTCAAATGAATGCTCAGGAAAGTCTTTGAGTGCTATATGTTTGTTAAGAACAAAGGCTAGAAACTTGTACCTCAGACTCGCAAACTTGAAATTATTAAGACTTCTTAGGAGTCCGCATGGGAAAGGATGTCAGAATCTGGCCCTTGGTGAGTAGATTTTGTGTCTTGGCTGGCAAATTGTCATAGTGAGTTTTCAGAGCTTCTATGTGTCTCTCAAGAAAACTTCCCACTGATATATGGTACCAGTCCACTTTCTCATGAAGCAGAATTAAAGTTCTCATTTTCTTCAGTTCATCACAATTCCACTTACAGGACCAAATCTGCCAATCGAACTCTAAGCCAATGTGAGATTCCAGCATCCTCACACACATGGCTGACTGCAACCACGCAAAAATCCCCCTTGCAGTTTCTTGAGGGGATGGCATTGTTGTTCACCAATTGCCCCAGTCTAGCTTGTAGCATTCCAGTGTTTGGTGAGTCAGTTGTTTCCTTAGGATTCTGAAAAATGGAAGGTGGCATTACATAATCATGAATAAAGTTCCTGTAAGAATCTTCTTCTCCACATAGATTCTTAACACAAAACATCAAGATGACCCATAAGTTGATTCAGCCTATGTCCCTAAAGAAAATTTGCTGTTTCTTCCCAGATAGACCTCACCTGACACAAGACCACTATGTCGGGGCTAATATCAGTGTTATCATGAAGCAATGTTATGCTTTGGACTGACCACGAGGAAAAAGCTATCTTCCTCTTCTTCCTTCCCATACACCCTAGAGTCCTTTAGACAGGTCTTGTCCCTTAAGATATATCCTTTTAAGTAGGTTCCGCCCTCCCTTGATATAAACAACTCTATTTTTTAATACTCATGCTTTGAAGGGATCAGATTTAGTGTTGTGCAAGGGAGGAATCATAGAATCATAGAATATCAGGGTTGGAAGGGACCTCAGGAGGTATCTAGTCCAACCCCCTGCTCAAAGCAGGACCAACCCCAAATAAATCATCCCAGACAGGGCTTTGTCAAACCCGACCTTAAAAGCCCCTAAGGAAGGAGATTCCACCAGTTCCCTAAGAAACCCATTCCAGTGCTTCACCACCCTCCTAGTGGAAAAAGTTTTTCACATCATATGCTTTGCAGGGCCCAAGGCCACCTCATTGTTCAGATCAGTTTTTCTCCGTTATTTTTCATTTTCATTACATGCTACTGGTAAAGGGAGGAAATGCTAAAAATCTATCTCAGGTATTTATATGGCCCACATCCCTGTAGTATGTGAGCTTCTAATATATTTATCTTCACAACATACCTGTGAGGTAGGTTATTATCCCGATTTACAGACAGGTTTAACAATCTGTTCCATCACAGACTTCTTGTGTGACCTCTGGCAAGTCAATTAGCTAACCTGTGCCTCAGTTTTCTGAGTCTCTTGAGTTCCAAGCTAACATCCGAGCCACTGGCACATCCTCCCTCCCTCGCTCTTTCTCTCTCTCTTTTGCATCTAGAAGTGGAAAATTCTAAAGATTAAAACAATTGGAAAATTATTTTTTTTTAACAAAAAAAGGCCTTTGTGATGACCTGGACATTGTTATGAGAAGACTTGTTTTTGTTGACATTTTAGGGGTTTGGGGTTGAAACACACAAATGCTGGAAATAAAAAGTTTTAATTTTCAGTTTTGGAGTTTTCAGTTTTTTGATGAAACCCCAAAACAGTTTGATAAAAATATAACATTTGTATTTTCTTCTAAACTTTTTATAGAAAATAACACCCCCCCCCCCGCCATCTTCTGACCAGCTCTGCTAAACATTTTTGAAGACAGCCTGTTCTATTAATAAGATTTGTAGCCCAAGTCTACTGAACCGAAAGCTTGAGAGAGTTTGGATGCTGCTTTGAATAATTATACAAACTTGTGTGTGCTTATTCAGGCTAGACTCTTCTGCCTTTTGACACCACCCATCACTGTCCTTTATACCATTCATGGTGTCAGCACTCAGCTCTGTACTTCAATGAGCCAGATTTGTAAAATGACATGATTGCATTTCTCCTCAGAAAAGCGTTCTGTTTTGACAGGAAATATCCATAAGAAAAATCATTGCACATTCTTTGTTATTTCTATTGCTGAGCCTCCAGCAACAAAAAAGGCCTTACTTGTCCCCTCATGAATCATTCAAGCTGTCCTTTCAATTCCCAAACTAAACAAGCCTATCCCCAAACAACAACCCCTCCCCCATAATAACATACTGCTAAATATTTGGAAAAATACACGTCATTCAATTAAAAACCAGCAGAAAACAAATCCTTTGGCTCTGCCCAGTTCTGAGCA
This sequence comes from Sternotherus odoratus, assembly GCA_032164245.1. NCBI lineage: Eukaryota > Metazoa > Chordata > Testudines > Kinosternidae > Sternotherus > Sternotherus odoratus. Next base: position 100,934,491 of record JAVMKO010000005.1, read on the forward strand.
GTCTGACAGGACCCAGACTAGTCCACCAATTATTGGGAGATAATGTGAGAGAAATAGCTGATCTACAGAAGCCTGATTTTCCATTGGTCTGCACTTTGCATCCATTCTGATATGGTAACATTTTACATGGTGTAAATGACATAAGTGAAGCTATCCTGATTTACACCATCTGAGAAGCTCGTCCATTACGTAGTTTGTTATCTTTGGATAATGAAGAAATTGGTTCTGATAACAGAACCAACCAGGATTACACAGGAAGCCAAGAACTCAGCAAGATTCAAAGAGCAATCGGACATTTGTATGGATAATAAAGCCATCCAGAGGCATCATAATGCTTAGAAGGGGGTTGGAATGGTGACAAAACTTCCTGCTTCAGATTTTAAAACAATCTCTAACCATTGATGGTTAGAATGAGAAAGATCTACAGAGGAGGCAGATTATTCCACTCTGCTTACTCTGCCGTTTCTTGCTCCTTCCTCTGAGGCACCTGATATTGGCTACTGTCAAAGACAGGACACTAGAGTAGATGGATGTCAGGTCTGATCCAGTCTGGCAATGCCTCTTTTCCTGTGAAACTTCACCCCAAACCTGAACCAAAAATGGAATCTTTCTGGGGTCTGAAAAAGTTGGGTCCATTTAAAAAGAGAGAGCGAGAGAGAGAGAGAGAGAGATATTGAGATTTTAACCCTGAATGTTTTTAAAATAAACCTTTGAGTTTGTATTTGTTTCACTAGATGAGGTGAGGGGCGGCCAAACTTTCTGACCCTCCGAGCCGCCTACGACAATCTTCAGAAGTTCGAGAGCCAGGACGTGCCTGCCAGGGCTTGGGGCTTCAGTACAGTGGGAGGGGCCTGGTGGGGCTCGGTGCTTTCGCCTTGCAGGCAGGAGGGCCTCAGGGCTTCAGTCCTGTGGCAGATGCTTTCCCGGGCTCGGGGTTGAACTCTGCTCCTGCTGGAGCCCTGGCAAGCAGGCCTCACAGGGTCATGCCCCAAGATTCCTGTCCCTGCTGGGCAGAAGCTGGAGGTGTCACTGGTGTGTGTGTGTGTGTGTGGGGGGGGGGGGGACATGGGGTCATGTGCCTGATTTTTGCCAGGGTTTGCTGGCCCTGCTGGGTCACATGGTGCCGCCAAACCCTCTCTCTGCAAGGTGGCTCCTGGAGCAGCAAGCTGGGAGCTGCGGCTCTGGGAAGAGGCAGCGGCAAACAGCTGGGAGCTGCAGGGAGGCCCTCTGGTTTTGCTGCTGCCTCTCCACAAGGAGCTAACACTGGGGAGCTGCACGGAGAGGCCACTGAGGGTAAGGGGGGCATGACTCAAGCTGTTGGGGTGTGTGTGAACTTTTAAATTGTGCCCCCCCCAGCATGCAACAGTCATCTCTGGCAGAAGCTCCCATCTCCCCCCACCCATTCTCCATCTACCAGACTGGGAGGGCGGGGATGGGAGCTCTGTGAGCTGCACTTTAACTGTAAAAGAGCAGCATGTGGCTCACGAGCCGCAGTATGGCCACCCCTGCACTGTAACTTGCCTAGGACGCAGTCTGAAACCCAGCTTCTGGAGGGCACGTAATACCCAGGGTCATTTAAGAGTCTTGGCCGGGTTCTCAGCCTCTCTCTTTGACTTCAGTGGAACTTGCTGTTCACACCAGCTGCAGTTCTGAGCCTCTATGACCCTGAGGCTATATCTTGACTTGCAGAAAAGGTGTGTGTTTATCAATCATGGTAGCACATTTGAATTAGCCTCACATGATTGAAAAGCCCCATTTCGATGCTGTGTTAGCTGGCTGTGTTGTAGCCTGGGGGGAACCTGTCAAGATAAGACCTCAAGGAGTCCGTGGGTCCACCCTAAAGACCTGGCCCTATTCCATCTTGAGCAACTGCATCCTACCTACCCAACTCCCTCTGAAGTGTTAGCTGCAGATGGTCATTCTTCAGTTCCTCTCCTAGATCATTATGAATTGCTGCTGCCTGCAGCTAAGCCCTCACCATACGTCCTCCAGTCCATGCCATTCTTTCAGTGATGGACAGAGGGATTTTGGGACGGGACCTGATCCAAAGAAGTGCTTAGTCACCAACTTCCACCAACATTAATGACTCAGCTGCAATGATGTGCTGAGCACCCGTAACTCATCTTCTTCAGTGAGAAAAGCAGCTCTCCGCTGTGTCTCAGGATTAGGCACAAGGGACATAAGAACGGCCATGCTGGGTCAAACCAATGAGGCAACGAGGCCAGTATCCTGTCTTCCGAAAGTGGCCAAAGCCATGTGCATAAGAAGGACTCAGTTCTGCACGTCACAGGGAGACTTTTGGCATCCTTAAACCCTATTAACGCTAAGGCCTGTTCTACATCTAAAATGTAGGTGGACCTAGCTAGGTCACTCAGGGGTATGAAAAATTCACATGCTGCTGAGAGAGGTACTTAAGCTGACGTAAGAATTCTTCCCTTGGCCTAGCAACTGCCCCTTTCGTCACTGTAGCGGGTGTCTGCTGGAGTGCTTGTAGTATAGACACATTCTAAGAGGAGTTGATGGTACTCAGTATCTTCTAGGAGATGCTCAGTCAGATGGAGCCAGTGGTCTATAGTGTATTAGTGTGCTAAGCTGCTTAAGTGCATTGGGATGGAAGACAACACTATAAATGGCATGTCGTTATCCCTTTGGAGAGAGGTGATATGTAAATGTATCATTTTAAAGAGCCCTGGTTTTAAAGCCTAATCGCATCAGGGGAAATTCAGTGTGAATAGGGAATATTGGATCAGGATTTTCAAATGTACAATGCACAACACTGGGCTTTTCGGAGGTAACAGACACTCTGCAAACCCTACGGGGTTTTGTTCGGTTATTGAATTTGTATGCTGGGCTAGGTTCCAGTCTCTTATTAGCTTTTTGTTTGAGTGGGTATAAATTGCTTGAAAAGTCATTTTGATTTTTGCATCCAACAAATCACTCCTGGATATCTGGTATTTTTCTCTCCTTCCAACCATATTTTTCTTACGGTGATGCCCATCTTTTATCTCCCCATATCACCATGTTGACAAGTACCAACGTTTAAGTTCTGACAGAAATCACCGTTGAGTTGTTGCCATCCATCCTCTCATTTAACAGTGATACGAGCGAATAAGATCGTAGGAAGTCTGTAATTTCCTTTGTTAGAACTGTTGTGCTTTGAGACTGACTAGTCTCACAATAAACCCCTCCTAAATGAACCTCACCTGAATAGCTATCAAGGTAATATAATGAACATCTGGTGGGGTTGAAATCTGTATGCAGTATGGCAGAGACTATTAAAGCTACTGAACTGTAGTGCATTGCACTTAGTGAGTTAAACTACAGGAACAAGAACCTAGGGTCCAGTCACAGTCATCTTTAATGATCACACACCTCAGGTGTAGAGATGCAGGCTACCCATGGTACAAAATAATGGACAAAGCATGCTGTGCAATGCAATACAATCAGCCTCCAAGCTACAAAGAAATGACGCTTCAGTTGTTGTGTACATTTAGAGACTTTAAAAGTACGCTTCCATTCTTCACACTAAAAATGCCAGAGTGGGATTCCATATTTATGGACTGTCAGAGATATTCTGTGTCAAACGTGCTACAGTATAAAGCTGCTTCTTCTCATCACCAGCCCTGTAAAATCAGAGAGAGAGAAACCTGATATCTTTCTATCTAATGTAGCATCAACCATAACAAGGGATCTGCAGGCCAGACAGAGTCCTCCATAATACCTGTGCAACCTCATCTGTGCAACTTCGTACCATTCTCGGGGATTCCAGTGTGACCCCTTTGCCTTCAATAGGGTTGCACAGATGCAACTGATTTAAATGTAGTAAGCAATTGTGTGGCTGATGCATGAAGCAGTGCAGAATATATAGCTCACTCTATCTTAGCTAAGTGGGATTTGCAGGCCAATAGGAAGAAAAAGGTGTAATTAAAAAACCCTTTTTGCCTCTGCAGTCCGCAGCTCTGGCTCTGAATGCACACAGGATAGATTTGCTTTTCTTACAGTCCCTTCCAGAGAAGAAGCAAACCTGAAGGTGAACATCAGCAGGAAAGACTAAGGACAGGTCTACCCTAGAAGTGCTACATTGGCACGGCTGTACCTTCCAGTGGGAGGTTTTGATCTGCAGTGAACATTGGAAAGGGCTCCCTGTGTCCGCCCAGCTCTTGCATCATTCATTCTTTGCACAGTTTCATTATGCTCTCCCATCAGCACAATGACTCCACCTCCGCGAGAGGCAGAAGCAGTCTTGGCAGGAGAGCTTTTTCACACCTCTGAGCCACACAAGTTAGATTGACTTAAGCTGTAGTGTTGATCTGCTCTAACACATGGGAGAAGAGAACATATAATATCAACTGCTATTGAAGGGTCTTCAAGTGAACACCCCAATGATGAGGAAAGCTAAGGATCTCCAAACTCTATACCTAGAATTCTGGTCTCTCGCTTCACTTGTTATTGAGATAAACTGAGACAGTGCTCAGTCACACTACTAATAGGAGGTGAAGAATATCACAACGAAATGAAAATGTCGAAGGAATTTAGGTGGGCAGTGTAATTCCTCCTAATTGGAATTCGGTCAGACTGCCAGACTAATGTAGGAAAAGCAGCCTGGGTGTTTTTTAAAGAGCACAAATAGCCAGGATTAGAACTGGCTGGAATTTTTTCATCAAAAGAGAAAGTGCTGTTTTTATATCAAACAAAAATGTTTTGATTTTAACAAAAGTTTGTTTTGCAAAAATAAAATGAAGCATTTTGACATCAAACATGTCCAGATATCCTATGTCCACATACTCTGCAATGAAGCATTTTTTTCATGTCAAAACAATGTTTCAAAACATTGTTTTTTATACAACTTTTAAAAAATAAGTTTTGAAAGTTTGAAATCAGAATGAAAGGTTTGAATTTAGCCAAACAAAACTTTGTGATCAACCTGAAACAACCCCCCAGCCCAAATGTTAGGAAAGACTTATCCGGTGTCACTCATCATTTTAATTATTTATTATACAATAGCACCTCAAGGCCCAACCAAGACTAAGAACCCTGCACTAAAGAACTTACAATCTAAATCAACAAGACAGAGGGATGGTGGGGGGATACCCAGCCAGTGGCCTACCAACTAGACTACATGGCCTCTTACCTCCCCAAACTGCCTGCATGCCATACTCATTTGACTTCACTTTTACTTTTAGAAAATGATGATCAGATATGTTGAATCATGACCCTGAGTTTGTAGAAAATATTATTTTCACATCATGAAAAAACTCCTGCAGCAGTTTCAGTTCATTGGATAAATGGGTTCTTTTGTTTTTCTCATTCTGGGTTTTTTAGTTCCTTATCATTATGTCCCACTTTTGGATGATGATAATCTAACAGGTAGGAGACGTGCAAGTGTGGCTTTATATACTGGAATGGATGTGACTAGCCATCCATTCTTCTGTGCTGAGTGCGTGCAGAGAAGGCATGTAATTTCCAAAGGCATTTCTCAGATAAGGCAAATTCCTAATCCTGAGTCACAAGGGCCCTTCATGAGAATGATTTCTCCCAGCACAGTGCGGCATTCAACCCACAACTACTGGAGTTCACATTTTATCCCTAATGCGACCCCAAGTTCCTTATGACACAAAGGCGCTTCTGTTTTTTCTATAGACATGGCAAACAGGAAAACAAAACCAATCCCTCCCTGATTTGTTGTGCAGGGCTGTGAACTTTGCTGCAACTCAGACCAAGTAGCAAGCTCCAAGGGAATTCATAGATCACATCATCAAGGTAGGAAACAGACAGGGATGGACAGAAAAAGTATTGAGACCACTGTCATAGGAGCCACCGGTCAGTTCAGTAAGTTTATCAGTGCCTCTGAGCATTCCTGTGCTGGCACTGGAGAGAGGCTAAGGCCAGGTCTATACTAGAGCAGGGGTTGACCTAAGATATGCACAATCAGCTACGCGAATAGCGTTGGTGAGTCGATGGCTGCTGCTCCCTGGTCGACTCCGCTTCCACCTCTTGTGGCAGTGGAGTTCCGAAGTCGACGGGGAGAACGCTCAGGGATCGATTTGTCACGTCTACACTAGACACGATAAATCAATCCCTGATAGATCGATCACTACCTGCCAGATTAGGGGGTAGTGTAGACATGGCCAAAGAAGCAATTCTGACATGAGGCCTGTTAAGTATAGATGAATAATTCTGACCCAGTGTTTTGACCGTGAATGAATGGGGCACCCTCTAATTTCAGGGCAGGGGAATCCCAGAGGTGCCGTGTTATGCAAGCAAACTCACCAATGACGTGAGAGCGCAGCTTCAAAAAAATGCCTTTATTTGAACCGAAATGTAAGAATTTCCCGCTTTTCAGCTGATTGATGGCTGATGTGAAATGACTTTGATCATCTCAGTTGCCAGCGGACCTACGTGCCTGATCCTATGACAGACTTTCCATTTACTTTAAAGTGCTTTGGACCAGCCCCTGTATCATGACACACACCACGTTTGGTTCCCCTTTTGGGCTGTCCTTGCAGCTTAGAGGTAGCCCTGTCCAGAGTTAGGTAGAGATACATTAGTGGGTGGGTTGGGAGAAGCTTGTATTGACATTATCTATGCTGTATCAACTCCACAGATAAACTGGATTTCACTCCCAAGTGGGTTCCACTCTAGAAACCTTCTACCATCACTAAAGGAATTTTTAAAAGCTTGTTACATTTGTCTGGGCTTGGTTCGCTCGCTGGATTGTACCAGCATCATAGGCCAGGGCATGATAAGTCTGTCTGCAGCAGAGGGCAGAAGTAAAATTTGCCCACTGCACATGCTCTGCCCCTAAAGTTGGCAGGGCCATGCCAGCCTGGAGCTGTCTGGACTAAGTGCCTCTCTTCAGCATCTCCTGCCCATGAGATTTCACTGGATCCCATGACTGAATTTAAATGGGCCCTTCCCATATCCAGTGCAGAAAGAAGTCCTGCAGCAGCCACGCTTCCTCCAGAGGCACCTGCCCCTTGGGCATAGCTGCACCCAAAATCTGGTGGTACTAAACATAATCTCTTACTCCCATAATGATGAGTCTGGCTCACAGTTTATTCATTTCTTATGCTGCCTTCCGCACTGTAATATCTGAGCACCCTCCTCTCGACAGTCCTCCTTAGGAGGGAGCGTAGTATTATCCCCATTTTACAGATGAGGCATGAAGAGGCCAAGGTCACACAGGGAGCCTGTGGAAGAGACAGGAACAGAAGCCAGCTTTTCTGAGTCATAATCTGGTGCCTACTCCTATGTTCCTGGAGAAGCAACTGGACTGCAAGTGTCTTAAACAAACTACTTTAACAGCAAAGTGCATTTCCTATTGAAAATGGGAAGTTTTAAAATATTTGGCCAATGAAGGGCTGTGACTGGCTAAACAACTCCTCAGTGGTTCATAATGCTTTCAGGACCGCTAATGTTGTTGGATTCCATTTATGTATTCACTGCTACAGCTCCACAACACACACACACTGCCTTCTGGAGTTTGCAGTGCAAGGACTCTAGGGATACGTATACTATGATACCTTGAGGCAATGGACTACATTAAATTATAACTCTGGAGATTCATTACATTGTAATGAACAGTACCCAAGGAGCCTCTCAGTGGCAAAGTAAGTATTTGTATGTGATGTTTTAGGCATGCAGCTGGCACAATAGGGGACTGGATCAGAAAACATAACCCTATGAGACAGCCAAAGGTCATTCTGATTGATATTCCCCTGACCTCAAGATTTCTGGTTAGTTAGGCTAGTAAAGAGTAAATCTTTGACATATGTAACTATCTCACATATTTTGCTGCAAACGTTTGCTTGAATGAAAAATGGTATCCGGTTTACACTCAGTTGTAGTTGCTTTCTATTGGGCAATTTTACAGGCAGGGACATTTTCAGAACTGATTAATTATAAGCATAAAATTAAATGAAAGAATATACTGTATATAGAATGCAAACTTTGAATTTCTAAGCACAATTAGCCAGAGTCAAAGTAATTTGACCCCAGTCAGGGAACGGTAACAGTACCATGTGACCTTTGTATCCAATCAAAATGAATTAGCGTAGCTCAACTTTTAAAACTTGTCAACATTCTGTAGACTAAGAATTATTTAGGAAAATTATTTAGTACATCGTTCCGAAGAAAATAAAAACAGTTAAAAAAACCGCTGGCTGCTTGTGAATTAGTTGCAAACAGAAATAGATTAAAATAATCAAAAATAGGATTTTCTACATGTTATTCATTCAGCTGTAGTGAATCTGAAATAATTCAGAGCTTTGATTAAGTACTCAAAAATGATGATGCTTACGCAAAATTTTCTGAAGGAATCACAACATTGGGCTGGAAATCTTTTGACAAGAGGCTTCTCTGCTACCATTCCAGCCAGAAATTCCACAAACACAGCCATTCTTGACGTTAAAACATTACCTTCTGTCTTGAAGCAGTAGCAAAAATTTTAAATAGAATGTTAAGAAAATTAATCAAGCTTATCGGAATTTATAAAACAAGATCTGTTTGGAGTTCAGTTGAAGTTTCGGATTAATTTACCTTCCCTGTACTAAGTGAAATTGACCAAAACCATTTTTTGTAGAAAATAAACAGATTTGGGGACACCAAAACATTTCATGAATTTGTGTCTGTTTTGACAAATTGTTAATTTAGAAACAGTTCAAAGCAACATTTTCATTGTGAAGTTTGCTTTCATTTTCCTTAACTTTTTTAAATGCCCCAAATCAAAACCAAACTTTTCACATAGGATTGGACAAAATATTTTGTTCAACCAGAAACAATGTTTTTACTCTTCAATTTGCTAATTTTATTATTTTTTAAAAAAATACTGGGTTTTGTATGACCAAAAAGAAGTTGCTTCTCTACCCCAATTTTTCTGAATTGCCAGCAAAATTAAAAACCTGTTATTCACACAGTTCTACATCACACAAAACTTTATATGAGGATCACCAACAAATATCATACCCTCTGCATGCTTGTCTGGATTAATTTTCTGAATTAGAATTAGGCCCTGATCCATCTTTTGTTTAACTCAGTGGAGAAAGTCCAACTGATTTTAAAGGGGGGATGGGATTAGGTCTTTTCAGGACCAGCAGGATATAGATTTTTGGGGGTTATATTATGTTAGATATACTCTTTTATTAGATCATTTTTCTAAAGAAATCAATGTGGCTAGAGATAAGGTGCTCAAAAACTCACACACACTGCTCAATGTAACACGGTATCCCGTTTACAGTCAATTGTATGATATGTAACCTCTCTCTTAAATCAACCTCTATACCGGATGACTGGAAGGTAACTAATGAAACCTATTTTTGAAAAAAAGCCTCCAGAGGCAATCCAGGCAGTTACAGGCTGTTAAATCTAACTTCTGTAGCAGGCAAACTGGTTGAAACTATAGTAAAGAACATAATGATCACACACGATACGATACACGATAGGCTGAAGAGCCATCATGGCTTTTATAAAGGGAAATCATGCCTCATAAATCTAGTAGACTTCTTTGAGGGAGTCAACAAGCATGTGGACAAGTAGTCGGTTGACAACTGTTGAGAATAGGCCACTTTCACCTTGATTGAACGGGTCTTGTTAGCCCTGACCCATGACTTAGTAAGGAAACTCCCATCTTTTTGTGTGCTGTAATATATATACTGCTTACTGTATTTTTCACTCCAGGCATCTGGCAAAGTGGGTTTTAGCCCACGAAAGCTTATGCCCAAATAAATGTGTTAGTCTCTAAGGTGCCACAAGTACTCTTCATTGTTTTTCCAGTTGATATGGTGTACCTGGATTTTCAGAAAGCCTTTGACAATGTCCCTCACCAAAGGCTTTTAAGGAAAGAAAGCAGTCACCAGGTAAGAGGGAAGGTCCCCTCGTGGATCAGTAACTGGTTAAAAGATAGGAAACAAGGGATAGGAATAAATGGTCAGTTTTCACAATGGAGAAAGGTAAATAATGGGGTCTCCCCAGGATCTGTACTATGACCTATGATGTTCAACATATTAGTAAATGGCCTGAAAAAAAGGGGCAAACAGTGAGGTGGCAAAATTTGCAGATGATACAAAATTACTTGAGATATGTAAATCCAAAATTTACTGTTAAGAGTTACAAAGGGATCTCACAAAACTAGGTGACTGGGCAACAAAATGGCACATTAAATTCAACAGTGATAAATTGAAAATAACACACATTGGAAAACATAATCCCAACTATACATACAAAATGATGGAGCCTAAATTAGCTTCTACAACTCAATACAGAGATCTTGGAGTCATTGTGGATAGATCTCTGAAAACATCTGCTCAATGTGCAATAGCAGTTAAAGAAGCTAACAGAATGCTAGGAACATTAGGAAAGGGCTATGTAATAAAACAGAAAATATCATACCACCATTATATAAATCCATGGCACGCCCACACCTTGAATTCTAGGTGTGTAGTTCTGGTCACCCCATCTCAAAAAAGATATATTAGAATTGGAAAAAAAGGAGGAAAGGGCAACAAAAATGATTAGGGGTATGGAACAGCTTCCATATAAGGAGAGACTATGACGGGGACTATTCATCTTAGAAAAGAGACGACTGGGGGGGAGAGATGATAGAGCTCTATAAAATCATAAATGGAATGGAGAAAATGATCCAGGAAGTGTTATTTGCCCCTTCACATAACACAAGAACTAGGGGTTACTCAATTAAACGAGTAGGCAGCAGGTTTAAAACAAACATAAGGAAGTACTTAGCAAAATGCAGAGTCAACATGTGGCGCTTGTCACCAGGGGAAGTTGTGAAAGTCAAAAGTATAACTGGGTTAAAAAAAGAATTCATGGAGTATAGATTCTTCAATGGCTATTAACCATGGTCTAGATGTCCCTAAATCTCTGACTGCCAGAAGCTAGGCTTGAACAATAGGGGATGGATTACTCAATGATTGCCCTGTTCTGTTAATTCCCTCTGAAGCAGCTGGCACCAGCCACCATTGAAGACAGGATACTGAATGAGATAGACTATTGGCCTGACCCAGTGTGGCCATTCATATCTACACTGAATCACAGTGCATGTTAAGCAATCATTATGCATAAATTATCCAGGACTACTTATAAGTGGACCAGGTTTAAAAGATAATCCTTTTACTCAAAGTTATCCTAGTTAATGGACCTTAGACATATTCACATTTCTCCCTCATTAATTCTGGATTAGGTTATGATAATATTTTATAATAATGTGCACAGAGAGAACCTTTCCTTTTGATTATCTTGTAGCATTATTCTACTATTGATTAATATAGCCTTGCAACCCGCTGTGAATTAAGAATTCATATCCCATGTAAGAGATGGATAAGCTGAGGTACAAAGAGGTGAAGCGATTTGCCCAGGTAAGACAATTCATCAGTGGTAGAAGTGGGAATCAAATCCAGGAGTCTGACACACTCCATGCCAGAAGTGCTAGTTGGATAAAGTCTTTAAGCATCAGTCTAACTTAAAGGACATGAATACTTCAGATCACCAAGCCTTGGCTACATCCTAAGTACTGAATCAGTGCCATAAGGGAAACCCTGGTAGTTCCTTAATCTGAGCATTGCTCAACAATGCTGAATAATTGTAATCTTAAAATGTTTCTGGGATCTTATCCCAGGACTTTCTCACCACTAAACTGTATATTTTTCAGGTGTGCCATTGGGAGAAGTTGAAACAGTTCACCTGATAGGATCACGTGGGTGTTCCCCCTCTGATGTGAAGGTCACACAAAAGGATTAATGCAAAGACCATTTCATGAAATGTATAACTTCATGTTTTTTACAAGCGCTCTGCAATTTTAACATGTACAAAACCATTTTGCAAAATGCCACCATGAGCTTGAGACTTCTTTAAAAATAAGCCAACTATTAGTCTCTGCTGATGTGAATTGTAAACTCTGTAATAAAGGGCTGTGAGTAAAATTGAAAAGTTATGCTCCCAGCAGGCAAAATATTACTGACATTTTTAATAATAATGAAACATAACACCTCAGTAGGGCAACACTAAAATCCATTTTGTATGTCAAAGAATAGGTTGCATTTAATTTGTTTAGATAATTTTCTAGGTTTCCCATTTCATATGGAATAAGTTCAAGGTTATGGAGAGTATTATTAAAACTAAATGATTGGGAAGAGTTAGAAAAGAAAAAGAATAAAGCAGAGATCTGCCTTTCCAACCTATTTGATTGATAGAAACCTTTATAAAATATTTTTCCCCTTCCATTTCTTGTTTAAACTTCAAATTTATTTCACATTCAGGCAATCAAAGGGAGGAAAAATATAAAACACTTCTAAGTTATTGCTTTAAAAATCTAATTGATAATTAAGTTGTTTAATTTGCCTGATCTGATCCATTCCTCTTAAACATCTACAATTTGAGGTTGAATTTTATTTTGCAACTTGCTTTTTTATTTTATTAAAAACTTTCCCATTTGATTTCAGCTAAATTTGCATGAACAGAGCTTCATGTGGCCTCTTGATATGAAAATCAGTGATGGACAAACTTCCACAGCTTCTGAAAGACTGCGATAAGCTCCTGAAATTTGGAAGACTTAAAAGTACCTCATTCAATCTGTTGGAGTCCTACCCATGGACCTGGAAGGGCAAGCAAGGACAAGCACAGGGAAGGCAGCAAAAGGGTAAATCTTGCTAAATTTTACTCTTACAAATAAGTCTTTTGAAGTCAATAGGCCTGGTTCTAATTTCACTCACACTGAGGTCAATGGAGTTACATTTGGGTAAAACCAGTGCAAGTGAAATCAGAGTCAAGGTTCTTGGGACTACTTACTCTATGAGTATTGTACTGCTCAACGTTCAGCAGAAGTAAAAAAAGCTAACAATGTTAGACTCCTTTAGGAAAGGGATAGATAATAAGACAGAAAATAGCATATTGCCTCTATATAAATCTATTGTAGGCCCACATCTTGAATACTGCACACAGATCTAGTCATTCCATCTCAAAAAAGATATATTGGAAAATGTAGAGAGAAGAGCAACAAAAATGATTAAGGATATGAAGCAGCTTCCATATGATGAGAGATTAAAAAGACCGGGCCTCTTCCGCTTGGAAAAGATGACTAAGGCGGAGTTAAGATAGAGGTCTACAAAATTATGAAAGGTATGGAGAAAGTGAATAAGGAAATGTTATTTACTCCTTCACATAACACAAGAATTAGGAGTCACCCAATGAAATGAATAGGCAGCAGGTTTAAAACAAAAGGAAGTACTTCACACAACACAGGGAATCTGTGGAGCTCATTACTAGGGGATGTTGTGAAGGCCAAAACTATAATAGGTTTCAAAAAAGAACGAGATGAGTTCATGGAGAATAGGTCCCTCAATGGTTATTAGCCAAGATGAGCAGGGATGCAACCCCATGCTCTGGGTGTCCCTAGCTGAGAGTGGACAACAATGGATGGATCACTCAATGATGGCCTATTCTGTTAATTCCCTCTGTAGCACCAGGCATTGGCCACTGTCAGAAGACAGGCTACTGGGCTAGATGAACTCTTGGTCTAACCCAGTATGACTGTTCTTATGGTTTGACCCTCAGAGAGAGCCCAGAGGTCAAATGCAAAGAGAGAAAGGAAGGAATCTTTCAAGGAAAGTTTCCAAGAAGGCTGTAATGTGTATTTGTGTAAGCAGGGTCTGAATGAGCTCTCTCCTGACATCTAGTGATGAGCTGGGGAAGAGAACTTCAGGAGCCTCCCTTGTTTGCATGGGCACACCCACCCTGCCCAGGTGCTCAGTCTGATGGGACTGATTTGCTCAAACGATCACTTTTGACTGATGTTGCGTCACAAGTCACTTTGTTATTGGGGTTGGGGTACTAAAGGGTTGTTATCCTTATTGTGTGAATCAAGGGCAGCAGAACTGGGCTTGACATACCATGACTGAGAGATTCACCCTCAACTTTCCTCACTAGGCAGGAGATATGGGTGCCAAAGGGCCCTGCACTCGAGAGAGGGTGGGGACAGATATGTGTAGCTAGTAGTATGGGCCCTGTTTAAGGGTCCTAGACACCATTTAACCCTTCCTCTCTCCACTATGTAATAACAGCATTGATTGAGACTCAGTTGAGAGTCTTGTTAGGCAGCAGCAAAGCTGAAATCACCGATAACCAGGTCTAAGCTTTAGACCTGCTTTGGGACAGTGTCTTTGATGCATGAACCGTGAGGCTCCCCCTCTAACAGCCAACATCACTGAGAGCTGTGTTAAGTGATGGGACCTCAAGACATCACAGAGCAGTGAGTGACTGGCAGGGCTGCTGGCAGAGAGGAAAATGAGCTGCAGACGGAGGAGTGAGCAAGGTGCTTTTCTTGTATCCCCGTCGCCCAGCCAAAGTGGGAGGTAAGCTGTGCAGATGCACCTCTGGACTCTAGATCTGCACTGACCAAGAACAGCAACTGGGAGGGAGATGTGCAGAAGGGAGGGGCACTTTAAAGACCTTTTGGCTGCTGGACTTAAGAACTTGAGGCAAAAGGACGCTGCCCACTGTGCTCTGGGGTGGGTCTTTTGCTCACGGTTTTAGGTTTTTGAAGCCTGCTTGTGGCATTTCCCAAATTAATGCCAGGTGACTTCCCTCCTTTTATTAAAAGTTTCCTTTCTGCACTCAGACTCGGTGCATGCGAGAGGAGAAGTATTGCTTCTGAGATGCACCCAGGGGGTGGTGTGTAATTGTCCTAGGTCACTGGGTGGGGGCTCGAGCCAGTTTTGTGTTGTATTGTTGAAAAGGAACCCTTAGATACTGAACCCGGCCTTTGTTGCTGCTGAGTACAACTGGCAGAAGGGTTTAGTTATTCAGCCCCTAAAGGACTTTGTGTGCTGTGACTATGAGACACCCTGGAATAGGTGTTTTAGAAACAGATTACATTGTTTATATTCACTAATAATTATGAGTATTTATTTATTTGTAACCCACACACCTCCTAGTGCTCGGTCTCTTCTTGTGACACTGAGACCACTTCGAGATGAAAGAGTTTGTTCTACAGCCTTAGCAACGGGCCATATGGCTTTTAGCTCATGCATTAGAGGCTCAGGCATTTAGCTCCAAAAGTCCCAGGTTTGATCCCACCCACCTGTGTTACATATCATTGTCTATACTTTAAATTGTGATATAAATGATATAATAAGAGATATGGGAGCTGCCTCTTTAAGATTAGGGTGGGAGTGAGCTACTGTGGGGACTAGCATAGTGGAGTGTTCGCTGTTCAGGCAGGCTGCTGGTGCTGCTGGAAGAGGGGGAGCTGGCTTGAAGCTGGCCACTGAGGAGGTGTCTGTCTGCAGGACGCTCTTAAAGTAAAAGATCTGAATTCCCAGAATGAACAATGTTCTCTTTGAAAAGCTAAGTCAGGCAATTAAGGGTGTAAGGGGCAAAAGCTACAGAGGTTTGATCAAATATATTCGACAGCATTTAGAGAGTGAATCTGTTAGCACCATGGAGGATGAGGGTATGACCCCATTACTCCATGTGAATGATCACATGCAGGATCTGATTCAACAAGGAAGGCCAGACGAGATCCCAAAGAGGCTAACCAGGAAACCCCCTCTCAGGAGCGGACCTAAACTTTGCTAGTTTGTCAGAAGATGGACCAGGTAGTGCTGCAGCAACAGTGGAGCAATTTAGAAGGTGACAAGGACTGCATCAGTGCACCTTAGTGAAAATGAAAGTAATACAGAAACGGCCTCAAATGCTATCAATATTTAGGACAGATTTCAGGAATTACAGGGCAAATTGGTGATTTCACACAAAACGAGAAGTTACCTTTTAGTAGCCTGGATTATCAAACTGAAACTGGATTAAAGAACAGTTACTCAGAGTCAGAAATTATATACAGTGCCATGTATGCAGCTAGTCCTGGATTAAAACTCCAAAGTTATCTGGATGGCAAGAGTGATCTTATCTTGCCCAAACTCAGGAAAATTCTACAACCATATTATTCCAAAGAAAATGTCACTAATTTCCATCAGAAATTAATGAAGACTGCTCAAGAACAGAGAGAGACTCCATTTGCATTTCCTGGTGAGTGCAATGGATCTTCATCAAACAATTATCTTTGCATCAGAGAACACGGTGTTGACACTAAAATATAGAATCATAGACTGGGGTTGGAAGAGACCTCAGGAGGTCACCTAGTTCAATCCCCTGCTCAAAGTAGAACCAACACCAACTAACACCAAAGTTAGTTTCTACAGTCTATTTTGACTGGGTAGCTCAAAGAGAATAATAGAACTGACCTAAAACCACACTTAGCTGGTGAACTTTGGTTGGAAAAAATTGTGCAGTGCCTGTAGCATTGAAATGGAACACCAGCAAAAATTAAGAGCATCAGGGCAACCGAAGCCATTACAAGTAAATGCGATGCAATCAGTTGTGAAAGAAGGAGAAACTAATGATCTCGCTACCGTCAAAGAACAAACTACAATTGCCACTCATGTGGAACAGAACAATGAAGCAATCTGACTACTGGCAATTGAAATGACTGCTTTTAAAAGGGCATGAGTTCAGGGAAGACCTATAGCAATTCCCCACATTGTGCAAACCAGAATGGACAAATATTAGTTACCAGAAATGCTTTCAAAACTGTCAGTGGGGAAACTCAGCTGATAGATGGGATCTCTGCTACATGTGTGGTAGCTGGGCAAACTGTGCAAGAGGATGTCAGGTTTGAGGTCAATACCACCAATTGAGAAATGAGAAGGTCACAATCAGTGGGACAGGAGTTCAAGTGTACTTGCTCCTTTTGCCAACAAAAAGGAAAGGAACGACAGTTTATGCAGAGTTGAAGGTGTCTTCAGGAAATGTACCATTCAAGGGATTGTCAAATGCAGCGCTGGAGAACCGAAAACGCTCTGCCAAAGCCAGCAAGGCTCCACGGAGAACAGGAAAAACGTACCCAATCCTAGACAGCAAGGAAAAATTGTTTCATCAAGACCCTGGGTCTTGAATTTGTGTCTGCAGGGTTCATAGGAGCAGCCATGCTCCAAGTCCCTTCTGGAAGCATGCTGATGCTTCTGCTGGGGACTCAGGAAGCCCAGCTCCAGTCTGAGGCTTTGCTCCTGCAGTCCTGTTTGCAGAGTCCTGGAGCATCTAATTCTCCCATTGCCCTCCTTAAGCCAGTAGAAGTCACAGGCAGCTGTCTGAACAACTGGGCTCCACCCTGCTCTGGACTGTGTGCCCCCTGCTCCCCTCACTTGATTTCCTGCCATCCTGACCTGCCATAACTCCTGATGTCTGATTTGTGGCTCTGATCTCCAGTTTGTCTCCTGTTTCTCACCTCCTGGTATCCTGACCCAGCTGACTTCCATCTTGGAGCTCCGACTATTAGGTCTGGCCACCTACCACTGGCCATGAAAATTTGCCAAGTTATTTGGAAAAGAAGTGTTTAGCGTGGTGTTATTTCAATGATAGGAAAGTAGCAGCACTATAGGACACCGGTGCCCAGGTATCAACGGTTGACTGACAAAAAATGGAAGAGGAACATCTCCCAGAGCTGAAGAATTGCAAGGTTTTGAAGGCAGACTGGAAATAGAATCAGTGAATGGCACAGAAGATCCTTTTGAAGGTCTGTTGAAATAAAATTATACTTATCACTCATTACTACCAATCATACTCCTAAAATATATGTCCTTGTGCTGGTGAATTAAGAGATGGAACCACCTATAATTGGTTTCCGTGTCCTTGATGAGATTAGGGTGACTCCAGGAAAGGCTGATGGCCATTTCTGACAATGTGTAATACGGACAATGTGCTCTTAACCTCAGCACAGCCTATCAAGGTAGAATCAAGCAAAAAAACTAGTTATTTTAGTAGAATAGAAGGACAAAAGGGCAGAGGAGATGCGCACAGTGAAGAAAGGAACAAAGGATATCGCTATTCCGAGAGGACAGGCTGTTGAAGTGAAGTGAATAGCAAGAACCAATTACACATCGGGAGACATCACCGTTCTATTTATTCCAAATAAAAGACCACCAATGGCCTGAAAGCCTGGTTTGCAAATCCCTGGAGTAAAGACTGGAATAAAGTCAGGAATATCACTAAACATATTACCTTAAAAGGGAGAACCACAATAGGACAAGTACAGCTAGTTGAGACTATCTATTCTATGCAATTATCACGGAAGCCAGAAAGTAGGCCCCCATTGACAGGAAACATGTAATAATCAGTCAAAAGTGCCAGCTGAGCATAAAGACATGTCACAAACCCATAGTGAAATATAGGACCCTCCTGTCAGATTGTAATCCCTCACAGAGACAGAACAGGAGGTCAGAGATGAAGAATGCAACACCTTTGCAAGGGATGATTCAGATGGAGGATGTACTGAAACTTTGAAAATGAACATTAAACTGGCTGACAAGACGCCTGTCCAGAAAACATTTAATGCCATTCCCCGACTATTGTATAATGAAGTGAAGAGCTATATAAAAGAACTTTTTGCCAGTGGGTGGATGAAAAAATTAACTCACCATATTCCTCACCTGTGGTTTGTGTCAAAAGAAAAGATGACACATTATGTCTAAGCATAGACATGAGCGAGTTAACCAAAAAACAAAACAAAATAAAAACAACTGTTCCAGATAGACATACTAGACTGATCCCTGATAGCTTAGGTAGAAATTCATTGTTCTCTGTCCTTGATTATGGTAAACCTTATCCGTGATTTATAAATGAGGGAAGTGCACACCTGACCGCATTATATGAATGGGTCTGCATTCCTTTTGGAGTCACAAATGCCCCCGCAGCATTCCAGCACTGCATGGAAGAATACCTGGAAGATTTGAGAGGGGAAATATATCCCCCCTACATTGCTGCTGTGCTCATTTACAGCAAAGATTTCAGGGACCATGCGGAAGATGTTAGGAAAGTTCTCAGAAGTCAGCAGAAAAGTGGTTTCAAACTGTGACCAAGTAAATGGGATTTATTCAAGAAGGAGGTGTGCTATTGTGGAAGCATGGTTTTAACGGAGGGATACAAAATGGACCTGAAAGACATAACTCATAACTGCTGTACAGGCTTTGAAAGGCAGGACTCTTTTCACAGTGAGGGAAGTAAAAAAAAAAAAAAAAAAGGGTGGGAATCCTGACAGGGGATTTTTTAAGTACTCTCAGGGTTGCAAAACCTCTGTCCTATCTCCTTTCCAATCCCAAAGACACTGGCTTCAAACAGGAAAAGACAAAACATTTGAAGAGAGCTGTCAACCGACCAGTGGTATGGACAGTACTACACCAAAGAGCTATAGAACAACTGAAGCAGGTCAGCATTCAGAGCCTGCAGCAGCAACGGATCAACAAGCAGAGCCTGGGCCAGACGGTCCCAGACTTGGGTAGTTCCACAATCCCAGCAGAGCTGCAGATCAGTCTGAGCAAAGGCGCTATCCAGCCTGGAACCCTTTTGCTGCCTTGCAGCGCCCCAGACTCCAGCGACTTCCAGTCTGCCTCTCCCTTGCCTAAGCACTGGCCTTCACATACATTCATTTCACTCCAGATTTGCCTCCTCCTTCTGCTCCCCCCCCAGACTATCAGACTTGACCATCTGGTTTCGACCTTCAGTGCATATCTGGACTCCTGCATTGGACTTGGCTTGTCTTTGGACTCTCACCAGCCAGCTTCGACCTCTGGTCTCCACCTGGATTCTGATCCTGGTTTGTCTATGGACTCTGCTCCCTGTTTTGACTCTAGTCTGCCCCCTGGATCTTCATTCCAGGATCAACTTTGTCACAGGCCCAATCCTCTACTTAGCTCTGACCCATGCTCCAACGTTTAGGCCTCATTACCAGAGGCAGTGCCTGACAGAGGTCCCTGGAACAGATCCTTTAGAAATTTGTGCATTGCTCATATTTAGTTATAATTTTGAATATTTATTATTCTAGATAATGTTGTTAATGACGATATAAATTATATAGTAAGAGAAATGGGAGCTGCCCCACTAAGAATAGGCAGGGGGGACACACTGAATGAACTACTGCAGGGACTACTGTGTTGTGTGTGCTGCTGCTGGAAGGGGAGGCTGGTCTGTAGTTGGGCACTGAGGAGGCCTTTGTTTGTAAGGCGCGCCTAATGCAGAATAAAAAATGTTCTCTTTGAAAAGCTGAGTCTTGTGATTAAGGCTCATATACAGTTTTGTATGGTTGTGTGTGGTCCCTGGTAAACAAGAGAGACAAAGCTTGAACTCAAGCTGTATATAAACCTCGTTGTTTGTGTTTGCAACATACCACTAGGAGTGCCTGGCAATAAAATATATATATTCTGCTCAGGGAAGGTCATTCCAGTGTAAGGGTGTGTGGCGGGGTGACCACCCGCCCCCTGCAGAAAGGGGCTTGGAAAAGCCCCTTAAGGGGTTTGAAAAGCCCAGGAAGGGGGTTAAGGCTGGGAGCCAGCAGGCCTTTCAGGCCTGATTGGGCATTAGGCCCAGCTGGGCGGCCACGCCCCAAACACAGGCCTGTATAAAGGCTGGGAGGCAGGGGCCTAGCAGGGAACAGTCTCCTCTGTATTCAGAGGGAGACAGGCCTGACTTCAGGAGCTGAAGCCAGGTACCTGGGTTAGGGCAGAGCTGGGGCAGGGCAGAAGGAGCTGGGTGGGCTCTAGCCACGAGCCCCAGGCCTCCGGGCCTGATACAAGGCCCAACCCACGAGTACCAGGGTTGCAGGGAGCAGCCCAGGGCTGGAGATAGCGACAGCAGGCCAACCCTCCTTGCCTGTGATGAGAAGCCAGATACTGCAGTCCGCCCCAGTGAGCGGGGGCAAGTGGGGACTGACAGTGGCACATTCTGAGGCAAGGTGGGGATAGGGGGTAGAGGGTTCCCCTGGGGAGGGGAGACCCTCACACCAAAGGGGGTACTGCAGGGGTGCAGCACCCACAGCTGGAGGGCACCGGGGTCCAGGAGGGACACGGAGCCAGCAAAGGAGCGGGGCATCCACCTGCGGAGGGCGCTCTGGACGCTGAAGGAGCTGATTCCCCAGACGACCAGCGGGAGGCGCCGCAGTGGTGAGTGGTGACCCCGTTACAGGGTGAAATCCTGTGACAAATTTTAGGTGATATATAGGGCCTGTTATGGCCACTTCCCTTCCCAGCGGCCAACATAGGAGGGAAATGGTACCCAGCCAGGATGTCTGGTGCCATGTCAATGCTTGGCTATCGTCCTGAATTATCAAGGCTGTTTGTAGCTGACATAAAATTAGAGCACCCCTCAAGCTGCTCTGGGATAAGTGCAGGGCAAAGGGATTGCACAGATGTACCATCAGAAGTGGGGGATTGCAAGAGCAGCTTTAAACCATTTTTCTGTACTCCCCCTTAGCCTATGTTGAATGGAGATCAGCCGCACCCCAGCCTCTGGAATTTTGTGCTCATCTGCTCCCCAAAATAGTATGAGGTCCCAATATGCCCCTGTTATAAATTCCACTGTCTCTATTCATTCAACAGAGTCACAGGAGAGATAAGTCTAGCCCCAACTCTTTTCAAGAAGCATATTTTGGAATGTTCTTCATCTAGGTTGGAATAATTATTTGTGTTTGATGTTTTGCAACCATCTGCTGTTCATTTAAATTTCACCCACACATTGCAATGTGGACATGCAATATTTACTCTTTTTTCATTTTTTTTTAATTTAAAAAGTCTGATTGGATTTTTAGAAAAACATAGAAATAACCAATTTCAGGAAAGCAGTGAGTACAGAATACCAACGAATCTGCAAATAGGTCAATAGATACATCAAAAAACTTCCCAAGTAACGTCAGCTGGGTGAATTCTGATCAACCTGATGCAAGTCAGTTGACTTCAAAAGAGATATTCCAGATCAGAATCCGGCCCACTGACTAAATAGGGAAATCTCTCACATGTTCCAAGGGAGGAGATTTGCAAAATATAATCCCATAGTAGAGATGATTTTTAACTAAAGGTCGCAAAGGAAATTGTACTCAAAACCAAAAATAGAGAAACCCACTGAAGCTCAAGTAATAACAAACAGCAATAATGTCTGTATTTGATATTAGCACATTCTACTAAAGACGCTCTATCAATTAATGATAGGCTTAAAAATGTAGGTTTGGCTGCAAAAATGTTTCTTGTTGCTCTGAACGGATGGAGAGTTAAAGGACATTGGTTAACGAAGATAATTTAAAGTACTCCTATGACAGGCTGGTCTCTGTGTAGAAATCACAGTATCACACTTTAATAGTCTTACAGATAAGAGCAAAAAAGAAGTCATCCCAGCTGGAAAAAGCTGAAGTCCATGGGAGTTTTGTCTTGGTAAGGACTTGAGGAAAGAGAACTTACCCCAGGTTCTTCATAACCAAGCGAGAAATGTAGAATGCTACATACAACTCTTCCAAAGCAATGCTACAGATGCATGCGGGAAATGGTTTCAAATAATGAATCCAAGACATTCATGTGTTCACACAAAAACTGAGAACACAAGAGGCAAAAAATTGTTGAGTTAATTTGTTTATAGATTATTTGCCTCTCTCTATTTTCCATCTCCTGGTACTAAACATGCAGCGTAAAATCCTGATGTTACTGAAATCAATGGCAAACACACCTAGTGGAGCCAAGATTTCACCCACATTGTTCATGGTTAAGATGGTGACAGTAGCACATACAGGTCAATCCACAGCTGCACTGAGTTCACCGGATCTAATGTATTTAATCATTTTCTTTCTTTATGTATGAAATAAAAATCTAATGAGACCTGATTAGACAAAACAAAAAGCAACCATCGCTCTCTACACCAACAAAACATGTAATTCTCACTTAAGAAATTTAATTATACTGGGATTTTGATCAAAGGAATCTCAATTAATGGGGTAAAAGAAAATCAAATAAGAGAAACTCAAGTCTTATCCCTGTTGTCAATGTGAAGTTCCAAATGGCCACAGTGTTTAGCATAGAGATAACAGAGAAGCACCATAGATTTGTTTCTACATATTAAAAATGTACGAAGCAAGACATTTCTGTGAGAGCAACACATTGGCAAATGGAAAGATGCTCCTTGTATTCATCTATCCCCTTTTCTTTTTCCCATCACTCCCTCCATCTGCAGTTTATCCCACCATTGTACCAACATGTCTCACTCATGTGTTCTCTAACGTCAAGATGAGAGCTTTGTCCTGTCACCGGTGTAAAGCATCCTGCTTACTTGATACATAGTGCTGTACAAGAAGTAGTAAGAACAATTTCCCTGATTAGGTTCCAGTATATGTGCCATCTTCTCTAGTGCATGAAACCCTGCAAAAGCATGGTCTTGTGTAGCCACCAATAAAAAAGCTCTGTTCATGACAAAATATTTTTGAAACAAGGGGTGAAAAGCAGGGTTGTTACAGCTGTGGACCCCCGTCATGGTCCCATGATGACCAGTCAACTGTGGTGCAGATACATCTAGAATTCAACGCATTAATCGATCATAATGTGAATTTCAGCAACCAAACCTATTTGTTTTTTCAGTTGACTAGCTGCAGGCAACTGGCTACAATCGGGTTTTAATAGTAGGCAGCTTCTTGCTATGTGGACTGTAAGCTGTTTGGTTTTAATCTGAAGAATAGGGACCTTTATTTAGAGGAAAACTTAACGACTTTATGCGAGAAGCACATCCATTGTGGTCTAAGTAGTTTTATTTTATGAGCAAGATTGATAGCTGGCCTGTTTTGAGGGTTTAACTACTCTTTAATGGGGAGCAGAGTTATGGTGGTATTAATTTTCTCCCAGGATATGACAAAGTAAAACAAATACTACACACTTAAGCTGAAGGCAACAGTTAACAATCAAAATGCCATAAAAACAAAAGACCGCAAGTAATCACTGACATTCCCAGTTCTCAGACAAAAGCGTGTCTGCAGCAGTAATGACATTAGATTGGTCTGCTCCAAAGCATGAGCCTTAGAGAATTATTGTTTTGAGGAAGAGAATGCTAGGGTCCTGTTTCATTTCCTTATGGTCAACTGAATGACAGCTAAATTTTGCACAACAAGAGAAGCAGGTTTGGGAATATAAAAATAAAATGTGGAAGACTATAATCGCAGTCCAAAGTCCATTTAAATCCAGTGGAGATGATGAAATCAGAGAATGACACCTCAATAAATAATTGACAAAATCCGCAAAAATTAGGGTGATAGATGACACGTGACAGTGTACATACACACATATATGCATAGAAACAGAAAGAGATGTAAGCATACAGTAAAAGATGTATTTAATAGGAACCTCGCGGTCTCAGTCTAAACAGAGGCTAAGGTTGTCTGCATCTGAAACAAAAGGTGAAGTCACTTCTAATGAACAGGGTCATTGGTGCGTATGACGAGTGATCTGTCTTGCAGGGAGACCCTCTGGCTAGATGAAGCTGTAATTTGTACCCTCATCCCACTGGTTCCCGCCTCAGCTATCGCTAACCAACCAACCCTAAGCAACCAACAACAGGAAACAAATACCTGCCGATATTGTGACTTGGATAGGACATAGTCTGTGGTAGAATTCCATACAACAAATTATAATTCCAGAGGGGAAGAGTCTTTGCAGACTCTTCAGGGTCAAGGATCTAGCATAGAAAGGCATGTGTTGCTGCCACCAGGGTAGGTACACTGGTAGAGGTCTATGCATGGCAAGCAAAGTATTTGACTTCTCCTATTAACTCTTTAATTACATGTGAATTATAATGGGTCTGATCTGAAGCTCACTGAAGTCAACTGGAGAGTCTTTCCACTGAATTCAGTGGGTTTTGGATTAGGCTCATAGTGAGATATTCACCCATTAAATCCTGTGTCAAGAGAACACACATAACATTGTTTCTTTCTTCAAAGTGTACGTTGCACAGCTATCAGTTCCATCTCAAGAAAGGGAAGTCCTGTGTCCATCTGGATGATCACAAGAAGAGGTAGGGCATATCCCATACCTCCACCAAGGTCTGGGCCTAAACTGTGATGTTCACATCTGGATTTGACACCCTCTCTAAGCGTCCCAAAGTCTGGGCATGTTGTCGTCTTATGCCTCTGTTTAGTCCATGAGAGAGTTTAGGATGAAAAGAGTTCGGGTTTGGATCTGCTCTTGGGAGTGGTGTTAGGAAAGGCATTCCACTTCCAGCACCAATCTGCTACAAACCTCCTCAAAGATTCAAACAATGTGGATTGGGTTTGGATCTGGATCCTTCAGGAGTTTTAGAACCAGCGTCCTGCTTCTGGTCCAAACACTGTTAGGAACAACTTTAGAGATACAACAGAATCTCTAAGAATCTCGAAGAAACATGAATTCAAACAAGTTCCCTCGTCACTGCAATGCATCTGAAATGTACTGATGAAAGATTTATTAATGTTGTACAAGGCAGGCTGTCCTCATGTTAACAGATCCCGCAGCTTACCGACGCTCTCTTGTTTAGTAGGTCATTAAAGTGAAAACTGCACTTTAATAGGAAGGGATTCTTAACCTAACTGCCATGGAAACAATCATCATTTTTTAACTGCCTTGGATAACAAAACAGAAAGAATAAATATCAAATAGGATGCACCTTCCTCTCCCTTGTCTCTTGCCCTGCTCAGGAAAAAGGCAGCAGGGGTTCCCATCCCCAGGGTCATGTCGGATCTCCTGCTGAGAAATATCAATAGAACAGTTCTCTCTGGAGAGAAACAGCTACCTTGACAGCAGTTATGGAGATACTGCTACTGAAACACTGAGAAGTAGCACTAAAATGGTTTGGAAGTTATCTGGTTATATAAGACGACAAAAATGGCCATGCTGGGTCAGACCAAAGGTCCATCTAGCCCAGAATCAGAGAGGTAGCCATGTTAGTCTGGATTTGCAGAAGCGACAAAGAGTCCTGTGGCACCTTAAAGACTAACAAAAGTATTGAAGCATAAGCTTTCGTGGGCTAATAGCCACTTCGTCGGATGCATCCAGCCCGGTATCCTGTCTTCCGACAGTGGCCAATGCCAGATGCCCCAGAGGGAATGAACAGAACAGGAAATCATCAAGTGATCCATCCCTTGTTGCCCATTGCCAGCTTCTGGCAAGCTATATCTATGGCACTATCCATGCACACATGCGATGATCTAGAGATAGACTCCTTTACTCACCCTGTGAGTAAGACTTTATTCCTGGAGTGGACTCATTGAAAACAATAAAAATGATGAATGGAATAAAGCCCTACTTGGAGGGAGATAGCCGATCACAGTCTGGGGCCCTAATAAAAATGTATCTCTAGGAGTGTAGCGGATCTCTGCAGTTTTCTTCTAAGTGGGCCAATTGGCCTCTCTTCTCAGTGGATAATTATAGCATCCCTGTAAGCAGATGCAGCTTATTCAAGGTAGCAGGCTGGAATTCAACTCTTTGTATCTATATTTTTAATCTCCTGGAATGCAAATCACTGTAATTGCTTAGCATTCACTAGTGGGAATTACTGTAAGGAGGCATTTTGTGGGAGGCACTTTGTGGGGAAGAAAATCCAGAGAGGTGAACGTCATGAAGTTTGTCCCCCAGCCATTTTGTCACAGGTAAAACAGTAATTCTAAGGCACTTCATACTTATGACAGCCTGTCAAATGGTGACAATATAAGTATTATTATTATCCACCTAATCAGTCATGCATCATGGCAAGAGGGCAAATCATGAAAAGAAATACCACAAATACTGGGAATGAGATAACCTCTTAAAAATGGATAAGGAGTGTGCCTGGGAATCCAAAGCCATGTGTAAATACGGCACATGGGAATTACAAGCGCATCATAGAGATCTTGTGTCCAGTGTTTACAACCACATCTATAAAAACTTACGGGTTTCCCAGCTGTGTCTATTGATAAGTGAATTCTTACCAAATAGAAAACTATTAAACCAAATTTCCTTTTACATCTTCTAGGCTTGTCCCTTTCTCTGGAGGTGAGAGATCAGATCACTTTCTAACAGCCCCAGATTGTCTTATTTCAATAGGACTGGTTTGGAATGTGAGGATTTGACTGTACCTTTCCCATTGACTGCCTCTGCTGCTTAGCCAAAGGCATTGGCCTAAGAACAGGGTCTCAGACTGTCACAGTGAGAGAAGGCCCTTATGCAGATTCTTTCTTTTACATAGATTCTTTCATTTCTATCTCTCTAACTAGCTAAATGATAAACATATACCAAAGTTCTTGAAGTACAGGCCTTTACAGACAGGTCTGAATATCTATATCCTAACACTCAGTAGAATAGTTAAGCAGATTAAAAATAGGTTTAAGATTAGCAGCCGTGTTAGTCTGTATCCATAAATAAGACGAGGAAGACTTAAAAATACTACTCTCTTTTCAAATTCAAGAATGCTGTTTGGTTCTAGAATCAAGCCAACACATGTTGAGTATTCAGTGAAAATTGGTGAGCTTAAACTAGCCGCTTACATTGAATGTCACTCAAGTATTCTCAGCTTTGACCGTCTTGGATTTATAGAA
The DNA here is from genome assembly GCA_032164245.1 of Sternotherus odoratus. NCBI lineage: Eukaryota > Metazoa > Chordata > Testudines > Kinosternidae > Sternotherus > Sternotherus odoratus. The sequence continues at coordinate 100,961,891 of JAVMKO010000005.1, forward strand.
GCTGAGGTACTATAGAAAGACAGAAGTGAATTTTGTCAACATTTGGTGCGTGATCACTTTGCTGGGTGGAGACGCTGAATGCATCACACAATGTTTGCTGACATTTCTTAGGGAGAACAATAGCCGATTTGTCATCGTATCCATCTAGCTACTGATGACTGCAACACAACATATGGCAAAAATAACTCTGGTATCCAGGCTTCATGATCTTCATCCACACATGATGTTTATGAAGTGTGTGTCACCTTTGCAACTTTGTTCATCAGAAGCAATTACACTCCCTTCTTGAAATATTGATTTTATGATTTCACGAATATAGAACTGGCTTTCTCACAGAACTCTGCATCAGAAATCGTACTGTGAACTCTATGCTACTATTAATGTCGAAGCACCATTGAAAATACTGCAGCTTTCTGACAAAAGGCGGCTCTCCATTAGTCTCTGTGTGGACAGGGTTCTTGATCGGATGAAGCTGACAAACGACAAACTGAAGGTAAAACTTTCAGATAGTCAAAGACAAAGAAAGAAACTATAATGCCGAACTTGTTTATCATATGTACAGTGATCGGATGAACAACATTGACCTGACTTTACTATGTTCAATCCTTCAGGAAGCCTGGAGGATAAACCAAATGTTTCAGCCGGAAAGTGCTAATATAAGTGTAACAGGGTGCTGGTGCAAAAGGCACCTAATGAGCCCCTGCTCAGCCAGCCCCAATCAGGGGAAATGGATTGGGGCTGGGGAAAGCCTGATGCCTGGCTTAAGGATTGGCTGCACCTGCTGGCCTGAGGACTATAAAGGCTGGGAGGAGGCCAGAAGAGAGGGGGGAATGGTTAGGGAAGGGTCAGTCTCCTAACTGGGGCCTAACTCGTTAGTAGGAGCCAACTCGGCTGGTAAGCCTTGTATATAGCTGGACACTGGTGGTGGGACAATGCTGTAAACAAAGACACAGGTGCTGCACATCTAAAGCCTCTCTGAGCTTTATTGGGACGGCCAGGGCCCCCCCCCCCGGAAGTGGGGCAGCAGAAGACCCTGTTACAATAAGGAAACTGCTGCAGGAATTGATGACATTCTACCAGACCCTGTTAGTGAGAATTGTGAAACCGTGTGTTTTTGAGTGCTGGACTGCTGTGTTAAACTAAGACTTTGAGTCAAATTCCTTACTGCGTTGCACAGCCGATTTTGGAGTCACATTTCAGTTGGACCTCTCAAAATGCACACTAACTGTCCCTGGAGTAGAAGATGTCTAAAGGTAAGTATTGAGATTTTGTGTTGGAGCTGGTGAAACAGAGATTGCACCAAGTGTCCAGGTGATTGAAGCACTTGCACTTGCAGTACTAAGTATTCATGCTGCATGACCTAGCTTGGCTGATATCTTATTTTTGCCATTGTTTTGTGGAGACCTTGGGCAGTTGGAACAGCAGTGGAGAGTTTTGGCATCATACTCAGGACAATTAAGTAGCACAGTTTGGGGATGAAGTTCTTGAACACAAAGACATTGCTGGGGACAAAGACTTTAGTGAACTTGGCTTGTTTGCTCTTTCATTGCTGTCGCTACTTTTTAGCAACCCTGTGGTTGCAAGATTGTTTTCTGAGATGAACTTGAGAAAAACAAAACTACTCAACAAACTGCAAGAGGAATGTAACAGGGTTCCTGCAGGGCCCTGGTGGCTTCTGCCCCTGTTTGTCCCCCAAAGTCACTCAGGAGACCCTAGTTTGCAGTGCTCTCCTTTGGTTTATTGTACAACGTGCTCCCACCACCTTCAGAGTATAATATGTATATAAATTCCTTCTCCCTAACTCCTTCACCTCCTTTGCAGGTACCTTTCCTGTCCAGCTCCCCCCTGGCTTCCTTCTCCGGAGGCTTTTAAGCAGCCCCAGCCTGCAGAGACAGCAGCTGCCTCTGCTCTGCCAATTAGGGCCAGGTGGGCTCCCCAGCTCCAATTACCTTCCCTCAGTGCAGCTGGGGTGACAGAGGGTTTGCTCGCAGTTTTTCTGCTTGCACCCTGTCACAAGGAACTTCCAGAAAACAATCTTTGGGTTTGGATGTAAAAGCGACAAGAAATCCGCGGTGAGCAGTTTGCACCAATGAAAGAAATGATTGCACTGGTCACTGCTGATTTGTATGACCAGCAGCAGAAACATTCTACTTTTGATGAAGACTGCGAGGAGGAAAAGTTGCCTTTTAGAGACTAACAGTAAAACTAACCCAACACAAAATATGGACATTGAGTACTATCACTGAATACAATTATAGATAAATAATATTAATAACGCTATTGGTGTTTTTGTGCTACATATGTTTTGGGCTATTTTTAATGCCGTTATTTGGGATTTTTTGTTTGAAACATCTGCTAACCCTCAACTGGGATACAAGTACCAGCACGGGGGTTTTGATTTTGCCTTTGATTGCCATCTCATAGCTTTGTTGCTAGTGTGGCAAGCTCCTGATTGGACTTATAGCTTTTTTGTTTTAATCAAATCTGTATTAGGTATCTAACAAAAGTTTTCTTGTGTTGTTTGACGTATGGACCAATGTACTAATTAAAAACACCTTTGGGCTACTTTGGGCTCGTTTTTATGTGACATTGGGCTATTAATGCAATAGAAATCTGAAAACCCTGTAAAACCATGGTGATTTTTATGACGTAGATTTAGATAAAACTCATTTTAAGTAGGCCAAATAAGAATGACCCCTGCCTTTACTATGGCCTTGTCCTCCTACTCCTCCTCATTCCTGCTTGTCAGTTTTATCCATGTTTCCTAATGTCTGAATCCTAGATGTACTCATGGCCAACTTATATCCATTTGTTCTTGTGCCAACATTGCCCTTTGGCTAAACAGCTCTTCTCTCTCCCTGGTGTTTAACTCACAGATGTATTTATGGAGAACAATCAAATCCCCTCTTACCCATTGTTTTGCGAGGCTAAACAAATCAAGCCTCTTTAGACCTTCGGTGTTAAGGCTGTTGAATATTATTAAGCTGAATGGGGGAAAAGACTACTTTGAAAGATGACTTCGTTTGTAAACTCTTTGGGGCAGGGACTGCCTTTTGGTTTTTTATTTGTGCAGAGCCTAGATCAATGGGGTTCTGGTTCATACCTGGGGTTCCTGGGTGCTACCACCAATAATAAGAGTAATAATAAGCCTTGAGTCCCCATAGTGAAGTCAAAAACAAAATTCACTTCCATGGTGCAGCTTCAGAAAATGAAAGCTTTCTTGTGGTGTTTGATGTACAGAACAATGTGCTAATAAAAACACCTTTGGGGCTACTTTGGGGCTAGTTTTTAACATGATGTTGGGCTAGTAATGCAATAGAAATCTGAAAACCCTGTGGAACCATGGTGATTTTTATGATGTAGATTTAGATTTAAAAAAACTCATTTTAAGTACGCCAGATAGGACCCTATGTTTCCTGTGCAAATGAGCGAACTATCTGGGCAACATGACTCTTCAGATATAGCTACCCTGTAATTAAAAACCTGTGACTGACTTGCAAGGCTCTGGCTAAGGGGCTATTTAATGGGGGTGCAAACATTTGAGCTTGGGTGGCAGCCTTAGCTCTGAGATCCTCTCAAATTGCAGAGTTCTAAAACTGGGCTCCAGCCCAAGCATCTACACTGCAATTAAACAGAGCTCTGAGGCTGAGTCAGCTGGGGTTTTTAACTGCAGTGTAGACATATCCTCAGATTCCAGGACAGTTGAGCCAGGCTTGGGCTGCGGGGCTTAAACTAAAAGGGTAGAGACCTGCCTCTCTCTCTGTGCTTCAGAGTCCAGGATCCAGCCCAGACCGAACTATTTTTAGACACCGAGCCCCATGGGCCCAAGCCAACTGATCCGGCCTCTGAGGCAGCACCATGAGTTTTTCTTTGCGGTGTAGACATACCCTGATATGCAACAACAGAGTCTGTGCACTGGAGACTAAGACTGCTGGGAAGGAGAGGAATCATTCTTCCCCCACTTGGGAATCACCACTAGCTTAATGGATTGGACTCTCTCCCTCAAGCCATTCTGTATCATTGCAAGCAATGCCTCCAAGACACTAATAAAGAGAAAACTCAATAGTATTGGCACGATAAAGTGAAAACTATTAATAAGAAAAGTGAGACCATCATACTCGTTACAGTCAAGAGCATGAGAAAGAGCACAGTATGGGTTGCTGCGGTTGGGGAAATTATATTACAAGGCCAATCAATTTCAGTGCCGAGGTTTTTTTTGGTTAGTGAGTAATTAGAATAAATAACGCTGACTGTATTTAAATATTGAGGGTACTAAGGAAAGCAGAGTAGATGATGGCAAGCATATGGATCATTTAATTTATTTGCCAATTACAGCTGACACAGGGTATGGAAATCTGCAAGTCATCTATTATTTTTCATGGTCCATTTTACAGCTGTGTTTACTATAATAATAAATAAATACATTATCTCATTAGGCTGGTGTTGCAAAAGCCTTGTAAGTAACAAACACTGTAGATTCCCTTCCCGCTGCCACCACTGGATGTGACAACAAAAGGAGCATTTTTTTTTAATGCTCAGCGAGGATAAGGCAGATCTGTTTGGACTATAAAAGCCTGGAGGCGTCCAGTAGGTATGACAATATGCAATCCCGGTGGGGTAAATACGTAACTGGCAGACCTATTCTTTTGTAGCCTCTAGTTCTACAGCATCCCTGGGAAAACATGATTTTTTCTCTCTGCAATAAATATATATTACTAACAAACATCAGGGGATACAGATCAGGCAGTAAAGTTCATTGTGTTTTAAGCACCAATCTGTCCCCTATTTAGCAATTTGCTGGGGGGAGACGACAACCAACTGATACTGCACTTCAGTTCCAAAGCTATATTTACATGTGTGGACAGGTAGATTCGTTGCATTCTCATTTAAACAATCTGCTCCTTCTCTATACTAGGAGTGGCATGGAATCACAATTAGAGTTGGGAAGAGAACCCAACAACAGGAGATTTGGATTGGTCCAGCCTCACGGAATGGTTACTTTTCCTTGGTGCCTTTTTTCTTGTACTCTAAAAGAGTAGGCGAGATAGATGGAGGTTTGCTGATTTGCAGAGACTCAAGATCTGGCCAGCTGTGGGATTGCAAAGAAAACCTTCAAATTGTCACCATAGGATACACTGCTGCAGAGACACTTGCTTGAGCCTGAACCAGTAAGTCTCAGAAGTGTGAACTGACCTGCTCCACTTCAGAGCAAATGAACCCCAGGGAGCCCAGCTAAAACCGTTCATTGTTCAAACTGCTGATCCAAACCCACCAACCATATTTTGACAATCCACACAACCCGCTGGCATCCCAAATGGGTTGAACTTAAGTTATGGGGAGAACAAGGTGGTTGCAGGTTGCTTCATGCCCCACATTCATTGCTAGCTTGTTTACCATAACATATTCTCCAGTGCTTTGTCCAGTTAATTTTGGAAAGAAAAGCCACAAAATCCTTGAAGTGTTGGGGCTTCCATCACTTCCTCCAGGAAGTAATTTCAGTCTCCTACTCTAGAGTCTCTCTGGTAGAAAAGTGATTCTGACATTCAATCTAAGTGTTCCTTTGCTGGTGGCTTTAGCTGGCCATCCCCTTTGTCCCATGCTACCTGATTGCACCCTTTCTTCCTGTTTAAACTGAAGTACACCAGAAGATGCCCAAATCACATGGATTTCCCTACACTAAACACTCCCTGGTTGCAAAAGCAGTTCTACAAGCAAATAAATTCCATTTTGTGTGTGTGTGGGGGGGGAGACCGAGTGGAAATTCAGTGTTAAAACTGAGAAGGAAACTCCTTGAAAGACTAGAAGCAGAGAATGAAGGTTGAACCCTGCCCCTTTCATGACTACGCTTTACAGTTTTCATTTATACATAATGTTATTTGGGCTGATATTACAACGTATAATACCAACTCTCACACAATAATTGTCCCGCAAGTTTGAAATGAAACGGATGAAAAGTCTGTGCTTTGAAGGCCTGGAGGGATGATTATTATTGCATTATCCTGATAGCACCTCCCTCGCCAGTTAGAGAAAAGCCACTCTGAGCCACTTGCACAGAGGAACTGAGGCTGTCTGTCTGGTGACCAGATGTCCTGTTTTTAAAGGGACAGTCCCGGATTTAAGCCCTCCTGCAGGTGTCCTGACTTTTTCTTTAAAATGGGCCAAACTGCCCCATATTTTCAGTTTCCCCTCCCCCCCCCCCAATCAGTACTGGCAGGTCCTGCTGCTGGCCAGATCCCTGCTGGCCAGCTACCCGCCCACCAGCGGTGAGGGAGGGGGTGCAATGACCGATACTGGGGTGGATGTGCAGGGCTGGTGACAGGGCGAAGAGGCCGTGCATGGGGGTGGCCGCTCTCCCTGCTGCGAGCTGCGGAGGCTGGAGCACACGGATAAGCACCGGGCACCGGCCAGTGATGTGTCGCCTCGGCTGCCCACCGACGGACCCTTGACGTGCTCCCCCCTCTCGCTGTCTCCTCCTTGCTTTGCCCCCTCAGCTCCTCCATGTCTCCCCCCGGCAGGACGCGTCCCGCTCCCAGTGCTGTGCGGAGAACCAGCCCCTGGTCAGGGCGCTCAGCTTGCCAGCAGCCTGGCTGGTGACTCCTTCCTTCCCCCACTGCCTCTGGCTGGGCGGACGCCCTGGGAAATCCCAAGACCCTCCAGCCCGGGGCTCTGGCCAGGAGGAGCTGAGCCCTGCATGTGTCAAAGCCCCGCACAGCACCGGCACAGGGGAGCTTCTCCGCCCCTCAGCTAAGCTCCAGAGTGGCCAGGTAGGGGGAGCTATTTCCAGCCTGTTCATGCCCCAGACCTGCAGGCTCCACAGCAGCCCCCGGGGCAGGGACTTAGTACCCTTCCCCCTCCCATCCTGCCCTGGGTCCTGCCCCCAGGGAGTGTGGGGTTGCTTCATCCCCTAGGCACTGTCCCCTACTGAGCCACCTCTGTGGCCAGGTTTACTGAAGCCCTTGCAGTCAGGTTCCTTGGGCCCTGGTGCACAATGCACCCTTAGGGCTTAACCCCTTCCTGCGTGGTGGGATAGACTTGACTGCAGGGAGTTGGGTTGCAGCAGCTGGACAAGTAGCCGCCCGGGAATTGTTCCTCATAGTAGAAGAGGAGATGCCCTTTTGCCTGTCTTGGTCAGAGGGCTTGAGATTAACCAGGACCGCCCAGCTGTACAAAGGTGTGACTGAGTCCCAAGACTCTAGTGGGCCCGGGAGAACTGCCTGATGGCTAATCCTGCTAGATCCCACCTCCCCTACGAGACACGGACAGCCATGCAGCCGGGGACTCACGCCACTCGAAAGGAAGAGGTATCACCCCAGCAGGGGGCGACAGCCTTTGTTTTGAATTTCAAGGCTTGCCGATGGATTGGTTAGCAGTTCACGCAATTGCTAACCCAGATTCCTCTGCCTTATTTAGTCATCCCTGGATCCTGCCCTTTCCTCCTTTTATTTTACCTTTGTCGTTTCCTGTAACAAAAACTTCCCTCTATCGTCTGTCTTTGATTCGCTGCAATTATAATTTGCCATGCCCTAGCATTCGTAGCGATTGTCTATTCGTTTACGCTCCAGGCGACTAGGGGAAGGCACTGAGCACAAAGAACCCAGGCCCATGGGTCCCAAGGTCAGCAGACCCCAAGAAAGGAGAAATAAGGGGTTCTATCACACTTAGGGACCGGGGTGTCCAGAAGGGGGCTATATTTGTATTACAGCAGTGCCTAGGGATCCAAGCAAGACCAGGGCCCCATTGTGTTAAGTGCTGCTTGCACAAACACACACACACACACACGACAGTCCCCGCCCCAAAGAGCATACTATTCAAATAGACAGGAGACAAAGAATGTGTGTGTGTGTGTGAAACAGAAGTGAATTGACTTGCCTGAGGTCATGCAGTAAGTCAGTGGAGATTGAAATGGAACCCATGTCTCCTGACTCCCAATCCTGGCCCAGTGGTTCTCAGCCGGTGGGTCATGACCCTCAGGGAGGTTCATGAAAGGCAACCTGGGAGAGTCGCAAGATGTTAAAGAGAGTATTACAATCGAAGGCAAAGGGCATCTCACTCCCTGCCGACACCTACCCTTCAAGGTTAAATGTTCTCCGTCAACCTCTCAAACTCTCACATGTATCATGGATACATTTCTTACTCTTCCCTTTAGAGTAAATGTAAAGAGCTCATGAAAAGGTAACTTTGAATAAGAGACTGCCCACTGGAAAAGGTTGAGAAACACTGTCCTAGGCGTCACCCCCTCCAGGTAGGGTAAAAGGCTCACCAGTTTGATCCCCTGGAGTGTCACAAGAATGGAGCTGGCCAGCTAGTGGAAGGAAGAGCATGTCTGAGCATGCGCAAATTGTGCACCTGCTTGTTAGGTCCACAATCACAATCCTTCGGTTTGCTGCTGTTTTGCTTCCACCACCTCAGCTGGCAGGCTACAACCAATGCAAGCCTCAGTTTGGAAGTTAATTGAAAAATTATTGGAAAATTTTGCATAATATACATTTCCAAGGTGCAATCAGCAGGGACTCCAGGCACATGGAACTGGGTGAAGAAGACGACACAGGTCAATTTTTTGGCCAGTTATTCTGAATGACTAAAAACCAGAATCTTGCCTAGAGTGGCCACCATAAAACTAGATTCTCCCCAGAGAGGATACAGCTCCATCTGGACCTGCAGGTACAAAGTCAACACTCCTGCTCTGCCCACTCTGAGTTTATTCTGATTGCATGCTGCCCGTCAGATTGCATAATATAAATATGACAGCGGATGGATGGAGAACAACGAGTACATATTATCTGTGACCAAAACCAGACATGAACTCACATCACTGCATCAAAGTGTGGTGCCTAAACTTACTGGACCATCCCCTAAATCCTGCTTCCAGGGTATTACTCTGTGCATAGCCTTTAATTCATCTCGATTGATTTTGTTGCAAAACAGTGCATAGCATTTCTCCATCTAGCTCTTCCCCCAGTATTTTTACTGCTTATTGCTGCTGGCAGAGAGTTTCTGTGCTATAAAAGTAGCCAATAATAGCAACATGCCTCCCCCCATTTACTTGAAAAGATGTGGGTGAGGATTTGGTGGTTCTTTGAATCAATATATTTATCTGCTGCTGCTTCCACCGGCTTTTAGAGAATTGCAGGCTCAGGACGATGCTGATGACTGCACTGATGGTCGGGAGGCAAAAGTGGCTTATTGCTACAGTGCAGATGTTTATTTTCCTGCTCAGTGAGAGGACAGGGTCAGCAATGTACAGATACAAGCGAAAAAAGCCAGCTCTGCTCTATGTCCACAATAAAATTCTCCAGCTGTCAAGAACGTGCATTAGGGTTATTGCTGCTAACAGCCACTGGTTATGCTCTGTGCGGAGATGGGCCCAAACCTATTCCCAGATCCGAACCCCGTAAAAATTGGCTGACACACAGGAGAGCTGGGGCAACATCAGACCCTGGCCTCACTTTGACCATGTGACCATGTCACATGACCTTAGTTCAGTGTTCCAAAGGCAAACACCGCTGGCGCATGATAGGGACCAGTAACCATCGTCTTTAGCGGCTGGTGTTCTAAACAACTTATGAGCTTTGAAAAATCTCAACCAAATGTCATAGATGGAACTCCTTTGTCTCGAACAGATGTCCCACCGAATTCCTGGATCCAAAGAGGTACCCTGGGGATGAGAATCACTGTAAAAATCAATCCCACTAAAATATGTGGTGTCCCAAAACCGGATCTAGAATTTGCATTTTGGGGTCACTGAAATGAATAGGCTTCACAGGGAAAAAATTACCATCTTACAGCACCAACTCCAAATTTGCTAATATGTGACAAAAGGGTCATGAGGGACATACCAACTGATACCAATGTCTGGAGGGGCCCTGGGATCTGCCATTTGCAAAGTGCTCCTGATTCTTTCTCCCAAGACCACCAATTTCATCTTGGAAAATCTGTGGGAGATTTCCAAAGGTGTAGCCTAGCCAACAACTTGGCTTTTGTGTAGCTTCTTCCTCCAGTTAACAATGTGGTGATAATATAGCTAGGGAAGCGTGGCTTATTGTGAAAGTGCCAGCCTAGTTATCATCAACTTCAACTCCTTCCCTCTATCAGCCGCATTTTGAGAATGACACGTTGCAGCAGTTCTGTGTTGTCCTAAATATCAGTGGATAGGAGAGGATGTTGTTACCCACAGCCTCAAAGTGAATACAACAATGTTAGACTGGGAAAAGGAAAGTCACGGTGCATGGGCTAAGGCTGCCTTGCTCATCACTGTACAAATGGAGGACTAGATTCAGAGTTGATACTAACATAAGAACGGCTGTAGTGGGTCAGACCAAAGGTCCATCCAGCCCAGTATCCTGTCTACCGATAGTGGCCAATGCCAGGTGCCCCAGAGAGAGTGAACCTAACAGGTAATGATCAAGTGATCTCTCTCCTGCCATCCATCACCCCCCTCTGACAAACAGAGGCTAGCGACACCATTCCTTACCCATCCCGGCTAATAGCCATTAATGGACTTAACCTCCACAAACTTATCAAGTTCTCTTTTAAGCACTGTTATAGTCCTAGACTTCACAATCTCCTCAGGCAAGGAATACTGCAGTGTAAATAGCTAGGACACAGAAAGGTGCTGTCAATCTGGTTTCTAGCACGCTGCACCTTTATACGTAAAGAGGGCCTCTTCCCTGCTTCCATTTTGTATTTCGTTTCTGATGCCTACTCTGACACAAGGAAGGTCTATGATGGAGATGTTAAGTGTTTCCCCCCCCCCCTTTGTCGTTTCTCCTAGATGCAATAAGAAAAGCCACCCACGGCTGAGGAATATGCTTTGTTCTTAGTATAAAGAAGGTACAGCCCCTCTGACTTAGTGCACTCGTCCCTCCTTTTGTTGGCAGGCTCAGTTGTCGCCAGCCTGCAGGGGATTAAAATTGATGAGAATTCTGTGCTGCCACACGACTCTTCAGAGCATGAGATTTTCGTCAGTTACTGCCAGGCAGATTGCAAATTGCAGTCAGGAGGTCAGGATGCTGACGAAAAAAGCGTGTGTATTATGTTTTCCATTATTTGACAAATAAAACATTATAAGCGAAGACCATAGGCCTGTTCAAGCTCTCGTTCAGCCCAGTGTGTACACAGAACTCCTCAGCTGAACTCAGCGAAATCACCTCAGTGAGAAGAATCACGCCCTCAGGTATATTATCAGCTGTGTGCATCATTAACTCTCCCCTTCCTGAATTTCCTATCTAGGGATGTACGTGGCTTCCATCACCACCGTAGCCGAGTGCCTTAAAACACGAACCAACACCAGAGCGAGGTAGGAAAGGGTCGTCTCCATTTTACAGAACAGAAGCACACGTTGATGAAGTGGCCTGGCTGTGGGTCACATGGAAAGTCTGTGCTACAACTGGGACTTGAACTCTGAGAGGTATTTCAGTGCTCTGCCCACACACCAGACTGCCTAGAACTACACTTTCAGATACTTGTTTTCCCAGGCTTATCACCTTCTGATGCTCTTGCTCTTCTGTGCCCACTAGTTTGCATCATGTGAAATTACCCTTTCACTATCTTATCTTGCCAAGATACAAATGTCGTAAAACATAAAAGGGCATAAAATTATGGAGCTTGCTTAAATTCCAGCCATTCCATTGGACTATCTAACCTCCTGCAGGAGTGAATTCCACAGATGACGAGACATGTGAAGCACTACTTCCTGTTATCTGTTCTATTCACAACTACTGAGAGTGAATGACCACATACCGTATTTTTCGTCTTATAGGACGCTCCGGCCTATAAGACGCCCCCTCGTTTTTTAATAAAAAAGCCGGACCAAAAAAAAAAAAAAAAAAAAGCGCCTCGCTCTCCCGTCCCCGCCGCGTGGGCGGGCTGCCGAGGTTCCCCCCTCCCCGCCACGGGCGGGCTGCCGGGAGCGTCCCGGTTCCCCCCTCCCCGCCGCGGGCGGGCTGCCGGGAACGCTCCCGGCAGCCCGCCCGCGGCGGGGAGGGGGGGAACCTCGGCAGCCCGCCTGCGGCGGGGAGGGGGGAACCTCGGCAGCCCGCCCGCGCGGCGGGGACGGGAGAGCGAGGCGCTTTTTTTTTTTTTTTTGCCCTATAAGACATTCGCCCTATAAGACGCACCAACTTTTTCCCCCCCGTTTTGGGGAAGAAAAAGTGCGTCTTATAGGGCGAAAAATACGGTATTTGTCCAGAACGAACACTGCTGATATATACAAAACATGCGGGCGGTGTCTGGAAGAGTTGATATTCTAAAAGAAAGATGGGATGCACTGAGAAAATCTAAAGGTCCTCCTAAATCAGTACCTTGTCTTTACTGCACTGTTAACTCAGAGTCTGAGCCCAAACCCTGCTATGAACCATACACAGAAAGCTCTGACTCAGATTTGGAGGTGCTTGGAGTCTGGGCTATCTTACCACAGGGGTTCTTGAACTTCATTGCACTGTGATCCCTTTCTGACAACAAAAATTAGTACATGACCCCAAAGGGGGGGAATCAAAGTCTGACCCCACCCAAGCCTCCCACCCCAGGCGGGGGGCCCAAAGCCAAACCCCACCACCCCAGGCGGGGGGCAAAGCTGAAGCCCAAGGGCTTCGCCCCCTGGCAGGGGGCCTGTAATCCTGGCCATGGGTCCCAGCAAGCCTAAGACAGCCCTGGTGACTTCATTAAAACAGGGTCACAACCCACTGTGGGGTCCTGATCCACAGTTTGAGAACCACTGGCGGTACGAGTTAGAGCCTGGGTGTTGCTTTCACTGAGGCTAGAATCCACATACTTTGCAGTGAGGACACAGGCTAGGTCACTCAAGTGCGGACAGTCTTCCAAAGCTGTTCCCACCGTGCCCCCTGAAGAACGTACAAGTTCTTCCACCATGACTGGGAAAAGAATTCTAGAGCATCTCAGCACAAAGAACCATGGGATATGCCCCCAGGCACCCATGGGTGAGTGCAGAAACAGTGAGGACACTGCTATACAGATAGGGCTTTGCTGTGGGCACTCACACCTGGGCTAGGCTAACCCAGGTGCCAATAACCCAGGTTAACTGTGCAGTGTAGACATACTCCAATCATGGCCAGTACCAACTGCTTCCAAAGGAGGTACAAGAAACCCAACAGTATGTAATGAAATGATAACTTATTTGCAGAGAAGCTTTCCTCCTAACCCATTACTACATCACTGATATACCCTGAAGCTATTCTTTTTTGGTTTAAATGCTTATTATGACAACTCTGGATATTCTCATTATCCATAGAAATGTCTTATCCTTTTCCGCTCAGCTCTTGGCCTCAATAGTATTTTTCGGCAATGGAGTTCCACAGGTGAATTGTGCTTTGGGTGGAAATAAAGTGCCTTTTCATCAGCTTTGAATCTGCTGCCCTTCATGTTAACTGCATGGCCCCTTGTTCTCAACGTTATGAGCAGGGGAAAGAAAACATATACTGTGAATCATAACACTTTCTAGTCTAGATAACTCTAGTGAAAAGAAGTCCTGTTGAGACCCCCGATCACCTTTGTTGTCTTGCCCTGGACTATTTCAATTTCAGTTTTCTCTTTCTTAAAATGAGGTTAACCATCATGGATTTAGTTTCTAGAAGACATTTTCTACATAGCTTCATTCCAGATTGCTTTTGTGTGCTGCCTACTTGTTTTCAATAACATACGCCAAATTCGTCTAATAAATCTCTAAGGTTTCCTCTTCCCCTCCAAGCACAGAGTCAGGTGTACTGGTTTCTTTTGATAGGATTGTCTTAGCTAGCATTTAATGCCTTTCAGGCAGTACCAGCTCTTTTTCAGAGTGCTCATCAGACATCATCTTTATACGTTGCCCTAGTTTAAAATCCCTTTGCTGGTTCTCAAAATACTTCTGCACTAACTTCACAAGTTTCATTTGCAAACCACTTAATGACCATGCACCTTTGCTACTGCACTTAATGGAACTTTGATTGTTCAAAGATTCCAAGGCCAGAAGGAACCATTGTGATAATCTAGTCTGACCTCCTGTATACCTCAGGCCATAGAACTTCCCCAGAATAATTCCTGGAACTATTTTAGAAAAACATCCAATCTTAAAAGTTGTCAATGATGGAGAATAAACCAAGACCCTGGGTAAATTGTTCCAAAAGTTAATTGCCTTCAATGTCCAAAATTTACACCTTATTTCCAGTCTGGATTTGTCCAACAGCAACTTCTAGACATCAGACCATGTTAGACTTTCTCTGCTAGATTGAAGAGACCATTATTAAATATTAGTTCTCTATGTAGATACGTGTAGGTTTAAGGACTGACTTGATTACACTTTTCCTTTGTAAAGCTAAATAGACTAAGCACTTTAAAGAATTAGAAAATATGCCATATAGCAAGACACTTAAATTGCAAGATAACTCAATTCCTACTCCTGTTTGCAGCTCCTAGTTTGCCTCGGCATTTCCAGCTAAAATATTTGATTGCTATCACCGCTAATCTTTTGATTGTTTTAAATATTTTACTGAAACACCCTGTAATTCCTTGTGAAGGACACTCTATAACTGCTGTCTTGTTCATCTAATGCCTCAATTGGAGGTGAAATGTTGCCATTTTCCACTAGTGTTCCCCCACTGTTCCTGTTGAAAATACCTTAATGTTGCCCACCAGGGATTAAGGGACATTTTCTTGCTGTGCTAATGGTGAAATGGGCAAGATCTTGCGGTCTGCATTCAAAATATTGCTGTTTTCAGAGCAGAAACATCTTTTCCTTATTTCACACAAAAAATAAAAGTTTGAAAAGAAAAAAGATGCTTTGCTGGCTCAGAAGCCTTTTCGGATAACAGCATTTTAAGACTGATACTGTACAACCCCTATTCTCTGAAGTATAATTAAAATCTGAGATTAGTATTTAGGACACACTGCCAGAAGATGCAATTAACTTTTGTTACACCAAGCCTCATGCTTAACAGAGTGGTCTACCATATTCAATATTTTTTTAAAAAAGCCTAAACTAAGATTTTTGGCCAAAGTGCTTTTCTTTAGAGGAGGAATTTTTCTCCCTTCCCTCTTCCCTCCCCCAGAACACCAGAGTAAGAAATTGCTTTCTATTGTTGGCATTTTGGCCTGTGTTACAGCATGTAATCTGAGGCCAGAGAGGTGGGGAAAAATAAGAAAGGCCTGAACCCAAGTCCAAACTTCTGTAAGGCTTTCAAAATATCAACCTAGATTCAAAGTTTAGAAGGCTGAAGACAAGAACATAATCTGCATAGCCCATTGCCCTGGAGCATTCAAAATCCTGACCTGGGTCTACCTTTTGCAGCATGAGGACAAGGAAAAAACACGTACATCTGAGGCTCAAATAAATCCCCAGTGCTTTTCACAACCACACTTTCTGTCCCAGAAATCACACGGATTTTTTAAGGTCAGGCTTTTCCCTCAGTTAAAGCACAAGGACGTCCTAGTCAGACTCACCCCAACTCTGTGATAAACCTTTCCTCATAGCAACCCATTCCAGAAAGAAAATGCCCCCAATTCTCTCTCTTATTTATAGACTTCTGATCTGCATTAACTCACTGCCCCTGAACAAAGATTGCTCTCTGGCAGTCTTTAGAGTAAGGACAGACACCTGAGGTAACTCCAGGGGGGGAGGAGGGGTGTTAACCCTCTCCCTGCCAAGTGAATGAAATATACACATCTAGATCCCATCAGAGTCCCGCTGTTTTGTTTTTCTGACTGGTACCTGACTTTTGATGCAGAAAGCACTTTGCTTGTCCCTTGCTAATTGATGACTAGTAGTGGACCCCTGATGCCCAAATGGAGCCCATTGCCAGCTCAGGATTTAAGCCCCAGATCCTCAGAGGTGTTTAGGTCCCTCACTTCTATCAATTTCATTGGGAGTTAACTGCCTAGGGCCTGGGCCTAAGTGATACCCAGCAAGACTATGGCAGAGTCTGGAACTGAACCTGAATTTCCTGAGTTCCAATCCAGTGTTGTAATGACAAGAGCCTCTAAAATTGTGTTTATTTGTTTTGTTAAGTTAAGCAGTCCTGGCCTTAGCAAGGGGGCTGTAAAGCTTTGATGTTCGTAAAAGGCAGATTGGCAATTTACAATGAAATATGCTAATGTGCTGACACCTGTCTCAGAGGGTTTAATGAAACGCTTCCAGCTCTTGGTGTGAAGTGTACAATGCGTGGCTTTTGTTTCATATGCCTGAACCCTCAAAGCCCCCCAGTGTTCTCATCTTTGTTGTATTAGCATAATCAGTGACAAGCCACTTGTACGTACAGTGAGAGCATTTTAGCAAGTGTTCTCAGCCAGCAGTATTTTCAGTCCGGGTTCAAAACTCCATATGCAAAGCAGGGATTTCAACTTGCTGAATATGTAAAGTCGGAGCATCCAGCCACGGTAGGTTTAGTAATTGCTTATTGCATTAGTTTAGATGCTAGCGCCGCATGTGCTGTGCATTCCTCTGATTTTATTAAAATGGAAAGATGAACTGCCAAATTAAAGAAAAAAAGGAAGATTGTTATGACTTCAGGTGAAGAATAAACAGCAGGAGCCAATGAACTCCCAGGCAATAGCAATCCTCTTTGAATGAAATATCTTCCCTTATTGAAAAAAAAGGGTTGGGGGGAAGGGAAATATAAATATATATATATGCCATATCAGCAGAACTGTCTCTGAACAGCATGTTGTTCAAGTATTTCCATGAGGCGCCAGGAGCTCTCTCAGAAACAAATATCAGTTGCAATAAGGATCGAGGGCAGGAAAATGGAAAACCTTCTGCAGTATTTTCCAAATAGTTTTGGAACAGATTTTATTTATTTATTTAAAGTTTCCCACCAAGCAGCAGCAGTTCGTTAAAGCAAATATTTGTTCTTCTTCAGCATTGACGATGATGATGATGATGTTTGTCAAGGGCAATAGTTCTCCAGGAGGTGAAAATCATCTTCTTTTCTTTTCTTTCCTTTTCTTTTCTTTTTGAAAATAAAACCCTTAAGGTAATTTACAACTAAAAAACAGATGATGCATTTTGTAAATGAAAGAACAAAATGTCACAGTGGTCAAATTAAAGAGAAGTGTGCGCATTCTGAGCTGGAGGGGAAGGTTTCGGAGATTAGATTTGCCAAGCGCTGCTTGGAAAAGGGAATCGTTGTGGGGATGTCTGTGTTTTCATTAAAAATACAAAACCCAAACCATTCTCAAATCCTGATTACTGGGCCCTGAATTTGACCCCTATTTTATTTTTAATGCCTTTAGAAGAAAAATAAAGTCTACTTCAACACAGTTGTGGCAGCATCAGTGAGCAATTTGCATGCAAATATCGCACTAGACTGTTCAATAAGGTCCAGCACTATACATCGCTCACGTCTGAGAGAGAAAAAGAAAGGGGGAAGGTGCTCAGAGGCACAAATAGGATTTAGGTGCTCAATCCCATTGCCGTTCAGTGGGAGTTGGGAGACTATTTGCCCTCTGTACCCTTGAAAGCCTCCTTCAAAGCAATTGTGTTATAGGAGTCAAAAGAGCAGAGGGTTGGGGAATTTCCAAAACGTGGGTATAAAAAAGGAGACCTCACCATAGTGAGCTAGATGCTCTAAGTCAGTGCATTCTGGCCTATGTATTAATGGCATAGTTTAGCCTGGGACCTGGGAGATGGGGTTCAATTCACTGCTCGTCCACAAACTTCCTGTGTGAGCCCGGGCAAGTCACTTAGGACCAGATTTTTAAAGGTCTTTTGGCATTGGAGGTGCAGTTAGTCACCCAGTGGGATTTTCAAAAGCAACTAAGTTCTAATTTCTGTTGATTTCAAAGCCTGAGCACTTTTGAAAATCCCAGTAGGTGCATCTTTAGGTGGGGAAGGAGTGAGGGATAGTTCAGTGGTTTGAGCATTGCCTTGCTAAATCCAGGCTTGTGAATTCAGTCCTTCAGGGGGTCATTAAGGGATCTGGGGTAGAAATCTGTGGGTGAGATTGTGACCTGCACTGTGCGGGAGGTCAGACTAGATGATTATAATGGTCCCTTCTGACCTTGAAGTCCATGATGTACATTAGTCCCTCTGCAGCTGAGTTCTCCACCGATAAAACAGGGAGAACTGCACTTCCCTACTTCACAAAGGTGCTGGTGGAATCATTAACATTCGCGAGGTGCTCGGGAACTACAGTTTGAGGCCATATACGCACCTCAAACACCTAGGTAACTTTATATGGCTTAGTTCTTCTCTCACTGTGGTGAATCAGGTTGTGTCTTCTATCGCTACATCAATATATTCTTATTACAGCAGTGCATAAAGGCCTCAGTCAAGACCGAGACAGCATTAAGCCAGGCTCTGTACAAACATATACTACTACATAGACATGGGTGAGATAAAGGAAGCTTGTCTTCTAACAGATGAAGGAGTTCGGTTATATGTATATACAGCAGCTGGGAGTTGTGATTCTCACTTTGGGTAGATATACACAAGCTTGTTCTGCTCAAGCTAGTGGTTAAAACTTTGCATGCTTTTCTGAACCATGTGAGATTTGGAGGTCTTATAAAACCAGGTTCCTGGTATTTCCTGCAAGAAATGCCATGAGAAGAGCTGGAGTCTAGAAATACATCATGACATGATGCAGAGCAGCTATCTGGGTCCCGCTAAGCAAGGGGTTAACATTAGCTCAGCTACATCCCGGCCTTGCTCAGGGGAAAGTCTATAAATTAGCAGCTCGACAGGCAGAGGAAAGATGGAGAGTAAGTATGGGGGAAGATTGGGTTGGAATGGAATGGGATGAACCAAAACCCTATCCTATGTTACTGGTGTTGTTTGAACCATCAACTTTCGAGTTTCCTGTTTCTTTTTCTACCTGTTAGCGGATTGGCTCAAAGTACGATTTTGTGTTTGAAATCCAAGGCTCTGTCTTACACAGGAAGTGAACCAGGTTTTTATTTTGATTCTCCTTACACGGCAGGAGAAGGGCATGAGCTCATTTGGCCACGCTCACTTGACTCAAAGATACATGATGAAAGTATAAGGCACCCAACATATCAGAGGAATAAAATCAAGGGTGAATGTAGTCTGGATCTCTGAGAAAAGAGAAGAAAGAGAAACACGCAGTGGTCACATGCCAGGAAACACAGCAAATGGCTTATTTAAAGATATTTGTGTCACATCACAAGCAGAGTCTAGGGGCCACTTAAGAAGGATGTGGGGTGAGACTGACAAATATAACTTATAGCTGGAGTGCAATGAGAATCAGTCTGGGTTGGGAATCTGTATGTAACGGTCGATTATGCAGGAAGCTGGATCTTTTCTAGTATTGGGTCCTTAAACTCAGTTTACCTGGCAAGCCTAATGTAGAGACAAGTAATGTTGGGTGCCCAATCTAAGACACCCGAAAGGGGCCACTTTTTCAGAAGTGTGGGCTTAATACTTTCTGACCATTTGGCCCATTTAAGGTGTCTTAGTTTGGGCACCCAAAATCATTAGGCATTTCTGAAATTCTTGGCTATCCCTCTTAATTAAACCTCTTGGATGTAGACAAACTCCAGTGAATACAGGACTGCAACTGCATTGTCAGTTTTTCCCATTTGAAACCAGAATGCAAGGCAATAAACGAGGGCATTCATGACATATGACCTTGTCATTGTTTCCAAACTCAGATGTGTTCTAGGGCATTGTTTTCTTTCTTTTTCTAATTACATGCTAGTGTCTAAAGCTCATAGTCCCATAGGGTTGGATGCTGGAGGTTGCCCTGGTCCCTAAAGGTGGGAGTGGTTTTCACAATCATCTCATTCACCTGAGCCCAGATTGGGACTCCAGTAACCAAAGTACACAATGCACGTACTTCCTCAGCTGTTTTCATCCTGATATTATCATCATAACGAAGTGTTTATTACATGAATTTGTGCTGCCATGTATGAAAGGAAGGTAAATCTGCTTTGCAAATTCTTGGTTTCCAAGGTGAATTCATAATGTTCAATAATTCATTTTAGAATCTGACTCTTTCCAGTGTGTAGGGCATTCTTGACTATTGTTGCAAATTGTGTTACAGTCATGACTAGAGGTCCAGCTGAGGTCACAGACCCATTGTGAAAACTAAAGAAAGTGAGGAATACTTGTCACACCTTAGAGACTAACCAGTTTATTTCAGCATAAGCTTTTGTGGGCTATAGCCCACTTACTGTACACGAAGGAGGAAACAGGCAATATCTATCATAACTAACAAGAAAAGTGCTGGGTTCTATTCCCAGCTCTGACAGTGGTTTGCTGGGTAATCTTGGACAAGACACTTTGCCTTTCTGTGCCTCAGTTTCTCCATCTGTAAAAAGGGAAAATGATACTGACCTCCTGTGGAAAGCCTTGGAGGTCTGCTGATGAAAAGGGGTGAGAGAGCTAGGTACAATTTAAGAGTTAACACTTTACAGTCAAGACAGACAAAGGATGTACCGAGGCACAGAGATATTATGACATTTATGCAAAGGTACAGAGCACAGAGCTTGTGTTACTTAGTTTGCAAACTCTTTGAGGGCAGAGAGCTTTTTTGGTCTGCGTTGGTACAGCTCCTAGCACAATGGGATCCTGGTCCAGGACTGAGGCTTCTGGGCATTACCACCAAACAAATATTAGTTGAACCCAATCTTCTGAGCCCTAGTCCACTATGCTAACCACAAGACCATCCTTCCTCCTCTTTGAGGCACTACTGTGAACTGGGAGCAAAAACACTTTGAAAGTAGGCAGCCCTGTGACTATTCCTGAGTCATCTCATCCTGCACCAGGCCCCAAGATGCCGATTCCTCGTGCATCTCATCAGCCCTGCACCTTTCATATTTGCAAGGATATTTAATTTGCATGTTTTACCTCCATAAAAGAGATTTCTCTCAGCCTCACATGTTCATCAATAGGCTTTTTTCCTTGCTCAAAACCACGTGAGCGGACAGCTCTACCGGCTTATAGGTTTTTTCGAGATCCAAAGATTTTTGGAAATAAAAAGGCAATTTCCTCCAGTGAAGTGGGGAAAATAGGTTATTTCCCCACTTTAACAAAGGAAATACATTGTCTGTAAAGCAAAGGTAAGTGGGACCAGCATGTGAGCTGTACTCAGCACGACTCTCCATTCTAAGCACAGTGAAATCTCCGTACAGTGAACTCTGCCTGCCCTGGCTCCGCATGCTGCTGGAAGTGGTCGGCATGGCTCTGTGACCCCAAGGTACATGGGTGATCAAGGAAGCTCCGCATGCTGCCCCTGCCCCAAGCGCCATCTCTTCAGCTCCCATTGGCTGAGGAACCTGCAGCCCCCGCCAGAGACCTCATCCCCTTCCACACCCCAATCCCTCTGCCCCAGCCCAGAGCCCCCTCCTGCACCCTGAACCTCTCGTTTCTAGCTACACTCCAGAGCCCACACCCCGCAGCTGGAGTCCTCACCCCTTCCTGTACTGTAGCCCCGTATCCCAGCCCAGTGAAAGTGAGTGAGGGTGGGGGGAGAGCAAGTGACGAAGGGAGGGGGGATAGAGTGATTGGGGGATGGGGCCTCCGAGAAAGGGAGGAGCAGAAGACGGGGCAAGGGTGTTAAGTTTTGTGTGATTAGAAAGTTGGCAACCCTACGAACAGCATTAATGGTGAACTCTAAATTAGATTTTAAAAATGTCTTCAGTTTTTATAATCTCAGGTGTTATCCCAGGGAAGCAAAAGTGTTCCCTTCCCCAACCTATAATAACTTGACAAGAGCTCTTTAATAACTTGACATGAGGAAAATCCTCAGCTCTCTTTGACAAACGCATTTTTTGCAAACAATCCAGAAATTGCTCATGATGTCCTGTTCATTTTCAATGAACTTCATGATTGAACAAAAGGAGAACAATTCAACAGTACCAATGACTGTTTGTTGCACCAAGAGGATTTATGTCAGAATAGCATGGTGCTTCTCTTGCCTTGGATCCTTTCAGAATATTTATTTTACAAAATTGTTGCTGAAAGGAACTACTTCTTAAGCCGCACGTACAAGGAACGATTCTGCAGTTAGAGGAAAGTGTCTAAACCTCCCCAGGTGGAAAATAATCCAAAATTGAATTTTACAAGTCACTGTGGTTTTATTAACACTGATAAAATAAAATAAAAAAACAGAAAGGGAGAGAGAGAGAGAAAAAAAATAAATTCCAAATCAATCTTAGTTTAGTAGAGATGGCTCAGTGACTTGCATAAAATAAAATTAATCTTGTTTTGGAACAACAGGAAATACATAATAGAAAATAAGGTTATGATTGATTCTGAAGCATTGTTGCCAAGCTGCTGATACACAAAGGAAGGGGGAAAATATTCAGCTCATCTCAGATAAATTATTAATCTATTTTTTTTTACAATATTTCTTAATGTCTGTGGCATAAAAGAAAAAGATCAAAGAATGAGGTTTCTAGTTAGCAGCCTACTTTTGGTAGGAAATCATCTAGCCTTGGAACAAATGGGAGTTTTATTAGTAGGCTGCTTATGTTGAAAAAATAAAATTTATTTCTCATTTCCAGCCTGAGCCTGCAGTATGAAATATGTCATAATCTTCCTTTGTCTGGCACCGTCCAAAACCATCAGTTTTCTTTCCAGTTGATTAGAAAGAGACTGGGGTCTAGTCCATTACAGTCAAGAGGAGTTACAGCCTGCGACAGGAAGAGAATAGACCCCCGCACCACACACAGCAAACAAGTGTATATCTCTCTGGGATGGGACTAACGTGGGCTGTAGATCCCTACTTTGGTGCAAGAACTAGGTTAAGATTTTGCTCTCTGGGGTCCTTCTTGTCCCAAGTGCTGCGCAAAGTGAGCTGGGGTGGAAGGATACTAACTTTTGCAATTCCTGTTGGGAAGTAGCTTAAGGTATGTGAAAAGACAAACACAGGTAGCATGGGAATAAGAAGGCGCCAAGGCTGACTGTTGTGCTCAGAGAAAGAGCATTGTAAAATGGATGGTGGGGGTGTATATAAATATGAAAATTTGCAGGGTGGTGAGAGCCATCTCCTAACCAATTCAGTCTTTGTCAGCCTGTGAGGTCCATGTTGCTTGAATCTTCTGAGGCAGGTGAAGGTTGCTCTCCTTGCTGTACTGTTAACCAGCAGCCTGAATGTTGGCCTGTGTAAAATATTGGCTTTGTGTGTGTGAACGAGGGATGCTGGCCTCCAGTGGCCTGCCCCAAAAGAGAGGATAAAAGACTTACTACTGACACCAGCTAAAGAAAATCCGCTCAAGGATGAGAGGCCTGTGTTTTTAGAAATGAAGGATCGGGGTTGTAATCCCAGTTCCCTCTGTGGGTCTGTCTGTAATTGTGCCTGCTGCCTGTGGGATATTCATTCTCTACCACTTACCCTGATGTGGTGGGGCCTGCTGCCGGCCCTCCTCCCCTGCCTAGTCAAGAAGGAACTAAAAAGCTCCTGTCGTCACAATCAGCACCCTGCTGCACCTGTGGGACTGCCAGGCCTGGGAGCAGACCCTTAAAAGGAGGGAATTCAACCCTGTGTAAGGGTGACACGCAGAACTAGAGCTTCTAGACTTGCTGAAGAACAGCTTGAGAGTTCGGCCAGCCTGAGCCCTTTGAGAAATCCCAGTTTATTTCTCTCAGCAAAACGCTGAGGACTAAGTCTTGACCTTTAGCTCTACAGCAGCTGAGACTTGTTGTGGAGGCTGAAAACGTGCTTCCCTGCTTTGTGTGAGGGAGGGAGCCCAGCCCCTAGCTCGCTGTGGAAGGCTTTTTTTTTTTGGTGGGGATCATTTGATATCTTCCCTGGGAAGAGCGTGAACTTGTTATGAGGAACAGCTGGAGGGCTACACCCCATTCCCCAGGACTGTTTTCCAGAGAGTGGCATATGAGGAAGCGAGGTGCCTACTTGACCCCAATGGGGTGACCTTGACATAACCTTTGACACCTGAATTATACTGCCGGGGCTTTACATGGCTACGGTAATCACTTAAATTATCACTTAAATCATCACTTACATTACCATCGTAGGTAAGTATAGGAAGATGGGGCTGTTGTCATTGAGGATTCATGAGTACATGCTGACTGACGATGAATATGGTTAGATCAGAATCTGCGTGGAGGTGACTACAAAATCATTCAAGTCCAATGGTCTTTTCAGGAAGCAGATGATGGCAGGTTTTGCATTTTAATGTATGTTGAGTTAGACCCTCTTAATGGCTTATCACTGCTAATTTCTGCTCATCGACCACAATAAGAGTTGTAACTGATTCCTTCCTTTGAAAATTCAGTGTTGAGAAATTTGGTTTGTAAAATTTCTCATGGTTAATTTTATTTCCTTTCCCTCCTCCCTTTGTTAATCCCCTTTCACACTCTTTTCTCCTTTCATCATCTGCCACTGATACAGGTAGGAGAAAGGAAGAAAGAAATCTGAAAACAAATCAGGAAAACGATGCTAGCATTTTCTTTTTTCCTATCTTGAAAAACAGAAAACTTTGAAAAGAAAAGAAAACACCCACCCACAAGAACTTTGTAACAGGGTCACTGCCTCCATGAGGAGTTCAGGTTAAACTTTTTTAAAAAAATCAAACCTATTAAGGTGTAGAAATATGTAGTTAATACAACCATCTTAACTCTGCTCAGTAGTCATGCCATGTAATAACCACACAAGAATGATTAATGCATAATAGGAATCAGAGAGGTAGCCGTGTTAGTCTGGAATTGCAGAAGTGACAGGGTCCTGAGGTACCTTAAAGAATAACTAAAGTATTGAAGCATAAGCTTTCGTGGGCTAATACCCACTGCATGCATCTGACGAAGTGGGTATTAGCCCACGAAAGCTTATGCTTCAATACTTTAGTTATTCTTTAAGATGCCACAGGACTCTTTGTCACTAATGCATAATAGTGTTGTAGTCCCAAATTAAATGAAAATGATTGATTTTAAAGACACATTCACTTTTTCCCCATTTTTAATTCTCTCAATATCACAGCAGAGCT
Source organism: Sternotherus odoratus (assembly GCA_032164245.1). NCBI lineage: Eukaryota > Metazoa > Chordata > Testudines > Kinosternidae > Sternotherus > Sternotherus odoratus. Next base: position 100,986,779 of record JAVMKO010000005.1, read on the forward strand.
GAGGTTGAATTAACACCTCTTAACATGCTTGGATTTCTTTTAAGTTGAACCATTAAACCTAAAAAAGTCTTCAAATGTAGCCAACACATGAGATTTCAGTTAATGCTAACACTATGGGATGCTTGAAAAATCTGTGTTTCACTGTTTAGATTATTCAAGACAAAAAACATAGTCTAACATAGAGTGCCAATTTTCTCAAAGGACTCATAATATGAACTTTAACCCCTAAACAAAGGAACCAAACTACTTGTAAAATCTTTAAAAATTCATTCTCTATTTAAAGAAGAAGCGCTGTAATTTTCAGGGAGGATACATTGTATTTTTCATATACAACAAAGGGATTGAATCCTTGCTTTAAGTGCAAAACTCAGCTCAACTTTAATTATGGCACCATGATTAGCATTTCTATAATTCTGGCCTGCTACTATGGTCTTAGTTGACTCATGTTCACCCCTCACAGATACTGATGAACGGTTTTCCTTTTTTACCATTCAGTATTTTCACTATTTGAGAGACCGAATAGCTTTAAAGATTAGCAATGAAACTTGAAGTCTTTCAACTGTAGGTCATGAGTATTGAACCTGGCTCAAGTTGCTAGGGAAAAAGTCTTTACTTTCTGTTGGCCTCTGGGGAGCCTCTGGGAGATGAGTGTCATTCTTAATATCCGTCTCACAAAACTCCCCATCATAGCTGGGGCTAACCCCTGTTGACACCCTCAGCGAAGAGGCTGGAGGGCAAATGGATGCGGAGACTGAATTACCCTCTCACCCTGAAAAGTAGTGAGGCCAAGGAATGTATGAAGCATGCTGAGACAATGGAGTGCATTAGAATGGTTGTACTTTGATTGCCTATTCTTATACTTGTGCTATGGACAAAGTAGGTCTCTCTACAGAGCTGTGGATTTGGAATCTTTCATCACCACAATTAACTTTATATCCTTAAAGAAAGAGGTTTCTGACTATTTATTCCTCTCATAATTTGCTTATTGTTGAGGGAAATAAATGTACAGCATTAGCCAGTGCCCGAGACTGCAATGCCAAAACGAAATTCATATAGTGGTAGTGCCTGTCTTTTATCTGTGTTTTTAGGTGGAATTGTGTGTGTGTGTCTGTCTGTGTGTGTGTGTGCGCGCGTATTGTGGTGAGTGAATTTTACCGTGGTTGTGGCCAGAACCCATTCAGAGAAGTGGCAAATATAGAGGGATTGATTGATATAACAAGGAATCATAGGACTAGCTTGTGGCTATAAAGACATAGCCACATATGTATCCACTATCATCAGCTGAATTCCAACAGTCAGTGCAAGTGAGGGTTACAGTCCCACCCTCATCCCATCCCTACCCCTTTGGTGGCTCTAACCTCCCACTAATGCAAGGACTATGATTGTGAATATAACTAGCCTCTGTGAAAGATCCTGTGGGATCAAGGTTTCTTGTGATTTCTCACAGCCTTTAGGTACCTGCCTGGGGCTAGTAACAATAGTCCATAAGGCATCAGATAGACACACATACAGTACAACTCCCCAGGGCTCTCTCTCTCTCCAGCAATTCTCTTGGTTGAAATAACTGTATAACTATAATGTATCCCCAGCAAGTGAAAATCAGCATCGCTTCACTGAAGTCAATGGAATGATACCCATATACACCAGCAGTGATTCTGGCCCCATAATTATGTGGCCCCATTTGCAACCTCCCACAACCCTTTTCATGCCACTGTTGTGCTTTTTCAGACATCCCCAACAACTCCCACTCACATGAAGCTTCCTCACGTGCATGACGTTTGACTGGCATTTTTGTTTGACTTTTATAAAGGGCCCATGTACCATTTGAAACATGTGAAATCACCTTGTGACAGCAGAATAGAGTGCAGTCTCTTTGATCTTTTCCTCCACTGAAAGGCTGCTGCTTGAAGACTTACTAAAACCATCCGTTTGTCATTTTTTTCAATTAATTTTTCCACTGCCAAAATGTTTCACTCCTGAATTATGCAACTTCTCTCTTTTTGGCCTCAGTTTTTACCTTCTGTCCTTGTTCATTGTGGGGATTTAATTATAATCACTTCATAATTACTGCCTTACTCGAACATTAATGGAGATCCCATCAAGTAATTCAATCCTCTTATTCAGCATGAAATTCAGCACATCAGAAATACATGTAGCCATTGGTTTTGCTTAAGGGGTCTATTGCTTCTGGCACTAAAAAAAAAAAAGTGGTTACAAGATTTTACTTGCCCCACCTCAGAGATTTGAAAGGTTTGGAATCCATATGGCTCACTTAGTACTTTCTCTGAGGTTCCTCGCTCCCAAATATGGAACTACTTTTCTTCTTTGCCCATTGCTCTGACCACCTCACCTTCCTCTTTCAATCTCTCCACTGGCTGCCATTATGGTAGAGTCATGCTTCTTGACCTCGCCTACGCACAATTGCCGGCTATCTCCACCACCACATAGGTGCCCTTACCTCTTTTCTCACTGTGCCCTGACTCTCTTTACTCCTTCAGTGATGTCTGCCTCAGTGCTCCATTTGACCACTTCTTGGAATCTTCCCCTATTTCCCCGTGCACAAAATGCTGTTCCAAAGCTAGTACTTCAGGTCACTACCCTCTCCTCATTCATATGCCTCCTCAAGATCTATTTTACCTTGCTTATATTGGAGCAAGTGATTCATGAGCAAAAGTTATTTGAAAAGACAGAATAAAACCTTGCTCATTAGTAAATGCCCTGTGATGAGCCTGTGGATCAATGAAAATACTCTTAAATCTAATTGCAGTCCAGTCTCCTCTCCTGCCGCAACACGATTGTTGTGTTGCAACTTTATCATGCTGGAAGGACATTGCGTGAGGCCATAAAGCATGTCTAAATGCACATTAAATAGTTACATGCTCTTGGGTGCTGAGGCCAAATGAGAATTATTATTGATTTTGTTTTACATTCTAAATAGATTTGAATCATCAATGTTTTAAAATGTAAGGGTTGGGAAAATCCAGCACAGTTGCTAAGCAAAATGCAGTGGCCAACCCAGCGTTCATGAGGAGATGAGCACTGACTAGAGGAAGGTGCAAGGGTGAGCAAGATGTGAATATAAACAGAACAGTAATGAGCCCAGGTAACAATCATCACCTTGAGTATCACTAGGGATTGAACCTGGGACTTTCAGGACTGAAAGCATGAGGTTACACAGCTTGAGATAAAATGTAAATGGGGAGGAAGTAGTTAGGGTTCTAGGATTCAGGTTCGATTCAACTGCACCACTACAGACTTCCTGTAGTGGGAAAGTCACTTGGTTTTTCCATCCCTCAGTCTCCCCATCTGTAGAACAGGTATAATGGCCAGCACAGGCTCCAGGCACCAGCCATGGAAGCATGTGCATGGGGTGACACATTTTAAGGGTGGCATTCCAGCCAATCTTAGGGTGGCACATTCCAGATGCTTTTTTTTTTTTTTTTGCTTGGGGCAGCAAAAAGGTTAGAGCCTGCTCTGATAGTAGCATTGTCCTACTTCACACGTGTGTTGGGAGGGTAAATACATCAATGATTGTGAGGTGCTCCCATATTACAGTAAGTAAATCTTCCAGCTGGGAGCTGCAATGAGCATATAACCCCTGTGACTCTGGTCATGTCTACACTACCGGCTAAATTGGCACTGTGGTGATCGATGCAGCCGTGTTGATTTAGCGAGTCTGGTGAAGACATGGTAAGTTGATGGGAGAGTGCTCTCCCATCGATGTCTGTACTCCACCCCCTCCAAGAGATGGAAGCTATGTCAAGGTGAGAGTGTCTCCAATCGACATAGTGGGTGTAAACATCGCTGTAAGTCAACCAAAGTTACCTTGACTTCAGTTACATAACTGACGTAAATGAACGAGTGTAACTTAGATCGACTTAGTTGGGGTTGGTCCTGCTTTGAGCAGAGGGTTGGACTAGATGACCTCCTGAGGACATCCCTGATAGTCTATGATTCTATGACTTACAGCGTTAGTGTAGACCAGACCTCGGACACAGTTTTGGGACTCACAACACACTGATCAGTGTGTTACACTTTCAAGGTCCCAAGAAGCTTCTGAGGTAGAGTTGATATTTTAAAAATTATAGACTGAAATGAAACATAAACCAAAACAGACAGGAAAAAACAGTTTCTAGTCATGGCACTCTGCTGGAGATGGAAAAGTAATTGAGTCAAAGCTCTTGGATGTCAGTGGGAGACTTTTTGTTGACTTCACTGGGCTTTGGATCAGGCCAAAAAGTCTCCAAGGCGTGAGCGCTCTTTTGGATTTGCCAAGGTGGCCAAGTACGATCATCTTTCCAAGGATGAAATGTCTCTAGCCAGAACATCCTTTCCAAATGGTCTCCAACCTAGCTCCCGGCTTCATCCTCTTTGGATTGCCTTGGTGGCACAGAGGGGATGGGGTGCTGCAGCTGGGGTTCCCCCCCCCCCGGAAGGAATTCCTGGATGGTGTCAAACAGGACTAACACCATCCCTCTCCCTGGGCACGAAAGTAGCTGTGGCACTTTGCCCCACTGCCTCTGCTGCCGGCAGAGTAGTCTTTAGAAGGCTGTTTTGCTGAGAAACTTTAGACCAGCCTTTATGGACCCTTTAGGGACCACCAGGGACTGGTTTGGTCCATGTTTGGCCTAGGATCAGTGGAGCAGAAAGGTGAGCTATATTTTTCCTTCCAACCAACCTCATTCTCTGTGTTGAATGCAGCTCAGCAGTACACATGACTCTGATCATCTGTAGACCTGATATATGATATATATATATAGACCTGAGATATGAACAAATTCTAGACACAGAGAACTAGATGAGATCGCCAAGAGAAGGGATACTGAGTGTTAACAAGTATTTGTAACATTCCTTCTCTAACTAAGCTTTCTTCCGTGGCCAGAATATTTTTGACAAGATGAATTATTGAAATATGCCATTTTGTTGATGCTGAAATGTTTCATGGAGACATATGTTTCATGTAAGTTTTTTGGCAGGAAGAGTTCTTTGTTAAAGGGCTCTCTGATCAGTTTTGACGAGAGAGAGAGAGAGAGAGAGAGAGAGAGAGAGAGAGAGAGAGAGAGAGAGAGAGAGAGAGAGAGAGAGAGAATGGAAAAACTCAGATTGTGATGCTTTAACAAAACTCTGCTTCACAAAAAAACATTCCAAAAGTTTCGCTTTTGTTTTTGAAATCTCAAAGGTTGCTATGAAGTGGAATTGTCACTCTCTCAACTCCTCTACATATTACCAAAGCCTTTTCGCTAGTTGCAGCAATGGATTTTTCTATATAATGTGTTTTATTTTCATACATGCTCTGGGCTGTTTGGCTTTCTACATACAGTAGAATAGTGTAAAGCGAGGGTATAGTTACAATCTTCTTTGATTGCATTTTTACAGGAAGCCTCCCTGGGGGTGTCCAAAAAGGTATGGCTGCTTGTTACGAGTTGATCTGTTTGCTTCTCCTTTGATGGGACAAACTGGAGAGTGTTTGAACCGCAGACCCAGCACCTAAGAGATCCTCTTGCTTCAAGTTTGACAAGCCAAGGAGTTTGCCCTGTGGCATAACCTTTGTGTTGTAACTGTCCATTACCATTTTCAAGGTCATCAGGGTGAACACAGAATGGATGGAAGGTTGAGGTGACTGTGAGAGAAAAGTCCTTAACACTGGGACTGAACCATTAAGTGAGCAAATTATACAGAAGCACTAAATTGGCAACGCGCTTCCTAAAATGGATGTGGCTTATGTTTGTTGCCTGCAGCATTTCAACACAAGGTAAAGTGCAAAAAATTACCTCTTATGTTTATGACTTTAACTGAGGTAGCCTACATATTAGCATGGGAAATAGAAAAGCTAATTTTTCATGAACAATTTGTAATGGTATTCCCTCCAGGACTTCATAGGAAAGAAATAATTTTTCATTTCAAAGCTCTTCTCCATATTACTGTAGCATGGCTGGGCTTTACAAAAAAGCCCATTATTCATTGAAAGTGAATGAGACCTTTTCTAGTTCAAAAAAAAAAGAAGTGGAGAAATATATATATTGGTATACAAAATGAGAGACCTACCTTGAGGTAATAATAACATGTGTCTGAACTGCGTGTCAGACTTGGCTTACTAATTATCCAGCCAAAAGATGGACTTGGAGTTTTGTAAATGGAATAACTTGAGAATAACTATTGTATCCACCGAGAAGAGTGTCTAGCTTGTTATTTATAAGAGAAATGGGGATGGACTGAATAACTTTCCAGTTTCACTTTAAAATTACGTGAACCTTGGCTTGAGATCTCATGAAATCTCTGAAAGTGAACAGAATGAGACCTGCTCTGTACTCGTCTGGGAGATCCCTTAAGACAACACGGGACACTGATCTTTACAGTTTTGGTTCTGGGGGTAGATCCAAAATTTAGCAGGTCCTAGTTCCGAATCAGTACAAATCTCAGCTATTTTCATAGGATATTACTCCAAAATAGTTGAGATCCCACAGGATTTCTGCCATTTAGCAAGATTTTGCAAGAACAGCTCATGAGACTTTTGGCACCATCAAATTTAACCCTGAATCCTACTCCTGACTTGAACTCAAACCCAAGTTCTTTCCATGCCAGGATCCTTCTATAGTCTCATTGGCCCATCTCCAATTTTTATCATTTTACAAATGTCAAAATGGAAGAAAAAATAATCCTGTCAGAGCCATATAAAATCTTTATCTAAAGTACTTATATTACTCCATTAGTATCTGAGCATCTCAGGCCCTTTATTGTACCCATCCTCATAACACAAGCTTCTTCTAGCCCTAGACCCATCTATATGGGGTCAGCTAATATGGAAAGCTAAGTACTATTATCCCAGTATACAGATGGTGAAGTGAGGAACCTAGGAATTGCCAGACTGGATCAGACCTAAGGTCCATCTAGTCTGTTATTCAACAGATGTTTCTGAGGCAGGCACAAGAACCCCACAGTAGGCAGCTGTGCAGTAATTTGCCCTCCACATTATGTCTCATGATCATCCTACTTTCTAGTGTTAATGGAGGAACGGAGAGGTTAAATGACTTGCCCCGAGTCGCACAGGGAGTCTGTAGCAGAGCGGGCAATTGAACCCAAGTTCTAGGTTAGTAATCTAACCTCTGTGCCATCCTTCATCTCTTTCCTCATATGTTTGCATCGCTCTCTCTCTCTCTCTCTCTCTCTCTCTCTCTCTCTCTCTCTCTCTCTCTCTCTCTCTCTCTCTCTCTCTCTCTCTCTCAGAATTTGACCCTTATTCAATATGTAATACACAAAATATTGAAAACTAAAAAAAAAAAAACCCAACCCAACCCACCTAAAAGGAACAGAAATGAATTACTTGATCTCATTCGAGTGCCCGGTGAACAGGTGTCCAGGGAACAGAAGCCACCAGTACATTAAATTGTTCCTGTAACAAAGACAATTCTTTCCTGAGGGAATATTCAGGCTCCAGGACTAAAGGCTGTCCTAGCAGGTGAGGCAATCACTGTGGTATCTGGGTACCCCTTGAGGAGATGCCAAATAGACTGATCTGCCCTCTCATCCCCTAACGGTGCTTCCTTCAGAACAGTGCCCAGGCACAGTGATAAGTGGTTGTGGGGAGGAGTCACCTCTTTGACCTTTCTGTGCCTCAATTTACTCATCTGTACATTGAGCATAATATTCAGCTCCACCATGGAGAGTGGGGATGCCTAATTAATGCATGTAAAATGCACTGAGATTATCAGAGGATGCCAAATACAGTATTATTATTAATAATACATATTTATGGCTGTTAAACTCTTTCCCAGCTTCGTGGTAATTAGCTGCTCTGGTTTATTATTCTGTTTCTGCATGTATCACCCCCGTTCCAGTAATTTCCTAGCAACGAAGCTCTAGTCATCCAGAGTCATGCTCCAGTTCTAGTAATATAGAGCCCAGATACTAACGTCTTTACTTAGGCAAAGCTCCCATTAAAACAGTAGGAGTTTTGACTGAGTGAAAACTGAGTAAGGACCTCATAATTTGGAAAAATAAAACAAAATATAGTGAGCTTTGATAGTAAGAACCATGGCCTAGATCCTCAAAGATATTTAGGTGCCTAGCTCCTGTTGAAATCAACAGGAATTAGGTGCCTAAGTATCTTAGAGGATGTGGGCCTATTAACCTGATTATCCTCTGGCACTCTGTAACCCTGCGGCAACTCATCCCCGCTGGCGCCTCCTGCTGGTCGTCCGGGGAAATAGCTCACCAGCCTCGAGAGCGCCCTCTTCAGGCCGATTTCCCGCTCACTGCTGGCCCCGTGTCCCTCCTGGACCCCGGTGCCCTCTTCCACTGGGGTGCTGCACCCCTGCAGTGCCCCACAAATCTCAGAGTTTCTCCTCCCTGGGGAACCCCCACCCCCTATCCCCACCTTGCCTCAGTCTAGGCAACTGCCAGTCACCACTTGCCCCCATTCTCTGGGGCAGACTGCAGTATCATTGCCATTCATCACAGGCAAGGGGGGTTTGGACCTGCTGCCTCTGCCTACCCTTGGGGCTGCCCCCTGCACCCCCAGTACCTATTTGGCCATAGACTAGGCCAGGCAGCCTGGGGGGGTTCCGGGTCAGAGCTCCACAGCCCTGCTATCCTTCCCCCAGCCCTGTCCTGCCCTACTCCTGGTGCCCTGCTTGGCTCCAGCAGCCAGGTCCTCCCTCTCCAAAGGCTGCTTGCCTCCAGCCCACTGCCCTCTTATAAGGGCCAGCTGGGCCCTAACTACATTAGCCACAGCTGTGGTCAGCTACCCAATAAGCTGACCCAGCTGTCCTTAATCTCCTTCCCTGCTTCAGGCTTCTCCCAGGGATGTTTTAAGCCCCTCTGAACAGGAGAGGGTGCTCACCCCGCTACACACTCCTCATACACCATTGCACCCCGTTGACTTCAGTGGAGTGACTGTCTAATTTGCAGTGATATAAGTGTGAAGACAATCACATATACACACATATAGGTATATACATGGCTTAAATTGATGTAACTCTGAGACATCAATCATAAGTCTCTGCCTCTGAAATCATTATTGACCTCAGCGACTGTCGAAGCACTTGGAACTGGCAAATTGCTGTCTGACAAATGCTAAAGCGGAGGGAGTCTAAGCCAAGGAGCTCAATGTCTCTTAAGAATCTCAGATGAAATCATTAGGCCCTTTTGTGCTGACTGACAGGCTAAATGGAACCAACTTGGGAAACAAAGATTTACTCCGATAAAGAACAAGCAGCTGAGGAAACACTTGACTAAAATCTGCAACACCCCTTTCGTCTGAAGATTCATGTGAAGATTGGATACTAAAAAAAAAAAGCAAAACCTGAGAATGGCCAAAAAGACCATCATGGGCCAAACCAGCAGACTTCAGACAGAGACATTATTATTAATTATTAATTATTATTATTAACTAGCCTGAGGACAACTGGGACTGTTACTAAAGACTGACACAGGGTGGGTGAGGTGATATCTCTTACTGGACCAACCTCTGTTTGTGAGAGCGACACACTTTTGAGCTTACACAGAGCTCTTCTTCAGGTCTGGGAAACTTATTAAGGCCTGGTCTACACTAAAGAGTTAGATTGACTTCAGACAGCTTATGCTGACCTAGCTCTGTAAGCATCTACACTAAACTGTAGCTCCCACCAATGTAAATCACCCACTATATCGACTTAATAACTCCACCTCTGCAAGAGGCATAGCGCTGAGGTCGGTGTACTTAGGTTAACACAGTGTAGACATTGTGTTGCTTACATCGACTGTTGCTGCCTTTTGGAAGCCATCCTACAATGCTCCACACTGACAGTACAATCCGTGCATGTGTTCCTGATGAGGATGCATACTACCGAAACAAGGAGTGTAGTGTGGACATGCAAACGCAATTTAATTACTGCAGTGGCTGAATCAGGAGGTAATGGTTGATGTAATTTTGTACTGTAGATTTGCCCTCAGAGTATCAATGCTATAAGGTGGAACAGACTGTTTAGCATAAGTAGTTAACACATATTTCATGAGACCATTCAAGGTGAAGTGGCTTGTTAACACCCCTCTAGTTATAGGGAGGAAAGGATGGGTGGGGGTGGGGGGAAGCAGCTGGGGGTGCAGTTGACAGAGTGTTATAGATTGTTGTAATAAGCCATAAATCCAGTGTCTCTGTTCAGACCATGATTTTTTAGTGTCTGGTAAAGTGATGAATTTAAGCTCTCGGGCTCATCTTTTGGAAGTGTTGTGCAGGTTTCCTCTCAGGATGAGGACTCCTGGGTCAGCTTTCGAATGATCCTTTCTGAAAAGTGGTCCCCCGCAGTCGATGTGGTATGGTTGTCTTTTGTCATTTTCCTGAGTGAGTTCATTTGAGAGTGAGGTGATTATCTGGCTTCACCCACATAGTTGAAATTATGTGAACTCGAAAGCTTGTCTCTCTCCCTGCAACGGAAGCTGGTCCAAGAAACAATATTTCCTCACACACCCTGTCTCTCTAATATCCTGGGACCGACACGACTACCCCAACACTGCATATTAGTAAAGCCTGTACAGGCAACCTTCTCCAGGGCATGGGGCGGCCGATCTCCTCCAGTTGGCCTTGTTAGCCGAATCCCAGTGCTGCCAATTAGTCTGGGAAATGACATGGCAGACTTGCACTGAATCAGCAAGAGGGGGCCCCTTAGAGGTGAAGAGGGTGAGAAGAGAAAGCAACAGACTCTGCATGGCTGATTAGTTAACCCATGGCTAATCAAGCAGTCCTTACCCTGGCCAAAGCCTACAATGACTGCTCTGCATCCCACCAAACGGATCAGGGAGCTGCCTCCTTCTATGGCGACCCCATAATTTTCCTGATTAGACGCCAAATACCACCACTAAGCCCAGTAATGGCAGGGTGAGACAGCATCCACTCCATCTGCCTTTAAATCGTTGCCTTCATAATTGCTCTGACTTGTAAAGATACTGGCCTTAAGTTTAACTTCAGAATCAGCAGAAAACAGCCGTTTTCCATTTTCAGGCAGGCACAATGAGTGATTGGAATAGGTATAAAAATCACTTCCTGCTTTATGATGTGTGGATTAATGAAAGTATTAAACCATTCTAAATTATTTCCACTGTAGCTTGAAAGAAATAAAACCTCTCTGTCTTAAATTACAGAGATTTAAAACTTTGCAAGCTCATCAAAAGTGAATGGGCAACAAAAAGGGGCAAGTTTATAACCGCTTATGGATCACCTTAATTTTTTTAAACATTCATCATTTTTTCTGGTTCATTTCTGTTAGTGTTTCCCATAAGCTTTGAGAAATGCACTAATTTCTCCAGAAAAGAAGAGTAAATATGGTCAGGCTAATATGCTTTTATGGAAGTGCTAGGATTTTCCTATTTTATTAGCATTTTGCACTGTTAATTTTATGTCACTTACATTGTTGTCTTTATTGCTTATGTCTCCCAGACTCAAAAAGCATTATTTACTGCATTCAGAGATTGGCGCTGGAGCTGAAATAAATTGGTCAGAGTTAGGTGGAAGGTAGAGTGATGTGGTGATGATTTGTGTGAGTGTCCAGATGTATGTGTTCATTCATGGATGTGTTTGTGTATGTGTGTTCATAGGAGGGTGTGGTTGTATATAGTTTGTTTTTATTTGTGAATTAGTATGTGTTTTCACATGGGTGTGTGTCCATGTGAGGATTTGCTTGTCTGTGCATGAAGGTGTGTGTGTGTTTGTTTGTTTGTGCATGAATGTGTTCACGTCTCTGTATTTGTTGATTAATTTGTGTGCATTTGTGCATGAGTGTGTATGTCCATGCGATGGGCTATTTCTTTGAGTGGTGAAGGTTTGTGTATTTGTGCATAGTTGTATGTATTTTTGTGTGAGAATGTTTCTTTGTGCATGTGAGTGTCTGGTAGAGGTCTGCATCATAAAATTCAAGTAAAATCAGGCCCGGGATTTTTTTCCACATGGGAAGACCTTTGGATGGTGCTATTTATCCAAGAGCTCTTAATTTGACACTGGATGGTCAAATGTTCCTCTTGCCCCAGAATGCTCTACCATACACAGGCAATGGTCTGCTCACAAAAAAAAGTTTGATTAACTTCTTCCTCTCCATATACTTCTGTTTTCACCTCTCCATGCATTTCTTAGTATTGGGTGGGAGGTAAGCAGGCAGCTTTCCCCTCCCAGTATGTGGAGATGGGTTTTTCAATCATGATACTGCTATTGGCCACCTGTTTCACCATCCAATTTACATCTCCTGTCACCCAAATGCCAGAAATAGTCTCCAGGGTACAGAGGTTTTTTGGACTATTATCCTGACTAGAACTAGGCCTAAACCACCCCCAGTCCTATAGGACAAAAGCCTAATGGGAAGCAATTGTCTCAAGTAAAATTGCATTCCATTTTGCTTATTTTGCCTTATACTCCATTTTGCTAACTTTGAATTAGTAAGAAGAAATTGTAGCCTTGAATTAGTAAGACAAAATTGTTCTGAGTTTATTTTTTGCAGATTGTGTTACCTTTGCCCATCCAAAAGCAACTGCTATAAGCGGGGGGTGGGGGTGGGGGGGAGACAGCTCAGTGGTTTGAGCATTGGCCTCCTAAACCCAGGGTTCAGTCCTTGAGGGGACCATTTACAGATCTGGGGCAAACAAAAAATCTGTCGGGGACAGTACGTGTTCCAGCTAGTGTAGGCAGGGGACTGGACTTTGATGACTTTTTAAGGTCTTTCCAGTTCTAGGAGATAGGTATATCTCCGTTTATTAAATTATTATTACATTTTAAATTTTGTTCTTAGGAGGATGGAAGTTTTATGTCTGTAATTGCCTTATTTATTGTTTGGTGTGAGTGAAGAATGTATGGTAATTAACTGAGAAAGGACAACTGATGGTCAAAAAGGGAGTGGAGAAGTCAAGAGGCACCAACTTTATTATCAATCACCCGGATGGCAGATTGACGACCCTAAAGCAAAGGCATACACCCCTAGGATGAGATAAGGAGTTGAGCCAAAGGAACAAGATAAAAACCAGCTGCGGATACTCGAAATAATAATGCTAATTAAGAGAAAACTTGAATACATCGTAACTGACAGCTCCGGTGTAACGCAGCAAGGTCCATAGACTTGTATGGGGAGTTATCGCTATAAAAGAAGGGTGTATTGCCTTGGGACTTTGGGTTCGTTCTGTATCAACATCGGAGCTTCGAACACATTTGACAGAGGCCTGGCTCCTCTCCCTCATGTACAGTTTCAGCTGGCCACTGGAACTGACCAAGAAACACTAAGGTCTGGTAACTATAAAATCCATCTGCAAAACCTTTTGGGGGTGTGTGTGTGAATGAAAGCATGTGCTTAAATTGTACTCTCAATAAACATGGTGTATTGCCCTATCCCCTTTAAAAAGATTCCACGTGCTTCTCATAAGAATAACAGTCCCCCAGACTTTCCCCTAGCAACATAATATGATGAAATTATGATATTCAGGTCCATGAAGACCTGAATGTTTGAATTTTAGTTGAGCAAACTTAAACACAGTGGGTTTTGAACTGATTCATATTCTCTTCAGACCATTCACCCAGCTGTAATCAATAGTTCAGATGTCATCTCAGCAGTAATGGCAAACGCTGTCTATTAACGGGCATATAACCTCATTCCCACCCAGCACTCTCCAGGCAACTTTTTTTTTTTTTACAAATACTTGCTAGCTATGATGTTCCTATCACTGCTCCAATACATTTGAAGGTCTTTGCCAAGCTCTATTGACACTTCATAATGCTCCACGTGGATATATTGAGTGTTCCCTTATAGCAGCTGCTTTTGGAGAGGCAATTATTTCATTAATGTCTCTCAGCACCACATGAGTGTTCAAGCACAAAGGCAAACCTACTGAGGTCAGCACAATCCCACTGTGGTATTATTTGATGTACTGTGTAGTCTTAATAATAGAACGACAGACTAACTACTCTATCACAGGGTAAACAGATTCTGGCTCCATCCCTTCTCACCCTGGTCCATGCAGCTCCACCATTTCAGAGACAAATCCCTTCTTAAAAAATCACAATGGAGTTGACGGAATACATATTAAAGGCCAGTCAGCAACTGATATGAAACACCATTTTCCTACTGGTCCAATTGATGCTTGTGCTGTAGATTAGAATTTAAGAAGATAACTTTTAATGGTTTAAAAACGTTTTTTTGGTCATTTTTAAATATTTGTAACTGATATACGACAGAGATGAACTTACATAATTAACTTAGTGGGAGTGGTATTTGGACAACAGCGACAGTCTGAGTTTACCACTGAGTCAGGTCATCCAGATTATGTAGCATTGCAGGGAGGTGGAGTGGCAAATGGGTCAGCTGTATGCAGACATCTGTGCACCAGGCTCTGACCGGGCCAGCGTATCTGGATAAGGGAGCATGGTATCTGTGACTAGTGATGGTTGAAAAATAGTTTCTTCCATGGAAAATTTTGAGATAAACAGAACGGAATAAAAACTAAAATATTTTGGCCAAAAATGGAAATAGTTCTATTAGTGAAAATTGTCTGCTTTTGATTTGTAGAAAAACTGAATGTCTGGAACCCAAAATATTGCCAGAGGGCTTCATGGGAGTTGTAGTTAGAGGGATTCATGCTCTTATTCTCCACTAGGCTACACTACTTTCTATTATTTTAGTGAAGGAAGTGGTATGGCATGGGAGTCCTTGGCCATGGTGCATTGTGGGACTGGTAGTCTGGCCAGACAGCCTGGCCCATAAAGAGTTTGGATGCCTCATGCCTCCAGTCTCATCAGCACCATAAGGTACCACAACACCATTGGTGAGTCAAAATACTTCAGTTTGGGGGCATTTGTTTTTCCCATTAAATACTGAAATCAAAAGCAGACACTTTTCACAAAAACCGATTAAGTCAACCCCCCAATTTTCCATTGAACAGTTTTGCTGGAATTTTTTTGAGCAGCCATATCCATGACCCTGTAGATCGAGCGCTCAGTCTGCATAGAGGATGTGGAGTGGCAGCATCAAATGAAATGAATAGATAGCAGATTTAAACAAATAAAAGGAAGTATTTCTTCATACAACGCACAGTCAACCCATGGAACCCTTTACCAGAGGATGCTGTGAAGGCCAAGACTATAATTGGGTTTGAAAAAGAACTACGTTCCTGGAGGATAGGTGAAAGGAACTGCTCCCCCCAGAAGGGTAAAAACAGTCACACAAGAACTTGATCAAAGCACATGATGTTTAAAACCTGCTTTCAGTCACCATAGGCAGGCAACACTCTTCCTTCACATTATTTTAGCATATTACTAATGCAGTTGAAGCAGGAAATAATGGAATATGGTACATTATTTCATGTAAGGCCAGGTCCCTTGGAGTAGAAGAAACTTGCCCCTCACAGATAGTACAGTGGGGGAACATTTTAAGTGTCCAACAATCGTATTCTCCTGGGAGTGGCAGGCAACCCTGTTCAAGACCTCGCAACATTACTTGACAGTCTATCCGAGTCAGACAGGAATCAGTAGTTTTCTTATTCATGCAGGAACCAATTTTATGGCCCATTATATAACTCCATGTGTTCAATCCTATTCAGCCATACTTTATGTAGATGTGCTTTACTGTACACTGGTCAGTAATTTTTTTCTTTGCTGTCCACTTTGGACTACAGTAATCTGTCATGAGTTTATAGCAGCACCCCCTCGCTGTCAGAATAGAGGCTGCAGTATATATATGTAATCTGTCTGTAATTTGCTCAGGACTGATAATAAACCTTTTATATGTGCTACTCTAAGACAAAGATAAAGTAGTTTATAAGGCTAAGCCAGTTTCTTCTGAGTCAATATATTTTGTGGCAGTGACATCACATTTGGCTCAACCAAGGGCCATATTGGCAAGTTGCCAGGTGCCTGGATGCTGCATATAGTATGGATAAGTAGGAGCAGGTAAAAGCTAGTCTCATTTTTGAAGGTATAAACTACCTCAAGGGACTACCGCTCCCAGAGTGCAGTGCTCCATCTTGCTCCGATTTGGAAGAATACAAGCATGATCCACATAATATAAGGGAACCTGTAGGCTGTAACATGATTAGCTCTGTAGTCTCCATGGCCCATGTATACCATATCATAGTAGGCCTAATCAAAAAACCACTTAAATCAATGGAAAGACTCTTACTGAACTGAATGGGCTTTGAATCAGGTCCACAGTCAACAGACAAAATTTTAGGCTCTGAATGCCCTCCCATGGAAGTCAACAGGAGTTGAAGGTCCTGAATGTCTCTCAGAAAATGCTCATTCTGCTGGAGAATCACGGCCTTATCTCTTACTAGAGATGGTACCAACAGCACATTGCGTGTCAGGATCTGAAGCTGAGACAAATGCCTGCTGTGTAGCTTGACTCAGAGCTGAGGGCCAAACTTCACTGTCATTGGGGATACTTGGATCAGAGGGGTTTGGTTCAAGCACCTCTAGTTCTCAGGGTTATCACAGTCTAACGTTTAGCAATCCAATGTTATTTCTGTTCTCTCTGCCTAAGGGCCATTTATTCCTAGAGTTCCTACTGTGGAAGTGAAAAAATTCCAGTCTGGGATTCACTGATGACTGTCATAGGTCAGTGGTAATTAGCTTGGGAGACATACAATAGTGTCATGAGATAGAAGACACGCGTCTTCATTTATTGAGGTTAACTTGTGAAATTAAGTTAATTTGCAGTTTATAGCCCTTGACCATTATGAATTGCCCCATGCAGAAAAATAATTGCCGCTGGCATAATAATCATGGCTTTGCCGTAGTGTAAATCATTTGTTCTTTTCACCTTGCTCTACCTGTCAGCATGCCTTCTGCTTTTTATGGGCACTGTAGGTAAAATTCATCCCTGTCCAGAGGGCCCATAAAAGGCCTATGAAAATCTCTTTAGTCCCAGTTAAATCCTCAAAATAAGGCTTCATGCTCATAAGCCTAGCGCTGTGTTCCCACGCACAGGGCAGCATACAACAGACCCTGCTGAGTCGCTAGCCTGCCAGTTTCTGCATCACACAGATAAAAATGGGAAATGCAGGGGCTGACATGGCCTATTGGAACGAGCAAGGGATTTTGTTACATCACTGGTTTCTTTGACACTTTGACAGGTCACTTAGTCACCCATGCGGATGTATGTAATTACTCCCAGGAAGTGATTGCCAAGGTTCTCGGTATTGATATTCACTCTGGCATTCTGCTGGGCTTTTTCTTTTTTTATACATATTATTCCCCCAGTGACTTCAGTTGACTCATCAGCCTTGTGCAATTAGTGCTCTAAGAGGGATGACTGGGAATCTCTAATGTGAAGGGGGCTCACCTCTGAGCACACAGAGCGGAGAAAGACGTCTTTTTGACAGACTTTGGGAGAGATTCTACCTCCTGCTCTGGTCCCTATATACCAGTCCCATGGTGAAAAGGGGCTGTGTTCGTGGCACAACCTGTCGGGGAGAATTAGTAAAGAGAAAGCACTCTGCAGGTGTATCTCACAGGTCCCTCTCTGTGCCCCTCTAGCCGAGGATATGAGTCTGCTATAGCCCCAGCTCGAGAACTTTAGCTTAAGCTGCAGCAGCTCACACTTTTAGCTCTGGAGGTCCCTGGCTGCAGTCCCAAAGATGGTGGCCATCAGATAGACCAATAGAAATGATGCTATGCGGTCCATTTTACAAGCCCCAAGTGCAGAGGAGAAAGAAGGGGGTAGACTCAGGGGAGCAGGGGGCGGGTTTCTAGTGCTCAGCACAACAGGGATTCTGGGTTGTGCTGGAACTCATAGAAAACCCTCAGGCAGCTACCTTAAGTTAGAGTCCCAACTGGCTTCTAAATGCTCACAAAGAGTATTGGTCTAAGAGCAGCACAGATCCACTCGGCGCTTTCCAAAACCCTTCAAGCGCACGAGGCTTGTTGCTTGCATTCATTCATTCAAAGCCTGTTTCCTTCATCTTTGCTCTAAGACACACCTTACATTTCAAGATGCAGCAGCTACCTGGTGCAATTCTAAGGCCTACGATATGCAAGATGCCAGTCCAGAATAGATGATCCTAGTGGTCCCTTCTGACTTTAAAATCGATGACTAAAATTCATACGGAACTTTAGAGCCAACTAATATGGGTGAATTTAATAAAGAGCTGGATAATCAAACACCCTGTCTCAGATCATACTCTGGTTGATCCCACCTGTATAGCCTCGCTGAAATAGCCAGACGCATTGCTGGATTTTCTTGGAAGCATCAGTCCTTGTCCATTGCCATAGGCAGGATATCCGAATAAATGGACCAACAGTTTGATATGATAACGTGTACTGCACGCACCAGTATTCCAAGATGCAGATGCCTTTGCGGACTTGAGATAAAGATGGCAGTTACTGCTGCTAATTATTTGAATGTATTTTATACAGCGGGAAGTGAAGCTATTTTGTTCTTTAACCCCGGTGAATGAAATCACAGTAGGCGTCCATTGCAAAAGGTGGGCATCAGTTAAAAATAAAAGTCCCTCTATCATTAAATCTGAGGTTCACGAGCATGGTTTGCGATAAAATCCTGCAAGAGGTCTAGTTCCTCTGGCTAAGGGTGCTGAGCACCTCTTGCTAGATATTAAGTCTCATTGGGCGTTAGTGGTATTTGAGGTTACTCACGACCTCTCTTGGCTTGTAATTGCTTTTTATAAAGAAGTTTGGCATATGGAAATGTGTTGGAGACTGTAGCAGATTGGGTACTCACCGGCGCGGTGCGTCCCGCTGGTCTTCCTGGAATTAGCTCCATTACAGCATGGAGTGCCCCCTGCTGGACAATGTCTCTCCTGCCTCAGGCCCCAGTGTTCCTCCTGGACCTCGGTGCCCCTTACCTTGGGGTTTCACCCCACGGCAGTCCCCACACTCTGGGTCTCCCTTCCCAGGGGAATCCCCAACCCTCTATACGCACCTTGCCTCTGTGGCTACTGCCAGTAGACATCTAGCCATCATTTTCTGGGGCAAACTGCAGTCTGAAATGGCCACTCATCACTGGCAAGGGGGTTGGACCATCTCCCTAGGCCTTTACTAAGCCCTCTGGCAAGGGGGTGGGACCATCTCCCTAGGCCTTTACTAAGCCCTCTGCCTGGGGAGTCGCTAGGCTGGAGCTCCCTAGCTCCTCTTGCCCTTCCCTAGCACTGCTCTGCTTGAGGTAGCCTGTGCTCCCAGGCAGCTAGGCCCCAGCCTTGGAGTAAGACTCTGTGACCCAGCTCCTCTCTTAGCCTTTGTATCAAGAGCCAGATGTATCCTGATGGGGTATGGCCACAGCTGTGGCTGCCTCCCCAGTCAGCCTTTAACCTTTCCCTACGAGTGGGGTAACTGCCCTGCTACAGACCTACCGTCAGTCTCATAATGAAACAACAATCATTCCTGACTGAAACTCCCACTGCTAATCCACATCCCATCCCTTTAGTGCTGGTTGAAAGATTGATTGGTGTGACACATTGATGTGATCGCTGTCAGCTGGACCATCCGCCGAATGGGTAACGGTAAAAATCAGGCACCGTGCTGAGATGCAAGCTGCTCTGACATGTTTTTAATTGAGGCCACAGTAATTGCTTTGCAGGGGAAGAATTAAGCTCTGCTGGCTGGCGGCAAGCTCTTCTGGAGACCGCAGAGATTCAGCAGCATGATATGGGACTGGAGGGCTGCAATTTTTTAAAAGTCTGTTTTGTACAAAAGGTTGCAGCAGTGACAACTGGGTCAAGTCATGGGCTCTGCTCTCTGTAACTAGGGCCAAAGTTTTCAAAAGCCTCTAGTCATTTTGCGGACCTCCAGTTTTGTTTGCCCAACTGCCAGGACCTTGTTCAGAGGGTGGGTGCTCAGCAATTTCTGGAAATCAGGTCTCTTTAAGGTATCTCCTGTTGGGCACCCAGAAACTCAGCTGCCAAAAATCACTGGCATCTTTTAAACAAATCTTGGCTTTAGATCTATGTGATTTTAAGAGCACGTACACTGGTGCTTAAACTTAAGCCTGTGCTTTGTTTAATTGGGCTCCCAAATGCACATTGACTCACTTAGCATATTTCAGTTCTGAAAGTCTGATTTCTCTAAAGCATTTGCTTCCCCGAGGTTTTCTTTGGAAGATGCATTAAAGTTTGTACAATACATGGGAGACTTGCCATTGACTTAGTGGACTTTGGATCAAGGCTTTGAAGATCTTTGAATGGAAGGTGCTATGTGGGTGGAAAATGCTTTATTATTATTTATTATAGTGTCATTGTACCTCTGTGGGTCGCAACTGAGACTACCAATTTCAGGACAAACTGCTGAGGAAAAGGGCAGACACACTTCAAAACTGGTGATAATTCTCCCATAAGATATACCAAACCAGCAACAAAAGTGAACTTCTGTTTCACCACACTGGTTACAAGAAGTAAGAAAAGCAAGTTTCCTTGGCATTCCAGTCCTGGATTCAACCCCCAGACACTAGACTTAAAGATGAGTGGTTATTTAAACCCAATTTCATCAAACAAAGGGGTTCTTCTGATCCCAAAGGACCAGCCACCTACCCAAATCAATATATAACTCAGATCTTACCCAATAAACATACTGTTGCCAATCCTTTAGTATAAAAAATATAAAGATTATTTTATAGATTATACAACTGTGGTAGCAACAATGGCCTACATGGTCAGATTTTAATCAGATAACCTCATATATAGTCCCACTGTTACCGCGAGAGTCCTTCCCATCCAGGGAGAGTAGCATGTCAGCTCTGAGGACAGAATTATGACCTTTTGGCCAATGAGTCATGCACAGTGTGTGCTACACCTGTGCTCTTCCATTGCTGGACCAATAGGAAAAAGCCATCCTTACAACGCACTCCCTTGCTAAAAGGCAAAAGGCTATTTATTGTGGTTCACTGAAGAACACTTGTTTGGAACGTTACAAAGGCCGTGCTGAGGTGGTCATATGCACTATTGACCTCATTGCTGAGAAGGAACAGGGTCTCATGGGTTGGTCTCAGTGTGATCTTTTGAAATGGCAGGGGAAATTGGGGCAGCTCTCAATAGCATTTCGGGTGGTTGGAGCTGTGTGCAGTGAACTGAGACAACTTCTCAACCCACTGATTAAATGGCGTTCTTGCCGCTCCCATTTCAAGGTGATTGAAACAGTCATAACTATAGGGCAATATTTTTTTGTTAAAAAAATCGCTAATCAGAAGTGCAAAAAATCAAACACAAAGCGCATAGAAAATGAATTGTCCAGAACTGTGCATTTTTCATTCGGGGACCTCAAAGGACTTGAAAAACATGAATCAATCTTTGCAGTATCCCTGTGAGGTTGATAATTATCCCCATTTTACAGATAGGGAAGCTAAGGCATAGAAGGATCATGTTTCTTGCCTAAGACTTCCAGCAGACTGGCAGAGTTGAAAACTGAACCCAGGTGTTCTGTGCAGACACAAAGAATTGCCCTTCCAGCTCCTTTGCGAGGTGTTTGAGATTACCAACATCAGCTACACCCCTCGAAATAATAAGTTCAGATCCATCGGTTCGCGACGCAATGCACCCCAGAGCTGAACACCAAGGAACAGTGTGGAGTTAGAAATCTGCTGGTGTCAACTGGTGTAACTCCACTGACTTCAATAACTCTATGCCAGTTGAGGATGGGAATCTGAATTTTGTGGCTGTTTCTAATTTACTTCACCCCTATGATTTTTTTAAATGCCTATTTGTCTGGGCCATACTTTAAGCTGAGAAATGGGCTATTAACACTGCTGATTGCTTGGATACCAGGGATTTGTACACACTGCATACAGGATTCCTGGCTCCTTAGAATCGATCCATAGAAACTCACCTTGAGGACGCTGTTTTCAGGGTTTTCTGACTTAGATGCTGCTTGTTCTGAGCTCCCTTCCCAGCACCCTGCTACTTCTGATCTTCCTAGCTCCTGCAAGATCAAGAAGCTCGATTAGCCAGGAGGAAGTATGCCTGTAAACTCTTCCAGCTGACTGGCTGTCTAAAGAACACTTACAGCACTCACCGCTTAATCACAGGCAGGTGTATTCTATCTAGAGGATGTCAACAAAAAAAGATTCAACCCCTCCCTGAAGCTGCCATGCAGGTATCTAGGGACACTGGCATCTTAGGTATTTGAATAATTGTAGCATATAAGCTGAAGGTACGGTTTCACCCTAGTACTCTCTCCCTGGCCACCTTTTGAGCGCACAGCGGCACCAGGTCCTACCCCAAAGCCTGGGCTCCCCTTCTCATCACCTCACTGGCTATGATGTACTCTGCTTTCCAACCAGCTTGGATTGATTCTCTTCTTGCACCCGTGTAAATCCAGGGCTTGATCTTAGGCCCTGCTTTCTCTCTTTGGCTCAGGGCTGTGGCAGAAAGCATCCGTGTCTCTCCAGCTTGAGGTTCCTCTGACATGGGGAATCCCCCCCCCCCCATCCGATGGAAAGTATGGCTGGTTCCTATGCCACAGACTTGCAGCTCCAGGCATGAATGGTGTCTCAGGGGTGGGAAGGGACCATTGTGGGAATGTCCTGCCCTCGGTCAATAAAATACTTTATGGACCCAACCAACCTGCTATATAACCTTGAACAAATCACACCTGCTCTCTGTGTCTCTTGCTGTCTCACCTACCGTTTGTCTGTTCTGTACATTTAGACAAAAACTCTTCAAGGCAGTTTATTATTATATGTACACAGCACAATGGGGCTCTGATCTAGGTCAGAGGTCTAGGTGATACAATAATAACAGCGACAATGAATAAAATCAAAATATGTTATTTTTGTTATCACTAGATATATATTTATAATACAATAATCATTAGTATTATCACCACAGCACCAAGGTTTGACTCTTTCCACAAGATTTCTAATTTGGGAATCTGCGGATCATAACTGGAACTTGGTAATAAAAGAGAAAATACATTTTTTGTCTCGTCTAACTTTGTGGATGGTTGCCAGCTGCTGATGTTGCCCTCTCCCTCTTCCCACAATGAAATGGATAAATTCTACTGTAATATTTTACAGTCGGAGATGCATGCACAGGAATATTAGATTATAGGGAGAGTTGTGATGAAAAGTGTCTCAAATGAACTAATTTTACATTCTTGAAAGACTACCTTCTATTATATTATTATATTACGATGCCATTATATAAATCAATGATGTGGCCTCATCTCGAAGGCTGCGTGCAGTGCTAGCCGCCGTATTCAGAAAGGATATTGCAGAATTAGAGAGGGGTTCAGAGACCGGCGATGAGAAAAACTCTCATGTGAACAGAGATCAAAAAGACTGGGATTGTTTACCTTAGAAAGGAGACGGACAAGCGGGACTATGATAAATGTCTATAGAATAATGAATGGCCCCAGAGAAAGTAGTCCAGGAGCTCCTATTCTCCCTACCTCAGAACACGAGAACAAGGGTTCATGCAATTAAATTCAAAGCTGTCAGATTCTAACCTGATACAAGCCCATTCTTTTTTTCACACAATGTGCAATTAGACTGTGGGCTCACTGCCACAGGACGTTGCTGAGGCCAAGAATTTTAGCAAGATTTTAAAAAGGAAACTGGGTAATTCTACAGATGACATGAATATCCAGACGTATCATCATTAACAGTGATAAACACTTCTGTAGGGATACTGAACCTGTGTTTCAGGGCTGTTGCTAATCACCAGTCAGTAATTTGTCAATAACCTAGAATCAGTTAATCAGTAGCCAATAATTTAGTAGGGATTTTAACTGGGATATGTTTAGTGAGTGGTGTTCTCTCCCGCTGTGATTGGATTAATTAATCAAATACTGAAGACAGCACATACACAGAGAGGCTTACTATTACCACTAGGTGTGAAAGAGTTTCCCTGTAGTTTCTGACAGCCTGTGTCCAGACTGCCTATGGTCTTACTTCCCCTGTGATTTAGGGGCAATGATACGCTGGTTATGCTTATTGCGTATCATTATGGTCATTATCTGCTTCCTCAAATTGGTGTACACTTCTCCATACCTTAGAGCTTGTCTACACTGACAGGGCTGCAGATGGACTGGGTCAGCTGTGCGTCTCTAGCACTTAGTGAAGATTCTACTTACACCCAGATGAGGGCTTCTCCCATCAGCCTACGTACTCCACCTCCCTGAGAGGTGGTAGTGATGTTGATGGCAGAATTCCCCCTGCCCCAGCTGACACAGTGCTGTCTACACTAGGTGCTAGGGTGGCATAAAGAGACTTGAGGATTGGGGTACACATCGTGTTAACCTGCAAGACAGAGTTTGAGCTGGCATAGAGAAGAGTGATTGAATGGCTGAAAGGCTGGTGGCGTTAGGGAACTAACACCCAGCTACCAGAGGTGGCATGAGTAACCCGGGGATCCTCAGTCCTGGGGATGCCTCTGAGAATGGGTACAATTGCATCTTAAATATTGTAGACAACTGGAGGCAAAGATCCTTAGCAGTATCATGACAAATTGGAAGGACCTCATAGCGGGGTGATCACCCAGCTCCGGCCCTGAAGGGGTTAAAACAGCCCTGCAGAGGGCTGCGGCTGGGGAAAGCCCCAAATCTTGGCTGATTGGGAAAGCAGTCACAGCTGTGGCCAGCTCAGTCATGGACCATCTGCCC
The DNA here is from genome assembly GCA_032164245.1 of Sternotherus odoratus. Taxonomy (NCBI): domain Eukaryota; kingdom Metazoa; phylum Chordata; order Testudines; family Kinosternidae; genus Sternotherus; species Sternotherus odoratus. The sequence goes on from JAVMKO010000005.1 coordinate 101,011,323, forward strand.
TGATAAGAGGGCTGTGGGCCAGGAGCTGAAGAGTCTCTCTCCAGCTTTGGAGGGAGAAGGACCTGGCTGCCTGGGAGGATACCTGAAGAGGAGCAGTGCTGGGGAAAGACAAAGGGAACTGGGGAGCTCCAGCCAAGTAAATCCTCAGGCTGCAGGCCTTGTGAAAGGCCCCAAAAAGATACTGGGGCTGCAGAGGGGAAGCCCGACCATAGGCAAAGGCAGCAGGTCCTAACCCCTCGCCAATGATTAGTGGCCATTACAGGCTGCAGTCTGCCCCAGTGAGTGGGGGCTAGATGATGACTGGCAGTAGCCACTGAGGCAAGGTGGGGTTAGAGGGTTGGGGGTTCTCCTGGGAGGGGAAACCCTGAGCATGAGGGTACAGCTGGGGGGCAGAACCCCAGAGCAAAGGGCACCGGGGTCCTGGAGGAACATGGGTGCCAGCGGCAGGTGAGACGCCAGACTACAGAGGGCGCTCCGAGTGCTGGAGAGCTAATTCCTGGACGACCAACAGGAGGTGCCACAGCGGTGAGTCTCACTTCACTACAGACCTCAATTGTTTAGATTTTAAACTGAATCAATTCATGCCAGAAACTAGCAGACCCTAGGAAGAGCTGGAAAGGTATTTACACACACACACACACACACACACACACACACACACACACACACACACACACACACACACACACACACATGCTTTGCGGTATACATTTAAACTAATAGTATTAACATAGCCGCATTAAGTTCCATCCCATTTTACTCTTGATAATTCTGGGTCTGGCTTTCAGAGGGGCTAAGCATCCAAAATTCTACCTGTCCTCAACAATACTGGAGGTGCATGCATCTGACAAAGTGGGTATTAGCCCACGAAAGCTTATGCTTCAATTCTTTTGTTAGTCTTTAAGGTGCCACAGGACTCTTTGTCGCTTCTGCAGATCCAGACTAACACGGCTACCTCTCTGATTCTTAACTAAACCAGTTTATCTAAAATGGTTTTGTAAAACTGGTGCTCCTTTGTGTGTAGACAAGACCTAAGTACCTGGTTTGTGGGCTCAGTCAGGTACTTAATGAAACACACCCACAAATATTTGCATTTGCAAAATTGCACCAACACTGAAGAGTGACCATTAAATGAGGGCTATGTCTGCAAACCAGGCAGGTCCTTGGCTATTATGACTTTATTATTTACGTGAATTATATGTACCTATGATTCAGTTCTTAATTTGTTCCTCTCTCTTCTGCAATTTTTATGCATTTTTAAAAATAAAAAATATCCTTGGTAAAAATCTGTGAATTTATTAATCTTTCCCTGTGTGCTCTGTGGCTCAGTAGCTAGTGGCAACAGCATCTAATTCAAGTTGTTACTTTTAGTAAGCCTTTTATTTGGGGGGGAAAACAAAAATACCCCTTTTTTTATTATTGCCAGTGTGGGATCATCACATGTTTGAGTTCAATCCATTGCTCAGGAAACTCACAGGCAGATGGTCAATAGTTCATGCAAGCAGGCAACAGACCATGAAAACAAACCTAAGGATTCAGCCAATATTATTAAAGACCATTGTAGTAATAAAGCCAAGTCCTTTGAGAAATAGCTTACTGCTAGCCTTCAAACCTAGTCCAATTTAAGATATAAAAACAAATTTAATTACCTGATAATTTGTATACCTATACTGAGATAGGTATATATAAGTAGATTACAATTCTGTTTTACATACTTGTGTGTGTGTTTATATATATTTCCCTCCCCATGTCTGCTGTATCTGTATATATATTTATATATATATTCTCTTTTCCCTTCATCTCAGAGAGGTTTGTAAGAAAAAAGTAATTTTTATACTCAGATCTGTGTCCAAATTCTGCCCTTTCTCTTTTATTGGTCTTCTCAACTATACACAGTATAAAATGTAGGTAATAAAAAGCACATATGTAGCACATAAAAAGAAACACTAGTCATAGGTAATAAAATATCCCACTGTCCCTGGTTCACTTATTCACTCTCACTTTGGATTCGTTCATAGTCATTCTTCTTCAAGCTTCTGCCTCTTCTGATGAAGGATTTGGCTGAGTGTGTCAATGAGACATTTTAAATCTCCTTTGTAATTTTGTCTTCTGATGGGCACAGCCCTGTTCTTTTGCATTACTCATAGTACCTTTCATTCGGAAGGATCCCCAGATAGACTCATACTGCCACTTCTATCCAGCCAACCCTTACTCAAGGGAGTAGTGCCATTGAGCTAGTATGAGTAAGGACTACTCATGTGAGTAAGGATTGAAGGATCAGGCTTTTTTTAACTACAGGAACAAGAATCACTTCACCTTCCCAGGGAAATGCAGCCACTTCTGGTGTAGAACATGATGGCAGTTTAAGAGTGCACAGCAGCACTGCACAGTTTAGGACAGGAAGTGAAGATCATCTCTTCTACTGAAAATGGACAGGGAAGTAAGGATAGTGCAATATACTCTTGGATGGAAATGTGTATTTGAACTGGACACAAGCTGATATTCATGGTGGAAGTGGGCCTGGATAATACCCTTTTGAGCTCCTTTCTCTGAAACATCGGGGATGGAGAGAGACCGGTGGGGAGGGGCAGGGCTCTGCAGTGACATACAGTATTCTGTCTCGCATGCATGCTGGCTGGTTTTGCTCACATGCTCAGGGTCTAACTCATCGCCGTACGTGGGATCAGGGAAAGAACTTTCCCCCAGATCAGACTGGCAGTGACTTTGGTGGAGGGGTCAGATGGTAGCCGCAGCTGGGCTGATGTCTTTGGCAATATCTGGGGCGGAGCCTCAACAGGCTGCAAGCTGCAGGTGCTGCACCACTGGAAGATGAATAAGATGCAGGCAGTGTTAGGGGGGAAAAAGATGCAAATTGCCCTTCTGATGATGATCCAATCAATACACCCTATGTGCGCATGAAATTGCAGTTATATATTGAAAGGCTGAGGTAGAGTTTGCCCATGTCCCTTCAGCCACTCCTAACTGGTGTCTGTGCAAAGTTCTCAGATTGCACACAAAGGATCGGAGGCCCATTTAAATGCGGGCTCTTTGGAAAGCAAGAAGGGAAATCACAGAAACGGACACTTCCTTTGGTCCGTGCAATGCACTGGATTTCTCCTGCTGTGCCCTCTGTTGCCCCTTCCTTAGCAGAAGGATCTCTGTTTGCACAGGCCATGGGCAGCATAAAACTTGTATTCTCAGTGACACCTGCAAAGTGAAGAATGCTGGGGGTCGATCTTCATACAGATTCCAAATCCCGCAAAGGGACTCTCAGTGGTCTGGGGGTAGATCTATTTGAACTAAGCAGCAACAGGGAGAGAATGGAAAAGTTGCAACAGAAAAAGGCAGCACTAAAAATATGAAATGCTCCAATCAGTCACAAGCTTTCGGTGCAACAATAAAATCCTGATGTCATATAAAAAATGGCCAGCAATCCACCACAATCTTTGGTAAAATTGTTCCAGTGGCTAGTAACCTTCATCGTTAAAAATAGACACCCTATTTTGAGTCTGGATTTGTCTAGCTTTAACCACTGGGTCTTGTTATGCCTTGTTCTGAGCTGACTGCCAGATACAGCAGACATGGGGAGGGAATTTCTCCCATGGCTTATTGGAAAGGATCCTGAGAAGTTGAAAAGCTTTATCTCTATCAGTGGTTGATCCTTGCCTGGTTCTTCCTGGAGGAAAACAGGTATGTCTTACCCAATGAATTTCCTGAAATTACACCTTTAATGGAAATTCCTGTTGTGATATGAGAATGAATTAATGTTGGTAAAGATTACCAAGATCCTTGGGTAAACAGTTCCATAGAACAGCAAATTGTTATTATGAAACTGTAGTAGAATTACTCTGTTTTGGCTTTGACTTGTCTATTTCAGTGAGTTTCCTCAACACAGGATTCTTTGTGACAGACAAGCTGGGTGAAGTAATATCTTTTATTAGGCCAACTTCTTGTGGTGAGAGAGACAACATAGAGAATTCTTTCTGACAGAATTTACCCAGGTGTTTTCAATGCATAACTGAAAATGAGGAAACTACCTTTATGTTTATAAATCAGTCAGTTGCTGAATTTTAATTTTGCTGAACTAGCCAGATCAGCTTAGCCTGTGATTTTTGTCATATCTCCTAACCTAAACAAAGGTTGGGCCTCATGAGTACTTGGATGGGAGACTTCCAAGGAAAATCCAGGGGCATCAGGAAGAAAGGTTGAAGGTGGTGGGAGACAGTAAGTAGCATGTATCTTGTTTTGTACTAAATGAATGCTTTAAAATTGGTGTTAGCAGGTACCATGTTAAACAGTTGCTGTTTTTCTAAAGGAATATAAAGCTGAAGTTGTGACTGACCACCCATTAAAGATCCCATGGCTTTTATAGCAAGTATAATACAGTCGGGATGGCCCAGGTTTAGCGGATGAAGCCTTTCACCTCCTAAAGTTGGTCGTCAATTCAGATCCAGCCTTGTTGGCACTGACCAAAAGCTGTCACCAGGGCTGTTCATTTATCTAAGCAAATTGCGCCGGTGGTCTCAGTCGATTTCTACCCAGACTGCCGTCCATGTCACAACAAAACCCGCCACAATGGACACAAATTGCTGCTTTTTTTCAGCCGTCGCAGCAGAGAGCCTCAGGACCGAATGGACCATGGAGGTACAGGTTGATAACGTACACTTTTGTGGATTGATAGAGGTCTTCAGCCCTCAGTGGTGTCAGTCTGTCACTAAAATGCAATGAAAATCAGAGATGGCGGGCCTGGATTTATCTCACTCTGGAGATCTGGGAGTGTTCAGATTAAGGGTTTCCAGTTAGTGTCTGTCTATAATGAAACCTGTAGGGCAAGATCCTCAACTCCTGTAGATCAGTGTAGCTCCATTCAAGTCAATGTAAGGGCCATGCTTTGTCAGCTGAAGTACCACACTTTAGAAACAAGCTGACATTGTGTCAGCCTCAGGGGTGAAAGTAAATGAACTTTCTTACCGGTACGGGGACTTGGCTGGGGCCAGCTCTGACCCCTGGAAGGGGTGTGGCCTCGGGTGGAAGGGGAGGGGCCAGAGGGGTCAGAGCCTGCCCCAGTCCAGCCCCCATACCGATAAGGGGCCTCCTCCCCCCCCACCTCCAGGGGCCGTTTAAAGGGCCTGGGGCGGTAGCAGGCTCTTTAAATAGCTCTTGGAGCCCCGCCGCTGCTTCCTTAAGGTTCTGGCAACAGGAGCTCCCGTCCCTGCGGAGCCCTGTTGCCGGAGCCCTGGGGAGGCTGTGGCGGGGCTCCGAGAGCTATTTAAAGAGCCCGGTGCGCCGCTACCACCCGGGCCCTTTACACTGCCACCGGAGCCCCGCTGCAGCCTCCCCCGGGCTCCCGCAGCAGTGTAAAGGGCCCGGGCGGTAGTGGCTCCCGCTCTGGCAGCAATTTAAGGGGCCTGGGGCTCCAGCCGCTGCTGGGAGTCCCAGGCCCTTTAAATTGCACCTGGGGAAGTCGATCCGCCCCGGTACAGTGCATCGGCTCTTGCTGGTACACCGTACCGGGGCGTACCGGCTTACTTTCACCTCTGGTCAGCGTGTATTGCAAGCTACAGCCATCCAAATTCCATGCTGTATCTTACAGCATGAACATTTCTGCTCTCTACCACAATATCTAAGTTCAAAGCAGGTGACTCTCAATTAGAGTAATTAATTGTCCCTTCCCTCAACTTGAGTTCTGATATGATACTGTTCAGCTTTACAGATACAATGGGAATACACTCCCTTTGAGCCCTATGTAGTTCTTCTATTGATGCTATTAGGATTTGCCTGGATCAAACATGCTATTAGACCCTAACTGTCCAGTTGTTCTTTCCTTAAATCATGATGCCCTCTTCTTGTGCCACATCATCATGTAAACACCAGGCACCAGGTTCAGAGCGGGCCCTGGGGCCTGTTCTCAGAAGGGCAATAGGAGCTCTGCAAAGAAACCAGTGCCTAGGATAAATACCATTATCTATGTGGAAATGATAATTGCTGCTCCTTGGGGTGGGGATGGGATGACTCATGGTCTGAAAAAAAAAAGTGAGAGAAAAGTTATTACAGAATGTAAATAAATATTTAATGCGGAGAGTTTAAATTATTCCTCCCATTAAGCCAGACAATTCTGATCCCACAAATCATATGCTATCAGCGCTGGGATTTTGGAATTAATCAACATGAGATCCAAGAAAGAAGCAAATGTTCGGGGGGGAGGGGGATTTAAACTTTAACAGATTTTTCCATTTCCCCCTTAATATCCCCTTTGCCACCTTAAGCACTTAAAATTTATTACAGCTCTCGATTGCAATCTACTGCAGAGTGGGGAGCATAGGCCTGATCCAAAACCCATTGAAATTAACGGATAGATTCCTAGTTGACCACAGTGAGCTTTAGACCAAGCCCTAGTGTCTCTCCTCTGCATTCCCTCCTCCTCTCATTCAGGCTACGTCTACACTACGGACTGGGGGTGTGATTCCCAGGTTGTGCACTCATGTTCACACTCGGTCAATAGTAGTGCAGTCGTGTTGCATGGGCGGCAGTCATGGGGTTCAGGCAGGACTGGTCTCAGCCTGGCTAAGCTGTGAAGCCGCTGCTGGGGCTGCGCTGCTATTTACACTCACAGTAGCTCAAGGAGCGCTAGTGTGAGTGTGTGTCCACGAGCCGAGAATCACACCCCTCGCTCGTCGTGTGGACGTAGCCTAGATCTCCGATGCAAACCGGCATAACTGATTGTCAGTGCAGCTGAAGGGTGGACTGTGTTAGCACCCAGATGAAACGTTGCCAGAGATTTGTTTGCAGATGCAGAGAGAGAGGGAAAGGAATAGTGAGAGAGCAGATCAAGAAGGAAACCAGGGGCTCCTAGATCATGTCTGTAGCCAAGGACAGAACATATAAAACTTCCTTACCTCCAGGCACAACTCCCTGGATAAAGGCTTGATCCTGAGAAGTGCTGAGTACTATGGACCTGATCCGAAGCTCAGTAAAGCCAATAGACCTCAGTGGGTTGTGGATCAGACCCTGTCACAATAGGGTGCTCAGCAGGATCAGGCTTATGTTTATTAAAAGCCTTTTGAATTATACACCTGATTTGGACTTCCTCCAGGGTTTTTTTCCATCTGAAAATTCAGACGTGTTTTCTAACCAGAGGGGACTCTGAAGGCAGCGTGTATGCCAAGTTCAATGTTCATTGGCTTTCTTCTTAATCTGAGGAACCCAAAAAGCTTTCTAAATATTACCAGATAAGTTAGAAGGGATGGATCGAGAGTCGGCCTTACCGTGAGGCGAACTCCCAGTCTTTATTTAAGCCTAATTTAATGGTATCTAGTTTGAAAATTAATTCTAGTTCAGCAGTTTCTCATTGGATTCCTGTCAGATTTGTGTCCATTTATTCTTTGCATAGACTCTGTCTGGTTTGGCCAATGCACACGGCAGAAGGGCATTGCTGGCACATGATGGCATAGATCACATGGGTAGATGTGCAGGTGAATGAGCCCTTGATGGTATGGCTGATATGATTAGATCCTCTGAGGGTGTCACTTGAATAGGTATGTGGACAGAGTTGGCACCAGGCTTTGTTGCAAGGATAGGTTCCTTAGTCTCTAAGGTGCCACAAGTACTCCTCATTATTTTTGTGGAGACAGACTAACACGGCTACCACTCTGAAATCTATGGTCATTCAGTCACCTTCAAATGGAAAAAGAGATTAGCTGCCCAGAAGAAGATCCCTCTATCTGCTCTTAACCACCCCACACAGAGTCATTTGCCAGACCGGGGACACAGATTGCCTTTCCAAGCAGATACATGTCCTAGGGTGACACTGGCTTTTTAAGGGGAGGAGGCCAGTGCCCCTGTGACTGGTCAGTTGACCTCAGTTTGGCTTGAGAGAGCATCTGAGCTCTAGGCTGAGGAGACTGGGAGGTGTCTGACACCGGAAGGAGTCAGAGACCGGAAGCAGCTGGCCAGAGCTATTTGGGAGAGAGCAACAGACAGGAGATCCAGTAGAGCAAGTTGACTTCTGAGGACAGCAGGAATAGAACTGTCAGTGAAAACTGACCAGAGCAGAGGTGGCTGACGAATGGAAGAACCCGGCCGTGGCCCCTAAGCAAAAGAGGAAGATTTGGCTTGGTCAGGGGAAGCAGAGCCTGGAAACAAGAGGATAGACCCAGGAGGGATGTGCCTTGAGGAGGGGTAGGACTCACAGGGAGAGAGGTCTGGAGAGTGGAAAACGGTGGGGAGCTCTCTTGGAACACAGTGCTCCTATTGACTCTCGGCTGGGTGACTTAGAAGTGATGTCCCTGGAGAGGGGAAATGGAAAACCCATAGTATCTTTTTGTTTACTGTGGGGGCTAGATATTTTTTTTTTTCCTGTGAAGGTTTTTGGGGAATTACTGCACTGGTATGTACAAATGAACTATGTATAGAGGCAGTCTTTGTGTCAGACACTGCAAGAATATGTTGCTTTCACGGGTGCAAGAATGGGGAAACTGAGGCAGACATCCCTGTTGCGCCGCAGTCTGCCAGAGGAAGGTGCCCAGTAGGGTTGCCATATGACAACAATATATCCGAGCAGTGACCACTTTGCTGAGGACATATTTAGGAAGATCCATTTACGCTTTCTGCCGGAAAGATAGAATGAAAGGGAAAATGTGCATTTTTTTGAGATTAATTGCTCCCAGGAGATTGGCTTCTGGGCTTAGAGTCTTTAATTATGACTAGTGCTTCCCCTCAATAAATCCTCCAATCCTGCAGCAGTAAGCACAACAAAAGCCTAATTTTAGACTCCTTTTCTTTTGGGGTTTATATCATTCCCCTTCCTCCGAAAAGGTACCTCCTGTGCAAGGGGTAGGACTATCAGCTGGACAAGAAATCAGTCCAATTAAGATCAGACCAATGATTAAAGGCTTCCCACCCAGGGTGTTAAATAAGGATTTTATTAATAATCTGGGAAATACATATGCAAGCAGCTTTTTAACTAAAACAGAAAGGAACCAATATGTCTCCACAGGGCCAGCTCTGGGACTCGCGGCATGAGTCACTGAGAATAAGAACTGAAAAAAAAATGCAGATTCCTCCTTATTTCTATATTTTATTAGCATTTAACTAGTGGCAACTCGAGATGACCCTTGGAGCTGACACACTGAGTCAATGCTCACAATCTGGGGAAAAAGCTCATTTGTCAATTATTATTTTTTTTTGCTGTTGTTATTGGTGCTGGCGATTCACCAAGCAGTACTCTTCCCTCTGAACCATTATCATCCCAATGCTTCAGCCTGGTGTTATAACCTACTATGCTGCTGCAAGGGCTACTGTTTGGGATTGGGGTGAGATGTAAAACCCTGCAGCTCTGTGCACGTGTGGTCCTTAAAGACCCCCTGGCACTTCTTACTAGAGTTAGGGGTGTTAGTCATGGTGGCCTGGCCAGACTCCAGTTTGGGTAGTTGAATTCTTAATATCTGAATTCCACTGCAATTTCGAAAGGATCCAGTAATCTTCACTTCCTGTCCTAAACTACTGGATAGTTATTCTTGTACTACTGGGATGTTAGTGTGTTCTACTCTAGAGGTGGCTGCATTACAGTCATGTGAGACTGGATCCTTATAAGCACATATTTAGGGGCTGATCTTGCAATCAGATCCAGGTGGTCAGACTCTTGCACTCAGCCCCCCCACTGAAGTTAGTTACACAACTGGGGCCATAGACTACAACTCTGTAAATTGCTTTGAGGTGTGCACCAATCAGCATACGCACATGGCATAAAGTGACCTCTTACTCGGTAACATGCTTCAAGATAAGGGCCAAATTCTCTACTGGTGTAAGTGGATGCCACTTCAGCGGAGTTTTGCTCCTTCCTAACAGCAGAGAATTTGGCAGACGTTTTGAAAGGCACAAAAAGGCAGGTAAGCACCCAACTCTCATTGACTGGCAGGTGATAGGCCCATTGTGCCCATTTATGCCTTTGAAAGTGAGGGTAATTAACCTCTGGGATAATTTACCAAAGTGGATTCTCCATCACTGCCAATTTTAAAATCAAGATCGGGTGTTTGTCTCACAGATTTCCGCTTGTTCAGTGGCTCCCAGACTTGGTTCATGGCTCATTCAGAGTAAGCCCGTCAGGCCGTGAGATGCTTTGTTTACCTGAGTGTCCACAGGCACTGCCGCTCGCGGCTCCCAGTGGCTGCGGTTCGCCGTTCCTGGCCAATGGGAGCTGCAGGAAGTGGCGTGGGCTGGGTCACCTTTTCCTACAGCTCCCATTGGCCAGGAATGACAATCCACAGCGGCTGGGAGCTGTGAGAGGCTGTACCTGTAGATGCTCCAGGTAAACAAAGCATCTCACGGCCTGCCAGGGGCTTACCCTGAGCAAGCTGTGAACCAAATTTGGGAACCCCTACTCTAGTTCAAACAGGAGTTACTTCTAGGAAGTTTTCTGGCCTGCGTTATACAGGAGATGATCACAGTGAGCCCTTTTGGTTTTAGACTCTATGAAAATCTCCCCCTTCGGTTCTAAGTTTCTTTTTGGAGAGAAAACAAATAATAATCAGACAGCCATACATACATATTGCAGTGCTGAACAGTGATGGAAAAGTGTTTTGTGTGCACACAGCATTTGGAAAGTGCTTAAAAATCCAAATGGCAAGGCAAACAATGCCTTAGAGACACATTCCCCCAAGACCCTTTCAATGTCTCTTTCCATCTGTATCTTGTGAGCCCTTTGTGAAACTCAACCGCGATGTAAATGGAATAACACCTGCCTGATTGGAAAAAAAACAATCAGAGTGAAAACTTCATTGCTGTTTATTAGACGGGAAAATGTAAAAAATATACATGTAATCTTAGCTGATTTTTCCTACGCATAGAAGCTTTAGTATAAAGATTATTAAATGGAATCTGGAAGGCAGACAAAGAACGTGATTCTCTGGTTTAGACTTATTTAAAATGAATGAGGCTGCCAGTTTCCATTTCTGTAACAATATTTTATGTGGATAAGCGTTGCAAGTTGATCCTGCTCACATGTGGGATCTCAGCTGAGGTGTCATTTGGGTTCTGAAAGTGGGGGAAGAAAGCCCAGGGGTCAGGTTTGTTAAGATAAGAGGAGGCAGGTGAACCTTCTTGTCTCTGCCACTCCACTCCCTCTCATTCTGTTTCTAAGTTTGTTTTTTCTCTTGCTTTACAAGGGCCTGTGGCTCCAGGGAATGGCTGTCAGAGGGAACTAAGACTAGAGCCTTTTTTTATCCAGGCTGAAAGTTCTGGTGCAACTTGGGATGTTAGTGATACAAAAGATATCTCTGTGGGATGGTCGCTGAGCTACATAACAACAAGCTGGTGTTTTCAGAACTCTTCCAAATACATGGGTCTCACCAAACTCACCATCATATTAGGCCTTAACTGCAGACTCACCAAGGAGAGGCTGTGGCCTGAATGGGCCTGGAGAATTCATTGCTTTCACATCTGAAGAAGCGTACTCTTCAGGTCAGGATTGAGGTGAATGGGGGGGCAGTGTAGAAATGAAGGTCAAGAGGTGGTTTGTTCATGTGATATGGATACCTCCTCAGGGAGAACATATGTGACACTAAGGCCTGGGTTACACTGGTGGGGGGTCAACCTAAGATATGCAACTTCAGCTATGTGAATAGCTTAGGGTGACTTACCTGGCCAGCCACATGGCAGCAAGTCGACTGCTCCCGCTCCCCCGTTGACTCCGCTTCTGCCTCTTGAGGAAGTGGAGTTCTGGAGTTGACGGGGAGCGTGCTCGGGGATCGATTTATCACATCTACAGTAGATGTGATAAATTGATCCCCGATAGATCGATCACTCCTCGCCCATCTGGCGGATAGTGAAGACGGTACCCTTAGGGAATCCTTAATCTCGCAGTCAGAGGCACATCAAGATCCAATGGTTGGGAGTTGGAGCTGGATAGATTCAAACTGGAAATAAAGTGTACATTTTTTAACAGAGACGCTAATTAGCAACTACAACAGATTCCCAAAGCAAGAGGTTGATTTTACCCCTCCACTGAAGTCTTTAAATCAAGATCACATGTCTTTCTAAAAGATATGCTTTAGCTACATCATAAGTTACTAGACTCAATGTTGGAATTACTGGGTAAAAATCGGTGGCCTATGTTATAGGACTATGACTATAGGATCACAAGGAGTCCCTTCTGGCCTTCAAATCTATGACTGTATGAATAACGTATCCTTTTAAGTCCACTTTAGTGTAACTACAGAAGCCTGAAATTTTATGGCATTTTGAATAAATGTTTTCTCCAAAAAATTTCAACATTCTTCTAAAAAAAATTCAATTTCGTTGTTTGCTTATTTTGGACCAGTCTTAATTATACCTGAAGTCACCCTCCCCCACCAGCACAAATATTCCTGGCATGTACAACAGACTTTAAAACCCTCCTTTGCCCTGACACCTTTAAAAATCTCGACAGTCATTAAGTAGCTGGTGTTATGCTGCCTGTTATGCTGACCAATATGGTCTCATTGCTTGTTTGTACCTCCCCCATTGGTCTGTGTTTATCTGTTGTCTTCTTGCCTGATACTTAGATTGTAAACTCTTTGGGGCAGGGATTGTTTTTTTGTTTTGTGTTGTACCTGGTCCATGGCTCCTTGGTGCTATGATATTACTTCAACTAAAAGAGAACTAACCCGTACCTATGTGTCTCTTGAGTTACTCTCACTAGGCAGGACCATGTCTATGCGCTGCCTTCTCTGTGAAGAAATCTCCACAGGTTTTCAGGCCTCCCACCAGCACTAAATTCACACACACATATTTTTTCCAGTCACCCTTTTTCTAGCGTGGTTGACTCATTTTGCTGGCACTTGCCCACTGCAGGTCTAAATTATGCATCCATAGAAGCGGTTTTATTTTTTTTCAGTTGGTGACTGACGTTTGTCTCAGTGTGGCAAAGGACAGTCAATGCAACTGCTCGGCTGGGTGGCAACAAGCAGTTAGACAGAGACTAAAGAACACAAGAGATCCGCTCTTCCCTGGCATCAGTAATAGACTAATTCGCACAGTTTACTTGCCTCTATGCATCCTGGTTGCCTCTTCATCTTGTCACGGTGGGAACATGGGACTTGACAAACCATTGGCCATAAGGTCTGCTATCCTGCCTGCAGCAGTAGATGTTCCAGAGGAAGGCCCGTCTGCTTAACTTAATGCACTGAAGCATCAAATACTTAAAACTATATTGCACTGTGAGTGGGACTTGAGTTCACTTCTGTCATAGCAGGGGAAGGGGAAGTACTAGACAAACACCTGAAGTGCCTACAATTTGGCTGTTCATGTCCTTATTTATAGATGCCTCCGACATTTTTTTCATCCACGTTCATAATATCAAATAACTTACTTTTACGCATGGTACCTTTTGATTAAAAAGGGGGGAAATTAGCATGGGGAAACAGATTTCAGTTTGTGTAATGACCCATCCACTCCCAGTCTTTAGTCAAGCCTAATTTAATGGTGTCCAGTTTGCAAATTAATTCCAGTTCTGCAGTTTCTCATTGGAGTCTGTTGGAGCTCATGCACTGTGCAGCTGTCTGGGGCTGACAGATTCACAGTGAATGCTACTGCAAGAACATAGGTCCCCTTCTCTTGTGGCTCTTTCTACAGGTAACTAGTACAAAGGGGAGAAAGGAAGCAGAAAAGATGAAAGCACCATCTTCTTCCTGAATGGTATTTATCTGATTAGAGCTCTCCACCCGGCATATTTTTAATGCCATTCTTTGAAGGGTTTAAAAACCAAGACCATTTGGTCTGCAAACATAATGTTTATATGTACAGAATCTAATAATACAACCACACACGCACACACACACAGACCAGATTCAGTGTGCACATGCGCGCACACACACACACACACACACACACAGAGTGACCTGATTCAAGATGAAAGGTCACTGATGACCTGTAGTGTAAATTTCAATTCTCCATGTTTTTGTGGACATAGCTACCAAGAGAGGTCTCCTGCAAATTGAATATAGACAGTGATGATGTTTATCTTTTTTTTCCTCCCTCTTCCCTTTAGAGACGCACAATGAAATCAACTTGTATTTTTCTCCCCCAAACAAACCTTATTTTACAGAAATTAGAATGCCTTGTGGATAAAGGGCAGTCACCTAGATCTTAGCTCTGTTTTCTTCACTAGTATCAAATCAACAGGTAGCGATTGTTACTTCCAGTATCAATGCTGGAGCATTTAGCCTGTCAGAACAGTTTACAGATGCCATATGAGGAAGCCAGCGACGCATATAATATGCTATGGAACCATAAATAGCTGAGACAAAAGCTGGTTATTGCTTAGTTCAATATTGTTGTTTAATAGCAACTCTAAATACATTCCACTGGGTTAATTATTGTATTAATAACTCTAGACATAATGATCTTCCTGGACTGAATGAGGGGACTATCATATTATGAAATAATACATTTCTTTGAGGTCCCCATATGTAAGCATGGTAACTGACTAGACTAGCCAGCCTGCAAGCCACTCTAAGGCCAGGTTTATACTACCCACCGGATTGGTGGGTAATGATCAATCTATCAGGGATCGAATTATCGAATCTAGTCTAGATGCGATGTCACGTGCAGTCTGTCCCGGCTGCCTTGGCAGGCAGGTGTAGCACAAGGGGAATCGGGGGGACCCAGGCCCGCCCTCTACTCTAGGTCCTGACCCAGGGACCCTTTGGCAGCAGCCTGCCTGCCTTCCTTCTTTCTCCTCTTGCCTCCCTGGGCCACTTCCCCTTTGGGCCCTTTGCACCTAGTGGGCCCTTCTATCAGGGCCTGCAGCCTACCGGGCTGGAGTTGCCTTCCGCTCCTCTGAGCCTGCCCTGCCCTGCCCTGCCCTGCCCTGCACTGTCCTCAGTGCTGCTCCTTAGCTCAGGACCCAGACCTTCCCCTTCAAACGTCTGGAAAAGACTCACTACTCCCTTCCTGGGCAGCCTTTATATAGGGCTGAGCCTGGCCCTGATTGGCCACCTAAAGCTCAGCCCTGATTGGCTCCTGGCAGGCCCTTTCCTATTGGCTGCCAGACTGTGCAGCCGCACTGGCCTGCCAAGCCCACTCTTTCATGGGGGTGGGGCAACCGCCCCATCACACCCCCTCTCCCACACACATGCACTAATAATACAGAGAGAACTGGGAAATTCCACTGTAAAATGGAGTCAGACCACAGGGTCTTGGGATAGTAATATGGCATCATTTTCAAATTTTCTTTTAAATCAGAAACTTTGAAAATCTCCCCTTTTTGGAATAAAACATACCTCACCTTGGCTGCTCTGGTGCATCCCTGAGTGACAGTAGTAAATCAAGAGCTACCCAGGAGACTTTGCGAGGACTATAAACAGTTGTTTAAAGGTTAATTTATACTTATCTAGCTGCCGAATGGCCTCCACAAATCTTGCTTACTGGGGGCATTCTGCACCAGCATTTATTCCTGGACCATTTTTTATTCCCTTTGCAGATCACCTTCAAGGGAGGTTACATTTTGGGCCTGCCTCTTAATGATAGTGAGGATTTATTTGTATTGCATCTAAAAATGTACTAAGGTGCTTGTGCTCTATTTTCTTGGCTTCAGCAGGGAGTGTTGCCATTGGAGAGATTGCGAGTTTGGACTTTAACTCAGTTTCCCAAGTGGAATAAAATAAACTCTTAAGTGCTGCCTGTTGAACTGCAAAGTTACTTTCAGTTTATGTTACTGTACATGAAACATGCCAGCTGATCACTAAAAAATACACGCTGATATGTAACTGCTGGCTCCAGGAGACACCTGCTGCTAACCTGTAGTAGGTATGTTCTTGTGTAACCATTAGTATTTAAATCCTCACACGACCATTGAATGTAGGGGGATTTGATTTCTGTCAGGACAGTAAAGTGACTGTAAAAGTGTAGCCCAGTTAGTATTTGAATAATCCGGCTCAGATGTATCTGATCCAATGAGTTGATCCCCTGCTAAGATTAATGAGTTGTTGTAGGACTCTTACCCTTCCTGGGTGATTATAGCTTGTCCCTCATAATCCAGTCCCGTGAGGTGGAAGAATGTCAGACCGTAGTATGGCAAATTCTGATTTTTAAAAGCCTACCTTTCCCTGGGATGGGCTGTCTGCAGGGATACCGATCTTTTCACTTCTAGTGCAAATCCCGCTGGGGCTGGTAATGGTTAGCTGTCATTATCATATAACAGCTGTTTGCCTGCCTGTGTGAAAGGGGCTGTGATCTTAGTCTTGGTCCTAACAGCAGGGCCGGCGACAGAAATTTTGGGGGCCCCTACTCTGACAGTGGCTGGGGGGGGGCAGCCCAGCCGGGGAGGGGCCCCCAGCCCAGCCGGCGCTCCCCCCCCCAGCTGACAGCGGCTGGGGGCAGTGCGGGGTCCTGCGGGAGCGTGAGCCCGGGAGCGGCGTGAGCCACCCTTGCTGCTCTGCCCCCTCCCCCCCCTCCCCCGCACGCCCTTCCCCCCCCGGACCTGTGCGAGACAGTGCAGGGGCTGCATGATGCCACCTCCGGCGGGGGAAGCCCTACCTTGCTGCGGAGCCTCCCCGCCCTCGCCCACTTTGCAGGCGGTGGTGCGCCGCTGCCGCCGGCCGGGCTCACTGCTCCTGCCGGGGACACGCGCGCTTGTCCGGAGGAGAGCCGTGCCGCCTCCCCGCCCCTTCCCCGCTCTCCAGGCCCGGCGACAAGGGGGGACGACTACGGGTACTGCTGTGTACCGGGCCCCGGACTTAAGGGGGCCCCCTTAAGTCCGGGGCCTGGTACAGCTGTACCTGTAGTACCTCCCTGTCGCCGGCCCTGCCTAACAGACAAGTATCACCTCCCCTCCTCCACCACACACACTAACCACCTGAACAGTGGGTGCTAATTGTTCCCCGTTGGGAATCTCCACAGATAGGCCCAGGATCCCACACTGTCATGGTTGTTGCCGTCCTAGGGGTGGCGCCTCCAGGCAGGCACTGAGGAGCAAGGTGTTGTGAGGGAAGCTTGTGCTGCCTCTGGCTGTTTTATGCATGGGAATCTGAGGGTAAACAGAGCAATTGCTTTTCCTCCAGGCCAGTGAGCCTGACCCCTTCCATGAGAACTAAACTCACTCAGAACTTAGCGAGGCATGAAACAAAACACCATGTGCACCCCTCCCCAGCTGTTCTTGAGGTGCAGCAACAGAGGGGGTACGGCTGCTGGCTACAAACCTCCTAGGAAGGGAAAAGAAATCCTACACCAACCAGGATTTGGTTCTTTATGTGTAAATACTAGTGAGTCAAGTCAGTGTTGCTGGTGTAAATTCAGAGGAACCCCCTGAAGATAAGGGGGTAACCCTGGGCCAGTGAGAGCAGGATTTGGCCCGGAGACTCTTCAGGCTCCCTGCTCTAGTAGTGCTGGAGCTTTCGGGGATAATATTGGACATGTTAACAACTGGTGTAGCGTTCCGTGGAGGAAAGGATGTTGCTGAGCAGGCTGTCTTCATAAGCCAGTCCTTGCGTTTCCACAAAGGTTATACGGAGCTAGAACCAGCATTGACCCCAACGCCAGCTCTTTGCCAGAAGGTCCTGAAGGGCGGGAAGTCCAACTCCAGGGGAGACTCCAGCGGTGTAGATTGGGCATAACCTCCTCTCTCTCCTTCTCTCTCTTGAGAGTCCTGCATAGCTCTGGAAGTGGGTTGTAGGGCAATGTGCTGATTCAGCTCATCTGCTGATCCACTTCCTTTGATGGAGTCCCCACTATGACCTAAAGCTACTTCTCCCATGGCAGAAAGCTCCAATGAGGGAAGACTGTGATAAATACTTTCCTATTCATACCCCATGAGGCGTAGGAGACAGGAGAGTGTAAGTGACACCTGCCTTGCCCCAGTGTCTGAGAACCCAACTGCTGAAGACTTGTAAAACTATCTTTGAGTAGATCTTGTTTCCCACTGCATTGAGATTCTGCCTGCCTATCCCACAAGTGGATGCTTGGTCCAATTCATACCACAGGACTGAGGATCAGCCTGGTGAGATTATGTAATGCGCAACTTGACACCCGCACCGTGTGGTGTTCTGTCCCCATCTAGTGGTGGCAGATCATGTACAGCTTTCTACAGCCTTGGTGAATAGACCGGGCCTTTTGGCCCAGGCAACAGAGACTCATGTTTTAAGATCTAGAGATCTCCTGTTCACTTCCTATTGCCAACAATCTGCCAAGCGACATTGCATTTCAAGGGCCCAGTGATGTTTAGATTGTGTTATGTGGGCAACAGATACACCCTGTCTGTCTATGGTAGGGTTTTACACTGCCACCCATCATCACAGCATCTGAGTTACAGCAAAGTCCCTAGTAGACTCCATAGACTTTCAGGATACAGGGGAGTCTTGTTTTGTTTTATTGTTTGATTTGTGTGAATGTTGCGTACAAAGTGTTAGATCCTCAGCTGCTGTAAATCGGTGTCACTCTTGAGGCACTAGTTCATTACCTTTTCTCCCAACAATCCAGTTCAGAAACAGTTTGGCAGTTCTGTTTTGTCTTTTAGGCACTGTTAGCATCTGATGGACTGACACAGAGATTTGCTGTAAATCACGCCCATGTCTTACTTTTTAAAATAGTTTTTTTACTGAGTAACTACAGTGCACTGCAGCACACCAGGTGGAAAGGTATCAACCATAATCCCAACACATAAAACAGATGTAATGGGAGGTTATTGAAATTACCATAGAACTCCCTTTATAAATGGGATAATCATCAACAAATGTCTGCCTAACTGAGCTGACATTAAAAGGCAATAAGACATCCTGTTCAGTTAATGTCTTCACTGTAAATAAAGGAACACATTGTTTTGGAAACTTCTTTCTTGTCTTTGTGAATTTTAATGCGAAACAAAAGACCAAGGGTTATAGATGCTGCATAAATACTGAGGTTTTCTTCCCCCTCTAGAGGAAAGAGAAGTGTGTAACATGAAGTTGTGGAAACCTTGGGGCACAGAATCAAGGCATACAAACTCACAGAGTAGTCATGGGGTTGGTTTAAAAGAACATTTACACAAAAGAGATATGTTAAAAATGAGGAATCAGATTTTTAGCTGGTGTAAATTGGTGGAGTTAGGGTGACCAGATGTCCTGATATTATTGGGACCATACCAATATTAGAAGCTTTGTCTTATACACAACTATATCCTCCTGACCCAGAAGAAAAAGTGTTCCTATTTTTCATACTTGCTATCTAGTCACCCTAGGTGTAGCACCATTGAAGTTCATGGAGTTATACCAGCTGTGAGTCTGACTCAGGGTCCATTCTTACTAAACATGGCACTGATCCAGAGATGGTCCTTTGGTAGAATGTTTGACATATCAGACAGGAACAAGGACGATAGCAACTAGAAACCAGATGGAATTTCAGATTGCTTTTATCTTACCATCTGAGACATTTTACCATTTTTCTGCCTCTCTGTGAGCAATGTACTGATGATGAGGCCAAAGTCAAGGAGCTGAAACTGTGTGATTGTTGTGACAGAGAAATGGAAAGACAGAGAACTTGAGATTAGGGGAGAAGAAGACTGGTGTTGTTACAAGCAAAGGACAGAAAGGCCTTGTCTACACTTACCATGGATCGATGCTGCAGGGATCGATTCACTGGGAGTCAATTTAGCTGGTCAGGTGAAAACCAAGTTTAGTAAAGACCCACCAAATCGTCCACTGATCACTCTTACATCGACTCCAGTACTCCACAGGAATGAGATGCATACGGTAAGTTGATCGGAGAGTTTCTCCCATCGACCCAGCACAGTGTAGACACCACAATAAGTTAACCTAAGCTACATCGACTCCAGCTATGTTATTGGAGTTGCATAATTAGGTCGACTTAATGCCATAGTGTAGACCTGCCCGAAGAAAACATATATTATGCTTGCATATTTTGTAGGCTGAATTTGGTAATCCAAAGGCAGGAGAGAGGTGGCTGTTTAGCCAACTCAAATGCTCACACAGCAGATAGTTATATAGTTCAATGCAGAGTTGAGAGAATTGATAAATAGTGGTTACAACGGTAGGATCTGAATCTGTATTTGCTCACTCTGGATTTCCTCCAGGATTAGAGAACTACCCTTATGTCAGATAGCAGAAATATAACGAGATGGGAGTAGAATCCTTATTAACTATTTGCCTTTATTTAGAAAGGATGGAAATCCCCAGTATAATCCCTTCCTTCTGCAGCCCAAGATTTTTCACTTTCCTGCAAACCATCTGGTAGAGGCCACTGCTACAAGTAGAACATCAGACCTGATGGGCCAATGGTCTGCTAAAGCAACTCTTATGTTCCTGTATTTTCTAATTAACTCAAGGAGAAGGAAAAACCTGTGGTGCAGAGTGAATGTGCCCAGTGCGGAAGTATTTAGTTTAATAAAAGCTTGAAAAGGGTCACTAACTATCCTCTTTCCTCCAATTAGTTGGTACTAATTGGCACCCGTATTCATAGTCCCAGACTAAATGGGTCATGAAGACTGAGCCCCTCCAGAGAAGGATCCATCCAAGGCAGGGTTGAGGCACATTGACTGGGCAGGTGTGAGGAAGCTTGTATGGCCACTGCTCATTGTGGACTTACTGCGAACATAGAGTATATGGGTCAAATTTTCAGTGGTTGTGAATGTGTCGCTTCACAAAAGCCCTTGCAGCTATGCTGATTTAGATCTGAGGATCATGTCCCAGAAGTCTCCAACACTTACAAACGGACACTGTTCACCAACACTTAAAAAATGTCTCTGTGACGGGCCCCCCGGGATGTATTGCTGAGTCCTCTGGCAGACCAGCCTGGGCTCCCTTACTCACTGTGCTGCTGTGGCAGCTGCAGACCACTCCTGGTCCTGCACTCACACAAATCTTTACACAGTCAGGGACACACCCACCTGCAGTTAAATGATGGCTTCCCCGCAGTCACTCGTACTAACAGAGAGATTTTAGCCAGTTCACATTGACTGGGGACCGCAGCTCCACAGCCTAGGACACAGAGATGTACCATCTTTCCCTGGTCAAAAGCCTGATCAGTCAATTTATTTTCCTGTCCGTCCCTCCCTCAATGTGTCAGTGAAGACAAAGTGGCAGGGGCAGGGGAGGGATAGCTCAGTGGTTTGAGCATTGGCCTGCTAAACCCAGGGTTGTGAGTTCAATCCTTGAGGGGGCCATTTAGGGATCTGGGGCAAAAAAAAAAAAAATCTGTCAGGGGACAGTACTCGATCCTGCTAGTGTAGGCAGGGGACTGGACTCAATGACCTTCAAGGTCTTTCCAGTTCTAGGAGATTGGTATATCTCCATTTATTATTATAGATTTTAAGTGATTATAAATAATACCGTACAGATCAAAGTAGATTACCGTTAGAAATAAACAGAAACACAATCTAAATTCTCTAAACTGCATAGGATTTGAATCAAGCAGTGTCTCACCCTGTTAGATAGTACAAACAGTCCACCAAAATTAAATATATAGGCATGCTTCCTTCTTTCCGCCTGGGACCCCCTCTTCGCCAGTTCAGACTTTGTTCCTCTAATGACTAGATTTCTTCAGTAATCTCTTTTACAAGTGTGAACTGATTGTGCTACTGCCACTTGCTTTCCCCACCCTTGTCTGTGAATAAGTAAATGAATTGAAAATCACATTAAATTAATATCAAACATTGATATTATATGAAGTGTCACATGGAATAGTAAAGTAGGGAACTTAATGGACTCTAATCTTGTAATTAGAATGGATACAAAAGAAAAGTCAACTATAAGTGATGCAGCTTTAGGCAAACAGCTTTAGGAAAAATATTGTCAACTTTAATGATAGGGTTTAACTCTGGGCCAGACCTGTTAGGAAAGAGAGCATCCTGTTGAATTCTTATTGATTTATTTTAGTTTAAGTGACAAAGTGAAGAAGTAAAGCTAATGTTGGCAATCAGGCATCCTGATGCTATTAAGTTAGGGAAATACACCTGTGCTGAAAAAGACAGTAAATAAAAGGAACTGAAACCAAATATCAGAGGGGTAGCCGTATTAGTCTGTATCCACAAAAACAATGAGAAGTCCGGTCAGTATATTGATGCCTGCATCTGTAATTTTCACTCCATACGTTGGAAGAAGTGGGTTTTTTACCCACGAAATCTTATGCCCAAATAAATCTGTTCGTCCTTAAGGTGCCACCAGATTTCTCGTTGTTTTTGTGAAACCAAATAGTGTGTGTTATAAGGACACTTGATCACAAGAGTGGAATAATCAGAAATGTAACTGTTTAGTTAATAATGCATGGACTTAGCTCAGTCATTCATACTAAGGTCTCACCATTGTGGTTAAAACAAGTAGAACAGAAATGGGAGGTATATATAGCTGTTCTGGTCCCGGAGAACAACAGTTCTTAAAGTGACATTGCATTGTATAATGAACAGTAAAAACAAGTTTAAAGAACATCTAAGAATATGGAGTGCCTTTGTATAAATTATATGAACTTTAAAGCTAACATTTCAGCAGCTAGCAGAGTGTTGATGGAGAAACTGCAACTTGAGCAAGAATTGTGAAATTGGCCAAGGGATGCAACACAAAGGAACCCATGGAAAGCAACTTTTGGAGGTTAGTTGCTGACCAGAGCAAACCAGCTGCTGTTCAGGGTATGTCTGTAGATGGTTGTACCACCATCCACAGACTAACTTATCTGACACAAGCTGGTGTGACAAGATGTATTGCACAAAGAAACTGGAAAATTCCAGTCCCAGTTGCAAAGACTCAAAAGCTGATATCCTATTCCCTGACTGGATGCTGAAAGAAGACAACTCTAATTTTGCTTTTACATTTTGAAATCTTAGGAAAACTCCAAGAAGAGGACAACCAATGTGGATCACCCAACTGAAATAGGATAAAATGCCCTGTCTCTTTCAGTATATCTCTTCCCAAAATCTGAAGAAACCGGAAAGAAGATGACTGAAGTGCTGGACCGGCCACCTGGGAGTCCTCCTGATGTCATCAATACCTACCCTGAATAGATCCCTTTACCTGTCTTTGTTTTCCAGCAATTTGGGATGCCTCTTCATCTGTTGGTGAAGTACAACCACCTCTACATTGGAAGGAAGTAGCTCTCTTAAACTGCTTTATCTTATTCTAGCCTTGTGTTTTATGGGACAGATTTTCCAAAGTGCTCAGAGCCAGATAGTTCCATGCTCAGCACCCACAATCAGAACCAGATTTTCAAAAGAGCTCACTACTCACTGTACAACCAAAGTGCTGAACTCTTGAAAATCTGATCTCGATTGTAGCCCATAGTGGGAAATAAACGGGGGTTCTCCAGCGCTAAAGACATATGTTGGGCCGGCCAGAAAACAACAATTCCTTAAAAACCAACCAACCAACCAACCAACCTAAATTTTGAGGTTTTGGCATTTTTGTTCATTCCAGTGAAGAATAAAACATGGCCTCTTGAAATGGTTTGTGAAAAATACAAGACACCTACCACTGTATAAGCAACAATGTGGTAGAACGTAGACCTGAATCTTCCACATCCCACGTGAGTGCTATAACCACCAGGTTATTGTCAACTTTTTTGACTAGCTTGAGACACAAGCCTCCACAGCTTGAACTCAAGAGTCAGGCTCTGCAGGGAGGACTGCAATTGATTCTCCCCCTTTGTGGATTGCAGGGACTGGGGAATGCATAACACAGACCAATCAGGGGGCTCACCAAAATGGAGCTCTTTTTTTTAAAAAAAATCTGCCCTAGAGCTAGGCCAAAAACATTTGAACAGAATAAAAAATTCTCATTTTTGTTGGCATTCTCCATGGAATCTTTTGGTTTGTCAATGACACAAAAACGGAGACATTTTCAAATTTATATTGTCCTCCTTTCTCTCATCTCCTCTGACCCTGCCCTATTCCCACAGGAACATTTTTCAGCTTTATTGTTTCATGAAAAAAATTGAAAATATAACTAAAATGAAGCTTTTCAGTGAATTTTTTTGGAAAAAGTACAATCCAACCTCGGCTGATGGAGAACCTTGGCAGTTCTCTGTCTTTTAATCCCACTTTAGCCTGCTCATGGAATTCATGGAGGATAGGTCCATCAATGGCTATTAGCCAGGATGGGCAGGGATGGTGTCCTTAGTCACTGTTTGCCAGAAGCTGGGAACGGGCAACAGGGGATGGATCACTTGATTACCTTTTCTACAGCATCTGACATTGGCTACTGTTGGTAGACAGGATACTGGGCTAGAGGGACCTTTTGGTCTGACCCAGTATGGTCAATCTTATGTTCTTATGTTTTTACCTACTCCCTTCTGAAGGAAGATCCTTCAATTTTAAACAGACCTGGGCTGGATGCAGCAGACCATGCAAAAACATTCCAGCTTATTACAAATTTAACACACAGCTGTTGAGCTGCCGCTTGTTATGGAACTGAAACGAAGGGGACAATCACAGCCCAATTTTGTTTGGGAATTTTGCCAGTGGCAATGGGAACAGGGAGTGGGCCTGTGATGGATACTAAATGGGCTTTCTGTTTATAAGCAGATTGATCATATAACAGTGCAAATAGACGGTGCCCAATTCTACTCTCTTTTACCTCCCGTTGAGTTCAGACAGGTAGATCTGGTGGAGCTGACAGTCAGATTTGTCCTGGGTTGTTTCTACGCATTGTAACTGGCAGTTGGAAGCAAAATTCCCATTCCAGTGCTTTGCATCTAGTGGTAACAGTTCCGTTTTCCCAAGTGCTCTATCTCGTTAGCCGAGGATCTCTATTTCTTACACATTAATTCACCACTTTGTATTTAACGAAGTGGTGAGGGCAGACATGTTTTCTTATAAGGACCCCAACAAGGCCCATCTCTATGAGATATTTTTGTGTTTGTTTGTGTTTTATTGAAGGAGAATTAAAAGTGCTGAGAGGTAGCAAATTGTCACTTTTCTTTGGCAGTAATTTAGTATCTGAGCAAAAGTCAAAAGCCCAACGGTGGTGAAGTCAGAGCTGCTGTACTCCACGTCTGATTCCTTGGACACGACTTTAGTGAGTGGACCTAGCAGAGCAGATTCTACCCTTTCTCCTCCATGCAGGGCAGAGTGAAGACCAAAGGGATGTTGAACATGCAAAGGAGCATGTCCCACTGCACCATATACAACTTCTGGAAGGGAATTCCTCTCCTCAGCTTGCCCTTCCCCCTCTTCCCCTGTCTACATAGCTGCTAAAGTTTTCTTCCTCCCTCACTTTCCACAGGAAGTTCAAGCTTCTTGCCTTCCTTTCCTGGGTCTGCACAGTTCAGCATTGGCCTACATCTCAGCTCTCCTTGTCATCCTCAGAGGTGTTGCAAGTCTCACAATATTTGGTGTTTGTTCCTAAAGCCTGATCTACTGCGATCAGGAGATTCTCAGCTTTCCATGGCTGTCCTGGGTTGAGGAGCGTAGAACACCCATGCCACAGATCAGCTGCAATGCTGTGAAGATCAGCCTGCTTTGCCCCTGAAGTCCTGATTGGCTGGATGGGCCGGTAGAAGAATCAGGCCTCTCCACGCACTGGTTTCCCAGGCTAAGGCTACACTTGCAGCTGTAGAGCACTTTGAGTTAAACCCGTCTTCATAGACAGCTCCAGGGAAAGCGCTCCAGTGTGTCCACACTGACAGCTGCACACGCTCTGTCGTGGCCACATTTGAGACACTTGAAGCGGCATTGGGAACCCTGCATTATGGGCAGCTATCCCAGCATTCAAATGCTGCAACATGCTTTTCAGATGGCAGGGGTGGGGTGGAGTGTGATAGGGAGCGTGGGGGGAGAGAGTGGGTTTTTGGAGTGTTGAGAGTCTGTCAACACACTGTCTTGTAAGTTCAGATCCCTTGCCTCTCACTCGCTCACTCATTAGCTGTTTGTTTGTTTTCTCGGAGCCGCCGGCGGCATTCTGAAGCCCCCGCTCCTCGCCTGTCTCTCTCACTCACAGCAAACATGAGCTGTTTGTTTTTTCCTCGGACCAGATGAGCAGCTCGCACTCACGAACAGCACTTTGAAAGGGGCACTTCTGCATCCGAGAAGTCCGAGTTCACAACAAAGACAAGAGAGGCCACTTGGGTTAAGGGAATTATGGGAAAGTTTCTGGAGGCCAGTCAGAGCGCAGTAACATTACTCCCTGTTTACACTGGCACTGCAGCGTCTCACATAATACACAACAGCTGTTAATCCTTTTGCAAGGAAGAATATCAGGAGTGGTCCAGCCAGGGAGTTAGAGCGCTCTACGTGCCTTGCCGGTGTGGACAGGGAGTAAGGTAGAGCGCTCTGGGAGGCTTTATTGTGGTATAAAGTGCCAGTGTAGCCAAGCCCACAGATATCTTGGAAATCCCACCCCTACTTCCTGCTGCCAGCTCTTCTCTGATTGGAGGCTGGGATTTACATCAAGGAGAAACTGTGGGTGGCACAGTGGTTGCTGCTGTAGAGACACAGCAGGTGGAAAGCTTAAGTTTGGGGCTAGAGAGTGGCCAGGGAACTGTCTGTGTCTGTAGCCACAATGACCATGCAGCGCATGCAAGTATCAGCTGGAGTCCAACGGAAAGGAGGTGCCCCAATCGGTGACGGAGAGGCTGATGCTGGGAGGTGGGGATCAGTGGGGCTGTGTGAATGTTCCTGACAATGTTGATTTTGTTTTGTTATTGCTGAAGGTGTCGGGGTGATCTCCGGGTGAGTGCCTGCATCCCCTGTGGCCTTTACCCCTAGGCAAGGGATGAGAGTATGGAACTAACGCCCCAGGAGGGTAGCTCTGGCCACAGGAGAAAAGGTTCGAAAAGGTGAAGCAAGTGCACCGTAAAGGCTCAGAAACCAGAAGGTGTCAAAAAAAGGAAGGATTTTTTTAAACTTTGTGATTTTTTGAATGGTTGGAGTTCGCTATACAGCATCTGCCCCCACATCACTCACTGCCTGTGTTCCACCCCGTACCTCTTTCAGATCCTCCTGTTGACCTTCTCCATGGTGGCCTTTATGGACTCCCTGCCTCTCCACGAGTCACCAGACACCATGTCCGCTTTGTTCATGTCCTTCCATTGGCCCAACATCCACCGAGGAGCCTATCAACATGAATCCGTGGAACTCAACCCTGATTTCCAAGGAGCCTCAGTCTATGCATAGTTTAAAAGATGCACCTCTCGCCTGCTCCAGGGGCCACCAACCTCCCTCCAAGGAGAAAAGGCAGCAACAACTCTGTAAAGAGAGAGGTTTTTTTGTAGTAGTTTCCCCATTTTTTTTTCTTGTGACTGGGGAACATTTAGCTCCAGAAATTTTTTATCTAGGGGTTTGATTATTACTTCTATGCCAGCATCCTTTAAAGCCAAAACCAAGATCTGGATCCTTGTACAAACACATAATAGGAGAGAGTGTGTGTCCTGAACAGCTTACAATTAGAGTGATTAGATGTCCCGATATTATCAGGACTGTACCAACATGAGGGGCTTTGTCTTATATATGCAACTATACCCCCCCACCCAGTGAAACAAAAAAGTGTCCTGACTTTTCACACATGCTATATGGTCACCGTAATTACAATCTAAGTAGAGAGAGGATAGGAGAGGTAACCGAGGCAAAGCAGCTTGCTACAGGTCATGTAGTAAGATCAGTGGAAGAACTGGGAATTAGCTCAGTCTCTTGACTCCCAGTTCATGCTTTATCCACTGAACCACACTACCTCTCTAGCATTCAGAGATTGCCTTGAAATGACGAGGTCAAATCAGCGAGGATGTTCTAGCAGGAGAATGGGACTGTGAGGCCTCCCGGACCGAATGAGCTTTTGCTGGAGATCAAATCAAGTGTTTTAAGGTCTGCACAGAATTCGTTTCCATTTTTGGAAGCTTGTTTAGAAAAACCTCAACGACCTATCAGTGACTGTGCTTCTGTTGTTATAAGGCTCTACATGGGGAGGAGATATCTGAGAGCAGAAGACTCTTGCAGCTACCAGAATCCAAAGGTTGGAAGCTGAAGTTTGGCAAATTCAAACTGGACATAAGGTGAACATTGTTAACAGATAGACTCAATTAACCATTGGAACCAGTTCCCACGGGGTGGGGTGGATTCTCCACCAACTGGTGTCCTTTAATGAAGACCTTTAAAAACAACGGGGAGATGGAATGTCACTCTCAAACCTAGAGATGGTCTCCGGACTACCACTCATTAGCTGCAATATGTGAAGCGCTTGCACGTCTGCTGATCTGTTCTGTCTCTAGGTCCCCCCCCAAAGCATCTCCTTGGTAGCTCTGGTTGTGGTTTTAATTCCTGCCCTTAACTCTGAAACAAAGATGGGACTAAAAAGTAGAGTTCATTCTGGTCCAGCCCATCACCATCATGTTACATCCACCGTGCACTGGCAATGGCATCCTGATTGCTGGTGCCAAGGAAGGGAATGAAAGGAGCTATGAACCACAGAAGGGCAGAGATACGGGACCAGGAGAAGCCATAAGAACGTAAGTTAACTTTTTCCATTAACTTCTTGCAGGAGGAAAAAGAAGCAACTTTTGATTGTAGATCTTTGTGTTAAGCCAGGGATGCGATTATCCCACCCAGGCTTGGCAGATGCTCAATGCGAGAGCAAAACCCCCACCACGACAGCAAGGGAGATCACTATATTGCAGCACAAAATTGATGCTCAGGCGGTGCTGGAAAGGGAGAACCTGTGTGAGTGCCAATAAACAGGCCCCTTGGCAAATTGACCTCAATTTCCCCTGTGTCTTTGCACCCATTATGGCCCCAGGCTTCACTTTTGTGTGTAAATAGCTTCCTCCTTTTCACAATGCTGAATTGATCAGTGTAGCCTGGCTCGAAAGACAGCTATCAGCACAGGCTTTCCAGTAGACCTGTAATTTCAGAAATAACACCGATTGTGGCTTCAGCACAGAAGACAAAGAGAGGAGTTGGAGGAGACAGAGACGGTCCAGCAAACAAAGAAAGTTCACGTAGAGATTCCGGGCCTGATCGACATCACTCCATTGAAGCCAATGGGCAGCAGTGTTCCCATCTCTCCACATTTCTTCCTGCTCCACGAATCCAATGAAGTTATTTTAGTTATGTGGCCATAACTGGCTTACTCAGGGTATTATGAGCTGGAGTTGTGCTCGTCCTCTGACTTACTTCCTGTTTAGTTCTCAGGAGATCCCCATCTCCATTCAGTTGTGGTACTGTTAAATAAAAGTGAGTTCCCGGCCTGGAATCCTGGGAGTCGATTTATTTGTGTTGCACTGAGAGGTCCCGTTTGCAAAAGAGTTAGAAGAATTTATAGCAGCTCAGGATCTGGCCTTACAATGTGAGGAATGGTTTAAGTTTTCCCCCGAGCTCCTGAATAACCATGTACCTCACCTCTACTCGGCAAGAAAACCAAAGTGGTAGTCAGCTGTCATAAAAGGCCACTTGAACCTGCAAAAGGAAATAAGCTCAAGGTCTTAGCTGGCTCTCCATGCTCTGCTTGCTTTATCCTGAGCTCTGGTTACCTGGTACAAAAATACCGGTAAATCTGAAAGAGGGAACTGAAGTTGGACGTACAAATTCCTCTCAGAGCCACCAAAGAGATGGCTGGAGCGGGTTGGCCAGGCCCAGGAACTGTAGATTTGGTGCTACTTCTGCATCTTGCCCCCAACCTCATCCCCTGACTGCAGCAATCCAGGACAAATTCATTACTTGCCCATGCCTACCCTTGCTGTCCTGCCCCAAATTGGGGAGAGATGATAGAGTCCCCCCTCACTACTGTATCTTAGCATCTCACAATCTTTAACTTATTTAGCCCCATAGCACCCTGTGAGATAGTGCAGTGTTATTAACCCCAGTTTACAGATGGGAAACTGAGGCACAGAAAGACTAAGTAACTGGCCCAAGGTGACATAGGAAGCCTGCTGCAAAGCAAGGAACTGAACCTGGGTACCCCAAATCCCAGGCTAGTGCCCTAACCACACCACCATTTTCCATCCCTTGAAGCCTGCCTGAGAGAACTGTTTATCTGTGGATGCCTTTACTAGCTGTGCTAAGTCGCTCCTCGAGGCTGTGCTTTCTGTTGCTTTTGCAAACAGTTCTGTCACCGGTATTATACCCCTAACATGGGCGGGGTCGTGGGTATATCATCTCTGCCCCGCTTGTGCGGCGCAAAGTGGAATTTCTTCTTCCTCTGACCTCTTACATGTTGCGCAGCCTGTTTCCTGCTTAGGTTTTGCACATTTGCTGCTTCTGTGCATTCTTTTTATGCTGTCTGGAGAGATCTCACCTATGTGTTACATTTAGGTTTTTCATTTGTTTTAAATGACTTATGCATAAGATATTTAACCTACTAAGAATGGGATCAAATGCGTAACAACCACCTGGCAATAATGTATATAGTTGTCCCCCTTTAAAATGTGTCTTGCCCTGCTGGGCATTTCTTGAACTGTAGGGTGAATTCTATCCAGTCAATCAGAATTTCTGTAAAATAAGATTCAATTGTTCTGCAGACTGGAGGGATTTTAGAGGTACATTCAGTGGACTATGCATGTGTTTTACCAAACTGCATTCTGTATGCATATGTGCCTGCTCCCATGTAAATAAATGCAGTAGGAATTTTGCTGTTGGCTGCAGTGGAATCAGGATCAGGGCTTTAAAAACTTTACAGAGACTCAATTTGAACAAAACAAAACACAGCATTTCAATAGGGAGAGATTTCCACATGCATACGTGGGCACGTACGAGCCTCCCTCCCATTGACTTGCAATGAAAGCTAGATGCTTAGCTGCCATTTGTGCCCGTAAGAAATTCCTGCATGGCCACTATATGGTCCTACTGTTGGTGAGCTTATCTGAAAGGATTGAATGGGCCATGGAGACTTGAACCCATGGGTCAAACTATCTGGCTGCCACCTGCAGCAAATACATTTCAGTTGGTAGAACCGTCTGTCTGGTATCTTTCACCAGCGCTAATTTGACTGTAGCAAATGCAGTCTCCAAAATATCTGATTTCCCCCCTCATTATTATTAAACTGCAAAAATAAAAGTACTTCTGGGCTTAGAGCGGGGAAGATAAGTTTTAGCCTGAAGCCAATTTTTACAGCGGAGAAATGAAGTGAGAGGATGACAGAGAAGCTGACAGACCATTCACTAAAGCAGTGCGTAGTGCAATTGCCATCAGAAACTCTCAACAGGAGCAAGTTAATGTTTTCTGCCATTTATAGGAGATTAGGAGAACAACAGACTGAAATTCTGACTAACACAATTCTTTAAAGCACGGCTTGGCTCTGGTTTGGTATCTTGTCGAAGAAGATGCAGTGAGTGGTCAATCTCTGTCTTATTTTGAGGAGCTCTTTCCTATGTTACTACATCCCCACTTTCTATCCAGATAGACCTGGATTCTGATCCTCTTATTTGTGTTGAATAGTGTCTTGGCCCACTCATATTCCCAATGACGTCAGTGGGACCACTTGTGGACCAAGGTGCTGACCAGTAGGAGTAAGGAACTGGCAATCTGGCCCTAACTGCCTGCTTCTTTTTTTTTTTGGAGTTTCACCTGCAGCATACAAGAAAGTAATGTGCCCCCGCCTCTTTCATCATTCACTGATGCCATATAATCCAGCTGACTGGGGCTGATTTTAGGATGCCTCCCACATCTACAACTGCAAGGACAACAGGGTTTGATCAGATGAAGGCACACTTTGCAATTCCCTTTCCTCTCCCTGCTCCCGGGATCGGCGGCGGCGCTAGTGAGAAGCCTGCCATAGTACGAACCCAGGATTTTACAAGCTCATATTAACCTTTCAACCATCAGTTACATTTCAGGACCTTGCTACAAGCAGGTGAGCCTACACTCCACAAGAATAATAATTTATTATCCGTGAAGGTTAGCAGTGATCTGGCAGAGCTATGCTTGGCACAGGAGCAAGGATGGGGCATAAAGATGATTCTGGGATTGGGCAAGGGCCAGTTCAGCCCTGGCACAATGTATAGCAGCCCTAAGGCTGCTGGAAACAGCCATGAAGGAGTGACTATGTCCCTGAGGGGTTGCAGAAGTTCAGTAGTACTCTGGCCACACCCCTAACATGTATGCTGCCTTGTTGGCGTTGATATGTGAATTTGGTGGCTTTGCCTAGATCTATGTGAAATATAATACTCTGAGTTCTTAGGGGTATTGCAAGAAGGCAAATGGTTAAATATTTACAGATACGTCAAAAAACTTGGTGTTATAAAGAGGAGGGTCTCCAAATATCACACTTTCCTTCTCTAGTCCCCTTCCTCCCACGCACCTCCATCCTGCCGACAGTAGAGAGCTATAAATATGCTTAGTTTTTGTCAACTGAAAAGATAAAAAGCACTAGAACCTCTTCTGATAATTAGATCTTAGAAATCAGCCCATCTGTCTGTGTTTATGCACTACCCAAAAGTATCTATTTTAGGAACGCGAACCGCAAGTGAGGTTCAAAAGTCCTTTTCAATAATTATGCACTTTCATTCTTTGAAAACACACATTTAGTACCTATTTGACCCCAGAAGAATTTCATTTCCTACAGAAGATCGGTGCTTGTGGTAATTGGCCAGCTGGAAATTTCCCTAGAGCAAGTTTAAAACACATATTCCTTCTCTGTAACTGAAAGGCCGTTAGTCCCATTGTCCTCCTAAACGGCAGCACATAACTTTAAATATTCACTTTGGCGAACTTCGAAAACATTCCCCATTCAGGGAAAGCCGACACTTACTGGCTATAGAATACAGACACCATACACCCCTTTAGCATGGGTATTAATAGCAGTGTAGATGGTGGGACACTGCTTAGGCAAATAAAATAGAAGGAAATGCTAGACCTCTAGGGTATGTCCTACCTGGCTCTCTACATGGCCAAGCAGTGCCTCCCAGATCTACACAGCTACATTTAGCAGGGTAGCATCCTGCTGTCAGAGCCTTTCCTGCCACAGTGGCACTGGCAGGGAAGAGGCAATAAGGAAAGGCTTCAGCAGCTCACCTCTGCCAGAGCCTTTCCCCACTGCCTCCCCTCCTGCCGGAGCCTTTCACTGCCTGTAGCAGACCACCCTTCTCTGTGGCGTGTAGTTATGCATAGTGTAGACCAGGCTGCAGACAGAGCTGTGCTTACATATAGGAGAACGAACTTTTTTTCTCATATTTTTCCTCTCCTGCTTAGCAATTATTACTAGGGAGTTTGCAAAGAAACAAGAGTGTGAAGATACGGGGGGATACCATTTGCCTGGGGCCAGAAGCCTGCGGCTGGTTGGCTGATTAGCCCCTCCTGCTGCACCTGGGAAAAGAGCTGGATCTAAATCGGTTGATCCTTATGAAAAAAGGCAGCCGGAAATAGAGATGGCAATAACTTCCAGAAAGCTGAGGGGCCAGGAGCCCTGCTCTCAGTGGACTGCTACTGGAGCAACTTCAGAGAGGAATTGCTCCAGAACCCAAATGGACCGAAGGGAGACTCTGTGAAGTCCTTTTATTACTGAGGCTCTGAGAAAAGAGCCAGGAAATGTTGCTGTTGCTGAACTTACTGGTGTGAGGGACAAACCTGGAGAAGGAGCAACGCAGTCTGCGCAGACTTTGAGGGAAGAGTCAGAGAGGCTTGGCTTTGTTTTGTTTTGTTAAGAAGGCTTGAAATAAAAACAACTAACCCTGCTGGAAACTGTTTCCCTGGATCCTGTCAGAGAGTTCTGACAGCATGACCCCCAGGAAGTGAGCTGTCTCCTCTAGAGCAAAGCCTGGTCCCACAGGAGACCTCAATTCTTATCAGATATATGGTAGGCCTCAGTTCTTTACAAGGATCTTTATTACTTAGCAGTTTACTTTCCTCTGCTCTGCCACGCACCTGATGTCACAGTGGTAGATGCTAAACTCTTTGGAGCTCTATATTATGTAAAAATATCCTAAGTAAGAATAACTAGACAATTGCCCCTGATCCTCCACGCTGCTACACCATTCTTTTGTACTTCAGTGAAGGCAACAGAGTCACATGGGTGTGAATCTGCTCCAAAAATATCTGGGTTTGGGGGTTTCGGTTTTTCAAAGAAAACCTAAACCTTTCCAAATAAAAATGTCAATTGAACCAAGAATTTTCAAAGCTGGCAAAAATTTCTCGACCAGCAAGCAGTCACACCATGAATCTGGCAAACCCACCCCAGGAACCCAGAAATCCGGATTCCCACTACAATGCTGTAATGAACTGTAGTGGGGCCTAAAAGAGGAGTAAAAGCAGCCGTGGAGAGGGCTAAGGCTGTGAAAGGCTGATTGGGGAAGCAGCCACAGCTGGGGCCAGACCCTAATCAGGCCACAGCTGGCCCTGTAAGAGGGCTGTGGGCCAGAAGCTGGAGGAGTCTCTCTCTAGCAGTGGAGAGAGAAGGACCTGGCTGCTGAGAGCAAGGTACTTGAAGCAGAGCAGTGCAGGGGAAAAGGGCAAAGGGAACTGGGGCGCTCCAGCCTGGAAAACCCCCAGGCTGCAGGCCTTGGTGAAGGCCCAAAAATGGTACTTGGGCTGCAGAGGGGCAGACTGAGGATAGGCAAAGGCATCAAGCCAATTATTAGTGGCCATTTCAGACTGCAGTCTTCCCCAGTGAGAGGGGGCTAGATGATGACTGGCAGTAGCCACTGAGGTAGGGTGGGTTTAGAGGGAAGGGGGTTCCCCTGGGAGGGGAGACCCAGAGTGAAAGGGTACTGCTGGGCAAAGAACCCCAGGATAACAGGCACCAGGGTCTGGGAGGGACATGGGACCAGTGGCAGACAGAAGCCACCAACCAGCAGAGGGCACTCTGTGGGCTGGAAAGAGCTAATTCCAGAGACTACCAGCAGGAGGCGCTGCATCGGTGAGTCTCGGCCTCATTACAGAACGCACTAAGCATCCTTCCCTGATGTTGTCATAATTAGTTTCAAAGGAGATGATCGTGGTATCAAAGATGGTTGACTTTAGGTTGGTCATGTACAGCAGGCGTAGAGGAACTTTTGAGCAACAAAGATCTTGTTTTCATTCCCGAGTCGCTAGAAATAAGAATGAAAAGAAACCAAGGAAGAGGCCCTCTGGAAATCCATTAAACTAAATGTGTTTCAAGATTTCCCACCAGACAGCAGCAGTTCTTTAACTTTTAATCTCTCG
Source organism: Sternotherus odoratus (assembly GCA_032164245.1). Lineage (NCBI taxonomy): Eukaryota > Metazoa > Chordata > Testudines > Kinosternidae > Sternotherus > Sternotherus odoratus. The sequence goes on from JAVMKO010000005.1 coordinate 101,046,334, forward strand.
CTTTCATTCTGGCAACAAAATGCATTTTTTACGTTAACTGTAAAATTGCCTTGTCACTGGTGACAGTAATGCAGAAAGGAAACCTATTATCAAAGCTTCTCTTGATCAGCCAGCCTCCGCAAAGTAAAGGGCTTGATTACTTTGATTGGGAATGAGGAGGGGCGGACGGGACTGAATGGTGGCAACGTCTTCAATTCAAGTTTCTCCTGCTGGTTGGCAGATGTAAAAAAACCAAACAACCCTTTCAGTTACTGTGTGGTTTCCCATTAACACCTCTTATTAGAGTGAACTGTTCATGCCACTGTTGTTAAGAAAGAATCTTCATTGGCTGTTACCATTATAGAAGCTAGAGATGTCCAGACCCTTAATCTAGGCTAAAACCCAACTCAACCCCCACTTATGGTTAGTGACTCACTCATGAACTGATCCTCATATCTACAAATGTATTCATTGCTCCTAAGCATTTGCTGAAGAGTTTAGACAAAATCCTCTGCCTATGGGATATTCCTAAAGCATTTGCTTTAGCTGTCGTGTAATTGGTCCCCCAAGTCACATGCTATTGTTTCTGCTTCTTAACAGGATAAGTAGAAACAATCAAAGTAATGAATAACAAACTTTCAGCTGAATAAGCCATTGAGCCTACCAGCTGTGAAACTTTTGGTCTCCATGGAGATTTTCCAAAAGACACAGCTGTCATCTGAATAATGGTGTGCAAGTCATAAATGCGACCTGACGTACTGCAGCAAGTGGAACTCTGTGCTGCTTTTGTTTACAAAAATATTCACGAATCCAATTATTTATACTTTTGATTTAAAAAAATGAGTAAAATAATCACCAATGAACAAAGAAGTGGATAATTTTTAACTGTTTTGTAAAGCATTGATTTTTTTAAAAATTTTCGAAGTGTCAATCATCCCTAAGTGTGTGTGTAATGGCAACTTTCTTTGAAGGGGTGTATAGTTGAGCCGCCAAAAAATTGCTCTCAGATGAACTTTAGAACTTTCCTGGTCCGGGTTCTGCTCCAGAAGTGAGCTAGTGGTTATTGTTGGCCGCTTCTCTTTTATTATTTACAGTTCCATTTAAAAAATGCTCCTGTCTCCATCTTTTTCTATGTTTTATGTTGTGTCTTTAGTTGTAGTGTTGTTGTTTTGACAGCATAATGATAGTTGGTGGCGTGAACAGATTGCTCAGAACTGAGTTCATGTAAGATGATGCAGAGGAGGAGGAAAATATTGACTAGCTATATAGCATGGAGGGGTATACATGGGCCATGCAACTTCCCAGACTGTTGACCAGGTCTTAGCTTTGTGCTGTTAAATACAAAGTCAGTCATGCATTAAGCTCTTGTGGCTTATGATCTGATAGTGGATGAAGCCCCCAACTTTGCATACGCAACTGAGACCTGTTTGGACACTGTTGCTGAACCAACATGGGTGCAATTCATTCCCAACTGTTACTTCAGCATGAACTGAGAGAGCTGGGGAGAAGCTGTAGCTGTGCCTTTTGCAGCTAACCTACAATTCAGTTCTCATTTGTCATCAAAATTTCAAAACAGTCACAATTTCTCAAGGAGGTCTAATAATAGCTCAATTTGGAATTTGGCCAGAGCACTGCAGTTAGTGCCCATATAGGCTGGAGGAAAGTGCTATGGAATCATTAATGATCATGGGTAGGTCCCTGCCAATTTCACGGCAGTGAAAAATGCATCATGGACGGTGAAATAAGCCCTTCCCTGTGAAATCCGATCTCCCCCTGCTGCTCGGAGCGCCTCAGCCACGGGGGGGCTCCTAGCTCTGGCTGGGCTGGGGAAGGATGGGACTTGTCCATCCCCTGCACACCCGCTCTCAGGAGGAGACCCACCTCCGGGAACCCACCTCTCAGACCCACCTCCAGGAAGCTCCGCAGTTGCTGCTTTCAGAGTCCAGTTCTGAAGGCAGCACAGAAGCCAGGGTTGCAATCCCATAATCCTCCTCTAACTGGTTTGCGACTGCCCACAATCCCTTTTTGGGGTCGGGACCCCCATGGTTAGAACACTGTTAAATTTAAACACCTGAAAACTTTAAATTTACCAATTTTCAAATCCTGTGGCCATGAAATTGACCATAATGAACCTGAATTTGGTAGGGCCAGGGCCGGCGACAGGGGGGTACTACGGGTAGAGCTGTACCGGGCCCCGGACTTTAGGGGGGCCCCGGTACACAGCACTACCCGCAGTCATCCCCCCTTGTCGCCAGGCCTGGAGAGCGGGGAAGGGCGGGGAGGCGGCGCGGCTCTCCCCCGGACGAGTGCGTGTGTCCCCGGCAGGAGCAGTGAGCCCGGCTGGTGGCAGCGGCGCAGTCCGGGGGGGGGGGGGGAAGGGCGCGGGGGGGGGGGGCAGCAAGGGTGGCTCGCGCCGCTCCCGGGCTCTCGCTCCCGCTGCCGCCAGCCGCTGTTAGCTGGGGGGGGAGCGCCGGCTGGGCTGGGGGGGGCCCGGCTGGGCTGGGGGGGCCCGGCTGGGCTTTCCCCCCCCAGCCGCTGTCAGCTGGGGGGGGAAGTGCCAGCTGGGCTGGGGGGGCCCCCAAACTATCAGAGTAGGGGGCCCCCAAATTTCTGTCGCCGGCCCCAGGTAGGGCCCTAATCATGAGCGGTTAGGACCTCCATTTTACATCTTTTCCTAAAGACCACATATATAGGGCAATGAGGCAGCTAGTGTGAAAAATCAGAACACTTTTTCTTTTTGGGGGCAGCGTGTTTTGATGGAAAGCCCCTAATATCAGGACGGTCCTGATATCGGGACATCTGATCACCCTATGTATATCCAACAGCACTCTGCCGCCTAACACCATGCTGGGTTAACACATCTACCATGCACACCCAGAGGTCAAAATGGCACCTACTAAATCACTAACATTAATTTTTGTAGCATTTAGCTGCTTCTTGGCGATCTCCAATCCAAGGAGGATCCCATCCTGACTTCCTTTCATTTGTAAAGCTGACAACCACACATCAGTAGGTGGTAAAGCTCTAGGCAATAAACTTAAACATTATCTTTAAAACAGAGCCCTAATACTGGTGATCACTGATGACTCCTTCGAACTTCTCACACTAATTGGGGGGGTTTACCACAATATCCTAGCCAAATTCTAGTTAAGGTGCTAACGAGCACAAACTTCATATCTAATATTCCTACTCATACGATGCCTTATTTTTTCTGCCACCTCCTAAATAACTGCTTTCATGTTATTAAATAAAAGCAACACACAGCCCCTGACTCTTTAAGAAGGGAGAAGAGTTGCCGAGTAGATCCTGTTACCTAGCACCAGGATGCTAGCTCTCCTAAATCAGTGGGCACTTACCCTCCTGTTTGTTTTTCATATCTCAAATTTTCATCACTGCAACTTTTTGACCTTCTCACTAGATGGGGCTTGACAGTAAAGTATGTCTGGATCCCCAAATGTCCTGCATGTTTTCCTGGTGATCTTGCAGATGTAATATAAAACAGAGAGGACAAAAATCGCCTGGAGCATTTGTTGTTATTAATAGAAATAGAGGACTGTGCAATGATAATTTCAGCAAGAATTACTAAGAAATAAGTGATCATTTAGAAAACTGTAACATGATGGGAGCTTTATTTTAAATATGTTTGGAGGCTGGCGTAGACCTTTATCTTGTCATTTGTAATTCAAATATGTGAAATTTCAAGATCTGAGATTTCAAGAATAATACCATCAAGTTCCAGAAGGTGAACTGTGTAGAAAAGTTATTGGTGGAACAGAGTCACAGCTGTTCAATGGGATCAATTTGTCACTTTTTAAAATAAATGCTGTCATGATGTATACTTATGTGGTTTTACTCTGCAGGAAATTGATTAATTCTAGCTCTTTTTAGTCCCATAAATGGTAGAATTAAGGGAGATGGCTTATTAAGTTTATCTTAACATGAAATAACAGTTTGATGTATTTTTATTTCATGTATGTATAATTTTGTGGATTGAATTGAATATTTTTATGTTAATGAAAGCTGGTTAAAATGAAGGAAAGCAAAAGGATGAGGAAGTGGTGGACGGCTTAGATATTCTACCACTTGTTAGCCCTTCTGATTACAAAAAGATTATTTTAGTGAAGATGTAATAACTCAGATAACTGATGTGATAACTGTGTGATAGATTTCCTCTTAATAAGAACTAGCAAAAATACCCGGCGTTGCTTGGGTCCGTCGGAGGTGGGGAGGGGGCAGACAGCTGAGCGAGTGTGGGGTCCGTTGGAGGGGGGAGGGGGCAGAGAGCAAACCTGACACCCCCACCTCACCCCCCCGACCAACCCCGACTCACATTTTCACCCCCCCACCCAAACCCAACACCCCCACATCACCCCCCTACCAACCCCAACACCCCCTGACCAACACCCACACCTCACCCCCATAGACCAAACCTGACACACCCACCTCACTTCCCCCCCCAACCAAACCCGACACCCCTACCTACCACCACAAACAAACCCGACACCCACACCTCTCTTACCCCTCAACCAACTCTGACCCCCCTCCTTACCCCCTCGACCAACTCCGACCCCCCTCCTTACCCCCTCGACCAACTCCGACCCCCCTCCTTACCCCCCCAACAAAACCCAACACCCCCACCTTGCCCCCCACCAAATCCAACACCCCCTGACCAACCCCAACACCCACACCTCACCCCCCACCCCCCCCGACACCTTCCAACCCCCCCAGACCAAACCCAACACCTCTGGCTCACTTACCCCCCGACCAAACCCAACTCGGATCCATCAGAGGTGGGGAGGGGGCAGAGAGCTGAGCGAGTGTGGGGTCCGTTGGAGGGGGGAGGGGGCAGAGAGCTGAGCGAGTGCAGGGTCCGTTGGAGGGGGGAGGGGGCAGAGAGCTGAGCGAGTGCAGGGTCCGTTGGAGGGGGGGTATTATGACATCATAACTATGTCACAGAGAACAGCAGCTGCCCAGCTGCTGTGATTGGCCTTTAAATCTGGGGGGCGTCAGAGGTGAGATTTGAAAATTTTTTGACTCTTAGCCTGATTAGGACCCTAAGGCCTCTAACTGTACCAAATTTCAAGTCTCTAGCTCAAATGGTGTGGAAGGAGTAACGGAACGTACATACACGCATGCACGCACACACGCACGCATACACGTATACACCATTTGACTTTTATATACATAGATAAACTAGACCCTACTGGAGCCTCATTTTGCTGTCACTTACACTAAAAGGCATAACTCTATTGACTTCAATGGAATTTCACCTGATTTGCACCATTGTATGTGGGATAAAAATCAGGCATGTGGTATTTACAAAAATGCCTTATTTTTTCATAAGCCTAAACGTATCTCAGATCAGTGTTAATGATATAGTTTGCCATAGCCTGCCTCTTTATATAAGCAGATGCAAGTAACTCTGGGCTTTGAATTTCAAGAATCAGAGCCACAGGTAGCCTGGCAAAGCTATTCCTTATTTCAGCTCCATCTGATTCAGACTGATGCCACATATTCATTTCAGAATGAAGAGACTTCTCCCTTATTCCAGTACAGCACTGACATGTATGCTTCCGTCCCATTACTTTGGGTTTACAAGCAACTGCAAGTCACTAATCAGTTGTTTCTGAGACATTTACAAATTAAAGACATTTACAAACATCTTCTAGGAAAAGGATATAAATGTCAACCTAATGGCATGAATGAAGGCATTCATAACTTCCGCAACTTATTAAAATGTTTTATTCAACACCTTTCTGTAATGCAATATGCAGAAAATCAAGATAATTTAAAGTTATGTTTCTTATGGCCACTGTAACTCATTTGCCAAGGTATTTTGCTTATGATTAAGCAAAGCATTTCAACATGTGCTTAACTTTAAGCACATGGGTGTTGGACCTATTGGCACTGGGGTCTGCTCTTAAGTAAAGTTAAAGTTGCCAAATCAAGACCTTAGTTGGCTATGCTCTTATAAAGGAAATTTGGTGAATATGATCCTATCCAAATTCCACAGAAGAGGTGAAATACACGTTCCGCTGTTATTGCATAAAGCATATTAACGTCAAAGGAAAGACTCCTGTTGAGTCATGGGCTTTGGAGCAGATCCTTAGAACCAAAGAGAAGGCATGCTATAAATGGAAACACGTGCCTATATCCACATAGATACTTACGCGCCTATCTCCCATATAAATCGATGGAAGTTTGTTTCTTAAATACCTTTCAATATCTGGGCCTTGCTTTATGGAAGACCCGTTGCCATTGTCTCTTTTGCAGCCTTTTGCACTGTCAAGATGATGTTACAAGAGTTATACAAGCACCAGATCAGATATCTCTCTTCTGTGGATTTTCAAGGAGAAGGGCTAATCTAGCGCAGAGTCCTTATTGAACACTGCATAAAATTTGGGATTGTTGTGAAAAAAAATTAACCCTTGATGTGCATGTTCAGTAACGACACCTTTTTCAGAGCAAGTAGAGACGAAATAAATCTCCCCATCCCAATGACAGCCTGTGAAAGTGAAATCCAGTGATCTGGATGGCTCTGGGAAAATGAAATCTTGTATTTTTGACAGCATAATTGTTATGCTCTGTCAGATTTATATAGCTTTTTCATAAGAAACACTTCATACTTCACACGGATATTACTTTTTCTCATCAAATATCACTTTGGAAAAAGTTAATAATTTAGCAACTTTTTTATTAAAAAATGCCTAATTTACAGATGCATGCGATACCATCTCCAGATATTGCATTCATTATGGAGGGAAGTAAAAAATTCCTCCAAAGCTTTGGAATGAGTCTGTTGTTTATGTGATAGTCTTCCAAGACTGACAAACATGGGTTTCAAACAGAAGTTTGTCTGTGTTGTGAAAGAAAGATGGTGTGCTGTAGTGTTGTGCTTATCCCAGGGTTTATGGTAAGTTTATTCCCATAACCTTTCCACTCCCCTGCCCTAATTGAAGTATCTCTGAACTCATTAGGAAGAAACAGATTCTGTCTGTCCCTCCCTCCGTGCTCTGATTTTAAAGTCGTACACGGATTCAGGTGACACACAATAAAAAATGCAAGTTACATTGTGTTTTAAAATTTTCTTTGATAACAAAACCAATGAAATTAATAAATTCTGCAAGAAATTTGGTCCCTGTGCTGACCTACAATGTTTTTAGCTTTAACTCTACAAACTCTTATGTATGTGCTTAACTTTATGACTTTAAGTGGGTGCATAAGTGTGTATAGGACTGGAACCTGAGTGAGACGTTCTTACAAGCTGCAAGGAGACAAAAATGTAGACATTTGACTAAATAGAGGTTTCGCTTCTTTCCTGCATTTCCTTGATCAGAACATATTAAAGTGAAAGACTAGCGCAGAGATCAGAATATTGGAGAATGAATATCCAACATATTACCTAGGGCCAAATCCTGTGGGAAATCAGGAGGACACTAAATAAAGGGTCCGTTCAGAAATGCCTTCCCGGGGAGTTTGAATGTTTCAGACATTGCAGGTGTCTAGCATCTAGTTACGTTCCAGAATTAATTTCACTCCCTCAGGAACTCGATTGCCAAGTCCGCCTATTTGGTTCTCAAAGAAAAGCTCTATAATTCTAGTCTGTTTTTCCTTAATCTATGGAAGGCTCTAGCACAGAGGTGGGAAAGCTACGTCTGGCATGCCACATCCCGCCTGCAGGACCCTCCTGCCTGGTCCTAGAGCTCTAGGCCAGGAAGGCTAGCCCCTGGCCCCTCCCCCGCTGTCCCCTCTCCCCCTCAGCTACACCGCCTCATGGGCCGCGTGGCTGGCTGGCTGGGCTGCGGGGCTGGGAGTTCCTGCTGCGTCGTGAACGGGGGCGTTGGATAAGGGACAGTGGGTTCTGAGGGGCAGTCAGGGGACAGGGAGCAGGGGGTGGTTTATTGGGACGGAGGTTTGGCGGGGGTGGATAGGGAATGGGGGGGTTGGATAGGCATGGGAGTCCCAGGGGGTGAGGTTATGGATAGGGGTCGGAGCAGTCAGGGGACAAGGAGCAGGTGGGGGTTGGATGGGTTGAGGGTTCTGAGGGGGGTAATAAGGGGGTGGGAAGTGGGGGGGGTGGATAGGGGGCAGCGACCAGGCTGTTTGGGGAGCTACAGCCTTCCCTACCTGGCCCTCCATACAGTTTTGCAATCCCGATCTGGCCCTCAGGCCAAAAACTCCACACACCCCCACACCCCCCCCACACACCCCCACACCCCCCGCTTTAGCAGCCACATTGCAGCCAGTGCTTAATTTGCAACGAAAGAGGTGCCGGGGCTCAAGCACGTTTTTTGCATTCACAATTTACGCAGCAAGTCCAGAGGTGCCAGGGCTACAAAGTGCCAAGCCTGGCGGTGCGGGGCACAGCCCTGGCACGAACTAAGCACTGTAGCCCATGAAGCAGAATTCGGAGCGACGTGCGGTATCTTTTTAAAGCCGTCCCTGAGACACCCATCAGTCTGTGTCTTCTCCTTCGCGGAGGGGATGATGGATGAGCGCAGTACAAAAACTGGTAGGGGATGTAGCTCAGAACTGAATGAGCCTGAGAGCAGCCTGCACAACTTGGATCAGCGAGGGAGATTGTTTATTCGTGTTGCTGAAAATCTAAGAGCTTTGTTTGACAGTCTCATTTTTTTTGCATGTTTTCTCTTCAAATCACATTGAAATGACAAGTCAAGTACTAATTACTCATATGTACAAGTAACAATGGTTAAGATTTTTTTTATTTACGCCTCGGGCCCAGACATCACGACGAGCCCACAGACGACATTTGTGTTGTTATAGGGAAGTTTGACATCTGGGGCCAGCTGTGCTCCCTTTAACCACCGACGAGGGTCAAACTACGAGAGGGTTTGTCGGTGGAGAAAGTGCACCGGGGTATGTACGCTGTTCCCCTGTGATTTGGAAGCCGCTCCAGGAGCAGGGTCTGTGCAGGTTGTGCTTGTTTCTTTTGGATTATGGCAAAAGATTTAATAAAAAAGTCCAAATTTTGACAGCACCCTTCGGTGGGAGCAAAACAATCGCTCTTGCCGTGCACAGCAATCGTGACTTATGCAACGACAACAAAGACAGGAGTCCACATGCTACTTTAACCCAGTTGTGTTTGGCAAACCAGAGGGATCTGTATAATCACTAAGCAAGTGACCATAGCCATTCGTTTTGTTTTCTATTTTCATTTTCCCCCTCTGTGATTAGGACCAGACCAGTAGCTCTTGAGAGTCAGTTTGGGGACAGGGGGACTTGACTGAAATAAGGAACCCGCCACACCAAAGGAAAACGTGCAGTGCTGCTGAGAGCCGTGCATATGTAACTCACACCTCGTGAGTGTGTGTGCGTGAATATGAATTTTATGAGTCTGCACTATATCCTGAGCTAACAGACAAATGGCTTTCAGCTTATGCAGTACAGGCTCATGTTTTAGCTCCAGAGGTCCCAAGTTCGATCCTGCCCACTGATGCCCAGGGTTCGTCGGCATTACCCATAGATCCCCAGCGTTTTTTATAACCTAGATAAATAACTTGTTTCCAGCAGCTGAAAGGAAAATGCTCAGGTCACAGATGATGCCGAAAAACAGAGACAATTAAAAATGAGTAGTAGAGGAAGGTTAAGGCGTTGGGCCCTCTTGATTAACAGTTTGGAAAGCAGGTCAATGCAGATAAAAAGACCTAGCAAAGAGGAAATAGCTGCTAAAAGGGAAGATGTTGAAAGCAGCATGCTGACGGGGAAGAGATTTTGGAGTTTCACTGAAGGGAGGGGGAAAAAGAAAGCAGAAGTTCAGATGTAAAGTGGAACGCCATCAGGATTCTACGCTGTATTGCAAGGGGAATGGAACATAAATCAAAGGAGATAGTGTTATTGCTCAAAGGCTGTGGGAATGAAGATCTCGTTGAGAGTGCTGCGCTCAGTACTGGTCACTAGACTTGAGAAAACCTATAATTGCTGTTGTAGGGAAAGCACCACCGAGCAACCCCAGATTAGACCAGATTTCAGAGATTTCGATGAAGAAGAAAGGGGGAGAAAAGTCAGGCTTATTTCTCTCAGTAAAAGATAAGAGAGAGCTCCATGGGAACCTACATGAATCTGATAACATCACTAGAGAAGACTGAGAAAATGTGATCCAATTATACTATTTAAATAACCTGGAATCTGGAGTATTTGGCCTGAGGTACAAATGAAGAAAGTTTCGAGCAAAAGTATTTCAGAATAAAAGTAGCAAAGTCACAGTACGAGTCCACGATTGGAAAGGCCATAGAGGAAAAGAGACATACAGAGCTCCAGAGCCTAAAGGACAAACCTTTCTTTATCTTTTGGGAGGATACTTACTGCTTATGAAAGTGAGACAACTCTGACCAGAGTTTGATACAATGGAAGTCTAAGTTGGGAGTGCTTTCTTACAGACACTAGTCTACTCCTGAGCTATATTAATCCTATGGGTTCAGTACTGGATGACTTCTTTCAACTTGTGGATATTGGGATGGAGCCAAATTCAGGTCGGATGTAAATGGACCTAACTCCACTGATGTCAATTGATTTTAATCTGTTCTTATTTGTATTGCAGTAATGCTTAGAAGCCAAAATCATAGACCAGAACCTCATTGTGCTAGGCACTGTACAAACACAGAACAAAAAGTTGGTCCCTGCCCCCAAAGAGTTTACAAACTAAGTAATCAGTTGATCATTTCAGGTCTGAATTTGTTCCCCTATTTCCAATGACTTTAGGCTGGGAATCAGGCTAAACTGCTCATGATTGCAGACTTTCCAGTGATTGCAGGGTCAGGAATACCACAAAAACAGTCCTTCTCGCTTCTTTTTAATATTTCCTTTCCCTACAAACTAGAAGGCACATCGAGGTAAACAACGACAAATGCTGACATTTTAAAACCTAAATATGGTTCACTGTGGGAGAACAGGAGCAAAGTTTTGGATTCTTAGTTTATCTGAAGCAGGTTTGTCCACAGTATTTTCCTTAGAAGCAACTACCAGTTGGTGGAGCACTTTATTTAACATCCTCCTGACTCCACTGTTAAAGGAACTTATACATAGCAGATATGCGAGTAAGTGTATACAGTTTGTACACTGCTTTAATGTAAAGCATACGATCTGTAGCAACTGAGTAGGGAGGAAAACTGTCTCCTTGCTTTTACAGAGGTTTGTGAGAACATTTTATCTGGTTGGAGGAAACCAAGGTTTGCATTTGTATTATTGTATGTGTTGTGGGAAGGAGGGAGATGTCGAGAAGGAGAGGATGGTGAGCTGTGGATCTGTGTTTGCATAGATCCTTGACACTGACTGGATCTTTTGGGTGCTACCACACTATACATGAATAGCAATAACTATAATAGGCGCTTTCCATTGGTGAGTGTCTGGAGTAGAAAGGGGGAGAGGGATTTTGGCCATTTTGATTTGGCAGTTGAATCTGAACGGAGCTCTAACAAGTTTTAAATCAGAACCTCAGAGTAGAATTCTCCTGACCCAGAAACCACCACTTTAGGCACACCTCTAGTTTCAATACCAACCCGCAAATCAGCCCAGCTTCATAAGGACATAAGAACGGCCACACTGGGCCAGTCCATCTAGCCCAGTATCCCGTCTTCCGACAGTGACCAGTGCCAGATGCTTCAGAGGGAATTGATAGCACAGGGCAATTTATCAAATGATCCATCCCCTGTTGTCCAGTCCAAGCTCTGGCAGCCAGAGGTTTAGGGACATCCAGAGCATGGAGTTGCATCTCTGACCATCTTGGCTAATAGCCATTGATGGACCTTTTTCCCCAGGAACTTACCCAATTCTCTTTTTAACCCAATAATACTTTTGACCTTCAACAACATCCCCTGGCAACAAGTTCCATAGGTTGACTGTGCGTAGTGTGGAGAAATACTTCCTTATATTTGTTTTGAATCTGCTGCCTATTCATTTATGCAGGTAACCCTTGGTTCTTGTGTTATGTGAAGGGGTAAATTACACTTCCTTATTCACTTTCTCTACACCATTCATGATTCCATAGACCTCTATCATATCCCCCTTTAGTCATCTCTTTTCCAAACTGAACAGTCTCCGTTTTTTAAAATCTCTCCTCATACGGAAGCTGTTCCCTATCCCATCTAGCTTTTGTTAATTTTCTTGAGAGACTTTGGTGAGGGACCTGGTCAAAGGCATTCTGAAAGTCCACGTACACTATATCCACTGGATCATCCTTGTCCACTTGTTTGCTGACACCCAGTTTTGGGCCCCACCACTACAAGAAGGATGTGGATAAATTGGAAAGAGTCCAGTGGAGGGCAACAAAAATGATTAGGGGGCTGGAGCACATGACTTATGAGAAGCAGCTGAGAGGACTGGGTTTATTTAGTCTGTAGATGAGAAGAGTGAGGGGGAATTTGATAGCCGCTTTCAACACTTGAAAGGGGGTTCCAAAGAGGATGGATCTAGACTGGTCTAGGTGGTAGCAGATGACAGAGAAAGGAGTAATGATCTCAAGTTGCAGAGAGGGAGGTTTAGGTTGGATATTAGGAAAAACTTTTTCACTAGGAGGGTGGTGAAGCATTGGAATGGGTTACCTAGGGAGGTGGTGGAATCTCCTTCCTTAAAGGTTTTTAAGGTCGGGCTTGACAAAGCACTGGCTGGGATGATTTAGTTGGGGATTGGTCCTGCTTTGAGCATCGGGGTTGACTAGATGACCTCCTGAGGTCCCTTCCAACCCTGATATTCTATGATTCTATGATTCTTTGAATTCTATTAGATTGTGAGGCATGATTTCCCTTTACAAAAGCTGTGTTGTCTCTTTCTCAACATATTGTGTTCATCTCTGTGTTTGGTAATTCTCCTCTCTGCTGTAGTTTCAACCAATTTGCCTGGTACAGAAATTAGGTAGTCCGTAACTGCGAAGGTCACCTCTAGAGCCTTTTTTAAAAAACAGCATTATGTGAGCTGTCCTCCAGTCATCTGGTACAGAGGCCAACTTAAGTGATAGGTTACATTCCACAGTTCTGCAAATTCATATGTGATTTCCTTCGGAACTCTCGAGTGAATACCAGCTGGTCTCGGTGACTTATTCCTCTTTAATTTATCAATTTAAACCAATCCTAGCTTTTCTCAAAAGCTCAGGTCAAAACTTCAATGAATTTCTAATATGTAATGAATCACCAGTACAACTGAGTTTTATTTATGGTATTATTTCTCATTTAGAAATTGGTGGGGTTGTGGGTTTTTTGGCAAATTTAACCCAGGAAGTGGGGTGATTCTAACAAGAGTTTGCTCTTGTGCTACGAATTTTAGACAAGCATCTAGCTTTGGATTGAAACTTTACACAAGCACTTCAGAACCAGCAACCAGATGTAATGTTTGTACCTGGCTTCAAATCTGACTCCCCCCAGGTGTGTGGTTGTTCAGATGCAAGGCTTTTTGTTTTATCCCATTTATTCTATTCTGGACAGTGAAGATCAGGATATGCTCTATCCTGAAAACTTCATGGGGGAGAACTCCATAAATAACTGCTCAGATCTGTGCTCCAATAAGCGCACATTTTCCTTGCATGCTAATGATCATTTCTAACAGACTGTTTTATCACTGTTGCCTGGGGCTTAAGAATGAGTGGGGAGGGGAAGTGAAAGGAAGATGAAGCCTATATAAGTAGTTCTGGGGGCCTGGAGGAACAGTGAAATAAAAATTGTTCCTTTCCCATTGTTGTTGCTGTCCTCAAAGGGGGCTGCATAGCTCAGGGCTTGTCTTCACTACCCACCAGATTGGCGGGTACTGATCGATCAATCGGGGATTGATTTATTGAGTCTTGTCTAGATGCAATAAATCAATCCCCAAAAGCGCTCCCCGTCGACTTCGGTACTGCAGCTCGCTGAGAGGTGCAAGCGGAGTTGACTGGGGAGCCCACTGCCGCCATGAGGACACCAGGTAAGTCAACCTAAGATGCACCAACTTCAGCTACGCTAATCACGTAACTGAAATTGCGTATCTTAGGTCGAAACCCCCCTCCCCTCGCTAGTGTAGACCTGGCCTTAGTAGTGTTGCTCAGAGAAAGTTCCATCCATTAATGGGAGACATATGTATTTTCCTATATGCTTGCCAGGTAACAGTCTGCACTTGCCTAAACATGGCTGTCTGTGGTGCATGGCAAATAGCACTCCATAGGAATCACAAAGGAAATTTTGATCCCAATGTCAGAGAAATGAGCACAGGTATCAAGCTGTTTTGAGTGACTGTGATTCTGCTATCAATGTGGCACCTCTGTCAGGAGCTATAGTGAGTGCTTAGGATGGAGATTTTAAAATGGACTGGATAATTTTATGATATGCTGGATAGCAGTTGTGCAAGGGTGCGACTCAGGTAACTGTAATGGGGAAGTTGACCGGGGCTTTGGAATATCTCCAAATGAGCAGCTTTTACACTGAGCACAGTGCATACTGGGAGGGCTGTGTAATTATTCATGAAGTGCAGAGGTGATCAAGAAAGCTCATGGTTATGGGCCTCACTATTGAGCCTAAGGGCATGATTCAGAAACCATTGAAGTCAATGAAAGGAATTCCATTGACTTCAATGGTCTTTGTTTTAGGCCCTAAGGCTCAGGTAGTTAGGTAATTAGTTGAAAGGTAGCTAGGTGCTTAATGCTCATTGATTTCAGTGCTCTTATTCTCTTCCAATGGGAGTTCCTCACATATAGAACATTCCACAATCCCTACTCCTCTTCTATCCTCCAAATCTGCTGTTGAGTCCCTCTCTGATCTGGACAAAAGTTGTCACATGATGGAGTAAGAAAACACCAGGGTATATAGTGTTGACTGTAGACAGAGACACGGTGGAGTTTTGGGGACAGGTCAACTTTCTGGGTTTTTGGGACCTTAAAAATATTGTAGCTCTGTTTGAGTTGTGGTAAGAGGCTATTTTTCCAAGCAGAGATGCTTACCCTCCCTGTTTAATATAGTAACGAACTGCCCGCTTTATTTCCATTCTGCAAGTGGGCATGTGCAAACGTTGTCTTAAGGCAGACAGATGAATGGACACAGCCAGTAAGTGGCGATCAAGGCTGGGTGAAAAGTTTGGAAGAACTCACGTTTGCTGAATGCACCTTGTTCAGAGCCTGCTCAACCCGCCCCAAGAAAAAAAAACCCAAAGGAGCCAGAGCGCCGCCGAAGCACAATTAAAAAATGGGTGGGGGGTTGGGCGGCTGGAATGTGCCGCCCCAAGATTGACCGGAATGCCGTCCCTTAAAATGTGCCACCCCAAGCACATACTTCCACAGCTGGTCCCTGGAGATGCCCCTGAATAAGAGCCAGGTACTCCTGGGGACGTATCACAGAGTCCGCACAGGTCTCGCTCTCTTTCCCCTGTGTTCTGGCTACTAGAAATAAAGGTCGTCACACCCTCTTCTGGTGCTTCCCCTAGTGTCCTTTATTTACAGTGTACATCAGTGGCTTCAGTGCAAGAAAGTGCCCCCCTTCGTCCCGCAACAGTTACCCTCTTTGTACCTGGGTTCAAGGTCTTTAGGCCCCTGAGGCACTTTGCCTGCAGTGAGGGGACAGCATAGCAGCCTCCTGTTCCCTTCCTGGCCTGCCTCCTGACTGAGTTAAACTCAGGGCTTTTTCTAGTCAGTTTGTAGCCTCAGCTGTGACCCCTTAGCCTAGCCTGCTGCAGTGAGCCAGCCCACATTAGGGCTCCCTGCTGGCTGCTTCAAACCTCTACCCCGGCCCTCCTGCCAGAAAGCAGGGCTTAGCCAGCAGGGGCAGGGCCTTCAAGGGGTTTTTACCTCTGCCCTGCCACAGGCTCGTTCACTGTTGACACTTTCCTCTTAATCTCCATAAGGCCTTTTTTTGTTTCCCCCAATAATCCCCTGACTTCAGTGCCACTGCTCCCATAGGAGCTCAGGTCTGATGCTCTTTCTACTGTGCTGGGACTGATTGATGTTGTCTTGTTGATCCTACGATCTGTCTGGGTCAAACATTTCAATAGAAGACTCTGCTCCCATACCCTTGGGGCAGCCACAGACTTGTATAATAAACTGAGGCTACCAACTACCCCAACAGAAATGACCAGAGCTGCTAAGATCTCAGGGCAGATTTTAGCAGCAGGCCTATAAATGGTAGAGAAGATGAGCCAAATTATTCAAACCAATTTGAATCTTAAAGAAGAGTGAGCTCATTTTGTGTTTCAATTTGACATTTAGGGCCACTTCCTATTTTTCCCCAAAGCTGGTAAAAACTACTCATTTTAGCAGGTTTACATTCGAATATCAATATTTTCAGTTAAATCCCCTTTATTCCTCTTCCATAAAAGTGAAAACTTGCATTTGGCCCAGTAAAAGTCTTAGTAAACTCTTTTAAAAAGTCATTTGTTTTACTCTTTTAAGTGGAATAGTTACTTCCAAGAGTGACAAATGTATTCCTAATTCCACAATAATTTTCTGTGTGGCAGCAATAAAAAATTATTGCTTCATATCTGGAGTGAAATATGTCTACTAAAGAATTATTTCACTTCATACATAATTCTGTCTCAAGCAATTATTTACTTACGTCAAAAATCTGCTGAAGGATATCCAGTAATTTTCTCTTACTCACGTCATCTCATTATGCACCAAGGGCCTGATCTGAAACCCATTGACTCCCAAAGGGAATTTTTCCATTGACTTCAATGGGATTAGTACCTGTCAACTTGCCACATATGGAGTTTCCTTTGCTTTCCAGGGGAATTCCAGACCTGAAGGAGGTGTGCAATTTCCCTACACATGGGTCACCAGCTGGCTTTGAACCTACAACCTTCAGACCCATAGCAGACCGAAGATTATGAATGGGATTTTCAAAAACACCTAGGGGGGTTAGGAGCCTAATTTCCATTGACTTTGAATGGGAGTTGGGTGCTTACCCCCTTTAGGAACTTTTGAAAATCCCCACCTAACTCCATACGCAGGCATCTGAAGTAGGCTTTTATCCTAGAGTCTAGTGCAACAGCCTGTTAGATGTGAACTGTAGCAGGATGGCTTGTCCTAGGGCAGGAGAAGCTGGGGTTAAACCAGCCTTGGTTACATGATGAGCCCACCTGAAGGGAATCAAGTGATTGCAGGTTATAAGCAGCAGGAAACTTCAGGGAGGAGGGCACATTGAAAGAGTGAGACTGCAAGAAGTGGGAGAAAACTCTCCAAGCAGCGAGGCCTGGGAGAGACCCTGCCCGAGAAGCAGGGGAGAGGCTGACAGCAGACGCTCAGGGAGGAGGGGTCTGTGCCCAGGGGAAACTGGGAGAAAGACCGTATATGGTTGTGTTTTGTTTTGAAAGGCTTTGTATTGGATTACTGGGAGGGAGACTGCACCTGAGGACTAAATAAATGGGGTCACTGTCCAGGATTGTTGGAATAATTTGGTGAACTGGGGTTCTGAATGGGTCCCTGAAGAGACAAGATGACCACAGAGTCAGCGTGTCTTGTGCTGCCTCTGTCCACAAGGGGTGGCTCGAGAGGTAATAAGTAACCCCAGTGCTATGTAATACGTGCTGGGTGAGCCCACGGGCAGTGTGCAATGAGGAGTAATTCCAGGACAGGCACTTTAAAAAAAATTAAGACATGTACAGGAAAAGTACCCTGAAGCTCTTTTGCGGCATCTGCACAATGAGCTACTGGTGCCCACTCCCGTTAGACAAAGATTTCTCTTGTTGGCTTTCAGCTCACTAGGGAAGCCAAGGACCGAGCGGGTTAGAAGTTTGCACCACTCTATCAGCTGTAGATGTGATTTGTCTCCTGCTCATGACTGAGGCACTTGGGCAGGGCAGGAAGCTTGCTCAGTCAGGAATAGGTCTGTTGGATTTGACTGTGTATAGAATTGCCAAACCAGCACCACCTCTTGTAAGCACAAAGAGCCCGGTGCACCATTGCTTGCATCTTATGCTGTCCTTTACATTTCTGTAAAGTGAGGATGAATATGTTGCCAGATGGAGGGATGGGTCCTTAGATGGTGTAAAATCACTGAGTGTTACTTCACTGTCTTATGCCCTCTTTATACCAATCGGGGATCTGGTCTGGCCATTGCACAGGTGTAAATGCAAACATCAGGAGCAAAGCATGAAGAATTGGGCTCTTTGGGTCTGATTCTCTTCTCACTAGTGTAAATCAGACTTATGTCAATGGAGTTACAACAGTGTGAAATCAGCAAGAGAACACCAAGTCCTTAAGAAGATCATAGGAAGGGTGATTTAATACACTGGACTAGGCATCAAGAGACCTGCTTCAATTCCCATCTCAGCTGCAAACATTCTGTATGTCCTTGGTCAAGTCACTTAATTTACCATCTGTCCCATATCCGTAAAATGCAGAGAGTAGGTCTCTGTCTCAGAGAGGTGTTCTGCAGATAAAATCCATGGATGGTTGCAAAGTGCTCAGAAGCTACAGTGATGAGTGCCAAGTAAGTACCTTGACCGACATAATCACTTAAAATTTCTTTCTTAAGGGATGCCGGATTTTGTTCTGCAAGTGTACGAGGAATGTTGGATGTTTGTAAGAGTCTGCTTGTCACAGTAGCATGGAGCTGGATGAATATTGCTGATATCTCTGTGGCTACCCAAAGTGCTTCTGCACCTCAGCCTGTGCCTTCCTCTTTGACTGCAAACTGTCCTGAAATCCCAGTAGGACTCTCAAAGGTGGGTAATGAAAATTTGCTCACCAGCAAGCAGAGTAGGTTTTCTCAATATTACCCCGAGAGATGGATCACTAATGAGTTTCTGGGGGTTGTATCTTAATAGCCTGTCTTGCACCTTGATTACCTGCCAATAGCAGAGCTAGCAGACAGTCCTTAGAGCACAATTTTAGGTACGAACAAGGAAGACAGAAGCTGTGTAACACAAAACCCCCCTACATCTTGATTCAGGTTTTCATATTGACAACCAACAGGACATCTCTGCTTGGAGGAAAGACACTCTTGTTAGTGTCTCAGATGCAGCCTGTGTGCTGATCGGCTTGCATGAGAATATAGTAGTAGCATGTGGGTTATAGTTATCAGTTTCATCAAGAGAAGGAAATAGAAATCCATTTAAGTGGGCGTTGTGGCCCAGGACAACTGTCCCTTTGAGCTGCGTCCGCCCTACGGATGAGCTCACTTGTCACAGCAAGAGAGAACACTCGCTCACCCTGTTGACTAACATTATAAACTTGCTTCCTGCTCGCGGTAGCATGAATGTTATTTCCTTTTCTTCCCAGTAGGCAAAAGAGAGAAGGGGGGGGGGGGGGGGGAAATCCCACCATGGTGAGGCTGGTTTGTTAAAGCTGGACCCTTTGCTTGTCGGCTGGTGCTGAAATTAGAAAGTACCTTTACTCACTTAGATGAGTTGCTTCTAGTTCCTCACTTGAGAGACGACCTGTTTAGTGCAGGGAGCCCAGAGACCGCTTAGGAGCCCAGAGACCTGGGCTGTGTTGTTAACTCTGCTGCTGACCTGCCGTGGGACCTTCAACAAGTCTCTGTCCAGCTCTGTTTTTCCTCTCATGCTTTGTCTATCTTATCTCTTCTGAGTGTCAGGTCTTTGGGGGTAGAGGCTGTCTCACACTCAGTGTGTACAGTGCCTAGCACAATGGATCCTCAATAGCGGTGGTACAAAAATATAGCTGGAGTGGAGTGGAGTGAACGAGCTTTTGTGTCAATTTTGCGGGGGGCCCCCCCAGCCCTCCGGGTGGCTCTAAACGAGATGCAATTGTCCGACTCCCTCAGTGGGCTCCCTGTGTCTAGTTACAGGGTTTTCTGTCTCTCAGCTTGCTGGTGTGCCAGGTTCAAATCTACACAAGCTTAGCTCAGCCTTTCATCTCCTTGGAGGAGATGAGTTTAGTGGACATGGGGAGAGGTGGTTTTTATAGGTAGCCCCTTTAATAAACAAGATACACTGTGACTGCTGCAAGCCGGCGGGTAATGTGGGTGGAGCTGGGCCACCCAGAACAGGAGCAGCAGGGGGCGCTGTGCCACAGGGGGAAGAGCCTGCCAACTGCACCACCCATAAGCAAGAAGGTGAGGCCATGATCTGGGCGCAGCTTTTGAGAATGCCAGCAGGGGGCAGTCCCTGTGCTCTGGAGCGGGCAGGGACCACAGCTGAGGCTGGCACCCTTGCCCACTTGCCCCTTGGTGCATTCACGCAAAAGCCAGTGACAAGCTGACCCTTTGAATCCCATCCTTTGAATCCCATGAATCGGGGCCAAAGCATCCCCTTCCCCCTCCTTGCCGTGCAATGGTTGAATCCTCCTCTCCACCCCAGACACGGTGGCATTTCAATGACAGCATACGAGGTACATAGCTAGCGAAGTGCTTTGGGAACCATGGGAGGGAAGGGGGCTGTTTGCATCAGTGAATGATAACAGGACCAGATCCCCATGCAGTGTAAATCAGCATAGCTCCATTGATGCCAGTGGAATGACTTCAATTTAGGATCTAGCTGTTATTCCCTTTGGACCTCTCCAGCGGCGTAACTACAAGGATGGGTTCCGCCTCACTAAACTGCATCTCCTTGACTGTGCTTTTCTCCATTCCGGGTACAATCTACCTTACTTTAAAAGTTAATCATTGTAAAACGATGTGTGATGGGTATTCTCTGCATTAAAAGTGACACCGTTTGTTACAATAACATCTCCGGCTTCGGTATTAATATATCACAGCTAGAAAGTAGCAAATCGAAAGCCCATTGTCACCAAATCCTCCATGCTCACGACAGGAATATTGTTAACATGTGCAGCTATTATCCCTTGGCACAATGTGACAGGATATTAAAGATGTGAGGATACAGGAAGCACCAGGAGTCTCTGAACTGGATAACAATAAGCCTTGTTAACAAGGAGACCGTGTTGATAACCACAGCCTGTTCTTTGCCATTACAGCCAGCAGTCAATTATGGAGAAAGTCAGCTTTCAGATGAATGGATATTGTAAGGGAACAGTAGAGAGAGTTCATTGCTTGGGGGATGTAGACCATATATTATTGTGGATGATAGTGTCCAGTGGGGCTCAGTAAAGATTGGAGGTGAGAGGTCAAGGAAGCAGCTGTGGAGTGGAGAAAATTAAAGGGGAAAACTGGCATGTGTGGTTTTGTATTCAGAGAGTGGTGTTAGTGCAGCGGTTCTCAAACTTATTGAGACCGCGACCCCTTTTCCTGCTCCGGTGGCGCGGCGCGACCCCTCCGCCGAAAAGCCGCCAAATTCGCCCTGGCCCCGGGCTCCCGGCTGCGCCCCGGCCCCCAGTCCCCGTCGCGGGTGGGTTGCCGGCTGCGCGCCGGCCCCCAGTCTCCACCGCGGGCGGGCTGCCGGCTGCGCCCCGGCCCCAGTCCCCGCCGCGAGTTGCGGCGGCAGGAGCTTGCGACCCCCCAGGGAGCGCTTGGCGACCCCCCCCGGCGGGTCGCGACCCCCAGTTTGAGAAACCCTGTGTTAGTGCCTTGCCAGCGAAAGTAAATACGAATAACGTTTGGGACCTAGAAATCATACCTGAAACGAACACAGAGAGGAACATCTACTGACATTCTTGCAGTGATGGTAGGCAAAATAACCCCTACATTCCAGCAAAGAAAGCGCAGTCCAAAGGATACGTGGCTCTGCTGTGACCATTTGCAAGTTGCTTAGCTTCTCTGCACCTCACTTTCTCCATCTGTCAACTCAGGGTAGTGAGCCACCCCTTTTGAAAGCACCTTGACCACTCTGGATGGAGGTGAACGTTCCTCAGTAGCACTATTTTGCCTGCTTTATTACTGGAGTTTACGTCTCCAGTTCAAGCCTCTTGAAAAACATTCCCAGTTTCTTTGTCAGAGCCTGGTCCCCACAGGATTTGGGCCACCCGGGAGCAGGTTCCGTCACTGGCACGTCTCCTATTGGAGCGTGCAATTATCACCTCCACTTGACAATGCCAATGTCTTTGCACTCCCTTCCCAGGTTGGAAGAGATTTACTTCCCCTATGACAGTTCGGTTAAAACACAAGGGCCCTCGATGGCGTAAGAAAAGTCCCTCCAGCTCAGCCAGCAGCATTGGGGTTAGTTTATGGGGGAAATTACTTGTGTGAGCTTCATCATCATGGAATGTATACAGTGGATGGGATATTCAAAAGGACTTCAAGGGGAATAGAGTTGGGGCTATGCTGAATGCTTTACAAAATCCCCACCTATGTGTATCTACTCCACACTCTTTGCTGGTCCCCGCCCCTTCTTTCTGCTTTTCATTTCAGTTTCTGAGCACTTTTCAAGATCCAGCGGAAGAAAATTCTTCAGAGGTGCATGGGAGAGTGGTGTCTCCTGAGCTTAATTTGGAACCCACTCGTTACTCAGCTGAGATCCTCTCTGCACCTCACTCGTTTATTTTTCATGGGATCATTCAGGGTTACAAAATAGATGAACCGGTTTTTGCTTTGCTAGCTTAAATATTTCATGTTGTGTGTATTTATTTCACCCTTGTGCTTCGTTTCCCAGGGTTTCCATGGAGTCAGCTTTTGCTAGAGTGGATTTTTTCCCCCATTCTGTCCCTCTCCCTTTCTCTTGTTAAAGGATTGCGGGAGTGTTTGAGAGGGAGGCGGAGAGTGGATCTGCTTTGCGGTTCTCTTTCTGTTTTGGGGAATGGGGGTGGGGGGCTTGTTTCATGTTGTGGCTGTTGTGAGTTTAGTTTCAGGGTTTCTATACCCTTTTGGGGGGCAGGCCACCCTATGATGGTTGGGTTCTTTGGGCAGGCTTTGTCTGCCCCTTTGGCTGGGATGGCCAGCCGGGGAGGACTAAGGGCCCTGTTTGTTGTAGATTTGGAGAGTTTAACCTATGGCCATGGGTTACAGATATTGCCTCCAGACCCTCCCTCTGTGGAGGGGAGTGGTCTCGCTGAGGGGAAGGTGACTGGGTTTCAAACTGTCACTGTTTTGGCATGACATGTCCCAGCAGCACCAAATCCCACTCAGCATTAGAAGAATAAGATTTTCTCTCATTACTACAATCCTTTCCAAAGTCGAGCAATCTTCAGTAAATCGATTCCAATCTGCATTCACAGCTCATGCAGACTTGCTGTCTCTCCCCGTTATCTCTTCAGATAGGGTGACCAGACAGCAAGTGTGAAAAATGGGGACAGGGTGGGGGGTAATAGGAGCCTAGATAAGAAAAAGACCCAAAAATCAGGACTGTCCCTATAAAACTGGGACAGCTGGTCACCCTATCTTCAGATCATAAATAAAGAGCAAATTGGGGTCTTCTGAGTCAAAACATTGTTTTGCTGCAAGAAGTGTGAATACTGTGCAGCCTTATAAAAAACAGATGCTAAATGTCTTTTAATGTTAATGAGAGAAATGTGCTCTCCAGTTAAAATAAACAGGGCACATACTACTTCACATATTCATTTGCTTCACAAGTCTAAACATGTCCATCCTTAAACAGTGTACGAAAAGCCCAGCAATGGATAATGGCCGCAATAATTTCACCACGGAGCTAAATACCTATTGGACATCTGGAGAGCTAGGGCAATGGCTTATCCGCACTGAGGTACTTGTGTGCTTGTGTGTGTTATGATGTACAGACCCTGAGCTTGACTCTACTCTCCTTTAGACTGGTGTAGCTTCCCTGAAGTCCATAGAGTTACACCTATATAAAAACAGATTTAAATAAGGGCAGAATCAGGCTCATTGATATATATTGCAAGAAGTATCATTGTCTGGCACCAGCCCATGGAAGATTGGGCTCATGGCTCTGTTGTATGGGTCAGATTCTGCTCTTTTGGAAATCAATGGTGAAACTATTGGTTCTATTGGTAGGATCAAGCCCATTCTGGCCTGCGTATGCTTTAGGAGGAGTGTTTTTGGATAGGGAAGGAGTTTGAACGTTTTAATTTGTGGGTGGAATGAAGTCTCCAGTAGGTATAATTTTTCTTCTTGTTAAAGCGGCTGCGTGACTAAAGGAGCTGGGCAGTCTTGCCAGCTTCTCTGGGAACCACGTACATTGTTTCAAAACATTTCCAAAGGGCTCATTCCCAGGTCTCTGTTAAAATTTAGAACCATAAAAGTGTTTTCTTCAAGTGCTATTCATTCCAACCATCGTAAACAATGTCAAGAGAGAGCAGGAAATAGGACGATCAAATAGCTGAGAAAAACCAGCCTTAGCCCAGTTAAATCATACATAATACAGGGAAACAGTCAGGTCTGGTATATTTCTCTGAATGTTGGGGAGGGGAAGAAGAAAGATCTAACATTATTTTAGCTTGAATCATCCATTTCCAGGCTTCGGCTGTGCATCATCTCAGATGTTACTTTATCACCCCATAGCTCAAAACTCCCTTTATGTTTAGCCACCGCTTCAGCATTTGACTCAAGCTCCTGTTTTTCTGACAGTGAAGTTTCTAATCGGTTCCCATCTAGGATGAGTTCTGGTGGCAGGAAATCTTGTGTGAAGGCAGAAGAATCAAAGAGGCCTTTAGAATAGGTCAGGCCTCCTGTAATCTCCACTTGGCCCCAGGCCTCCAGATCCCCACCTAATGGCAAAAGAGCCACACAAAGTGGATTGCAAAGTAGATTCATGGATTTATTTGGGGGAATGGTTTTCAGCCCACTAAATGCGCCCCATAGAATCCCAGAATGCCCCCCACGTATTCCCCAATATGGCATTATTGCACTCGCCAACTCCAAGTTAATCTTACCATCTCCCTTTGTGCTTCTTCCTCTCCTGCTCAGCCCACACTGGAACCTCAATCTGCGTCCAAGTAAGTAAACGAGAAAATGAATCCACGTCCCATTGACTGACACTTTGGATCTGAAATGAAAAATCTGAGGTCAGCAATGTAGTGCCTAATCTAAAGCAATATCACCTGTCAGTTTCATAAAAAGCGCAGGAAAAATATCCCATCAGGCAAAAAAAATGTTGTCGTCTAAAATAAATGCTAATCTTATCTATACAGACAAAATGACGGGCAATTGTTATTCTGTTCCTTCTTGCTGGAGCTGGATACCACAACATCGGTGACGGGTTATTTGTGACTCAAACAGAAAGGCCAGAAGGGAAGCTAGCACGGCAGAGTTGTTCTTGGTGAATTTTTGTTTTTTCCCAGAGCCTGTGAAATGTGCAGTATAAAAGGTACATTTACAGAACCTAAGGCCTTAACTGTCTCAAGGCATCTGATCTCTCTTGAGACCTGAAAGTGGTTCTATCTACCTCTATTTATTGTCCTTGTGAGCTTTGCTTGAGCCTCAGCAGATGGAAACACAAACAGGAGAGCCTCGTTTATTTGCGTTCTAAGTCGCCATCTCACTTAATATTTCAGCTCTTCTTTGCTTCTCAGTTTGATGTACTACTGTAGCGTTGTTGCAAGGAGGACAAATCCGGTTCAAGAGATGTTGGTGATGGGTAGCACTGAGCCTTGGAGCTCAGGGTTGCAGGTTTAGATACAAGAGTCTTTCCCCTCTGAGGACTGTGCAGGAACCCATGTCAAATGGGCTTGGTGATCTCCATCCATCCATTAATACTAAGTGACAGCAACAGTAGGAAGTGGTTTCCATCTGTAGAGCCTACAGCACTTTACAAATGATTATTATCCCCGTATTATAGAAGGGGGAAACTGACGCACAGGGTGGTGACATGCCCAAGGTCACACAGCGAGAGCGGCACTAAGCTGAGGCTAGCACCCAGATCTTCTCACTTTTAATCCGATTCCCTGTCTGCCAGACCACACCACTGAAACCATTTCCCTAAAAGGAGGCGTATCAGCTTCATAGTGTCAGAAAGGAGAAGAACTGAATGGAGAGGAGATCCAATGGCCTTCTCAACTTTGGAGGTGGACTATTCAATTGGGGGCAAGTCTGAAGCATATTGGCAGGGCTGCTTTGTGGACTCTGGACTGCCCTTCTTGTATCTATTCTGTGTAAGGTCAAAGGACTTCAGTCTCGCGTGCTGTCCCCTGAAAGAAAGGACACACACACACACACACACACGAAACACACCTTCCTCTCCTGAAAGGCTGCTGTAATGGGATATCCTGTCCATACTGCTGAACAAGATTTGGGAACAACCAAAGAAGAAGGTTCCCCCAGAAAATCCAGCCCAGCATTTACCACCAGCTCACTGCATTATGCAAGAAGCATTTGGGAGCTCAGTCAATGCTGTGCCCATGCTGATGCAACACAGGGTCAAAAAAATAAGAAGTCCAGCTTTGCCCCTTGCCGTGGCCTCTGAGGGGCGTTGATTTCAGAAGCCCTCATCCGGCCAAAGCACAATAAAATGCCATTGACGGACTTTGTCTTGAGTGAAGGGGGAGAACATTCTAAAGTCAAATGCTTTGCCTCCAGGCCTCTCAATACTGCAAAGATAATTGGTTCCCAACCCAGTGATGCAACAGGAAGATGGTCAGTGATTGGTTCCCTCAAGTAGATTGGTTCCATACTATTTGAAACCTTGTTTTAAAGTGAAACCTAGAAAAACACATGCTGGATAGTACAAGAAGCCAGTAAATCGCAGCAAATGGGTGTCAGCAACTCTTGTTGGGATACATTTTCCGGCAATCATTACTCCTCTTCTAGGGCCTGATCCAAAGCCCATTGAAGTCGATGGGAGCCATTTCACTGACTGTAAGGAGCTTTAGAACAGAACCCTAATGTGGCCATAACCATAGTGTATATTAATCTTATCCAGGCTGCAGAACTGTGCACTAGCTGCAGTGCATGTGTGTTCTTCAAGGCATAGGAAACTCACCCACAGCTGGACTGTGTGTTTTCTATTTCATTGCAACTCCCAGATTGTTAGGATTTGGCTTATAAATAGGCACTGCTTTTTTTTTTTCTTTACAGAAGTTCACTAAGGCTGTAGCATATTGAAGAGCTAAAAAGAAACACCACTTTGGGGAACGTGGTTAAGGCATTTGTAAGATGCTAGGCAGGCAACACATTCAGGAGAGCAAACCCCACATGAAGAGGTTCCCAGCACCTGGGAAGAACTGTTGAAAGTCACTTATGTCAAGAGGTTACTTCTCAAAGTAAGTTGCCTGGACGGGGAGAGACATTTGGAACACGAATGCCATGGGAAAGTTCTAAATATATTCATAGCTGTCACCCTCAGGGTTTAGGTTTTGCTCCATAGCCAGTTTCAGAGTCTCATTTCAAATGAAAGCTTTTACTCAATCTGTAATGCATTGTGATATCCAGCAGGTAGAACTCATTGAAGGAAATTGCTTCCTGCAATGATATATGATTCATTCAGTCACATCTCTGAGCTATTTAGGGGAAATTATCCATGGGATTGTATCATTAGTTTAAAAGCAGCTGCAATTGTTTTTCTGCCAGGATAATTTTAAGCCACGCACGAATATTAGTTGGAAAAACATATTTGTAAAGGTGCCTAACTCTTTCCCTATTGCCCCAATTTGGATTTCAAGCAATGTAGTCGTCTTTATTGGTAACCAGATCCATGGGTGAGGTTGAGAGCTGATCCACCTCTCCGGGAACTGGCTAGCAGGTACGGTTCTGACTGTAGCTACTCTCTGCCGATTAGACATCTGTTGCAGGGGGCTTATCTCGTTGCCGGGAGAAACGAGGCCTCACACAGGTGGCTAGTTGGAAAGTGTGAGTTTATTGGAGGGGGCGGCATTTCGTGCTGGGGGGCTTATCTGCCAGCACAGCCGCAATACAAGATGACTGACACGCCTGGGCGATGTCCAGAGAAGCCCAAAGAGGAAGCCCAACCCAAAAAGGTGTGTCAGCACAGATATACCCATGCTCATTTGCATCTCATACATACTCATCTCATTAATAGCAAGCAACAAACTGATTGGTCAACACTTATTGGTTACGCAGTCCTGCCTTAGTTTCCCCATTTAGTTTCCCACGCATTCATTCTCACACAGACAGGGTAAACACTCATGCAGCTGGGAACTGGTTCCCAAACACACAGATAACAGCAAGGTCATTCTCAGATAATACCACCATTATGCACTCTCCTGGAGTTGACTCAGAAGCGTAACTGCACTTCCTAGTGATTGCCCGTCACAATGTCTTCCGGTCCTAACAACATCCAACCTGCAAAAACAGATACCTTAGCCAGGGGTCTCGTTTGTCCTTAGTGCAGAAAACGGTGTGTCATGAGGACATAAACACAAAGAGCCATGCTTTGAAGCAACTAGAGGACTCTCCAACAAGGAAGTTCCTTCGTTTTCTTAAACGCCCCACTGGAAAAGATCCTCGTCCTCTCTTGTAAGCAAGGAGCAGAAACTCAATATCCACTCCAGATCTCCTTTCTGTATCATAAAAGATTAAAAGTTAAATGAAACACCAATGTGTATACACAAAACAGTTAAAACGAATGTCTAATTTCTTGACATGGTTTGCACTATTATGTCCTTGTGAAGAGAAGCCCCCACTGACAGTGTCACCTCGTGGCCAGGCAGAGACACAGCAGGTTGTCTCTCTCTCTCGTTTAGACATCTCCATTTTTCTCTATTGATCCACCCTGTGGTGGTCTGTCCAGGGCCGGCTCTAGGCACCAGCATAGGAAGCACATGCCTGGGGCGGCACATTTGAAGGGGTGGCATTCTGGGCATTCTTGGGGCGGCACATTTCAAGGGGCTTTTTCTTTTCTTTTTTCTTCGGCGGCAGTCCGGCTGCCCCACCGCCCTTTTTTGTTGTTGTTGTTGCTTCGGCGGCACCTCCCACCCCAGCTCACCTCTGCCTCCACTCCGCCTCTGCCTGCTCCCCTGAGCCTGCCGGCGCTGCTCCGCTTCTCCCTCCTCTGTTCTCAGGCTTGCCGCAAAACAGCTGATTCGCACGGCGAGCCTGGGAGGGAGGGGGAGAAGCGGAGCGGCGGCGTGCTCAGGGAAGCAGGGGGTGGTGGAGCGGAGGTGAGCGGGGGGGGGGGGGGTTTACAGGAAATAACCCGGGGGGGGGGGGGCAGAGGTACCGCTCCCCGTCCCCAGCTCATCTCCGCTCCAGCGCCGCCTCCTGCCCTGAGCATGCCGCTGTTCTGCTTCTCCCCCCTCCCTCCCAGGCAAGCCTGAGAGGGAGAGGTAGGAGGGGAAATGGGGGCGCCCAGGGGAGGAGGCGGGGCTGGGGATTTGGGGAAGGGGTTGGAATGGGGTGGGGAAGGGGCGGGGGCGGGGGGGCATGGGAAAAAAGGAGGGGGCAAACATTTTTTGCTTGGCGTGGCAGAAAAACTTGGGGCTGGCCCTGGGTCTGTCCCTCTTATGTGACTCCGCCATCCAGCCAGATCAAGTGCAATCATGAGGAAATCTTCAGATGCCTCTAGGGCTTCAGGGCCTTTCTCCTAGGTCAGGATCCTTGTGTGTTCGGAGCCTTATCCTATGCAGTAGTGGGTGTGCCTGGGTCCCCCCATAGGCCACTGGGGAAACGGCCTAGAATTGGACAGGGTAACCCCCTGGAACTGTTAAGAGGCCCAGCTGGAGGGCTGGGGCCAGAACAGACCAAGAGGGCCAACCCGTTGCCTCCAGCGGGAAAGCCCAGGGGGTAAGGCTTGATACCAGTGCTCGGACTGTCCGAAGACACGCGCGACCAGAAGGGATGCTTGTGAGAGGTGGGTGCCCTGTTTTCTAACAGCTTGCCCTGAGATAGGCACTCCCAGTGGTGAGCCGTCCCCTTCTCCCCACAGGGTAAATTAAAAAACGGAACACGAACTAAGGGGTTTGACCTTCAGAAACGATCACGTTTGCATGCTTGGCCAGGTCAACATTGCCAGGTCTCCGGCGACAAGAGCTCCTGGGGCGCTCCTTCAAGAGAGCTCAGAGCAGAGCTCCCTTCCACTGTCTGCTTCCCGTTTTAAGTTCCACCTCCAGATTGTGCAGGTTTGCAGGTGTGGCAGGATTAGGCTGCTGGGCCCAGAGTAACCCCTTCTTCTCCAGTATGGTGTTTGTAGACCCCCATCACAATCTCCTTATCAGTTGCATTTAAATCGTCCTGAGCAGTATGTGAAAGACCAAATCTTTCTGATCAATCTTCTAGGCTGTGTTCTCACTTCCGTTGAATTGGTGCATGGAATTCCCTGTGAAGGGAGCTCGCTTCCTGACAGAGTACCTGCAGATCCCAGATCCTCTTCTCTTTGTGTTGAAAACATTGAAGATGAACCTGAGTCCTTCTGGAGTCTCCACTCGCTAGGGTGTGGGAGTTTCTGCCATGTTTTGAACAGTTCCAAATGGCTACGCGCTTTTGAGTGGAACATTGTTCCCTGTTTTCATTTCAGGGAGTGCTCTTGTCCGGTGTTGAACATTGAAATGTTGTTGTTGCTGAATTTTTATTTTGGTGTCCTGTTTTCAAAATTCCTTCAGATCAGGTCACTTAGATTTAAACTCTATTGGTGTCACAGGTAAAGGCATCCTTAGTTGTCTTCCCATCTGAAGATCTGTTGGAGACAGTCTAGATGCAAGCGGTGTTGACTGATATGCCAGGAACTGATTGGTTTTTGCAGAATTTTTAAAAAAGTCTGCACTCCTTGCTCTCTCTTCCTGTTGCTCTGGGGGTAAAGTGGACTACTAGTCCAATGTTCAAAATCAAGGTCCTGTGCAAATACTAGGAATGTTTCAGCAGTAAATTGAGACCCGTTACCCAATATAATGACTTCAGGAACTGCATTATTGCAAATATTGACTTCAGTTTCTGGATGGCCTGTTCCAAAGATGCCACTGCTTGCATCCGACGAAGTGGGTATTAGCCCACGAAAGCTTATGCTTCAAAACTTTATAGTTAGTCTTTAAGGTGCCACAGGACTTTGTTACCTCTGCTGTTCCAAAGAAGTCTGTGTAAGTATAACCAAGAGAAGTAATCAACTACAATATTGTATGTGTGTCCTTTCCAGAAAACCAGATCTGTGGCTACTGGCTGCCAGGGTCTGTCAGGTGGCTTTGTAGCAAGTAATGTTTCCGGTGACTTCCCCATCACCCCTTGTTATATATTTATAGGCTTGGAAGGATTAGATTTTTAATTAATACATGTCAGTAAATTTTAATTTCCCTGTACACACACAAACTGATGGAAAAATATTTCCACGGATAACAATCAAAATTTAGATAGGCAAAGTAAGAAAAATCTGCATGAAAACATATTAGAGTTTGACATAAGGATATTTATTTTGTATATTTAATGGCTTTAAAACTTTTTCTCAATGCCCATCCTTAACTAATTCTTGTCTGCCTCCTAAAATCCCCCAGCTTAAAATTTAAATGGATAAAAATAGAAAAAATGCTTAAATATCAATATCTGTCAAAATAATGTATCAAGAAATTGGATTTTGACACAACATACCTTGCGGCCTTCTACTAAGGTCTAAATTTGCCCATTGAGACTGGGCCGCCATTTTGATTGTTGGACTCATGCCCTGCACTTGTTTATACTTGGGTGTCCTTTGTGGATTCTGGAGAAGTATCTCTTTCTGAAGCATTATAGGGACAGGAATGTGCTGTCCTTTCAAAAGCAGGCAATCAGCCATGTGAAAGTTTCCAGTCCTGCCAATAGGGTAGCATAGCTGTTGGAAGTTGGCTCCTTTGACCCCACACTCTTTGTCAGGGTTGAGTCAGATTCTGGCAAGTCTCATTCGACTCTAATTTGCTGGAGTCTGGTGGCAGATGCTGGAATGGCTGCCAGAACCAGATCAATACGGACGGTGACATCTTTTTCTCTAAAGCCTTTTTTCTGCCGCTGGTGCCTGCTCAGATGGGGAGCTAAGGAGAATGTCTGCTGCTGAGAGTGCTTTCCCTGGTACGTGTGTAATGTTGTCGAAAGAAATTGCATTAGCTGTAGTCAAAAACTTAGAATCCTAGGTAGAGGGTCGTCTAGGGTAGCGGTTCTCAAACTTTTTTTTTCCGCAGACCACATGAAAATGAAAAATTGCTGAGGGTCTCTCTGGACCACTTAATGATCTTTCCAGATGTTGGTTGTACTGTTAGCTAACTATTGTAGAGCACTTTGGATAAAAGTGCTGTATAAAAAAATTAATAATAATTCATATTTTTTGTTCTACAAATAAAAGCACACAACTCATATTTTAACATAAGCCGTCTTACTTTTCTAATGCGATGGATGTGCCCTCTCTCCCCTGCCACCACAGCCCCCATCTGGGGCTGGGAAGGAGAGGGGTCTCTCTCTCTCTCACCCAC
This sequence comes from Sternotherus odoratus, assembly GCA_032164245.1. NCBI lineage: Eukaryota > Metazoa > Chordata > Testudines > Kinosternidae > Sternotherus > Sternotherus odoratus. Next base: position 101,078,360 of record JAVMKO010000005.1, read on the forward strand.
CATGGAAGCCCCCAAGCTGGGGCTGGGAAGGACCGGGGCGGGGGGAGGTTCCTCTGTCACACCAGCCGCAGAACTGGGGCTGGGAAGGAGGGCCATCTCTCTCCGGCAGCTACAGCCCTGGAGCTGGGGAAAGTCACCTCTTTCTCTGGCCGCCACAGCCCTGCACATCCCAAATTCTCCCCACCTCCTCTTCTCACCCCATTGCCCCCTCCCACCTACCCCCTGTTTCCCCCAAGGCCACCACCTCGCCTTACATGTGTGTCTTCTCCAGAGTCCAGGCACCTAATTAGTGGAGGCACATATACACAGCTCCGCTAATAAGGTGGGTGATCCTTCATTGTCTTGGGTGCGGCCATCCAGGCACACACCTTAGAGGGAACTATCTGCAGACCACCTGAATGGAGCTCGCAGACCACCGGTGGTTCATGGACCACAATTTGAGAACCTCTGGTCTAGTGGTTTTGAACCCAATAATGTGACTAAGGGCCTGTAGTCTGTTTCTGTGTTAAAATTCAAGCCAAACAGATATGTACTGAGCCATTCACGAGCCCAAATGACTGCTGGGACTTCCTTTTCCATGTGACCATACCTCTAGGTCTTCCTGATATAACTGCAACAGGTCACTGGTCTCGTCCTGGCTCCTTTGGTGTGAGCACTACCCAAAACAATATGAAGATACGTTGCTACTGTTGTGGGATTGTTCACCCAGTATTGTGTCAAAACAGGTAGGGATGTCAGTAGTTTTTATAGTTTATTAAATGTGTTGTATTTTGTGTGCACCCATAGATCCATGGGCTTAGTTAGTTGGGGATTGGTCCTGCTTTGATCAGGGGGTTGGACTAGATGACCTCCTGAGGTCCCATCCACCCCTGATATTCTATGATTCTATTATCCATATATTGTGATCATTCAGGAGGTCTCTTAAAGGATTTGTAAAATGTCTATATTTGGTAAGAATTTCCCAAACTGATTTGTCATGCTCATGAATATTCTTACAGCAGAAACATCTCTGGCTTCAGGTAAGGCAGGTATGCCTTCACTTCGTTTCAGTCTGGCTGAATTCCCTACTTGCTAATTACATGTCCTACAAATTTGATCTGCTCTTTTTTCAAATTCACATTTCTCATTCAGAGTAAAGCCGGCTTGTTGGAAGCGTCTCAAAGCGGCATGTAGCCACTTATGTTCATTTTTTATCTCTGCCATATACCTGCTCATCATTTGCATGGCAAAGAATGCCCGGCAAAACTGACACTATCTGGAGGATTCTATTTGGGAAGTCTTCTCGTGCTGAAAGTATGCCAGATGAACGATGGTTTAAACAGTACCTTCCAAATGGGGTGATAAATATAGGTATCTGTATAGAGTCTTTAGAAAGAAGGATTTGCCAGAGGCCTGCAGTAGCATCTAACTTTGAGAATATTTAGCTTTCTGATAACTCTGCTAACATCTAGTCAATTGCAGGAAGCATGTGTCTTTCTCTGTATGTGCTTTTATTAACGTGTGTAAAGTCGGCACAAATCCAGTGGACTTTGGAATTGCAACCATACCCTAACTCCCACCCAGTGGGTTCTTCTGTCTGGGAAATAACCCTCTGACCTTCCATTCTCTTGAATTAATCTTTGACTTTCCCTAGCGAGGACACAAAGATGTGGTGAGGAGCTCTGAGAGCGAAGGGAGTCACTGATGGCATCCGTTTTATTTTGCACAGCCCTGACAGGTTTCATAGCTCTGTGAAGATGTGTGGAAACCTCTCTTGGCTAGTTTACTTTTTGCTGCTATTGCACTGCAGTTTCGCTGCTAGGTATAATCCTTGTATTGCTGGCAACCCTAGGAGAGGAATTGTCAATCCATATCTTACATATATTATTTCTTGAAGAGCAGACCATCCTTCCTCCAATTTCCAAGGAACTGACCACAAACATCCAATATATTGTTATTAACCCCATGTAGAATCTTACTTTGTCTTTGCAGATCTCCATCCCAGGATCAGTGATAATCTTTTCTTGCAATTGCAGGACTGCTGCCCCCATATCAATTTTAAATTCAAGATTGTGACTGTTTTTAGATTCGTGCTTGTGGCTCAAGGTGGTGTCCGTCCTACTGAGGACACTGTCCCTAGACATGTGGACTCATTGTCATCTGATAACACTCCCTCTTGGATTGTTTCCATCGCTCTTGGTGAAATGCTTGCTGTTGCAAAATGTCCCATTTTTGTGATATCCTCCTACATTCCTTCGCTGGGTGTTGTTGCCAGCTGTGGGTTGGTCTCTTGCCACATCTTCCTTTCCACGCTTTCTTTCTATTAAGGTTCTTTGGCCTCCCACTCTCCAGTTGTGCACTGTTATGTTGTAAATTTGGTCTTATTGGGTCTTTTCTTTTTACCGTATAAGTATGGTCTGTTGCAGTCTCCCCTATGCTTCTACCATGGAAGTTATATTGGTATTTCTTTATGGTTTCTTGCATTCTCGCTTTTGCTATAGCTTTTGCTAGTGTGAGAGCTGGGCCTAACTGAAGCTGTGCTGATCAATTGGTGTGTCTTATACCAACAACTTTCCCGTCTCTTACTAGTTTTTCTTCAATATTTGCAATATTCAGCAAGACTATGAATTGCAGTAATAAAAATCAGCTGTTTCCCTTGTTCCTAGTCCCTCCTATTAAATTTCATGTATAATATTCTGTCTGCCTACAAAGTGGGTATCAAAAGTCTCTTCTGCTTTGGCATAGGCTTTCTTTTCTTCATTAGTGAGGAGTAGGGCACATATGATATCCTTATCAGCATCACCCATGGCAAATATTAGTGCAGTTACCTGGTATTCTCATTCTTTCTCTGTTAAACCAGAAGCCATCTGGAATCACTCAATTTCCTGGATCCATAAGGCCTGCTACCTGCGTTGCCAAAATCAAACTTCTCTAACAAAGCTGTTTGTGGTATGGTCTCCATTTCTGCCCTGAACCAGGGTTCTGCCTCCTTCTGCTGTAGCTTTCATAGGTTTCCTCTCTGACTTTTCACTTTCCCGGCTCTCTCACCTCTCTGGCACTTGGGTGGGAGGTCTCTTAACTTTTCCTTTACTCTTTCTTTAGAGAGAGGGATTCACTCACTTCTAACACCAGGTAGCATGAAGACATAAACACAGAGCTATGCTTTAAACAGCAACTAGAGAACTTCCTAGCCAGGAAGTTCCTATATTTATTAAGCTCCCTGCTGCAATATGTTCTGGTCCATTTTGGTAGCTGTGGCTTTAAAAAGTTCCAACCTGAATCTTAGTGTACCTAAGGGCAAAATCCATGAAATAACAAAGTGCTAGAAACTGAAAGGTCTCTGTTGATAAAACCCTGACAGGTAATCTTAAAACTGAGGAGATCTCATTCAATCAGAAATCTCAAGGGCTAAGGGGAACTCAGAGAGGAAATTAAGCCAGAAGAAGAATACTGTAAACTGGAAATTGTGAGCAGGAGATAAGAACATTAGAACATAAGAGATATGGGAGCTTGTGGAAATATCTACCTGGAGATCAAATTAAACCTCCTGTTCTTATGTAAACCTCTACCCACTTATGGAACGCCTAAATAAGGTCAATGTGGTAAATATAAAGGAGTACGGTCTAGTGATTAGAGCAAAGAAGTAGTAGTTAGAGAGGGTGGATGGTCCAGTATTTAGGGCACTAGCGTAGACGCTGGTTCAAGTCCTTGCTCGATCATAGCCTTCCTTTACAATATTGGGTGACTCACACATACATCTCTCTTGTCTACACTGTATGCTCTTTGGAACAGAGATGGTCTAATACTTTGTGTTTGTGGAGCCACAGTAGACACCATTGAACTAAACATGATTAATAATAATGATAGTTGGGGCTGGTTAGCATGGTCTGTTAAGGCTGCCCAACACTTCCTATTATAAGAGTCTGTTTTAACTTGTTTTTAGCTTTACCAAACAAACCATTTTCTGTGCCACGTGTCTGCCGCGGGCTGAATTGTTGGGGAAAATTCCAGCTAAAACGGTGTGACTTTCTGAGACTGAGGCCAGAGGAAAATGTTTTTTCATTGTTAAAAAAAAATTCCAGTGACTTTTCCTTTGGAAAGCTCTAGCGTCTTGTGGCAGGGTGCTGGCCAGGAGTGCCTGAGCCAGCCCTGTGGGCCCTTTAAGAGGGAGCAGAAGCCTGCAAACCTCCCTTGCAGAGAAGGCTAATCAGCCACCTGGGCTGCAGGGCAATTAGCCTGGAGGGGTTGCACCTGGCGGCAGCCTCAGAGGGATAAAAGGCTGCCAGGAAGGAAACCTAGTGTGGTGGTGGTGGAATGGTAGTCTGGAGTGAGAGACGGAGCTGTAAGCTGTAGAACTGTAAACTGTAGAGCTGTGTTTAGACCTGAACTATATAGAGTTGTATGCTAGGAGCTGTAGAGCTGTAAGCTGAAGGACTGAACTGTATAAAGCTGTATATATTGGTGGTGGGGCCTGCACTGTGGAATAAAGGGCACTTTTTGGAGCAAAAGAAAGGTTTCCTGCCTGTTCCTGAGGAGGGGTGAGAGAGCGGTCTGTCACAGTCTCCATGGTTTGGAGTAAGGTTAGCAAGGGGGTGGGTGGCCTTTGTATCACGCATGGGGTTTTTGCCTTCCTCGTGGAAATCTGCCCCCAATTGGGCCACATTACAAGCTTTTGAAAAATATCTTTGTTTACCACCTACTCAGTAGAGATTTGCTCGAGTCCCACAGATAAAACCTCTGAAGATTCTGCCTTCTCTGAGCATCCTTCAGCCTCTGACCTGGCTGCATGTGATCCATCCACACAGCTCCTTCGTGTGACTGGACTATGTATGCGCCATTCCCAAAGTGACTGCGTGTGCTCTCTCCAGCTTCCGGTTAAGCCGGATGGTCCCTGTTGTTGTTGTTGCTCCGGCCCGTGGTGGGGCCAGGGCCTGGATCCAAGAGCAGGGAGCCTGTCTCTTCTATGCTCTCAGTGACACTCCTCCTTCCCCCTCCCCTGCAGGCACCCAGACAGCACGGAGGAGGAATAAGGAGTCTGGGGACTGGAGACTGGGGCTGGAACTGACTGCACGAGGAGACTAAGTTTGGGAGTTGAGGAGGGAAGCAATGGTTCAACTTGCCTTTTAAATGCAGCTTATTGAATTTTAGGCTTGGCAGAATTCAGTTTTTGGTTTTTAATAATTTTGATGGTTATTATCAACGCTTATTTTTAAGCTTTTTTTCAATTTTGATCCATTTCAGTTTTCAGTTCTGTGAAATTACGGGGTTTCCGCATTTTTAATTTTTTGTAATCAATTTAAATGGCCACCGTTGTGGAAAGTTATAGGGGCCTGACAAGGGAGGAGATCAAAAAATAATTCTTTAATGACCAACATTGATATTCAAAAAGTTAAAGCTTTATGGCCGTTAATACACAAATTGTCAGTATCACATAACAAAATATACAAAGTAAATAGCCTTAAGTCAAACTACGTTCTCGAACATCTTTTTTTCTTACTTCGCCTCGCTGTAAATTTTGATTATTGTTAATGGAAACATTTTTTCGTTATTTGTGTGAGTGTGAGGAAATCAACATTTACCGACATTTAACGCTTAAATCTAATCCTTCCCAAGCCTACCTATATTTAAGAGCCCAATAATGTTATGATTTCTCCACCAGCTGAATGGGGAGAGGTCCTGTGGAAAAAATAATATGTGATCATGTAGTTAAATACTGTAGCATAATGTATACACACTAGGGCGCTAAATTCAGGTTGCACAGGCAACCTGAATTCTGGCATTTCCTAATATATTTTTAGTGCAAGACTTAGTAATCTTAATGTTCTTTTATTGTTGCTTTTTGTGTGCAATAAGAGAAATATAGAAGAGTCTATAGGGAAATCAGTTGGAGATGGCACACTTGATAAATATACATTTCAATAAGCTGCATTTGAAAAGCAAGCAGATGAAACTTTTCAATAACCAGAAAAAAGAAAACAAAATTGCAAGAACAATATGTTATCAGAGGATAAAGAATCACACATATTCTGGTTCCCTGAGAATCCAACTTATCTGTCCGATTATTATGCTCTAGCCTGCTCACAGGTTAGAGAAACTGATACCAATGCATGTAGAAAAGAACAATAATAGGGACATCTACAGGGAAAACCATCCATAAGAGGAACATTTTTCAAGATCCTTAGTAGAAGAGACTTTGGGGAAGATTGGCTATTCAGAGGATATTGTCTGCAAGATCTTTGAAGAATAGGCACTTGGGGCCTGATTAATGAACATTTTCTGCATCATTTATGCCCATCCTCTCTGCAGTTTACATATAAAAAATGCCGTACGTTGTTTCCATGCAAAATATGTAAAGGGATTTTCCTGTCAAAGCGGCATGGTCTAGTGGTTGGAGTTGGGAACTTGAAACCAGAAGTTCTGTGGTCTTATGCTGATTGTAGGCAAGTCCCTGTGGTTTATAATACTATATTGCATTTATTTATAAAAGACTTTTTTCCAGTGACTGTATTTGGAATGACCCATAATTTTCATGAAGAAGAATCCCAAAGTATTAGACAAAACCGTATACACACGTCACCTATCACTTCACTCACCTCTAAAATGCAGACACTGCTGGGCAGGAGCACAGCAGCTAACAGGAACTATGCTGTATACCAGTTTAAGAGAAGAGTCAATGAATATCATATCCACCCAGGGAGAAATTAGATGGGGGCAGGGAATTATAATCAATTAGAAATTGGCCAAAACTTTGGGGCTAACACACTAGTCCTTGAGAAAAATAGACCCACTGTTAGGAATGGAACGGAGTGTGAACTTGCAAGGAAGTGTAACCTTGCCCTGGTGAGGTCACTGCACACATCTAATAACAGCCAAAAAAGACTTGTACAATGTTCCTGGGTGTTTCTAACTTATGCTCTGAGCTCAGTGTGTAGTGTCCATTTATCATTTTTGTTATACATGCTTTAAAAACATTATAATTCATTACAAAGTTTACACTTCGCTTTTAAATAACATTTTATTATGGCTCATCACACAGGGCACTGGGTGTGCTATTAATAAACAGACGGGCTCCCAGGATCCGCATTTTTCATAGTAACCTCCGTGTGTGCTCTGTAGAGTGCGGGGTGATCTATGTGTTTGCGAGGGTGCAAGATGTATATTGACTGACTTGGCGTTACCCACGGAAATGTGTGATAAGTGAACACGGAATGTGAGTGATCACTGCACTTCAACGTAATCCTTCTTGGGAATGGTGTCATGTGCTCTGATATATATCAAGCCACTGCCTGGCTTCACTATGTACAGGAGAAAATATGCAGATAATAGGAGAATATATTGTAGTGTGTGTCAAGATGCCAGCTACAGGGCACGGATCCAGGTCAGGATTGGAGGGGGACGTGGCCCGAGTACAGTCTATAGGATTGAGGCCAGAAGCAGCACTCTGAACTAATATCACACTGTCAGGCTGGAGTTAAGGTGGATGAGCTGAACTGGCTTAGAGCCAAATCTGCTGAAGTGGAACAAGAGCAAGGAGAGGAGTCTGGTGTGGAGCAGGGGACCAGGAACCGAGGCAGGGTCAGGAGTCAGAAGTGGAGCAAGGGTCCAGGAGCCAGGAACGAGAAGTGAAGCCTGGGGCTGGGATCAGGAGAAAAGCCAGGGATCAGGAGTGCACAGCTAAGTCTGTTTGCAGCAGCCAACCAGAGATCCCCCTTGGTGCACAGGCAGCCTCCAGATGTGTTGCCTACCCCTTAAATAGTGTGCCTGAGCCAATCAGGGAATATAGTAGGCTCCGCCAGTCAAGACTTCTGTGGGCGGGACATTCAGTGGTGCTTGAACCCACAGGACTCATAGGCTGTTGTTCCCCACTTCACCAGAGGTGGCTGTGTGGTTCTGGCAGCCAGCCATGGTTCCTGGCCATTTTGTGTGTGTGTGTGTGTGTGTGTGTGTGTGTGTGTGTGTGTGTGTGTGTGTGTAAAAATGCTCAGCTTCATGTCATTGGCCCTTTGCTGTGACGCCACTGGAGGGGATTCTCCTTTTAGCACAGGTGTTTGGGGTCTGAGGATCTGAGTTCTCTCCATGCTGACATAATGACATTCCAGCAAGCCCTGGTGTGCAGTACATTCACACACACACAATGTTCGTAGTAGGTCACAGGCTTTTTGCAATATCTATCCGTGATGTGTGCACCCAGTGTGGTGAATTTAGAAGGTCCAGCACAGCTCAAAAAATCATATGACGTTTCTCCCCATTCCAAGTACCACCAGAATCTAGGGAGCTCATTTCCCTTTCCCGGCTAGTACCGTCAGATTGCCCTACCAGCCCTCCATTCCTGCCTGCAAGCCTTACATGCAGCTAGTTCCCTATGAGATGTATAGGTGTGATGGGTATATACTCCATCTTGGCTTTAAAAAGGTTAATGTAGGCCAGCCCCAATTAAAGATGAGTCCTAGCTGGGAAAGGAGCTGGGTGGCTGCTAGAAAGGCAGGAAATCGGGAACAGAAGGTGATGGCAGGGAGACACTTTGCAGTCACTCTTTGGACTGAGAGAGACCAGGAGGACGTTCACAAGGAGAGTGGGCTCCTGAGTTGCAAAGTCTGTCAGGAGGCCAGGGTGACACAGCAGTGTGGATCAAAGTCAAGTGAGGAGCCCTGTTAAAAGAGCAGGATTGGGATTTCCAGGCGGAGAGCCCTGGGGAGTCTTCGGTTGAGAAATTGAGTAAGGGAAACGTAAGAGGGATGAAAGGTCAAACTTGTGGCACACAGAAGAGGGTTTAAGTTTATACTTTTGATTTGGGGTTTATTGGGGTATTCCGTGGGGGAGCCCAGGCTCTGAGAGAAGGTTGAATTAAGAGAGACTTGTGGGAGAGTCAGCTGACACGCTTGGCAGGAAGAAGGCCAGGGAGATAGCAGCAAGGAGTCTGACAGAGCAGACCTTGGGTGATGGTTATAGGGTCACTAAACTGCATCCAGGGTGGAGGGTGGGCCTGGTTTTCCCTATCAACCATTGATAAGGAGGCGTGAAGCCCCTGAAAAGGGGAAAATGTGTCAAGAAGGACACTAGTGTCTCTGGAGAATGTTAAAGAGAAGCTACTGAAGCTGGGCATTTTTAAATCAGCAGGTCCAGATAATTTGTATCCAAGAGTTTTAAAAGAGCTGGCTGAGGAGGTTGCTGGCCCATGAATCTTGATTTTCAACAAGCCTTGTAGCAGTGGAGAAGTTCCATAAGTTTGTAAGAAAACTAATGTGCCAGTTTTAAAAAAATGTTAAACAGGATGACCCAGGTAATTATAGGTCTGTCAGCCTAGCATTGGTCCTGGGCAAGATAATGGAGAAGCTGATACAGGACTCAATTAATAATGAATTAAAGGAGGGTAATACAATTCATGCAAATCAACATATGTGTATGGAAAATAGATTCTGCCAAATACCTTTGTCTTTTTTTGGTGAGAATGCAAGTTTGGTTAATAAGGGTCAAAGTGTTGACATAATATATGTAGACTTCTCTAAGGTGTTTGACTTAGTACCAAATATTAAAAAGCTAGAATTACTTAAACTTAACATGGCACACGTAAAACGGATTTAAAAATGGCTAACTGATAGGTCTCAAAATGTAATTGTAAATGGGGTACCATCATTGAATAGGTGTATTTCCAGTGGGGTTCCACAGGGATTAGTTCTTGGCTCTATGCTATTTAATATTTTTATCAATGACCTGGAAGAAAACATAGAATCATCACTGATAAAGTATGCAGATGACCCAAAAATTCAGGAAGTGTTAAATAACGAAGAGGACAAGACACTGATTCAGAGTAATTTGGATCACTTGGTAGACTGGGTGCAATCAGTCAATAGGTATTTTAATATAACTAAATGTAAATGTGTATGTCAGAAACAAAGAATGAGGCCATAATCATAGGACTGGGGACTCTATCCCAGGAAGCAGTGATGCTGAAAAAGATTTGGGGATTGTGTGGATAATCAGCTTATTGTGAGCTCCCAGTGTGGCACTATGGCCAAAAGAGCTAATGTGATCCTAGGATGCAAGAACAGGAGAATCTCAAGTAGGATTAAAGAAGTCATTTTACCTTTGTATTTGGCAGTGGTGTGACTGCTGCTGGAATACTGTGTCCAGTTCAGCCCACAAGTCAAGAAAGTTGTTGATAAATTGGAAGGGGGCTCACAGAAGAGCCGTGAGAATGATTAAAGGGATAGAAAACATGCCAGATAGTGATAGACTCAAACAGCTCAATCTATTTACCTTAAAAAAGAGATGGTTAAGGGGTCTGTAATATATCTACATCTCTATCTGTAAATACGGAACAAATATTTAATAATTGGCTCTTCAAACTAACAGATAAAGACATAACATGATCTGATGGGCTGAAGCTAAACAAATTCAGAGTGGAAATCAGATGTACATTTTTAACAGCCAGAGTAACTAACCATTGGAACAAACTACCAAGGGTTGTGGTGAATTCTTCATCACTGACAATTTTTCGTTCAAGATTGAATGTTTTTCTAAATGATATGCTCTAGGAATTATTTTGGGGGAAGTTCTCTGGCCTGTGTTATACAGGATGTCAGACTAGATGATCACAGTGGTCCCTTCTGGCCTTGGAATCTATGATTGAAAGACCTGAGAGAAGGGTGTGGACCATGGGTCACAGTGTTGGGGCTGAAGACCTTTTCTGAGGACATTGGACAGTTATTTGTTGGGCTTTATGTGACCCTAGGAAGGTGAAGGAGGATTACAAGTGACCAGGCCAGAGGGTTGAGTCATGAGGAGAAGCAAACAACAGTAGGGACCAGAGCAATCCTCAGCAGAAAGAGCCTGCTACTCCATGTCCAATGGTGAGGGGGCACACCAGCAATGAGTTAAGCCTTCTACCATAGGCTTACAACGTTGTTACCCATTCAGGCTTCTAAGTGCGATAGCCAATGCTGGATTGAAGGCAATGTTTGTCAGGCTTCCTATTATTTTTTGAAGCAGTGTTCAGCACAAGATCAGTCCCTAAGAAGCTTGTATGTCTGGCCAGGCATTCCTCTTCCATTTCAGCGCCTGACTCTCCTAAGGCCTGAAACAACTACTTATCTAAGATATTTGCCCTACTTTGGACTTCTACTGCAAGCACCAAGACAGAACAAAAATATGTCTCCTGTTCCTTCCCAGTATGGCACTGGCTCTGAGGTTGGGCCAGATATGTGACCCGTCCCTCATCAGAACTACATTCAATTCTTGGAGGCTTACAAGTGTGTGTGTATGGCAGCTGGTTGAAAATTTTCCAGTGGAACCATTTACCATTGGAAAATACTGTTTCAACTGAATGAAAATGTTTCACAAGAACATATTGACCATCAACATTTTTGATGAAAAATTATCAGACTGCTTCATTTCAGTGCTATCATTGTGTCTATAACATTACAGGGGACTATAGAATGACACATTTTAGCCTTATCAAAATGAAGTTCTTTGACAAGCGCATTTTGAAATTTCATATTTTTCCCGCCACAATTTTTATTTTCTGGGAAATTTCAAAATTTTGATCTCTCAAAAATTCCTTTCATCCCAAATCAGAATGAAATTTTGGAATTTTCCCCAGAATGGAAAGTTTGGGTTTCAACCAGCGCCATCAGACAGAGTTCGAGGGCCTTGCGGATCTCTTTACCGCAGGTATCTCATCTGTACTACACCGAATGGTAGATAGTGATTCATATAGGAATTACATAGCTGAATGAGACCAAAGATTCTCCAAGAGTTCATAGGGAAAAGGTGTTTGGTTTTATGCTAGAGGAAAAACAAATCAGCCTTAGCAATGATGAAATTGACTACAGATCACATTGAGTGTAACATCAACAGATGCTAGTGCTCCAGTCTGTTTGCAGTTGGGGGAGCCTGGTGATGATATTAGTGTATGATGGATACGTAAGCAATCCCAACCGCACTTATAACTCACATATTACTGGGGCGGAGAGGGCTGAGTGTATTTGCTTCTGTTGCTGCATGTTATTATTGTTAGTGATGGTTCCAGGGGGAAAGCAGAATGTGTGCAGAAGGGAGTGAAAAGCAATCAACGGGCAAATGAATTTCCTCTGCAGGATAGACTTGTATTATAACCCATCACACTGGGACACACTTGGTTGGACTAGTGGTTGAGCTGAGGTTTGTCTGGGTTCCCTTTGGCAACTGTGGACAGGTTTATCTCTCTCTCTCTCTCTTTTTTTCCCCAATATATCTGCTTCCAGGTGAACTCTAAGTAAATTGACGCAGCAATACAGAAACAAAGGTGTTTCCATTGTTTCTTCTTAGGGTCAATTCCACATGCATCTTTTTGCTCCTCCACAAAAAAGATGGTAGGAGTAAATAATAAAGATCATCAGAATGTATTGATATTACTGTAGTGCCTAGGCCAGGGCTCCATTGTGCTAGGCACTGTACAAATACAGAACAAAAAGACAGTCCCTGTCCCCAAATGCTTACACTCTAAGTATGAGACAAGAGATGGATGGATTCAGCCAGATGAGGGATTACAAGGACACAATGAGACAATATTGGTCAGCATGGTCTCAGTAGGAAGTGGTCTCAGCATCCACTGTTATCAACTGATTTACGCCAGCTTAGGATCTGGTCCAGTAAGTTTTGCCCTGGCAGGAAACACAAGGAGGGGCCGTCAGGTTTTTTGTTGCTGTTTTGTTGTTGCTTTGCAATTTTGTTGCCCATGTGTTGGGTTGGGTTTGTTTTTCATCCTTGATATGGTGATAACAATGAGTCAAGTGTCCTCCAACCCTGCATCCGGCATCCATCGGATGCACTACGTTCTTATTTATTAATGGATTGACTTTGGTGCCCAGGAGCCCTAGTCAGGGACTGGGGCCCCGTTGTTCCAGGTGCTGTGCCAATAGAACAAAAAGAAAGCCCCTGTTCCAATCTAAGTGGTACCTCGCTCTCCAAATACAATAGTTGCTGCATCATCCTTGCTACATTTGTTTCTAGTGGTCTCAGTGAGAGAAGAACAGAGGGTTTCAGAAACATTTGTGACGAGGGGCCTTGGATTTCCCAAAGAGCGGAAAGGGGTTGTGAATCTCCCAATGAATCTCGTTGCATCCTGGCCAGCATTACCTCCAGTTTCCCAAGCTCTGGAATGCTGGCAGTGCTCAAGTACCAGACCGGTGTAATCATGGATCATCATGAAGGAGAAACTCTCCCCCCATTACGTCACAAACTGCTGCTTTAGCAATTGCAACTTCTGAGTTAAAGGAGGATGTCATGTCTGCAAAGGGCAGCCCTGCATATATCCATGACTACAGCATTACTGTCCAGAAAATGACGGGGCGGGGGGGGGGGGGGTGGGGGTGGATTTACTGCTTTAAGGGCTTCTCACTAAGTCATTGGTTCCAGAGGAGAAGTGTTTTCCTAATTTATTGAGGAAGCAATCAATCACTAGGAAAAACGTCCCACACATTAAAGTAAGCCTCTGGGCCTTTGCCCAGACCTAAAAGGTCTTAGGAAAGGTAACCTGTCACGATTTATCCCCGGCACTGTTGTTTTGATTAGCAGCTTCGGAGGTTACTTGGAAATACTAATGCCCTGACGTGGTTGTGTGATTTATGGCTAAAGTTATGGGGAAGAGTGCATACAAAGTATGTGGTACATCGTCTGTCAATACCGATATTACTGTAGCTCCTAGAGGCCTTGATCCATATTGGTCAGGATGCTGTACAGAGACCAAGGGAGAGACAGACCCTGCTCTGAAAGCTTACACTCTTAAATGACAAGAGAGAGACAGTTCTTTAGGCTGTGCTCCCCATCTGATTTTATCCCACATCATGCACCATAGTCAGATGACTGCCATGAGGTATGGTCTCCTCTTATAAGAGAAGAAACCATGGTGCATCATAGGAGGTGTAGTCCAACCAGGCAGCCTCAATTATAAAGTAGAATGACACCCTCAGACACCCAAAATACAACTTCCCTATAGCACTGCAGCAGCATTTCAGAATCTGTTCCCGTACTTTATTGAGAACACAAACACTTGGAATGGATGTAAGTCATGTTGTTTAATGAGCAGGAAGCTGTTCAGATACTAAGGTGATAAGCTCAGTATAATAACCTATATAGGATGGAATAGAACCACAAAGCCATCTTTCCTCTTTAATGGTTCCGTTCATTATGCTAATCCCTCCAATCAGAGGAAGGCCATCAGGGATGGCATTTTCTCTCTGTGTCTGACAAAGCTCGTTTGTTTGTTTAACTTTCAGGGCATGTTGCAAACCTTATCTGTTCACTCAGGCTTTTGCTAGCAGCTTAAGAAGGTTGAGTTTCATTTGCAGATGTGACGATATTTATTTGAGTTGATTCTTAGTCAATTTTGTGCCTTGTTAATTCATGTGTTATCATTTCTGTACACATGCCCAGAGTGAGTCTATGATGGATGTCTTTTTAATCAAGTGAAGAATAAATAAAATAACATGAACAACCCCCAACTGACCATTCTACTTTATAATTGCATCCGACGAAGTGGGTACTAGCCCACAAAAACTTATGCTTCAATACTTTTGTTAGTCTTTAAGGTGCCACGGGACGCTTTGTTGCAACCCCCAACTGAGTGTTCAGTCCCAATGTGAATGGCATTGCATGTAAAAATCGGCATGGATTCTTCAGAGATTGATTGTTTCAAAGTACTGGTCTGGAAAACAGAGGGATCTTTTAGACTGTGCCTGATCACTTTCCTCTCCTTTAAGTGCTTCAGAATTGATTCCTTGAGCAATCTGATTCTTTCCACTGCTTTCCAAAGGCCTAAAAAAGTGATCCAAGAATTTTCATGGGAACAGTGCATTTGTCTGGGTTTTGTGTTGGTTTACAGTCTTTTCCTGTAGAGATCTTTGGTCAATTTCCAATCAACATGACTGATCTTAGGCCCTGATTCTGCAAAATACATACGTAAGTGCTTAATGTTAATTATGTCCTTAACTGGGACTTAAGCACACACTTAAAGTTAAGCACATGCTTGATTTCTTTGCTGAATAGGAATGGGCTTAAGCATGTTCTTAAGTAGTTTGCTGAATCAGAACCTTAGTGCCGAATCAATATATAGTAAGTGAGCTAGACAATGGAAAAGATCATTAAGTTAAAGAGTAAGCAATTGAAGCAGCTAAAGTGATGTGAACCCAAAGTGTGATGAGCCTTTAAAAATCACCCTTCTGTATCCACATAAAAGTCCTACCACCCACCGTTCTCCCACCAAAGCCAGGCACCCCCAAAAGGACCCTTATCATTCACTCTCCAGTCTTGGCCAAGATAGTACTCAGGACCCAGCTCTATCTGTATATGCATTTATGCACACAGAGAATGCAATCACGTGTGTGTCTGTGTATATGTGCATATACTCATGTGCATGTGCGTACACACACACATATACATATATAAAAATTCAAATTGCTAATGTATTCACTGAGGAAAAAAATCTTCACACCATTCACTATTACTTACCCACTGGTGGTTTTTAAAATTCTATCCAACAATCTCTGGTCTCTAGAGGAAGCAACACCAGTAAAGGTGGAGTGTCCAAAAACAACAACAAGAAGAGAACAGATGTGGCGTTAGTAAAAAGGAGCATTAGTATTTTTTGGTATGTGTTTGGGTCTCTCTCTTCCTTTAGTGGAGCCCGTTTGAAACTGAAGTGTTGCTGCGTAAATTAACATGGGTAGAAATTGATTTAAAAATGGATTAAATATCAATTTGAAATTAACAACCTAAGAATTGATCAGATCTATAGAGATTAATGAGACAAGCATCAAAAGACACATTTCACTACAGATAGCACTCAGAATTAAGAGGGAAATTTGCTATTGATTCTGGGCTGGGCAGTCCCAGTATTGCACAAAGACTTGTGATAGCCTCACACTGCTCTCCTTTTTGTACAATGTCTCTTCATCCCTCCCACCTACTACTTTTCTCTTTCTCTCTTTCTCTTCTTTGTTGACTCCTTAGTGGGATGAAATTGAGCCAAGAGAAATTGAACTGAATATCAAGCCTACCCTTCCAGCAATGACATCCATTATCCTGGACAGTGATCTCCCAAGAGCAGAAGTGTTGGGAGCCCTGCTGACTCATTTAATAATATTCTGGAAAATCTACTGCAAGGAATAGTCCAGCACTCGGATGAGGAAAATGAGCTAAAGAATCTTCTCCTCCTCTGATTTCTATGATTCTGTGCCTGCCTGTGCAACCAACTATTCCATAGTGTAGGAAAAACAAGACAATACCGTGCCTTCTAAAGCTTTACTTTAACCCCAAACCTTGTCAGTCTTAGGCTCACATCTAATCATGTGCCATGGCTCGGTGGTGCAAAGATGCATCTCCCAGGAAGGTGAAACAGAGATGTTCATTGCTAATGTTAGATACACATTTCTCCGGTTCAATAGAATTGTTGTCACTAAAGACACTCTTCTACTTATATAATAGTATCTCTTCTACTGCTCTCTTTCATATTTCTTTGTCTGGACAATTGCTGCCCTCATCATCACTGTGGTATATAAGCACTTCTCCCCCATATTTGTTCATAACATCTAAGGACACTACTGGGAGTTGTACATGCTCATACTTTCCAGGAGCAGCGTAACAATCTTTAGCACGGGACCAAGAGCCAGAAGACGTAAGTTCTACTTACAGCTCTCCCACAGTCGCCCTGTGTACATATAGGCAAAACATTTCAAACCTGGGTGTCTAGAGGTGGTTGGGAAATGGCAGATATTATTCTAATAACATTTTTTCCAGTTTTTGAAAACAAAAAAATCAGTTTTCAAAACCCCCAAATATTTTTGTCCTTTTCTTGAATAAGAGGAACGTTTCTGTCAGTAATTTTTCCTTCGAATAAAAGGCCATCTTTCACTGAAAAAAAGGCTTGATAAGAATGATTAAACAGAAGCAGGGGGGTGGGGTGGGACAGGGAATAGCTTAGTGGTTTGAGCATTGGCCTGCTAAACCCAGAGTTGTGAGTTCACTCCTTAAGGGGACCATTTAGGGATATGGGGCAAAAAAATCCATTGGATGGTTTAATGGGGGATTGGTCCTGCTTTGAGCAGGGGGTTGGACTAGATGATCTCCTGAGGTCCCTTCCAACCCTGATGTTCTGTAATTCAACAGTCAACCAGATCTCCTAGCCACATAAATGCATGTTTACACATGTAAATAAACAGATTGAATTTTACAAGTGCTGATGTCTGTAGCTCCCACTGAAGTCAATGGGAAATTTGCAAGAGTAAGGGCTTCAGCATTTTGCCCAGTGTTTGAGATGCTTGGATGTAAAGTGCTAAAGAATTTCCAACTATTGTTATTATTATTATTTTGCCACCTCCTACATGTCAAAGCTTGATATTGCATTTGTAGCAGATATTCTCAGTCCCTGGCCTTTGATGAGCTCTATATTGGCATGTGCTCTATTTAGTTCTGTGGATAATTGGCTGAGGCTACAGCAGTAACTTCCTGTTGATTAGGTATAATTGAACGCATAGAGCATGCATGCGTTATCACAGTGTTTTCAGCGTAAGCACAGTAGATGCCACAGTTGACTGCACTGCATGCTGATGCCAGCTGGGGTCCATTCTCAAGCCAGAAAACACGGCCTTTACAAATGAACAAACAAACAGGCTAATACTGAACATCTCTCAAGAGGAAAATGTGCTTAATTTTCCCCCCCTTTTGCTCTCCTCAAGGATCATAGCAAGTTCCTTAGTCAATTGCCTTTCAAGGGCAAAATGTTCTACATCACTCCTCATGTCTCTGCAGCAGGCAGGTCTCGGTCTTGTAATCTTCCAAAATCATTATGTAGAGGTAGCTTCCCTATCTTTGGGTACATCTATACTACCTGCCAGATCGGCGGGTAGTGTTTAATGTATCAGGGATCAATTTATTGTGTCTCATCTAGACGCGATAAATCGATCCCTGAATTCACTCCCCGTCAACTCCGGAACTCCATCTCCGCAAGAGGCGGAAGCGGAGTCTATGGGGGAGCAGCAGTGGTCGATTTGCTGCTGTGAGGATGGCCAGGTAAGTCAACCTAAGATACTTCGACATCAGCTACACTATTCATGTAGCTGAAGTTGCGTATCTTAGGTCAACCCCAACCCCCCAGTGTAGACCAGCCTTTTGATGTGCTTAAGTACATTTCTTCAGCCAGGGATCTGTGCCGTCTTTCTGAATCTAGGTTTGTGTTGACAAAAGTTTCAGCTTCATAATGAGAAAGAGTGCAGATTTTGATTCCTACAGGTCCCCTTTTTCTTTAATTGAGCCTGTAGGCATGATTAAGGGCTGGTCTTCACTACCGGGGAGGATCGACTGCAGATACGCAACAAGTTTGCGTATCTGCAGCCGACTTACCTGCCGTCCTCACGGCGGCGGCAGTCAGCGGCGCGCTCCCCCGTCGACTCCAGCTTGTGCCTCCCGGCAAGCTGGAGTTCCGGAGTCGACGGGGGCAACGCAGGCGATCGATTTATCGCGTCTTCACAAGACGTGAAAAATCGATCGCCAAAAGATCGATCGCTACCCGCCAATCCGGGTATGCAGGAATGAGCCAAGACCACGCAGTTTTCCACAACAGTGCCCCTTTTATTGCCTTGTGCAAAGTCCTCCACCACCACCTATATACCGTTCTATATACAAGTACGCTTACTCAGCTGCGCGCGGGGGTGGGGGGGAGAAAGCTAGGAACACCAGCCAGTTGCTCCTCCCGTTCCTGTTCCCCCCTGTGCACTCCCTGCCTGCCAGCTTTATCCCTCTGGCCTCGGAGGCACACAGGTGCTTTGCCTTAAGCCCTCCCGGCTAAGGGCCACACCCTGCCAGCTCCAATTACCGTATTTTTCGGCATATAAGACGCCTTTTTAACCCCCAAAAATAATCTCAAAAATAGGGGGGGCGTCTTATACGCCGAATATATGAAACACTCACCGGGCAGCTGGAGCTGGGGCGGCTGCAGGTGGCCCGGCGGGCGGGGCGGGGCGGCGCTTCCCCCCCGAGCCCACCCGCATGTGTTCGGGGCCGGCGGGGAACGAGAGCAGCTCGGGCCCCGGGGCCCCTGGGAGCGCCCGCCCGCGCGGCGGGGACGGGAGAGCGGCGCGCTCCCAGCAGCCCGCCCGCGTGGCGGGGACGGGAGAGCAGTGCGCTCCCAGCAGCCCGCCCGCGCGGCGGGGACGGGAGAGTGAGGCGCTTTTTTTTTTTTTTTTTTTTTTTTGGTCCAGCTTTTTTATTTAAAAACTCGGGGGCGTCTTATACGCCGGAGCGTCCTATATGGCGAAAAATATGGTACTCCCCTGCCTGGACCCTGAGCTAGCAGGAGCTGAGCTAACAGGGGCTGGCTCGGGGCTTTTTAGCCAGCACCCTGTTACAGGGGGATACAAAGCCTGCATCTACTCCTGCAGCCCTGGGACCCCATTAACAGCTGTAGAGGATTTCTAGGGTGCACCATAAAGCTGGGAGAATGGAGGGTCCCCTGTCTAATCCCATGCAGCAAACCCCTAACAAAAAGCCATTCATTTAGGCTTTGCACAAGTGGAGGTCTGGCCCCTAGAAGAGCTTCCCTGCTGCAGACTGACTAACTTGCCCTATTTTTTTTTTAAACCGTGGCAGCATAGCATAGTTAAGACCACACACTGCTCTGAGACCCCAGCAATCACAATGCAGGGATGTGAATTCAGGACAGTGCCCTGCTTCAACATGCAATTTCCTCCTCTCAGTCTATGTCAGATCCTGGCTTTTATTTTAAAGCAGAAATTGTCCTCTCCGTTGGTATTTTATATAGCACTGACATGCTTTGCTGCCTAGATGCCGGGCTGCCTCATAAGGCAGGGAGTTAATGTCCCTAATTTATACTTTCACGAAGCTGGGGATACATTTCTCTTCACAAGAATGTGCCAGCAGGCTGTAAAAAGGATCATTTTCCAAGACGACATTAAAATGATTTCCATTCAGGAGGAGAAAATCCTTGTTCGACAAACTCAGGGCTCAGGATGCATAATGTGTGAGCATGTCCCCTCCTGTAGAGAGCGGACGCATCAAGGATCTCACGCTGATGTAAAAGAGGAGTAATTCTAGGTGTCAGTGGAGGGAAATCAGAACTCAAGCATGTGAGCAGTGTACCTGGCTAAAAGACAGTGTGAGTAAGCAGGGATCATAGTAGCAGTTGCAGATGCTTACAGATGGAGAGGCAGCATCGTCAGCATTGAACAGAGAGTCGGGAAACCAGCGTTCTATTTCTAGCTCCTCCACTGATCTGTTTTGTGGGTGTGGCCTTCAGCAAGTCTCTGCACAATTGTTTCCCCTCCTGCTCTTTGTCGGTTTCATCAGTTTAGTTTACAAGGCTTTTGGGGCTGTCTCACATTGTGTTTGTACAGCACCCAGTACAGTGGAAACTGAAACCAAGTCGGGAATTCTATGGACAACTTTAATACAAATAATGTTGTAATTGACAGGAACTATTAGATCATTGAATTACTCCCCTGGCAAGGAGAAGATGTAATCTCCCAATAGAGGATGTGTTGATGTCATGCTACACTGGACAGTTGAGAAAAGGCCCCGGAGCATTAACAGAGATTTTTTTCCATAGGCGTATGATAAGTTTTCCTAAACCTACTAAAAATATGTGGCAGTTGGAGCACAGCTCAAACCTTCAGAAGATTCTGAACTATAAAATTGTCACGCTATTTATCAGGTACTATTTCTAATGCACCCGTTGCTTCATCATTTGAATGTCATAAATAGAGAATGGTACACTATCTGTGTGTAATGTGTGCACGTATGTGTGTTATGTTTAAAGCCAATGGCCAGCTTGACCACCAGTCATTGGTGAGAGGACCACCCAAAGGATGGTGTTGACTCACACCCAGGACGGGGCCAGAAAGGGGGGGTCCAACTTAAAAACCAAAAAGGGCAGAGAAAGTAGTGAGATCAAACAGTCACTACCAGGGTCCCAGAGAGGGATGCTGACCAGAGAACCTTGGCTCGTGGGTGGCTACTGAGAAGCGATCAAGGGAATCAGCAGATGCCTCCTAGTGCCATTCTTCCCAGATGAGTGCAAGGAAAATGGCCCCACAGTCACAGACACCCTCCCCAGAACCGAGCTTCCCCCTCCTGGATTTACAAAAGACCAATTTGGAGGTTGCCAGGAAGATCTGTGTAACTAGTGCAGCCTCAGAACTTTTTGACCACTAGTGGAAAGTGGCAAGACCCCCGAATGGGCCATAACACAGAGCAATGGTGACCTCCTTCCGGGGAGAGTGAGCAACTCCAAAGGAAACAGGAGTCCCCTGATTATGGAGGGCAATTGAGGAAAGCAGGAATGGAGGGGATGAGGTATAATAGCAGCATGGCAATGGGGGACACGATTTTCCCTATAGTCACAGAGAGCCTCTTTCTCCTCCAGACTAATCAAAGGCCACTTTGGCCAAAGCTAGGAGGAGATACCCGAGGCTGTCCCTAGATTTAGTGAAATAGTTGGACTGACAGCGCCGATGACCGGAGTACCTCTGTTAATCCACAGAACATGTGGGTAGCAGCAGGGCAATCTTTGCCCTCCTTGACAGTCTGTAAAAACTCTTCCCAGAGAGCTGAAGGCAGCTCAGTCTGTCTTTGCCTTGATTGGGTTTAATTCACTCTTCCCTGCCCCTTTCACTAAAGGAAGTTCTGAGTTCGGGAGCACTGACCGGAAAGGATTAGCACAGAATCCCAAAGTGCATCCAAAAAAAAAAAAGAAAGAAAAAGGCAAGACATGCCATTATATAGCTGCATAATCTGGGGCACATATGGCCTCTGCTAATTCCACACTAACATCGAGCTGTGCTTAGGGCTGGACTGCAGTGAGTGATTGCTTGCTGCTATTGCCTTAGCAATCTTAAGACAAATTCCTAAAAAACCCAAAAGTAAATAATTATCAGCAAATATTCTCTCTGCCGCTTATTCATCTGTTTAGAAACAACTAGTTTATTGGGGTGTCTGAGTGTAGATGCAAGGTGTGAAGCAATAATTACTGAGAGCGCAGATGTTTGAAACTATAGGAGGGGAGTCCGACGAAGTGGGTACTAGCCCACGAAAGCTTATGCTTCAATACTTTAGTTAGTCTTTAAGGTGCCACAGGACTCTTTGTTACCTCTGCTATTCCAGACTAACACGGCTACCTCTCTGATAGAGGAGGGGAGTTCATCTCTGTAAGTCTGCAGAGCCTTTGCCCCTACCATTTTCAGCATCTGTTACAGGGCTGGGGCTGCCCATCACAAAACAGGAAGGACTTGAGGGGCAGGGTTTGCAGTGCACACTTGGGAAGGGAATCAGCTGCCACTGAAGTTGATGGCAGAATTGCCATCAACGTCAGTAGCTTGCAGGATCAAACCTTTCATAAGAGGTATCATCAGGGCTTAACCTCTGATGCAGGCAAGCCCTTATGCTTTAGTCCATTCATATTCAATGGGACGTACACACGTTCTTCTCTTTGCTTTTCTGAATCAGGGCCTCAAGCTGGCGGCAAACCTGAATCTGCCACTAGAGTCACTTTCTACTCAAAGAGAATGTTCTGGGTGTAGAGCCCCGTGGAGAAAAGCCATTTACTGTAATCCATTAGGGGTAAAAGTCTTAATGCTTACGTTTACATTTCAACAGGAATACGGGCCTGAATAGAGGTGGTCCATGTATGAGTAAGTCAGATCTTTGGCCATGGAGCAATAGGATATGTCTGAATGCAGTGACCAGCAGCTAAAGGGTAGAGAAGGGGCAAGAATAGTTTGGCGTGTGGTATGGAACATAAGAAGGGTCACACTAGGTCAGATGAATGATCCATCTAGCCCCGTTTCCTGTCTCTGACAGTGACCGATGCTTCAGAGGGAATGAACAGAACAGAGCAATTATTGAGTGATCCATCCCCTGTTATCCAGTCCCATCTTCTGGCAGTCAGAGATCTAGGGACACCTATAGCATGGGGTTGCCGACCATTTTGCCTAATAGCCATTGATGGACCCGTCCTCCATGAACGTATCTAATTCTTTTTTGAACCCAGTTATGCTTTTGGCCTTCACAACATCCACTGGCAACAAGTTCCAGTATGGGAAGTACGTCCTTCTGGCTGTTTTAAACCTGCTGTCTATTAATTTCATTGTGTGACTCCTGTATTGTATTATGTGAAGGAATGTAACTGAAAGTACCGGGCCACAATTTCAGAAGCAACTAGTGATTTTGGGTGCCACACTTGAGAGGCCTTAAAGGGGCCAGATTTTTGGAAAGTGCTGACACCTACCCTGTGAAAAGTGACTTTTAAAACTCTTGGCCAACAGAATGAAGGGAAACGGGACAATTTAGGGTGAACAGAAGGAAACTTCCTGTGCAACAGTAAACTGCAACCATGGTATGATAATGGTGATATTAACAATGGCTCAGAGCTAATCGAATGCCTTGAGAGGTACTAATTCAATCCAAACTTGGAGACAGTGTCCTTTTTTTTTATTGTTGCTGTCAGCACTGATTAATTGAGCTGAGGAATTGTGTTTCATTCCCCCACTTTTTGTTCCTGCATCTGGTTAGGAAAAAATACAAATGAATGCAGATGCTTAATTGGAGCATGTGAAAATGTTTGTGCTCTGGCTTGGAAAAGAAGCCAAGAGTCATTTATAAACACATATGCCCTAGCAGATTGGGTTAGTTAAAATTAATTCATAAATAACGATTTTAGTGTGGCAATTAGCTCAGACTGAAACCTCTTTTAACTCCCCCGTCCCTTGTTTATTACTTATTATTTATTTGGCAAACAGCTGCCGTGCTACCTGCCCTTTTTATGCAAACACTCCTCAACCACAACCTCCAATTCGTTTCTCTCTCTGGACAAATTTCTCTCTCCCTCACTCTTAATGTCATGCACTCACAAGAACTATAGCATTGCTGCTGGTCCTGAGTAAAGTGTGGTGTGTCACTAGACTGCGCTAGCATCAGCACCAACACTAGACAGTTAGCCACGATTCAGAGTCACAATTTTTCCCCTATTCCCCCCACTGCTCTGGTGGGGACTAAATTACTTCCCGCTTTATTATGGCAACTTCCTCGAGCCAGTACGTGGGAGTAAGTAGGCGGTGGAGTCGTAGCCTCTCTCACTCCTCACCACCATCTCCACGCCCTGCTCCCCGGTCTGAAAAAGGCAAGGGTGTCCATCATAAGAGCGTTTAAGTGGACCCCTCAGTGACCTGACTTGATTTTTATTGATTTAGCTGGATCTGGGACTCCCCCCGGCCACCCACATGCTTTAAGCACTGCCTCCCAGGGGTGTACTAGGCCCTCTCTCCCAACCCTATTGGGTGGAAGTCATCATGGGTATGTCTACAATGGAATGAAAGACCCACAGTGCAGCTGTCCTGCATCAGCTGACACAGGCTCATGGGGAGTCAGGTTGTGGGGCTGAAAATTGCCATGTACATGTTCGGGCTTGGGTTGGTGCCTGGGATCTGCTGGGTGGGAGGGAGGGAGGGCCAGCCTGAGGGTCTACACACGGCAATGTTACAGCCTTGCAAGTCCAAGTCAGCTGACATGGGCCAGCCGTGGACATTTAATTGCTGTGTAGGCACGCCCAATCTAAGGGTACGTCTACACTACCCGCCAGATAGTGATCGATCTATCCGGGATCAATTTATCGCATCTAGTCTAGACGTGATAAATTGATGCCCGAGCGCTCTCCCCGTCGACTCCAGAATTTCACCGCTGCAAGAGGTGGAAGTGAAGTCAGCGGGGGAGCGGGAGCAGTCGACTCGCCGCTGTGTGGACACCCAGGTAAGTCGACCTAAGATACGCCGACTTCAGCTATACTATTTGCATAGCTGAAGTTGCATATCTTAGGTCACCCCCCCCCGCCAGAGTAGACCTGGCCTAAGCAGGGATCAGAAGGGGAGTAAAAGGCCATGACCGGGCTGTGGCAATCTGACCCCATAGACAACAGCAATAGAAGCTTTCCCGTTAAATGCACTGAGATGCCTCCTGGCTAGAACATGGCAGAAAGCAAATTGCACGCAGTCATTGGCATATTTATACTAATTGGTTTTGACTGTGTCTATGTCCCTTACGGCAATGGGAGGCAAAGAAGCACCTAGTGAGGTGGATGGAGAATGGTGGCTTTGCATGAATATTCCAGCAATTTATAGCCGTAAGATTAATTTGGGGTGCAAAATATGCTTATCACCAATAACAGGTTCGTTCTAGCTACTTAGCGATTAATTAAGATGATTAATGAGATACACACACGCTTGGAGTTTTATTAATATCACACTCCATATAAGTCACATAACTAAAAAAACCACAATAAGAATAACAGCAGAATCTGCATCATATACCGTCATGCGTAAAGTGAGATTAAGTGTTAAGGTTGTCGCTATCCGGAGGTCCCACTGCGAGTCAGGTTTGATTGCCTTTTATGCTTGTATTCCATACAGCCCCCTATTTCTGAGACTCTGTTTGTTTAAATCTCAGCCTCTTGTTCATATCTGCCGTTCCTGCTACCCATTTGGGGGTTCAAACAGTTGGCACAGATAGAAGATTCTCCATACAAGGCAATAAAGGGGTCTGGCCAAATAAAGCTTTTCAAATCTAGACAGTTTATCACAAGATATATACAGTGAATCTTCTGAGGCAAGATTACTTACTAATGCTAAATTTTATTATGCTTATTGCAGCCTTATGCTAACTAACTCTAGGCCTCAAGCCAAATACTACGCTTCAGGCTCATTTTCAAATGAAAAACTCATTTTAAAACAATCTTTAAGTTTCTTTGCTTATTCCTACTTGCATTATAGCTTTTAATGTCATTTGCGCTAATTTAGCAAGAATCTTAACTCTTTCTAAGATATACATGATTACTTTACCTGATCACCTGAGCTCAGGTCACGAGTGAAAGGTCAATATCCTTGTATCCTGATTAGCTAATTATCTTTAGTGACCCCAGTCAACTTTCTCCAGGGGAACTATCAGTGTCCGAGTCATCAGAGTGCAGGTTCGCCTGTTAACTCCATTCTCCCTGTCACAATCCTGATTTATATGAACTCCCAGCCATACAAACAAAGCCGGTGCCACCCACCTTGTTTAGATGTTTTCTCCTGATGCGTGTGTAACTTCCATTAATGTGAACGAGATGCAGCAAATAACACTGTGCCATAGATATACAAGAGGAGAAGATAGTGAGGGTCAATGTTAGATGCAGTATTGAGCAACCAGCATGAAAAGGTCTCTGGCCCGCTGGAGGGCTCTAAGGTGAAGCTCATCAGAAGGGGATAAGGATGACTCAGAGAAGGGTGTGAAGACCATGGGGCTGAGGACCTTCTGTGCAGACATTGAACAGTTATTTGCTGGACTTTGTGGTGGGGGGGACTGTTAGTGACCTGGCTGGAGAGCGAAATAATGAGAAGAGGCAGGACAAAGAAACCCCTGGCAAGGGGCACTGGAGAAGGAGAGCCAGCGGTGCTATGCACGGCCACAAGTGGACACTCCAGTGGTGAGTCAACTGTTCTACACTTGGAATGATGTGGAGTTTTTGACTAATAACACATTTTGTGACTTGCCAAGAAGCCATTACATGGTAATGATTAATAGTCAGTATTGACCTGTACAGGATTTGAACCAACAACCTGCTGGTCTTAATGTCCTTCAAAGAGGCTTTCATAAGGTGTGTGGAATGTGGACAGTAGCAATGAAAGCTGGGGCCAGTCCTGAGCTAAGAGTGATAGTGTCCATTTCAGTGTGAGGAGTTCTATGTCGACTGGGAGTTGAGCACAGAAAACCTTTTCCCTACAACCCTGGTTTTGTGTTTTATTTCTTCCCGAGTAAATTGCAAACCATCCAGATTAAAGATCTCCCTAACTTGGGCTGTGGGGATACACTTGTCTAAATCTATCTGCACACAGTAAGATCCATATTCAGTTACCAGCTGCTTGAGTTATCCTGTTCCTGGATCAGAGAATTAAGTAGCATTTTGTCTTACTATTACCCTACTGCAGGGGTCTCCAAACTGCGGCCCGCGAGGCCCTCTCATCCGGCCCGCGGAGATCTTTTTCTCTACGGCAGGGGTCGGGAACCAGCCGCGGGGCCGGGACGCGCCGCGTGCTCCGCTGCCGCCGCCGGCCGGGACACACCGCGTGCTCCGCTGCCGCCACCAGCCGCGGGGCCGGGACGCGCCGCGTGCTCCGCTGCCGCCGCCAGCCAGGACGCACCACGTGCTCCGCTGCCGCCGCCGGTCGGGACGCACCGCGTGCTCCGCTGCCGCCACCAGCCGCGGGGCCGGGACGCGCCGCGTGCTCCGTTGCCGCCGCCGGCCGGGACGCGCCACGTGCTCCGCTGCCGCCGCCGGCCAGGGACGGCTCAGAGCTGGGGCCGGGACGCGCCGCACCGCCACCCAGTTACAGGCGGCGAAACAAGGAGCCACCCACTGCCAGGCGGCGAAACGGTCTGTGGGGAGAGACCGGGTTGAGCGGGTCAGTTGGGGGGGGGGGGGGTTGGAGGAAAGGAGGTTTTGAGGGGAGAGACCTGGCTGGGTGGGTCAGTTGGGGGTTGGAGGAAAGGAGGTTTGGGGGGGAGAGACCTGGCTGGGTGGGTCAGTTGGGGGTTGGAGGAAAAGAGGTTTTGGGGGGAGAGAC
This sequence comes from Sternotherus odoratus, assembly GCA_032164245.1. Taxonomy (NCBI): domain Eukaryota; kingdom Metazoa; phylum Chordata; order Testudines; family Kinosternidae; genus Sternotherus; species Sternotherus odoratus. Next base: position 101,105,977 of record JAVMKO010000005.1, read on the forward strand.
CTGGCTGGGTGGGTCATTTGGGGGGGGGGTTGGAGGAAAGGAGGTTTTGGGGGGAGAGACCTGGCTGGGTGGGTCAGTTGGGGGTTGGAGGAAAGGAGGTTTGGGGGGGAGAGACCTGGCTGGGTGGGTCAGTTGGGGGTTGGAGGAAAAGAGGTTTTGGGGGGAGAGACCTGGCTGGGTGGGTCAGTTGGGGGGGGGGGGTTGGAGGAAAGGAGGTTTGGGGGGGAGAGACCTGGCTGGGTGGGTCAGTTGGGGGTTGGAGGAAAGGAGGTTTTGGGGGGAGAGACCTGGCTGGGTGGGTCAGTTGGGGGTTGGAGGAAAGGAGGTTTTGGGGGGAGAGACCTGGCTGGGTGGGTCAGTTGGGGGTTGGAGGAAAGGAGGTTTGGGGGGGAGAGACCTGGCTGGGTGGGTCATTTGGGGGGGGGGGGGTTTGGAGGAAAGGAGGTTTTGGGGGGAGAGACCTGGCTGGGTGGGTCAGTTGGGGGTTGGAGGAAAGGAGGTTTGGGGGGGAGAGACCTGGCTGGGTGGGTCAGTTGGGGGTTGGAGGAAAAGAGGTTTTGGGGGGAGAGACCTGGCTGGGTGGGTCAGTTGGGGGGGGGGGTTGGAGGAAAGGAGGTTTGGGGGGGAGAGACCTGGCTGGGTGGGTCAGTTGGGGGTTGGAGGAAAGGAGGTTTTGGGGGGAGAGACCTGGCTGGGTGGGTCAGTTGGGGGTTGGAGGAAAGGAGGTTTTGGGGGGAGAGACCTGGCTGGGTGGGTCAGTTGAGGGTTGGAGGAAAAGAGGTTTTGGGGGGAGAGACCTGGCTGGGTGGGTCAGTTGGGGGGTTGATGTGTAGTGTTCATGTGTAGTGAACAGGTGTTCATGTGTAGTGTTCATGTGTAGTGAACAGGTGTTCATGTGTAGTGTATCAATGTGTTATTAAATAATAACTGAATAAAATAATATTAAATAAATAATTAAAAACAACATCCATGTTTTGATTCTTTTTTATTTGGACCTCGAGTGTGTTGTCGGCCCCCGAACTGCTATTTGTAGTTAATGCGGCCCTCGGGCTGAAAAGTTTGGAGACCCCTGCCCTACTGCATCAGTGTCACTAAATGTATGAAGAGGTAACAAAGTCCTGTGGCACCTTAAAGACTAACTAAAGTATTGAAGCATAAGCTTTCGTGGGCTAATACCCACCTTCCACTGCTTGCATCTGACGAAGTGGGTATTAGTCCACGAAAGCTTATGCTTCAATACTTTTGTTAGTCTTTAAGGTGCCACAGGACTCTTTGTCACTTCTGCTATTCCAGACTAACACAGCTATCTCTCTGATTCTTGACTAAATGTATGGTAGACTTAGGGAGGGGAGTTTATTCTCTCTGACAATCTAAACCCTTATTTTCTGTTGCCTTTTTAAAGAAGACATAACGGGCCAAAGTTAACTTGGGCATTACTCTGCTGCATTTTATGGAGAGTCACCGGGGATGAATTTGTCCCAGTGTAAAGTTCTCTCCTTTTTGGCTGAGGCTTAATCTTTGCGCAGTCTGGCTTTCTCTCCTTGCGTAATGAGAAAATAAAGCTTAAGGGCCTGGATGATTTTCCATCTTTCTAATGGGAGTATTTCTTGGCCACAAATAGCCCTGTGTCACTTGCCAGCCCTTATTTGCCCTGATGGTTCACATGCGGAATCTTAGGTTTCATCAAAAGATTCCAATCCAAAACAAGACTCAATGCCAAGAGAATTACTTTGAATTCAAACTCTGTTAAGTGCAGCATGATACATGGTGGAGTCATCAGGTGAAATGAAGACTGACAGTTTAATTTCTCTAAATACTGTAAAAGAAAAGACATCTGGCATGATGGAATCTGGCTTCCACAGGATGACAGTAATAGACGGCGAGTCTCTTTACTGTTTAAAAAAATAGTCCTTGTTTTAATCTATACAATGTTATTAATTGAGCAAAGCATGGTAGTAGAGTCCACATCTCAGATCTTTCTCTCCTCTCCCCACGATATCTCCAGTTTCTATGGTCCAAAGGATATCTCAGATTTGCTTCAGTCATCTTCTTTATACACCTCATTCTAAATAATGGAAACAAAATCCTGAAATGAGTCTTGTCTCTCTTCCTCTTCTAAACTCATTCCACCCCATACCTAGATTGCAAGTGTTTCGGGGAAAAGATGCTCTCTATGGGCTAGACTGAGCAGCCACTCAGCTTTGATCCTGCAATGGCTTGTGTCCTTAAGTGTGAACTCACTGGCTTCAAATGCCTGGCTTTGAGATCTGTCCCACGCAATGCCTGGTGGTCTACTTCCTCAACCCAGTGAAAATCAGGACTGAGAAGAATATAGGGTAACTGAGCTGCAAATCCTTTGAAGGTATAGGTGTTCCCATTCTCCAGATCCCCAGTGTTTGGCTGTGGTGTGCACGTTTCTCCTGATGGTTCTCGTTTATGTTAAGATGCGGGAGGTGGCTGGAAAGTGCGTCTCCGCACACAGCAGATCAGGGCTATGAATGCCGATCAGAGCTGAGAGAAGCTGCTGCAATTTAGAGCAGGCTCCAGTGTGTGTGCTGTGAAGTGGATGTAAAGATAAAAACAAGAGAAACTATTTGTTTCACATAAGCTCTCGTAGCCTTAATGTGAAAAGTGATGTGCCCACCACAATGGGTAAGTCGCAGCCTTGCTCTATGTACAGCAACTAGCACAAAAGGACCAGTTCCTGCCTGAGGCCTTTGGTGCAAACATAATAATAAAATAACCCTAAATAAATAATAACAGACGGTTCATAAACATTTCTCTAGTCCAGAGACAAATAACTTCTGCAGATGTTTGAATTTTTTGGTCGAAATATTTTTTTCTTTGAAAAACAGTTTTTTTAAAAACCAAAACAGAAATATTAAGTTTAGTTGAAAATTTCCAGTTTCCAGAAACCAAAAGCTGAAACGCTTTGGCAAAAATGGTTTTCAAAAACTGAATTTGTTTTGGGCTTTTGGCTTCGGGTTCCCTCCCCCCCCCCCCACATTAAAAAACTGAAAAATGTTCACAGGAAATTTCTTTTAAAAAAATATGTTCCCATGAAAAGTTAGCATTCTGCAACTGGCCCTGCTTACTTCCCGTACTCAACAGATGCTTTTTGAATTCAGACTCTGAGAGACGATCATTTTAAAGGGCTGAAGTTCCCTGCAACAGGCAACAGATGGGATCAGAGAGTGGGATCAAAGAAAAAGGAGCTGGCAGGTTGAAATGATTTTTTTTTAAAAGAAACATTCTGTCATGTTCCATATAACACTGTAGATTAGTAAAGCTGGAAGGATCTTTAAAATCTAACTTACACTTCAGCATTTATGCTGCCGCTTTACTTTTTGAATGTCAATCATCTTGGCCTTTTTAATTACTTTCACTTTCTGGCTCTAGCACGGTTGATTTTTAAAAAATCTTTATGGAAAAATTGTATCGAATTTAATAGAGATGAAACGAATGGCATTCTATAGAAGTTACTTGTAAAACCTGAAGAACGTAATAGAACATGTTAATCCTTCTGTACTATCCAATGCAATTCTGTGGCTGAGACATAAATAGTCCATTCAATCCCATAGGATGAGCTGAACTTTTCTCTTCTTTTTAATCACTTTTGAATACATTCTATAAGACTGTTCCTTAAGGAATTATTTTATATATACTCAGTTCTGTGGTGCTTATTGCCATAGTATTTGACCTTTTACATTTTGGCTAGACACCGTGCATGGAATATTTAAACTTAAAGTGATCTGAGGAAGGTGCATCAGAACCAGATTAGGGGCAGGCTGGCTTGAAGATTTAGGACTGAGGCCAAATCAAGATTAGGATTCAGGATCAAGATTCAAGATGCTAAATCCCCTCCCCCCCCAGCGGAAATCTGGCTTGGAACTGTAGTATGGCAGATATGTATAGGAGAAACTTGATCTCACGTGACTACTGCCACGCTGAGTCAAAATCTCCTAGGAGGTGGTGCTTCCATGAGATATTGTCATATCTGAACCTGAAAAATTAGGCTCCTTTCAATTCTTGATGCAATACGGAATCTAAACTTTAGGATCCAGGAATTTTGAAATCCAAGAAATTCAGATTCAGGAGTTTGGTCCGTTTGCTAATTATGACAATTTTAAAAAAAATCTTTAATGAACAAAAGAAATTGCCATGAAAACAAATCTGTCCATCTTAGGTTTCGCTAACTTTCCTTTACAAAATGCCTAAGGTCCTTGACCTTGTTCTCTTTAAAGTAACCAGCACAAGGACAGAAGTACTGCAAGCAGCCTATTGAACTATTTTAATAATGTATGACTGATGACTAGACACATAGATCTTTTTTGTAGATCTTTAATTGAATTTTTTTTAATTAGACCAGTTCCAAGAACAGATGCAATATCCCAAATCACGGCTCTAATCTTTACCAAGAGACAATTTCCTATCCTCTCACAATATTGGTGTCTTTTCAGCCATCCTCCAGCAATAAATAAATATCAATAACTCAACAGCACGATGGATTTAGACAACTTTTATCTTTCTCCCAGTGGTAGAATAAAACCAGGCCATCAGCAAGAAGTGAAGTTGTCTTTGTTTATTAGCCAGTCTCCAGTTACATATGGGAACCAGTTTCCAGCATTTTCATGGATGTCTCCTGGCTGCCATGTGGCACCTCACTTAAAACACCCTCACCAACCAGCTGTGCCATCATCTGGCAATGAATCAGCTTGCTGCAAATGCAATCACTAAGTCAATTGTAGATTCATAGATACCAGGCCAAAAGGAACCAATGTGATTGTTGTTATTAATCACATACACCTGCAGGGTCAGAACTGAAATCCTGGTTCTTCATATTCATAAATCTGGCCTTGAACTAAAGATCACCACATTAGTCCTAGATAATACGAGTAGTGTGTCCCTTGTCTACATTGGTATTTCTGTGAAAACTGTATGCTATTGCGCTACCACTAGGGTAACAATGGTGGGATAGTTAATGAGGACAGATAACCAATATTTTAACCATTGTGTCTCCTAGACATGCTCTGGGTAGAGACAAAAAATAAATCAGTAAACTCTCACAACATGTTTCTACTATTGTCCCTCTTCTCTTTCCCATGGTGACAAGTAACAGTACCACCGAGGGGACAGAGCACTGGAGTGGGATTCAGAAGGCCTGCTGGGTGACCTTGGGCAACTCATGTCATCTCTAGGCCTCAGTTTATCTGTGTGTAAATTGGGGATAATGGGACCGATCTTTGTAAAGTGCTTTGAGATCTACCGCTGAAACATGCTATATAAAAGCTAGATAGCATTATGAAGGATGGAGAAATGCACACAATTATCACTCCTAACTGATGGCAATCTTCCCTTCTTGGATCATCTGTGAGATTGGAACTCAGGACCTTTAACTCTAAAAGCATGAGCCCGTATCACATGAGATAAAGATTGACAGCTGTTAAAATGGAAGTTGTAGCAAATACACACCTCTTATAGAGCCTTGATTACTAGTGACCAACAAAGATCCATATCCTCAGAGTGTGGGTTACATCAGCACTTAGTTAACCCCCAAAATGTCAAAAGGAAGAGTGGTAAATCTAGCCACTTCCAACAGTTCTCTACTGTTGTTCTTAGGAGAACTGGTGATGGTACCTGTATTATATGATGGAAAGACATGGAGCCAAAGAACGCATTCACAATTTGTTTTCTGCTGAAGTATTTGCTCTCTCCGCATGGGGAAAAGGCAGAAACACTTCAAAAAATTCTCACGACACTTCTCAAACGTGAGTTGAATGAAATGTGAGATCTGAAAAATGTGGCTGTTCCAACCAAAATAAAAGAGAGACAGGAAATATTTGCTAAGAACGACCGGCATGTCTTGGGTGAGAGTTGAGGCATCTGGATTTGGAGGATCTAGATGACGAGAGAGTAAAATGCAACAGAAGATTATTTTGAAATGACATTATGGATGGGCTGTTTATTGACACACACAGACACAATCATTCTCTGAAACCTCCTCACTGAGCCCAGCGTAGAAAAGTCATTGCTTGTCAAGCTTCCTTTTAAACAGTTTGAAGAGTCCATAAATTTTCAGCGTGCTGGGAATAAAACAGTAGACAAGCCCAGTCGGTTAAGGACAGCATTGCAAGCTGTCTTTACAGCTGTCTCCAAAGTCAGGCTTGATTCTACCTGCAATTTCTGGGAAAGTTCTTCGCTGAAGACCACTATGACAGATGCACCCCATACTTCTTCCTGTGCACTCTCTCTCAACTCACTATTATTTATTAGTTCATACAAGCACCTTGTTTGCTTCTATGATTTCCACAGGATTTGGGTTCCTTTGGTAGAAATATGGGGTTGGATTTAGATGTGCCAGTTTATATCAGTTTAGGATAGTCATGGTCTCCCTGGAATTATTCTCTTTAGGGGAAAGAACATCTAGCACAAAGGTTATGCTAATAAAATTTGGATGACACAAATTTAGGAGGTATTGCCAATATGCAGGAGGACGATAATATACAAGGAGATCTGCTGGCGGACCTTGAAAACTGGAGCAGTAGAAATGGGATGAAATTTAATAGTGTAAATCATGCACATAGGGACTAACAACAAGAACTTTTGCTATAAGCTGGGGATGTATCCGTTGGCAGCTACAGAAGAGGAGAAAGATCTGGACTGGTCGATCACAGGATGACTATGACCACCAATGTGATGAGGTCATGAAAAAGGCTAATGAAATTCTAGGATGCATTAAGTGAGGTATTTCCAGTAGAGTTGGGAAGAGTTATCATCATTATACAAGGCACTGGTGAGACCTCATCATACTGTGTGCAGGTCAGGTCTCCCATGTTTACAAAAGATGAAATCAAACAGGAACAAGTACAGAGAAGGACTCCTAGGGTGATCAGAGGATTGGAGAACCTACCTTATGGTAGGAGGCTTAAGGAGCTTGCCTTGTTTAACCTTACAAAATGAAGGATGAAGGGAGGTATAATTGCTCTCTATAAATACACCTAAGGGATAAACCTCAGGAAGAGGGAGGAGTTATTTTTAAGGACCAATGGTGGCACAAGAACAAATGAATATAAACTGGCCATCAACAAGTTTAAGCTTGAAATGAGACACATGTTTCTAACCATCAGAGCAGTGAAGTTCTGCAACAGCCTTCCAAGAGGAATAGTGGGAGGTTGGGAACTTAACTTGTTCCAAGACAGAGCTTGATAAGTTTGTGGAGAGGATGGTATAATGAGATTGTCTACAGTGGAAGACGCCCCATCCACGACTGCTGTTAGCAAATATCTCCAATGGCCAGAGATGGGACACTAGATGGGGCGAGCTCTCCATTATTACAGAGAATTCTTTCCCAGGTATCTCGGCGGTGGGTTTTACCCACACGCTCAGAGTCTAACTGAGCATGATATTTGGGGTTGGGATGGAATGAGGATATTTTGCCTTCCTCTGCAGCATGGGGTCTGGGTCCCTTTTTGGTTTGAACTGAAGTAGATGGTGGATTCTCTATAACTTGAAGTCTTTAAGTCAAGATTTGATGACTTCAGTAACTCAGTTAAAGGTTATTGGTCTATTACAGTTGTGGGCTGGCGAGATTCTGTGGCCAGTGATATGCTGGTGGTCAGATTAGATAATCCTCTTCTACTTCTATTATCTATGAATACCAGGCCTTGCCCTAGAACTTCCTCCCCTATAGCTGGGACCCACCTCTCCTTTACCAATATGGGAAAGGCAGGATGATTCCAATCCCCTGACGTCTGTTGTCTCAAACTTGAGACTGAGAACTAGTGATCTATCAAACATCTGTTACTCTGATGATTTTCCAGCACTTTAGCTATCCGATGAAGGAAGGTGATTCAAGATGAGGGTAGAAATGTATCTAGAAGTACATAGATAAATAAGGATTTCAATATTTCAATATTGAATAAGGATTTCAATATTTGTTTGCTTCCTGTCCCTGGGCATTATATTTGTACTTCCCAAACAGAGAAATGCTGCTGCTTGTTTTTGCCAGTCCGCTGGCTGATTAAATCACAAACCTCCAGTGGATTAAATTTTGGCATCATTATGCAGTAAAATGTGCAATATCCCTTACGCTTCACTATTCTCCTACTATTGCGTAGTGTTTGCCTCTCACACCATGCAAAATAAAGTCAGGCAAGTTTGGCAGAAAGAAGAATAACCAGTAACAAAGTGTTTATAGGGGAGCACCAGATTCTGTCCCTGTTCTGTGTGTGTGAGTTCACTGTCACATATCCTGCATTGGCTGCTGATGCAAAGTTTGGGGCTGGACGCTGTATTCGCTAGACCCCAAACACAATGACTACATAAATGACACAAAGACAGGGTAGAACTCTCACTCTTCAGGTTCACAATGCAGGGGGCTCTATAGCCTGAGCTATACGGTAATTCCCTAAAGAAGGAAGAGTAAAAAGTCCCACATCTCTTATGTGAGTTGGACACTAGTCTTCACTCACCCATACAAGGCTCTACTCTGTATATGCATGTGTAGGAACTCAATGTTAGGTGAGCGTTTTTGATTCACATCCCTATGAAATCAAAGAAGAAACTCCCTTTCACCTCATTAGGCTTTGGCCTGTCCTGGATTTGATATGCTCACAAAAATTGACTGCACGTTGTTTTGAAAATATGGACTGAGAGATTTGAGCCTTTATTGTCAACCCGTCCTTTGTGAAATGTTTGTTACTTCCCAGTTGCTTTTGTCAAATTGGCGGAATGACCTGTACTAACACTGTAAAATCCGTCCCCCGGATCCTCCCCGCCCCGCCTCGCTTCGTCGGTTCATTTCAGTAACTTTACCAAAATTGCCAGCCTTTAAAAAATAAGAAAACGCCCACTATTTTCAGACAGCCAATCAGAGGGTTGAAATACAATGGCTTTTTTGGTCTGATTTAAGATCTCTTCCCAAAGTAAGACACACACTAACCATGATCATAAAAAAAGATTTCCCACAGATTAAAGGTGCCTGTGTCAGTCCTCTAGCTTTCTAAAATGAGGGCGTGGTGACAGATGGGGACGGATGAAATGGTTCAGCTAAATTAAGAATCTTTAGGGAGAGATCCTTGGCCCCAGAATAGTCCTTATTGCACTGCTGTGGTGGTGCAAAGGGACTCTAAAGATGCCCTAATAAAGCACCTGGAGAGTTCCCTGATGTGGGAGAATCCTCAGGTGACGTAATGTTAATAAAGCTTCACACACACACAGACATACACTCTCTCTCTCTCTCTCTCTCTCTCTGTATACAAGAGGAGCAGCCAAAGAGAGATCGTAGCTAGACTATTCAGCGCTGTTCCAGTTCTTGGCTGGTAACGTTCCCTAGGGAGCTGTTTCAGCTGGCAGGAGTGAGAACAGCCCCTGGCCTCTACAGCATTCAGAGGCAGAAAACTAGGTTAGGAGAGCAATGCCTGTATCCCCCCACTCTCAACCGTCACACCCAAGGGAGTTTGGAGGTTGCTGAGAATCTTGGTGAGTGAATGTCTATGGCCTAATCTAGTAGAACTAGAATAGACCAATGATGGACCCCACCCAAAATCCTAGATCCAAACATCTCCCCTCCGTCCTGAGGGAGATTTGGAATCGGCACTCAGAAATGGTTGTGAAATCTAGAGATAGATCTAGGTCTATTAATGGGTCAAATCACCGTCTGCTCTGAATATCAGGACCTGGTTCCATATTTGGCAAGTCTGACCATGTCTTGAAAGATCACTGAGATCATTCCGTTCTCATCACTTATTTTGCAAAAGGTGCTCAGATGCCATGGTGATGAGCTCATTAAAACCCAAATAGGGCATACCATTATCTCAGTATCTTGTGCAGTCTCCCCTTTCATGACTTCATGGGCCGGCCTCTTAAGAGGTGGTGACAATGAACCACTGGTTGCACAGCAAGAGCATTGAAGAATCTAGTGGCATTTAAATAAAGTATTCCCAGGCTTTTGAAAGAAGTCCACCTGTGAAATACAGAAAGCAGTAACTGTAACTTCCTTGCTGTTAAAGTGATAAAGAAATGAATGCCACAGTAGGTTCTAAAATCCCATGGCTGTCTGGAGATATCTCCTTTAAAAAAAAAAACACTTCTCTCCATCCCCAGTGAATGAAGGTGCCTGCAGTTAAAGGAATGGCAAGATGTAGGAAAGGTATTGCTTCCCCGGAGTTTTATGAAGCTGATATCAATCTTTTATTTCATAAACTTCAGGCCTGTTATTACCTTAAAAGTGTGCTCCGTGGCATTAAATGTGACACTGACGAGAATACAAATAAGCGGAGGAATCAAATGCTGCTAGACATCAAGGCCTGAGCAGTGCTTCTATAGGAGCACTGTTTTAAACGCTACTCCGAAGAGTTTAAAAGGGCCATGAAACAGCAGAGCATCTGAAGAGGGTTTCGGGGCAATAAATCAATTTTAAGCTTTAACGCTGAAGAAAATAAATACAGTGCTACCTCGATATAACGCGGTCCTCCAGAGCCAGAAAATCGTACCATGGTATAGGTGATACCGCGTTGTATCGAACTTGCTTTGGCGTCGAGCATTTCTGTTACTAATAGTCAGCAAATCATTTCTGTCAGAGCACACAATTTAGAAACAATATTAAAATAGGTGGAAGAGATGAGAACCCCTAATGCAAGGGGTGGGCAAACTTTTTGGCCTGAGGGCCACATGGGGGGTTCAAAATTGTATGGAGGGCTGGGTAGGGAAGGTTGTGTCTCTTCAAACAGACTGGCCCCTCCCCCATACGACCCCCACCTTCTTCCTACCTCCTGACTGACCCCTCAGAACCTCTGACCCATCCAACCCACCCTGCTTCTTGTCCCCTGACTACCCCCTCCAGAGACCCTCTGCCCCTAACCACCCCTCCCAAGACCCTATCTAATCCCCCTTGTGTCTTATCCCCTGACAACCCCCTCCAAAGACCCCCACATCCCTAATCACCCCCAGGACCCCACCCACTGCCAATGGGAGGTGCTGGGGCGGTGTCTGTGGACAGGGTAGAGCACAGAGCCTCCTGGCCATGCCTCCACATAGGTGCTGGAGAAGGGATATGCTGCTGCTTCCAGGGGTGCCGCCCAGAGCCCGCACCCCTGATCCTCCCCCCATGTCCCATCCCACTGCTCCAGCCTTGATCGCCCTTCAACCCTCCAAACCCTTCAGTCCCAGCTCAGAGCAGCTTCCTACACCTCAAAGTCCTCATCCCCAGCCGCAACCCTCACCCATCCACCAGGATGGTTCTCCCTCTGGCACCCTTACTTTGTTTCTGGCCCCACCCTGGAGCCCACACCCCCAATCAGAGTCCTCACCCCCTCCTTCACCCCAAACCCAATTTTTGAGCATTCGTGGTCTCCCATGCAATTTCTATTTCCAGATGTGGTCCTCGGACCAAAAAGTTTGCCCACCCCTGGATTATAGTGTGTGTGTGTGTGTGTATATATATGTATGTATGTATATATATGTGGATATAGAAGTGTGGTTCATTGAATGCTTGTGCTGTTGAAGTGCTTTCTTCATCCAGTCTGCATCATCAAACATTGCAACAGTGGTGAGACCGTTGCAACACTTTATCTAGTCAAATGAAGACAGGAAGTAATGAGCGTTTCATCCAAAGTGAAACTGAGGAAGGGGCAGTAGAGTGTGGGTACCCAAACTGGTATTTGATCAGAGACCTAAAGCTAATGGTGGTTGCTTAATTCTCAAGCCTTATTTGTAAGATGGTGCCAGGGTCACTAATTGCTTGATAAAGTAATCAAGAAAGTGAGGAGATAATTGGACAATCTGCAACATCTGTGCTAACTCACTTTTAATAGGTATTATCCCACAAAAGCTTATGCTTCAAAACTTTATAGTTAGTCTTTAAGGTGCCACAGGACTTTGTTACCTCTGCTATTCCAGACTAACACGGCTACCTCTCTGATTCTTGACACTTTGAAAATGTATGTGCTCCAAATATTTTATCTAATCTGAACACATACTTTTCAATGTAAACTTTTGGACACCTGGAAAATATATATCTGTGATCTGACCTGACAAATTTTCTGTCCATATTAGGGCTGTCAAGTTATTAGAAAAAATAATCACATGATTAATCTCATTGTTAAACAATAGTAGAATACCATTTATTTAAATATTTGTGGATGTTTTCTACATTTTCATATATACTGATTTCAGTTACAACACAGCGTACAAAGTGTATAGTGCTCACTTTATATTTATTTTTATGACAAGTATTTGCACTGTAAAAAACAAAAGAAATAGTACATTTCAATTCCCCTAATACAAGTACTGTACTACAATCTCTTTATAATGAAAGTTGAACGTACAAATACAGAATTATGTACAAAAAAAAATTGCATTCAAAAATAAAACAATGTAACACCCCCCTCCAAAAAAACCCACCATGGCACTGTTGTAGCCAGCATTGCAAGAAATTTATGTGCCAGAAGCGCTAAAGATTCATATACCCTTTCATGTTTCAACCACCATTCCAGAAGACATGCGTCCATGCCGATTAAGGGTTTTGCTCGATAACATTCCAAAGCAGAGCAGACAGATGCATGTTCATTTTCATCATCCGAGTCAGATGCCACCAGCAGAAGGTTGATTTTCTTTTTTGATGGTTCAGGTTCTGTAGTTTCCGCATCGGAGTGTTGCTCTTTTAAGAGATCTGAAAGCGTGCTCCACACCTCCTCCTGCACAGATTTTGGAAAGCACTTCAGATTCTTAAACTTTGGATCAAGTGTTGTATCTATCCTTAGAAATCTCACATTGGTATCTTCTTTATGTTTTGTCAAATCTGCTGTGAAACTGTTCTTAAAACAAATAACATGTGCTGAGTCATCATCCAAGGCTGCTATAACATGAAATATAGGGCAGAATGCAGGTAAAACAGAACAGGAGACATATAATTCACCCCCAAGGAGTTCAGTCACAAATTTAATTAATGCATTATTTTTTGAATGAGGGTCAGGAACATGGAAGCATGTCCTCTGGAATGGTGGTTGAGGCATGAAGGAGCATATGAATGTTTAGCTTATTCGGCATGTAAATACCTTGCAGTGTCAGAGATATCATGTGAACCCCTGTTCTCACTTTCAGGTGACATTGTAAATAAGAAGATGGCAGCAGTATCTCCCATAAATGTAAACACACTTGTTTGTCTTAGCGATTGGCTGAACAAGAAGTAGAACTGAGTGGACTTGTAGGCACTAAAGTTTTACATAGTTTGGTTTTTGAGTGCAGTTATGAAACCAAAAATAATCTACTTTTGTAAGTTACGTTTTCATGATAAAGAGACTGAACTACAGAATTTGTATGAGGAGAATTGGAAAATAGTATTTCTTTTATCATTTTTACAGTGCAAATATTTGTAATAAAAATAATATAAAGTGAGCGCTGTACACTTTGTATTCTGTGCTGTAACAGAAATCAATATATTTGAAAATGTAGGAAAACATTCAAAAATATTTAATAAATTTCAATTGGTATTCTGTTTTTTAACCACATGATTAATCCTGATTAATTTTTTAAATCACAGTTAATTTTATTGAGATAATTGTGTGAGTTAGCTGAGATTAATCGACAGCCCTTGTATATATTGCATGTGAATAGACTTGGTTTGAAATTTCCAAAATTTGATATTTTAACAGAAATGTCATTGCAATTTTGAATTTTAATGGAAAAATGAAATTTTCACTAACCGTATGTATGTGTTTGAAAAATTTCAGCAAAATATCAAATTTTGATGGGGGGGGGGGGAAATATGGGGGTGGGGACATTGAAGGCATTCACAGGTATTAATATTTAATGTTTAAGATCCAAATGTTTCTGCATCACTTTTGTTGAGCTTTGTTTTGATGTTTAAGGTTTTGGGAGAAACTGTAAAATTTCAGATCAACTCCTTTCTCCTTTGTTTTGTTTGACTGACTGCTCTTCAGGGCTGGGATTCTTTGGAACACACATGGCATTATTGTACACTAAAGCCTTAATCCTCCAACTTCATAGCGTAAAATCTCAGGCCTATTGGCTTCAATGGCAAAATGCAGTGTGCATGAATTTGGATAAGAGTTTCATGGATTGTTGGGGATGATTTTCACTTCACTAACGGGGCAAAAATCACTTGTTCCTGGTACAGTTCACTAGTGTCCAATAAGTGGCAGCATATTTTTCCACTCAAATGGAATAATGTGGTCCTAGAGGAGACAAGAATTTTATTTTACTACTTTAATCTTTATTCTGCTGAATACTAAAAAAAATACCTAATAGCAATACTCCTTTAAAGTAATGAAATATTTACTGCCTGGAGCCCTCAGCAGCAGAATGGTACAGTATGTTTATTCTGCAGTTCAGTAAATTATAGATATAGTAAGAATCAAATTGATGCTTTCAGATCATGCTAATCCAAACAAGTCTTCTTTATGCTTTTAATCTCAAAATTTTGTTTTCCCTTCCCATGCACATAATTATCAAGGCATCTATTAGGCCCCATAAATAAACCCAGGCCCTAAAATGTGTCTCCAGACTCCAAATATACGGAATGACTTCAGGGCATATCATTTCTCAGCAGAAACTCATGTTTCTGCCATTCTCCCCAGGCCCTTGGTAGAGCCCCTGAAGGAAAACTGCAGTGATAGCTAAATAAATATTTGCTAAATGAGAACATATATATTGAAATAAATGGAAAACAGCGTTTAGAGATAACCGTCAGTTTCAGTAATTGCGTAACTCTAAAGGGTGCTGGTATCTTTTCTTCACTTCTGCTTAGTTGTTTTATTTTGTGCTTCAGATTCATTTACCTAATCGCAGACTATTAAACGAAGAACAATCTGTTGGAGAAGGTTGGGTCCAGTGATTAGAGTGGTAACCATAGATGCGGGAAACTCAGTGATGTGGGACAAATCACTTAGGCACAGATCTTCAAAGGTATGAGACACATAACACCCATTGGGAGCATCTGGGCCTTAATCTCTCTGTGGCTCTTAATCCCATCTATGAAATGGGGTTAGCAGCACTTCTCGTCCTCATAGAAATGAGTCCTTAACATGAGGCATAGTCCTCATATTAAGGACTAAGTGGAGGTTCTCAAACACTATGCCAGAAGGATCTATCTACATACCTAACTCAATTAGATTAGTTATTGTATCATTAATGGTGCAGGGATAGATTCAAAAGTCAGGGGATGTGGAAGTTAAGACTGAATGCTACACTTAAATCTTTTATTGGATTGCATACAATTAAAATGTATTTCCATCAGGCGACTATCTGGTCGGAGCACAAAGACTCGGCCTTTGATCCTGATGTTGCCACTGCTTAAGTCACTTGATAGCCAATCATAGCTTTGCCATGGTTTGTCTGTCTGGATGTGCGATTCACTATTCTATGCCTCTGATACAAAAACCATAAACTGATCAGAGCCTGAACCTATGAGTGGTGTGCTCGTCCCTTCCAGAAATTAATGTACATGGAAGATACCAAAGTGGAACTTCCTCAGTCATCCTCCTCTGAGAAATATGTAAACAGCATCCCGGGTAGAAAAATAAACCCTGCTAGTGGTTTTCAGAGCAGAGCTCATCCCAGGCACATAAACTGGTCTATTTCTAAGTGTGCAGTACATGGACACATTTCACCTGTTCTAACGCAGGTCTCTAATCACCTATTATAGCTGTATATCAAGTTATCCATACATAGTATCATAGGAAATGTAGGGCTGGAAGAGATGCTGAGAAATCATATCATCCATGACCTCATACTGAGGCAGGACCAAGAAACCTAACCCATCCTCAACAGGTGTTTGGCTAATTTTTTTCTTCAAAACCTCCAACCATAGGGTTTCCACAGCCTCCCTTGCCAGCCTGTTCAGTGTTTAACTCTTCTTATACTTAGAAAGCTTTTCCTCCTATTGAACCTAAACCTCTCTTGCTGCAGATTTAAGCCCATTACCTCTTGACCAACCTTCAGTGGACACAGAGAACAATTGATCCCCATCTTTATAGCAGCCCTAAACATATTTGAAGACTGTTATTGGGTCCCCTCTCAGTCTTTTCTCAATACTAAACACACCCAGTCTTTCCTCCTCGGTCAGATTTTCTAAACCTTTTCTCATTTCTGTTGCTCTCTGAATTCTCTCTCCAATTTGTCCACATCTTTCCTAAAGCGTGGCATGCAAAACTGGACACAGTGTTCCACCCGGTGCCTTATCAGTGCTGAGCAGAATGTGACAACTACCTCCCGTGATTCATGATATGAGTTGTGAGCTGAGACTTAATACGTATCTATTTATATTGCAGAATAGCTTAGAGGACCCAGCCCAGTGCATGGCTGCACGCAGTAAGAGACAGCCCCTTCCCTCAAAACACTACAGGCTTAATAGAGGAGGCGGACAATGGGTGGGAAGGAAGCAGAGGGACAGGGACCTACCCAAGGTCACACTGCAGGTCAGTCGCTGATCTCCTGAATCCCAGCCCAGTGCTGCGTCCACCACACAACACTGTCTCGTGCATAGAGAAGAAATGTCCCCATCGCTGGAACTGAGTACCTCTGGCAACCTGGATGGCAGCCTCAGCTGAAAGACTAAGGCTTACTGGAAAACAGAGACTGAATAGCTCTCGTGCCCCCTAGAAGTGGTTCCTTCAGGTCAGGACTGAGGTCTGTTGATGGGATAATGTAGCTCGTAGAACTTTACTTGTTCAGGGACTAGATGAGTCCAGTGTCTAAGGCTGACAATCCACTCCTTTGCCCCACCACTGCAGTTCATTAGACACATGCTATGGGGACGAGGGGGATGCCTTCCTCATGCTGCATATGGACCCAAAAAGCTAGATATCCCTCCCTTAGCTTTCATTTGTCTGTTCCTCCCTTCACAGCCTTGAGTCCTACAGTACATTATTTCCTTGTTCTCCCCTCTTGCAATCCTGGTCTAGAATCCTCGGCTGTAAATGCTGAACTGGCGATGTATTGTGTTGCTGTCAGGAACACCACAGGGTGACTTTACAGTGCCAGATGTGGAAGAAAGAGAGCCTGGGAAGGGTACTAGAGGATTTTAGAGCACGGAAACTAGACTTTGGATGTATTATTCTGTTACACAGTGAACGTCGTGGCCAGTGCAACAAACGCGATCTGTCTTCACCACCACGCTTTGTGCCTTGCTCCCTTACGTGAACTGTTTGCTCTTGTCTGTTGTTCCCAGATGCAGAGGCTGAGTAGACAATCTTGTCACTCTTATTTCGTCGGGTGCTTTAACGATCAAAGGCTTGATTTCCTCTCTCCCCACCCCGCCACTCCACCTGTGCATGCAAGTCTCATCAAGGGGAATGCTGTGCCCAGAGGAAGATTCTTCACTGCCAGAGGGGAGGTCCTGTATACACTATTGCTCTCCACCATGATCTTCCGAGGGAGGCCTTGGCACCTGCACCCAGGTCGTGGCCTGAATCACTTCATCTTCTGGCTCCTCTCCACTGTGGCTCCCATCATGGAGCAGGACTTGCTGGTGATACCCTGCACTGCAACATACCCGTCTGGGCTGTGCTTTCATGCGTGGGGGTGCTCTGCCTGAGCCCTCAAAGAGGGAATGTTTTAGGGAGAAATGAAGATTTATCCAAGAGCGGTGCAGCTCCTGGAACCTACCCAGAGCTGGAGGAAATTGCTTGTGCCCAGGATTGTTCTCCAGGGTTCGGTGGAGAAGGATTTCTCCGCCGTCCACTACCCCACAGCCGGTCAGAGCTGCTGTATCCTCCATGGCTGATGTCTTCCCTTGACTCCCCCCACATACCATGCAGTGGGGGGCTGCTCCCTAGAGCTCCAAGGATGTGACTCCATCAGACCCCTCACTGTTCAGATAGCCCCTAAAGTACCGCAGTTCTGTTTGCCACCCACCTTAGACAGCAAGTCCCTTCACCACAGCTGTGCCTCAGTTTCCTTCTCAGGTTGGTAATGCTTATGGCCCTTTCGAAAGTGCTCTGAGAGCTGGGACAACAGGCAGCATAAAAATGCCAACAATTACCCATGTGCTAGCAGAGCCTGGTGGCTAGCCCACAGGGCTAGAATTTGGGAGCCCTGGGTTTAGCTCCCAGCTGTGGCACTAGCCTGCAGGGTAACTTTGGCCAAGTCTCCTCCTCTCTTTGCGCCTGTTTCCCCAGCTGTAAAAATGTCATGTAATTATCCTGACCTCCATTGAGAGCTTCTAATGGAAAGTGCATGTAAGAGCTAGATGGTATTAGCATAATGGGTCCTCACTAGACTTCACTTTTGGCTTAAACGTGATAGGCCGGATCCCTCGCTGGTACCAGCCTGCAAAGCCCCATTGATGCCGATGCCAGCACAATTGATGCCAGCTGAGGATCCGGCCTGTGTTGTGGTGCTGGGTTCTTTAAGGAAGTTGAGGAAAAGCAAATCACTCCAGGAAAAAGGGCAGAAAGCAGCTAATTCTTCAGCCTGCTTAGCTGATTCTTTCTAGGTGGATTGCTCTCTAATGCGGAGCAATAACTGGGGGGGAAAACAACAGCATTCCATCCTTTTAGCAAATCAATATGCCTTCCCTCCCCACCAATTTTTTCAGGGGGAATCCATTATGGGGATGGTTTTGGACACCTGAATGAATGTGGCTCTTGACAGCTCCACCTTCTCACTTAAAACCTCCAAATCAGTAGGTGAGGTGTCAAAACGGCATTGCGTCCCCCATCCATTTTTGCTGAGTGCTCCAGACCAGCGGCTGCTTCTGGAGCTCCTGCCCCATAAAGGAAAAGGAATAAACATCATTGCATGCTTCTGAATTGGCACAGGCTGGGGGATCAATAGTACAATTTGATGCTATGTTACCAGGCTCATAGCAACAGAGACGGCTTTTCAATGATGCCTCCATAAGCAGATGTCACCGCAGCCCAAAAGAAGCCAGAGGAGGGAGCAAAGGAAAGAAAACATGGTACAAACATTGGGAATACAAGCAAATGGTGTCATATTTTTACAGAAGACTCCATGGCAAACAGGCAATAAATCTAGTAACGTAGGATCTCACACTCCTGTTCAAATCCCCACCAGACCTAATTAAGTTTGTTGACCACCAACCAATCACAGTAATTGTGATGGTTGCTCCAATGTAAAGCATATACTGTAATAAAGGACAAAAAAGGTTCTGCAGAGATGTGACCTACATGGTAAAGAAGATATGATTTCTCCGCTCCATTTTATATTTTTGCTTCTTCTTGGAAGCTGCAAAGGAACAAATTAGATAAGAAAGTATGATAGCTTGTTCGCACTACGAGTTCAGCTGCACAGATGTTAAGGGGAGGCAGAATGTCCCATGCGTGTCAATATTTTTCTGAAGAATAACTGGTGAGGATGTGAAGTTCTGATAAGGGAATTTTCCTGGAGAGAAAGGAGCCATATAAATTGAAACGAGCTAACTGACTGGCTGCTTAGAGTTGGAATCTGGACTGTAGCTCTTCCTATGATGAAAGGAGACACGCTGGCGATAAGTTATAATGCAGTGGTTGCTATACACAGGTCAGCATTTGCTGTGAGTTGCCTACCGGTGGTATACGAGCTCTTGCGTTCTTCTCTGTTTGCGTTCTTTTGGTTCTCCAAAAGTTTTGGATGACCAGCTACTCAAATAAATGCAGTGCTATTTTTTTTTTTTGGGGGGGGGGGAGATGCTATGGATTTTGATAACTAGGATGTTTGGATAAAGGTAATTTGGGGTAATTGGAATTATACTGTATAATATGTATTCATTTTAACGAAGATTATTGTTGAAATTCTGGCCCCAATGAAATCAATTTGAGGTTTTCCACTGACTTCAATGGGGCCAAGATTTTACCCTATATACAGTGTGTGGGGAGAGAATGATAGCTTGGGGTGATATAAAGGTTTGCATTTGGGATAACTGCATTACTTCTAAGTTCCTTTCCCCAGCTGTGCTATTTGTTTGCATTTTGCCTGCACATTTTACCAATTTCTAGTCAGTTTCACTTAATAGGTCTCATGCATTAAATGAAGACTTTGGGGTATTGGGTGGGTTTCCTAAAAAATGGATTTGCAAGGAATGTCAAGATGACCCCAAACTTTCCATCTCATCATGAATACAAGGGGACCTGAAATATTACTGGGAGTAAAATAAAGCTATCATGCCAGTAGTGCTTGAAGATTGGGCTCTAAAGCAGCCTTCCTCCCCGCCCCTTTCATCCTGCTATGTCTCTTGCTACTTAGGATACTACAGCAGAGTAAAACAGTTTATTTTAGGATTAATCTTTCTCACTCTGCAAAATGTTTGTCCATCTATTAGTTTGGTCCAAGAGTAAAGAACACTCAGCAAGAACAGGCCCATATTTTCAATCAGCCACAGGTGGGTGTCTCTCTTATCTTCCCCTCTCCCCTCCTCTTGCTCTCAATCAAATGAGAATGACAAGTGGTTGCTCTTTCTCTTTAGCAGAAACTTTATTTTGCACCGAGACCTTTTATTTGGTGCCCATTCCGGGCAGTGAGAATTACAATGGAAAACACAGGGGAGAAAAAAATATAGCATCTGTAACGATGACAAACTGCAAATAGCATTCACAGACCATTAAATTTTTAATCTTTTTTTCTTCACCATTATTCTCGTGCCTCTATTAAATTCTTCCAGAGTCAAGTGAAGAGCTAAAGGTGACAGTGATAGACAAGAATTTTTATTGTCTTGTCAATACAAATAAACCCAGAGCTGATAAGTCAGGCTACTTTTTCAAGGATGACTAAAATTCAATGATCTCTGGAAAAAAAAGGGGGAGAGGGTTAAATAAAATAGAAACAAATTTATGCATCTTAGGCTCTTTGGAAGATTTACATTACTCGAGTAGTCTGACTACAGAAAGTGGCTTGAATGATATTTAGTATTCACAGGACGCTATCGCCTACTTTTGACATACATGTTTCAAAAGGCAGATTTGCAAGTCTATAATAATGGAAGGAAGAACTTGATGCTGCCTGTTGAAGGCAATAAGGATACAGTCCCCATTTCCCTTTTAAGAGATGGGAAAGGCAGTGGGGTCTAGAAACACAGCGCAGTGGCATGACCTTGCTGGAGAGCACCAAGCAACTGCTGAAGGAATTGGGTTGGCTGCAAATAATAGTTCTTACCCATGTCAACAAAACTAAGAATGAATTTGTGAATGGACTGGGCAGCAGAGAGACCAGCTGTGTGGGAAGTCGGCTTTGCAGCAGGCAAGCTCCATAACAATGAATAAACCTTTGGAGAGAGCATGGGAGAAAAACAGGGACCATTTGAACACCTGCAAAGGAAGGTCAATACTAGGAGATACCATGGTTAGTAGATAGTCCAGGGCCATTGCCCTAAGGGGAGCTGTGTCCTCATCCCACATCTGCCACTGGACTGCTATATGACCATAGGCAAATCCGTTCTTCACTCTGTGCCTCTGTTTCCTCCTACCGTTATCCATCTTGTTTGTTTAGATTGTAAGTGGCTCGTGTCGGGATTGTGTATGTGAAACACCTGGCCAAATGTCCTCTAGCCATTGCTGCAACACAAATGCCACATTTTGAAGGTGGCTTTCAAAGTTTCCTAGATGGCCACCGACTATAAAGGGGAATTGTTAACCAGGAATTTCAGCGGGGAGATTCTCAAGTCAACCAGACACTAGACAGTCATGGGAGGAGATTTGGGAGTGAAATTCTATGGACAAGTGATGTGCCAAGGTGGAATGGATGAGCAGAAGTGACCCATAAAGGAGCAGTGTGAGTAAAGGCAGAATCCTAGGACCATTCATGTAGGCATGATGAAGACTCCGCAGTGGTGAGAGTGAGAGAAGAGACCAGGATCAAAGAGGAAATAAATGTGAGCTCTTAGGGACGGAGAGAAAAAGCACGTTGAATTCAGATGTGAAGGTGAATCAGCAGAGACAGCATGGGCCTGAATTTCAATAGAGCCCCTCGCCCAATAGTTCCCTTTTAGGAACCTGAATAAAGTGGGCAGCACCTCCCATAATTCTCAGTGAGACCTGCTGGATGACAGGCACTGTTAAGCACCTAAATGGAAGCTGAGTACTCTTAAATACCTAGCACCAATTGTGGGGGTGGAGCGCTTATCTGCCCCTATAAGCAAGGACTTTTATTTAATGCACCTAACTCTCAAATCTCACGCTTTACCTGCCATCTGATGCAAAACTGCACCTCTCTATCTGAGGTCTTAGCAAAGTAAAATGTCTAGTTAAATTATAACTCAACACTTCTACACTATTCGGAGATTATCTTAAACCCCAGCCTTGCCAACAGACTGTGGAGGGGATTGGGAGGGCGGGAGGGGAGAGGGGCTGTAAAAGAACAGAAAACCCTTGTTAATATTTATAGGAACTAAAGCTACTTCACACACTTTCAGGCTAGAGGAAGCCACTGTTAAAATCAGTGCAGATTATTTTTGGAAAGGCACTGATGTTGAATTTGATTATTTGGAATGGCAAGGGAGTTTTCATGGAAATTAATTTTAGATGAGTTATTAAAGTCAATAGTTTAAAAACTGCAATCACCTTTTTGGAAGTAGGTAAATTAAATCCAGGGGCAAGGAGATACCAATTGTAGATTGATTTGAAACATGTCCTGGGAATTTAACATTCTTGTGTACCAAATGTATTAATCCTATCTGAAATCATGGGACCGGGTCTGGATAATACTTGTGTACATATTAATCCTCTGGAAAAACAATCGGGGTGGGTACATTTCCCTTTGCTTAATAGAATAAGAAGCTCTTGAAAATGGTTGTTTTGATGTATAATAATTATTGCCTGTTTTATTTAGAGAATGGAAAGATCAGTTCATAACTAGGATTCAAAACTAGGATGTCTTTTTTTTTTTTACTAAAAGAAGCCAAAACAACCCTCCAAACCACTGTTTCCTAAACTGTGCCTTGCAAATGTTAAAATTGTGACTCAGATCCTCTGTGGAAGAGCTATTTTACAAGTCTGAAGAGGGGACTTTCTGCAGCTCAGTATCAAAACTCTGGGCCTGGATCGGGTCAGCTATCTTGGACCCTGGTCCTGTGCTGAGAACTCTGCAATTGGACTCCAGCACTCAAATCAAGCAGGGCTCTGCTCATGCCATTCAGTTTAGGCTGGGGCTCTAGCAGGTTGGATGGTGATCATCCAAACATCACAAGCATTTTAGGCCCACATTTTCCCCACGGGCCTCTGAGTTTGAGGTGCTGTGGAGTAGGGGAGACTCAATCCCAGGAATGCTGTGGGAAGCCTGAGCAAATACCCCACCCTGTCGGTTGTGCCTGCTACCACCAATTCCTCTCTGGCAATACAGCACTAGTAGGAGATCTCCTTAAGTTCTCCAGGTCTCCCTGAGTGTGCTTAGCCAGAAGCAGAGACGAGAGGACTTGTTTTGGGTTCACTCTTATAGTCAAATGCTTTGTTGTGCGAATCACCACCTTCAGCTCCGTCGCCGCCCGTCGCAGCAAAGAGATCAGTACAGTGTGGCTTTTGGAGAGCAGCCTGCCTGGGGATCTTTTCTCTACACAATCACTACCTGGGTGCTCCTAAGTTTAAGCCACCTGGGCCGAGTGCACATCTTTATCCCCCTGTAGTGACTGGTCTACCTAACAGGATAAGAACCTACTATAGCTACCAACTTGGAGAGCTACTCCTTAGCTCATGCAGTAGAAGGTTCTATTTATGCTGAAGAGTCTGGGTTGAAAGCTCACTGATGGCCCAGGCAGAGGATCATCCTACAAACTCTGTGATAAACTGGCCCATCTGGAAGGGACTAGGTGAGAATTGGACTATCCCTGACGGGTGCCTGTCTAACCTCTTCTTAAAAAACCTCCAAGGATGGAGATTCCACAACTCCCTTGGCAATTTCTTCCAGTGCTTAACTACACTGACCACTAGGAAGTTTTTCCTAATGTCCAACCTAAACCTCCCTGGCTGCAATTTAAGCCCCTTGTTTCGTGTCCTACCCTCAGAGGTTAAGAAGAACAATTTTTCATTCTCCTCCTGCTAACAACCTCTTATGTATTTGAAAACGGTTATCGTGTCCCCCCTCAGTCTTCTCTTCTGCTGCTTCAACAAAGCCTGGGTTTTTTTCAGTCTTTTCACACAAATTATTTTCTAGATCTTTCGTCTAGATTGCACAAGGACTATTCACTGACAGTCATAAGGTAAATATGGAACTACACAGAGCGTATGTATTGCCCCTCTCTTTTTTTCTCTCCTGTTTAGCATAAACTAATCCTCCTCATGAGGGTTGCATTGACATTTCCACTGCAGGCTAGAGTCCTCTTTGGAGAAATCCCTCTTGAACTGTCCTAATTACCAGAGGAAATACCCACCTCTGCACAGCTCTCTGTACAACTACTAAGCCCACCCATGACTCCTTAGGAGACTTTCCCCCTTGGATCTAGTTACACAACCAGGAAACTGCCAGGACAGCTGTGATCTGAAAAGCTAGTCTGCATGGGTTCCAACCCTGACTCTACTGCAGGTCTGCTGTATGACCTTGGACAAATGATTAAGCCTTCCCTGCCTCAGTTTCTCCATGTGGGAGAACAGGGGAAATAGTAGCCAACTTTTGTAAAGTGCTTTGAGCTCAACAGCTGGAAGGAGCTGTATAAATGTACTGTATTAATTATTACTGCAGGCACATGTGCTTAATAGTAACCATTTATTTGGGAGAAATGCAAGCCGGTATAAAGTTAATTGGTTTAGAGTAGATTTAGCTGGGGTCTGCTGGTTAGATCGCAGACAATTCATCATGGTTTAAGTATCATAGAGCGTCATGCCAAACCTCTATTAATCCAAGTCTTACTTTAGTGCGACCACTTGCAAAATTCCCAAGGCTTCCAGGCAGCAAGGATTTGAGTTAGACTTCTGAAATAAATCCATGTCACTTGTACAGGTCCTATTGAAATACACTGCAACCCTCCTTCACCACAAGGAGATACCTCCAAATAAACAAACTCCCTTTAAAATGAAACTGACCCAGGGGAGAATGGACAGAGAGGAATGGCTCACTGGGGTAAGAGGTATTTATGCCTTTCTCAACCACCTTAGAAAATCCCTTGTCTATACCAGTGCACATCCCTACGTTATCGATACAGGGGGGTGTGTGTTCTATATTCACTAACACGTGACTGAAGGAGGGAATAAATGTGAACAGGGAGTTGTTAAAAGGGAAGGTAAAAATAAACTTAAGTCATGTTGTGGCAAATGAGAATGGAAGCGGCAGAAAGAACAGGGAGAGGGACAAGGGGAATGGAACAGCCCCCTCCCAGAGAATTTGAATATTTAGAGCTAAGGGACAGTTTAGCTTAGACCACAGGGATCCCGGGCTTCCCCTAAATCCTCCCCACCCTTCCACTGTCATTTCATTTCCAAAATCATGTTCCTTCGCCTGACAGGATTAATCTGAGCAAATCTTTGCACTGCCTGAGTGATTTATCACAATACCATGCGGCAGTCACTGTATCTAACAGAGCAGGGAGGGACCACTAGAGTCTAGGCTAATGTATCCTAGATTCTCTACTCACCTACTGGGAATGAGGAGCAACTAGCTCTCCGGAAGTTACCTTCAATCAGGTTGAGAGAAGAGGCAGGTGTGGCAAATCAGAGTCCAGGCAATCCCTGGTAGTAGGGGGTCTCTAAACTTTATGAGTCAGGGACATATTAGATTTGTGAGGGGACTTCCTGGGCAAAAGCGACTGAAAAAATTCAATATATGCAAAATCCCCCCTTTGTTCCTCAGGCTACTGCCATGCCCCCGCCCCCGCCTGGGGGCACTCATCCCTCCGCACATGAAGCCGAGGGTAGCAGCTAGCTGGGGGTGGAGGGAGTAGCAGACCTCCCGGAGGGCCGGACAAATCCAAGCTGTGGGCCGGATCCGGCCCTCGGCCGTAGTTTGGAGACCCCTGCCTTGTAGGGAAAAAATAACCCCGAGGCCACTGAAGCGGGCGGGGAGGGAGAGGGGGCGTTGGTTTCTTCACGCCCCGGGGGGACGTGGCTGTGTCTCCGTGTTGCCCTTTCAGGGGAGTTGCGGGGGGAATCGGAACTTTCCGCGGGACTCACGCGGGGCTGGGGAGGCGGCCGCTGATCCCGGGAAAGCCGGGCGCGGGGGGGGGGATCGTGCACGGGGGAGGCTATAAAAGTTAAGGCGAGCGCCTAGCGCGGCGTGTGTGTGCCGGAGAGGAGCGGAGCAGCCACCGCTGAGCCGGCCGAGCCGCTGCGGCGAAGGCGACGGGGCAGGGGGGGACGCCCCAGGCGGGGTTCTCCGGCTCCGACCCGGCTCCTCCCCCCGGGTGGTGGTGGCGGCGGCTTTGCTTTCCAGCCTGATCCGCGAAGCCAGCCCTGGGGAGACGGAACGGGAGAGCGCCGCGGCAGCCGCTCTTCTCCTCCCCCTGCCTGCCGCGGCTCCAGCCCGGCCTGAAACTTGCATGGAGTTGTTGCCGTGTCCCCCTGGCTCCGGGTAACCCTGCGGCCGGACCCCTCTCGGCCTCCTCTGCCGCAGCCATGGGGAAAGCGCCGGGCCGGTCCCCCGCGGGCTGGCGCCTGGCTCTGCTGGCCGGGACCGGGCTCTTCCAATTCCTCTGCGCCCTGGGCACCAGCCGGGCCGAAATCACCTGCCGCGCCTGCCTGGCCCCGGGGAAGCCGCCTCGGCCGGCGCGGGGCTTGTTCTTCGTGCCCGGGGGGCCGGGCCGCGGGGGAGAGGCGAGGCGCTTCCCGGCGGCGGGGGGGGACCCTGCTCTCCCCGGCGGCGCCCACCCCGGAGACACCGGATCCGGGCCGGCGAGGCGAAGAGGGGCGAGCGCCCCGCAGCCGGCGGAGCCGGAGCCCGGCGGAGCGGAGGCGAGCCGGGGGGGTCCCGGCGGAGCGGGACAGGGAGGCGGCGGCCCCGGCCTCCCCCGAGCAGCCGCCGGGCAAAGCGACCCGCTTCCGGCCGGAGGAGCTGAAACTGACCAGCACCGTCTTCGCGCTGGCCGGGGACTCGGCGCACAACCAGGCCATGGTGCACTGGTCGGGCCACAACAGCAGCGTGAGTAACCCCCGCGCCGGCCGCGGAGGGAGGCTGGGACCGGGGCGGGGGGGGCACCGGGCGGGGCTGGCGATCCGTTCGCCCCGGGGGGTCGCCGGGCAAAAGTGCTTCCCGTGATCCTGTCTGCTGAGCAAAAGTTTCCTGCTCCCCTCCCCTGAGTTGCGTTCTGGTTGCTCTGAACGGGGAGAGGAGCTCGGGAGGTTTGGGGAGAGATCGGGGGGGAGAGATGGGGTGTGACTGGGGAGGAGAGGGACCTGGAGCAACATCCCCTCTCCAGACCCTCCCCAGCTTGCATGCGAGCCATCCCTCTGGGGCCGAGAGCAACAGGGGTTGTCTTCGGTCCCTCCCTCCCCTTTCTCTGCGCTAGCTCCGGTCCGCAGTCCCGTCTGTGCCACCCGCTCCCTACCGAGTCCGCTGGAAATCAATCGGACTCAAACTTGAAGGGGTGTGTGTGTGTAGCAGAGCGAGGGTTCCCGCGGAGTAACAAAGCGGTGGTTGTTTCGTTTGTCCCTGTGGTGTTAAAATGAGGCCGGTCCTGTATCTCCTGTAACCCGGCTCTCTTCCCTGGGAATAGCAACACCAAAGAGTAGGTGACTCCGGTTTCCGAGACGAAAGGAGCCTTCGTGCGCACAATACGGAAGTTTTTATCCCAGCTCTGTTTCCACCTGCTTCCCCTGCGCCTCTGCTAGATGTGAACTGGGATTTTCTACCAGTGAGAAACACCCGTTGTTTTGCTTTGCTGGGTTTCAAATCTCCCCCTGCTAAAGCAGAAGTTAGGACATCCCTGGGCGACTTGCCCTCTGTGTCTTCTCACTTATTAACGTGCTTTTTGCCTATTTTAAGAGCTCAGATGAGATGCAGTCCTAGCGGGGACATGTTGCTCTTCTTATTTGTCGAGATCAGTGACTCAGGCGAACAGGTTCCAAGTTGTTTTCAGCTCCTATGCGACTCTGGAATAAAATTTCTGGCTATGTTGCATGAATGCCGGTGCTTTTCCTTCAGCTTTGAATAAGAAACTCGGGTATCATTCTAAAACAATGGCTTGATCGTTATGAATTCCTTTTGGTATTAAAGTAAATCGTCAGAAGCCCATTTATGTATTCATGTAGATGTCCAAAGCACTTGTGTGCGATTCAGCCTTCATTGACTGGACCAGTATTTTATAGTCTTATCAGGAACTTTTTAATCAAATAAGTGAAGCAGAAATTCTCACCATCCAGGTTTTCAGGAATTTTCCACCCACCTATTAGATCTCTCACAGGTACTACTAAAATTAGTCCTCGGTTTGCTCTCTAGTCTTCTAAAGCTGATTGCTACCTTTTTAAAGGGATTCATTTGTTGTGGCCTCTTAAGTTACAAAGCATTTTGGGCTTGTGGTCCATGGAATTAGAAATTTAGTCTTTACATTTTAAAAAAAGATATTTTGGTTTGTTTACTCCAACGTGGATTGTAAAACAAGGCAAATCAATTTGGTGTATGATCGTTTTGGTTTACAGGAGGTTGGACTTGCTGATAAGCGTCCCTTCAGGCTTAATAACTGAAGGTCGTGTTTTGGGATAGGATGTGGAAGTGCTTTAGCTAACTATCTACATTCTTCCCAAACAACTGTCAGACGGGGTCAGGCCGACCCCTTCTTCTGTTGTACAGGAAGATGACAAGCCATTGGGTGCTATGATCACCGCCAATCTCATGTGAGTGGAGCAACATTGGTTGGGAGATCATTAGGGCAAGCCTGATTGGTGGTGGTAATTCAATAGGTAGCCCTCTTCTTCTAGAACAGCACAAAGCCAATGTTCTACCTTGGTGCTTTTGGGCACTATCTGATGTACCTTTCATTCAAAAGATTTTATACCATAGTATGATCCTCTCTGTGTGTGGACATTCTTTTGCAAGCGTGGCTGTTAACCCTATTGTCCTGCCCAAATTCCAATTTGGGTAATTATTTTTCCTACTGCCAGTTTAGTGGGATGCAATATAATTCTTCGTTTTGTCCTGAACAGTTGTGTTAAGTGCTGCTGCTAAAGAACCTTTCTGCTTCACCCAGACATGGCTACACTTCCGTGCTGGTTGTCGTGTGTGTTAATTTTATATTGGGAACATGCTTTGGGATCAATGAAAGATACTATAATAAATGTAACCTTGTTGCCATAAAGCTGCTATAGAATAGCACCCATTACTACTGACCCCAGACTAACTCAGTATAGTGAAAAAACAGATTGACAGAGCAAGAAGTGAAAAAACAGAACACCATTAGCCGTCACCTTCAGCCCCCAACTTAAGCCCCTCCAACCTATCCTGAAAGATGATCCCACACTCTCACAGATCTTGGGAGACAGACCAGTCCTCGCTTACAGACAGCCCCCCAACCTGAAACAAATACTCACCAGCAACCACACACCACACAAACGAAAACACTAACCCGGGTACCTATCCTTGTAACAAAGCCCGATGCCAACTCTGTCCTCGTATCCATTCAACTGACACCATCATAGGACCTAATCACATCAGCCACACCATCAGAGGCTCATTCACCTGCATGTCGACCAATGTGATATATGCCATCATGTGCCAGCAATGCCCCTCTGCTATGTACATTGGCCAAACCGGCCAGTCTCTACGCAAAAGAATAAATGGACACAAACCTGACATCAGGAATCTTAACATTCAAAAACCAGTAGGAGAACACTTCAATCTTCCTGGCCATTCCATTAAAAACTTGATGGTTTCAGTTTTGAAACAGAAAAACTTCCAAAACAAACTCCAACGAGAAACTGAGGAACTGGAATTAATTTTCAAATTAGATACAATTAACCAGGGGCTAAATAGGACTTGTGAATGGTTCTCTCATTACACTAATTGATTGCATTTCCCTAGTTAATTTACCTGACGCAGAAATCCATTTCAAAAGGTATTTTTTTTCTCCTACTGATAATGGCCCATCTACATTTAGCAGCCCTCTTAGAATTGGTATGCTAATGTACATTTTCCCCCCTTTCTTTCTGTGTGTATAAATGCATCTTTCTTATGTTCCTTTCTATGCATCGGATGAAGTGAGCTATAGCCCACGAAAGCTTATGCTGAAATAAACTAGTTAGTCTCTAAGGTGCTACAAGTATTCCTCGCTTTCTTTACGGCTACAGACTAACACGGCTGCTATTCTTGAACCTGAAAGTATTTTGGAGTAAGTTTCAGTAGTTGGCTCTTACTTGGGATGCTATTACATCAAGGCACAACACGTACAAAACAGATCCATTATTCAGTTTGAGGCAGGCGGAAGGACCCACGTCTATAGTTTTGATTTCAAGAACAGATGGGCCTGTTTATTTGAAGGGAATAAAGGCACAAGATTGTAAGCCCTTTGCAATAGAGGCAACTTTTTGTTTTTGTGTTTGTCTAGTACCTAGCACAATGGCGTCCTGGTCATTACTAGGGCTCTTCTTAAGGACTACCACAATATATATTAATAATAATGACCAAATTCATCTATGGTATAACTCCACTGAAGTCAGTAGTTTTACATCAGGGGCTAATTTGGAACATTATTGATCTGTATTTGTATTGTTCACTGTGTCCTCTAAACACCTGATCCATTTCTCCAATTGAAGTCCACGGGTGTCTTTCCATTGGGCATGGTTGGAACTGGAGGATTGGGCCCTGGTGAGATGAGGTTTCTCTGGAGTAAGGATTTGCAAAAGTTTGCAGTCCAACTCCAGTAGAGTTGCGGGTTGTCTTGCTGTAGGAGGTGATTTTTGAACCAGACTTGTGGAAATCTAGGATTCCTGGAAATATAGCTCTCAATGGCAACAAATATTAGTTAAAAATAAATTAATAACTGCATACAAATGCAATCAACTAATGAATGGTTGGCATGGAGACTTTTTCCCCCATAGCATTTAGAGGCTATGCGAGCAGTTCAGTATGACCATGTTATCAATGTTCCCCTTCACACATACACAGATTCCATATATGGGGTGTAAGTGGGGCTGAAGGCTCTTTGCTGGTCCTCTGCCCCACCGGGGGATTTTGCCACTGGTTAGGAACCTGCTACTGGATGTGACCTCTTGTACTCTATTGTGATTGTCTTGGAATTTTTCAGGTGCCTTCCAGATTTGGGGTATCAAGTCAGAGTAGATTTGATGTCCCCACAGCTTTCACTAAAATGTCAAGTCTTGCAAACCCTCTCCTAAAAACGAGGGATTTTCTCCTTTACCAGAGTATAAATTATAAAAGCAGTGATCTTGGAAATATAAAATTTGTTTTTGTGACATCCTCTTACACCCTATTTATTATTTATCGTTCCAGTATTATTATTAGATTATGAAAACGGCCACACTCTTCCAAGATCTCACTTTCATAGCTTGTAGCACTTTGAATAAACCGATTATAAGACAAGGCTCCTCTGTTTCATCAAGGAGTATCAGATGTGAAACAGCATGAAGGTATTCAAGAAGCCAACTTGGCGTTCCTCTTACACAAACATTCAGGTCTTGAACGGTTTAGGCAAACAACGCACATTACAACAAAGCTTACACTTATTCTTCATAATAATTTTAAAAAACCACACTAGCTGCCTATTTCATTTTAAAGACAGCAAAAAATATCCACCCCCCTTTCCATTTCTTATAAGGAGTCTTGAAGTTTAAATCTCCTCTGTGTGCTAGATATGCTGGCTTTGGTCTGCTTAGCTCTTGGAAGTCCAGGGCTCTGAGCTTCTGGCCCCATGCTGCCCGGAGTCCCTAGGGACAGTTGTGTCCCCCCCCCCCTCCGCCCCCTCCCATTAGGGAATTTTTTTCCCTGAGAACCTCCAGTAATGGTTTGTGAACTCCAGGAAGGAGTTCATGAACCCCAGTGCTAGAGGAGCCTCCTTTGACGGCATGCAGCACAGGTCCCTAGTAAAACAGTAGTAAGGTGCCTTGAATTGGAAAGAGTTGGCTACTGTTTTCCTGCATCTGGAAGAGGTGAAGAGTTGTTGATAATACCCAGCACTTAGTGGTAGACCTCAAAGAAGATGCATTTGGTCCCCATTTTATGGATGAGAAATTGATTTGTTCACAGTCAACCAACCAGCACCGGAGATGGGAACAGAACCTAAATACGGTGGGTCCCAGGACAATACTCCTTCCTCTGGGCCACACTGCTTCCCTTTAGAGCAGAGGTGAATTTATTTGAGATCATCAGTGAGAACCGTCATCCTGAGACTGCTGGACATGGATTCTAGGCCAAACGTGAAATAGTCTGGCTGGGCTGCTTTTTAATTCTATCTGTTGGATAAAATCTAAGACGCAGGTTATAATAATAAATGGAGATATACCAATCTCCTAGAACTGGAAAGACCTTGAAGGTCATTGAGTCCAGTCCCCTGCCTACACTAGCAGGATCGAGTACTGTCCCCTGACAGATTTGTTGCCCCAGATCCCTAAATGGCCCCCTCAAGGATTGAACTCACAACCCTGGGTTTAGCAGGCCAATGCTCAAACCACTGAGCTATCCCTCCCCCCAGAATTGAATTGCAGAAGATGCAGCCTGTGAGGATTGTCATCTCGGTGGTCAGGTGAAGAAATTAGACAGGAGCGGAAAAGCAAGGTCTCTTTATGGGAGAGTGTGAGACTCCATAGCAGACTTTGCTTGATGTTCTTCTGCCTTTCAGTTGTTCAGCTTGGTATAAGTGATGTGGGTAGAGAACTTCTGCATTAACTATCCTTGGAATTGAAACATGTATACTAAAGTCAATTTCATACACTCTCAAATTTAGTAAGTAGAACCTTGAATTGTTGGGACTCGAATTACCAATAGCTTGAACTGGAATACAGCTTTGCCTTTGACTTAGAACACTCTGGATATTATAATGTAATGTGTTCCATTATACACACACACAGGGTAAAATCACCTTAAATTGCTGATGAGCCTCTTTCTCAGAAGAGAAACTGAGAAATGTTGACACAATGTCATTTGTTTTCTGAGCATTTGATTCTTCAGGTGGCCCATTTGTCCAGGAAATGTGTCAAAATTATGATCCGTCATTCCATCATAATGACATGATTCAACATGAAAGTGCCTGCTCTCTGTGGGTATTCCTCAAAAACCATCCTGTCTTTGGGCACACTGAATGGTGGGTGACTGCCATATTTCTTCTGATGACTTGTGGATAATCCATCACCCTCCTTTCACTCGAGCATTATTCCAGAATGGAAATTGCCCTGATGTGGTTTGGAGGAACCTGACAACATCCATGGAGCCCACAGCAAGCTATGGTGTCAAGGCAGCAGCTATGTCCAGGTTTATATGGATATCTCTCTGTCTCCAGACACACCTACTTAACTGATTCAGGTCCTGTTGTCTTTTGTATGGTGGTTGGGATACAGGAAATAGAGTTGAAGCTAGAGGTGAATTCATCCAAGCAGGATGTCAGCATTAAAATACACTGAAATGTAATGTTCGTTAACAGACCATAATAATAATGAGCCAGATTCTGAAGTTATTTACTCAGGCAAACGTCCCATTGATGTCAATGGAAATGTCTGTATATGACTGAATGAAA
Source organism: Sternotherus odoratus (assembly GCA_032164245.1). Classification (NCBI taxonomy): domain Eukaryota; kingdom Metazoa; phylum Chordata; order Testudines; family Kinosternidae; genus Sternotherus; species Sternotherus odoratus. Next base: position 101,139,524 of record JAVMKO010000005.1, read on the forward strand.
ACTGAGAGAGGATTTAGCTCAACATCAATGCCACACAGAATAGATGTATAAATCTGTTTCTTCATCTGTTCTTTTGGCTCACACTTGCTACTCTTTATACTTCATAAAATCCTTTATTTGCACTATAGATCTAAACAATATCCTATCTATCAAGATTTCAGTGGGAGAAAACATCCACATCTCCACTCAAACCTTGAATTAGTAAATGATTTCCCCAACAAATGCACACGTTTTTTTCCTCTTTCCAAACAAATCAAATACCTATAACATTTTGTCTGTCTTTATGGTGATCCATCTATAGCTAGATTTCCTTGTGGGAGAAAACAAACACTTTTAATACACAGCACCTATAATACATACTCACACAGAATATTTTTCAAGAGTGGCCATGTGATGACAGAAAGTAATGAAGTGAAGAAGATATACGTGATTGGGAGAAAGGAATCCGGGCTTCTCTGTTGATTTCACCCTGTCAGCAGGCGTTCGAACCTTGCTGAAGTCCTGCTGACTTTGTGGCAAGTGTGCTTATTATCTCCATCTGGAATACAAGGCCAGGTCTACATTATCCACTGGATTGGCAGGTAGTGATCAATCTTTTGGGGGTCGATTATCACGTCTAGTCTATCCCGAGCACTCTTCCCATCAACTCTGGACCTCCGCCACCGCGGGAGGCGGAAGCAGAGTTGACGGGGGAGCTGCAGCGCTCAACTTGCTGCCGTGAGGATGCCGAGGTAAGTCGACCTAAGATGCATTGACTTCAGCTACGCAACTTCAGCTACACAAATAGCGTATCTTAGGTCGACCTTCCTCCCCAGTGTAGACCTGGCCTTAGGGAGGTAGAAGTGGTTCTCTAGAGGGAAAGGGAGCTAGATAGAGGAGGGGAACCCCCAGAGAGCCATGCTCAGGAAAGGCCCTAGGAATGCGAAACAATCCCAAACGGACGGCTTCTCCCTGCCCTCTAAATTCTTCCCACCGCTCTTACTCCAGCTGGTACTTTGTTCTGACTCTGGCTGATGAGTATGTACGTTATACCAAGACTTGCGCCTCTCTCCCTGTGGGAACAGAATGTCTAGGAGGGACTGAAAACTGCTTCAAGTTACTGTGCTATGTGTCCTGCTGCTAATTCGGAGGAGGTGAACCGAATGACCTGCTGGCAGTTTCCTTCCTCCCAGCAGAGCTGTGGCAACTCACACAAGGTTAGGAGACCTTAGAGAATCCATGACAAAGTGGGGTGCAGGATAACCAAAACTACAGGATGCGTTCCTACAGCAAGGTGCTTTTCCGTAGCATTACATTCTCCAATGATGAAGTAGCTGGGTACAGCAGAAACCATTGGCCTGGCTGGGCTGGCGTAACTACCACAGCCCCTCTAATACTCAAATTATACTGCTGGTGTTTAAAGAGTGCAGCTGAAGCTCATTCATCAAGGAGATTTACCGATTGCCGCCTGGAATAGGCAGTTCCCTGCTTATCAACTACTGTCTGACAGATCACTTTTTGTTGTCTCATGTAATTGAAGAGCACATTTGCAGGCACTTTCGTACGACGCACAAATCGGCCTAATCAGGAGCAAGAAAGAAGGGGTGGTGGTGGAGGGTTGGAAGAAGATAATTGGAGATGATCCCGATTGAATTTTTATGTCTACATCTTCCCTGCATTAAGTTCATTGTCATTTTGGCCAGTGATAACTTATAACCATCAACGCAATCAGTGTTACCAAAGTAGCTCAAAATTACAGGTATGATGGAGTAGGCATTTCAGAAAATTGTAAGTTTCAAGGATGAATCTCTGAAGTTTTCCAAATTGTATTTCCTTAAGTGCATTTAAACTAGAGCTGAGTGAATAATTCAGAGGAAATAATTTATTCAACAAATTTAGCCTCTTTCTCTGTTGACAAATTGTCCATGATCATCTTATGGCTTTCTCAGATGTTCATACTTAATCACCAAGTTCCTTATCCAAAACCCATCTGAAATCAATGGAAAGCTTTCCAATGACTTCAATGGGCTTTGGAAGGCCTCAGCTAATCACTATGAATAATTCTTGCTCTGTAGATTTTTGTCATCAAAGCTGTATTTTAATTGGGGGAGTAGATCAGTTTTCAGTTCCCTGATTTGATCAGTGTAATTCTCTAACACTGGATTAAGGGTCCTTGTCTCCACCAGTAGTCTTGCCAGTAAATTCCTTTGCCTGAATATTCTTAGAAAACAAACACAAAGACGCATGAACACAGGTAAAACTAGATAAGAACATGAGAAAGGCCGTACTGGGTCAGACCAAAGGTCCATCTAGCCCAGTATCCTGTCTACCGACAGTGGCCAATGCCAGGTGCCCCGGAGTGAGTGAACCTAACAGGTAATGAACAAGTGATCTCTCTCCTGCCATCCATCACTCCCCTCTGACAAACAGAGGCTAGGGACACCATTTCTTACTCATCCTGGCTAATAGCCATTAATGGATTTAACCTCCATGAATTTATCCAGTTCTCTTTTAAACCCTGTTATTGTCCTAGCCTTCACAGCCTCCTCAGGCAAGGAGTTCCACAGGTTGACTGTGCGCTGTGTGAACAGCAGCTTCCTTTTATTTGTTTTAAACCTGCTGCCCACTAATTATATTGGGTGGCCCCTAGTTCTTCTATTATGGGAACAAGTAAATAACTTTTCCTTATCTACTTCCTCCACACCACTCATAATTTTATATACCTTTATCACATCCCCTCTTAGTCTCCTCTTTTCCAAGCTAAAAAGTCCTAGCCTCTTTCATCTCTCCTCATATGGGATGCGTTCCAAACCCGTAATCATTTTAGTTGCCCTTCTCTGAACCTTTTCTAATGCCAGTATATCCTTTTTGAGATGAGGAGGCCACATTTTGTACGCAGTACACAAGATGTGGGTGCACGATGGATTTGTATAAGGGCAATAAGATCTTCTCCATCTTATTCTCTACCCCTTTTTTAATGATTCCTAACATCCTGTTTGCTTTTTTGACTGCCTGTTGTTTTATTTTAACTAATGCTATTTTATGCTCGAGTGAACCTTCATGGGACTTTTTTTTTAAAAAAAGAAGAATTTACCCAGCTCTTATTTAAACATAGGTGTTTAATGCTAGACATGGTTATTGTCAAGATCACGTGGTGTTTGCTTAGGGATTTGACCTGGAAATTTGATTTGCTGACTGTGAAGATTTAACTGGGGTTACAGGAAAAGAGAGAAGTTTTTAAATAAATCATTTTTGGAATTGTGCCAGGTGCTCCCCTCAGAGTTGATGTAGCGTTTGAGAGCGTGGTGTGCTGGGGTGTGTTTTTCCGTCCTGGGGAGACGCACATGACCAAAGAGCATGCAACATTGCTTTTGAATATGAGCGAGTACAGGGTGAGCACAGTGGTAAAGAGGTAGTGATGATGTGAGCCTTGTCTCATTCCCGTAGGTCAGGGGTCTTCAAACTTTTCAGCCCGAGGGCCGCATTAACTATCAAATAGCAGTTCGGGGGCCGACAACACACTCGAGGTCCAAATAAAAAAGAATCAAAACATGGATGTTTTTAATTATTTATTTAATATTATTTTATTCAGTTATTATTTAATAACACATTGATACACTACACATGAACACTACACATGAACACCTGTTCACTACACATGAACACTACACATCAACCCCCCAACTGACCCACCCAGCCAGGTCTCTCCCCCCAAAACCTCCTTTCCTCCAACCCCCCCCCAACTGACCCACCCAACCAGGTCTCTCCCCCCAAAACCTCCTTTCCTCCAACCCCCCCCCCAAATGACCCACCCAGCCAGGTCTCTCCCCCCCCAAACCTCCTTTCCTCCAACCCCCAACTGACCCACCCAGCCAGGTCTCTCCCCCCAAAACCTCCTTTCCTCCAACCCCCCCCCCCAAATGACCCACCCAGCCAGGTCTCTCACCCCAAAACCTCCTTTCCTCCAACCCCCCCCCCCCAAATGACCCACCCAGCCAGGTCTCTCCCCCCCCAAACCTCCTTTCCTCCAACCCCCAACTGACCCACCCAGCCAGGTCTCTCCCCCCAAAACCTCCTTTCCTCCAACCCCCCCCCAAATGACCCACCCAGCCAGGTCTCTCACCCCAAAACCTCCTTCCCTCCCACCCACCCCCCAACTGACCCACCCAGCCAGGTCTCTCACCCCAAAACCTCCTTCCCTCCCACCCACCCCTCAACTGACCCGCTCAACCCGGTCTCTCCCCACATACCGGTTCGCCGCCTGGCAGTGGGTGGCTCCTTGTTTCGCCCCCTGTAACTGCGTGGCGGTGCGGCGCGTCCCGGCCCCAGCTCTGAGCTGTCCCTGGCCGGCGGCGGCAGCCGAGCACGCGGCGCGTCCCGGCCCCGCGGCGGCAGCCGAGCACGCGGCGCGTCCCGGCCCCGCGGCGGCAGCCGAGCACGCGGCGCGTCCCGGCCCCGCGGCGGCAGCCGAGCACGCGGCGGGTCCCGGCCCCGCGGCTGGCGGCCCGCGCGGCGCTTCCAGGCCCCAGCGCGGAGCCGTCCCAGCGAAAAGCTCAAAAGAGCCAAAAATTCCCTAAAGAGCCAAAAAGATCTCCACGGGCCGGATGAGAGGGCCTCGCGGGCCGCATCCGGCCCGCGGGCCGTAGTTTGGAGACCCCTGCCGTAGGTGGAAAAGGAGATCTCTGCACTGGCTCCGAGGACACTCAATGGAGGTGGGGCCTGGGCTGGGCTAGGGAAGGGAACATAGGATCTGTGCTTATCTCTAACTCAATGGCCTAAAAGCCCTGTAGAGGACGCACTGAAGGGCCCACAGGCCAGAAGGGTAGCCAAGGAGAGGTCAGGATGCAGCTCGGGGTCCTTGTTGCCAGTAGAGAGAGTTGGCTTTGTTTTGTTTTTTGAATGAAAAATGGCCTGTTTTAATTTTTGTTTTTAAAGTTAATTTTTCCAGGTTTTGTTTCGTTGAAGGAAAAACCCCAAACCCGAGGAAAAGTGTTTGTTCTATTATTATATTTGGTTTATAATAACTGAAGTTTTAGGCGACTTTCCCACCCACCCCCAAAATCTGAGAATTTCAACTTCTCAACCCAAATCTTTCATTTTGGGTTGGTTTTTTTTCCCCCCCCTGGAAAATATCTCCTAGGCTCCAAATATCCCTGGCTACACTTTTAATCACTTGTTTAGCGTGACAGTGTCATTTTAAATAGCAACAGACATTGAATTTAGACCCACTGAAAAAGCTGGGGAGACTTGTGCTATTTATCATTCAGAAAGATCTTTAGACTCTCCGGCAAGCGCTTATCTTTTTCCTTTCTTCCTCCAGAGTTTCATTCGGAGAACATTGAAATGGCTTAGTCATTTTCTTCATGCTAAAGACAGCAATTTCATCTGATGGACTTGGCAGTTCTCTATTTCTTCCCCCTGGTGGAATATTACTTTTTCCTTCTCTGTGCCCTTGATACAAAATACTCTGTTTCTGTTCACTGCTTTCCTGATCCCCTCTCTCTGTGCCACCCACCGCCACAAAACGTTGCCTGGATACCACTGGGCAATGGGCAGACGGCAATAGACACAATGAGTTACACAATCTGAATTGTCATCTTAAAGCTGAGATCATTACCATAATGTGGCAAGCAGTGACAGCTAAGACAGCAAGTTAGGGCTTGACTTGTAAAATAAATTAATGCTGTATACCTATAAGTGTAGGTGTAAAATTTGTCATGTCCCTGCTACACCTCTGGGATGTAGAAGGCCCTTGTTACTACTAATGGGTGAGAACATGTCTCCATACGCAACCAGCTAAAGAATTCTCATACTGAAAAACAATCCAACAATGTACCGTGGATTGTGATCTTGTTCCTTGTGTGAGCGGAGCAGGCTGAGCCATGTTCGCAATTAGATAGGGGGAGCTCCAGTTGTTGGATGGAGCAAGTGGTGTTGGTTATTCAGCAGATGGCACTCTTCACTCTGAATTAATTCTGAGCAATGGCATTGTGCTACCAGAGTTGTAGTAGAACAAAGCTCTAGCCAATTGTGAATAGGAAAATTCCCATGGCGATTTTTTGCAAAGAACAGTGAATGTCAGTCCAAATTGGAATATAGTGGTTCCATTCTGCTTACCTGAAACTCCTCTTCATTCTCCATTCTCCTTGTCATTTTCAGTTATTCATTGTTTGCATTGCACCAATATCGGGGCCAAATTTATCCCTGATGTCCGTGGAAATACATTAGGTGTGAATTTGAGCCAAGTTGCTTTTCATTTTGTGTCCTGAACTATTCCTTAGCATTGCTGTGTGCTTTAATGAGCTGCCATGTTACATCCCAGAGGTGGTTGTCTCTCTCTGGGTGGTGAAGTGATTCTTCCATAGACAGTCTGTACAATCTGTGAGTTGCTTGGGACTAGTGAGTGAAAGTGTTGTTCAAATCGAAGATCAAGCCTGCTGTACGGAGATTGGGAACGGAGTTGGTTTTGTGTTTTTACAGCACCTAACACAATGGGATCCTGGCCCATGACAGAGTTCCTCAGTGCTGTAGTAAAACAAATAAATAATAATTGAGTGGAGATGGGTCTGAACCAAAACCTCCCATCCAAGTATTGCTAAATTTTGGAGATGGGATGGTGGACTGGAAATCTGAAGCTGGGACAGATCTGGCCTAGCGTTATAATGAGCAAGCCCAGTGTTGCAAATTTGCACAATTTTATCACCAGTCTTGTGATATTTAATGTTTTTTCTTTTAAAACCCCACCTCCGGGAGTCAGGTGCCTGACTGAGAATCTCAGCTTTCCTTTTTAAGAAAGAGAAAAGTTTGAAAACATGATCTGAGCACACCCTGAAGACACTTAAACCAGAAGACAAATAAAAAGAATCCCACATTTTATTATTTAAATCATGGTTTTCAGCCAATTTCACTATTTTTGCGAGGCATGACTCTTCATTTTTAAGTCTGAATTTTGATTTTTTGATGGCATGAGGTTGGTAAAGCTGCAAAACCAGATGCTCCTGACGAATGTGTAAGAACCCGACAGCAGGCAGATGGAGGACAATCAGACAGAGGTCTCCTGCTAATCTCGAATAGTTAAGTTAGCTCCCTGAAAGATGAGGTTTAGTATCCCTTACAAAACTTTTATTGTTAATGATAACTATGGCTATTCTTGTTATCCATACAATCTGCCAATCCTTTTTTGAATCCTGCTTTCCAAATCTATCCCCACCTCTTGTGTGTGTGTTTGCCTGGTTTTGTTTAATAGAAAAAAAAATCCCCACCCAAAGCAGAAAATAGAACAAAATGTTGACAATTATGTGCCAAGGCTTAGCTGGTGTAAATCAGTCTGGCTCCATCAAAATTAGCGCTGTTGCACTGATTTATACCATCTGAGAATTCTCACCTACTGGAATAGGCAGGTGATCATAAGAATGACCACAGTGGGTCAGACCAAATGTCCATCTAGCCCAGTATCCTGTCCTCTGACAGTGGCCAATGCCAGGTGCTTCAGAGGACGTGGAATGGGAAGTTTTAGTTAATCTTGGAAATGTTCACAGGCTGAGCACTGCTTAGTTCTTACTACAGAGTGGATTGTCAGCAGTGGGCACTGCAGTATTATATATGCCTTCCTTTATATGAGAAATCAAAGCAAGATCTCTTGCCTCTTTTTGGCGTTTGTTAAAATAGACATTGAATAACCCATTTGACTTTTCCCAAAAAGCAGGTAATCCCTGTATCCTGGATAACCACCTCTCTCAATAAAATTATTTCTAAACTCAACACTGGCTCATCTCTTGCTGAGTGAAAGCAAGGTTGTGTATCAATGGCTATTAGTCAGGGATGGTGCCCCTAGCCTCTGTTTGCCAGAAGCTGGGAATAGGCAACAGGGATGGATCACTTTATGATGGCCTGTTCCGTTCATTCCAACAAAGCTGAGGCCTCTTGACATTTTGCATGCAAAATGAGAGATCTGAATAGGATCAGGGCAATCTACTGGGATACAGAAGAATGGGGTTGAGGTCCCGGTTCCACACACATCAGTAACACTAAAATAATTACTCCGCACGTTCCTCTGCACAACCCTACAGTAACGCAGAAATATTGACCAGCCCCCATGAGAGACCCTGCAATGGCAAACCAGAGGGTGTGTTGCTCAGTGGTCAGGAACATCTCGACAACAATAAGGCATGGGCTGCCAAACTTCCCATGAACAATCCTAACACCATACATCCCACTGCTGACAAGCCATCGGTATTCATGAACAATCTTGCAATAACAAGCCCAGCACCAAGGAGCAAATCAGTGTGTGCTCATTGTAGGCCTGGCTTGACATGAGTAATTGGATATGGGGGCCCTCATTTCTTGGGAGATCGGAGTAGGGAGGGAAATGAATGAGGAGGCTGGAAGCAGAATGTCTGTGCTAGCTAAGATAAGGGGGAATACCCAAGCGCCATTTACAATGGAGAAGTTAACAGTGAATAAAGATAAGCCTGGAAGGTAAGATGAGCTAAAGAGTAAGTTGTGCATGGCTAACGTGCTCTACAGGGATTGGTTCCTGCAAAGTGACCGAGCCAATCCCAAAACGTGGGATGCAATGTAATGTGTAAATACATAAAAAGAGGTTTGCTGTGAAACTTTGGATGGCAGGTGTACCTTATACCTAACCCTTGTTTGAGTCTAATCAACTCAGCGTAGCTTTGTTGTATATCAAATAGAGGAACCTGAGGGATGAGACCAGAATCGACCTGAGTTCTTGGGGAGCCCAATGGAAGTAGTCTTGGGGGAGCCCCAACGTTCATGAACAGCCCTACAATTAAAAAATGCTGTCACTCGCAAGAAATCGTTAGTTTGGCTTATCATCTTATTTTTCCTATGAATGGCAGTAAAGGCACAGGAGAGCCAGATGGACTCTCCCGATCAGTAAACAGCAAATCATTGCAGGTCCTTTCTGCAGCGTGAGATTCCTCCCTCATGCATAAAGCATTCTGCATCCTCTGTGTGGCGATTTAAGGGGGTACAAAACAATGGGACTTGGGTTACTCAATTCAAGGTGTTTTTGAAAGTCTCGTCCCTGGGGAGAATGAATGATATGAGACTGCTTCCCGTCACCTGCCCATCATATGCTCCGATCTCCTCTGTGTATTGATCTCTTAGCTCCCTTCCTATCTTTCGGGGCTTGCAGGGGGGCCCTGACATAGCACGACCACTGTGCCCATCCATCACAGATTTGCTGCAGGGTCTATATGAGGCACAGGTAAATGTCACCATCATTTGAAACGGTTCACGAGCCACTTTGCTCAGGGCTCTTTGACCTTTTCAGCAATGCCAACTGTAGTCAGGGCTTCTAGGAAATGTGATAGCCCAGTACAACCTCCATGTGATTCGTCTCTCCTAAGGGGTTTTTAAAATTGCTGCCAAGACCCATGCTTGATGTAGGAGCAGTGAATTTTTTGTCGCTACTGTTCAGGTTGTTATGCCCATCACCATGGTATCTCAGTAAGTTTGATCAGAACTTTCCAAAGTTATTTTCCTCTTAAATCTGTCATTATGCCTGGTAAAATCTCAAAATAAAGAAATTCAGCATTAATCTCATTGCCTGATTCTCCACTCCTTTCACTGGTGTAAATCCAGAGTAACTCTTCTGAAGGCCATGGAGTTACACTCTAAACTCCATCTCTTTATTTCTTTCTGACTCTCAGCTATTGAAACTCCGGGAAGAAAAGAAATCATTTCTGAAACAGATGAGATTCTGACAATGGCAGATCTCAATAAGAAATGCCACTTTTATGAGAAACTTGGGCAAGAGACATAAATTGAGAAATCTCCTTAAGCGAGCAGCAAACAACGTGGCCCCAAAGACTCGCCAGCTCGAGATGAAATGTTACAAAGGAAATTTATTTTAAGCTCTTGTGTAAATGGTACTTGACTCCAGAAAGGCTAAAGAAATGATTAAGCAGATAGTGAGTTGTGTTGGAGGGAATTTGGAAAGAGGACAAAATCTTCACATTTGGAGGTCATGTTCAAATCTATAGATCTGTTTGTGATGTATAAATCCCCTTTGACTCTGGCAATGAAGGGATTAAGGGTCAGAGTAGCTACCTTACCAGCTAATTGGTTGACCAACAGGAGATAGGATAAGAAACAGAAGGGGGTAGCTGCCAGAGAGGCTGAGGACTGTGCAGAGTCAGTTGCAAATGGCTGGAAGCTACTCAAGGAGCAGAACCCGAGATCACCTGAGGATTAGGGTGAGACTCCTGGGAGAGACCCTACCAGTCTAAATGGAGTTCCCTTCTCTTACTCTCCAGGAACTAGAGAGAGGCTGGAGTCCTGCAGCTACCAAGCCTACAAGGGTCTCCGCCAGCCCGATATTTCTATGATACTATGATAGGTGAGAGGTCTGAGTCCCCTCTGACTGACATTAGCGAAACTTGCTAATGAGATGTTAATTAGAGAATGACCCATTTGTAATTTTGTTAGACTTGCCCATAAGTGACTCACCTGATCAAAAAGATGGACCACATATAGTTAGCCGATTTGGATTTTATTTGCTTACTGCTGGAAGATGAAAACATTTCCAAATAGAAAAAACATGGTGCAATAAGGTGTAGGAACTGGCTGTAATGGAAAAATTAATCCCTCACTTAAAGACACAATGAGACTGAAAAATGTTTTCAGATATTTGCCCCTCGTGTGATGTTTATACAGACCAAAAACATGCACTGTCATTGAAGCTAAAACTCTCCTAGGAAGCATATTTGAATATTCAAACAGGCATTGTAATTGGTTGAAAAAAGTTTGCTGGAAGAGTTTCATTGGAAAATGCAGATTAGCTGGAATTGAAAGATTTTTTTTCAGGGCAGAGTCTATATTTGAAGGAGAAAAGTTGAAAAGTCATTTTGTTTTAATAATGTCAACATTTTATTTTGACTCATAATTTCAACTGATTTTGTTTTGACTTTTATAGTACATGAAAATGTTGATGAAATATTCTATTTAGCATCGGTTATATTGCAAAGTTTAAATGTTAAAATTTTTAATAGTTCAGAATCAACATTTTTTTCAGAATTTTTATTTGTGAGAAACTGACTTCTGCTTTTTGTTTTCAAAATGTTGCTGTGCTCTCCCGGGGAACCAGAATTCTGGTTTCTCACCATCTCTAGCAAGTGTGCAAACAGGCTTATTTGAAAATCCCCAAATCCTTTAGGCAATTTTTAAGGTGGCTGCTTTACAAAGATGCACTTCTTCACTGGCTCCCTAGCAATTCTGATAATGAGCTGAAAAACAATTTTATTTTTATTTCTTTCTTTTCTAAAACTATCTGAGCTGTTGTCAAGCGCTACGTGGAAGGTTAGAATTGTTGCAATTCAGCCATTTAATAGCTAGAGGGAGAGCACAGAGGAATGCTAGATTTCAAGGCTAACTTTCAAAAGGGAGGTATTATTCACTGCATCCAACCCTGAACTTCTGTGCAGATTGCATATTTTGGAAAGTTGAATGTAAATCTTCTCCTTAACAATTTACAATACTTATTCTTACTGATGTGCAGTAACTAGTAGTCTTTAGTGTTTTGAGCCACTGAAAAGTTTACCAGGCATTTCTCAGAACTCAAAGAAACATTTGCCCAGAGCACAGTGGGAAATGGGGGGGGTGAGGGGGGACTGAGATTTTTTTGAAAGATGTTTTCATTCCAAATTTGGAACAAAAATTGAATTTTTGAAAGTTTTCACAGCAGAACGGGGGGGGGGGGGATTCAGTCAGTGGAAAAACTTTGTTTATAGTGTGACCATTTTTAAAATTTAAAGTATACTAAAATGAGTTCACCTCCTGAATGAAAAACTGTTTTGAAATGGGAAGCCATCGCTTTTTGCTTACAAAATATCAAAGTTTTGACAACTTTGAAATGTCTTTTTTCCAAAGTTTTCGAGCTGAGAAATTCATTAGAAGTCATCTTTCCGCAGGAAGGGGTCCAGTTTTGGCAAATTGGCATTTTTCAACTTAAAAAAAAATTCCATCAAACATTTCCTTCCCAGCTCCACACACAATCCCTGGCTCAAACAGTTGGCAGATGATGTTTAGACAGGAGGTAACGAGTCGTGGTAATTCTGTCCACTGCAGGCACTTCTGGGAGAAATTCTATGGCCGTTGTTCATTGTAGGACTAGAAAGGACCATGAGAAGGCAGTCAGACTAAATGGTGGCAGAGGGACTCCTTTTCGTTATATTCAGGAATCTGCTACAGGCAGTAAGGAGTGGATGGGTGAAGCTTATAGCACTAGGATTCTGTGGTTGCTCTGTTTAGCCATGGAAGCGTCTTAGTGGTTTAGTTAATGTGCTTTTAAAATTGAAAATCAGGACAATGAAGAGATGAGATGGAGAATGCGACCTATTGTAGGAATCCCAGAAGTATATACAGCCCGCGACCCTCTGAGCCAGGGTGAACATACTCAGGCTTGTGGGCCTTGCTCTGCCATGCTAAAAATAGCTGGGTAGACATTGCAGTTTGGGGTGGAGTTTGGGCTCTGAAGCCCACCCGCTTCCTAGGCTTCAGAGTAGATTGAGCAGCAACATCTACAGGCTCGCAGACTGGCTGCCATGGGCTGCCACTCACTGTGTGGACATAACCTTAAGGGGATCGGGGCTTAGCCTCATTGGTTCCAGGTTTAACTACCTCCCTGGGCAAAGGGAATGACCCAGGCGAATGGCCAGGACAGCATGAGACTAAGAATGAGGCCTGCTGGGAGATATGAAGGCAACTTGTGGAGCGGCAGAGGACAGTCTGGGGAGAAGAGGTGTACAGTGTGGGTGTGAGATGTGGTAAGAAAGGCACTGGTAGCAAGTGATACAGATAGTAACCATATAGCACCTTAAGGTGCAGGTCTTAGCTGCCTACCTATCAGAACCCAGAGAAGAGGGCGGTCCAGGCTCCCTCACTGACCCCTAACGAGGGGACAGTGATAGAAGGCTGTCCTTTGGCAGGGAACCTCGTGGTGGAAAATCCTGAAGGTGCAAGGGTCCCGGTCCCAAGACTTCAACCCAAGGGGGAAGCCCTGAAGTCCTTGCTGACTTCTGAAGGTTTCTGCATCTCTTTATGCGTACCCCAAAAGGGGTGACCCCAAAATGTGTGAGCCAGGCAGAGGGCTCACGCGCCAACAGGACAGACCCCTCCCCATACACACAACCAATCTGTAGTGAGAAAAGAGGACACCTGTGAGGAAGACAACTACCATACCCAGGCCTGACCACTAGGCAGCACTGCTGGTGAGGGCTCCCCTTCACTGTTAAAGCATGGGAGAGCAGCCAGGAAGTGGCCCGTGCTAAGTGCAGAGAGAGAGCTCTTGGGAAGGAAAGTGACCGAGCAGACAACCCAATTGTGGTAGGGCTGGAGGGCCATAGCTGAGAGGCGGGTATGGGTTTCCCCTATGAGGGGGCATAGCCCTTTACTATCAACAAGGAGAAGAAGGGACCGATAGGAGGGCTGGAAGTTGGCGCAACAGAGAAGCTTAAAACTGCTTGGGAATGCACAGGTCCGTGGAGGAAGAGCTGTGCCCGGCAAGATTTTGGGGCAACGGAGGAAATGAATATTTGTCTTCCACTGGACTCTGATTAACTCTGGAAGGGGTGGACTTTTGTAACTGAAAAGCACTGGAAGCTGGTGGTTGACCATCTGAAGGGGGAAACTAAGGCGATACTCTGAGGCAAAGCTTTGGCAGCACATGGTTCCAAATCAGAAGGTAAGTCCCTGCTACTTAGGGTCACCAATGAGGAGAAGCTAGTGGCTTGGCAAACCAGGGTTTGGAAAGAGCCCTGCATGTAGGACAGCACTGTGAAAGAAAGTGCAAGCATGCTTTTGGGGGGGCATGGGTGAATGTGGTACCAGAGCTGGTGTTATTGGTGAAACAGGGAGAACAGTGGGGACAGTGTGGTCAGGGATGCATATGTGGGGGCATATTACAGTACAGTACGTGTGACCTTGGAAAATGAGGGTGAAAAGTTTAACTCTGTTGTGATGGGGAAGGGGGAGGAAATGGAGAGGTCCCTGGTGGTTTTCACAGTCACATCTGGAATGGACTATGGAGAGGTGATGTGGGGATGGGCAAGATGAGAGCAAAAAGCTGTTGCAAGAATTGAGATGGAGAAGAAGGCCTTGATCTTGTAAATGTTCTCTCCTCATATCCTGGTTTTCCCTCCCCTTCCCCCCTGAACAAGAGGTAACAGGCAAAAATGCCTTCCATAGTTTTGAGCCTGCGGAGCAGGGAGGAGACTGCTGTTAGCAGAGACAGAGGGGAAAATTTGGGTGGAAAACTAAAGAGCTCTATCTTAGCCATGTTTATCTTGGGTTATTGGTGAGACCTCCTGGAAGAGATGCCAGAAAGTGGCAGAGATGCAGGATTGGAAGAGAGAGATGATACCACGTGGGCAGATAAATGTCTCAGGGGTAGGGCATAAAGGGAATTGAAAAAAAATTCATGCTATGATTTCCCCCTAAATACACCCTGCTATTCATACTTGATCTCAAAATGGGAAAGAATCAAAGACCTCTTGATGTCTAGCCAGCACCAATGGAGCTTCTAAAGCCAGCACATCTGATGTGTCCATCTGATTCATCTGGTTTAATGCATTTCCGTGCTTAGACTCCTAGCTTTAATCTGTAAACAAGCGCATCATAAGGGAGCTAGGTAATTAAGCAAATTTATATTGGAGAAACTTTGCCAGAGGAAATATATTTTGTTTACCTTCTTGAATTTGGCAGGGAATGGCTTTCTGTTATAGAAGAGCCCCAGTACTCCACACAGAGAGTATTGTCTGGGATTGAATAGAACACAAAGCGATTTTGTTCCTCTGCTCGTATGAGGAAAGCAGTAAGAAAGGAGACGTAGGCAGATATGAGCCCAGTGGCTCGGGGCATCAGACGTTAGAGGGAGCAATACTCACTCTTGTAGTCCTAGTGGATCATATTGGAGATCATTTTTCTGAGAGCACAGCCCAATGAAGCCTCTCTCGCGTGACTTGTCCCATAGTTGTGTGACGGGTTGGGATCACAGAAACCCCTAAGGAGCTGCCACCTGATGTGCCAAGGCTACCCCAGCCTCAGTTTTCCTGCCCCAACAGCTTAGGACCTCAGTTTCCCTGCCAGGTCTGAGCCACGTCCCCTAACAGCTGTGGGCTTTCCTGGAAACAGGCAGGAGGTATTCTTACCTCTGGCACTCAGATGCTCAACTCCCAATGAGGTCAAACCCTGAATAAAATTTGTTTTGCCCTGTATAAAGCTTATACAGGCCAAACTCATAGATTGTTCACCCTCTATAACCATGATAGAGAGCTATGCACAGCTGTTTCCCTACCCCCCCAGGTACCAACATGTACTCCAGGTTAATTAATAAGGAAAAAGTGATTTTAATAACGACAGGAAATAGGATTTAAGTGGTTCCAAGTAGTAACAGACAGAATACAGTGAATTACCAAACAAAATAAACAGAACACGCAAATCTAACACTATTACAGCAAAAAGCCTCACTCTCAGTGAATTCCTTCTTTCAGGCTAAACTCCGTTAGCCTGGGTCCAGCTATCACTCGCACCCCCCCTGCAGTCACAGTCCTCTGTTCCAGTTTCTTCCAGCATTCCTTGGGGGGTGGAGGGCTGTTGTTTGAGCCAGCTGAGAACAAAACGGAGAGGTCTCTGCCAGGTTTATATAGACTTCCTCCTGTGGGTGGAGAGCCCCTCCCCCTTCCTATGCAGAGTCCACATGGCCTCTCAGAGCACATGGCTCAGTTGCAGGCCCGAACCATACTCCCCTCACCACGAGCCAGGCTGCATTCCTGAGGAATGGACGGGCGTCTACAAAGTTCATTGTTTGCTTGATTGGTTCTCAGTTGGGCTTAACCGAGAATAGTCTTCTCCCAGAGAACTGCTCAGCTGCTTTCCAAAGTCCACACATAACCAACCAAGCACATAGTCAATATTCATAACTTTGAATACAAAAGACACATACATACAAATAGGATGAACAGATCCAGTGGATTATTACCTTCACAGAGATATGTTACCTGGCATATGTAGCAAAAGCATATTCCAGTAATATACATATATTTACAGGCACCCCCCCCCCATAAAGCCTTATGGGGTACACCGTTACAAGTTGGCGATACATTCTCAGGAAAACATTGACACTATCAGATCAATTGTCTTCAGCCATTCAGAAGCTCAGCCTCTCCGTTCCAAGGAAGCCCTGAGGGAAACCTTATCCCCTGTGTTTCGTAAGCTACAAACACCATCTTCCTGGCCAAAATTTGTGGAAGAAAATCCACCATTTTCATACTGCTTATCCCCTGCAAGAGAGCTGGGTACTCAGGTGGGACAACATTGTCACTGGCTACTTTCATGTTGCAGATTTTTCATCTAGAGATTTTAAGGCCAGGTGGGGCCTCCTGTGGTATGTCCCCCACAAAAAGAAATGGCTATTCCATTGGCCATTGACTTTAGTGGAGCTACACAAGGGTGAATTTGGCTCATCGTGCTAGTTATCCTAATCTGTTTGCAAGGGGTGGAAGTGTGAGTGTGTGCGTTGCAGCTATGGAGGAGGCAATCTCACTCCAATTATTAGTAGACAAATGGTCTCATCACAATCATCTGACCTCTCCCCTCTTACCCTAGTTTCATTTGGATGGAAGCCAGTGCATTGGGTATTGCCAATGGTTAAGAACCATGAATTGGGTCTCTCTAGAATCAGCTAGTTGCCTACAAACAATCATGATTATAAAAAGTAATCCAGGTTGGGTTCTCTTTTTATTGCCTCCTGGTATCTGAGTTCTGGGATTCATATTTTCAGGTTTGTCTCCATAACCATGAGGCTAAAACTCTTTAAAAGAAAGATGAAATTCTGGACCATATTTTTAGGTCAGGTTAGATTATCACAGTGGTCTGTTGTGGCCTTGTAATCTATGAATGTATCTTCTTACCATCTGACTCCAGGCATTATGAAAGCCACCAAATGTCCTAACACTTTTGGTAAAATCATGACAGCTGGCAACACCAAGTAGCTTTCCCTGTCTCGGTTTGCTATTGACTGTTGCTACTGACAGAAGACTCTTGGACTGATTTAGAAGTATTATTTTCCAGAACTGCATACATGATGATAGCTCTCAAGATACAGTAACTAGATACGAGCAGATGAATGGAGTCATCATAGGTGCCTGGCATCTTTCATTGAAAGAGAATCTGTCAGGTCAGGAACAAATGGAACTACACTTGAGGAACGGTGTGGGGAGTCTGAAATAAATCAAGCAGATAGGGTGGGGCTGGGAACCAGCTGCTGATATCAGGCTTCAAAGAATGAGAAACAAAATGATGGGCCTCAGTGGAATAACAAAATATCGCCGAATTCAATACAAATCCTTCTATTGTTATCAAATGGTTCCATTCCAGCGCTAATGATGATTCCATTGCATTGTTCATTAGGGAAAAGTGGCTGGAGGTTTATGTAACTTTTTTAATTAGCAAAATATTTCATCCTGACCATGATTTACCTGTGTTTGCACCTTGTGGAGAAGTAGATTTTACTTTTAAAGGGTGAGCAAAAGGCGACACTGCAGCAGATGTGGGGGCGGGGCGGTGGAAGTTCTCTAAACTTCAAGATGCCAAAAGAGTCTATGCTGGAAATGTCTGAGACTGTGGAGAAGGGACTACAGGGATGCATTCGGTCATTAAGGGCCAGATCCTCTGGCCACTGCCCCTCCATTGGCGTAACTGGGGTTGCTCCTCTGACTTATACAAGCTGAAGATATGGCCCTAGGTTTTTAAGGCACGGGCAGGCATCAGGTCCTGCTAGCAAAGATCTGTGGGTGCAGATGGGCCCATTTCTATCCAGCTGGGCCTTTTCCTCATGCTGGGATCTAGCTTAGTCACTCCGGCTCTGAGACCTAAATTAGTAACTGACTGCATTAGAAGGAGAAGAAATTCAACCCGCCAACTCTTGCTATGTCTAAGGTGTTGCTCCTTGAATTGCAAACTCTTTGGAACAGGACCTGTGCTAGGGGTGGGTGCAAGCCGTGGCTAGCCCAGGGTGGGATGCCACCAGAATACAAATCAATAATGCCACTGTTCCTATCTGTCCCGGAGAGAGGGGGTTACTGCCACACCAAGTGAGGGATGGAGCTAGAGGGGGATGGGTGGCATGCCTGTATCCCCGGGTTACCTTTTTCTGGTCCTCCCCAAGCCCCCTGCTCCTTTGCCACCTTTTTTCCTTTCCGGAGGCAAAATCCCTCTTGTTGGGTGCCGGGAGGGCAAATTCTGCCTCCCTTCACCAGCCTGGGTTGCTGCCTCCCAGGAGAGAATACACAACATGGCCCCAAGTGCCTGGGGGGAGAGGGGCTGCACTGATCCAGTTCACCTCCTGGCTGTTCACACCCACGCTTTGTCCCCAGCCGTTGCCATGGAGATGGCTGCAGATCCCCCCCCTCCCTCCCCGTAGAGAAAAGGTTCCACTCCCAGCAGTCCCCGGCCAGAGGAATTTGGCCCTGGGCAAGGGCCATGGTGTTGCTAATAGGTAGGTTAGCTAACGGGGGCGGTAAGCTGTGGCGAGAACCATCTCTATGTATCCTGAAGGTACAAGCACCAAGAAGGGCCGGGTATGTGTGGCAGAGACCGAGCCCCCCTGCATGCTCCATACAAGGGCCCAAACCATTCTCCATTTCTGTGCTCGGGAGAGAGCAAGGAGTCCGCCCTCCACTCACTTCCAGGGATGCAAACTGCCCCCTGGGAGAGAGGAGGAAGGCAGCCATATCACACCCTTCCCCCATGTCACACCCACCTGCTGCAGGGAGGGGTGCTCCAGGGAGTCCCGCAATGGGGGGGGGGAGGGCTTGGTCTCCCATGGGTGCAAGCTGCATTGCACAGCCCCTGGAGGCTTTGTGGCTGTGCACAAATACGTTATTTAGAGCAGTACAATGGGTCCAAATGGATAATGGGGTGCAACTAAGGACACTGGGGGGTTGGTGGAGGGATTTCAGGAGAGGGGGATGGACAGTCTCAAAGGGAAGAGCAGAAAGTGCCATTGCGTGGCTTGCTTGAAATCAGACTGGACAACACACTAGCGGCTAGGAAGTGGCCTGTAGGGAGTACACCTGCCTTGGTAGGAATCTAGACAAGAAATCAGAGGGGCGTGTCCGTGTCTCGCTTATTAGCCTGTGAAAACTGAAATTCCCTGCAAAGCTGCTATTTCAATCCACCAAATCCGTGCGAGGCTCCATTGAAACACCAGCAGAGGGGTGGGGGTAGGGGTGGGACTCATTTTCTTTCTCTGATAAAGGCAGATTAAAATTAACCCTGGCCAACATTGCTTCCATTTTCTCTCGGGCAATGAACCGTAAGACATTCCGCCAAAAGCGAGCCTCCCGTAATGGCGACTGTTAATATTTTAGAGCCATTTTCACTTTGGATCACAGCTTGGCTGCGGGCATGTGAAAATCAGCACTGTCTGCTGCACATTAGCGTGCTTTGTATCCCGTTCAAGCTCATCTGCACTTAATGCTTTTCTCCCCTGCTGAATTCACAGGGCCTGTTCATCTTTGTTATGTAAAACAAAGTCTAGGGTAATATTTTGTCCCCAGGCATATGTGCTAGCACCTCTGTAACCTCTTCCATGTGGCCCTGAGGTCTGGGCAGGAGAGAGGATGGATGGCATGCTGGCTAGAAGACTTCCCTGGTATGTAGGAGAGCTGAGTTTTAATTCTCTGCTCTGCCACAGACTAGTCTAGCTTGTTCTCTCTTCTCCACCTGTAAAATGGGGAGACCAGCACCGGGGAGAGAGGACTGTGGTGAGAAAGGTGGTAAAGATGGTGAGATGCCCAGATGCGATGCTAATAGGAGCCATTTGAGGACCTAAGATCGATCGTGAGACCTTTATGAGCCCACCTGCAGTGCCCTGGCCCTATCTATGCCCCTCTTAAAGACTCGCTTCTACTGTGGTGAGCTGACTTGTGCATAATTTGCCCGCTGTTGTTCCCCTGCCTACCTGTGTCCTAAGACTTTGAGCTCCTCAGAGTGGAGTCCGTGCTGCTTTCATGTTGGGAAAGTGCCCAGTACATCTCGCTGTCTGCTCACCCTACACAGACACCAAGTGTTCTGGCCACCCCGCACAGGGTATGTGGTCACCCTAGGCCCAACCCATTTCTGCTTGTTGGTGGACAGTTGGAGAGCCCCTGCAGAGACACCGCTGCCTCTCAAAACTGAACTGCCAATGGCCAGTTATTCCTTCTCTTCAGGAGGCTTGAGGCCCAGTGGGGAGTGACCGGTGGTTGCTCTCACTACCATCCACACCCGAAGCATTCTCTGCACACGGGGGTTGGGGTCTCCCGTGTTCTCACTCTGGTACCCTCCATCAGCACCGATCCACTTCTGAGAAATGGAAACGGTCAATAATGCAATCTCCATTTTGTCCGACTCCTGCTAGCCCCTTCTCAAAAGAAAGCATGACGTTCAGACTTAGCAACTCTGCTGCTTAAACCCTGTTGGACAGCCTGGGTTTCCCATTAGTCTCCTAGTCCTAATGAATAAACAAGAACAGCGGAGTAAACTATACTGTGCTTAAGAAGGACTTGGCCCTGTCACACGCTTTTAACATGTTTGCTTCATCCCTGCTTACAGCACCTGAAACAACTGAATACTCCTTCAGTGTCAAGAAACTGCAGCAGGAAACGAAGAGGGTATTAAAGCAGCCTGTTGGGAAGGGAAGTTAGAGCAGATCATCCAGCAGTAGATGGGTAATAATTTGAGCCCAGAATGGGAGGCAGTTTGCTGGGATAGCTGTAATTGGGAATCTGTCAAGATTTAAAAAAATAGTTTTTGTTACCACTGTTACTAGTAGGCTAGATGACCAAACTGAAATGCAGTTTTCTTGTACTTTTTGCTGACATTCACCTAGCTCCCCTGTGTGACATGCAGTCGGTTTCACTTGGCATCTTATTCCCCGTACCCAAACATCTGTCTTTATATAACTAACTATATAAATAAAAAAATCAAGGAACAACTCTCTATCCATGCAAAGTTCTTTGTGACCGTTTTGGTCTAAAGTAGATCTTGGGCAAGCAAATCCTTAAGTTTTGATGCTACCCAGTTGCAATCAGTTACTTGACTCAGGGAGGGTAATAGCGATGGAAGCAATCAGTTCTGCTTCTTTTTTCCTCAGTGTGCCTTCCACAGCTTTTTTTCTGTATGGTGGGAAAGGGGAACCCCAAAGAACAAAGCATCGTACCGTGCCACGTGAAGGAGAAAATGCAGCAAAGATTGAAAGAAGTTTCCAGGAAATAAAATTCGGGTGAAAGGAAGTTTGAGGCTATGTAGGGCACATCTCTCCGATGGCGACTCTGCTCCCCAGTTCACCATTATTCTATAGCCTAGGAGTCTCTCTGCTTTCCAAGTTATGTTCCATTTCACCGCTCCGTCCCACATTGCAGCATTACTAGAGGAAAAGCCCCTTTATAATGAGCATCTTGGATGAAGTTGTCAGCACCACTTATAGGGGAAAAGGAGAAATTGAATGATATGACTACCTTGCATATGCAACATGTTGTTAGCTGTTTTTTAAAGTGTATTTAGTCTAATGTATCATTAAAATGTTCCTATACTAGTTCTTTTTTGTTTGTTGTTCCCGGGAGTTTGTAATTTGGGGGCTTTATCTCCATTCCCAAATCTAATTAAATTAATAAGGTGAATAAAAATAATCCCCATAAAATAAAGTGTCCAAGAAATGGGATGATTCAAAAGTCCTGCAGTTACACTGTGGGCTGGTCTTCACTACCCGCCGGATCGGCGGGTAGCGATCGAACTTTTGGCGATTTTTCGCATCTGGTGAAGACGCGAGAAATCGATCGCTCGCGGCGCCCCCCTCGACTCCGGAACTCCAGCTTGCCGGGAGGTGCAAGCTGGAGTCGACGGGGGAGCGCGCCGCCAAGTGCCGCTGCCGTGAGGACGGCAGGTAAGTCAGCTGCAGATACGCAAACTTCAGCTACATGATTCACGTAGCTGAAGTTGCGTATCTGCTGTCAATCCCCCCCCTGGTAGTGAGGACCACAGCTGTAACTATAATGGGTTCTGTCATGTAACGGGGTCAGAATGCCCAGAGTGAAATGGCCTGGCAATTAAATGTACTGAAAGACGTGGAACGAGGCAGGAGCTGTTTTGAGGCAAGTCTAAGATACAGTCATGGTCTGTGTAATGGGTGTGAAGGCTTCTTTTGTGTAAAATTATCCCTTATGCTAGTTCTTATCTGCTCTGCAATATTAGGGGATCCTCCCTGTCTCTTACCCGTCCTCCCTCCCTGCTACATCATTCCTCAGATGTGTCTAGTGCCTCACCATTATAGGTTTCCTCTTTGCTTTTACCTTCCTGCTGTGAGCAATGGCTTGTCCATTTGCCACACAAGATATTCCATTGCAGGGACTGTAGTGACAACCTGGTCATGTGCCGGGATTGAACCTGAGTTTTCCAGCAGCAAACACACAGGTTTCTTGACCTAGAGGAGAACTCTAAGCTTTAGGGAAGCATCAAGCTGTTGTAGTCTCATAGACTTTAAGGCCAGAAGGAACCATCATGATCATCTAGTAATCTGATCTCCTGCACTGTACCACAAGGAGACTGTATTTGATGTACTGGGCTAGGTTGTTACACCAGTGAGCTGCTGTTAGAAAGGGACACTTCAGGAGTCATCCTGCCATGGAGAATAGGGACTGGTACGTTGGTCCAGGGCATGAGTGCAAATACCCAGACCCCTCAGTTGTCTGTGGTAGGGTATGTCATGCGGGCCACGTGGAATTGTAAAACTCCAGAAATGCAAATGCAGAATTGTTCACAAAATTACACTCTCCAATGCTTCACCCAGTCCAGTTTTAAACAATCCTAGTGACAAGGCATCCAACACTTCCCTGGGAGACTAGCGCACAGTCTAACTGATCTCCTCATTAGCAAAGCAAATTCTCCTTGCTATTCAGCCAAAATTTACTTTTGCTTAATTTTATCCCATCCCTCCTAGTTATACCCCCTTGAATCTGCATAAGTCATTCCGACCTCACTGTAGCTTTATATAGCTGGCTCTTAACTCACCTGAGAAATATTGTATTAACTTGCTTGTCTTGGTGCCAGCTGAGGAATATCACCGACGTCTTTCTCCAGAGACGGAAGCTGGTTTCTTGGTCTCTGGCTGGAATCCCCGGATCTGGCTGTGGCTATATGAGAGAGAGCTGGAGAAGGAATCCCGGCTGCTGCTCTGTATGGCCACCAAGAGGAATGACATTTTGAAAACTGACTTTTTACTGGATACCTCAGTTTTTGGGTGTGCATCTTGGACTTGATTTGTCAGCCTTTTGGGAAGTGGGGCTGCTCAGAACCCCTGAAAATCAGGGGAAATGGGTGTCAAGCCAGGCAGCCCAAACCAGAGGTTGCTTTTGAAATGCCTGGCCTAAGTGACTATGAAGGGCTGG
Source organism: Sternotherus odoratus (assembly GCA_032164245.1). Classification (NCBI taxonomy): domain Eukaryota; kingdom Metazoa; phylum Chordata; order Testudines; family Kinosternidae; genus Sternotherus; species Sternotherus odoratus. The sequence continues at coordinate 101,162,956 of JAVMKO010000005.1, forward strand.
AAGGATGCAAGATGGGGAGTGGAGGGACTGTAGGTGGTGGAAAATGAGGAGTGGTGCTCCATCAGGTTGCATGAGTGTTATGGCACATCTACAAGAAGTGATTCTGTTATTGGGGAGATCGGGTCATTTTCTGGTGAAAGCAGGGAATTGAGCATTATGATTCCTGGATTTCCCACCTCTGAAATGTGTGATCTCTTGCAAATCACCACCTCTCTATGCCCCTTTTACTCATCCTAAAATGGCTGTAATGATACCTACCTACTATACCGAGGGTTGGGGTTTTTTGTGTGAAAGTTAATTTAGGAATGTTTACAAACTGCTCCGAACTCCCTGCTATATAAGGTACCATCATTCAGTCCACTCTTAGCATCACAGATAAACAAAGTTGGGGAGTGCTTTTTTTAGTTAAAAAAACAAACAAACAAAAAACTGATGCTGCAGTTGTCCTCTTAAGTAACAGATCTGTGTGTGTCAGGGTGGGGAAAGCTATCTCTATTCTTCCAGAATAGCAAACTCTCCTACAACAAATTATTTCTTCCTCTGAGCATATTGAAGCAACAGCACAAAACGTGTACTTTTTCAAGCCATAGGCAACACGCTGTATTTAAAAAGTGGCCGGATCAAACTCTGTATTTTAGGACTCAAAGCCCCTACCTATGCAAAGACCGCTGTGGTGAAGAGAAATAATGAACTCTGAAAATTGCTGCGGCTGAAGGAATTGTAGTGGGCTCAGGGTGAGCTACCCACAGACCAGAGGCCAGCGATGTGAGTGTATTAATAAACTTGAGTTGTGTGCTTCTCCGTGGTGACTGCAGAAGCAAAGCCAAGCCAATTATTTGCCCATCAAGGCTAGGTTATGATGACCCTCTGCTCTTTCTGTTCTTTTGTTTCTGGTATTGTTTGGTAGAAAATGTAACCTAGAAATGATTAATTGCACTGGAGACCTGATTCTATCTCCGCTTGCGATCTGTTTAAATCATATGCTCCAGCATAAATTACTAAATTGTGTCAAGTCATGGTGATTAAAAAATACTTTCTGAACATCCTATTCTCGCCCTGTTCTGACTTTGGACAGAAGCCCAAATGGGGAGGGGGGGGGGAGGGGAGAGGAGAGAGAGAGAATAAATTTGGTGAAAGACTTCAGCAATATTTTGCCACCATTTCCTTGCGGAGAGAAGATTGATAACCAGCATTAGTGAGGTAAAATTACAGTGATTTGTATAGATTCCCAGGTGGACAAGCTTAAAGTTAATAAAATAATACAGGCTGCTAGACCACAGAACTGCTGTACCACTCATAAAATGGAAAGCTTTTATTTTTGTATGTATTATGTGTGTAATTTTTATAATCTAAGAAAGCATCTAGCTTTCTGCTAATAGATTAAACCCCTGTGTTAAGCTGCACTAGTAAAAGATTTAACATTCGGGTATAATCGTGGAGGATGATTTTTAGCGAGGGGCTGTGTGGCTTTTTTTTCTTGTTTTGTTTTGGCAAGTTCCCGATTTTTGCTGCCAAAGCAAACCCATGTCATCTTGACGAAATGACCTCCGAGCCGCCAGGGTGTTCGCAAGACACAGTCTCTTTTTAGCTCGTCCATTGCTCCTAATGTGGGCGCATTTATGAATGTGACTGGGTGGGGCGTGTGTCTGTCAGGGCACATCAGAGGCGACTGCGTAAGCGCTTTTCTCCTCACTCTTATGCAGACTGGCAGGAGGTTACTATGGATAAGAAAGCCGGAGGGGGGGATCTGAATCTTTTATGTTGCCCTTTTTTTTAAAAAAAAAATCTTTGTTCCACTCAGGTGATTGGCTAGGCAAGAGAGAGACCCAATCGTTAGCGCTCATTCTATGGGACACATTTTGATTAAACCTCCTGGGATTCCATCCCTGGCCTTTGTGGTGTGTGGACCGTGTGAATTGCAGTAACATTCGGAGCATGGAACCAGGAGCTGGGACACTTGGGTTCTATCACCAGCTCAGACAATCGGGGGCCAGATCCCACCAAGATACACGCGGCAGAGGAAGGAGGCCCCAGGGGGCCCGTTCATCTCCCTGATAGACTGTCCTGGGCCTGGTTGAAGTTAGAGCAGCTCCGTTGGCGTGCTCCAATTTACAACAGCTGGCTGTGGTCTCTGACCAGACTCCAGTAGGGAATTGGTGGCATGCTGGCAAACGTCCCCATGCCTCAGACCCCACCTCTCCTGCATTGATACACCCCTGTCTGGGTCCCGGAATGGCACAACATAGCTGGAGTGGAATGACACACCCAGCTGTGCAACTCAGTTGCCATGTAACCCTAGGCAAGTCCCTTGACCTTTCTGAAGATCCTTCCACCTGTGCTTGAAGGTTTATATCATTTCAAGGCCCCTAATCGCCGATCCCCTACTGGGATTGCTGAGCAGCACCGTGGGACTGGTCAGATGTTTGAAGAGCAACAAGGGATTGTTGTGCACTTCTCCCTCCATGGGATCATTCGTTTAGTTTAATGACGACCTGGAGCCAAGAAGAATAAAACACTCTTGCTGGTTTTACTGCTCCCAAGACCCATCCAGTTACTGGGCCTAATCCAGGCAGCCACTGAAGGGGATGGGAGTTGTACTCAGCGTCCCTCCTAGATTCAGCCCACACAGAGGAGGATTGTGAGATCAGTGGCTTTGGTGTCTCAGTACACTACTTTTGGAGGATTAGTGCCAAAACACTAATTTACTTTCTCTCTCAATGCTCCACACTAGTTGATTTATCCTTCCTACCAGTTAAGATGGCCAGGTAGCAATAAGGTACCTGTGTGTAGAAACAGCTTCATCCACAGAACACAGTATAAGAAAGTTGCTTTCTATCTAGGAAATTATATTATGGGGAGGTGGGGCGTTTGACTCTCTTCCCTCCAAGTGGCATTAGGAGGCAGCATGTTTGCTCTTGCTCATTGAGGCTCTGTGTGCAATTTACAAGCCAAACAATGATTGAACTAATTGCCAGTGCTACACAGTGAGCCTGGGATGGTCTCACAGACAAGGCACAAGGCTGGGAGTCAGGAGGTCTAATAATTTAACTGTCTACCTTTTTTAACACTGAGTTTATCACCACAGGAGCTGAGTGCTTATTTAGGTTTCATTCTCATCTCTACCCCGGGGGATAATCCAAATCTCTCTGGCCATTTAGAACTTCACAGTCCTTGTATATGCTATCCACATGGCCATTTGGATCTTAACATTGAAGAAGGTGGTTTAGAGCAGGAGGCTTTGAGTTGTAAAGTACATCCCCCGGCCAACCAAGCTACAGTAGGATCACAAGTTTCAGGAGAGGGGTCTAGAACACTTCCAAGTCTATCTAGTAGAGGGCAGCAGTACACACACATTCTAGTCAGTTCATTGTAATACTTATTAAAATAATATATTTCAGAGTCTGTTTATAAAGCCACATCTTTAGATTTCAGAGAGTTTAAGGTCAGAGGTAACCATTAGATAATGTAATCTGACTTCCAGTGTAGCACAAACCCATGAAATTTCACCCAGATATCCCTCTGTTGAGCCCAATAACTTTACAAATGTTAGCTGGCGTTAGTCTGCCTGACGTCTTTTGAGAACGTTGGCTGGAAGTCGCTTCAGAAATCAGTAATAGAGCTGTTAGACATTTTGCCAATTTTCCATTTTGTTTTCACTTCCTACATCCATCAATGGCTGTTATCCAGGATGGGCAGGGATGGTGTCCCTAGCCTCTGTTTGTCAGAAGCTGGGAATGGGCTACAGGGAATGGATCACTTGACAATTACCTGTTGTGTTCATTCCCTTTGAAACACCTGGCATTGTCCACTGTCAAAAGACAGGATCCTGGGCTAGATGGACCTTTGGTCTGACCCACTATGGCCATCGTTCTTTGAGGTTTTTCAACAAAATCCCCAAACTGGAAAAAAAAAGTTTTGAAAACGGCGTGTGTGTGTGTGTGTGTGTTCAAAAAACATGTCATTTTACTGAATGTCAAATTTGTATGCCCCCCAATTTTGAGTATTTTGATTACTAAGTTTTCACAGAAAAAACAACACTGAAGAGGCAGGGAGGGTGTGACATTTTCATTTTGGTCAAAAAGCCATGTTTTGTTTGAAATTTTTCACTAAAAAAATCAATCCACTCTCATTAACAATGCCTACATACTTAGATAAGTGGGCTTTCACAAATCTGACTGATACGTAAGAAAACAAGTTCTGTTGCCTCTTACATCCGTGCTAAAAATTCTGAAATCCATTTTACTAGTAGGAAAGAACTCATCACGCTTCAGCGATAAAAGAAGCAAAACGTGTTTTTGTTAGTAGTAAGCAGATCTGTCTTTAGGGGACACACAGGATTTTAATCTTGTTGCTTATCTTCACAGCACACTGATGGTATAATATAAATCATTCTGCTAATGAGTACAAGGCTACTTTTTTTGGCTCTAGCATGGGCACTGTCCCCTTGTTGCTACCTGTAATTACTAATAACAAAGTACACTATCAAAGCAGGAAGCAATTTAATAACCACATTTATTTTCCATTCTCTGTTTGCTTTTTTTTTTTTTTTTTAGAGAGAAAGGGTGATCTTGTGATTAAGATACTGGAGTGGCACACAGGAGACTTCTGTTCTATCCTGCTCTGTCCAGATCTTCCCAGGTGAACTTGGATAAGTCAATCTTTTTGGCAGGAATGGTTTCTTACCCCGTTTGTCTGGTACTGAGCACAAGGGGGGCGTGTGAGATTTTGGTTGGGGTCTGCAGATGCTACTGAAGTGCTGCTAGAAATGTTGCACTTCATTTGGCTTGCCAAATATTAATTTTTAGCTCTTTGATCTCTCTTCATAAGCCGGTCCTTATGGCCCCTTAACATTTCTTTTTTTCTGAATTCCCTCCAATTTATCAACATCTTTCTGCTGCCAAGATGCTCAGAGCGGAACAAAATACACAATCAACTCTGGGAAAGGATGCCTGAAATTACCTTGTGTATTTATAGGTGGTTCTTAAAATGAACTCTGGGTAGTAAAATGATATCCGAGCTAAGCGGTTCATTTTAGGCTGTAAGGATTTCTGTGCCACCATTAAAGAGCTGAAAAGTATGTTGGGGTCTGAAAGTGAAGCCTGATAGGCTACTCCAGGGAAGTGCTCAGTTGCTGAAGGCAAATAAGTCTTTGCTGGGTACCTACTCCAAGAGTAACAGAGTCCTGTGGCGCCTTAAAGATTAAAGTTTTGAAGCATAAGCTTTCGTGGGCTAATACCCACTTCGTCGGATGCAAGCCATCGGATGCAAGGCTTGCATCCGACAAAGTGGGTATTAGCCCACGAAAGCTTATGCTTCAATACTTTAGTTAGTCTTTAAGGTGCCACAGAACTCTGTTACTTCTGCTATTCCAGACTAACACGGCTACCTCTCTGATTCTCTACTCCAAGAGGAGGCAGCATGGCCAAATGGGTAGAACAGCAGATTGGGTGTCAGAAGATCTGGATTCTATGAAGGGGTTGGCCACTGACCTGCTTTGTGACCTTGGGCAGTTGTTTCTTGTCTATATTCTGAGGTCTTAGAAGCAGGGACTTGTACTAAGCATGTGTTCTTTACCAGAAACGTTCAGCCCCTCTGTCAGTGGGACACTAGTAGTGGGTGCTACTTTCATGGTACTAACCCTATAGCTGTAAAAATGGGATTCTATCCATGCTCCGTAGGGGGCGACCTCTTAGAGGAGGAGGCCTGGGTGGGAGTGAGTTGTCCAAATTTGTCCCCCCACAACAAGTGAAGATGAATGCTCCATCTTAGCCCCAAGTCTTCCTCAGGCCATTTTGTAACAGCTGCTTTAAAAAAGTGAAACAAAAGATTGCCCCATTTGGAATGCTGATGTCATTAAAAAGGGGAGGGGGGGGAATTAAAAGGAATGGCAGCTGTTTCTCTCCCAGTATATACCAGCTGTTAGCACATCATTCATCTTGGTGCTACTGAGACTGTGGAGGGCGGATAAGATTTATTGGCGGTAGTTGGAATGACCAACCCCTGGTGCATAAAAATGTTCCCAAAACTCTGGGGAGGCTTGTTCTGTCAAAACAAGATATGCATAAAGTGGTATGTGCTACCAATCTCTGGAGCAGCTGAGCTCTTCATGGGAGGTAAGTGTATCTGAGAGAGAGCAGACTTACAGAAAGACACTCCTGGCTTGTTCCCCATCTCCAGGAGATAATGTGATTCTGCAGGGAGGTGCAGAGGTAGACTACTGCCAATGAAAACAGCCTAGTCCGGTAGCAGCAGCAGAACAAGATGACGGCATGTGTTCCTTCCCTATACTGTGGTGCCCTTTCAACAGTTGAAATACTGGAACCAGAATCAGCAGCAATAAAGTACAATAGGCTCTTCTCTTTGTAACAAGAAGCTGGAAGACATGAGAGGGGCAGGAACCTTGTGTGGGAGTGGAATAGAAGGAACCTCCCAATGATGAGATTGGTGGAGGGTAGACCTGAGGTTATCAATGCCCCTTCAAATACTCTTCTTGAACTTCCTCTAAATAGCTGTGAAGAGCAGCATTGGGGAACGGTAGCAGGTGGGTTTCTTCTATGCCCCCCTCCAGAGAAAACAGGATCCCTCTACCTGATAGACCTCCTGATCCATTTGAACCAGCCTTTGCTTCCTTCACCTGCTTTTGATTGACCACCTTTTACACTGTAGGTCCCATTTTGAAATGAAATAAATTCAGACTAACAGTATCCAGTGTGCTTCCTCTGAAGACTTTCGATCGATCTGCAAGGACTTCCGTAAGCCTGGTAGGGCTGAGTGGGTCAGTGCTTGAGTTTGACGCTGAAGAAAGTGGTGGTTTAGTAGGGGACATTCTTTCCTGTGCTGTTGGACGCGGTGCTGCTGTCGTTCTGATGAGACATGAACACCAAGCCCCTGACCACTTGTGGTTATTAATACTACTTGTGTGATTAGGGATGCTAACCATGATATTTTGACCAGACTTGTATGGATAATTACACTCTGGTCATGCAGGCTATGTTTACATTGCATTGTAAACTCGGCCTCTAACTCAGGTTTGAGTCCCAGACCCGCTTCCGATCACACACACACGATGGTGTGATAAATTGTTACCTACTTCCCAGGGACACTGACAGGATTAACAGTTGTACGGTGTTTAAAACGTGTTCTGTGCTGAGAATTAATATTGTTGGGAGCATAACTAGCTATGTTTGTAGAGCATTAGTTACATCCTAGGGTGAAGGGTGCAGCAGAAGTGCTAAGAAGCATCATTGCCGCACAGCAAAACTGATAGTAATCTCAGGTGCTCTCAGCTGAAAATTCCACTGACTGGTCAGTCCTTTACATTTTAGATCTTAACTTCCCATTTGTGAATCTGGTTTTATTTCCCATGTTTCATTTTCATTTCAAAATGCGGCCTAGCAAAAGGTAGGCTGACCTAAGGTAGGAACTTGGATTTGAAGGTGTACAAATATTTAATGAGGTCATGAGATTTCAGCATACAATGTCGAAATCTCACAAGATCTGTTATCCTCTCAAGACATCTACCCTCTTAGACTGAAATCCAGCTAAGATTTCTAATTTGTCTGAACCGGAACGGGATAATCAGCAGGGCTGGCTCCAGCATTTTTGCTGCCCCAAGCAGCAGGGGGAAAAAAGCCCGCTGGAGAGTCTGCTGGAGCAGAAACTGCATCTCTAATATTGGCCTGAGTGCTGCCCCTTACCGAGGGCCGCCCCAAGCACATTCTTCCCACGCTGGTGCCTGGCGCCGGCTCTGATAATCTGAACCCTTCTAGCTTGGAACCAAAATCGTAGGACTGGGTTGGGATCAAAGATTTTAGAATTTAGCTTACAATTTGGGCACGTGTCTGATTATGAAGCTTTAAAAACAAAATATTTACTTTATAATAAATCAGAATTCTGAGATGGGAAACACATTCAAGGGAAACCATTGTTAGTAGACCTGGACCTTAAGAAGGGACCTGCCGTATGTGGGAAATGTTCTCATTTGCACCACGTCTGTATTTGGCCTCGGGGACTATCTGATAGCTTCAGTTTTCCTCCTGCGCTGTAGATTTCCTGCGCTGCATACATAACTTATCCCGGTCTGTGGTCTCTGCTGGCATTCATGTAATAGGAGATGGATTGTGGATGCTGTGTGGTCCGCTGAACCACTAAATGATTATACGTCTCTAGAAAGCAATGGGCCCTCTAGCTCCTCTGCTTACAGCAGATTAGTCAGCGCTTCGCCAACTCAGCGCTGGGTGAAAACAAGTGTGTGTGTGTGGGGGGTGATCTTTGCACTGGAAATGTTCTCAATTCAGTCACTCCCAGTCTAGTAAGTAACCCCCTTCTCATGAAGAGAGCACCTTGATACACGTTGATCATTGGATAGATATTAAACAACTGCTCTGGGGAGGTAATAGAGTCGACTTCATACAATAGGAGGGGCTGCTTTTGCATCCAACATCTCTCCCAGTTGCTGTTTGAAAGTGGCCTGGTGTTGGTTTCTTCGGCTTCCTCAAAGACTCTTCAAACTCAATCCTAGGTGCTGGGGTAAGAAACAATCATTTCCCTAAACTCCCCCCCGTTTGACTGAATGGGACACGTGTGAGCTAAAGAAAAGCCACCTCCCTTCGGTTTCATTGAAACAATTGACTGAGCAAATTTCCCTCTAGTCGTGTTACTGCTCCGTGAGTGCCACGTCCAAGTAAGGCTTTATTCTGCAGTAATTAATTGTTAGTATTTTTGTAAGAGCATAAACCATCCAACCCTGAGCAGAGAGTTGATATTCAGGGCCAGTGTGTGGTGGTCTGTGTCTCTCCCTTGCCCCAACCTTGTTCCTGCCTTACTCCTACCCTGTTTGGGTCCACCCCATCTCTGCTTGCCCCGACTCCTCCTTGGGCCCTCTGCTTGACTCCTGCTTCAGCCACTAGGCCTGACTGCTCGTGCCCCTAGTCATACGGCCTGTGGCGGCTTGTGCTGAGAGCGCTTAGGGCCCCTCTTTCTCGCACACAGCACTCTGTGGGCCTCACAATTTATCATTCCCTCCCCTTTCTGTAGTGTGACGCCATGTTGGAAAAAAGTTTTAGGGACCCCTCACCCCTGAGCTGTAGGGACCTCAGTAGCCAAAAGGGGTCTGTTGGGCTGAGGGCAGTATGGAAAATTCCACGCTCTAAGCAAAACCACTGGAATGTTTGCTTATGCAGTTTTTGGTCCATGACTCTGATGAAACTTCTGGCCTATATTTGCAGTAGCCTATGGTAGTTTTCACACCCTACAATGTGTTCCCCACATGCTAACCCCTGCCCACTTGTTCTGCAGAGCAACCAAATGAGTAACAGGCCCCAAAATGAGCGATAAGAGGGAGCTGATCACTTGGTGTTCCCTTACTCTGGTGGACGGATGTGCTGTTCTGTGGTTGCCTTCCAGCTAGTTGTCCACCTGCAACAGAATTACGCTGCACTTCTCCCCTCAACAGCTACTAGTGCTGCCGCATACTAAATTTCAAAGCTTCACGGTGGCTATATTTTGCCACTAATAAGCCCACTGAAAGCCATGGAGAATTCAGTCTCATCCATGGCACATAGTGGTTATGAAAAAGGCAACTTAGCAACACCTGCATCCCATGGCAAATTATATCAGTAAGTGACATTAACATCATATGGCTCTTTGTCCCCCTCCAATGGTTGAACCAGGTACTGAAATCTACAAATCTGCTACCACCTCCCAGTTGCTAGCGTTGTCTCTTTAGCTCAAGTGGTGGCTTCTGCTTTTAGATCCAGAGGCGGGGGGTTCAAGTCCCATGGATGGATGCGCCTAGATGCGTCCTTGCAAATAATGAACGTTTCACTCAACCAAAGGCCTGTGAGCTCTCCTACTTTACCCTCTCCAGATTTTAAATGACAAACTCTGGGATTTCCACCTCTTCCTTGGAGAGACCATAAGAGACAATGCAAGACACTGCTTAAATGTTCCGTTGCTCCATTCATCTTTGTCATTTGTTTGGCCACTTTGGGCCCTCATATAGAAATTCCTTCCTCTCTCTCACTGTGTGCTTCCTCTGGTTGTAAGCTATTCTGGTCCCTCCCCACAGTTATTTAGTCATAATGATGTTGTCATAATACGTGACATTTTAATGAAGGGCAGGATTCATGGCTGGGGTGTATCTTTTTATAACTCCGATCTTCCAGAATGAAATTATTCCATGCAGGGCAGGTTCGACATCTTATTTAATTATACCCAATCAAACTTTCTAGCTGCTGGGAAAGGCAGATTGCAACTAGCATTTAATGTCTGTTCTAGCCCTAGGAGATGTAAACGTGGGAACTGTAGGATCTGTTTTATTTTTGTAATATTTTATATTTGTACTGGTAGCCTCAAAGGTGATAAACCCCTATCTCCAATAGCTGGAAAACAATGCTGTGACTCTAGGTATATCTTTGCTTGGAGCTAAGGGGGAAAATAAATGCAACAGAAATTAAAACTTTTTTTTTAAAATGACAATGAATGAGACCAATTTCTATTTATTTTACAACTGCCCTATCAGTACAAAGATTCATTCAAGCAAGACTGGAGGGAAAGGGGGAAGGGGGTAATTCTTGTTACTTTGTCCCAGTGCTTGGGGCTGGGGCAGAGGTTATAGTAAGCAATGTTTTTTGTATGGCCTCAGAATAGGGAAAGAGCAGTTTCTACTTGCCTCCTGATGTAATCAGGGCAGCCTTTGGACTGCTCTAACTTATTCTGTGTTTCCCTTGGCCCTGTGTGAAGACAATAGCCGTAATGATGGGCACTCAGAGCATATTCCCAGCATAACCCTGATCTATCCCCTATTCCAGAAGCTGGAGCAAAGCCCATATAGAGCTTTAGCACTGGCCAAGAGGGCCCTCTGCACAGAGAGTATCTCAAGTGGCCTTTTCCAGCTTGTTACGCTGCAAGAGCGGCTTCACGGGGCTTTACAATAAATCAGGGTCAGTGTTCCTCTGTTGGAGAAAGGAGTCAGGACTCCTGGCTCCCATTCCTGGCTGCAGTGCGTGGCCTTGAGTAAACCTCGGAACCATTCATGGTTTCTGCGTAAGCCGTCTGGAACACAGCGTCCTGATACTTGCCCTCCTCTGAGGACTATTTCTTAATTAAATATCTGAGACCTTCAGGTGAAAAGTGCTTTAGAAAAATGCAAAGCAGCATGGGGGAGGGGGGACGGGAAGGGAAGGGTGACTCTCCAATGTGCCTGTCCCGTTTTCAGAGGCATTTAGGAGCCTAAATCTCACTAAGTCAATGGCATTGCAGTTGCTATGTAGATGCGCTTGAAAATGTTACCCCAGAGCTTTTTGCGTGCAGATGTTTGGTATGAAACACTCCTGATGCCCTCAGGTGTCTCTCTGTTGTTTAATGTCTTCCTTCAGCCTCAGACGCGGCTAGAGGGCACGCAGCACTCTACCCGCGTCCCTCGGCGAATGTTTAAAGTCAAGAGGAGCCTGGCCGCATCACTTATCTGCATTCCGGGTCTCCTGGCCATAACTTCCCCCTGCCCACAGCACACCTGTACGGTTAAGGGCACAGCAGGATTTTCTGCAGGCCAAGTTTTCGTGAGCATGGGCCTCTGGGACTCCTAGGGATGGAAAAGACGGGGGGGAAATGCGGGGGCGGCAGCTGTACCTCAGCATAACCCCTGTAAAGTAGTCATGGCTGTGGCGTCTGAGCTGTGGGAGCGGCTGGGAGCAACTGAGGCGAGCGCTCAGAACTTGTTCTCGGAGAGGAGCGTCCATGGTGGCCTCTTTCTTGAAGTGCAGTGAAATGGACTTCACGCATCGCTACGTCCTCACCCCCCGGCAGTGCCTCCAGGGTCGTTAAGCTTGATATCCGATTGATTCAGGGTTTAACGCACACTCTCGCTCTGTTACAGTCACCGTTCTGGGGAAGCCGTGGGAGAGAAACTCCTCCGAGCTGGACTTCATTGGGCTCCGCCGCAGCCTGGCACCAGGCTTGAGACTTGGTGTAAATCCAGAATTGAACTCCTTTGGCCTCAGCGGAGTGACCCTGGTGTAACCAGGTGCAGCGTTTGGCTTTAGGAGCCATGGCGTCCAAGAAAATGAACCATTAGTAGGCATTTAATTTTAAACCTGGATAGTTCTTTACAAGCACCTACGGGCAGCCGATGAGGGGGCCTTGCTCATCCCCTCTCTTCCTAATCTAGTCATCATCAGAGATCTACTGGAATCTCCTGAGGCTAGTCATGCTGTTTGGCTCAGTTCCAGTGTAGGGAATTATAGTTTACCAGCCTATATTTCATTCCTGAATTAGGAGGGACCTCTAGTTCTTATGGCTCCATTCCTAAGCTTGTTTTGTGGTGTTGCTAGTAAATTACTACCATATCAGAATACAGTTGTGGGGCAAACTGATTCCTGCATCTATAGAGGATGGGTTGGCAAAATCTCTTCCACACCAAATAGGCGTTACTTCTGAGAAGAATGAAGTGAGCAGGAATACTCCGGTGAAGGAGGGGCTTGCAGGGCTGGGAAGGGTCGTTTGTAAAATCTTTTCTGAATCTTTTGGAATAAAGGCCCCGGTCCAGTAAACATTTACATGTGTGTAGTGCCCATGACAGGAATGGAACCACTCACGTAATGAAAGCTGCTCACATGCTTAAAGGCTTTGCTGGATCAGGGATATGATGGCGCTAATAATAGTAAGTACTTTGGGTTAAATTCTAATTGATATTTTAAAAAAAATAGATTCAAGGCCAGACAGAATTATTGTGATCATATAATCTGATCTCCCCTATAAAATAAGCCATGAACTTTCCCACAATAATTCCTGGTGCAGATCTTCTAGAAAAGCATCCAATCTCAATTTTAAAATGGTCAGTGATGGAGAATCCGCTATGACTTTTAGTAAGTTGTTCCAGAGCTTAATTACCCTCATGGCTACAATTGTCTGTCTCAAACTACAGAAACAGGAAAGTGTTTTGCTGAGATGGGGAAATTGCCTCCCGCAGGTGAGATAATAGAAGACCATGTCATAAAACTTTAATATTTTGATTATGGGATTGCTGATAACTTATGACATCAAAAGCTCCCTATAGACTAACGCTGTAATATGATTACCAAGCAGATAGCTCTTTCAATGTGTGTTCATAGTGTTGAAAGTCTCATCATGATGTCAAAGGGGGGAAGTATTTGGGTTCCTATAATTAGCAGAGCGGGGTGGAAAATGGAAGTTCTTTTCTATTTAAAATTCTCAGGAGCCCCAGAATGGCACATTTTGATGTCTCGGGCAGAAAGTGAAATTGACAAGAGCCTTCTAGGTGGGGAGCTGTTGGTTTGGTTCCTCCCTCCCCCCAACATAAAATTGAATCATTAGGGCAAAGTTGAAGTTTTTTGCTGGAAAATTTAGATTTTTGCAAAAAGGGCATTTTCCACTGGAACATTATTCTGATTGATTCAGATATTAGAGACAAATTAGTACCGTGTTTCCCCGAAAATAAGACAGTGTCTTATATTAATTTTTGCTCCCAAAATTACATTACATTATATTACAGTGAGAGGCAAAACTTGAAGTACGTCTTATTTTCGGGGGATGTCTTACTTTCGGGGAAACAGGGTATGAATTTGATCTTTCAGAAGATGTGGTCAGGAGAGATTTTATTTTAGTGAGGATCTTGGTGGGACAAGGAACACATGGAAAGGAACTAGGACTTCTTCCTATTTACTGCTTGGTGGCTAAATACGACAGTGACAGGCACTTCAGAAATGCCAATTTCTGAACAGGAGGTAGATATTTTTTTTTCTGTTAAGATTTATATTGCTGTAGTGCTGATATACTGCAGCTGAGAACATTATGCTAAGTGCAGTGCATACATATAGTAAAACGGTCCCTGCTTGGAAAAGCGCACAATTTTCAATAGATAAGACGATCAAAGGTACTGAGAGATGAAGTGACTTGTTCAAGGTCACAAAGCAGGTCTGTGGCAGAGGTGGGAATACAGCTGTTTTCTCCTGAGCTGTTTCTTTCCCACTGGTAAGCTATGCAGGATCGGTGGAGAGCATGGATAAAGCACTGAGGAGCCCTCAAATACTTGAAAGCAGCCAAAATAGTGAGGCACAGGTGGGCTGTTTGGAACTGGTCTAAAAATGGAAAAGAACCTGGGATGTTTACAGCAGCAATTTCATTGCGTGGAAACCCTGGACTTTTAATATTCAAGTCTTTTGTAACGTATGCAGTTGCATCTCCAAGGAATTAGAGTAGCAAGAATTCTTTGGATTGACTATGTAAATTTGTATTACCATTTGGAAGCCAAATCGCTTTTTGTCTGTAGTTGTTTTTTTTTTTTTAAATAATTTCCTGGTTTGGAGCTGCACAGGAAAAAGTCTCGAGCTATCGAAGGGGCAAGCTCTTATTTGAAGAAGGCGCCTCCTTGTAGTGATTAAATCCATTTGTCATCTCCCTGAGTGGCCCCAACAGTTGTGACACATAGTGCCAAATTGCACCCCCTAGTGGGGAAAAAAGGCTTTACTTGTGAAGCCAAACCCTTGATAGGTTGGCAGAAACCCTTTCCCCTCCACAACTTTGAAGTGAGTGGGAGCTAAAGCGGTTTGCATTACCATTGGTAATGCAAAGCCTGGTGAAATCAATGGAAATTTCTCTGGTGACTTCGATGGACTTTGGGTCAGAGCCTTAGTTGACTGACTGTGTTAGCAGAACTCATGAGCACAGTTTCCCTCTCTCTGAATAAAGCAGGGACACTCAGAAGTCGCAACACAAAGGGCCAAGTTGCATGCTCAGAACTCATAAATGTAAACCTGCATAACTAATCCCAAATAGATGGATAGATTCATGACACCTGAGTATACTCGTGTCTTCATGGATGGAGGAAGAAGAGTTAAGGGGAGGACGTGGTGGTGGGGGGGGGGGGCTGTATAAAGCTATGCAATTTAGCATTGGCCTCCCCTTGTATTTTCCTCCTTTCTATTTCTTTCATTTTATAAATGTCTCTCTCCAGAGCCCTATTGATTTGTATTTATACTCTTAGCGTTGCTGATCCTCCTGATTTTTATCGCAGGTGTCATGAGAGGTGGGGGCAAACTCACGCACATTTAGTTAACAAGAAGTAAAAAACCCAAATAACCCTGTGATGACCAGGCTGATGCATCGCTCAAGTGTTATTTCACAGTGCAGCTGCTCTCGTTCATGCTAGGCTCACTGAAGGAGAGATCATTCACATTACCTCTCTAGTGAAGACATACCCTAAATGATGATGTACCACTGGTTTATTTTGTTTGATGCCACTAGCAGATCTCCTCCTCCTCCTCCTGAGGAAGGCTGACGGAACAGGGTGAAGTAAGCTGAACATCTTGGAATCATCAGAAGCACAATCACCAGCAGTATGTATCCAGCATCATTTATTAAACGACATTAATCTGCTCAATTTTCATTTAGTTCCTGTTCTTTGTTACTCTAGTCTAGGTGCAGAGGATGGGGAAAGGAGAAGAGAGAAGCAGAGAGTTACCCTGATCCTTCTCATTTGGGAGATGGAGTGAAGCGTTCTGTTTCATTGTTGAAATAAGTCTTCCTGACAAATTGAGGGGAAACAACGCTTTGGACAAACAGGGCAATTCTAGACATGAAGAATTGGCTAATTAAAACCCAGCTAGTTCGTTAGATTAAAAAAACCCCACTGATTATTCACCCATGCATTACTAAAAGAATGCCAATCAGTTGGTACCAAATAAGACTATTCAGGGAAATGTTTTGTATGCCACTACCCTAGGCCATGGAAGGAAAAAAGACAGACAATGGTTTTTTTTCTTGACAATTTCTCTCCCAGGAAATGTTTCCTAGAGGATGGAGTTTAGGATTGGTACACGGCTATTTCCAGCTATGCCACTGGCCTGCTGGGGACCTTGAGCAATTCACTTCACCTCCCTGTGCCTTGGTTTCCCCATATGTAAAATGGGAATGATGGTGCTGACCTTGGTAAAGTTATTGGAAACCTACTAATGAAAAGTGCTATATAAAAGCTAGGTATTTGTTAATATTTATTATGGAAATGTCCTATAGAATTTTAAAAGGGATCAGTTTGATGGAAGAAATGAGACTATAGAAATTACTTTGTTAGTAAATTATATCCCTATGTAACTAAGAACTCTTATAGAATTTAACAGGGAATTATATTCCTGCTATAGAATTCTTGATGTTGGTTTATAATGAAATCCAAAGGTTACCATTCGCTGTGGGCTTTCTCCATTGGGAGAAATGATGCCACTTATGATTTCTGTGATGGGAACACATGTCCATTGGGAGCTAGACTGAGACCCACCAATCTCATTCCATATAGCAACCTGCAAATGGTAATGATTCTTGTTCACTCAGAGAGATGGGATTGTGAATCATAAAAGAATCGTAGAAGAACAGAGTTGGAAGTGACCTCAAGAGGTTATCTAGTCCAACCCCCTGCTCAAAGCAGGACCAAACTCAATTAAATCATCCCAGCCAGGGCTTTGTCCAGCGGGGCTTGAAAAACCTCTAAGGATGGAGATTCCACTGCCTCCCTAGATAACCCATTCCAGTGCTTCACCACCTTCCTAGTGAAAGTTTTTTCCTAATATCCAATCTAAACCTTCCCAACTGCAACTTGAGATCATTACTCCTTGTTCTGTCACCTGGTACCACTGAGAACAGCCAAGCTCCATCCTCTTTGGAACCCCCCTTCAGATAGCTGAAAGCAGCTATCAGATCAATTCATGGTGGGCTGGCAACAAGGGAGATGAGGGTAGGTACAGTAGGGGAGTGAGCGCTAAAGAGAAGACTGGAGATATGGAAAGAAAAGAGGAGAAAAGAAGAGGGTGGCGAAGTAGGAGGGGAAGGAAAGGTGGGGGGGGGGGGGGGGAAGAGAAGCAGAGAAGGTGAATGGAGAATAGAAGGGAAAGGCTTCCATAGAAGAGAGGAGGGAAGGAAGCAAGGAGAAAGAGACAGGATGAGAAAGCAGGTAAGGGGAAAGGGAAGGCAACAGGAAAAGGAAGCAATTCCCTTCATTGGTCTGGTCTCACTCTGGCTCCCAGCCTGGAGAGGGGGCCAGCCCCCCACATCTCCAGAAGGGGGTGAGAGCCGTGAAACTGACAAAACGGCCAATGCAAAGAATGCAGCGTCTACGCCGGGGTGGGTAAAGCATTTTGGCCCGAGGGCCACATTGGGGTTCAAAATTGTGTGTCCGGCCAGGTGGGGAAGGCTGTACAAACGGCCTAGTCCCGCCCCCTATCTGACCTCTTCCAACCCCCTGACTGCCCCCCTCAGAACCTCCAACCCATCCATCCCCCCCTTGTCCCCGATCACCCCCTCTGGAGACCCTGCACTCTAACTAGCCCCCCCCCGAACCTCTCCCACTAAGCCCCCTTGCTCTTTGTTCCCTGACTGCCCCCTCCTGAGACCCTCCCTAGTCACCACCCCCCGGGACCCTACTACTTAAGCCCCTCCCTCCCATTCTTGCTTACCGTGCTCAGCCGGGCACGGCCGCATATTGCCCGTGGGCCGTAGTTTGCCCACCCCTGGTCTACGCAGACACTGTGTTGCCCTAACTTACACTGACATAAGCCGTACACCTTTCATGTAAAGTACGACCCCGTGGGCTGGACCCGGCCCGCTGGATTGCTACCCCTGTGGTGCCGCAGGCCCCGCATCACTCCCAGAAGCAGACGGAGCCCTGTCCCTGAAGCCCCAGCATGGGGGGGGGGAGGGCTCCTTGTGCTGCCCTCACCTGCAGGTACCATTCCCTGCAACTCCCATTGGCTGGGAACAGGGAACTGCAGCCAATGGGATCTGCAGGGGGAAGAATTGGAGCAGGACCTGCCGTGCCACGGGGGCAGACATCCCTGCCCTAGCCCCAGTGCGCGCTGCTGCCACCCCAGAGCTGCTCCGGGTAAGCGGCACGGGGCCAGAGCCGGCACCCCAAACTCCAACTCCCTGCTCTGAGCCCTGTGCCGCACCCTGTCTGCACCCTACCGCAACCGTCCTGCATCCCAACCCCCCGCCCTCAGCCCCTCCCCCACTCCTACCTGCTCCCCTGCCCTGAGCTGCTTCCTGCATTCTGCACAATGGTGGAGAAGGGAGAAATGTAATTTTATGATTTGAATATTAAAACATTTAGTTTTTTAGTATTAAATTTACTACACATTCAACTACTGCAAGACAAATGATGGAGTATAAAGGAAATTTGGAAATCCCGTTACGCAAAGAACTTGAATTATGGTCATACATAGTGGTTCCAAATGAAATTGAGGATACATTGTGCTAGGTACTGTACAGCCCAGACACAGTCTCTGCCCCAATGACATTGCATTCCAAACAGGCAAAATCAGTATTGTCATGTCCCCATTTTGCAGATGGGAGGACTGAGGCACGAGGCAATTAAATGACTTGGCCAAGATCAGGAAAAGAAGTGTAGGGCAGAGCTGGGAATTGAACCAAGATCTCCAGAATCCCTGACTTAACAACAAGACCAGATTTCTTCTCTCTGTGGACCTCTGTGTTCTCATCTTTTGAATATTTCCTCTGAAAACATCTGCATACACTGTACCTGTCTTTAATTATGCACATCCCAGTGGGGGGTTGTTTTCTTTTTAAAGTTGAGTCTGATCAGTGACTGGTCCTCCCCAGACTTAGGATGATGATGCTACTTGGCAGTTATGTAGTCATTTCAAACTTCAAAGCAGATTGTTAACAGTAACCAATTAATCCTCACAACACCCTTGTCAGTATGTTTACCCTGTTAAACAGAGAAACTGCGATAGACATTCAAGGACTTCAGTGACTTAGCCCTGGTCTCCACCACACCGTTAGATCAATGCAAGGCAGCTTACATTGACCTAACTATCACGGTGTCTACCTTTCAGTTTTTGCTATTGTCCCACTACACTGACTTAACTCCACCTCCAAGAGCAGCCTAGAGTCAGAGTTGATGGCCTGAGGTTCATGTAGTGTCAGTGTAGACCCTACGTTGCTTATGTCGACTGTTAGTGGCTTTCAGGAGACTTCCCACAATGTGCCATGCTGATGGTACAATTGATACAAGCATTCCTCGGTGAGGATGTGCACTCCCAGAAGTGAAGTGTACAGCCACCCAGGCGACTGAAGTACTGCGGCGCCTGCCTGCTAACGTAAGTCCAGTTGACTGAACTTTGTAGTGTAGACATGGCCTCAGTCAGAGGCTATAGCTCTAACACGGTAGAATGGGTGATATTCTGTGGCCTGCAATATGTGGGAGGTCAGCCTCCATGATGCTGGTGGCCCCTTTTTGCCTTAAAGGCTTTGAGTCTGAGGCTATGTCTATACTACCTGCCGGATCGGCAGGCAGCGATCAATCCAGCGGGGGCTGATTGGTCGCGTCTAGTCTAGACGCAATCAATCAACACCTGAGCACTTTCCCCTGGACTCCTGCACTCCACCCCCGCGAGAGGCGCAGGTGGAGTCGACGGGGGAGCGGCAGAAGTGGACTCACTGCAGTGAGAGAGAGTCCTGTGGCACCTTAAAGACTAACTATAAAGTTTTGAAGCATAAGCTTTCGTGGACTAATACCCACTTCGTCGGATCTGACGAAGTGGGTATTAGCCCACGAAAGCTTATACCTCAAAACTTTATAGTTAGTCCTGTGGCACCTTAAAGACTCTTTGTTACCTCTGCTATTCCAGACTAACACGGCTTCCTCTCTGATTCTTCACTGCAGTGAAGACACCACGGTGAATTGATCCAAGTACGTCAACTTCAGGTAGGTTATTCACATAGATGAAGTTGTGTAACTTGGCCTAAAACCCCCCCCCCCAGTGTAGACCAAGTCTCAGGGCAGATCTACACTTAACACGCTGCACCACTGTAGCACTTCTGTGAAGATGCTACTATGCTGACAGAAGAGCTTCTTCCCTCAGTGTAGTTAATCCACCTCCGCAAGAGGCGGTACCTAGGTTGAGGAGAAAAACCTTCCTGTCCGCATAGTGCTGTCTACACCGGGGTTAGGTTGGTGTAACTCCGTCGCTCAGGGCAGTGGATTTTTCACGCTCCTGAGAGATGTAATTATACCAATCTACAGTTGTAGTGTAGACCTGGCCTAAGTGAAGGCCAAAACATCCAATCCTGCCAAAAGACCAGCACCTCAATGTGTAGTTAGCAGCTAAAATTAAAGTAACCAGTTTGCAGAGGTGCTGAGCACTTCTTGATTTCAATGGGAGTTAGTTAGGCTTCTTATTTAAGTGTGTGACTTCAGGCTTCCACCTTTGAGAATGTTGACCACAGTGACTTGTCCAAGGCCACAGAGAGAGTTATGCTGAAATCTGGAATTCAAATTTCAAGTGCCTATGTCCTAGTTGCATGCCGAGACCGTAGTCCACGTTTGTCTGACTAAGCCCAAGTTTGTCGATCTTCACACCATGTTTGCAAGGCTTAGTCATTCGTTCATTCAAGCTATTATCCTCCATTTTGGCAGGACCTGTTGGTTTTGAGCAAGACACCCTGAAATGGGAATACTGGTAGAACCAATCATCTCTCTCGGAGAGATTAAAACCTTTAGAGTGTGACTGCTGCATATACCTTGTAACTGATCTCAATCTCCAACCACTTACATTTTAAAAAATGCTTCCAATGCATTAGAATACCAATATAATGAATGAAAACATCAATTAACAAATGGCATTTACTGTCTATGAGTGATAACAAATTTACTACCTATATCCACAGGTCCCTAAGTGCTTAACAGACTGTATATGCATGGATCTCTTTGCAATAATCCAGCCCAGTGATTGTTAATGATTTTACTCCAGCAGTTATACATGTATAATAATCATGCAAATATCCAAACTCCCTCATTAGCCTTAATGCAACCTGAGAGTAATCAGCACCTCCAGGAAGGGGCATTAGCTTATTACTTAACCAGAAGAACAACCATCACTTCATGCAGCCACTAGCTGTCCTGGGAAGTCTCCCATCCAACTACCATTCTTCTCTATTCCTGGTTAGGTTAGCAGGGCTGAATGATCCACAGCTGCAAACCTGGATTCTCTTCAGTGTAACAGAACCCTGTCATGTAACAGTAAACAGTTGGCATATTTGAAATGTCTCACCACTGGTCCTGAATAAACAGCGCTGTTTGTTTTAATGGGAAATCTGAGCCTGAGCTGACCTGTGTATTGAATAGGAAAGACTTGCCGTTTAGAAACGGAGGCTGTCATAGAGCTTGTCAAAGTGTCAACTACTTACAAAAGCATAATGTGGCGGCATAAATCCCCCTTTTCCTCCGTTTTAAATACGCCCACTCAATAAAAGCAAACCGCAGGTAATCTGTAATGTGATGCTAATCTTAGTGTTTTAAGAGAACTGGGTTGCAAAACCGGAAATTTGAAGGACTTTCAGCAGCAGTGTGAACATCTTGATTCAATACACATTATTTTTTTTATTTTCTGTCCGGAGTCTTCTCTGTGAATCCAATGACATTTAATTAGAAACATAAATGGTTTTGCCTCCTGAATGACCAACACCACTCCCAGGGGTTACCAAGTCTTCCTTTGAGGTCTCCCCTCCAAATTTTGATCAAACTTGAATGTGCTTCGCTTCTGTGAGCCCACAGAAATGAGAGAGTGTAGTGCAAAACCATGTCTTTCACCAACAAAAGTTGATTCAGTAAAAGGTACTATCTCACCCCCCTTGGCTCTAAAGTAGATACAGGAGATGAGCTCTCCAAGGCCACGTCTATTGGGGATCGATTTATTGTGTCTAGTGTAGACGCGATAAATCCATCCCTGAGCGCTCTCCCCATCGACTTCGGAACTCCACCACCACGAGAGGAGGAAGTCGAGTTGATGGGGGAGTGGCAGAAGTGGGATTCACCACCGTGAGGATGCCGAGGTAATTTGACGTAAAATACGGCGACTCTCTCCTCCCCCATTGTAAACTTGGCTTAAATGAGTTGTCCTGACACTAGTAGCCGGAATAGAAATTACTGAAATGAGACTCGTTCCATTTGTTTTGGTCTGTTTATATTTTAAACAAAATACCCTTTTTAATTTTCAAAGGGAAGAGATGTGAATTCCAGTGGAAATATGTCTCATTCCGGAGTATTTTTGCGAACACAAGGAGCAGTACAGAATCCCCTACATTCTGGTTCTTGAGTTTGTTCCTCCTTTAAGCCCAGTCATATGTCTGTGTCCAATATCCCACTATCTAATCAGTGGTTGGCCTCTAGGTCCGACCGATCTTGGGTATGTTTCCATTATTTCCTTTGGCATTCTATTATCTGTTTTTATTTTGCAGTGTCCCCAAGAAAATAAACATTCATAACAACAGTTAGTTGTTTTTACACAATGTGCTTGTTTTTGTTTTTTAAATATGTTGCATTTAGACTAAAATGAGGGGCTAATTGCCAAGAATTCTTCATGAGTATACATTTGGACTTTTTAAAATGAATTTCACTTTAAATGGGTTCATACCCTTTTGCGTGTGCGAATATTTTACCATTTCAGCCCCAAAATGTGTTTGGTCCCAGTAAGATGACAAAATATTGCAAAATATTCACAAAGTGAATTTTATGGCTCCAGTCCAGCCAAAATTTATATGCATTGAACTAATGGGACTACTCACATACATAAAGTTATACACAATTCGAGCTGATCAACTAATGGCACTTTTTAGAAAACGGAACTTTTCATGAATAATTGTCGACACCTTCAAAATGTTCCTCTTTTTTGCATCATTATAATCATTTTTTAATTTGATTCTTTTAAAAATCAAAATCATTTAAAATCATTCTTCCTAGAAAAAAAACATGTTTTACTTGTTTCTTTATTGGTAAATGGAAAATGCTCAATTTTTTGAAACTGCGTATATAATTTCAATTTAGAAAATATCGATAGAAATGTCCTGAAATTTTCAAGGAAAGTGAATAAATTTTGAACCCTTTGATGGGGAAAGAGTTGAGAAATTTCAAAATTTCCTGCAAAACCTTCCCCCGCTATTTTCTACTCATGCTTATAATTTTTTTCTGGATCAAATCTCAATTTCATAGTCCGGAATATTCAGACTAGAAACCTGATTCGATGAAGTTATCCACACTCATGTTTTGTACCATTGTTGATGAGAAGATCAGAGTTTCCTTAGATGTGTCATGGCTGTTCAGAATTAGTTAGTAGTTAATTCTTGGTCTGCAAATGGTTGGGATGGGATTCATTCTGCATATTCAGAATTTAAACTCTCTTCATTGCAGTTCTAGTAGTAAAAAGGTGGTGACATAGTTTATTTTCATCAATTTAACAGGAGTCTGCGGTAGTGGCATACTTACCTTTATTCGGGTATAATTACAGCTGCACTTCAGCGTTGTATACTTTAACTATATTGATTTCTAAACCAATACAGTGATATCAGTATATAAATTATGCATAGACCAGGCCAAAGAGTTATGCTTATCCAAACTCAGAAACTGGTCACGTGATCTATCTACTCAATAAATCTGAATATTCCGAATGAATAACATGCTAACAAGTTATAGACCACAACCATTCACTAATAAGTGAGTAATTCTGAAGAACCATTACATATTAGAACTGTCATCTGCTCATGGCCAAAGGGCATACAGAACAGTGGGTGAAAGCCATTTAATAAGTTTCTTACAAATTATTTATCTAAAACCCGTTGGATATTCTGGGCTCAGTCCTGCAAGGTGCTTACTACTCCAGCTCTGAGCGAGGCTCTTCTCTCCAGAGCTCATGGGATTAGGACTACCAGGAGTGCTTGGCAGCTGCAGAAGAGAACTGTGTTTGAGCAGCATGGTGCCTTTGGCCCAAAATGCCAGATGTAGTTTACTGTGAATATTCCAAATCCGCTCAGCTTCAATAGCAAATTAAGTTCATGGCTGGTGAAATCACATGCTATATCCACAGGATTATAGAATCATAGAATATCAGGATGGGAAGGGACCTCAGGATGTCCTCTAGTCCAACCCACTGCTTAAAGCAGGACCAACCCCAACTAAATCATCCCAGAAAGGGTTTTTTGCTTAAAGCAGGTATTTGCTTTAATTGCAAAAACAAATCTTCTCTACAAATTCTATTTTAATATTAGATGTTTGAGGGAAAAAACCTATTGGGCCACCTTGTGATTCCCACCCCCAACCCCTTCATGTGACCTTTGTCCTCAAAACGATTATCTACCAAATCCTACAGGTTCGTCCTCATGGCTTGTGTGTCCTTCCGCAGAAATCCCTTCTAATCTTTACTTCACTGGTGATGAGATCAATCATGTGTAACACACGTGATGAAGATCAGCAGCCTCCCCTCCCCCCTCCCACCGGGATTCAAGTAGATGATTATGCTGAAACTAGTCTTCTTGTTTTCATTGCACTTGTCAATGCCTTTTTCTCTTTCTTGAACTGCCGCTGGCTTCCATGCCAACCTCCCTCTGACTGTGGCTAATACCATTAAGCAATGTACAAAGTACCCCACGTAATTACTTTTGTTAGGAGTCTCTCTTGAATGCATGGAAAATGTTTCGAAAAACAGGGCTTTTATGCTGGGAAATTGTAGCTGTCTTCTTTCATGGTGTCATTGAAAACAGAAACCCATCTTTGTCATTTGCGACTGAAAGGGCTGCTTTATAATTTGCTAATGGGATTTGTTTTCAATCTCTCGTTTTAGCAGAGACTTTCATGAAGCCACTGCTCCAAAGCCCTGTTGGATGATGTGACAGTAAGCCGACAGGCAGCGGGGAAACAAAAGTTTTATCTGCTAGTTGAGGGAGGACTTGGACTATGTGAGAAGTTTCATTGCATACAGTGAGTGTGAAAAGCCTGAACTCCAATCAATAAAAATATGAAGTGTTTGCATCCTTCCTCTGGGACCAGCAAATGTGAAAGAGTTGCTATAAATGCCTGTAGTTACATTATTCTTTCTGCAACACGAAGCCACAGATTTTGCATTGAAAATCTGCATGAAGGGTAGGGCTGCAGGTTTGTTATGATGTGGGGTGGGATGGGGGTGGGAAATCACAGATGGGGATCAAGAAGAGGCTGGAGAGCCATCTGCCTTGGACGATTTAGACACAACAAATCTTGCATTTTGGTCAGTGGTTAGCGTAGATGGCCTTTTGTGTTCTCTAGGGTTCTATGATTTCCCTGTTTGCCCCTGACTTTTATTTTTTTTCCCGTGCTCAGACTTTCCCTGCAGTGACAGCTCCCGTCCCACAGGGCGGGGCCCTGCTCGGATCTTTGCAACCTTGTGGAGCGGGTTGCAGCAACGGTTCAGGTTGGACCCACCTGATCCTTTTGTTGTGATGGGGGAGGGGCAAACAGTAGCCATGCTGTGACCCTGCATGCCAGCTCACAATGCCCAGAGCAGGGCGCTGGACCCAGACCCATGGGACAGAGCTGCCAGTGTGGGCTGGTTTTTTTCCAGTCTAGACGTGATAAATCGAGGACTCTTCTGTTGACTCTGGTAGCCCACCAGGGCAAGAGGCTCAGGCAGAGTCCACGGGAGAGCATCAGCTGTCGACTTAGTGCCGTGAAGACACCATGGTAAGTAGATCTAAGTACGTCAACTTCCACTATGTTATTCACGTAGCGGAAGACGCGTAACTTAGATCGATCTCCCCTCCACCCCAGTGTAGACCAGGCCTTTGTGATCCAAACCTCTTGAGCTCATCCCATCCATATGAGTGAGTGTGCCCCCCCCCCCCAAGCTGTATTGTATGACTGTACATTTTTAGGTTCTCACAGGGGCATTTGTGAGCTACCTTCCCTGCTGCCATTTTGGAAAAGGCATGAAAAAAGATGAAGGAAACTCTACAGAAGAAGGGTGGTTTTTGGTGGGTTTTCAAAAATGTTCCCAACTTCTGCCTTTTCTGGATACTTTAAACCTTTGCTATCTCTTGCTCCAGGTTGGTGGAGAGTTCATATGAAGTGCCCTATACTTGTAGAACACTATTATTTCCTTGGACGTAGATCAGGAGTTCTCGTTCTCAAGCTAGTGGAGAAAAAGAAGGGCCGGAAAGGTTAGTTAGAAATAAACACCACTGTCTTTCTGTGCGCGCGGCAGGACTGGCTTCCAGA
This sequence comes from Sternotherus odoratus, assembly GCA_032164245.1. Classification (NCBI taxonomy): domain Eukaryota; kingdom Metazoa; phylum Chordata; order Testudines; family Kinosternidae; genus Sternotherus; species Sternotherus odoratus. Next base: position 101,189,003 of record JAVMKO010000005.1, read on the forward strand.
ACGGCGTTCATGACTTGGGCTTTCATCTTCAGTTCGTCTTGATCTTTTACTTAGCTTTAGGTGGCAATTTTTGTCTTCCTCCTCCTCTGCCCTGACACACGTTTCACACTGTGTCTTAAATGAGCTGCGATGGAGCAGGAGAGAGGTCAAGGCTCAGCCCTTCAGCGGGGGTGGGGGGAGGGGATAATTAAGTGCCGAAAGGACGCTGCAGGAGGATACACTGGAAGCGAGGGCAAGGGCATAAATAACACAATGTGGGTGGTTTGAGAAACGCTGCTTCTGGGTGCTGCTTCTAGCAGTCAAAGCCGTTTAACTCCGTGAGTTCCTTAATACCTTTATGCACCGTTGCTCTAGTGAAAGGTACTATAAAGCTCCAGCAACATTGCTTCCAAGCCTCCAGTTTTCTCTGCCTGCCTTTAGCTGGATAGTGCATGGACAGCCATTAAGTTTCACAGGGGCGGATAATTTAGGTGGAGGGTGGGGGCGCGAAAGCACCATGCATTTAATTCCATGCATACTCCTCTGGTGATGGAAAGGCAATAAAATGCTTTAAAATATAGAATGGCTTCTGCCTTTACTGTCTGGCCTCATAGCAGAAGAAGTAAAGACACGATCCCTTTTCTCTATAGATCAGGGGTTGGCGACCTTTCAGAAATAGTGTGCTGAGTCTTCATTTATTCACTCTCATTTAAGGTTTTGCATGCCAGTAATACATCCTCACGTTTTTAGAAGGTCTCTTTCTATAAGTCTGTAATATAAAACTAAACTAGTGTTGCATGTAAAGTAAATAAGGTTTTTAAAATGCTTAAGAAGCTTCATTTAAAATTTAAATGTGGAGACACACCTCTTCCCCCCCCCCCCCCCCCCGGTAGCCAGGACCCTGGGCCTTGTGAATGCCACTAAAAATCAGCTTGTGTGCCGCCTTCAGTATGCATACCATAGTTTGCCTACCTCTGCTATAGATAATAGTACAGAATATTAAAAATGATACCACGGTGGGCACCATGCAGCTGTAGGTTGATGCGGTGAGGTTCAACAGGTGCAATGTTGAGACCACTTTTTCCATGGAATCACCAAATATACTACAGGGAGAATAGTCAGATTGTAAGACCCTGAATATTAACCCTGTGTGGCTGTAAGATAGGGTGGCCAGACAGCAAGTGTGAAAAATCCAGACCGGAGAAGGGGGTTAATAGGCACCTATATAAGATAAAGCCCCAAATATCGGGACTGTCCCTATAAAATCCGGACATCTGGTCACCCTGCTGTAAGAGCACATGCTGGATCAACACTTTCGTATTTGGCAGGAGAGTGGGATTTTTGTTACCTGTTGCATGGAGATTGGGAAACAGAAGTCTTGAATTGACTAGTGGCTATCGGGGATCTTGGGGTAGAAGTACTAGCAGAGAATTCTGAATGAACCCTCTTCTTTAAAGGTATGGGTATGTGCCTTGCCTGGTGACAAAGCCCTGGCTGGGATGATTTAGTTGGGGATTGGTCCTGCTTTGAGCAGGGGGTTGGACTAGATGACCTCCTGAGAGATCCCTTCTGCCTCAGGTTCAGAGCCTTTTTGGTTGCGATCGTTCCTGTTCTCTTGTATATTTCTCTTGCCAAATATTTTGCTGGCATCCTATTAAACTCTTGCAGTCTTCCTTCGCGGTTCTTGTGTGCCTGTTTCTGATGCACAGAATCTCCCTTTGCTAACCAGCCTCTTTGATTTTACTGAGCTCTAGCAATTTCACATCACGAGCCAATCTTTCTGACATCACAGATTATCACCCCGATAGCACAGTGAACTCACAATCAGCAGAATGCGGTGGGGGAAAGATGTGCAGAAAAAAAATTACTTGGCATTTAATAGGATTTTAATAAAATATGAAACTTGGAAAATATTTTCCTTCCCAGTGTTTGACTGCATTTTAACCCTAGGTAGAATTAGCACGGCTGTTTTTTTGTTTTGTTTTGTTTTTTTGTGGGGGAAGGTTGGCTTCTGGTTATTTTATTTTTTTTAAGCACTGCAAAAGAAGGTTACAAGCATAACTAAGACTGTGAAATTCAGAACTGATTGATAGCACTTGAATTCTAGAATTAAGGATGATTTGGCAGTTGCTGTGCTGTTACTGGCTTTTGGTTTCTTTGGGATTTTTTTTTTACTCACACACACACTTGCTTTGAAATGAAAAGGTTTGAGTCTGTTCAAATTAACTGTAAACTTGAAAAAAAATAGAAGAAGAAGAAATCCTCTCTTGGACTGTGAGAGGTTCCTAACCAGGAGGAGACCTGTTTGCTTGAATTATGCTTTTCAGTCTTGTTTCTTGACTTTTTACCCATGCTAGAGTATGTAGACATTGCCATGAATGGAGATTGCAAAGCATGTAGAATGTTTTGGAAAGATTACAACTTCCGAAGCTTCTGCGCTTCCCCTATGGCCATTGGAAAGAGATTCAGCTGGACTTGTGTTCTTTTCTCCTTCTGATGTATGGACATGGCTCTTAACAGACCAAATTCTCCTCAGAGTGCTCCCCTGAGATGTCAGTGAATGAGAGTTCTTAAGCAGAGGCTTGCGTTAAGAATAAGGATGCCTAAGTTCCATTCACAGTCCTACATCCAACAGGGGGCAAGTTACTTAGCACCTAATACAAAGCCCAGTGAACTTAATGGGAGTCTAATTTCATATCCTTTTGTGCCTCAGCTTTCCCATCAGTAAAATGGGGAAAATAGTAGTAGTAATATTTGTATTGCAACAGTGCCTACCAAGGCTGCATTCCTATTGCACAAATTCAGTGGTCGCTAATAAATGGGCCCTCTACAATTTATAGTGCTGGGTCCTTTGCAGCTAGTTCCTGTGTGTGTCGCTAGACTTCCATTGAGCTACTATGGCCATGGACAAACAGAGAAAAAGCCCCTGCCCCAAAGAGCTTGCAATCTAAACGGGCAAAGGGTGGGAGGGGAAGGAGGCCCCAAAAGGTGGCAGAGTCAGAAATGGAGTTCAGGTCTCCTGACTCCCAGTCTAGTACCCTATCCACTAGACAACTCCGCCTCCTTAATATATATGTTACAGGTGCAGTAGGGGCATCAGCCATTTATCACGACCCCTTTATTTTATTTTTAATGGGCCTTTCAGTCCATGTGCTCATGCTGCTGTCTAAGCCTATTTGAATGAGTGTCGAGAGTAACCTCTCCTCTGACTGCAGTAATTCCACCAGACAGGCTGCAAGAGGAGATGCATAACCTATATACAGCAAAGAGAAACAATGAAAGGATCTGCCACAACAATATGAAAGCTGTCTCTGGAATCCCATAATTGTTATTGCATAATTAACAACACTTGCCGACACATTCTCCCTTCTGACTGTCTTTAACTTGGAGCATCTGGATGGGGGTTGCACAGAGCCCGGTTCTGGTCTCCCAGTACAACAGAGTTCTGATTAATTAATCATTATTTGTGCTTGAATAATACATCAAAGATCAACTTGAATGCTCGGTGCAAAACAGAAGGGGAATGTTGCTCTTCTTACTGAAAGGACGCAGTCCCCAAATGGTGAGTGAGTTGTAAAGGTAAAGAAGTTCTTTGCCTACCCATCTCTCTCTTGCTGGCTGTTTGCACAAAGAGGTTCCTGTGCGGTAGGTTTGGTGATAGTCATTTCCACACCAGCAGGCTGTTAAATCACTGAGGATTGTGACCCTTTAATGCAACAAAGCGAGAGGCAGACACAGTTGCGAGTAATAAACCTTTGAGTCAACAATTAGCTCTATTAAAAAATACGAAATGGTTGTAAAACACAACCTTAGGTAGCAACGACACATGCTTCTCTGTGGTTTTGCAATACATCAGCTGTTCTTTGGAGACCAGAAAACACAGGCAATTCTCTCACTATAAACCAGGGTTTCACAAGACTTAGGAGCTGTATCTGCAGGTGCTCAGTGAGAGGGCAGCCAGATTTTAGGTGCTGTCATCTGAGCACCAACTTAAGGTCGGGATTTCCCAAAGTGTACATCGTTCAGCAGCTCCTGTTTATACACTCACACGCTTACACTCCCTTTCAAAAGAACTCATCACATTGGGTGCTCGACTCCTTAAAATCTGGTCACCTTGGCTCAAGTTTACGGTAACACTGAGTGCTGCTGAAAGTCCCATTGGTAGCATAGGGCAGTATCCCTTTAAATAATTTGTGATCCCGCGAGGGGCGATGACTGTGCTCACCACTTAGAGCAGCAGTAATTATGGAGAGAGGCCTCACACGTTTGTGATTATTTAGTAAATATGGTTTTTTGGGATCCAACCGTGCCCATGTGGCTTCTTCATCTGTTTTTTGTATGCAATACCATCTTTGGTGGCTAAAGGAGAGCTGAACTCTTGAAAATTCTGGTCACTGTGACCAGCTAGGTGTGGGAGCCCATTTGCAGAGGTTGTAAGGTCGTGTCCATGTATCCAAATCCCCAATCTTGAAGGGCCCTGAGTGCCCTCCACTCCGTAGAGCTCTCACCCCACAGAGGATGGAGGCCTTCTAGAAATACCAATCCAGTACAGCAGCTACTCCCTTGATATCATTTGCAGTGTCTGTGCACTCATTGCAAAGGCTCTGCGTTGAAGGCCGGCTGGTGGAGCCTGCACGAACAGGACTGCCTGGCGAGATCTAGCCAGGTTCCTCTATGGCAGTGATCCCCCAACCCCCGGTCCGCGGACCGGTACCGGTCCGTGGAGTAATTGGTACCGGGCCGCGGCCGCCTTCCCCTCCGCATCGGTCGCCTTCCCTTCCTGGGCGCCTGCATGCGTTCCCTTCCGCATTCCCTTTCCGAATCGTCTTCCACATGGTCTTAAGTTCCGTTTCCGGCGGCTTTTTGGCGGACACACAAGGCTACGCCGCGGCGAATTCCTAAATATACTGTTTTTTAGGAATATTACTTATATTCGGCGGCTTTTTGGCGGACATGCAAGGGTCCGCCGAGCCGAGAAAAAAAATTAAAACGACCACCCGGGCCGCAAGCACTGACCGGTCCGCGTTGACCGGGCCGCGGCGGTAAAAAGGTTGGGGTCCACTGCTCTATGGCGCTATCGCTAGATCAGTCCAGTTGAGGCTCTTGTAAAGGCTTTTTCCTTTCTCTCTTCTTTTCTTCTCTCTTCTTTCTCGCATATCCATTTTCAAACCTAGCAGCATCTCCCGTTTGCGGAGCAGGCCAGTGGGAAAAGGTCATTTTATTTCTCTGACCTTTTGCAGTTTAGTAAACATGGGCCGCTGAAGGTCCTCACGCAGGCTTGTCAGTTACAATGGAATCCTGGTTCAAGTAATGACATACATACAGAGCACATACAACCTTATCTCCAATGCTGTACACCAGACAGGACAGCGCTACTGACTTCCTCCCACAGATAAAGAACATGGCTCATTTTCCTTCAAAGAATTTGTCTATATATATGTATAGAGAGAGGGGAGGGGGGAGGGGGCGAGCTTGGCAGAATTTGATTATTTTTTTTTGTAATTTTTCTAACTTAGTCTATAAGTAAATGTTGATTATTGAAGGAAATATTTGTTGGTTTCTGTGCGCATGGTGAAAGCAACATTTACTGATTAAGCATCTTGTCCTTCCAAGTGTGTGTGTGTGTGTGTGTGTGTGTGTGTGTGTAGTACCTGAAATACAAATGTCTGCCATGCTGAGACATTTCCTTGATGTACTGGTCCTGATTTGTTAAGATCTACAGTAGCGTGGCCATCAAGAGGACCGAACATTGAGGGATAACCAGAAACTGGCTAACCAGAGCCGTTAAAAAGTCAGGTTTTGGGCAGGTATTATGAGCAAAAAAGAGAGACCAGAAAATAGGCTTGGCCTCCTGTGCTAAATTTAACTCTAGTGACGATGGAAGCGAACGTCTTATAGGCTTTAAAGGGAGCTGTCATCATTTGTCATTTTGTACTGTGGGCACATGGTCCAGATGCATTGTAAGATAGTCCCTGCTTAGAAGTACTTACTCACTAAATATGCAAGGACTGGGAGGGAAACTGAGGCCCGGAGCTGGGAAGTGACCTTCCCAAGGTCATACAGAAAAGCAGTGGTAGAGTGGAGACTTGAACTCCACTTTCCTGAGTCAAAGCCCCAGTCCCTCTCCATTGGCCCATGCTTCCTCTTAGATACACAGCTTCATGTGGGCCTCTTTCTTTTCTTAGCTCACCTCACGATCCAGGGAAACAAGGGATGTAACGGGACAAAGCAGGAAAAGAACGGGGTTGGCTTTACCGTCAAATAAATGAATCTTCTAGGACAGCAAAATGCTAGGAGCAGCAAAGAACCACATGTTCCGTGACGCTGGTTTTTTGGGGGGCTCTGGGTTGGGAAGGGGAAGACATGCTGGTATTCTCAGGACAGCAGAATCGCTAAAGCAGCCCTGCTGTTGGCTTCTGAAATAAAGGGAAAAATAAGAAAGATTCCAGGTGCTGTAATTTTGCTAACATTAGCCAAAAGAAATCGAATTAGCCATCTGTGCTCAACCCACAATTATTTTGCAGCATCTTCCCTGTGAACATTCAGGTAACTCCTCCTGGGATAAGACCAGAAACATGCAGACCTCAGGTCTTAACAACTTGCAACTTAGCCGTGAGTCCAAGAAGTCCCATTTTCAGGCAATCCAATGTAGCCTGGCAAAGACTTTTTTAGGTCATTTTGTCCCTTTGATTTTAAATGACCTAAATGGTAGAGCTTCCATCACCTTAGGATCTCCCAGTGAGGGAAATATCACTTGATATTTAACCTAAATTTCCCGTGGCTCAGTTTTCTCTCATGATGGGAGACTGAATCGAGGGTCAACATGGATGAGTGAGTGACTGGGAAGAGTGTCTCTCTCCCCTTGCCTTCAAAAAACCCCCAAAACATTCCGCCTTTCTGCCCGAGGCTCCGCCCCTTCGGGGGACCAAAGCCATCCCCAACCCAGCCCCTTACTGGTAAGTCCCTATTTCTGCTTTCACCCCTGGTCAGTTACATGCAGGTTCTTTCCCCCTACTCTCCACTGAGGACTTTGGGATTCCATATAGTAGTTTCACAGTTGTCATCTCACATAATTAAATGTTGAGTAAAACAAAAAGTCAATAAAAACAAATTGCTACTGAGGTCCTGGCTGATCAAGCACAAACACTTGGAGAAAATTAATATGGCAAGAGTGAGCTTGGGAAACAGAGAGGAATCATTTCAGTAATTAAAAAAAAATAAAATAAGCCCACGTCTGATCTGTTCGCTCCAGTAACGTTGCATGTCTAAGCTGAGCGAATATTGCTTAATGCAATGCTCTCTCTGCAGCTGGCGATGGGCACTTCAGGCTTCTTTAAATAATCTTAACATTTCTGCAGTGCTCCTGGGAAGTGCTGGATTGACAGCAGCGTGATCTTTTCATGCAGGGCCAAATTCTGATACCTGATGTTGAATAATAGCAGCATGCTCTACTCAGGGCTCCATTGACTTAATGGATGCTGCTCACTAGTGAGTAGAGATCAGAATCTGTGACTCAAACATCCAATGAATTTAGCAGGTCCCCCCCCCCCCCCCCCCCCCCGTGGGCCTTTCTCCACTTACTGGGGGATTTAGTGGGTCTAGTGAAATCTTGCTCTCCCGTCGACTCTGGTATGTAGCTGGAGTTGTGTAACATAGGTTGACTTCACCCCGTAGTGTAGACCTGCCCTGTGAATCATGAATTGATTCTGATTTCTGCATCTGGATTTGCTATTTTCTGGTATTTGCCAAATAGTTTGCATGAACAATTTTCAGCATATGGAATATTTGCAAGTTCCTCACTTTAACTATTCATTTTCTGTTTATTCCCTGTGAGTGATTGGTCATTTAAGTCATGGGGTGTGTTTTTTTTTCTTCTAGTGCCTGGTTGGAGGACAGAAACTTTTAAAATGAGAATGAACAGTGAAAAATTAATTTAATAGCAAAGGTCCTTGTTCTCACACAATTACCTCTTGTCTGAAAGCACGTATGGATAATGAACAACCAGGAACGTGAGCCCAGGCACACAGTGTGCCTGTGAATGAATTTTCATATCCCTTCCCCTTTTTTTGTTCTGGAATCAGGCAATTCTAACAGAATTGCAAGTGTCACCCTAGAGCTTTGAAAACTGTAGGAGTCCGGCAAGGATTAGAATTCCTGGAAAGGGATCAACCCAGTGCAATACAATAGTATAGGACTTTGGTATAGTATAGTATAGGACTTTGGTAGCTACCGTGTTTCCCCGAAAATAAGACAGTGTCTTATATTAATTTTTGCTCCCAAAATTACATTACATTATATTACAGCGAGAGGCAAAATTGGAAGTACGTCTTATTTTCGGGGGATGTCTTACTTTCGGGGAAACATGGTATTAAATACTTCACAACTATGACACCTAACAGTTTAAGATGGGAACGAAGATGGGAATATTGGGCCAGAGTCATCCTCATGGTAACCCATAAGCTTCAGTGGAGTTACGTGAGGATGGATGGGGTACTTTTGGCCCTGTTAAAACTTAAGGGGGATTTTTCAAAGGTAGAATGTAATTACCTGAGTTGGAATGTGGCCAGGAGATGCTGCACTTAGCATAACCCTTCGCTTGCAAAAAGTGCTTTGGGATTGATCTTTAATGACTATCGGTGGTCAGGATGCTGGCTTTCCATCTCCCCTAAGAGATCACTCCAGCAGTGCAGTGTTCCCTAACAGCGTGCTGGGGCATTGCTTCAGTATTCATTTAAAAGGAAGTGTGCTGTCTATTGTATCTCTAACATCACTGCCAGCTGTCCGGAAAGACTTCATTACGGGACGGTCAACCAAGTACTGGCACTGCTCAACCCTGTGTTGCTTCTGAGCTCTGGTGCGTTCACAGCCAAAGTGCAGCTGCCGATATCCTACTGCCTGGGACTGAGTTTTCATTGCCCTGCGATTGGGGGGATCATTCACACCGCTGCAATAGGGGTGTAAAACGTGTTGTGGCTGAAAACATGCTGGAGCTCAGCAGCAGTGCAGGGATGAGGGTCCAGGCCCATTGTCAAGAATCAGAGAGGTAGCCGTGTTAGTCTGGAATAGCAGAGGTAACAAAGTCCTGTGGCCAGTCCTGGCACACAGACAACCTGCCAACCTTAAACAAATTCTCACCAGCAACAGCACACTGCACCACAATAACTCCAACTCAGGAACCAATCCATGCAACAAACCTCGATGCCAACTCTGCCCACATATCTACACCAGCAACAACATCACAGGACCTAACCAGATCAACCATACCATCACTGGTTCATTCACCTGCACATCAACCAATGTCATATATGCCATTATATGCCACCAGTGTCCCTCTGCCATGTACATCGGCCAAACTGGACAGTCCCTACGAAAAAGGAAAATGCACACAAATCAGATATTAGGAATGGCAATATACACAAACCTGTAGGGGAACACTTCAACCTGCCTGGACACACAATTGCAGATTTAAAAGTCACCATACTGCAGCAAAAAAACTTCAAGTCCAGACTACAAAGGGAAACTGCAGAACTTCAATTCATTTGCAAATTCAGCACACACAATCTCGGATTGAACAAAGATCTAGAATGGCTGGCTCATTACAGACATTGTTTCTCCTCTCTCCATGTTCACACACCCCATTCAAATGCTAGAAGAATAATCCACACTCCCTGATCGGAGATAACAAGCTGGTTCAGCTTATTTGGACTAACCTTTTCATCTCCCACCTGGTTGTTGCCTACTTTCCTAGACCTGCCTCTGAACATTTCCACTGCTTGCATCCGACGAAGTGGGTATTAGCCCACGAAAGCTCATGCTTCAAAACTTTATAGTTAGTCTTTAAGGTGCCACAGGACTTTGTTACCAGGCCCATTGTGAGACTCAGTGAATTCATTATCCTTTCATTCATCCGTCAAGGACAATTGCGAGCGGTTTATTCTCACCTTGGGGAAGTTCCCATTTAATAGACGTAAGTAGGTAAAGCATAGGAGAGCTGGAACTTCTCTGGGCATAGTACTGCAAAGCACCTCTTCTGAAAGATTCCTGTGTACTGGATCAATTCATTTGCAAGCTCTCTAAGCCTGAATATAAATGTAGCACCATGATTAGCCTGCTTTGCAACTCTACAGCGCCTTGATAAAGCTGGTCTAGGCAATAAATACCTAATGAACATTGAGCCTTTTGAGGGGAGGGCGGGGCGAGGGAGCTCAAAATCCAGGTGATGCTTTCAATCAGCCAGTATAAATCCTGCCTCAGCTGTACTAATCTTTATTTGAAAGGGAGACGTTGCTAAGGATGCTATCCACTGTTGATTCTCCCTCCCCCCCCCCGCTACCCCCAGTGTTAATGACAAACGTGAATGACTTTCTCCGACCTCTTCCTGTTTAAATCCAACCTGATGATAGATTGGTGGAGACTCCGTCAATTTGCAGATACCTACAGGGTTGGCCTGTGGTATCAGCTTTTCCGGGGTTTAAAATCATGTTAGTAAAGAGATTTTTTTATTATTTGATTTAGAGGAATGATGGCTACTTGATATTGTTTAGGACAATTTTTTTTTTTGAGGCTTACAACAAAAATTGGTTCCTTTCTCAATATCGGGTTCCCTCCGTCTCGTGCAGACATAACTAAAACTTAATTTCAGCAAGTTTCAGTCTTTGCCTAAGCAGGTTCTAAGAGACTTCAACCCTCTTGGATAAAGAATCCATCTTTCTGAGATTTCAAGAGCTCAGGCCCCTCTAGTCCACCACATGATGGATGCTTTTTCTCTGCTCTTACATCTTTCCAAAGTTCTTGAACGCTGCTTTAAGAGGCAGGAAGGCTTTCTTGGGGTGCAGTTTGCATCCCCTATTTGAGATGTTAAATTGTCATGTTTCCCCACTTGTTCTCTTTATGACTTTCTTTACCTTGCGTGTAAATGTGCTTTTCTTTTTCTTTAGTGACGGTTGCTTACATTGGAGATGGAGATGGAACCACATTCTTCTGTCTGGAATTAGGCATAGCTTAGGCCAAATACATTTTAAGAGAATATTTGCAGTACATATCTGGAAAGCCCTTTATGGACTTAGCATACATGCATCATGCAAGAATCCAAATGATCTAGTTACTAGTTTTCCAGTGATCTATTACATACAATCTTTTGAGTATACAGTGTGATACCACTGTGCCCATTGACATGGGGTACCTCTAGGATCCTAGTGGGTGCACGGCTGTTTGAAAGACTGTACTCGGAGTCATCATCAATGCTTTGCTGGCAAACTGCGGAGAATCATCTAGTGGGATCTTACAGGGGTCTGTCCTCTTCTGGTTCCAGAACTAGTCAATATTTTCATTAATTACTTGAATAATGGAGTGGAGGGGTCTGCATATAAAATTTGCAGATGACACTAGGTTGGGAGGGGTTGCAAGCACTTTGGAGGACGGGATTAGACTTCAAAATAACTTTGACAAATTGGAGAAGATGAAATTCAATAAAGATAAGTGCAAAGAATTCACTTAGGAAGGAAAACATCAAATGCACAAGTACAAATTGGGGAATAACTGGCTAGGCGGCAGCACTGCCGAAAAGGATCTGGGGGTTATAGTAGCTCACAAATTGAGTACGAATCAAGCATGTAATGCAAAAAAGGAAAATATCTTTCTGGACTTTATTAAAAATAATGTCCTATTTAAGATACAAGAGGTAATTGTCCCACACTTCTCAGCGAATAATGGTGAGCACAGTTGGAGTACTGTGTGCAGTTCTGGGTGCCATACTTTAGGAAAGCTGAGGACAAACTGGAGAGTCCAGAGAGCAACAAAAATAAGTTTTAGGAAACTTGGACCTCTGAGGAACGTTTTTTTTAAAAACTGGGCCTAAATAGTCTCAAGAAAAGACGACAGAACGGGGACCTGATGACATTATTCCAATATGTTTAGGACTTTTATAAAGAGGATGGAGATCAATTGTTCCCCATGTCCACTGAAGGTAGGACAAGAAGAAATGGGCTTAATCTGCAGCCGGGGAGATTTAGGTTAGAGAAGGGGTCGGCAACTTTTCAGAAGCGTTGTGCCGAGTCTTCATTTATTCACTCTCATTTAAGGTTCCGTGTGCCAGTAATACATTTTAATGTTTTTAGAAGGTCTCTTTCTAGAAGTCTTTAAAATGTAACTAAAGTGTTGTATGTAGAGGGAATAAGGTTTTAAAAATGTTTAAAGAAACTTCATTTAAAATTAAAATGCAGAGCTCCCGGACCGGTGGCCGGGACCTGGGCACCGTGAGTGCCACTGAAAATCAGCTCGCGTGCTGTAGGCTGCCTACCCCTGGGTTAGATATTATGAAAAGCTTTCAGAGGAAAGTTCCAGAGCTTCATAGGCTTCCAAAAGAGGTTGTGGAATTCCTATCACTGGATGAATTTTTAAAAATAGGTTGGACAAACATCTGTCAGGGATGGTTTGTATTTACTTGGCCTTGCCTCGCCATAGGGGACTTGACTTGATGACTTTTCCAGATCCCTTCCATCCCTCCATTTCCATATTTCTATGGTTCCCTGGTTTCTGGTGCTTAGCCTTTTCAGAGGTAACAAAGAGTCCCGTGGCACCTTAAAGACTAACTAAAGTATTGAAGCATAAGCTTTCGTGGGCTAATACCCACTTCGTCGGATGCAAGCAGTGGAAGTGTCTGATTCTACCTCTCTGATTCTATCCTTTTCAGTTATTTAAATGTTAAGGTGCACTGATTTTGAAGAACAGGCTAGACAACCACTTGTCATGGATGGTTTCGATGTATCTAATCCTTCCTCGGCTTGCAGGGGGTGGACTAGATGGCCTCTTGGAATCCCTTAGAATCTTAGAATATCAGGGTTAGAGGAGACCTCAGGAGGTCATCTAGTCCAACCTCCTGCTCAAAGCAGGACCAACTCCAACTAAATCATCCCAGCCAGGGCTTTGTCAAGCCGGGCCTTCCAACCCTGTATTCCTATGATTCTGTAACTGGAACTTCATTAAGCATTAGCACAACTCAAGTTTAGGGGCATTTTTCTTTTAACAGACCATCTGTTATGATAGGCATCGATAAAAATGGTCATTGGCACTTCTAGTGGGTGAGACTAAAAGCTGTCCCAGTTTGTTTGATCTGTACATTTCAGTTTTCCCCAAGCGCTCCTTGGAAATCTGTCCATTGGTAACACTGACTGGGTTTATTATTTTTCCCTTCCCCCACACCAAAAGGAGAGTAGGTTAACTGCTTTATAATTGTGTATCATGTTCCCCAAGACAAGCAGAGTGATTTATGCCCCATGTTTGGTTTGCATGCTTTGCTCCATAAATCATTATCTTAGTAACCACACCCACCGCTGATGCGGTCACTGTTCATTTTCAGCCGGCTGTGTGCTAGCAGAAACGAAGATGGCAAATCTAGGCAGATAACCTTCAAGTAAAAGGAGCCAACAGCACCATCCTCCTCCCCATCGTAGATTGCTCAAAATATAAGACAACGTATTCCAGTCAAATCCACACGAATGTCATCTGGAAGGAGCAATGAGATAAAAGGCCTTGATTCTTCTAGTTATGGGAAAATTGCAAATATCTCAGTAAAGTTCTCCACTTGCCAAGACCAAATTGTACAGATTTTCATGACAACCACTAGATTATCCTCATCATTGGTATTGCTGTAGACTCTAGAGGTTTCAAGTAGCTGGAGCTCCCCTGGGCTAGGCTCTGTACAAACATATAATAAATGATAGTCCATGCCCCAAATAGCTGCCAATCAAAAGCCCTGGATCTCTCAGTGGGCGTGTCAGGGACTGCTCTAGTCTAGTCTGAGTTCCAACCGGCGAACGCTAGTGCAATTTTTTTTTTCTGTCTGAGTGAGGAAGAGAAATGCTTTCCTTCGTGTGCGTTCCCCTCAGAAATGTTGCAGATGCGTAACTCAACACCAGTGAAAGATAGGGACTCCAAACCAGGGCTGGGCTGGAGGGGTTTGCATGAATTGCTGGCCAATAGAGCAGCTTTTGGGGGGAATGTTTCATCTGCATTTTTTTTTTCTTTGCCATTTACATTGTTTCCAGATCTCTGCTCTGCACAGAGCCTGGAAAACCTAAACTGATGGCAATTGAAAGATTGCCCAGAACGGGGCAAGCCGCCGGGTTCCACTTCTGCAACATGAAGCTCAGGAGGCCCACACATCCATGCACATGCATCTACAATGAATCAGCTAAAGTTTGGGGGTGTACTCCCCAAAAGACCTTACTGAAATTCCCCCAGAATCCTCAAGCCAGCTCTGTGCAGCCTGCTGAGAGAGATGTTTTAGGGGCAGAGATGGAAAGTTGTTACAGAAGTTCACTTAAAATGCTCAGGCCAGTAGTTCTACTGGTTAGAGCTTCCACCATGATTGAGGCTGGAAACCAGTGGGCGGATGCTTGGTCAGGCGGCTCTGGCGCTGTGTCCCAGACAATAAAAGTTCTTAAAAATGATCCCCCACCAGCCTAGAACACGGTCTATTAGCATATCAGCCCGCCTCACTGAGAGAGCTGATCTTTGCCACCTGCTGAAGCTTCTGAAGGCTCTAAGGCAACCCCTTGTAGACCACATCACGGTAAAACAAAGATACGGACATTTCAGACACTCAGAATCTCGAACACAAGCTTGTCTCAGTAGGAAAAGAAAGTGAATCCCATTTCCCTTTGAAACCTAGAACAAACGCTGAATCATGTGAAATCCAAATGCAGATGCAGGCATCTGCGGTAATCTGAATCTAGCATCCTGCCGTTACAAGGAGAACCCTGGGATAACTCCTGTGCATTTACTTGCCTCCTGATGTGATGAGAAGTCCCAAGAATGTGGCTGGACTGGCTTCCCTTGAGTGAGCAGGTATCCTCCTAAGCAGGCCAGCAGCCGGATCCTGGTTTTTGCTACCCTTGTTTTGTAGGAAGGCTGGTGTGATTTCAGTGGACTCAACAGGAACGATACCTGATCTACACCAGCGTAAAGAAGCTCAGAATCAGGCTTGGTAAATATGACCTGAGCCTGGTGATTCTGCAGATCAGGGGTCTTGCACATCCATCACAAGAGTTTCCCAGAGAGAGACAGGCTGTGCCGTCTTCTGAAAACGCTGACATGAGCAGTAAGAAATGAATATTTTCCTTGCACATTGTCTCTTTCCAGTTGAATCTACCTAGACTGCACATAACATAAACAAAGCCAAGGCTGGCTTTTCGCTCTAGGGGAAAACCTGTCAGTAAGCTGCAGCCTAATGGCTTTGGGTGTCTGAGTCTGGCTCTATTTACTGTGTGACAGGGACATTTCTCCAGTCGGGCATAAACACACCTTAAAGCAGCCTCCCAATTGCTGAGACAAGCAGCTTGTCCTAGTTTATAATGTACAACCTGCAGTCAGCAGTGCCCTGGGGATTTTGATGCCACCTTCAACATCTCTCTTGAGTTGCTTGCTGGAGCCGGCACTAACATTCCCCTGCACCACATGCCCTTGGACTTGCTTTGGAGAGAGGTGGTGGAGCATTGTGCTAGTTACCCAGCGTGCTCAGGTCTTGTAGAACATCTGGTGGCTCTCATTAGCGCATTATGCCCTTTCTGTCCATTGTTCCACAGGGCTTTGACTATAGCACCAGACTTTCATGTGCCTCTTCTCTGTGTAAGATGCCTATTATCTTGGTGAATAAGCACCACGAGCATTTAAAAAGTGTCACCCTCTGTAACAAAAGTGGTGTGATTTGCTGCTGGATGTAACATAGTGGACCAAATTTATCCCTGGTGTGCCCCAAAGATCCAATGACTGGGTCTAGATCAGAATCATGCATCCTTCCTAGTGCGATGTTCCACTCGTGCTCTTGATAGCTTCCTTAGATGAGTACAAATCAGCTCTGTAGGCAGAGGAAAGGGTAATATTCAGAAGGTATTATCAAGGTTAGTTGGCCCTAACTGTGCTCTGCATCTCTTAGTAAGGGTCTCTTTAGCAAAATGAAGGTCTTGTTTTGGATTTTCTTTCTTTGACACTTCCCTTCTTCCCTCCCCCTAAAACAGAACTGCAGCATCAGTGACTTGGTATTTTTGAACAACCCCATAAGAACAAATTTACCAGCTGATCCTGGGATCAGTTTGGGAGGTTGCTATTGAAGCTAGGGAAAGGAGTCAGGAATAGCCAGATGAGCATGCCAGTTGGACTGTAGTCAAGCTAGGTGGTGGAAAGGCTGTAGGCCCTTCTTCTGAAGAGGCTGCGGCCTATATTCTTCCACAATGTGTGGGCACTACCCCCTTATAGGGAAGATGAGGGGGTTGGACTAGTTGGCTGATGTCCAGACGATGAGTGACAGGAGGGGGTAAGATCACTGTCCCACACCCTTTGAAGAGGCCAAGATGAAATAAGACCGGTGAGGCCGAGTCAAGACACATGGGAATGCTTGAGGGAGCAGATGGGGTCGTAGCTGGGAGTGCGTTTGGGGGATCTGAGCCCTTAGATTTGGGAAGGAAGCTGGGAATTGGGGAGAATAAGGTTGGGGAGGCAGCTGGGGAATATCTGGGTTGGGCGTTAGGGTAGCGTCTAGTAGGAAAGGGGCGGAGTCTTCAGGTTCCAGCGAGATGAAGAGTTGCTCTCTCTCTAGCAGACATTGTGCCCTCGCTCCCTTCACTGCTGGGAAGCACGTGGCAAGGGCTGGGGGAGCTACTGCTGCAGGACAGCAGCCTCTGTCTAGGCCAGGAATATGGTCACCGCGATGGCTGCTGTTTCCGGCTCTATTTTTTGTTTAAAAATATAGAATCTACATGTTGTTTTGCAATTTCCATTTTTTCCCCCAAGAAACAATTTAAGTACAAAGAAAGTGGTCAGAACCTGGGACAAGTTTTGATTTTGTCCAGTGATGTCAAAAAAAAATTCCCGGCCAGCGTTCACAGAGATCGATGGGTCCAGCATGCAGGTCAGCACTTGACCGTTCCAGGGCAGGTGTTCAGAATCCAGGACGGCCCCTGCTAACCTGCGGTCGTTGGCAGCCGTGCGGTGACAATCGGTCTTGCAAGCAACACGGCAATTACAAACTAGTATCCACTGCCCCCCACTCCCAAACAACCCTACCGTAGTAGAACAGTGTATGCAGCTCAACACTTGCCACACAATAGCAAGCTAGTGTGGGCATAATAAGGGAGGACAGAACGTGTCAGAAAACAGTGATTTTTTTTCTTTACATTTTCAAGGAAAAAAATATAAACAATTATGAAAAATACCTTCGCAATGTCCCTTATACCGTCTCACCTCGGGCCTGTAACAAATGTAACGAGGATGACTCATCATGCCACGGAGTCTCTTAATGAGAGCACTGAACTGCATGACAAAAGGGTTAACCCTGGGACAGGGTTTCCTTCGGGAGGACAAGCTGGTGATTTAAAAATTCTCACGCCCTCGATGTTCCTGCTAATCAATCAGGCTGGAGCCGCTGTTCTTGTTTCGGAGGCCGTCCTTGAGCGAGGCTGTCGTACAGCTGCTTAGGAATGACCGTAATGGTTTATGACTCCATCACCTGAAGTCCTATCAGACTGCAGGCTCCCCGGAGAGGGTAATCATACAAAACTAATATTGCTTTGCTAGTGATAATGTCAGGCTGCCACGCTGAGTTACATGGATTGCTGCTGCAAACTCCTGGCTGGTTAATTCTGCCCCAATGTAAATAGAAGTGGTATCAAGGATATTGTACATAAAAAAAAAAAAAAAGGCTGTAGGGATGAAGTCATCAGCAGGGACCTGAAGAGCAGGATTACACAGCCAAGGTCCTCAATCGGTTGCTGACAGTATCGTCGTTGTTATGTACCATGCAGCACTCATCCACTCAGAGGCCTAGAAATCCCCTTGAGTTAGGCTGATGGGTCTGTTCCATTGTTTTAGAGATTGGGCTAAGTCAGTAGTTGATGCCATTGGTTTCAGTGGGAAATGTACGTGGACAGCTGATGGTAGACCCTGGTGTTCGCCCCATCTGAGGTGGAGTCTGCCAATGTAAGGGGAGCACCATTATGACAAGGTATTTTTGTAAGTCAGGGCATCCCCCTCCCCAAATGCAGTCCCCCAGCCTCCTAAAATGCAGCTATTGGCCATCATCTTTATATGTGCAATACTAATTATTTGGATTATGGTATCGCTGACAGGCTTCACGTGAGAAACCCCCCCCCCCCGTGCAAGGTGCTGTACAAACCCATCGTAAGAGAAAGTCTCTGTCCTGAGTGGGTTGTGATCTAAGTAGACCAAAAGTGGGAGGGTAAATAGAGGCACAGAGAGGTGAAGTTATTGGCTCAGGGCCACACAGGAAACCAGTGGCAGAGCCAGAAGCAGAACTCCGGATTCCTGTATCCCACTGGTGATTCTAATTAAATCATTAAACCCCATGCAGTTCGTTTAATTCATCACTGACCAAAGTGTTAACAAACGTGGGTAAGAATCATCATCTCTAGTTTTACACATGGGGAAACTGAGGCACAGAGTGGTGAGGTGACTTCCCTAAGACGGTGAGTCAGTGGCAGACCTGGGAATAGAATGAAGATCCCCTAGTACCTCACCTCCCAGTATCCTATTATGCTCTCATCTTTGATACAGATGTACAGAGACTGATTCCAATTGAGTCTAACTCTGTTGTTCCTCCCTAATGGTCCTGTGGATGCCTGGGCTATGTTTGTTTATACTTTATTTAAGATCACATTATCCTTGTATTGAATCAACCCATCAGCTGTAATTAGTTTCTGTAACCACAGGATGAGGAGAGAACTGATCCGCTGCAGGTTTTCATTGTGATGAACTCAACTAACCGTTTCTCTCCCTCGATGCAGGAAGATGGAGTAGTTTTTAATTTTAAAAGATATGCAAATATATATGCAAATGAGTCCCTTAGCCTGCCACATGTTAATGCAGCTGGTAGCATAATAGGTGTATCTTTTTATCATCAAAGTTGAATGGCTTTGGACCCAATCCTGTGACCTATACTCATGCTGAACTGTACACATGCGTGCAGATAATCACATAAAAGCGAATAAAGGCTGTGGTTGGTCCCTGGATTTTATTTATTTGCAGAGCACGGTGGGAGCTGGCCTCTGATCTGAATATAGGTGCAAGTGCTAAAAGTATCTGAATAAAAATTGGGATCAGTTATTTATGTTTGGGGAAGAAATCCATCCCCTGCCTTGCATCCCATTGCAAATAATAGGGCAGTATCCATACAGGACTGAAGTAGGTTCAAAGTCCTGTCCATGAAAAGAAGCGTGCTTTTATAGCCCAGAGCCTAGTTTTGTTTTAGACTGTCTCTGTTACCTTTGAGCAAATCACAAAATTCCCTTCACAGAGACAAGATGGCGGGCGGTAATGTCTTTTATTGGACCAACTTCTCTGGGTGAGGAAGACGAACTTTGGAGCTTATACTAAGCTTGAAAGCTTGTCTCTCTCCCCAACAGAAGTCGGTCCAATAAAAGATATTGCCTCACCCACCTTGTGTCTCTAATATCTTGGGCCCATCAGGCCTACAACAACACTGCATAACTGCCCTTTAGTGTTTCCTCCTTTGCTAGTTGGGGGATATTAATTGCCCACTCCACAGAGGTGTAGCTGAAATTAATTAACGAGTATGGTATATTGAGATCCCAGGACAAAGCTGAAGAAGTACCACTAATTGTTGTTTATCCATGGTACCAAAAGTTCGCTCCAATGGAAATGGAAGCAACACACAATCTGAAGAATAAAAATCTATGTATGGCAGATTAAATCTAGTTATATAAATGACTAGAATCCCAATGCACAAGCTCATCCAGGAATCGCTTTGACAGTGAAATGCAGCCATGGTTTAGAGGCTGAGGGTAATGAGCCAAACGAGCTGATAGCAGACTGCACAGTACTGCGTGATGGTAGGGAAAAAACAAACCCTTATGGAAGGTTCCATGGGATCTTTAGGAACTTGATCTTTAAAGTCTGTTATTCTGGATTTCTTGCTCCCTCTCAGATAAGAATTTGGCCACCGAATGAGTTTGGTTTATTATCTTATGTTCCTTTACAATGAGGTGGGGGATGGGGCGGGGGAGAATAAAACAGCATTAAAGCTGCATTACTTAAATCTGGAGAATCAGAAATTTATTGGCTCTTTTTAGTGCCTTAAGAATTGAAACAGCGTATTTGTGTCTCTTTCCAGTGATTGCTTCCTAAGAGCAGTTGTTTATCATTTTGACTAAAAAGATGTTTTTATGCTGATACTTAGTGTTACCAATAAGTATGTAATAGGGCAAGGATAGTATCTGGTTCATGAAGGAAAAAAAAAAAAGAGCTATAGAATTTCATACACATGCTCACGCAGAGATGAGTGAATGTGGTCTGAGCTACAGGGGTGCATGTCTGGAGTAACTCCATGGAAGTAATTGAAATCCAAGTCAAGCCCAGAATGTGTATTTACACTACGGTAGCTGCTACAATGACGGATTTATTACAATCAATTCCGTTAATAAATAATAAATAATTAACGCAACCCCTAGCGTAAAACAGACTCTAATGTCTCTAGAAGTATTTTTAGCTAGATTTGTGCATGCCGTGCCAAACCATTTTATAACAATTATCTGAATTCAGAGGAACCTAATGTGAATTCAGGGGAACCTAATTTGTGCTAAAGACTGAAGGAATCTCAAAATATACTGTACATATGAATTTTACCTGCTTTTACAATGTCAAAAAAAGTTTCAGGGAAAAGGTTGTAAGAGACCCCTATCAACAAATATACTGAGTATATCAGTGCATCTAACCGAATACATGCTTAAAGTTACATTAGGGCTTAACTCCCATTGATATTAATGAGAGTTAAACCTGCTTAAAGGTAAGCATGTGCTGAAGTGCTGTGCTAATAGGGATGAATTTAAGCATGTTCTTAAGTGCTTTGCTAAATCAAGGTTACCCTGGGTCGCAGCCTCAGCTGGTGCAAATCAGTACAGTGAAACCTCGATTTAACGGACTAATTCGGGCGAGGGGGTGTCCGTTAAATCCGAAAGTCCGTTATTTAATAATTTTTTAAAATTATTAAATAACAGGACTTTCGGATTTAACGGACACCCCCTCGCCCGAATTAGTCCATTATATCAAGGTTTTACCGTCAACCCGCCCGCCCGGGTCCCGGCTGCTGGGACCCGGCGGCAGTTAGCAGCCCGCCCGCCGGGGTCCCCGGCTGCTGGGACCCGGGCGGGAGCTGTCAGCCCACCCGCCCCCGGCTCAAACCGTGGCGGCCGCTGCGAGCGGGCAGAGAGGCCGCAGGGTCCTGGCTCCCGGGACCCTCCAAGGAGGATGAATGATGTTGGGGGCCGGGCAGCAGCCCGCCCCCTGGCTCAAACCCCGGTGGAACCCTCCACAAACGGATTTCGGATGCATCAGACTTTCTGAAAAAAATTGTCCGTTGCATCCGAAGTCCGTTAAATGGAGGTCCGTTAAATCGAGGTTTCACTGTATAGCTAGGTTGAAGTTACATTGATTTCCAACAGCTGAGCATCACCTGGTCCACAATATGGATTAGTGCATCTGGCAATTTCTCAAGCAAATTCTGTTCCCAATAGATGTCTTAAAAACAGCAATGGGGCTAGTCCAGCCTTTCCTCTGGGATCCCTGAGCTCAGAGAATGAAAATCGCTGCAAGTTGTTTGACCAAGGAAGGCCACCAGGGAATTCCTAGTGGTGTTCTAATCTTTGTTTGGATTTGTATTTTTTAATAACTGGAGCCTGAATTTAGACCCTGCATAGAAGTGTTTCTCCTTTCCAATAGATATTCGTAAAAAGCTCTCTTTATTCTCCACCCAACACTTAATTACAATGTGTAAATATGCACAAAGTCCTATTATAGATGTTAATCCCAAAGCTGATAAGGCAGGAATGGGGGAGAATGGAAATGAACTGGAGTATGGATAAGCACTGGTCTTTCATTAGTCTAGCTAAAGTAATCCTAGATCTACTGCTGGTAAATATACATCTTACAGATACACACAGCACTAATTACTTTTGGCAGAGCAGTGCTCCATCAGTCTGATGTCTTTATTGTATTTCTGAGATGATCAAATACCTCTACATGCCATTTACTTTTGATTATGTGCCCTTCTTGCTAAAACTGCAGCAAACCATGCCTGTCCATGTCAGAGCGGCGGGAAGTTGCCAAGTTCCCTCTCTTTGTTTGCCAGTTTGCCTCCAATGCGCCATAAAGTCAAACTACACCAAAATCAGAGGCACTAACTCCAGGACAAAATGTGCCCTGTGTAACATTTTATACAGCAGCCTGTATGGTTGCAATTGAGTCATTGTTAAATAAATCCCACGGTGCCTTTCTTCCCAGAGGATCCTGAATTGCTTTACAAACAAAGTTTTTGAAGTTGAGTGCACACATAAAGTTAAGAATCAGAGAGGTAGCTGTGTTAGTCTGGAATAGCAGCGGTAAAAGAGTCCTGTGGCACCTTAAAGACTAACTAAAGTATTGGAGCATAAGCTTTCGTGGGCTTGCATCCGACGAAGTGGGTATTAGCCCACGAAAGCTTATGCTCCAATACTTTAGTTAGTCTTTAAGGTGCCACAGGACTCTTTGTTACCTCTACATAAAGTTAGACTCCTAAATCCATATGTAGGGGCAGATTTAGATCCCTTTAACTCCTGTGCAGTAGCACTTTATTCCAAGAAAGCTTCCGTGGACTTCAATAGAACCACTTGTGGAATGAGGTTCTATTCATCATGATTAAGGAAGCTGGAATCTGTCCCATAGTCACTGAAGTGAGGGTCCTGATTTTCCAGATTGCTGGGCACCAGCTCTTCTGTGTGTGGTTTTGTTGTACCCTGAATGAGTTCATCAGCACCATTGGATCATCCATTTTAACAATTATCCTGAAATTTTTCCAATCTCTTTAAGCCATCAGCCTTCCTATACAACTGGGATTATTTGTATGCAGTGTGTACCACAGGCTCAATAGTGGTATCCATTTTAATCTTGGTCTCCTCAGAAACTGCCCCCTCCCTCCATGAAATAACATCTATGTATTCTTTCATTAGAAGATGTGGCTTGGCAGATGCCAGTGGCACTGAAATGAAACGTCTCCTACTGCCATTGCCAACTCGATCAAATTAAGATGCAGACCTGCTCAGAGATCAAACGCTGGTAGTGCCTCTGGGTTTGTGGTGTACACATGTAGACCGTTTGTTCTCTGTGTGCTTGCATGTTGCAATATATGTACCTTTCACGTCCAGCTGCTGACCTCCATAACCAAATAATTTCTGGATGATGGATATAATGAGATCTGAGAACTCCAGCAATTCATATGGTTTTCTGAGTATTGCATTGATGTGTGCACCAGAACGAGAGCGGGGAACATTTTCCCCAAGTGCTGTCCTTTATGAATGCTTTGTCTGGCTGGGCGGGTGTAGCTGGTTATAATTGTTACGTTTGTCTTTGTGTGATTGGCTCCTTTCACTGAAATATTACCTGTAACTGATGGTCCACCCTGCATATTCTTCTGGATTTGCACATCTTTGTTTAGTGAATTCCTTTTCTGTGTTTGTGGTGTACCTGACCTTCACTGGATGTTCTGTGGGCTAGTGTGATCACACACAAAGCATCTCTTTGTTTCCAAATTTGTAGCCTGCCTGCTTGTATGCATCAGAAATCGGTTCTTTTTGTGGCTTCCTAAAATTACGATCAGGGCTTAGTTGTTTCTTTGGTCTGAGTTTTTCCAGCTGGATTTGTGCCATTTCATGTGTGTTAATGATGTCCGTGGATTATTTCAGTTCCAAAATTAAAACAGAAACCCCAACTGGTGTTTTAAAAAAAACCAGTTAAAGTTGCTGAATGGCAGTCGACTTACTTCTCCCATCATTTGACAAAAACCAAGGACTCAACTGCAAGGAAAAGCCTTATTCTTTGAGTAATGGCCTTGTGGATGCTCCACGGCCGGTAGGCCTGTGCCTTTGATCAAAGATTTGTGGTAGCAGTGCCCGTTGGGCTTGTGCATGTACCCATTCATCCTTGTGCCCCGTTTCGAGGCTATATAGGGCTGTGTGGGTGAACCATTCTCAATCCCCTTTACCCCGAGACGGAGTCTATGTGTGCCCGTTCTCCTATGTTTAGCTTTTTCTCATACAGTTATTTACCTTAGTGTTATAGTTGTTGGAACAATTGTTCCCCTTGGGTCCGTCTCCCCCTTTTTCTCTAAAAAGCCCATTTTTTAAAATTTATAGCGGTAGTTATATTATCAGGAGATTTCCCTTTCTAGGGGCTACATTTTCATTAGATTCTGGACACTTCCACTGCTTGCATCCGACGAAGTGGGTATTAGCCCACGAAAGCTTATGCTTCAAAACTTTATAGTTAGTCTTTAAGGTGCCACAGGACTTTGTTACCTCTGCTATTCCAGACTCACACGGCTACCTCTCTGATTCTTGAGATTCAAATAGTGCCTCTCCTGTCATGAGGCTATTCCAATAAGTGAGCGGTACACCCAGAGCTAAATCCACACTTCCTTCAAAGGTCGATCCCATAACAATAGAGTACTGTGGAACGGGATCTGGGGATGATAGTGGACCACAAGCTAAATATGAGTCAGTGTAACGCTGTTGCAAAAGAAAAGCAAACATCCTTCTGGGGATGCATTAGCAGGAGTATTGTAAGCAAGACATGGGAAGTAATTCTTCCCCTCTACTCCGTGCCTCTAAAATGACGAAAGGTCTAGAAAACATGACCTCTGAGGGAAGATTGAAAAAACTGGGTGGTTTAGTCTGGGAAAGAGAAGACTGAGAGGGGACATAAAAGGTTGTTACAATGAGGAGAGAGAAAAAATGTTGTTCTTAACCGCTAAGGATAAGACAAGAAGTAATGGGCTTAAGTTGCAGCAAGAGA
The DNA here is from genome assembly GCA_032164245.1 of Sternotherus odoratus. NCBI lineage: Eukaryota > Metazoa > Chordata > Testudines > Kinosternidae > Sternotherus > Sternotherus odoratus. The sequence goes on from JAVMKO010000005.1 coordinate 101,213,834, forward strand.
GATTTAGGTTGGACATTAAGAAAAACTTCCTGTCAGGGTGATTGAAACACTGGAATAAATTGCATTGGGAGTCTGTGGAATCTCCAACATTGGAGATTTTTAAGAGCAAGTTAGACAAACACTGGTCAGGGATGATCTGACAGTACTTACTCCTGCTCGAATGCAGACTAGATGACCTCTCGAGGTCCCTTCCAGTCTTGTAATAGTTCTATGATTCCTATACTGATGTGTTACAAGAGGAGGGGGAAGGGCTCAGCAGCCCTATGGTTCACTTCCAGTTTGTCTTGCGTTCCTCGTGCTTCAGGGTTCAGCTGGCCATTTGCAGGGGTCAGGAAGGGACTCCGCCAATGTACTCTGGGGTTGGTTTTCTTTAATCAGTCATCTGAAGTATCAAGGATGGCCATGGCTGGAGATGGGCCAGTGCTCTGAGGTGGCTCTGAGCATTCTCTCGCTCAGGCGTTTTTCTGGTGGTTTTTTCTCACATGCTCAGGATTTAACTGATCACCATGTGGAGGCAGGAAGGCATTCCCTCCCCCCGCCGTCTGGTGAGATTGGCAGTGAACTTGGGAGGGTTTTGCCTTCTGCCGCAGTGTGGATGTGGGTCTCTTCCCAGGATCCTCTGGGTGTAGCTTACTTAATTATTTGCTTGCCATTGCAGGGCTCTCGGGTTCTGGTGCATCTCGGTTCCTGCTAATCTCCAGCCGTAGCACAGAATAATGTAGTCTCCCGTGCGCTCTATTTCATTGGTGGGTTCCATGTGCGGGAGCTAGGTGGCCTGGGATTTTCAGGTGGTCAGACTAACAAATCTGGTGGTCTCTTCTGGCCTTAAACTCTATGGTTCTATGACTCTCTGACAGTTGATCTTGGACCACTGGCTTTTATTTAAATAGGCAAAGGTAAGGGGAGATGACCAGTGTTTTCATATTGCATTGCTGGGCAGCCCCAGGAGCCTGGTGAAGGATGCTGTAGGTCTAAAGATGACGGTTTCTGCAGAACCTTGCTTCTTTAAACCTAAACGACCGGGGGGGGGGGGGGGGGGGGCTTTGCTCTTACGTGGACAGTCACATAGCTTCAGTCTCACCAGGATTAGGCCACAGGAACAATACAACATGTTGTTTGATTATATCTGCTTTCAGGGACTGTGATAAATCCTGTCTGTTTTGCAGGCTTAGGTGGAAGTACCATCTTAACTTCTGAAGTACCAAGAATCCTAGTTTATTTATATGCGAATTGCATCTGACATTGATGGGTTTGGGTTTGTTTGTTTGTTGATATATTTGGGTGGCAAGCCTGGGGGTTTGTGAAGAAAATAAAAATGGTAATGGGGGAAAAAAGCCATTTGGGAGACATTTAGTGCTGATGAATAATTCAGTTTGATTTACTCTAGAATGACAGAGAATGGCATTGAGCTTTTCTTTTACTGTAAAAGAGAGGATTGCAGCTTAGCTTTAACAGCTAAGGATAGTTTGAAGGCAGTTTATGCTGCTTATTTTTATTCTAGGTCAAGTCATCAGCATTTAAATGCAAGTTTTAAAACCGGCAATCATAGTACAGCAAGCTTCCTTTTAAAAAAAAAAGGGGGGAGAGAGAATAAAACTGAAATATGTTCTATTAATTAAATAGAACAGAACAATTTGCCTAATTGCAAAGCAAACCTTTTAAAAATATAGCGTATCAGTGAGGCATTATGACTTCAGTGTAGCCAAGTTGGAGAAGAAAAGTAGCACTTGTTGCTATCTGGTAGAGAAATGTTTTGACTAAAAAAAGTTTCTCATTCATCAATTTCAATCAGTTTTCAATTTATTAGAATTTTTGAAAAGATTTGCAAAATCTTCACTGGGAAATGGGCACACGTGGGAATTTAAATGGGGAGGAAAAGAGAAGCAAAAACCCGCCCCCTGATAATCAAGACTTGAATTTTTTTTCCATTAAAAAAAATTGAAATTTGAAGTAAGCTGAGAAATGTTTTGTTTCTGATGGCTTTGTTGAAAAATCAAGCATTTTCATTAGAAATTTTATAAAAAACATTTCATTTTGTGTACTTGGCAGGAAACAATTTTGATTTTTTTTTGACCAGCTCCACTATCTACCCAAGATTGGACTAAGGTCCTATCCCACACTCCTGACTCACACAAACCTCCCATTAATCACAGGGTTAGGTTCACAAAAGAGAGTTTCAGGTAATAATAAAGTTTTAGACAACTTTTCATCATTAAATCTCAAAGCACTTTACAAAGGAGGTCAGTATCATTACCCCATTTTACAGATGTGGAAACTGAGGCATAGGAAGGAAAGTGACTTGCCTAAGGTCACCCAGAAGACAATGGCAGAGCAGAGAATTGAACCCACAGCTCCCTACTCTCCCAGTCCAGTGCTCTAACCATAAGACAGCACAGTCTTCCCTCCCATTCTGAAACATGGAACTTTGGTACCAGATTAAGAAATTGGACATGCAGCTAACTACAGGAGCAAAATGTGCATGCATTTCATGCTTAATCTGTGTGTGGAATTAGCATCCTTACATATGTAAATTGTGTAATAGGCTATGACAATTATGACCCTACTTACCTAACATGCGGAAAACTGATGCACAGTCATGTCCTAAAGTTTAAATAATAATAATAATAATTAATAGCTAATAACTAATTCCATATTCATTTGTGCACCTTTGCAGATCAACTCACAGTGGGTCAGGTAACACTCTGGTATGGTAATAAATGTGCTAGGGCAGGGGTCTGCAACCTTTACCGCTCAAAGAGCCATTTGGACCCGTTTCCCACAGTAAAGAAAACACTGGGAGCCACAAAACCCTTTTGACATTTAAAATGAAATAACACTCTCTTCTTCCCTCCCCCTTCTTCCCTCCCCCACCCTCTTCTTCCCTCCCCCTCCCCTCCAGCCGTGCTCTCGCTCTTCTTCCTCCCCCCCGCTCCGGCCGTGCTCTCGCTCTTCTTCCCTCCCCCTCCCCTCCAGCCGTGCTCTCGCTCTTCTTCCCTCCCTCCCCCCCCTCCGGCCGTGCTCTCGCTCTTCTTCCCTCCCTCCCCCCCCCCCCTCCGGCCGTGCTCTCGCTCTTCTTCCCTCCCTCCCCCCCCCTCCGGCCGTGCTCTCGCTCTTCTTCCCTCCCTCCCCCTCCCCTCCGGCCGTGCTCTCGCTCTTCTTCCCTCCCTCCCCCCCCCTCCTCCGGCCGTGCTCTCGCTCTTCTTCCCTCCCTCCCCCCCCCTCCGGCCGTGCTCTCGCTCTTCTTCCCTCCCCCTCCCCTCCAGCCGTGCTCTCGCTCTTCTTCCTCCCCCCCCCCTCCCCCAGCTTGCCTTGCCTTGCCTTGTGCCCCGGCCCCGGCCCCGGCTCGCTCTTATCCGCCGGCTCCGCCGCGCTTCGCCTCCTGCCCCGGCCCTGGCCCCGGCCCGACTCGCACTTCTCCGCCGGCTCCGCCTCTCCTCGTGCCCCGGCCCCGGCTCCGCCTCCGTTCTTCTCCCCCCCCCCCCGCCGCTCGCCTCTTATTGACCCCGCCCCTCTCTTTCGGCTGCGGCTCCGCGCACTGGTTGGACAGTGCTGGCGGGCCGCATAGAGAACAGTCTGCGGGCCGGTTAAAATTAGCACACACAGGGAGCCGCATCGGAGGGATCAAAGAGCCGCATGCGGCTCCGGAGCCGCGGGTTGCCGACCCCTGTGCTAGGGAGATACAGGACAGTGAAAATACGGGGTCTCAATCCTGTGGCTGGTTCGATGGAGGTTTGTGGAGCTGGAGGGTGGGGGAAGGAAGGTCCTCTAATTGTGATAATCCCCCCCCCTTACTTTTCACAAGATCAACTGGGGAGAACTTGCCATGGGGCTGTGCCTGTGTGTATTCGCACATGCACACACAGAGGAAACACAGGATATGATCTATGCCCATCAGACCTGTATGGTCAACTGTATTCTGCATGCCTAAAGGGCACTTGCATTCAGGGACTCTTAACAGTAGTCCAGTTCCTGATTAATTTCTCTGCATTGGAGACGGTTGACCACAGACCTCTGAAGTTTAATGTTGTCCACAGCAAGTGTGATATTGTTCAGCTAAGTGCACAGTAAAAAGTGATGTGTGGGGGAACATGAACTTGCATTAATGGGAGCGTGGTTGAATGGCAGCCAAATGACTCACTCTAGTGGCATAGCTAAGTACCTCTTTAATATGAGAATGACACACAAGCCTATGTATCCTCAGGCACTTCGAACCCTTGCCTACACAACATACTTTGTTCACCTTGTTCCATGAGAGTACAGCTGTTCAGGAATTTTCTATCAAAATGTTTTTTCAATGGAATGGGTGGTTTTCACAAAATTGCCAGTTTTCCCAGGAAAATGTTGATACTGTTGACATGTTTAACGTTTTCCATCAAAGAAAAACTAAATTGTTTTGTTTCATGTTGAGTTGACATTAATCGGTGTCTGCTTTAGCTACTGTGGTGCCTTTTGGGAATAATACCCTAACTTTGGTATATCATGGGAGATGTAGTCCAGCTGGGGACCTTGGGCAGTAAGCAGAAATATGCTGGCAAGAGGCACCCAAACTACAACTCCCATGAGGCACTCTGGTGGCTCAGGAAGGCTGAGTTTAACATTGAACTGAAATTAAATGTTCTGATGTGTCTGAATCAATTGTTTTGAATTTTAAATTAGAGCTGGATGAAAAACCGTTTTCCTGAGTAAAAATTTAAGAGATCTTGAATGTTTTCTTGTCCTGAAAAGCCAAAATCTCAATTTTTAAATAAATCTCAGGTCAATGAAAATATTTGGTAATTTTGAAACACTTCATTTTAATGTTGACCATTTTTTTCCAGAAATCATATTCTTGTTTATAACTCGCTTAAATTTCAAAGCAAAAAGTCATTCTGAACCAGAAAAAAAATGATTTTTTTCCCTTTCAAAATATAAAAATGAAACAATTCAGGAATTTCAATTTTTTCAAACAAATTTCAACTTGAAAAAATTGTTAAAATTGACTCTTGTCAGGTTGAATTCGGGTGAACAGTTTTCACTGAAAAAATGGGGGAGGAGGTCAAAGGAGTCCAAACAGTTTGTTTTGACCATTTCAAAACAAAAGGTCTTCACTTTTAGCTTTAAAGCTAAACATTTTTCTTTAGAAATGTCACTATATGACAATGGTGCAAAACACCCCCAAAACAACCTGACACTAAATGAAACCCTCAAACTATTTTGTTTGGGGTCCAACAAAAGGTTTTCTTCGACCCAAGCTAAATTTGTTTCAGGAGGGTTTTTTTTTGTTTTGTTTTGGCGAGGAAAAAAATCAGTTTCAGTTGGAACTAAACCAGTCTGAGTATTTTCTGATTAGCTGGTTCACCCTCTGAACCCAAAAATCAATTATTTGCTCAGCTCCACATATGCCTACAGGTCCAGAGATGGAGGTACTGGCCTGTCCCCAAAGTTTCCCCTCTTCATGGGCCAAATTAGCTCCCTCTCCCATCCATCTGTACCATCCTGTGGGCTTATATGATGCAGAAGGCCCCCTGCTGAACTGATTGACAGACCCGGAGTTTTATTGCTAATGTGATCAATGCCACTGCAACTTTCTTGCTGTCTGGTCTTTCAAACATTGCTGCAGTCGGTTGAGCTGAATGGCGTATGTAGCCACCGACGAGCATCCTCTTTAATTTGTGCCGTTCTCTGTCAGGTATGGAGTTCCCTGTCACCTGCCGGTTTGACGTGAGCAATTGCTTTACTTTCTGTGCACACAGGGAGAAAGAGACTAGAGAAAAAAGAACTCGCCAGCTCTGTGCTTGACTCCAGGGTGTTTGTCTCTTCTTAGCCAGGTTGCTATCAAGAAGCCAGAGTTATTGCCTCTTCCTCTAGTTCTTCTCCAGCAAAATGTTCTGGTTCATTTCATAGTGATATTTTCTTTGTAAAGGCAAAGTTCTTGGAATTTTTAACACAGTGCGAACACTGAAATATGTGTTTCCTTACAAAAAGTAAATTAAAACAAAGGGCTGATGTTCTTCTTAGGGGCAAATACATGACATTTTTTTCCTACCTGAAATTGCTTTAATCATTCGTTTAAAATTCATGGCCATTTAAAAAAAAAAAGGCTAGTTTAAAAAGAAAAAGGCTAGGAAGCTTTCAGTGGAACCATTTATGGGTTTAACAACATGTCAGTTGCCATAACAGCTGAGAAGTCTTTAATCATAAACTGCAGTTTATGCAGGGCAATCCCTTCTGGAAGGATACCATGCTGATATCATTCAGAGCTGAATTTTTTTGGGGGTTGTTCCATGTCAAGTCTCCAGGACAGAAATTGGCTTTCACTGAGAATGTAAAAAGGAGTGGGAGTACTGTCAGGATCAAAGTCAGTCTTGCCAATTCTAGGCAACCACAAATCATGGGGCTTCAAAATCATAAAAGATTTTTAACTAATAAATGTTGGGTCTGTTTGTTTGTTCTTCTGGTGTCTGAGCTTTTAGGGGTCATACTTTCCTGCTTCTCTCCGCAACCAGCAGGTCAGAAGCTTTTTTAAAAATGAGTTGATTTTATTTTTCATGGAATCACGTGACTCCAGAAACTGGGGCTTTAAGAACACCAAATATTGCAAGACTAGCAACAAACTTGCAAGAGCAAGCAATATACTAAAGTTCTGTTAGTGGAACAAGTGCTTTCTTCCCCCAAGGAACAGTTTCACTATAAGTTGGATATTGCTGTAGGTAGAATTGCTGTTTGCTCTTTTGCAGTTTGGAATGTTTATTATATTTCCATTTCAAAGGACTTGTACTGTATCTAAGTTCTATAGAAACAGGTTTTCTTCCTTTACCTTGGTTACTAATGACACCCTAATTTATAAAATTGAAAGAAATTAATGCCTAATTCAAGAACTCCTCGGAAAATATTTTCTCTCCCCACCCCCACCCTGAGAAAATTTACACTTCTCAGCAAAAAATTGAAAACCAAAATATTATGGCCCAAACCCAGACTAGTTTGATTTGGAAATGCTGATGTGATGCCTTATGGGGGTTGTACTGTAATTCTATTTTTCTCTGTGTCATGCCAGGTTATATGAGCTTCTTAACCCCTTACCAGTAATGGGGAATTCTAGTCTACCCTTAGCTGTATGGTTATAACATGTCAGTTGGACTCCATCTCCATGATGTATCATAGCTTCCCTTCTTGGTGGGAGATGGTGCATCATGGGAGATGAAGTCTGTCTGGGGAGCTTGGCCCACAAAGGAGAATGGGGGCTTGAGGCAAACTGAGTCACTGCAGCGGCGTAGCCAAACTGAAATAATTCCATTTTTGGCTGAAAACCAAAAACTGTTTGGTATCGAGGCATCTGTTTTTTTGTTTTTTTTATGAAAAATTCAAATTTCCTGTGGTAAGCCGACACTTTCTGCAAAAAAAACCCCATTCAGTCAAACCCCCAATTTTCTGACCAAAAAAAGGAGAGAGAGAGAGGAAAAAAACCCAGCATTGATGGAAAAGTTTTGAGAAGCCCTTCCTAGCTCACATTTCCATATTTGTGTCAATTGTTTTACTTTTGGGACTTGTCTTTACTGCCACAGTTAGCTTGAGTTACTACACTAAGGGCATGTCTTCACTACCACTTTAATTCGACCTTAACGACGTTAGGTCGAATTAAACGTGTACCTGTCTTCACATACATGCCCTTAAAGTCGATTTAAAGGGCCCTCAAAATCGAATTTGTAACTCCTGCCTGACGAGAGAAGTAAGGCTAAAATCGATTTCTCTATGTCTACTGTGAGTAAGTGAAGAGGCATCTGAAGTTAAGCCTCCGACCTCTGAGCAGCCCCGCCCACCTGAACAGCCCCCCCGCCTGACCCTCCCGCCTGCCCGAGGGGGGGGAGCCGTGCTGGGCTGCTTGAGCAAGTGGGTCAGCTGCTTGATCAATTTCAGGTGAAATTGACTAGGCAGCTGACCCCCTTGCTCAAGCAGCCCCGCGCTGGCTCCCCCCCCTCGGGCGGGCGGGGGGGGTCAGACAGGGGGGCTGTTCAGGTGGGCGGGGGGGGGCGCGGGGCTGCTCGGGTGGGGGGCGGGGAGTCCGGTGCAGGGCTGCTTGAGCGAGTGGGTCAGCTGCTTGGTCAATTTCAGGTGAAATTGACTAGGCAGCTGACCCGCTCGCTCAAGCAGCCCCACGCCGGCTTCCCCCCCCCCCCCTCGGGCGGGCGGGGAGGTCCGGGGGGGGCTGTTCAGGTGTGGGGGGGGTCCGCGGGGCTGCTTGGGAGGGGGGTTCTGGCACGCATTGCACTGTGGGCTACCTACCCACAGTGCAATGCGGGCTATGTCGACCCCTGCAAAAGTTCTAGGACAGACAGTGTCGACCACTGTCGACCTGCTGTCCTGGTGGGGACACACTGATTCGATTTTCTAAAGTCGAGTTTAGAAAATCGAATTAAGGGAAATCGACCTAGTCCTGTAGTGAAGACATACCCTAAATTTACTCCACTGTAGCTGCACAGGCTGAATTGATTAGCAGCAGAGACTTATTGGATTAGATTGATTGGATTAGTCAGTGGGTTAACTCAAGATGTACCCTATAATTCCCTCCTCACTGAATTTATAGTTTATGTATTAGCAGTACTTAAACTTTAACCCATGCCCCCAGCCTTGCTAACGAGCTTGAGTTTCAATCCCTAGTTAACTCTCACTAGAGATTTGTATGTGTGGACTGGGGCAATGCTAGAGTTCTACCTCGAGCTAACACCGCAGTGAAGACAAGCCCCTGGTGTTTCATTCAGGTTTGTTAATTACACTGGTGAGTTTCACTTTCTGTTTCTAGTAAGGCTGTGTCTACACTATGGGCACTACAGCCACACAGTTACTGTGCCACTGCCACTTGTAGATGTTTCATACAGCAACAGAAAGGGTTTTCTGTCACTGTCGTTAATCCATCTCTCAAGTGGCGGCAGCAGCTGGGATGAGAAAATAATTCTTCTGTTGGCCTAGTTGTGTCTACACCAACGGTGAGGTCAGCATAACCTTAGCACTCACATCTTTGAGTGATATTATTAGATTAATCTATATTTTAGCATAGACCAGGTGTAAATTTCACTTTCAGGTTCCCGTGATCTAGCCCAAAGCTGTATTGTTGAGATCACTGCAGGGAAGGAATGGAATGGTAACATGAAATAAACAAAACAAACGGATTTTCATTGAAGTTTAAAAAAGAACTGCATGAAAACCTTTCTCTTTATCTGGTGAACTTTCTTTCCTTCCTCCCTTCTAAATTTGGATCCTAATGTTAGCTGGCCATATCCATTTAAAAAGATCACAGAAGATGTTCATAAAGTTGCACACTGAAGCTGGTTACAGACGTGAGGTAAAACGAGAGGTCACCTAGTCCAGTCACCTGCATTCATGCAGGACTAAGCATTATTTAAAGCATTCCGGACAGGTGTTTGTCTAACCTGCTCTTAAAAATTTCCAGTGATGGAGATTCCACAACCTCCCCAGGCAATTTATTCCAGTGCTGAACCACTCTGACAGTGAGGAAGTTTTTCCTTATGTCCAACCTAAACCTCCCTTGCTGCAATTTAAGTCCATTGCTTCTTGTCCCATTCTCAGGGGAGAGCAATTTTTCCCCTCCTGGTAACAACCTTTTATGTACTTGATAACTGTTATCATGCCCCCTCTGTCTTCTCTTCTCCAGACTAAGCAAACCCATTTTTTTTCTCTTCCCTTATATGTCATGTTTTCTAGACCTTTAATCATTTTTCTTGCTCTTCTCTGGACTCTCCAATTTGTCCACATCTTTCCTGAAATGTGCCGCCCTGAACTGGATACAATACTCCAGCTGAGGCCTAATCAGCATGGAGTAGAGTGGATGAATTACTTCTCGTGTCTTGCTTACAACACTCCTGCTAATAAAGGGAATGTGCAAGTATTGGCACTTCCGGAACAGTGTGACCGTGTCCCCTTTGTTGTGGCCTTGTATGCTTGGCATGTATAATATCATGCTGTGCAGAGGACATTGTTTTGTGACCTCACACAGAAGATGCCATTTTATAGAGCAAAATGGCATCCTTTGCACAGCCTGACCTTGCAAAAGTGCCCTGCTCTGGCTCTACTACACCTGTGCTGCTGAGAATTTCCCAGTATGTGCTGTGTCAGATCCTCAGTTGGGATCCGGGGTTTGCACTCAAGAGCTAGTCTCTGCTGCCATGGTTTCATGATTACTGATGTTCACGCTATCTAGATCAAAGCCATCTTAGGTATGTCTACACAAGTGCAGTCACACCTTTGAGCAGTAAAGAAAGGACCTCAGACGCTAATCACTTTAGAGAATATAATGTCGTTATTTGAATGGACCCATAGTACTTTTCTAATTGAGTTTCATTCTTCAAAAAGCTGAGGAGGAGGATGGTGATTGTCAGTTTGAGCTTTTTATTGCCAATCATCTGAAGACATGAAAACAGAAACAACACCATTTTCTCCTGCACCAGGTGCTGAACAAGTATCTGAGAGGGGAGGGATGAATGCTCTGTGTTTCCCTGGAGGCGCACATGTCAAAAGTAAAACATAAGTCAGAGGGAATAGAACATAAAGTTCCATTCCCTACCTCCAACTTGACAAATGGCTGACCATAAGTATAAGTCAAATTAGCATAGTATATGGGGCACTGAACTGGTGATAAGTTTGCAAGTCTCCTTTAGAAACAATTCAGGAAGGTTCTGCTCTGTTACACATGAATACACAGCAGCAGGGTTGCACTCTGTGTTGTGCCTGTTGTCTGGGGAGTGGTGCAGAGAAGAGGAATGCCTAACTCAAGAAGGGCCACCACAATGTCAGAGCTCAGGTTCTAATTGTACATGTCAGCTGAACGCAGGCCGAGTCACTCGCTCTCTAGTCTGTAGCAGTGCATGGGATTCTTCCGTCCTAAGTGCAGGACTCTGCGCTTGTCCCTGTTGAACCTCATCAGATTTCTTTTGGTCCAATTCTCTAATTTGTCTAAGTCTCTCTGTATCCTATCCCTACCCTCCAGCGTACACTCCTCCCAGTTTAGTGTCATCTGCAAACTTGTGGAGGGTGCAGTCCACACCATCCTCCAGATCGTTAATGAAGAGATTGAACAAAAAAGGGTCCCAGGACTGACCCTTGGGGCACTCCGCTTGATACCAGCTTCCAACTAGACTTGAAGCCATTGATCACTACCCGTTGAGCCCGACGATCCAGCCAGCTTTCTGTCCACCTTATGGTCCATTCATCCAGCCCATACTTCTTTAGCTTGCTGGCAAGAATACTGTGGGAGACTGTATCAAAAGCTTTGCTAAAGTCAAAGAATAACACGTCCACTGCAGTTATCTCATCGTAGAAGGTAATTAAACCTGTGTAAGTCAGAAGTAAGCCGTCTGAATCTTGCCATGTAAACTGAGTAGGGTCCATTTTTGGGGGGGAGGGGGGAGTGTTCTGTCTGCTTTTCACTATGCCACAAGTGCTGTAAAACCTCTCTACCCAGCCTGGGAAGGGTCAGCACAATGTCAGTGTGACCCTGCAGGGGCAGAGATGCCCTACAGGGTCTTGTAAACCACATCCCCAGTGTTGTGATGAATGGAACTGGAGAAAGGGAGTCGGGTTTCAGGAGGGACATAGTTTGGAGGTGCACCAGGGGCTCCAGGATTTAAGCCGGTGGAACCTCCTCATGTAACACAGGAGCCTCAGCATCCTTGATAAAGACCTTTCCTACAACTCTGCCAGGCACCTCCCTTACTGCTAATGAAATAGAACCACCCTGCTGTCAGCATTGCATCGGAGAGTGGGTGTGGCTAGAGAAAGGGGGTGTGGACAGGATGCTAACTCTTACTGTATTTTTAGCCTCCCGTGGCCATTGCAGCCTCCTCTAACACAGCACACAGAGCTCCAGAATCAGAGCAGGGCAAAGAAGAGCTTTAACTGCCCTTTGCACCCTGCCTGTTGATTTGATGTCCTTTGGCTGATGAGCTGTCCCTAGGTCTGGCTAAAGATGGTGTAACAGTAAAATGAGCGTGGCAACCCCTTTACACCCGGGGTGGGGGGGCAGATATTCCTATATCAACTGATGCTTTCCAAGAATCTTCAGGAGCATGTCTCTTTCTTCCTTCTCTCCCAGCTGTGGGAGAAAACACTGTAGGCAATAGGAGCTTGGCCATCCTGATGGAAGAGGTCCCCAAAACATGTCCCCAGCAACACAGCTCACATGATCTTAAAGCAGAAGCAAGTGGACAAACACTGATTTTATTTTCATGGTAAGATCACCGATCCTATGGGATCTGTGCTGTGCTTTCAGCCAAAACCTCAAAGGTATAGGCGGAAGACAGCCTCGATCTGTTCTTAGCCTTCAGATAATGGGATCTTATTCACACATCTTACTGGGCTGATGAGATTGGAATCACTGTGCCTTTCATTGCAACACACTTTGGCAGCTAGATCCCTTTGAGTTAGGTGGTTTGGTGGTGAAAAGTGCACCAGGGGAAACAGAAGATGTAATTGACGTGCCGTTCTTGTCACAGTCCTGCCCTTTAATTTTAAGGGATGATCCACTCGGAATGGTTACAAGTGCGCACTATTTATGAAAGGGAATAAATAAGACAAGGGTAGGGGTTTTATGTTCAACCCCTATTCATTATATGGAGCTTCCATTTAGAAATGATTTGGTTATTGCAAATCCTTGCTTTTTCTCTTCCTAGCGCTGCCAGTTGTTGTTAGTACTGTATTCCTCTCTTGCCCCCAGCTGTTTCGACTACAGGATTGATTATATCTAGCCCCTCTGGAAGTGACTAGTGGGTAGAGCTGCATCTTAAGAAACCTGGGTTCTGTCTCTGGCTTTGATACTGGCCTAGTGGGTGACCTTGGTTTCCCCATCTGATGAGTAACAACAGCTGTTAGGGAAAATGAACGCTACTCAGCTTTGGATCTGGCCCTACCTTATGTTCCTGGAAGCACTATTAGACATTCTCTGTGCTTCCCAAGTGGAAACTTTGTCTTTCCCTTCAGGATCATTACTAGAACAGGGGGAGTGGGGCTGCGGAGGAGCGTGGCCAAAGTTAATCCCATGTTAGCTGAGGAGCATGAAATTTCTCTACATCCTGTGACACACACACCCTATTTTATACCTGGGCCCTGCCTGGGATGACTAGGTGCATTGAACATGGATATTTTCCCTTCCCCCCAAGGCACAAAAATAGCTGGGAGTTGTTTTGGTTTTAAGGGTTATGTCCGCATTGCCACATAGATTGGCATGGATTCCTTCCATTACAGGACTTGTACCAAGGCTTGGTAATGGTAGCTGGATGCTTTTCTCACTGTTGGGTTGCATTTATCTGTCCCCAAGAAGAGTGGACAGGGTCTAACGTCAAAGAGCCAGAATCCTTTAGTCTTTTCTGTTCATTCTTTTACTTCCTGTGCTCCAAAGCAGGGAAAAACACAGGCAGGATGAAGTGTTAAAGGAAAATTCCAATGCTCTCATTGTGCAGTGGATAGGTTGAGACATATGCCCTAAGAAATTTATCTATGAATTTTCAACTCCTCTTTGGCTTTGAATGTTTCTTGTTTTATTTCAGGGAAGCTGCCAGTCAAAAAAAAAAAAAATTCTATTATTTTCTGTGACTTATTTTCTAAGTCTGAAATAAGCCTTGGAGGATTCATGCACTCCAAAAGTGAACGCTAAATACACAATCTAAGTATATTTTCAAATAAAAGGAACAGTTTTTCTAGGCATTACTGTAATGTATTGTTGTAACCCAACTGACCCTTGTACTTCAGTGCTCGTTACTGGAAGATCCTCTTGATCTGTACAAACTTGCTGCGAACAAGTGGAACTGGTTTTCAGCTAACTGGTGACAAAAGCTTTAGTAAAACAATTTCAGATATTAACTTTTTTCTAAAGGAAGGGGAATCTCACTTTTGTCACAAACTAGATTTCCCTCTTCCTTTAACAATCAGATGCATTTTTAGCAACTGCTAGGGATTTTCATCTGAACCCTCCTCTCGTCCCTGAAATGAAATAGTTTTTGTATTAACAGCATCAACGCATTCTGCAATATATACGGGCCCAGTGAGAACAGACCTTTAACAGGAATTTATTTCCCAAGTCTGAAATGTGCTCTTTATATTGGTTATTATTCCTGTATACTTGTTAAGGGATTACCATCCTAAATCTTTCCCCATAAACAAATAAAACCTTAAATGACAATACTTGGGGGATAAGTTAAGGAGGAAGAATGTAGAATTGATGAGTTATTAACTGTTGTAATTTCCCACCTTGAATTATTGACAACATGTGACATTACAACCTTAGAGTTACAATTTATAAAACAGTTTGGAAAATATGACCTTTGCATTACAATTGGTCTTGAGATGCCTTGTAGTTTGTTATAACAGCTGCTACCGGCATATTTTGTTGCAGATTGAGTGAATGAGGGAATGCGAGTAATTTACGAACTTCATTATATATTCAGGCAAATCTCTGCAAGACCTTGAAGATCTAATGGATCGTGAGTCATACGGCTTCTGTTGAGGTGGGGGTGAAACTGGTTGAAGTTTTGGGTTGTAACTGATTTGCAGTCATGAATAATTAGCTGGAGTTAGTTGACTTAGCTTTTTTTTTTAAAGCGTGGAGAAACCGTGCAGGTAGAAATAGCAGAAAAGCAGAAAGTTCCTTCAGTTCCTCTTATCACGTTGTGGAGATCAGCAAGGGAGTCTGATTGGCTCCTTTAGTCATGGGTGTTTATGGCAAAATGGATGGCCTAAATTCTAGTACTGTTGTTATTCATGTGCTGTAATAGGTCATGCCTTAAGAGACAGAAGAATATGGATCCATAGTCAGCCCTGATATAACGCCATTGACACAAATGCTTTTGCACCTGAGTACATGAAGGCTCAGCTTGGCTAATTTTCTCTCAGCTATTATGGAGGGGCAATAATTGACAAAGTAGTTCTGGCAGCCAAAAGACTTTGTTGTTTTTATGGCTGAGCCGAGTTCATACCTGATTTAACTCCATTGATGTTAATGGAGTTACACTATTGGTGGGCCTGGTCCAATATATTCATTTGTGGTACATTATATTGTGGAGTGTTAGTGTAGTAAACAGGAGGATTGTTACGGGGACCTATTCTTAGTCAGGAGACCACATTTATCCCTACGCAGTGGAACACCCCATCGTGAGGAATAATACATTTACTTCCTCGTGCTCCTTGGGATGTGCCTTAGAGTTCTTTAGCTAGCTGGGGAAACCAGTCAGCTGAGGACTGTGGGCCAAATTCTACCCTCTGACCTGCGCCATGACTCCATTGTTGCGTGGCACTTCCACTGAAGTCACTCATGCAGTCAAGGTGGAATATGCAGTAGAATTGCATCGTGGGAAGATGGATTTTGACCTGGTCCCTTTATTGCTAAAGAGGGTGAATTGGTGATTGAAAGTCATAACAGACCCGAACCGTCTGCCCCTATGTCAGAGGAGGAGGAAGCATGAGATCTAGGGGTCAACACTCAGGAATCCTGATTTTCATTCCTGCCTTTATGTGCACCACAAAGACCCGTAAACTCTCTGTGCCCCTTCTCTACCGTATATATAATAATACTTACCTACCTCACAGAGCTGTTCTTAGGCTTGATCAGTTATCTGTTCTTAATGTTCTTCTGGGCTATGCTGATGAAAGGCACTTACATTCATGAGTTCACCACTCTCTCCGGCTGTCCCAGTATGAAAATCCCACTTCAAAGAGGCAATTTCCTTCCCTCTTACTCCCCCCTCCTCCCCAAAAAGTCTATTACTCAAGGACATCACCCTTATCTTGGTTTTACTTCCCTCATGGCCCTGCAGTGCCATTCAGTAATTCTGTCAAGTGGTATCTTTGCCTTGTGACAGAGTGCTAAACAGTGATTTATTGCTTGAATACACCTCGCTTTCATGAAAACGATTTGTTTAAACAACAGTAAAGCGCTAAATAAATTATTCATTGCATGCTAATTTTTCACTTTTATGTGCAGTAGTAAGTTTCAGAATAAGCAGTCGGTGAGGCATTATACATCCCACATTAATCCTGGGTGATTTTTCACTGCTAGTCCCTTTCCCAAGGAAGGTCTTTTGCTTCAACCTTTATCCATGCAACTGGCTTTGCGATATTTTTCCATTTCTTCAGCAGAAAGGATCGGATGAATTATATCTGGTGCTCCGGGTTGGGGGTTTGATAACTGGCAGGGGAGATGCTCTGTGTTCAGAGTTTATGGGTGCTACTAACCCCTTCAATAAATACTCTGGGTCTTACTGTGAGGCACAGCTACTAATATACCCTGCAAAGTATGATGCTCACAAACAGCGTGTACATTTTCAAAATGTCTCTTTATTCCATTTTCTTTGGAGATTTGCATGCTGTTTTCTTTTAGCTGCTGGTGGCTAGAGGGGCAGGCTGGTTTGCTCATGATTTAGGTGTTTGAATTGCTCCTCAGAGGTGTATTTTCACACGAGGATGCAGACTTTCCAATTTCACTTAAAAAAATTCTAGTCAGCATATAAAATAGTCACTCTGCAGCAAAGCACAAAGGCCGTCAAATTGCTGTCAAGGCTGCCGTTGCATTACAGAACAGTTAGGGGACATATCAGCGTGTTGTTTTTCTCTAATTGAACCTTTCACCCTTGCTGTGTATCTACATGAAAGCACCACCAGTAATTGTATGTTGAGTTAAAGTTGTTGATTGACACAGGAATTTTGTTCAAAATGCGTTCTGGGTTCAGACTGCACTGATTTTAATTCAGAAATAATCCCCCCAAGGCCTATGTTGATATACAATGAAATGAATAAACATAAAGGGTATATTCTCCTCTTGATGCATACATTTAACTCTTATGCTAAAGGACATTAAGCATCAAGAAAATAATAGGCAGTTTGTGATAGATTCTACCCAGAGACTTTGTCTTTGAAAAACAGCCTGCTACATTCTTCACTGCATTCACCTGTACAGTTCTATTGCATTAATATGCTTCAAGAAGACAGAAAAGCATCTACAATTTGTCTGTCCATCATCCCCCCGATGTGATGTTCTGACAGTGAAACAAAAGCTGTTGTACCTTTACTTTTGGAATCCAAGGGTCTCTGCTTCTGGCCCTCATGGCAACTAATTTTCTGGATCCTTCCTTTTAACTGCTTTTCTCATACTCCTGATGATCTTTGTTAATTATTTGTAGTACGGTAGCACACAGAATTAGTGCTGGTTGGGAATTTTTCAACAAAACTGTTTTTGTCAGAAAATGATGATTCATCGAATCTGAAAGTTTTTGCTGGCATGTACCAAATTCACCAAAAGTTTAGTCCAGAGGTTTCTCAAGTCCACGATGGAATTTCTGGTCAGAACCAGAGAATGAGAGAACATAACACCAATAATCTGGTGGTTAGAGCACTCAGTGGAGATGTGGATGACCTAGTTTCAAATCTCGGTTCTGCCTAATTCAAACCAGGGGCTTGAACCTGGGTCTCCTACCTCCTAAGTGAGGGCCCGAGCAACTGGGCTATTGGCTATTCTGGTGTCAGCCTCTCTGGGTTTTCTTTTTTTTTTTTTTCCCCTTTAAAAAACTTCAAAAGCTCTCTGATTTCTCCTGCTGCAGAACGGAAAGGAAAAATATGTGGAATCTCAAAAATTTCACAGGACAAGAAAGCTGTTTCCCACTCTGCCATACATAGAAGCCCCATCCAATCTTGGGATCCCTTTGTGCTAAGCATTGTATATACATTTATGAATAGAAGTATTGTCCTATGGAACGAGGGTGCAGAGATGGTGACTCCCCCAAAGATGCCTGTGGCAGTGCCAAGAATTAAACGTAGGTTTTCTGAGTCAGTCCAGTGCTTTAACCACATGCCCATCCTCCTCCTCTTTGTGTACGTGTACATTTTGAGCTGGGGATGCAATTCCCAGCTCCAGGAACGATTACGTGCTCTATCTACAATCCTGCTGCACGCTAAAAATGTGGTGTGACCTGCTGATCCTGACTGACTGTTCTAAAAATATTAAATAAGAATATTGTGTTGGACGAGGTTTGCACCCATTATTTGACTCACATTGGCAAAATTCATTGGGTTATGTCTCCTTTGCCATTCATGAGCAGAATGTGAGATTCTCAGTATTCAGAATCATTTGTGAAAATCTTTTTGAAAATCGCAGTGGCAATAGACTGCCAAAAGAAGCTCATTGAGAATGGTTTCAGAGTAGCAGCCGTGTTCATGTATATCGGTAAAAAGAACAGGAGTACTTTTGTGGCACCTTAGAGACTAACACATTTATTTCAGCATAAGCTTCTGTAGGCTACAGCCCACTTCGTTTTGTTTTTCAAATTTCAAAACGCGTGCTGGGGGGGGGGGGGTTACATTAGTCAGGTGGTATTGTTTCTATTCTCTGATTGGATGACATTTGCTGCGAGGTACAGCTCAAACTGAGAATTTTGGCTGCTAGAATGCAATGCATGCAAACATTGAGCCATTCAGAGAGCCGCTTGATCATAGAAGACCAGTATGCTTTTGAAAACTAATGTTCAAACTAGCTTTCATTGGTGTATCTGAGTTCTTGGTACACTTCATTGCTGAGAGTGGCAAAGAATTGGTCTCCGTTTAATACAGGATTCACAGGAGAGTGAACAGCCAGAAACACATGTGCAAGTCAGCTATGTTGATTTTGGGAGCCCCCTAGTGAAATAGACCATATACCTAGTCATGACAGTGTGGTTAACACTAGACAACTGATGCCCACATAGTGCGGTCAATGCTAGCCATACCCCTGATGTCCATTACTATTATTTATTTATTTATTTATTTATTTGATGTGTGGGGGGAGAGTTGTGCTATAAGAAGAGCTTACAATCTAAACAGACAAAGGGTGGCAGTGAGAGATTAAAGCTTTCATACAATCATAGATCTTCAGAGTTGGAAGGGATTTTAGGAGATCATCTAGTCCAGGGTTTCTCAAACGGGGGATCGCCGAGCACTCCCCGGGGGATTGCCGAGCACTCCCCGGGGGGTCGCGAGCTCCTGCTGCCGCAACTTGCGGCAACTGGGGCCGGTGCGCAGCCGGCAGCCCCCCCGCGTCGGGGATGGCAGACCGTGGCGCTCCCGGCAGCCCACCCGCCCACGGCGGGGATGGGGGACCGGGGCGCTCCCGGCAGCCCACCCGCCCGTGGCGGAGACAGGGGACTGGGGCGCACACGCTTTTTGTGTGGGTGGGTGGTTTTTTTTTTTGGTAATTTGGCGGCTTTTCAGCAGAGGGGGTCGCGCCGCGCCGCTGGATCACAAAAAGGGGTCGTGGTCTCAACTAGTTTGAGAACCGCTGATCTAGTCTAACCCCATGCTCAAAGCAGGACTAATTCTATTTTTGCCCCATATCCCTACATGGCCCCCTTAAGGATTGAACTCACAATCCTGGGTTTAACAGGCCAATGCTCAAACCACTGAGCTATGCGTTCCCCCCCCCCCCAACCACCACCCCCCCCCCCACCCCCACCCCCTCCTCCTCCTCCTCCTCCTCCACCACCACCACCACCCCCCCCTCCTCCTCCTCCTCCTCCCCCAACCACCACCACCCTCCTCCTCCTCCTCCTCCACCACCACCACCCTCCTCCTCCTCCTCCTCCTCCTCGGACACTAGCATGGAATAGTTATCTCACTATAAAATCCTAGGTGGAGACTAGGCACTTGTCATTTTTGCTGCGAGGTACCTAGATGGGGTCTTCACTATTCTCTGCTTCTAGTTGACCTCACCTAGTTTACCTCATGATAAACCTACAGTGTCTTGTCTCCACTATATTCTTACAGCACGATAGCCAGCATGCATTAGTAGTCCTGGGGTAAAACCACCCTTCTATTGTCTGTGAAGACATAGCCTTCGTGACTTGTCCAAGCTCACGCAGTAGCTCAGCGTCAAAGGCAGGGATGGAATTTGGGTCTCCTGGCTCCCACTCCCCTATCCACCAGACTACAGGCTGAACCATTTCAACTCCATAGTCCATTCTGGGCCCACTGCTTAAGCAGGTACAGAATATATTAGTGTATAAAAGGCTAATGAGTTTAAGGAAAAGCTTCTCTTTATACCTCCCCAAATAGGGGGGTCTGTCATGCCTTTTGGAGCCAGCATTTGGATCCTGTAGGGTGCCACTTCCTGACACAGTTTTAGGTCCGTCTAGTCACAGTAGTTTGTAATAGCCAATGCTCTGGAAGTTAGAGCAGACTTTACTTGTTTTATTGGTTTGAAGAAGCCTTCCTACCACAAAGCTATATAAGTTGCTATAAAACCCTGTTGTGCTGTATAAGTGGAAGACTTCTGCAGTCAGGAGCTGAGGGAGCTGTGAGAATATAGATGGTAAAATGTCTCCAACCTGAGGGAACTTTTTGTGGAAAGAAGGTTAAGTTTGAGGATGCTGGGGCTTTTTTGCACAGCGGTGGACGTAGAATCGGTCTTCAGTTATGGGGTCATTTGGAGTACAGACACTGCACAACCATGCAATGCCTCCCCTGTCTACACTTCTATTTGTAAGCGGGGGAATAGTCCCACTGTCGTGGGGAACTCTCCTGGCTTCTGCACTACCCCGGTGAAATGGGCTAGCGGAAGGATCTGAGTCCTCGCTCCCACTTCCTTTACCCAGAGGCCTCCCTTACCTTGAGGGCTCCCCTTCCACTCTCCTGTCTGGTGGAGTCCTCGTAACCCCAACTAGGCTTGGCCCAGGATTCCTGGGGGGCTCAACCCCAAACCGTGCTGTGGTTACCTAGGTAAGAGGCTAGGGTGTCCCCACTCCGGGGTGCTCCCTCTGCACTGGGCACTTCACTGGTCCACTGATCATTACGTAAAACTTAAAGCAAATGCAAAATTATTTAATGAACAATTTATCTTAAAAATGAACAAGGAAGAAATAGAACGGTTAAACACATCACCCTGCTCCGTGGCAGGGAGCATCACACACAATGTCTCTGGAGTGTCAGGACAGTTCACAGTCTGTTCCTTGTAGGGCTCAGGCCTCCTTCTCAGCTGTGCTGCAGGGTTGTTGTGACTTGGACGCTTCCTCTGGTGATGGCCACACGCTCTCCACCTCTGGACAGCTCCAGCCCAGTTCCACCCTCTGCCTCCGCACGACTGCTGCTGCTCTGCCTTCAGAGCTGTTGCTCTGTCCCCTCTGGCTGTTACAGCTCTGCTCCCAGCACACGGCTGCTCTGCAGGCAGCCCCTATATCTCTGCCCCCAGCACTGACCTGCTTCCTGGGCTGCTTTCCTGGCCTCTCTGCCTCTGGTTCCTGCAGCTGCTCCCAGGGCAGGTCTGTCTCTCTGGGCTGTGCTCTTGCTTTGGGGCTGCAGCTCTGCTCCCAGCACAGGGTCTGTCTCTCTGGGCTGCTTCCCTGGCCCCTCTGGATCTAGCCCAGCTCTATTCTCCAGCTCAGTTCTGGCCCCTGCTCTCCCCTTAGCTCGGCCCCACTCTGTCTGGCCCAGGCAATTCCAGCTCACATGGAGGACGGGACCCACCCTGCCCTCCTGACTCCTTGATTAGTATCCTGGCCCTGTCAGTCAGGCTGACCTGGAGTGCTGGCCTCTCCCCATTGCCCCTGGGGACCGTCAGTCTCAGGGTCCTGATTGCCCATTGACCCTCCCCCTTTAGGTCCTGGGAGCTAATAATCAAAACACCCCACTGAGTGTTAGTAAGGGGATAACAGTTCCCTTACATATTGTTAGCAATTGTCTGGCTTCCTCCCCAGTGCCAAAGCCTTTCTGTGCTGCAGCGAAAGGCTCCAGCCACAGGGAAAGGCTCCGGCAGGGGAGAGACAGCAGGAAAAGGCTCTGGCAGCTTCCTGCTACCTCCCTCGCTGCGGAACATTTCACCACCGCATGTAGCTGTGCATTGCAGTGTGTCGCTACAGATACCCTACCTGCTGCCCTGCTACAGATGCTGCCACAAGTTTAGACACGTCCTTAGACATGGCTTAATAGTGTTTCCTTTGCTCAACCTACATGGCAGGGATATGTCTTTGCTGCATGATTTACCAGGTCCTTAGCCAAACTCCCTTCCACCGTCCACACACAAAACCTCTGACCTGGATTTGTGGGTACTTTAAGCCCTGGCTAACCTGCCTGGCTCGGAGTACAGATGAGACCCCAGGGATTGCTTTCACTGGCCTGAAACCCACTCACTTTGCCGGAGGATGCAGGCTAAATCATTTGAGGACTGACAGTCCTGCAATTTATTCCCACAATTTCCCCTAAAGGACAGACAAGTTCTTTCTTGCCATTGAAAAGGCGGCCTGGGAAAGTATCCTAGAGCATCTCGGCTCAAAGGAGCATGGGATATGCCCCCAGACACACCACATGAGTGCAGAAACAATCAGGGGACAGTAATGGATGTAAGGCTTTGCACTGGGGGGCACGCCCACATCTGGGCTAGGCTACCTCTTGTGCTCAGACCCAAGTGCCGATCACTCCAGTTAGCTCGGCAGTGAAGATGTAACTATAACTATGAAAGGCTCAACAATAGCCTGCAGAAGAACCCCCTGTGACTTGGAAAAACAAAAGCGCCTTTGAGCTTGTCTTCACGGCAACAGTTGCTCCACTTGACCCAGCCTAGCTTGAATGAGAGCAACTGCAGGACAGCTCTGGAGCTGCACAGAGGTATGGGATTAGCCTCTGGTGAGTTATGCTAACCGGAAATGTAGCTGGTAGTTAGCAGTACTTGAGCTTCAACTCATTCCCCTGGCATTCACCTTAAATGTGCTAGCTAGATTGAGTTTGAAGCACCGCTTCACTTGAACTGGGGATTTGTGTGTGTGTGTGGAAGGGTTAGGAGCAACTCTTAAGTTATATCTTGAGCTAACCCTGCAGGGAAAGACCAGCCCTTCACCCACTACCAGGGTGGTTAGAACCTCAACAAATTAATTTGCAGTATAAAACGAGGTTTATGCTAGACACAAATGGGACAGGAAGGGATTGCCAATTTTTGTCTTTGGATTTTAAGCAGTTCAGGGCAGGCCTCGTGACGTTGTTTGTCTAGATACAGGGTTTTAAGGACAGTTAAGCGTGTACCTTTTGAATAAACAACACGAGTCCACACTGATTTTAAATCTGTCACATTACTCTCTCCCCACCCCACCCCCCCATCTCCACAGTGCAGTGCAGAGCCAGACAGCGTACTGCTATGGATGAGGCTCAAATCCAGTATAGGTCATGGTGCCTCAGGATGTTGTCTTGTTACCATGGCGATCTCCCATGCTGTATGGGGGCGTTGCTGTGGTAGACGCAGCTTGATGAGGCTGCGGCAATGTTGCAGTGGCTATGGCTGGTTCTGACAGTGGGCTCGGCGGGGGAGGGGCTCCTTTTTAGCACTGACACAGCGGGACTGGATGGGGCTCCTTGCACAGCCAAGGGGCCGAAGAACCAGAATGCAAGGTGTGGGGGAGCTTGCAGTCTTCCTGGCCCAGTGGAACAGAGACCCCTGGCTAGGACTGCAAGAAGGAGGATGAGCCCCCAGCCGTGGGACAGGCCATCCCATGGCTGAACGTTTCCAGCCCAGGGATGCCTCCTACGCTCCTGACTGGTGAGGAAGGTCATAACAGTGGCATGAGGGAAACTTGCCCTGCCGCAGAGACAGTGACGCTGGATCCCTGCAGTCACAAAGTGCAGGGGGAAGCTGTGGTCCTGCTAGGGCGAAGTAGCGTCCCACCCCACACACACAAACCTCCCCTGTCCAGGACTGTAAGGAGATCGACATATCCTGGAATTTCAGAGGCTTTGTGATAGATCCATCACATCTCAAGAGAGTCATCAGCCACCACTGCCAACCACCGTTATTTGTGTGAATAGATTTAGGCCAAGATTTTCCGAAGTGGTTAGTGATCTTGTGTTCCCAAACCGGGGACATTTTAAAGGCCTGGTTTTCAGAAAGCTCAGCCTCTGAAAATCAGGCATCAGGCCCTTTTAAGGTGTATGTCTGGTTGAGGACCCAAATTCCAAGGTTTACAACACAACTAGGCTCTCTAGAAAGTGTTGGCAATTCACTCGAGGCTCCCAAGTTTGAAAAACTTAGCCACCAAAATGTAGACTTGGTTGAAATTTTTGTTCATGAAAACGTTTTGGGTTGTCCTGCCTCCCTTATGCGCTGGAAGAGTTTTCGTAGATGTTCTGCCCATGAATCAGAAAATATGGCCACATTATGAAGATAGAATCAGATAGGTAGCCGTGTTAGTCTGGAATAGCAGAGGTAACAAAGTCCTGTGGCACCTTAAAGACTAACTATAAAGTTTTGAAGCATAAGCTTTCATGGGCTAATACCCACTTCGTCGGACGCACGAAAGCTTATGCTTCAAAATTTTATAGTTAGTCTTTAAGGTGCCACAGGACTTTGTTACATCATGAAGATAGGCGACTGCAGATTCTCCCAATCCCGCTAGGAGACTCAAGTTTTTGGAAGGCGGCAGGTGCATTTCACTACCTGAAAGGGAACAAATTAAATTCATTCAGGCCCTTATGGGTGAAGAAGGCTGACCTTCCCTTGGCGGATTCATCTGAAGTTACTTGCCAGTACCCCTTGGTTAAGTCTAAGGTAGAGATGAACTGGGCACATTCCAGTTTCTCCAATAGCTCATCTGTGCGAGGCATTGGAGAGTTGTCTGGGCAGGTTACAGCATTTATGTTATGGTAGTCCACACAAAAGTGTATCTCTCCATCTGGCTTGGGAACTAGAACCACTAGAGGTGCCCATGCACTTTCAGAGGGGCGTATTACACCCATCTGTAGCATGTCCTGGATCTCCTGTTCTGTAGCAGTTTTGGCTTGAGGAGCTACTCAATAAGGCCGGGCTCTATATTGGCGAGCAGTACTTGTGTCAATGGAGTGGTATGCCCGTTTGGTTCATCTTAAGGTGTCTGAGAACATTGGCATGAAGCTAGTGCACAGCTCCTTGATCTGCTGTTGCGCATATGTCCGAAGGTCATGGAAAGGTTTACTTCTTCCACACCACCACCATTACTTTTTCCTTCCTAGTAGACACCTTTGGGCCAATCAGCATCATCTCCTCCCTGGGCTGTAAACTGGCAAACCTTGAGTCTCTGGAATAAAAGATCTTTAGAGAATTAACATGGTATACTTTAGGCTTTAATTTTGAGGTGGGGAACACCACGAGATAGTTAACTGCTCCCAGGCACTCTTGGACTGTAACTGGCCCTTCCCACGATACTGAGTGGCCCGAAGGTGTCTACTATGAAGGAAGAAAGTAATGGTCTCTAAGGACTCCTCATTGTTTTTGCTGATACAGACTACCACTCTGAAACCTGTCACCCAAAATGGAAGTTTTCTAACAGAGCTGCTTGCTGCCCTACTCCCATTTGAGGACCAGATGACCTGCAGGCTCTCACCTGTGTTTGGACCTCAAAAACATCACCTGGTATGGACCTAATTAATCATGGGTGGAGCTAGGTCCCCCCTCTGCCAAAGGGCCATCCCATTCTGTGCCACTTCCTTTAAATAGGGTGAGGAACCCGTTTCAAAACCACCTTACTTCAGGGGCATGAAAGCAAAGCTGTATCTTTGGCTCTAACAACAGAGTTTATATCCCAGAAAATAATGTTTCTCTTTTCAACCCTAGTTTTTAAAAGAGCTCACAGGCATAAAACCAGTTATTCAGCTTGTGTGTGTGTGTGAGAGAGAGAGAAACAGACACACTCCACTATTTTGACTGTTCCTTTTTTCTTGCCCTTGTTAGTTTGTATTGATTGGTAAATGTAGGGAGCGGGAAAGGGGGAAAAAATCAAACAAATGTGAAGGGTGAGACATTCTGTTTCATTTCACAACAGCATTCCATCACAGCACATATTCTGACATTTAGAGCAACATAATAAGCATGTCTTTGATCATTAGGTTCCTCTAAACTATCTGGCAACAGCCTGGGAAAACAAAGCAAAAAACCAACCCCTGCAACAACAAAACCCACCACGATATTAAACACAAACTAACCTTTTGCAGTCTGAATAACAAAGAAATGAAAACAGCAAAGGAGAAATAATACTTTTTGAAAAAAAGGGTCTTGCACAGGTTATTGAAATAACAGCTTAACACAAAGTGCATATGGGAATTTGTCATAAATAAGCAATTTTGCTGCCCGCCCACGACTTGTTCACGTTGTCTGTGTGTCTTGGTTTGGAGTAAACATATTACTGCTGCTTGAGGTAAAGTGAATGGAAAAGAGAGACTGTTGTGGAGATGTTCCCTGATGAAACCTAAGGGACATGTTTTATGCGCAGTATCCTGTGCAGAAGTGTGGAGAAGTCAGAATCCCTACACAGAGAGAGATGGCAAAAAAAAGTAGTTTTGGGGTCATGGGTTTGAACTGGGAATTTGGAGTGCTGGCCTTACTTCTTGGCTCTACTATGGACTCGCTGTGTGACCTTTGATAAGTCCTTTAACCCCTCATCCACTGTGATGGGAGAGGGCTGTCTATATGATTCTAGAATAAGGTGTGATTGACTCTTATAAGGTGACCAGATACCACAGTGAGGGGCATAGATTAAGAACCTAGATAGACATCATCAAGTAATGAAATAACAAAAATGCTTCTATTTATATGGTGTCGGTTCCCAAGAAGGATCTGAAAATGTTCTCCTCACAATGATCCAGATGTGAAAGTGTTGGACAGATAACTAGCCTTGGAGGGATTCGACTTTTATTGGTAAATGTTGGTAAACATTGATTTCACCATACACCCACAACCAAAAAAAGTAATTCTGTATATAACATTAGAAACTTACATAAACATACAGGCAAAGTCAGAAACAATCTGCTTGAGAACTCATCAGAGTTCGATTTAAGAATGTTTACTTTGTATATTTTGGCATGTGATGTAGATGATTTGTGTTTTAATTATTGTAAAGCTTTAACATTTTGAATCTGAATCATTGTCTGACCCTCCCAATTTCCTGTGACTGTAACAATATAAATAGATGAAAATGTAAAAAAATAATGCATGCAATCATGGGTTTTAAACAGTCGTGAACATTTAAATTGCTAAAAATTGAAGTTTTTTGTTTAAAAATAAACATCGATATTAGCTGTTGAAATTACAAAAAAATTAAAAAAAATAAAAGAAATGCTGCCAAGCCTGCAAATAACAGATCCTGCTGTCATTGAAATCAGTGAATATATTCCCATTGATATAGGTGGGAGTAAAACAAAGAGAATTTACATAATTTGTATTGAGATTACCCATTCACCACTGGGAGCCATTGTATGCCAGCACAACATTATTAAGGAGCAAAGAGCCACTTCTCTAAATGGGATTTTACTCCCTTGAGCTTTGCATCAGACTTGTAGAATGCAGGGAAATTCCTAGAACAGGATTGAAAAATGTTGACATCACAGTTTGTCATCAACACACATAGTTCTGTTGAAACTGAAATACTTTGTGAAATGGTGACAGTTTCGCTGAAATTTTGTTTTGGGGGGAACAAAGGTTGCAACAAAGCAGAAACTTTTTGATGTCCTGTCTAGCAAAGTTATGAATTTAAGCTCCCAGGCTCGTCGTCTTAAAGTGTTAGGAAAGTTTCCTTTGAGGATGAGGACTAATAGGCTAAATATAGAGTGATTGCTTTGTGAAAAGTGTTTCACCCATAGGCAATAGTGTTTTCGTCTTTGATTATTTTCCTGTGTGAGTTGATTTGAGAACATGGTGATGGTCTGGTTTCACCCACATAGTTGTTGTTCGGGTACTTAGTGCGCTGGATGCACAGATACGTGCTGTGATCTTGAGAGGTGTATTGTGGGTCACAGCACTCTTACTGAAGGAATATTGGGACTCATGGAAGCCATCCTCAACTCATTTGCCACACAGATGGCCATCTTCCCCCAGGACACAACCGACTTCCTCCACAAACTTCTGGACATTCAAACACCATCCTTGACACCATGTATGTCACTTCCCTATACAGTACGTCCCTCACAATGGCGACGTAGCTGCCTGCCACAAATATTTACATGAAATGGATGACCCACAGATATCCACCCCAAATGCCTCACCAAATTTATCCATTACATCCTCACCCATAGCAATTTTACATTCAACGACATATTTTGTCCAAACGAAAACGGTACTGGGTACTGGGATGGCTTCCAAATATGCCACTTTTTCTTTCCACGCCGCTGAGCGACTTCGTGGTCTCGACGTACGTTGGTAGTGTAGACCAAGCCAAAATCTGACCTATGAGTCCTCGTCTCAAGGAAACCCGCACAACATTTTCAAGAGAGTTTAAATTCCTAATTGTGCTAGACGCTAAAAATCATGGTCTTAATAATGACACTGGATTTATGGCTTATTACAACAATCTGTAACCCACTATCTCCCCCCTTTTTCCAGGGCCTGCGACAGAAATTTGGGGGTCCCCTACTCTGATCGTTTGGCCCCCCCCCCAGCCCAGCTGGCACGCCCCCCCCCCCCAGCTGACAGCAGCTGGCGGCAGCACGAGCCCGAGAGCGGCGCGAGCCGCCCTTGCTGCTTCCCCCCCCCCACGCACTTTCTCCCCCGGACTGCGCCGCTGCCGCCGGCCGGGCTCACCGCTCCTGCCGGGGACGCACGCTCGTCCGCTCCGGAGGAGAGTCGCGCCATCTCCCCGCCCCTTCCCCGCTCTCCAGGCCCGGCGACAAGGTGGGACGACAACGGGTACAGCTGTGTACCGGGGCCCCCCTAAAGTCCGGGGCCCGGTACAGCTCTACCCGTAGTACCCCCCTGTCGCCGGCCCTGCCTTTTTCCTATGACTACAGGGGTGTTAATGGGCCACTTAACTTTCAGTGAGCCCTTAAAATATGTGCTAACTACTTAATGCTAAATTATTTGTTTGATCTCATATTGAGCAGTGGCACTGAACCCCTTTCCCAGGCCTGAAGAAGAGCTCTGTGTAGCTCAAAAGCTTGTCTCTCTCTCCAACTACGGCAACCAGATAGAAAGTGTGAAAATTTGGGGACATGGAGTGGAGACTGTCCCTATAAAATCGGGACATCTGGTCACCCTATTCCTAACAGAAGTCAGTCCAACAAAAAATATTACCTTACCCTCTTTGTGTCTCTAATATCCCAGGACCGACATGGCTACACCAAGACTCCATATAACATAGGTGCCAACTCTATGGGTACTCTGGAGTTCAAGCACCTACAGAAAAAAATAGGAGGAGCTTCACACCCACCAGCCACAGCAGTTCTGCCCTAGGGCTACCTGCTGATCAGCGAGTGGCTGGTGGGAGGAGCTTGGAGGAGGGGGCGGAGAGGAGGGCGGGGCCTTGTGTGAAGAGGTCAAGCGGGAGCAGGCCCTCTCTGTGGAGTGGGACTGGAGCACCCATTGGGAAAAATCATGCCCGTGGCATAGAGGCCTCGGATCTGCTCCAACTAATCTATCCTCTCTCTGTTTTGAGAGGACAAGTGGGAAAGAAGGGAGACATGCTAAGCTTTTGTTATGCTACTATTCAGTTGCAGACCGCTGCAGAGCTCTTTGTTTTAGCTCAGGGAGTTTGGGCTGCACTGCGTATGTTCCTGTTCTTGTTTCCCCCTTTGGAAAATTTCCCCTCTTTACCGCTGGCTCATTATTTACCTTTGGCAAAGGTCACGAAGTCTCAGGACCTCAGTTTCCCCATCTGCAAAATGGGGGATCATAATCATTATCTGTCCTGCAAGAGCACTTTGTCCTGTGGGTCTCTATTTGAGGTGGGTGCAGAATGGGCATCCCATTTCACAGAGGATTAAGAGATTTTGAAATTTGTTTTCCTTCCAGTTCAGAACAAAACCTAAAAATGTTTAAATTCTCCTCAAAAAAACATTTTTTCAGGGAAAAATAATTACAGCTCAATTAAGATTATTCAGCGATTCAATGTTGTTTATATATTAAGTTGAAAATAATTAAAAAGCAACCAAAAATGTAAAGTTGTTTTAAAGGGAAAACGGAAACATTTTGTTCTGAAAACATCAGGAAGTTGCTGCATTCGTAGAATCGTAGGACTGAAGGGACCTCGAGAGGTCATCTAGTCCAATCCCCTCCACTCAAGGCAGGACTGAAAGCATTGTCGGAACATTTCTCTCCAAAACTAAATTTCAGCCAAACCAATGCATTTCACAGAGTCTTACACTTTCAACAGAACTGCATTTGCTGATTAAATCTGTTCTGTCAAAATGTTTGCCCCAGTGACAACTATGTGGGTGAAACCAGACAATCATTATGCTCTGGAATGAACTTGCACAGGAAACTGATAAAGGACAAAAACACAATATCACCGGCAGGGGTACATTTTTTACAAAGCCATGACTCTGTATCCGTCTGACCCGTCAGTCCTCCTCCTCCTCGAAACCTGCCCAACACTTTCAAACACTGAGAGCTTAAATTCATAACTTTGCTAGGCACTAAAAATCATACTCTTAATAAAGAGACTAGATTTACGGCTTATTCCAACACACTTTAACTCGTTCTTTTTCTCACATGACTAAGAGGGTGTTAACAGGCCACTTGACTTCCAGTGGTCCCATAACTATCTGTTGGATCTTTTCTTAAGCCGTGACACTCTTACAGCAGGTCTACACTTAAAATGCTGTGTGGGTGGCACTATGGCATTTAAGTGAAAACACTCATAGGCCCTCAACATTGTTAATGCACCTCCCCAAGAGGCTGTTGACATAGAGGTGTCTACACCAGGATGAGGGAGCGGTTTAAGGTCAGTATAACTGCATTGCTCGGGATGTTACTGACACCCCTGAGTGACATAGTTATACTGTCAAGAATCAGGGTGGTAGCCGTGTTAGTCTGGAATAGCAGAGTTAACAAAGTCCTGTGGCACCTTAAAGACTAACTATAAAGTTTTGAAGCATGAGCTTTCGTGGGCTAATACCCACTTCGTCGGATGCAGGCAGTGGAAGGTATTAGCCCACGAAAGCTCATGCTTCAAAACTTTATAGTTAGTCTTTAAGGTGCCACAGGACTTTGTTAACATAGTTATACTGATGTAGGTCTGTAGTGTAGACCTGGCCTAAGTACCTTTCCCAGCCCTGATGCTCAAATGCTCTCTCTGTCTTGCCAGCAGGAGTCAATCCATTTAAATAACCTCACCCACCTTGTGCCTCTAATGAAAGATGCCGCTTCTCCGGCTCTATGGGTGAACTGCCTCTGTGTATCATCTGCGTTTCTAGTTTTTATTGGCTAACACAAGGAGGAGGGTGTGGAGAGGGCCAATGATGACCCTGCTACTCAGAAAAGAGACTTAAACAATTTCCCTTTGCAAGTGGTTTCATGCAGTCACTTCCCAGGTTTCTCTCTCTCTCTCTCCTCCCTCCAACCCCTTTTTCTTAGTGTGGAAATAATAGCCACTTTGCTGAACACACTGAGGAATAGTGACAACATAATTCTGTATCTTCAACACACAGCTGTCTGCTGCCACTGATAACCATTCCTGGGAGGGTTGCGATTTGAAATTTAGCAGTTACAAAGCCTTAACTGGCATGTGTGTTTGTTAAGCATATGCACCCTCTGTGGGAATGCCATCTGACATCCCACTAGGCACCTACCACATGCTAACATTCTCTTTAAGAGGTACCGTTACTAATATACAGAATAATCAACTTCCCTGCAGTTGGGTTTAGTACAAGAAAAACAGACTAGCCATTGCAGCAGTTTGTCTCTAATCCTGGACATCTCTCCACGACATTATCCCCTGTATAACTGCACACAGAACTAGCCACCTAGAAGATGCAATAGTTATTTCATTGGCATCATTTCTCCATTACTGCAAATCATTTCTTGTTGTTGTTTATAGTGTGTCTGGAAATTTAAAGGTAGGGTCTCCCCTCTACTCCTATCAGCTCTTATTTTAATAGCCTGATTTTGCAAGCAAGTAGGCAAGCGGGGGAAAATAACATTAAGAAGGAAATTGAGTCAGGACCATCCCAATATTAGACCTTTGTCTTATATGGGCAACTATATACCCTCTTGCCCTCCCAAAAAAGGAAAAAACCCACTTCTTCAGATGCATGGAATGAACATTACAGATGCAGAGATCATCATATACTGACACAGGAAGAGAAGGGAGTTACTCCACAAGTGGAGAACCAGTGTTGACAGGGCCAGGTCGATCAGGGTGGATGTGGTCCGCTCCCAGTCATTTGATGAGGAGGGGTGGATTGCAGGAGAGGCAAAGCTGCTTTTGTAGTGAGCCAGCCACTCCCAGCCCTATTCAAACCCAAATTAATGGTGTTCAATTTGCAAATTAATTTTAGTTCTGCAGAAACAGACTTCAAAGAGAAACGGAGGGGATTTTTGTTCAAGTAGGGCTACTTTTAAATCTCTTATAGAATGGGGGGGAGGGGAGAGGATGTGTGAGAAAATGTATCGTCCCTGGTGACGGGGAGGGGGTGGACAGCATGTCACGTTCCGGTGCTGGGGGGGGGGGGGGAGGAATGGAGGGGTGAAAGTGGTGTAGATCCCAGCGCTGGTCTCTTATGATGTCTCTAAGTGCCTTGGGCTGTCAGCCCCAGAATCTTGCTGCTGTAAAAGGCTGCCCCGGACACAGGGGTGGGGATGAGGACAGGGACAGGTAGCCCAGGTGGGCCCACCTTTAAGATGCAATACAGGCACCGTACAGTCATTTACTTTTTAATTGTTGGGGGGTCTCTGCTGCTGCCTGACTGGTTACATCTGGTTTCACTTGGCGTCCAGTTGACCGGTCAGTCCATAACTCTGGTGTCCGTACCCTTAAGATTGTACTGTATGTCTCTTTCTCATCTTTGTGAGCCCACCTTAAGAGGGCAGCATAATAATTTGCATGCACAATAATAGGGGGGTTATGTGGGAAGCCCAGGGGCTAATAATGCACCTCTTTCTATGCAAGGAATGTAGGCCCATTTGTGTTAGTAAATTGTACTCCTGACAGTAAGGGGTGAAGGAACTAGCCCAGAAATCCTTAATTTAAAGCAAAACCCAGCACAGTTAATAGAACCATAAGGTACGATTAGGTTGCCTGACAGAGGTTTCTGATCCCTAAGAACAAATGTTGGAAGGGGTCCAAAACCTCATACTTTGGAATTTAAGCCACGCGCTACCTTTTAGGGGTTAGAACGAGGCCTTCATGGGGGCAGATTAGCCCACCTTGGCCTTCTTCAGGGTTCTTACATCATCTTCTGGTACTGACCACTGTGCAAGACAAGATTCTGGCCCAGAAGGACCTTTGCTCCATTCCAGGCTGGTGGTTGTCCTGCTCAGGAATCCCAGTGGAAGGCAATCACTCTTTGACACATGCTGCAGATAGCCTCCTGTATCCCAACGTATTTTGTCTGGCGTATCAACCCCCGCACCCGCTTTGCCTCCTGGGGGGAAGAATGCACGGTATAATGTTACAGCCGCCTTGAACAGGGAAAGGTCCGCTTAGTTCAACACACAGCATCTGCAAGCACTTCCCATGTCAGTTTAGGCAAACGCTTTAACAATTCATTCCATTATGTTAAGCACCCATTAAAGGAATCCTAAACCCTCCCTTGGGTCATCTAGGTTCCAGGAGATTGTAATTGGTTCAGACTAACCATGATTTCTTCTTTTGCCTCCAGGTGATTCTAATTCTGACAAAGCTGTATGACTACAACCTGGGGAGCATTACCGAGAGCTCGCTTTGGAGGTACGTAGATAAATTGAGCTAATAATTACCGTCTTACTTAAACACGCACACTGTGGTACAGTTCTTTTATTGAGTTTAATTGGATTTTTTACATGCTGGAAAGTTCACAGCTAAGCTCTCTCTCTCTCTCTCTCTCTCTCTCTCTCTCTCTCTCTCTCTCTTTTAGTCCTCTGTTCTCTCATTCTTGGGGATGATGGGACCGAGGTCTGATTGTCTTGTTCAGAGAACTAGATAATGCATTTCACATGTAACTTGTCACTTAGGGTTTTTGATTTGTTTGGGGTTTTTTTACACACAATCCTGTTCAGACTGAATAAACCCACTGATCGAAACCCAACCACCACCCGCCTGTTTAGAGCAGTAACACTTGAATTTCAGTTTGCCATGACAAGAGCGCCATTCCAGAAAGCTGCCCCAGTGATTCTAGCATAGAGTCACAGAGTTTCGGACACCTTGGGAACAGAGGTGGTTCGTCACTCTGAACTGTTCGTCACTCCGAACAAAACACTGTGGTGGTTCTTTCAAAGGTTGGCAACTGAACATTGACTTAATACAACTTCAATATAGCAACCTTACTATGCATAAAAAATACTGCTTTTAGTCATCTGAATTTAAATGAAACAAGCACCGAAAGTTTCCTTACTTTGTCAAATCTTGGTTTTTTTAAAACATTCCCTTTATTTTTTGTTGTTGTCTGTGTTTAACACAGTACTGTACTATATTTGCTTTTTATTTATTTATTTGTGGTTTGGTCTCTGCTGCTGTCTGGGTACTTCTGGTTCCAAATGAGGTGTGTAGTTGGCCGCTCAATTCATAACTCCGGTGTTCATAACTCTGAGGTTCTCTTGTAACTTGTGTAGTGCCTGTAGGGGGTGCTAGTGTGTTTGAGGACTGTTCAAGTGAATTGTAAGAGTTTCCTGGGCAATATTCATTGTTGTTTAGGACTGGGTGACCGATCACCACTTCACGTTTCCATGTTTCCTTCTCTTGTAGGGGTTTATGAATAGGTCAGGCACCTTATAGATATTGAAAGGAAGTTTTCTGCCTACACCTACTACTTGACTGCAAGTGTTGCCCAGTGGTTAGAGCAGCTGGACTGTTAGTCAAGACTCCTGGGTTCCTAGTTCTCTGGCTGTGTGATAACTCTTGCTGAGGTCAACAGAAGCAGCTCCTATGGTGTGAGGGAAGAGAAAAGCAGTGAGCCCCTGAATTGTTTCCCAAAGTTGTTACTGACATGCTCTGTGTGCATGAGCAAGCTTCTGCTGCCTTGGTTTACCCTTTTGTAAGCAGGATTTAGGCATATTTATCTACCTTACAGGAGTATAGCCTTTTGGGAGGGTTAATTCATTAAGGGCATATGATACCTTATTTCCACCTGCTGAACTCTTATTGGCAATCAGTGAGTTGTGTGCAATGATCACAGCTCAAGCCATCTCTAGGGCTTCTGAGGCAGCGATCTCCTGCTGTCCCCATTGTCGTTGTCGCATGCACATCGAGCACCTGCATCAGATTTTTCAGCATCTCAGCTGTCTGGGAATGTTTCCCATTGACTTTAATGGGCTTCAGCTTGAACCTTGAGTTTGTCGATTGCTTTGAGAGTCTCAGAGGAAGACTGTTCATGTGAGTGGTAAGTATGTTTTTTTGCTATTTCTTCCCCCCTCTTTCCTGGTGAAATCTGTTTTCTTTGCTTCACCAGAAGCGGTGAGTGAGGATTCTTGGGATGGTCTCATTGGAGTGTAAGCAGTGTCAGGATGAGCTCCACCCTGACATCTGGTGGTGAATTGCAGGAATTGCAGTGAATTTTGGAAAATAACTGATCTTATTTGCATAGACACACCCACTGCACCTAGCCTGTGCTCTAACAGCCCAAATGGTCACTTTGGCTATTGTGGGACCCCCAGTTTCTCTGGTATTGGGGCAAGAATGATAAAGTGTTGATTAACCTGTTTATGTGAATGAGGGATTGGGACATGTATTTGGCCTTTGGCATGCTGGAGGGACTCGCCATCAGCTAGGTAGCACTCACATAAGCCAAGGGACAGGGGTTCCAAAACCCACTGAATTGAGAGTGTGTGTGTGGATGGGCTTCTATACCTTGTGGTGAGGGCTTTGTCTGAGGGCCCTAGAGGCCTATTGCACCTGGTCTCTCTCCTCTGTGAAATGTTAGAGCTGACTTTGGCTTCCCTTAGAAATCTAACTTCAGCCTGCTGAGCTGAAGTCACTTTGGGTCCTGCAGTGCATCTGCACTAAGCCTCCCTCCTATGAGATGAAATCACTTAAGAGCTGAGATCATTTAAGAGCTGACAAATCACTGAGCATTATCTTAAGTGGGGGGCCCTAAGCAGAGCAGTTCCTGTGGCGGCTACTAGCAGAGCTGTTCGTGAGACAGCTTGCGGAGTTGAGCTGCTGGCAGAGCAGTTCCTGTGTCAGCTAGCAGAGCGGCTAGCGGAGCAACCAGCAAAGCAGTTTGTGGGACAGCTGATGCAGCAGCGCAGCAAGCGGAGCAGCAGCACCACCCCATGGAGAGACGGGGCAGTCGGCCTCAGACCTCGTAAGGTACCCCTCAGTCTTCCCTCCATTTCCACCCAGCCTGGGAGGTAAGACTCTGCAGAGTAACTTTTGACCAAGGACTGCAGAGACTTTGGAGCTGTTGGACTTTTGGGACTTTGGGTGATTTTTTGGGTTGCTGGACACAGCCCAAACTTGCTGGGGTGGGGCAAACTTTCCTAAAGGAGAGGACACAGCCCAAACTTGCTGGGGCGGGGCAATTTGCTCGCGGGTTGGTGTATGAACCCTAGTTGTGGTAATGTCATTTACCTCATGTTATTAAAGATCTTCTGATACACCGATCTGTGCTTGCAAGAGGGGAAGTATTGCCTCGTTGAGGTGCCCAGGGGTGTGTGTAGGATTTTCCTAGGTCACTGGGTGGGGGCTCGAGCCAGTTTGCATTGTATTGTTGAGAGGGGACCCCTATTTACTGAACCCGGCCCTTGTTGCTGTCAATTCTGAAGGGCAAAAGGGTTACAGGAGGTTTCCCATTTTCAGTGTAACAGTGGAGAAAATGATGGAAAGGCACTTATTATTTAAAGCACCTGACACATTTATATAAAAAAAAATCAAGGAAAATAGAAATAAGAGGAAGGAAAAAATTATCCTTCATTTCTCTGATTTGTTTTATTTCTTGAAAGCTGATGTTGGCCAGTGAAAGAACACACTGTCCCTGGTTTACTTTGATCTCACACATGGGCGACTGTTTCCAAAAGATAGAGGAGAAAGGCAGGTAATTCTGTATCTACACACAACCTAGGAAAAGTGTCTTTTCTATGATACCTGGCATACAGATAACACACTTCATACTAAGGGTACATTAATAAAGGGCTGGAAAATTATTAGCAGTTGTTAAGTAAAGCTGTTTATGAGTAGTTTGTGTTATAACTGGTCAAAAGTAGAGCGATGTGGATTACTGTTTTTGTTGTTGTTTTTTGGTTCACTCGCAGTTCTGAAAAACTGAACAAAAATTGAGTTGGGATGACTTTTTTAAAAAAATATTCAGCTAAATGAAAAGTCAAAAAATTGTTATAGGTGAACTGAAGTGACAGAACAAGGAGAAATGGTTTCAAGTTGCAGTGGGGGAGGTTTAGGTTGGATATTAGGGAAAAAAAATTCACTCGGAGGGTGATGAAACACTGGAATGGGTTATCTACAGAGGTGGTAGAATCTTCTTCCTTAGAGGTTTTTAAGGTCAGGCTTGACAAAGCCCTGGCTGTGATGATTTAGTTGGGGATTGGTCCTGCTTTGAGCAGGGGGTTGGACTAGATGACCCTCTGAGGTCCTTTCCAATCCTGCTAATCTATGATTCTATGAAGGATTTTCATTAATAAGATGCAAAGAAATTGCAAAACAAAAGTAGTTTTGAATAAAAAAAATTGAAATGTAAAACTATGTCAAAACAAAACTTTTTTTTCAGATTTGTAAAGGTTTTTTTTTCAATCAAAACAATTCAGAGAAATTGACATGAATTTGAAAAATGTGTTTTTAAGTTCAAAAAGCTTTGGCTGAAAAATTTTGCCCAGTTCTAATTATAAACTTGGCAGTCAAAGACGTTATCTATGGTCATAAGCAATCTATTGACCAGTCGGGCTATATAACAATCTATAACACATACCGCTTACTGACCATAACACACAGATTTATTTTCTTTATAAGTATACTAATATTGGCCAGGATGGCATATCTTTTGAATTCTGCAGGCAATTTAACTTCTGTCCCATCCTATTTCTGCAGCGATAATGTATGGAGCTCATCACAAATCCAATGAGTAAAACCGCTACTGGCAGCTGATTTGTGTATGTGAGGAAAAACAGCAAAAGGGAGAGACAAGGAAATAGGGTGACGATCTTCTTGAAAGTTAAGCTTCAGGCCTGGTCTACACTTAATAATTAGATCTACTTAATATTTAGATCTGTTTTGCTCAGGGCTCTGAAAAAAAAATGCTTCCTGAGCGTTGTAGTAAAGTCAGCTTCAACCTGGTTGTAGATGCAGGAAGGTCGATGGAAGAATTCTTGCTGTCAGCCTACCTACCACCTCTCAAAGATGTGGATTAGCTACATTGACGGAGAAACCCCTCTGTCAATGTATGCAGACTCTACAATGCAGCCCTACAGCGACAGTGCGGTAGCTGTCCCACTCTAGTGGCTGTTGTGTAGACGTACCCTTAGTGGATCAATAAACTTTTGGTGGCAAGTGAAATGCTGCCTTTGAAGTGAGCGAATGAGATTTCTTTCCGGCTGGACTTGGCATTAAGTACACCGTAATCCTCTCGATAGATTTCCCCTCCCCCCTACCATTCTTGGGTTGTATTTATTTATTTTATTCATTCAAGAAAGAGAAAAGAGGGGGAAGCAAAGATTATCTCACGCCAAGCAATTATTTGAGGTTTTATTTTTCTACTTCTCCCCGTTATCTCTTGGCTCACAAAGAGGATTACACTTGGCGACTTGGGAGAAGATGGTGGCTTTTATTACAGGAGCAAGATATACTTAGGTCTGAGATAAATAAAATGTCAGAATAACAGATATAGAGTCTGCAGGGAGGGGGAATAATCTTCTTCCTTTTTCTTTTTTTGATGTGATTGGAGTTCTGGTGAGCCCTGGATTGAGCCTTTCTTTCCGGGCCTGAAGGGGAAACGCAGTTAATTGCATACTGTTAGCCTCAGCCCTGCAAACATTTAGGCATGTGCTTGACTTTATTCCCTCAAGCCGTCCCATTAAAATCAGGGGGAAGACTTCCGTATAGTGCCTTTCATCAGTAGATCTCAAAGGGCATTACGAAGGAGCTCCGTACCATTATCCGCCTTTTACAGATGGCACAGAGAGGGAAAGTGACTTGCCCAAGGTCATCGAGCGGGCCAGTGACACAGCTAGGATCAGAACTCCGGAATCCTGAATCCTAATCAGTGCTCTGTCCACTAAGTAATGCCGCTTCTGTTTGAAGCACATGTGTAAATGGCTGCAAGATTAAGGCAAGCTGCCATACATGGCAGGCATACAATTTATCCCACTCGCTTCTCCAACATATTACATTTTCTGCTTTCAGTTGTCCCCGAGATAGTACCTGCATCTCCACCTGCCTTATGCCCCCAAAATCAATTAGTCCTGCAAAACACAGGCTGCAAAAGTTTCAATATCCCCAATCTTACCTACATCAATGTTTGGTCAACAAAGAATAGAGTCATTGACGTCATTAGGGTTACACTGGTGTAAAATGGGTATAAAGGAAATCAGACTCTTGAGCTGCTAACTAGGAAGCAGCATGGCCTAGTGCATTGAACTTGGGGACTCCCTTATTCAAACTCCAGCTCTGCCTCTGCCTTGCTGTGTAGCTTTAGGCAATTGTAAATTGGGGATATTAATCACCATATTTTCTAGGCATGTTTTGAGGTTAGAGATGATCCATGTTTGCTATGGTTTGAAAATCTAAAGTGAGCTGTACACAATAACTAGAATTATTACAGTGGTTAAAGCAATAGAGAGAGTTTCAGAATTCCCGTATTCTGTTTCCAGCTTTGTCATGAACTTCTTGTGTGATCTGGAGCAAGAGTCTCTTCACCTCTCTATCTATCGGTTTACTCAGCTGTGAAACAGAAAAAAAATATTTACCTTCCTCACCGAATATTTTAGGAGTCTCTATGAATTGATGTTTGCAAAGCGCCCTATAGTCTGTGGATAAAAGGTAGTAGAAGTGGAAAGCAGTTGGTAGCTTAGCTCATCCAGGATGTTGTGTTTGTAGAGGCGTGTGTATGTGTCATCACCATGACCCCAGGATTCACCCCTTTGCTCTGTCCTCAGTTTGCTTTTGTGAGTCAGCAGATGAAGGACCAAAACGGACCATGATCCATTTCACCTTCCCTTCCCCCTTTGGGTCACATAATGTCGTCTAATTATAAGTGATGTTAAATATCCTCTACCTGTTTTTGACTGTATGGAGTCTACTTGCTACAAATGAGAATTATGTTCTACTAGAGCACTTTAAAGCTTTGTGAGATGCACTTGCCTGTTTGAACAAAACTTCCTAGATACCCCATTATTCCATAAATCAATCTCCTGTGCTTCTCATGCTGGTTCAATGCACTTTTATTTTCCACCTGCTGAGCTGCATTAATAAGGTCATAACCTATGGTTTAGAGACATGGCACAAGTTGCAGCTGCAGAGGATTAGGGTGTCTTAGCTGGAGAAAGCAGGAGAAAAATCAATTCAGAAAGTGACAGAGAAAGACCTTTATTGAATGCATTCTAACTGGCAGTTTTGGGGAAAAGGGACTTAAAAGAGCTATTTGAAATATTTTTATCACTAAATTCAGTACTTCAATTACACCATGTGACTATGTTAAGTTCTTTACTCGGACAGCGGAGCTGGGGAAATGCTGGCACATATCTGCAAGTGGTTTTCGACATTTTTCATTTGCAGACCTCTAAAATTTGTCAAATGGAGGTGTGGACCCCTTTGGAAATCGTAGACATAATCTGTCCGTCGCAGTGTTCTGAAAACCACTGTCCTATGGACATTCACTTGAATTTAAAAATGAATTTTGCATGTGCCCCTGTTTTGTTTTTCCTTCTTTGTCTGTCACTCATATGAAATGCCTGAGGGTGTTGGTGTTTGAGTTCACATGCTCAGTTTTGTACACGGGAAGCTGTATATTTTACAATTTGATCATAGTGGGATCCTTGCCTGAGTGGACTTCAGTAAGGACCTCAGGATTTGGTTTGCAGACTTCAGTGGGAGCTGAGTGCCCTTCACCCATTACAGGATCGGATGCTTTGTGTTCAGCACCCAAGTCCACTTGGGACTTCGCAGTTAGGGTGACCAGATGTCCCAATTTTATAGGGACAGTCCCAATTTTGGGGTCTTTTTCTTATATAGGCTCCTATTACCTCCCAACCCCTGTCCCGATTTTTCACATTTGCTGTCTGGTCACCCTACACAGTTGCTATTGATTTTACATGGAAGGTGATCAGAGACCAGGGTGAAAGCACTGGAATGTGTTACCTAGGGAGGTGGTGGAA
Source organism: Sternotherus odoratus (assembly GCA_032164245.1). Taxonomy (NCBI): domain Eukaryota; kingdom Metazoa; phylum Chordata; order Testudines; family Kinosternidae; genus Sternotherus; species Sternotherus odoratus. The sequence goes on from JAVMKO010000005.1 coordinate 101,255,007, forward strand.
TCTCTTTCCTCGGAGGTTTTTAAGGTCAAGGTTGACAAAGCCCTGTCTGGGATGATTTAGTTGGGGATTGGTCCTGCTTTGAGTAGGGGTTGGACTAGATACCTCCTGAGGTCCCTTCCAACCCTGACATTCTATGATGAGCAGCAGAATAAAACCTTACGAAAGAAACCTACAGTCAGTTTCTCCGAAACCTACTTGATATCAGAAAGGGGCTTCCTGGTGTACCAATGTGAATTCCAGTGATGTTAACTAAGTTTTATGGACACTGGTATATAACTAGGCTTGGAAGGATTCAATTTTCATTGATAAATGTCAGTGAATGTCAATTTCACTGTACATACTCAAAATGATGATAAACCTATTTCCATCAATAATAATTGAAATTTACAAATAGTGAAAGTAAGAAAAATCCTTAAATCAAACTCTAATACATTTTTAAGCAGCATATCTATTACTTTGTATATTTTGACTTGTAATGTTGACAGTGTATGTTATAAAGCTTTTAACTTTTTGAATCTCGACATCAATAGTCATTAAATAATAACTGTCTGATATTAGCCATCGGAATTACAAAACAAGAAAAAGTGAACTCTGCCAAGCAGACCTATAACTTCCAGCAGATGCTTTCATAGGCTGGGATTCAGCAAAGCACTGGTTTGCGTGGATAAAATATTCAGCATTAATGAAGATGCAAATTTATTATGCACATTAAAAGTGCGTTCGCTGTTGCATCCAGTCATGAAATGTGGTAGCGCAACCATGTAAATCAAAACCCCCTTGATCCCATTGCAGCGCAAAAGCCAAAATGTAAATCACAATTATGAATATTAATGTAGACATATATTATCAATATCCTGTAAATAACAGATGTACGATGTTCATGCTGCTTCACGGATATCTATAACGCTTTAAATGGAATTTGTCAATTGTTTTATAAAAGGGCTCATAAAACGAGGAATCTGGCCAGGTGCTATCCAATCAGTGCTGGTGTCCTGTTTAACTGCATGCCATGGAGTTGTGTAGGCACATAATATAGGCCCAATGGGGCAAAATGTTCCTTGGTATAACTCAATTGAAGTCCGTATTATTTTATACACAGTCACTCACTGGGCCAGCTTCCGAGATGATGCATAAGGTACATCACGGTTAGTGGTTGTCAAGGAGCCTAAAGTTGGAGTAATGTGCTGTCACATTTCACGGCAACGGTTCAACGAGGGCCCCCACTCTCAGGCTCCCAGCTCCCCAGTCTTCACCTCTCACACCCTGGTTTCCGGGGGTTTTCCAGGCTGCATTCAGTTCCTTGCCTACACTGTGTTATTCCGCAGCAAAAGAGACCACCTAAAGGAGTCTGTGTCTACGCTTTGCTTAGCCTTCAAAGCCTATCAACAGTTGTAATTGCCCCCAGTTCTAAGTTACCCCACACAGCCCTTTCTAAGCAAGCACATTTCTTCTTAATCTAAAAGCATTAGAGAAAACTTTAAAAACAACAGAAGAGCCTACGTACGTGCGAAGATGCTTACCAGAGATCAACCTCTGATTCCAACCTGGGCGCTGGCTGGTGAACACCACCCATGGTCTTTCCTGTGGATACAAGTTGATGGTTCCTCTTGCTCAGGACTAGAACACCCATGAATGTGTGAGTTACTCCGTTTGGCCCTTTTGATCCTGGGATTAGGTAATTTCAGACAAAGGTCCCCCTCCCCCTCCCCCCCCCCCCCCCGAAAGCGAAGCTTCAAAAGATATTTGGTCCAAAGGTGAGTATTTGCATGCTCCTCCTCCCAAGTGTTTCCTAGGAAACCTGTGCAACTAACAGTTCATTCTTGTCTTAGCCCATTGTTAAAAGAGAGTCCTTTGAAGTGTGTTACTCTTCCCCAGGTTTACATTAATCACGTTTCCTAGACAAGTTACATTACATCCCAAAATAACACCCACATTTTCAGTAAGGTTTGTCCAGTATATTGCAGGAAATGGTCATACTTGTCAGAGGTACACCGTGTGTAGCAACTTGCATGGAACACGGCGTGAGAAGCACAGGTTGTGGGATGGAAGAGTTTGTAGGAGGCACCAGGGACTCAGTTCATGTGCATATTGATCCTACAACTTGAGCCACTTCCTCCATGATCCATGGAGGTTGTTATACCTGAGGTCCTGATTCTCCACTGCTTTGCTTTGTGGTGTCATTTACACTCAGGCAAAGAGGATGTAAAACTTTACTGTCCTTCTGGGGGGAGGAGGGCTATATGCCCTTTCTACTTGTTTTTCACAGATCCAAAAAAAGGAAAGAATACACGCAGGGCTAGTCCTCAGCCGGCGTAAATCAGCATCACTCCACTGGAGTTAATGGAGCCGCCCTGATTTATGACAGTTGAGCATCTGCTTTGTAAAGTCTCCCAGAGAGAGACGCTCACTCTGACATTTTTCATCCTGTTCTATTTATGTTAATTGCTTTAATTGGAAACAGGATCAAGCTTCAGAACCAAACACAAAATGGCAACTCCCTGCCAGCTGCAAGGACAGACTCCTTAAAATTTAAAGGTATAGCATATATAAAACAGAACAATGTTTTTTTCCCCCCAGTTACATAGCTATATAAAACCCAGGTCCACACCAAAGTCTTGGATCTAACTTCTCCCCCACCGACACCCCAAAATAATAATGAAAAAACACTTTGGGAATGTATGAATTATAAGCATATACCTGAATCTTAAGTTTGCCCATGGTTCCCATCTTTGTAATGGGGAAAAAAACCTCAGATTCAAAATGATCCTGAAATCTTGATCCGGATTTTGGAACTTTCGTAGTTTCATAGAGTTTAAGGCCAGAAGGGATCGTTAGATCATCTAGTCTGATCTCCTGTATAACTCAAGCTACTAAATTTCACCAAAATACCCCTATGTTGAACCCAATGATTTTAGCTGGACTAAAATATTTCAGTCTGCAGAAGAATGAACTGTTGTGTCCCATGGGCAGAGAATGGAGAAATTCTGGTGCCACCAATGCCCGAGACCTGGGTGATGGCAGGGGATTGGTTAGGTGAGATATGCCCAGATGATCCTGCTAGGTGATCCATGCCTAAAGGAAGTCAGACAACCCCCTGGTCCCTGACAATCTGATCTTGGTAAAAGCGCCTTCCCAACCCATCGTCTGATGTTCGTATTGGAGGTTCTCCACTAGCCACATGCAGAAATACATGCCGTACAAAATGGCATCCTCCATATAGACTGACCTCGTACCTACAGTATGTGCCAGGTCATGTGCGGAGGACACAATTTTGCTCTATACAATGGTATCCAGCACGCAATGTGACCTCATACACATGCTGCGTGTGCAGTCAGACCACATGGATGATGCCATTTTGCAGAGCAGGTCTGCTGGGGTGAGAGGGCAGATGTGTTCGGGGACTGGATGGAATCCCGGGTGCTGGATCTGTCCTGGGAGCTGCCCGCTTGGCGGTGCCACCAATCCTTATTGCAAACATAAAACCAGAGAAGTTTTGCACCACTCTGCTCACTTGCCAATGAACTATTAGAGAGAGAGCTGCACATAGGGACAGCATGTGAACGGGCTGAATGGTACTGAGTGGCTTGTATTCAGTTATAAAGGCCTGCTACTAAAGCCGTTATTAATACTGAAACGGAGAGAAAGCTGAAGATTGGGTGCTGCAAATAACTTGTATTCAAACATTCAGCAGCTCCACCACATATTTTTGCAGTGTATGCTGATGACTGTTTACTCTAAAGCGTAATAGCGCTGTTCAAACTGACCTTTTCCTCATGATTTTCTAACCAGCCAGTTGAACCCTTTTATTCATTAATTTCCTGAAAGCACCCAAAGCCTTTCTCCGGTAATGGCTCATTTCTTCCCCGCTCTCAAAATTATTAGTTGAAGAATTTTAATGGCCACATGCAATTTATTCACATCCATCTTGCAGTCATCTCGTTGTCTGAGTGCTCCCCGCTGCATCCCTGGGCCTGCTTGAGAAACTTACTGTCTGGATTTGAAACTCTGCCAGGAAAGTGGTGACTAACAGACTATCAGAGATGCCATTGGGCTTTCTGCATGTTTGTCATACTACATACTGCCGGGGAGTTGGGGAATCAACCTCAGTGCTTGGGACACGAAGCAACTCCAGTGCATGGGAAAGTCCTCACTGGGAACATACCAGATGTTGTATAGGAACCTGTCACATCTGGTCTGTATTTGGGAATAGTTCCAAATCAGTAATCGCTGGCTCAGCAGCTGGTATATTCAAGCCACAGGACAAGTCCCAAGCAAAGCTGTGATTTGCATTAGTCGAGCTTACCCAGGTTGCAAATGAAGGGAAATTTCAACCAGTGCAAATCACAGCTTTGCCTGTCTTGGCCGTGCTGGCAGGAGTATCCGTTGCTGTGGAGTCTCTGCCAATTCCACCGTCACTCTGCCCATGAGAGTAGCTTTGATCGTGCTATTCTCCATTTCACCCACAAGCATGGTCACACTCTGTCCTACGTTGTCCCTTACAGGTGAAAAAGCTCCTTGTCCAAATCCATAAAGCCACCACCATGGGCAGTGGGTATGGCAGGCAAGGGGAGGCTAAGCCTCCCCAAACAGCCAGGCATGGCCCTGTCCACGCTCTGCCCCGAGGCCCCCTCCTGCTTCCCGCTCTGCCCCAGCAAACTCAATCCAGACTGCTCCTCCTCCCCGAAACAGGCTAGAGCAGCTGGCTTGCAGCCTGGGACTTGTGGTGGCTGGGGCCACCTGGCGCTCTGGGACTGGGGTCGTGGGGCTTCTCCACGAGTCACTCTCGGGCTGGGGGCTCTGGGGCTTCTCCACCCGGCACTCTGGAGCTGGGAGCGCTTTTGTGGGCTGGCTGGGGCGGTCCAGGGCTGGGCTAGGGGGGCTGGCGGCCACGATGGGGGGCTTGGGGCTCTGGTAGGGGGAGGTGAGGGTGGAAGGGGTCGGGGGAGGGTCAGGGCTGAGTCCTTGAGCAGAAGGGGTAGGGACAGGGACTATCCTCCCCCCACAGGTGGTTCACACACCGCCCATTGCCACCACCTTGTCTTCCTTCAAGTCCTCCCTCAAATTCAGCTCCCCTGTTCACAGAGTAAGGTACAACCTATTTTAGGCAGGTGGAGAGCGGTGATTGCCACTGCTGACCGGCTAAGAGTCGTGCACATCCTGTTGTGTTTAATTGTTATCCCACCTTCTCCCCCTGCTACGCTTGTCTTCTCTATCCATTTGTACCTTGCCTGTTAGATGGTAAGGTCTTTGGGGCAATGGAGAGTTATTTGCCATATACTGATGCAGTGCCCGGCCATTAGATATCACCACAATATGAATGCTAAATAATAACAACAGACAAAAGCCTTTGTCAGTCCAAATCAGACTCTTCCTGCGGAACTGGACTGTGCTGCTGCCACAGGGTAGCTGGCTCCTGAGGAAGTCAGGCGCTCGCTCAGTTTACCCGTGACAGACTCTGCGGAGGAGAATGATGAGCCAACCCTGGGCCACCTGTGAGGAATTAGTTGCCTAGATGGTTGGGTGCAGTTCATAGAATATCAGGGTTGGAAGGGACCTCAGGAGGTATCTAGTCCAACCCCCTGCTCAAAGCAGGACCAACCTCAACTAAATCATCCCAGCCAGGGCTTTGTCAAACCCGACCTTAAAAACCTCTAAGGAAGGTGATTCTACCACCTCCCTAGGTAACCCATTCCAGTGCTTCACCACCCTCCTAGTGAAAAAGTTTTTCCTAATATCCAATCTAAACCTTCCCAACTGCAACTTGAGACCATTACTCCTTGTTCTGTCTCTTGTTAATTAGCTAAGAAACACCTGGGCCTAATCCAGGATTCTGAGGGGTCACTTAGGAAGCCCCAGAACACAGAAAGCTGATGAGAGGGACCTCTGAGGGGAATTGCAAAGATATCTTCTGGAGGGCAGCAGTTCCAAAGGGGGAGAGCTTTGAGTGCTCTGTAACTTGAGCTCTTTAAACCATGATTTCAGGACTTCAGTAAATCAGCCAGAGGTCAGGAGTCTATTGCTGGAGTGGGTGGGTGAGCATCTGTGGCCTGCAATGTGCAGGAAGTCAGACTAGATGATCATGACGGTCCCTTTTGACCTTAAAGTCTGAGTGCCAAACCCCTAGGGAATCTGATCCCAGTGAAAGGACCTTAGCAGGCAGTGGCGGACATTCTGCATTGAAGAGGTTACAGCATGCCACCCCACAGGTCATTGACCAGGGTGTGGTGGTTACAGGGATCCTGCTTCCAGAGAGGGAACCCTTCCCTGGGTGATGGTCAGGAGCCCAGGTGTGTGGCGGGAGACATTGGATAGGAGGGTCTTTCTGATAAAGACCCTGGATAGAGGAGACTTTTCACTGAAAAGTCAAATTTTCCATAGAAACTTTCTTTTTCTCTGAAACTATGGGAAAAGAACACATTTGCCTACCAGCTGTATCTCCGTGTCTTGCACCTGCAGAACCTGGCAGGAAATCTTTTGGGAAGATGCTTCCATAGGAGATTTTTATTATTACTTGCTTCCCATCCTTGCCATATGCTGCTTAAATTCCCAGTCAGACCTGGGAAGTGCTGAGGTGCCCAGTGCTAATGAAAAATAATGGGAACAAGGTTTTGAAATGGTGGATTGTTTTTTACTTTATCCAAACTTATTTGCTCACTTACAGGCTAATGTGATCACTGGTCACTATTAATATAATATAATACTGATTTTTCTTTTCTAGGGGCTGGTCTACAGTGTGTGTGTGTGTGGGGGGGGGGGATCAACCAAAGATACGCAACTTCAGCTACATGAATAACGTAGCTGAAGTCGTCGTATCTTCGGCCGACTTACCTGCCATCCTCATGGCGGCGGCGGTTGGCGATGCACTCCCCCATCGACTCCAACTTGCGCCTCGTGTCAAGCTAGAGTTCCAGAGTTGACGGGGGCGCCGCTGGCGATTGATTTATCACGTCTTAACAAGAAGCAATAAATTGATTTCCAAAAGATCGATTGCTACCCGCCGATCTGGCAGGTAGTGAGGACATAGTATGCAGATATGTTCTACAGCGGTAAATATGGTGTTGGAAAAAATAAGGCAAAGAATACAAATGCAAGAAGGTAAAGATTTAAAAAAAACCAGGAACACGTGGACTTTTAGGGAATATTCCATTGTATTTCTTATGAACAAAATGTGCAATTGCATCTTGACTAATTGACCAGGAGTCTTGGTATTAAGGGGATTTCTGTAGGCTGGATCTCTATTTGGTATGCATGAAATCACTGCTTTCGATGAGCTTTAGTAAATGCAAAATTGGGTCTTTACTGAGCAAGCGGCTCTGTGCAAGCAGAACATTGCTTCACCCCTTAAATAAGCAGCCCTGTTGAATTTCATAGGGATCAGCACATTTCTTTTTGGCTGGCCTCCATAATAGCATCTCGGAAGAGGGGAGGTGTCAGCAAAAGCTTTTATTACTATTTGTATCGTGGTAGTATCTAGAGGCGCCAATCAAGATCAAGGGTCCCATTTTGCTAATACACAGTGCTGTATACAAACACAGTGAGAGGCAGGCCCTGCCTTGAAGTGCTTGCCATCTAAATAGGTGAGGGACAGGAGGGTTATCCCAGCTCTTACAGGTGAGGAACTGAGGCATGGGGAGGGGAGATCGGGTCTGAAGTGACTTGTCCAATTCCTTAGAGTTGACCCAGGTTCTCATGAGTACCAGACCAGTGCCCTAGTCACAAGGCCATCCTTTATCGTGAGGATCATTTGTCATCTTAAATGGCTTTCCGTGTGACTAATGGAGGACTACCAGTCAGAGGGGACGGGGAAAGAACTATTAGGACATGAAGAGACAAGGTGGGTGAGAGGACATCAAATCCATCTCATGCAAAGTCAGCACAGAGTCTCCAAAGACCGTATCAGATATTAAACTGGTTCTCTACCTGATCTTAGACAAATGGGGTTATCGTTACGGCCCTGAAAGTGAGGGGGCAGCTCCACTCCTGGAGAAGAGGTGTGAGAACAGCTGTGGGGAAGCTGACCACGGGGTGTGGCCAGCTCAGTCAGGGCCCTGCTGGCCCTGATAAGAGGGCTGTGGGCCCGGAGCTGGAGGAGTCTCTCTCTAGCTGTGGAGAGAGAAGGACCTGGTTGCCTGGGAGAAAAGGATACCTGAAGTGGAGCAGGGCTGGGGAAAGGCAAGAGGGGCTGGGGAGCTCCAGCCTGGCATCTCCCCAGGCTGCAGGCCTTGTTTAAGGCCAAAAGGTTCTGGGGCTGCAGAGGGGCAACCCAGGAATAGGCAAAGGCAGCAGGTCCTTCCCCTTACAGACTGCAGTCTGCCCCAGTGAGCGGGGGCTAGATGATGACTGGCGGTAGCCACTGAGGCAAGGTGGGGTTAGAGGGTTGGGGGTTCCCCTGGGAGGGGAGACCCAGAGCATGGGGGTACTGCTGGGAGCAGAACCCCAGAGCAAAGGCCACCTGGGGCCGGGAGGGACATGGGGCCAGCGGCAGGTGAGCAGAGGGCTCTCCCAAGGTGGAATCCAGCTAATTCCCAGGATGACCAGCAGGAGGCGCCGTGCCAGTGAGTCTTCGCTACTGGCCCCCATCTTCCAACTGAAAATCAGTGAGTCCACCGTGCAGGCTCGGGTCCATCACAGAGTCCTCCGTAGGATCATCTCAGATTGCCCTGCTAGTGGAAAAGGAGCACACACTGAGTGGACAGTGACAAACCCCGTGACTGAGGCGTTCTAACATTCGACGTGTGAACAGGAAAGCTGCTGTTTCTGTGCTGTGCTGCCGGCAGCTTACAGATTCACAACATAAAATGTTTCTTGGCGGCAGTTTTTCTCATCTCGGAGGCTTAGCAGGGACGGGGGAAGGGGGAGGAGTGAGACCACCCATTTCTCAGCAAAAAGGCCCACAGTGTGCCCCCCAGTGGGGCACGGCCAGGCAGCAAGCCCCAGGAATAACTGAGCTCCAGGCTGTGGCAGTTAATAGCTCTGTTTATGAGCAGCAGTATTTCAAGTCAAGTTTGCATGTTTGCAGGAAGCCAGTGCAATTCGGCTATCTTGGGTTTAATACACCTCTAATGCTTTGTGTCAGTCAGCTGTCGGTACACCCGTACTGGCCGACAAGTCTGGAGGGCCAAGAGGCAGGCCTGCTGGAAGAGCTAAAAAAGCATTGTCAGAGGACATACCTGGGGAGCAGGGGGTTAAAGGAGGTTCAACACAGGAGTTTAGGGTTGAAAATTGGCTGGCTGGGTTGCAGGAGGAGGAGATGTAGCACCTGAGGTCATAGGCCTGAGCCAAACGAACGCCACCCAAGATTGGAGGCAGTTTTGCTTCTGGCAATTTATTTCCTTCCTTTCTTTGAGAAATTGGCCTCTCTGGCTGACTGCATTCTTTTCGTTCTGCTGAGTCATTTCCCCAGCTTACCTGGGGAATTTATTTGAAGGAGGGTGGTAAGTTTATTTTAAAAATCACTTATATCGCACTGTGAACTGATAGTGCTTTACGAATGTGGTGTCAGATGTGTTCCTTGTCCCAAGGGGCTTATTTCATAAGCCTTTTCTGTGTGTTTTGTTAACAGTGTGTGCAGTGCTGTATAGCTTGGTCTGAACACTGCATCAGTGCTCTGGTTATCTTGCAGTCTGACGTGAGACCTAGTGTAAATACATAGGGAAGCATTTCCCTCACATCTTGTGTTTTACTTGACTTTGGGGGGAAAGGTAGAGAGTGGTTTAGATCAGTGCTCCCCAACCTTTTGTCACCCTCGGCACACCATAGCCTCTCCCAAAATTCCACGGCACACCACATACAAAAATTGGATAAAAAACAAATATAATCTTCAAAATATAGTTTTGAAGAGTGTAATAGTATAGGAATGTCAAACTGGGCATAACAGAATTACTTGATTTATTATTTTATTTGATAATTAGGTAGGTACTTGTAACACATCCATCAATTCATAACTCTATATTCTAACTGTTCTCTAACAACTTATAACTAATGCGACACCTGCGCTTGTTTTAAGGACACAGAGATTTGATGTTCGGTTTAATACTGGACAGAGCAACCCGAAGTTCTTGATCGATGCCCTTCAAGCATGACCGCTTGTCATTTTTTATTTGGACTAACACTGAAAAACTTTGTTCACATATATATGTGGTTGCAAATGGTAACAGAATTTTGACAGCCTTCTTGGAGATAATGGGATATTCTTCCTCAATCCCAATCCAGAACACATCCAACGGAACTTGAGCGAATTTTATTTTTAATGACCCGTCAGTCCTCAATTCAAGAAATTCCTCTAGAATCTGAAGGGAAAGTACTTCGGTAGAATTTTTGGCAATCGTTGCAAAAGGATTTCGAACCCAATCGTATTGCTCCATATTGATTGTATGAAAGTAATGATCAAACTTCTCTAAGAGCAATGTTAAATGTCGTTGAGCTAAATTTATTATGAACTGCTTATTATTTTCAATTTTAATCTGGTTTGTTCTTTTGTACATTTCTAGTGATCCACGTCCTAACTCCGTTTGCCAAAGTTCCAGTTTCTCTTTGAATCCATTTAATTTGTCAGAGCACGTTAATACATTTTCATTCCGACCTTGCATCCTTTTATTGAGTTCATTCAGGTGCTCGAATATGTCAGCCATGTATGCTAGTTTTGTAATCCAGTGATCATCCTCGAGGAGCTGGTGTAGTTCGAACATGTTTTGCTTCAATAAAAAATGGCTCACCTCGTTGCAAAGCTCAAATAATCTTGCCAGAACTTTTCCTCGGGATAGCCAACGTATTTCAGTGTAAAACAATAATGACTGATATTCTGATCCCATTTCTTCGCAGAGTATTTCAAAAATTCGCATATTCAGGGCCCTTGTTTTAATGATGTTTATGATTTTCACGCATTCGTTCATCATTTGCAATAGTTCATCTGGCAAGTTTTTCGCTATCAACGCTTCTCGATGTATGCAGCAATGGGTAATTTGTATTTCCGCATTTTGTTGTTTTACACATGAGACAAAACCTTTTTTATTGCCCATCATTGCGGCGGCACCATCCATACAAACACTTATGCAATTACTCCATTTAATGTCATAAGTATCGAAGAAATCATTTGTAGCACGAAAAATTGCCTCACCGGTAGTCCGCTCTGGAAGCACTTTGCAAAATAAATAATGCTCTTTTATAGCACCCTCATCAACGAAACGGACAATACAAATTAGCTGTGCTTGGTTCTTAATATCAGTTGTTTCATCAATTTGGAGTGAAAAATTTCCAGCTGCTTTTAATTTGGTAATTACTGTTTTCAGAATATCGCTAGATATATCGTCAATACGTCTTTTTACAGTATTACCTGACAACGGAACATTTTCTACTTCCTTAACTGCACCAGGTCCAAACATTATTCAAATGATATCCATGCATGCTGGTTTAATGAGGGTTTCGCCAATTGTATGTGCTTTTTTCTGACGTGCAATTAAATTTGCAATAGAAAAACTAGCTTCTAACGCTTTGTCAGAAACTGTGACTGATGACTTCATAAATTGTATCTGTTTAGCATTTTGACTCAAAAGCCGTTGAAAATATTGTATGTTCTTGTTGGCGCAACTAGGATGTTTCGATTTTAGATGGCGAATCAGTTTACTTGGAACCATTGCCTCGTTAGACAGCTTTTCCCTGCAAATTACGCATTCTGGTTTTGGAGCCGTTTCTTCACCACACCACGAAAATCCATATCGAATATATTCTTCGTTGTACTGCCTTTTCGTAATCTTCTGTTTTTTTGCAATATCGCTCGTGCTGGTTTCATCATCAATTGTCGGTGAAGTTGGGCATTCTTTTCGCAAAAACTTGTCCATATTTGAAGCCGTACAAAATAAATATAATTCATATACCGATTTTCTAAGTTTAACTACGCCAGGGGCCGGGAACCTTTTTGACTCAGAGAGCCATGAAACCAAATATTTGGAAATTTATTTCAGTAAGAGCCATATAATATATTTTAAGACTGAATTCAACTCCCACCCACCCCCACCTGACCCACTCAGCCCGGTCTCTCCCCCCAAAACCTCCTTCCCTCCCACCCACCCCCAACTGACCCACTCAGCCCGGTCTCTCCCCCCCAAACCTCCTTCCCTCCCACCCACCCCTCAAATGACCCACCCAGCCCAGTCTCTCCCCCCCCCCCCAAACCTCCTTCCCCCCCCAACTGACCCACCCAGCCCGGTCTCTCCCCCACACAGCTTACCCCCGCTCCCAGCCCAGCCTCCCCCGCACACCACCTCGCACACTGCTTACCCCCGCTCCCAGTCCAGCCTCCCCAACGCCCCCTTGCACACTGCTTACCCCCGCTCCCAGCCCAGCCTCCCCCAACGCCCCCTTGCACACCGCTTACCCCCGCTCCCAGCCCAGCCTCCCCCGCACACCACCTCGCACACTGCTTACCCCCGCTCCCAGTCCAGCCTCCCCAACGCCCCCTTGCACACCGCTTACCCCCGCTCCCAGCCCAGCCTCCCCCAACGCCCCCTTGCACACCGCTTACCCCCGCTCCCAGCCCAGCCTCCCCCAACGCCCCCTTGCACACCGCTTACCCCCGCTCCCAGCCCAGCCTCCCCCCCAACGCCCCCTTGCACACCGCTTACCCCCGCTCCCAGCCCAGCCTCCCCCCAACGCCCCCTTGCACACCGCTTACCCCCGCTCCCAGCCCAGCCTCCCCCCAACGCCCCCTTGCACACCGCTTACCCCCGCTCCCAGCCCAGCCTCCCCCCAACACCCCCTTGCACACCGCTTCCCCCCCGTGCGCTTACTTGTTCGCTGGGTCACGCTGCTGTGACCTGACTCCAGCGAGGGAAGGAGAGGAGCGACACGCCCCCCAGCCTCGCGGTCAGAGCAGCGCCGCGCCACACCGCCTCCCCCGCCCCCCAGCCTCGCGGTCAGAGCTTTTGCCGTGGCACACTTGGCATGGCCTCACGGCACACCAGTGTGCCGCGGCACACTGGTTGGGGAGCACTGGTTTAGATGTCCTCCATTTGTCCCTGAAAGCAAAATACTCACACAGACAAAGCCAATCGGTGGAGCCAATCTGGTGATTTTTTTTTATTGTGTGTATTGTCATACTTTGTGTGTGTTTGTGTGTGTGTTTGTCCCCTTAAAGTAGCAGCTCTTGGAGTCAGGTGATTGCATCAGAATCTCAGATTTTATTTGGTGGGGGGAAAAAAGTAACTTTCTAATCCTGGGAGGGGTGGGGTGGGGAGGAGTTTGAAAGTCTCAAACCAGTAGGCGAATAAAGAGAACACCAAATGTCTATCTTTTTTAAAAGAACAAAAATAAACCCTTGATATTTGTTTTTCTGAAGGGGTGGGAAGGTTATGATATTTGAATGCATGGGGGTTGGCAAATCAGAAGGGGTCAAAGAAGTTTCCACAAAACTTTTTTCTGGAGAAACTGAAATGTTTTGCAGAAATGTAACACATTTAACAACAGTTTTGCAGTCGAAGACTCTCTGGTCTAGGCTGTAATTTCTGATAGAGAGAGAGAGACCCCCCCCCCAAACTCAGTCTATAGCCATAGTGGGTAAGATGTTCACCTGTCAGGTGGGAGAGCCAGGTTCAACTCACTGCTCTGAATCAAGAACAGAGACCTGAGCCCGGATCTCTTTCACCAAACAGAATTGTTGTTTTCCAGCCAGCCCTCTTGTTACTAATGCCAAGTTTCCCCTGTCAGGATTTAGCCCCAAATACCTGGTATAGCAGGGGGCAGAAATAAAACAGAGCACCAAGAATGGAACAGTTAGCTAGCGATTTATCCTGCCAGTCATCTTCATGTTCCAAAGTGAAACAGTACGAGGGAAAGGACAAAGCGATGTTGCTAATAGTTTGATCAGACTGCGGGTTTCTTGTAATTAATTACAAACCATCAGCCTTCCCCCGCGCACAGTGGCTGGCAGAGGGCTGTGTTTCTGGGAGCTCTTTGTTAAGCTGCAGGCTTTAAAATGGGCATAATGCTCAACTCAGTTTGATAGAGCCATTAATTGTGGAGTGGGTAGCCATAGAAATCAGACCCGAATCATCTCTGAGCGTCTAAATTAAAAATGGATGCTGGAGACTTGCAGGGGAACCATGTGTTAAACTCCTTCGGTGTGACAAGAAGATAAAAAGCAGCTGGAGGAATCAAGGGTGTGTGTGATCTCTCATTGTGTTTCAGCAGCCAGTCACTGTGTTCCTCTTGATGGCTCAAGTATGGATGTGTACTATTTGCCAGGATATTTTAATACCCGTCGTAGGGGATCTAATGATGAGGCTGAAAAGCACATATTCAGCTCTTCTCGGGTTATTTTTACCCCTGCTTATGGGAGGTACTATGTCTATTAGTTAAAATGGGGATTGAAAGCCAGGAGTCGTGGGTTCTAGTCCTTACTCTGTCCTTGGTTGTGCAGCTTCAGACAAGTTCCTTCACCCCTCTGCACAATAGGAATTATGAGCATATGCTGATATTCACTAGGGCAGGGGTTCTCAAAGTGGGGGTTGGGACCTCTCAGGGGGTTGTGAGGTTATTACGTGGGGGGGTGGTCATGAACTGTCAGCCTCCTCCCTAAACCCTGCCTTGCCTCCAGCATTTATAATGGTGTTAAATACATTAAAACGTGTTTTTAATTTTTAAGGGGGCGGTCATATTCAGAGGCTTCCTGTGTGAAAGGGGTCACCAGTACCTAGGGCCAGACTCCCCTCCATGTAAGGAATTGGATAGAAGCATAAAGGTTTTACATGGTGCTTTCTCAGTCAAAGGGAGCTTGATCGAGTAAAGTCTTCAAGATCTGGCCCACTATTATTATTTACCTGCCTCCAGGAGTGACTAACATTCATAAGTCGCTTCAAACTCCCCTCCCAATGACTAACCTGATGTCACTAGGTCAGATTCTTCCTGACACCTCTGGGAAATTAATATCTTCCCTGAAGCATGAGGTTTAATTGCTCATGCAGCAGATTAGCAGACATAACTATCACTGTGGTTATAGGTTCTAAAATTCCCTATAAAGCCATCTGCATGCAAGTCTCTAACCTCTCGTTGCAGCAAAGTGGCCAGATTGCCCACAACGAGGAAAATATTCTGCAACTGCCTTGAGTGATATGTTCTTTTGTTATGGGGCAGCATAAAATGGAGAGACCAATTATTGCTCACTGTGTTTGTCATAATCTTAAAAATGTAAGTCAATTCCCCCTCTAAATATTAGTTTCTTCCAGGCTAAATATTCCTATTCTTTGTAGTCTCTCTTGATAGGTTAATGCTATGATGGGTGTTAGCTATTTGTATGTGAAAAGCACATTACAATACACCACATTTCATCTCTGGTCAAGGAAAACTGATAAATTTTGTATTAAAACCCCAGCATTTCCGCCCCCATTCCCCAGTGCACACATACTGTAAATTTCCAACATTTATGCGTTACTCAGGGAAGCGAGCTTGATGTCAGATGTGATTTAATAGCCTTTGATTTACTTTCTTAAGTGCTTATTAGGATGATCAATGACAGTATTTTGAAGCCAATAGTAGACTTGGGAGACACTTGGACTACTCATTATTCTTCCACCGAGTTTTTCTTCTAACTTTGTAATTTGTGGACTTGAATGCAGAATGGGGATCTCCTCCTTTATTTGATGTTATCTGGGAGAGTTAATCAGCCCAGTTTTCACATGATAATGTAGGTGAACGTTAAAGCTGCATTGTAAGAGCGGCTTGGTCCAGTAGATATGAGTACGGAACTGGGATTCGGCAGGTCTGGCTCTAGGATGGGTTAGTGGATAGGGCTATCATTGGGGATGCTGTCTGGCATAGCTGAATTGAGAATTGGCTCAGAGAGAGATCTCAAAAAGGAGTCCTCAATGGGAAGTCATTATTGAATGGGAATGCTTCTGCAGGAATCGGTATGAGCATATTCAACATTTTCCTTAATGATCTGGCTGTAAATATAAAATCCCTGCTTATAAAGCTTGTGAATGACCAAAGCTTAGCAGAATGGTAAACAGTGAGGACAGGGCAGTTGTTCAGAGCAATCTGGCTTGGTAGGTAAACTGGGCTAAATGAATTACGCACCTACGAGCAAGCAATGCAGGACAGACCTACAGAATGGGGGACTGCATCCTGGAAAGCAGTGGTTCTTAAAAGAGTTTAGGGATCATAGCTGAGCTGACAAGCAATTCAACATCAGCTCCCAGTGCCATACTTTGGCAACATGTATAAATGATAGTAGTGAGTAGGACAAGAGAGGTGATTTTCAGTGTTGTGTACGGCACTGGGGAGACCGATACTAGAATGCTGTGTATGTCACTGGTGTCTATATTTTAAGAAGGATGCTGCAAAGTTGTAGAAGGTCCAGAAAAGAGCCTCAAAAATGATTCAAGGGCTAAAGAAAATGCCTTAGAGTGAGAGACTTTAAGAGCTCGACCTATTTGGCTTATCAAAAATAAGATCGAGAGGAGACGTCATTATGGTATATTAGTGTTCTCATGGAGAGAAAATACTGGGGAAAGGCATAGCAAGAAGCTGAAGCCAGACAAATTCAAACTGGAAATTAGGTTCACATTTTTAGCAGTGAGTCTGATTGACCATTGGAACAAACTACCAAGGGAAGTGGTGGATTCTTCGGGTATGTCTTCACTACAGGACTAGGTCGATTTCCCTTAATTCGATTTTCTAAACCTGACTTTAGAAAATCGAATCAGTGTGTCCCCACCAGGACAGCAGGTCGACAGTGGTTGACACTGTCTGTCCTAGAACTTTTGTAGGGGTCGACATAGCCCGCATTGCACTGTGGGTAGGTAGCCCACAGTGCAATGCATGCCGGACCCCCCCCCCCGCCTGCCCAAAGAGCCCCGCGAACCCCCCCGCTCACCCAAGCAGCCCCGCGCTGGACCCCCGCCTGCCCAAAGAGCCCCGCGGACCCCCCCACTCGCCCAAGCAGCCCCGCGCCGGACCCCCGCCTGCCCAAAGAGCCCCGTGAACCCCCCCGCTCACCCAAGCAGCCCTGCGCCGGACCCCCGCCTGCCCAAAGAGCCTCGTGAACCCCCCCCCCCCCGCTCACCCAAGCAGCCCTGCGCCGGACACCCGCCTGCCCAAAGAGCCCCGCGAACCCCCCCGCTCACCCAAGCAGCCCCACGCCGGACCCCCCGCCCGCCCGGGTAGATTTTGGTTGGAAATCTGAAGTTTATGGAGAAACACCTGTTTGTCCTCGGCGAGCGGTGGTCTGCGGGGCTGCTTGGGCAAGCGGGGGGGTCCGCGGGGCTCTTTGGGCAGGCGGGTGTCCGGCGCGGGGCTGCTTGGGCGAGCGGGGGGGTCCGCGGGGCTCTTTGGGCAGGCGGGTGTCCGGCGCGGGGCTGCTTGGGCGAGCGGGGGGGTTCGCGGGGCTGCTTGGGCGAGCGGGGGGGTTCGCTGCTTGGGCGAGCGGGGGGGGCGCGGGGCTGCTTGGGCGAGCGGGGGGGTTCGCTGCTTGGGCAGGCGGGTGTCCGGCGCGGGGCTGCTTGGACGAGCGGGGGGGGGGGGGGGGTTCGACCGCGGGGCTGCTCGGAGGTCGGAGGCTTAACATCAGATGCCTCTTCATGTACTGACAATAGACGTAGAGAAGTCGATTTTAGCCTTACTTCTTTCGTCAAGCAGGAGTTACAAAGTCGATTTTGAGTGCCCTTTAAATCGACTTTAAGGGCATGCAGGTGAAGACAGGTACACATTTAGTTCGACTTAACGTCATTAAAGTCGACGTTAAGTCCTAGTGAAGACATGCTCTTCATCTCTTGATGTCTTCAGATCAAGACTGGGTACCTTCCTGGAAGATCTGCTTTAGCCAAACACCATAATTCAGTCAAACCTAACCTACTGAGCTTAGTACAGGAGTAACTGGACTACATTGAATGGCCTATGATAAACAGGAAGTCAGACTTAGAGGATCTCCCTTCTGGCTTTAAAATCTATTAATCTATACTTTTTCCCATTATAGACTACAGGAGACTTAATCATCAAAGCCTGAATGCTTCATTAAATGGGGTGTGCCTAAGTAGCTTCTTGAAGCTGGAGATGAAGCGTAATGGAGTAATGGTCTCAAGTTGCAGTGAGGGAGGTGTAGGTTGGATATTAGGAAAAACTTTTTCACAAGGAGGATGGTGAATCACTGGAATGGGTTACCTAGGGAGATGGTGGAATCTCCTTCCTTAGAGGTTTCTAAGGTCAGGCTTTACAAATCCCTGGCTGTGATGATTTAGTTGGGGATTGGTCCTGCTTTGAGCAGCGGGTTGGACTAGATGACCTCCTGAGGTCCCTCCCATATCCTGATAGTCTGTGAGTCTGGGTTACTGGGAATGTCATTCCATGCCTATGAGGAAGACAGAGAGACAAGATTTGACTAATGGGGCAGTGCAGAATATACAGAGCAAGGAGAAGCAAGCAGAGATGTGTAAAGGGACAAATCCTTGATTCCCTTACTATAGACCTCTGAGGGAAAGAAGCTTGGACTTGATAGATAACCGAGTAAGAGTATGAATGATGAGAGAGATCCTCAGCTGCAGTATACTGACATGGTTTGACTGGAGCTAGTGAAGCTACACTACTGACACTAGGTGTAGACCTGGTCTGAAAATAAATTCTGGCCATTGATATAAGATCACAATGGCCCCATTGTGGATACGTATTTTTTCAATGTATATATATTTAGTGGTACTGCTTAGTAATTCCATGCACCAAAATGCAAAGTAAACAGAATGGGTGAAGGAATATATTCAGCCAAGTGCACTAATACAAAATAATGGTCAGTTTTGTAAACCAATATTATTTCATCCCGCAGCTCCTCTGTTCATGTAATTTAAAAATAATTAAACAGTCATTGAGTTGGGCGGTTGCCACTTTAAGTGCAAAAGCTTTTTGTTATTTGAGAAAATCTTGCTGAGTCGAGGAAAACCCCCCGAAACAATGCTTGTTAATTTGCAAGATTTCTATGGAAATTGCTTATAGAAGAAATTGGGCAGAGACATAATAGCTAAGCTGTGTTTGTGTTAATTGTCTTCGCGGTGTACAGTAACTTGTGGGATGCCAACAGGCAATTGGCAATCACAATGCAATTCATTTGTCTCTACTCTGGGCTGTGTTTTCTCACCAGATGTATTGCCCAGCCTGTGTTGATTCAAATAAAGACTGCTCTCAACAAATATTCAAATTTGGGTAGTGGCAGACACATCTCTCTCTGTCTAGGTTTTTATAGCCTTCCCATCATTGTAGTATAGCCCTGGGACTTTGAGGTTCCACCTGTTCTTTAGAAGATTGCCTACCTTGCAGAGTGAATGAAGGATATTGAATAGAGCTGGCTGAAGATTTTTCTTAGAACTGTTTTTCCACAAAAAATCCATTTTCATCAATCAATGGGTTGATTTTGATTGAAATTTAGTTTCAAGAGGAAGTGTTTTGATACTGCTGAAATGTCCTGTTTAGGCAGTTCTAGAATGGAAAGTTTTGACTTTTTTTTTTCTAAGTGACTTTTCAAAATGAAATGTGTTATTTTCTGTATTAAAAATTAAAATTATAGGTCAAAATTGGAACAGATTGTTTTGATCAGCCTGAAACACATTTCTTAAAGTTCCATTTTACAGAAAATTTGAATATTTGTTTTTGTTCTGTTTCAGAATGGGGAAAAGTTTTGAAATGCTGTAATTTCCCCCTGAAACAGGAAATCTGATTCCAATTCACCTGAGCTATTGAATAATACTGAGAGTATTGGACTGTGACTATGGGGACCTGGTTTCTATTCCCAGCTCTGCCAATGAATAGCTGGGTGAGCTATGGCAAGTCACTTCTCCTCCTTGTGCTTCCGTTTCCTCATCTGTAAAATAGGCATAATGATGCTGATTCGTTTGTAAAAGGGTTTGAGATCTATGAAGGAAAAGTGCTATGCCAAGTTAGGTATTAATAGTAATAATAATAGTGCGTTCTTGTGATAGATGCTTCCTTCCAGCACAGCAAATGGGACTTCAAGGCTACGGTGCTGTTCTTCAGCTTCTACAAGCCTCTCTGTGCTATAGGAACCAAGTGGATCTGATTGTCTTGCTAATAGGTGGAAATTATTGTCCAGCACTTTGAAGCCATTGAAAAGGAGCTGATTAATTTGTGGCTAGATACTCAAAAGTGCTCAGCACCTGACAGCTCCCATTCTTTGAAGAAAGTGGAGAGAAAAAAGTAGTGGTGGAGAGAGTGGAGAGGTACAGATTTTCCATTATTGTCTATGGGACACTGAATATCTTTGAAAATCTGGCCTTAAACAGAAGGAGGAAGAAGAGTTTCCCATCTGAACAGTTGCAAGTTACTAAAGAGATGGAAAATAGCGCAAAGCTTAAATATTGCACCAAATTAGAGACAAAACTCTGCCTGTAATCACCGGAACATTGTATACCTCTTGGAGAGGCAGAAAACTAGCATACGGGCACATTAACAAGGCCTCCCATGCTGTACACCAAGGAGCTATGAGTGTATCCAGTGGGTGGGTTACATAGAAGGCTTTGGGATCATCTTGCTCACCCACCACATATTGGATGCTGCTTGACATCCGAGCAGAGGGTGGGCGGTAAAGAAACGCTCCGTTTTCAATGGAAAATCAAGAAAAATGAAACATGATGTAGCCCATATTTCTCCAAGTGCCTGACCTGCCAAATCCTTGAGTCCCTTATTTGGGGAAAAGTCTCTGCTGGAAGTTCTATCTGAGTAACAACACTGAGGCCCTGCTACCTCTAATATCATATTATCAAAGTGTAAAAACCTCAATCTTCCAGTGTTTACACGACTTTGTGTTGCATATAGGAATACCTGCCTTCCACCATTTGCAGCTGGCTGTAGGGCAAAATGGGAACCATCTTCTAGAAGGCCACCAAAGTGACCTATACTTGTCATACACAACAACAGAAGGGCCTGATTCTGCACCATTGTAGGCATTGAGACTTTTACCCTTGACTTAAATAGCAGCAAGGTCTAGACCTTGAAAGGTCTTGAAGTTACCTCTGGAAAGGACATTCTGCCTTAATCGCGGCTACATCTTTCCTCCTCCTGAATTTAGCACTGGTGAAAGGTGCTAGTTTTACAACCCAGGAGATTAGGGTGACCAGGCAGCAAGTGTGAAAAATTGGGAATGGGGTTGGGGGATAATAGGAGCCTATATAAGAAAAAGCCTCAAATATCAGGACTGTCCCTATAAAATCGGGACATCTGGTCATCCCACAGAAGATGGATATCCTCCATTTAAACCATAGGCAGCAGCTGTGCAAGCTTCCCACATCCTGCCGCCATCCCTGCCAGCAGTACCACAGAGGAGAAGGTTGGATGGCCTGTTCAATCACTGGTGTCTCGGAGACTATCACTGAGGGTGGCTGTTATAGTGGCAGTTATTATATGGGCCCTTCTGTCCTAGCAACTACGTGGACACTATCTCAAGCCACTGAAAAGGTTTCTGGCCAGTACCAACCTGGAACAGAGTTGAACTAATGGCCTAGGGAGGTGAGGGTGACCAGATGTCCTGATTTTATAGGGACAGTCCCGATGCTTGGGTCTTTTTCTTGTATAGGCTCCTATTACCCCCCACCCATCCCGATTTTTCACATTTGCTGTCTGGTCACCCTAAGGGAGGTGAACGCAGGGCCGGCGACAGGGGGGTACTACGGGTAGAGCTGTACTGGGCCCCGGACTTAAGGGGGGCCCCCCTTAAGTCCGGGGACCGTGTAACGGGGTCCTCACTCACCCCTGCGGCGCCTCCCGCTGGTCGTCTGGGGAATCAGCTCCCTCAGCGTCCAGAGCGCCCTCCGCAGGTGGATGCCCCGCTCCTTTGCTGGCCCCGTGTCCCTCCCGGACCCCGGTACCCTCCAACTGTGGGTGCTGCACCCCTGCAGTACCCCCTTTGGTGTGAGGGTCTCCCCTCCCCAGGGGAACCCTCTACCCCCTATCCCCACCTCGCCTCAGAGTGTGCCACTGTCAGTTACCACTTGCCCCCGCTCACTGGGGCGGACTGCAGGATCATGGCTTCTCATCCCAGGCAAGGAGGGTTGGCCTGCTGCTGCTATCCCCAGCCCTAGGCTGCTCCCTGCAACCCTGGTAGTTCTGGGTCGGACCTTGTATCAGGCCCGGAGGCCTGGGGCTCGTGGCTAGAGCCCACCCAGCTCCTTCTGCCCTGCCCCAGCTCTGCCCTAACCCAGGTACCTGGCTCAGCTCCTGCAGCTAGGCCTGTCTCCCTCTGAATGCAGAGGAGACTGTGTTCCTCTGCCTCCCAGCCCTTATATCCTGGCTGGGAGTGTTTGGGGCGTGGCCACACAGCTGAGTCCAAACTCCCAATCAGCCTGGGAGTTTGCAGGCTAGCCTCCCAGGCTATTTCAACCCCCCTTTGGGGCTTTTCCAAGCCCCTTCTGGTAGGGGGCGGGTGGTCACCCCGCCACAGACCGGTACACAGCTGTACCCGTAGTCGTCCCCCCTGGGCACTGCATCTCCCTGGCCGCTCTTTCCCGGGCTGTCAGTGGCCGGCTGCCTCCTGAGCCCTTCAGCCGGCAGCTCATCCCGCGTCCCAGGAGCACCCCTGGCTGCAGCGCTTCCCCCACCCACCTGCAGCAAGAGCCGGGACAGCCCTTGGTGTGGGGCGGAGCCCCCCCCGGCACCACCGGATGCCGGCTCCATCGCCTCCCCCGCCCCGGCGGCTGCAGAGGACTGGCCGGGCGCGCCACTCCGCGGGGGCGGGGGCAAGCGAGGCGTGGGTGTAGGAGGGAAGGAGGTTTGGTGGGGGTGGAGGCTGAGCTGGGCGGGTCAGGCATGGGGGGAAGGAGAATAGGTTGGGGGGGGACTGAGGGGGGCCCAACAATCCAAGTAGGGGGCCCCCAACGATCAGAGTAGGGGCCCCCCAAATTTCTGTCGCCGGCCCTGGGTGAACGTTCCTGTGTTCTGTCACCAGTCCCTTGAACCATCCAGTCACGCCTCCTCCCCAATGTCTTTTGCCATTTATGCTCTTGCTCATTGGTGAAACCACATTCTGATACGAAAGAAATTCCAGCCAGCCATGTATTGCTGGGGAAAATGGACGTGCCACATGCCGCCTCTGATCGGGTGCCGTTTGGATGCTAAAAGTTTTTAATTTACTGAAAGTTACACTTGTGTGTGGTCTTTAAGGCAGGTAGTTCCTTATGTCAGCCAGAGAGGCGAACTGCCTTGTGTCTGAATCATTTTGCTTTTAAGCCTTCCATTGCTGCTGTTAACATAGAAATTAAATATAGAATTTTGAAAGCCCCAATTA
Organism: Sternotherus odoratus; assembly: GCA_032164245.1. NCBI lineage: Eukaryota > Metazoa > Chordata > Testudines > Kinosternidae > Sternotherus > Sternotherus odoratus. The sequence goes on from JAVMKO010000005.1 coordinate 101,278,276, forward strand.
ATATCAGGAAGACAATTTTCCTGTTTACCGATAAGCTTCTGGGCTGTCGTGCAAGGCTCTTGTTGGGATCTAAAATTCAGTGCGATACTGCTGGCTGGAAGATGCCATGGGGCATGGAAGAATAAAGCCGCTATGTTCTTGGATGGTATGCAGGACTGCATTAGTCCTAAACTGGTTTGTTGTTCCCTCCCACCAACCCTGCCCGCTATATGTTTGTCTGGATTCATAAGGCAGAGAACTTGGACTCTGCTCTTGGGACCCACAATTCAAAGCAGCGTGTGTATTGTTTAATTCGGCGTGCTTGAATTCACAATGGGACTTTGTTGGTCCATTACTCATCTTTAATGTCCAAGGGAGTGAACAGCTTTTTTCCCTCCTTTCTGTTTTAAATTAGTTTGATGTTGGGAGGACACTTCATCCCCCTCTCCCCCATTCCTCCAGTCTCACTTTCATTTACAAAGAGCATGAGTAAGAAATTGTGGTTAAGCCAAATGGGCTGTGGGTCATGCTTGGGGAACCAGACAGTGGTAGCCTGGCCGAGGAGAGGGATAAAGCAACAATATCAGTCTCACGGTGGGGAAAAGAATGGGACATGTGGGTAAAGTTGAGGCACAAAGGGAACGGGAGAGCAAATTAAAGCTGCTGCAGTTGTATCCTGTCTTCACTGTCTTGTCTACAATGTTCAGAGTGGGGGGAGGAGGCTGGGGTCGGCCTTGGAGGGAGAGGGACCTCAGCCCAGCCCTGGGCCAGCAGGAGGCGGGGAAGGCTTGGGCAGGCCCCATGCAGAGAGTGGGGGCTTGGGCCGGCCCGGGGGGTGTCCCATTTTTCCTTTGGGAAAATATGGTCACCCTATATTTGCTCTATTACCCTATGGCTACACTCCACTGGGCTCAGAATAAAGGCACCTCCATCTATCCTATTCCACTTGGTGCAGTTAGGAATAGCTCTCCGGCCAAGGCCAATCACGGGGCTAAATGTAAGTGTGCTTTCTGGATACTATGACGGGTGAGCTTAAATAGCTGAGTTGGTCTCTCTCTGTTCCCGAAGGAGACTTTTACCACTAGGTTTTTATTTAGAATAGCTGGGAGTTAACCCTCGCTGTTCAGGTCCAGGGGCAGAACATGTGACCATGAGCGGCTCCCTTCTTCTTGGCTTCTGAACGTGTGTTTCTGCATGTCTGCATCACACACCTGCCAGTTCCTGGAATCATTTTCTGTTCACTGCTACATCTGGGGGGCCAACGTTAGTGTCAAACATCTTCGCGTCACTCTCTTGAGCTTTGTAATACCAAGTGCCAGAGACGGTGTAAGAAAGGGAATCTGTGACTGTCTGGATTGAAGGATGGGGGCGGGGGTGGAGAAAAGGATCTGACAACACTTTTTTAGGGCATGGTCACAGCTCACTGTACATGCCTGGACAAGGTATACAAGGGCATAAATTGTTCTCCTTCACAGGCTACCTGTTGCACAGGTTTCAGTGCAGGGGAAGGAGGCTTCTCCTCTCCCTTCTAGCACTGGTAGACAGTGGATTGACTCCGCCCAACACAGGCTATCCATCGTAGGGAGGGTAGTCAGTTGCAGAAGATAAAATGCTTGATACCTGTATTCTCACCTCTCCTGAATTATGGGAGGGAAGCTAGGAATGAATTCAGTCCCAGGCCTGCTCCTGGGGTAACATAACTCTGTGCTACCCCTTACTCAGGGCTTGTGGTCGCTCTACAGTGGAGCCTTTCCATAAACAGGAGACCTACAGTGAACAAATTAGGCAGCAAAGGGCCAGTCTTCATAGGAGGAAGGTATCAACCAGCCTCCTCCTGTACAAGCAATGGCTGCTTTTCAGTCTTGACTGACAGCCGTCTCTGGGCTCCGACGTGAAAAGTGTTTGCACTCCAGACAAGCGGAGCAAAATCTAATTTGTCTGGAATGGACCGTCCTGTTAAATGTTAAACTGACCTTTTCAAAGGAAATTTACTTGATAGTTCTAAGTGGAGCCCCGCTTTAAGCTAAAACTGTCACCAAGACATGATTAAAATCACTTAAATGTACATCAGTTGCATGTATTATTAATGGAAATTGAAATCAGCCTAAATGGTAACCATAAATTTAAAAGGAAGGGGGGAAAGCATGATTTGAAGGTTAAGGTGCCTTATACACCCAAAGATTCTGCATGTGAAGCTGGATACATTATTCCAGAGCCATGAAATAGCATAGACTGTCTTCTGTATATTTACCATGGCCTAATTCTCTGATCTCCTTCCTATCTCAGTACTCCTCTGAGGAAAGGAAATTCAGTTCATTTCCTCACAGTGTTTGGTGCGGGGCAGGTTGAAAGGGTTGGTCACAGTTGACTGATCTTCTCACCTGTTTCTGGACCTTCATGAGAAGTGAATGATCAGGTCTCATCTTAGCTCTGACAGCCCCTTTGATTGATGATGGGAGCAAACACCGTGCAGGTATGATAGATGGAGAAACTCTATGTGTGGAGGAGTCAGGGGAGTGACGAATTGTTAGGCGGTGCAGAAATAGATCTGCATTCTCCGTCTGGGTCATGCTCTACTCTTCTTTCAGCCCCCGGACCTCATTGTGACAGTTACAATGCTTGGTTATTCGGATGACAGTCACTAAATGTATCTGATCCAGGCAGGTCTTATTAAATCAAGTCTAAATTGAATGCCTTCCACTTTACTGACATTTATCAGTGACTTTATCAAACAGAGGTAACAGAGAGTCATGTGGCACCTTAAAGACTAACTAAAGTATTGAAGCATAAGCTTTCGTGGGCTAATACCCACTTAGTAATTATCAAACAGGAGAACTGCGGTTGGCAAATGTCTCCTGAACAAGCGTAAGGAGACTTATGAAGGTTCTTTTCTTTTATGGTATCTTCATGTATCTGTGTGTCCTTCATGAGGTAATCTGGAGTCTACGACAGTTAACAGTTCAGGTTAGCAGGGCTGGGTTCTAGATAGTTCACCTTAGCTTGCCTTTAGCCAATCTGGTTTGGGGCACATTGCATCTCTCTGCTGTATTGGAAGGTACTGTGTAGATAAATCTATGTGATCTGCTCACTAGGCAGAGTATAAATCAATTTCCATCAATGTTCTATGGGAAAGGAATATTTATTCCATTTGCATAGCATAGATATGGTGCTAGGTTCTTATTTTAGCTCACATATGTGAACCTGGAGTAGGAGTGGTTGGACCATTTTCAGCCATGAAGTTTCACTGAAATTTGCTTTTTTACAAAGATTTCATGCAGGATGGGGTTGGAGAGAGAGACTGACTCTCTGCAGACTGGTGGATAAGACACCCTTTTCTGCCTGCTTCAGAGTGATCTCTGCTTTAAAACCCTATTCAGAACGAGGCAGACCTAGGACTCCTAATCTGGGTCCCCTCCATCTAAAACCAGTGGCTCCCCACCCGTTTCTCAGGTTTCGGTCTGAATACAGGCATTTCAACAAAGTTCTGCTTTCATAACAATGTTTGAAAGCTTTTGTTTTCATTGTGATCGGGAAGGAAAACAAATTTAGAAACCTCCAAAGTTGCCGTGAAACGGAATTGCCTTCCTCTGCTCAGGCGCAACTCCACTGAGGTTAGTGAAGCTACTCCAGGCTTCCACCAGTGTTAATTAGGTAAAAATGTGTCCTGTAGGTCTTTTCAAAAGATCCATTAGGAATGTTACAAAAAAGTCTCGTGCTGTATAATTTAAAAAGATAGGGTTTCCGTCTGAGGCTGCATAAGTGGTTCGAGTGCCCATTTTCCCCTTGGCATTACAACTATTATTAATTTTGTTTACTAACTAATGAGAATTGACCATCCAGATCTCTTCAGATGAGACTCTGGAACTTGCTCTTCCCATTGGTCCAAAATATCCTGAATTTGCTGACCTTCCAGGCATGCCACACAAGAGGCTAGCTTGATGGTAAATATGCTCAATGGCCTGTGATGGGATATTGGATGTGGTGGGATTTGAGTTACTACAGAGAATTCTTTCCTGGGTGTCTGGCTGGTGAGTCTTGCCCACATGTTCAGGGTTTAGCTGATCATCATATTTGGGGCCAGGAAGAAATTTTCCTCCAGGGCAGATTGGCAGAGGCCCTGGGTTTTTTCACCTTCCTCTGCAGCATGGGACATGGGTCACTTGCTGAAGGATTCTCTGCACTTCGGAGTCTTTAAACCATTATTTGAGGACTTCAATATCTCAGGCATAGGTTAGAGGTTTACTACAGGAGTGGGTTGGTGAGATTCTGTGGCTGCGTTGTGCAGGAGGTCAGACTAGATGATCAAAATGGTCCCTTCTGACCTTAAAGTCTATGAGTCTATCAACAGGATGGAGGCTTTACATCCTATAGTGATGAGGGGGTTGATAGGAATCTCAGAAGGCTCATGGCTGGCTGAGTTTCTATTGGAACATGATTGTAATGCTGGTGGCATTTCATTGTATGGTATAATGTGTTGGGTAGACCTGGAGCACTGGCTAAGCTTCTCTTTATCCTTTTAAATCTAACTAAATAAAACTAGATTGCTCTGAACCCCCCCCCATGTAATTTCTTTGTTGACGTTAGTAACGAATTTGAGATACAAGGTACAAGTAACAGAGGAATACAGCCCATCAGTGAGAATATTAGTAAAGGGGAATATTTACAGTGCTTCAATTCATAGACTTTACTGTGTCTCCCCCTTACTTCCACCCCTAAAAAAAAAAAGTCCTTTCAGCACTAAAAACATGCACTTTCATAACCTAGAGCAAAATGATTATTAGATATTGTAGGAGACAAGATGCTTCTGTAAGGGGATCTATGCTGCGGCTTTAGCTGTGCTCCATCATTTACCAGTGACATAAGGCTAAGATACCCTTTTATCTGTAGCAGGCATCGCCTTAGAAAGATCATTTTCGGAAACATGGCACGGGAGGAGTGGAACTCAGCTCTAAAATATTAGACTATAATTGCCTGACATAGAAACACCAGCCTCTCAATTCACTAATAGACTGCTTGAACACCTCACCTTGACCACCTCTTGTTGTGTTCTCAAAACATGATGTATGCCACTGGCCATTTTTCTTCAGAGTGGCTCGCAGCATGCTTTATTCTCGGGTTTAGCAAACTGTATTAATCTTCTGCTCTATGCTTTCATTTCATTTCCTATAAAAATCCATCTTCTGCTACTGGAGTTGACCTAAGGTTAGATGTCAAGGGAACAAATTACTGGCTCTTGGTCCATATCCCAAGAGCAGCTATAAATAGTATGCTTTATATCCCAATTGAGCCTTCAGATACATAGTGATAAATATATTTCTGAAAAAAAAAAGAGAGAAAAGAAAAAGGCCAAGCTGACTTGCCTCTCGCTAACTCTAGTGGATGTATATTTTAAAAAGGCACAAAAATTATAGGCTGAGTTATTCATACAGTAAACAATAGCAACAACCAGGGTGCATTTGTGGGTTTTAAAGCAAGAACTCATTCTTCTTGGGTGAAATCTTGGATTTTTGGCATACGAAAGTCACCACCCGAATTGGCGGGTAGTGATCGATCTATCAGAAATCAATTTATCGCATCTAGTGTAGACGTGATAAATCGATCTCTGAGTGCTCTCCCTGTCGACTTCGGAACTCCACCACCTTGAGAGGCAGAAGTGGAGTTGATGGGGGAGTGGCAGCGGTCGACTTGTCGCTGTGAGGACATGAGGTAAGTCAACCTAAGATACATCGACTTCAGCTACGCTATTCGCGTGGCTGAAGTTGTATATCTTAGGTCGACACCATTCCACCCCCAGTGTTGACCTGGTCTAACAGTGTGTCTACACGGGATTTTGGACCCAGCGGGAATGAGCTTCCAAGTCCTGGTCAACAGACTTGGTGTAGTAGGGCTTGTGCTAATGCTCTTAAAAATAGCTGTGTAGACACTGCTTTGGCATTGTGACTCAGTCTGCAGCTCAGGCATTGAAATCTAGGGACTTGCTTCAAAGCACTGTCTATACTAGCGGTTGTCAAACCAGGGGTCGCGACCCCCTGGGGGGTCGCTGTGCGCTCTGAGGGGGTACTTTTGCATTCGGTGGCTTTTTGGTGGACATATAAGGGTCCGCCGTCTGCGCCTGGTAAGGAAAAATGGGTCATGGTTCTCAAAAGTTTGAGGACCGCCAGTCTACACAGATACTTTTTAAGATTATCATGAGCTCTTCTAGGCAGTCTGTGGAGCCGGGCTGGAAGCTCACTCCAAAATGCTATGTAGACATACCCTAAGAATTCTGAGTGCACAAGGAATACAGATTTGAGCTACCATGTGTTTTGATTTTTTTGGCTTTTATCTACTGCTATTTTCAGTTAAAGCGATGAATGCTCCATCTAATATCCTGTCCTATCTCCAACTCTAGCCCAAAGAGCTGGTTCAAACTTTTTCGACTGAATAGTGCTCCAAAACTGATATATTCACGGGAAAGTGTCAATTCTGATGAAATTCACGACAGGAATTTTTTGTAATGACTCAAAATCAAAATGGAGTGTTTGATTCCAAATTTCCCATCTATTAAAATTATAATTTGATATTTAGCAATTTGTTTTGAAATTTCTAGAAGGAAATGATTTGATAAAGTTTTGATGTTTCTGAATAGATTTTTGGGGGAAATTTTGTATTACCCCAACGTCTTTGAAATCCCAATTTGAGATGAAAACAAATCTCAAAATGTTAAAATTTACAGTGGGGTGGAAATTCTGTTTACTCACCAGCTCTACCAGCTTTCTGTCACTCCCTGTTTTTTATAGTAGAGTCACCATAAGCTAGTTGTAAAATGGCATTCCTGTGTTAGATTTACACTAACTGAGGATCTGGTCTGTGGCTTTGAAAAGGCTTTTCTGTAGCTTTTAGGACCTTTCAAACATCATGAAATTATTCCAGGCTAATACAACAAAGTCATGATGCAAATATCTGGACCTAGAAATATGGAATAAGCTTCTGTTGCAGGCATGCTGCTAAAAGTGGTAGCATAGTTACAGCTCTTTGCCAGGCAGCAAAATTCCTTCCTGCCCCTGACTGCTAAAGCAGTTGTTCTGGTTTTGTAGCATTAATACAGGTGGAAATAGAATTCTGCCAGGTGGGCACAGCACCCATCTTCATTGAACCAACTGCAGTGTGGTTTTTGGTCTTCCATTTCTCACCTTCTCAATGGGACTGCTCTGACACAGGGTTGCAATCTCTGTGGGTGAGCGGGGATATCAAAACTATGTCACATCTCATCGATGGATGGGCTGTTCTTCCCCCAAACTACAAAACCCATTAGCCTTGAAATTATTCCATCCATTGCCATCAATTAGAAAGCTAATAAGTTGATTATCATTGTCCCCCAAACCCTAGCTATTAATGTGATTTATAGCTGGAACGGAGTTGAAGTGAGGCGGTGAAACACCAAAAGGAACTTTGTTAATGTGTAAGTGCTTAGTAACCTGGTTGCAATGATATAGGCATTCCCAGGGTAAACCATATGGTCATGTGAAATCATTAATCTGTGTTTTCTTGGAAGCGTGTAGCCTGCTGGACCCCTGAAGGCTTGTTTAATGTAATTTTAAAGAAGAAGAATTAGGAACCTGATCCAAAGTCCATTGAAGTCAATGGGAGTCTTTGTGTTGACCTCAATAGGCATTGAATCGGCTGGCCCAGAAGTTATCTTTTGATGTTGCAATGGAAACACAAATCCTACAATGATGGGTGTGCTAGAAAAGTGATGGATAGATGGTGGAAAATTGGCTCCGTAGGTCCCAGCAGCAGTGGAAGGAATGCATTCAAAGGTTATATCACTCAGTAGCCACCCATGCATGTGATCAAAGAGTCACATTGGATGTTCTCGGAAGGGGATTGCCTCTCCAGTTGTGGACAGAAGTGGACACACAGAAGTGGACAGAAACAAAGCCAGGAAATCCACTAGACTTTGACAGAGAATAGGAAGAACCCATGGGAAGGAGAAAATGGTTAGAGCCAGTTTAATAAAATGCTCAACTTTTTTTTTCCTTTCCATTTTTAACATAATGTCCAAGCATTTTGTAGCTGCATTTTCTTTAGTTCGGAGGATCATGTTTCCAGCCTCACGAGAATGAGGAGACATGCTGATTCCTTGGGGGTAATTGATGCAGGGCTGCTGAGCTCTGTCAGCCTGGTGCACGTTGCAGAAGATGCAGAAACAAGCACACAAGCATTTCAGCCTGTTCATAGCAGGGGGTTGGCGGGGGCCTTGAGCTACATACTTGGAAGTATGAGCTGAACCAGCCCTCCAAGTGTACAGCAGAACTTTAAAACAGGAAGTGAAGAAGGATAATTTTCCTCCTGAAAAAGAGGGGTTTAGCAAGGCAGCAATTTACCCCAGAATGGAATTTGGCCAGGACGCCTGGATTTACGTCCCTGCTCCTACAGACTGTGGTGTGTGGCCTCTTTTGTGACTGAGTGATTGGGACAGGGATATAACTTCTCATTCAGAAGGTGAACAAGGTATGTTTAGAAGAACAGCTACACTGAGTCTTTCAAGACAGCAGGGATCTTTGCGGAAGCAGCTGCTTGAGAGACGGGGAAAGCTCTGAGCTATGTCACCTGATCGTTCGGTCTCACTCCGTTTTCACACCGATTTAACACCACTGAATTAATTGGAGGTACTCCCGATTTACACCAGATGAAGTGAGATCAGAATCTGACCCCAGATCACAAGGGTTCGGCATTTGAATACAAGTTTTATGAACTACTGGTGTCTTGTGTTCACCAGCTTTAGCCTACAGGCAAGAGAAGTCATCGTACAACGGATGAAGGAAAGTCTTTGTTCAAATGACACGGGGCAGATATTCAACAAAATGAGAGGAACAGTAAAGGGAATTAAGTGATTCACTCCCACCCAATCCAGGCTTGACATTTTGTGTGCGAAATTTCCCATTTTCCCCCAGCCTTTAATTTGCAAATACTCAGAGCCAGGTGGGAAGAAAGCCTGTCTTTGCAACGTGACAACATGTTATTTCTATTGAAAAAGACACAGGGAATCAGAACCGGGTGTGGAAGAGCCCATTAAACCCCAGCTTGCGAGGCTCCTACAATAGACGGCTGGTTTGTTAAATACGGAGGCTTCAAATGAGCTGTGCTGCCTTGTGGCTGATTTGATGAGGTGGGGGGGAGGAAGTGGGGACTGGAAAGGACCCGATAGAGGGATGCACATGTTTCATCAAAGCTACCTGAGTAACCAAAGACAGTGCTTCCACCTCTCTATCCTGGACTGGCATGAGGACGAGACCGCAGAGGGGAGAATCTCTTCCCCAATCCGTAAGGCAGGATTGTGAATCTAGTTTTCAGCCGAGTAGTAGGCAGAGACCTACTACTCAAGCTCGCCACCAGGGGATTGGCTTGTGAGGGTGGTCAGGTGCTTTTACTGCACGTGTTGTGGCTAGCAGCCTTGGCTAGGGGCTGCGCAGCAGACTGCTTCTCTGTGGGACATCCGTGGCAGTGCCTTCCTTCACGTGTTAACCCTCCCGTCCCTGAGCTGCCCTGGTTTGCTGTGATGGGACCAATCTAGCCCTCTTTATGGCTGGCTACATTTCATTTGCCCAACCCCAATGTGGCTACAATATTTTTGCTCTTTGTTCTTAGCTGACAATAGGCCATTCCCATGTGCTTTCTCGTCTCCCATGCTACTCTCAGGCTGGCAGTGAAACTAGTGCAGTTTTGTTGCCCAAGTGGGGGACAGGGAGGGGTTGGGGCCTGTACATCCCGCATGGTGCTCGGTTCTGTACAAGCCACCACAAAGCAGCTGCAAGAAGGATCAGGGTGAGGGCTGACGAGTGAACTGTTCTGTGGCTTCTCCTGACACGGGTGGAGCAGCAGAGCCAAGTACAGCCTGACTGGGAGGATTTCCACGTCCTATTATTATTAATTGCTACTGCAGAAGCACCAGTCACAGACCAGGATCCCACTGTGCTAGGAGCTGTACAAACACACAACAAAAATAGGGTCCCTGCTCCCAAAATCTGACAGTGTAGGTAATCTACAGCCCAGTACTTGGGCAGGAGTTTTTATTCTATAACGTATCATTTTCCCTGCCAGCTGACGGCATAAACCAAAAATGGAAAAGCCTTTTGAGAGAGGTGGGCGGCAGAATTTTATTCCTTGAAACTGCCTCAAACAAAAGTTGATTTTAAAAAAAAACATAAAAAGAGGAAAATGATGTGGGGAAAAGTTATTCTCAGCCCTAACAATGTCAAGTTTCTACGGTTTTATGAAAAAAGCCAAACATTTTACATTGTCGCCCTCCCCATAAAGTATTCAGGGAAGTTTTTGTGGGTGGGAAACTTTATTTTATGCTGGAGAAAAGGCAGTCTTCCTAAGGGGGGGGGGGACAAGTAAATTCGCAACTCTGTTTGGAGTTGTCATTTCAGCACTTTAGGGAAAGAAAGCTGCTGTCAACTGGAAACTGAATTGGAACCTAGGGGCAAGAATGTCAAAAGTAGTTGCTTAACCATGGATTGCCAGAGCCTGTGTTTGTGCACACAGTTAAGGAGAGCAAGGATGGCCCAATGGTTAGGGGTACTCGCTAGGGACTGGGGAGGCTTATGCTCAGTTCGCTTCTCTGCCATTGTCCCCGTGAATGTGTCAACACTGCAGCTGAGAGTTCATTGCCTAGCCTGGGTAGAACAGCTCACCCTAGCTCATTAACAATAGCAGTGTGGACACTGCAGCACTGGCGGTGGCTTAGATCCATGCTTGGGGGGCTAGCCTGAGCTGCTGCCAGTGCTGCAGCATCCGCACAGCTATCTGTGGGGCAGTAGCTCAAGCTGATCCAGTGCCTCAGTTCTTCATCTGTAAAATGGGAATAATAGCACTGCCCTGCCTCACAGGCATGTGTGGGGAATGCATTCAAGAGTGTGAGATACTCAGATACTGTGGGAGTGGGGCCCATGCAAATAAAGTTTCACCCTCTGTGAGTTTTGAACTCTGTGTGGATCCTAGTGAGCAAGTCTCTGCCCCTATCCCCCCCCCCCCCTTAACTTGAGTCTGTTAAAAGTTAATTTCAACCTTTCAGACTAAATTGGCGATGTTTTAATGGTGGAATTTAAGCCATGCCACTTAAAAATAGACATGTAAAGTGGTGCTAGCTAATTGTTAGAGCTGTCAGGGCAGGTAATAAAACCGCCTTCTTGAACGAGTCTCTTTGAAGATGATAAAACTTTGAACTAGTTTCTCTGTAGTCTGCAAGTTAGTCCCTGTCTGAAGTGACTGACCACAGAGAGAGCCAGCTGAGAGATGGGTATCTAAGTGTGTGGGAAGGGCAAAGGGCCTGTACTGTGAGCCACGAAGGCATAAATACAAAGCAAGGCCAATCCCAAACTGAGAGGCCTAGAACAGAGTGAAGAAGACACTGACAGAATGAGTTCAGTGTTGAGGGGGCAGGCTATTCAGTGGAATAAATTAAGATTATCAGTTATTCGTATCAACAAAAGGAAAAACCACTTCGCTTCTGGCTGAAAGGCAATGGGGAAAATCCCCAAAGTGCTCAACCCTGGCCTAATGCTGCTTCCACTGCTATCAATAATAATTCCTAGCTCTTAAATCTCAAAGCGCTGTACAAAGGCGGTCAGTATCATTATCCCCATTTTGGAAGAAGACCTTTGGAAGAAGACCTTGATGATCGGTTTTTGTGAAAAGGGTTGAATGACCAAAAAATCAATGGGATACTGGGGTACCTGGCTATACACAATACAGGAAAGACCGATTCAGCTGAAGGGAGAGGAGACAAGCACTGTACCTAAAACAATCCCTTAGAGGATGTTTACACTGTGATAAAAGACCCAGGGCAGGCCCAGGTCAGCCAACTTGGGCTTGAGCCGCGGGGCTATGAAATTGCATTTTAGAGGTTCAGGCTTGGGCACAAGGAGGGGAGGGGTTTTGTTTTTTTTCCTTAAAATCAGGATCATCGGCCAGCTCCAGGGTTCTTTGTCACCAGGCATCGGCCGATTGCTCATAACAATATCATGATTCCTTTCTTCAAACGTTACAAACACAGCTAGGAGAGCTGCTGTAAGCCCCACCCTGTTCTGCCCCAATAGAGAAGAGTCCTGTCTTCCAAATGCCAGCCACGTTGCTGCTGAAAAGGGTTTTACAGTGGGGTAAGCTCAATAGTAACTGGGTGAAATGCTATAGCCTGTGTCATACAGGTCAGACCAGGTGATCTTATAGGCTCTTCAGGCCTTAAAATCAGGGAGATGGTTTGTTGTGAGGAACTAGGAGCTGTTGCCCCCCTTCTGACTTTCCATAGCTCCTTGTCAGCTCGTGCTGTGGTATCTACCCTGGGTTTGAGAGGGTCAGTGTGTGGCACCCTGCAGCTCCTGATCACTATTGTCGGCACTGCCGCCTCTCCTCAGCACCTGGACAGGCAGCAATGGTGCAGCTGGAGCTGAGCGCGGAGCGAGCCGGGCCCTGATCCCTGTCCTAGGCTGTCCCCTTGCCCCATATTCCCTAGAATAGGACTGTCATGCCCCTCCTTTGGGATGGGACTGGCCTGCTAATCCCGCCCACGAACAGTCACGGGCAGGGAGGCCGATACTGTGATGCTGTTGCAAGGAGACGCCCCCTCAAGAATTTTTCTGAAATGATGCCCCTGCTTAAAATCTATGAATGTAGCCTGCTGCGAGCACAACCTTCAAAGCAGCAACTAGAACACGAGATAAATTACAAAACCAAATAGAAATATGAAGAGTTTTGTGGTTTTAAAAAGAAATCAAACAAGAAAACACAACACATTGCATCAGCACACAAGAACCAGAAAATGAAACCAATCCGTTCATTCAAGTGGAGTGAAGCAGAAAAAGAAACAACCCACATAAATGGTACCAAGTATATTAAATGTTTGTTTTATTTGATGCTTTGAGTTGCTGGCAAGGAATTTTGTGTGTCTTAATATGAGCTTTCTTTTATTCTATTCTGATGGTGTCCCTTTTCAGGACTCTGGACAAATGGCGAGGCAGTCAGAGGAGAAATTGACAATATTTATATGGGCCAGAATCCAAGTACAGTTTCTTGATCAAGTGCCCCAGACAGACCCCTCTGCACAGTTATGTGGTGACTGGCTAACTTTCAAGTCTGCAGCAACTGAAGTAAAATAGAGAAAATACAGGCAGCCCCTACGTTTCTGACAGAAACAAGTAAATAACACGTTATCAAGCAATATATTTAAACTATACATTCACAATGACAGGCTTCTGGATTTCAATGAACAATATTTAAGGCAGCAGACAATAATTTCCTTAGGGTTCATGTCACCGGTTGATGCTGATTGCCTATTCTGAAATAGCGTGAGGAATGGATTGAGATATTCATGACAGTAGGTGGACTAATGGAATTCTGTGACTATTTAAAATGTGCAGGAGTTTGTTATAATACTGTAATAGAAATGTCACTTGCCCTGATGGGAATAGAGGGGGAGAAAAAAAGCTGTCAATGAATAATAATGAAGTTATTTAAATGCCAACTTTCTCATAAACATTTTACAAAATATAAATTATTCCCGACGTTTTTAGCTAGTTTGGTCTTAATTTACACAGAGACGTCAGATTCAGACCCGTTTGGATGTTTGGTGCTTTTTAATTATTGTCCGGTCGTTTGGCGGGGTAAAAAATAAGTGTTTGTCTTGGTGGCTGCATGCAAAATAAGTTGATAACATTGAAGTCTCATTCTAAATATTCATTGGTACAAATGAGGATTGACTCCCCCGAAGCTAATGAAATTAGGAGGGTGCAAAGTGGGTGTCCGTCAGATCAGGAACAAGCCAAGTACTCTGTGTCTGAATGTTACACTTTTACTATAGAGGGGGCTTGGCTATACTGGCACTTTACACCACAATACAGACTTTCAGAGCGCTCCACCTTACTCCCCGTCCACACTGGCAAGGCACGTAGAGCAGTGGTCTCCAACCTTTTTATCTGCGCGGACCGGTCACGCGGGACAGTGATTGCTTGCGGCCCGGGGGCTCCTTTAAATTTTTTTTTCCTTCGGGGCGACGGACCGTTGTATGTCCGCCGAAAAGCCGCCGAAACTGATGGTGGCCTAAAAATTAATTATGCGGACGGCGGACCGGAACAGAAGGCGGCGGGCTATTCTGTGCCCGCCAAAAACCAGCCGGAAGTGAAGGCGGCCCGGAAGTAAAGGCTGCCGAACGCAGACCGGAATACGGCGGCGGGCGGGCTCTTCTATGTCCGCCGAAAAGCCGCCGGAAGGGAAGGCGGCCGCGGACCGGTAACAATTGCCCCACGGACCGGTACCGGTCCGCGGACCGGGGGTTGGGGACCACTGACGTAGAGCACTCTGACTCCCTGGCTGGAGCGCTCCTGGTACTCCAACTTGCAAGAGGATCAACAGCTCTTGCGTATTGGGTGAGCTGCTGCAGCTCCAGTGTAAACCGGTAGTAGCGTTAGTGTGCTCTGATTGACCTCTGGAAACGCCCCCTAATGTCCTTTAGTCATGTGGCCTCTTCCCTTTGTTTTGAACTCGGCTCGAAGAATGTGGAAGTGCTTTTTCAGAGCTCAGTTTCAAACAGTGGCAACTTATCTGCAATGGGGCAAAGCAACAAAGCAACTTTACTGAGTGACTGACTGACAGAGGCAGAGAGGCTACAGGGGACTGAACTTACAAGACAGCGTGCTGACACACCCTCAGCATCCCAAAAACCCACTCTTCCCCCCCCCCACACATATAACACACTCCACCCCACCCCCCTCATTTGAAAAGCACATTGCAGCCACTTGAACGCTGGGATAGCTGCCCATAATGCACCACTCCCAATGCTGCTTCAAGTGCCAGAAATATGACCACACCAGAGCGCTTGCAGTTGACAGTATGGACAGACTGAAGTGCTTTCCCTAGAGCGCTCTCCGAAGGCTGGTTTAACCTAAAGCGCTCTACAGCTGCAAGTATTGCTTAGTATTTGAATTCCAGTAGCACCCACTAATCTGCACTAAGGGCTTGTCTGCATGAGAAAGTTGACCTGCTTCAATTAAAGGTGTGATTTTTTTAAACTGGTGTAGTTAAGCTGGTGCCGACCCCGGTGTGGATACTCTGTTAATTTTTTGAGTGGCTTCATTTGGTGTCAATTAGGACTTGGCTACACTTGAAATTTGAAAGCGCTGCCACAGGAACACTTTGGAGTGCGAGCGCTGGGAGAGAGCTCTCTGCCCGCTCCTGGTAATCCACCTCCACAAGCCTGACTCCCAGTGCTCGGAGCCTGTCCACACTAACTCTTTGAAGCGCTCAGACTTGCTGCGCTCAGGGGGTTGATTTTGCACCCTCCTGAGCCAGCAAGTTAGAGCGCTATAAAGCGCCAGTGTAGCCAAGCTTAGGTTGATTGGGAACAGGTTTAAGCTAAAGCAAAATAATCTATTCTGAATTTGGACTGAGGGTCCACACGAGGGTTTGCAGCAGTTTAAGTAAATCAGTTTAAAAACCATGTTATGATAAACCAGGGCAAATTCTGTGCGTAAACAAGGCCTAATGTAGTATAGCTCTATCCCCTTCCAAGAGACAAGGCCACGTACAGAAGTTTCAGTCAGCTACTGCCTTTAAGATCTGGGTTTCCACCTCAGGCAGCAAGGTAAGCTTATGTTTTTGGCTCCACAAGTTTTCTGTTCAACTGCTGCAGATGACCCAACCACCTGCATAGTATAGTCCTGGGGAGATCAATCAGTAAACCAGCCTAACCTTCTAAGGTTCCATTTGGTGATTCTGGTAAGCAGTGGTTACCAAGCCGTACAACAGGATTTCTATTGACTGTTCATATAGGGCTACGTCTCCATCCTGCCAAAGGTGGCCTGCTCGAAAAGGGACCCTGGCGGCTCCTGTCAGCACTGCCGACCAGGCCGTTAAAAGTTTGGTCAGTGGTTCAGCGGAGCTAAGTCCTATTCCCTGCCTTCCATGGCTCTATGCGGCTCCCAGAAGCAGTGGCATGTGACCTCTATGGCTCCCAGGTGTAAGAGCAGCCAGGAGGCTCAATATGCTGCCCCTACTCCAAGCAACAGCTCTGCAGCTCCCATTGGCTGGGGAACATGGCCAATGGGAGCTGCGGGGCGCTGCACCTAGGGATGGGGCAGCGTGCAGAGCTTCCTGGCCATGCCTCTGTGTAGGAGCTAGAGGTAGGACATGCCACTGCTTCCGGGAGTTGCCAGAGGTGAGCGCCGCTCAGATCCTGCACCCCTCCCTCCCTCCCGCACTCCAAACCTCTGCCCCAACCCTGATCTGCCCCACCCGGTCGGCACCCCCACCAGAGCCCTCGTTCCCCTCCCCCTGCACCTCAACCCCCTGCCCCAATCTGGAGCACCCTCCCACACCCCTCATTTCTGGCCCTGTCCTGGAATCCACACCCCCACCCCAGAGCCTGTACCCCCTTACCATACCCCACCTTTCTGCCTCAGCCCAGAGCCACTTCTTAGACTCTGAACCCCTCTGCTCCACCCCTCAGCCCAGAGCCCCCTCCTGTACCTTGAATTCCTCACTGCACCCCCAGCTGGAGCCCTACCCCCTCCTGCTCCCCAACCCTCTGTGCTAGCCCAGTAAAAATGAGCAAGTGAATGAGGGTGGGGAGCGTGAGTGACAGGGGGCGGGGTGGAGGGAGAAGGAGTGAGTGGGGGTGAGGCCTTGGAGGAGGGGCAGGGCAGAGGGTGTGACAAATATTTTCAGTTTTCTGCGATTAGAAAGTTGTCAACCCCCATCCTGCCAACCCCATTAAAAACCCCAATGCTCCTCCTGTTGAAGTCTGTGGGAGTCCTGAACAGCTTGCAAGGCCTCTACTCTACCTGGCTTGTAAGCAAATGGCCGATTTTACTCTCCATGGCTACCAGTCCAGCTCTCCTGCACACCTACATAATAAGGGGAATATGGACCCTTGACAATGATGGCCTCCTCTGGGCAGAGGTAGAGCAGCCGCATCCCAAGAATTCATCCAGCCACACTAAACATTTCACTCATGGAATAGAGCACTTCCTTCCCCGGGATGCAGGTGGAAGTCTTGACCTCCATTTAGTGCTGCAGAGGTCAAAAGATGCCCCAGGTCAGTCTGTTATTTTAGCACGTGAGATGTCCAGGGAGCGTTAATCAAATATTATTTACCACTGTCCTCCCAGACAACAAAATGGCTTTTTAACAAAACAGAAAGTTTTGTGACAAAATTGTCATGATTTCAGCAACAAAACCCCCAAACAATTTTTCAAAAACACTTCTTGTTTTCCAATGAAAACTCTTGCAGAAAACATGTTTCTTCTAAGCTTTTTGCAGAAAATGTTTTTTTCTGACCAACTTTAATCAGTGAGTACCGTTGCGCTTCAAGTTATACTTGTGTTTAAGTACCTCCTTCACTTGGAACCATGGATGGTATCCAATTTAAGTATTGCAGTAAGAAAGCACACCTTGTTTTTCTGCCCGGGACTAATTCTCTGTAATTACAGTTGGTCATTTTTACCCCATCAGAACAGTTTTCTGTCAGAAAATGCTGATTCAGCCAAATCAAATCATTCCATGGGGATGTATCAGTGTTGAAATTTTTGATAGAAAATTATTGAAAAGATTGATTTTGATAAGGTTGAAGCATCTTGTTTTGACTTCATCATTTTGTTCCTGTTATAATGTAGCAAGGAGAAACAATGCAGTCAAAATGAAAAGTTTTGTCCATATAGACAAGAAACATTTAGACAGAGTCAAAAAAAAGGTTTGTTTTTCTGATATACAATATTTGTTCCACGTGAAAGTTTGAATTTTCATGTTGACTTGGGAATGAAGAGAAAAATCCGGATTTCCAGCAAAACAGAATTCTAGGTTCTGACCAACATTATACATAGTATTTAGTTCATGTATAAAAAAGAAAGGGAGCATTCAAATGGCATGAAAGGAACAAGAAAAAAACAAATGCAAATAAGATGCATCTAGTTGTTTTTTTGAGTGTGTGATTATTAGTCATTTAGGGCAGAATCACGAAAGCATGGATTATGGATAAGATTGAAATCAGATGCCAGCTCCTTTGATCACTTGCATATTTGTTCATCTGCAAAACATCTTGTTTTTTCCCCCCAGCTTTCTGCTATTTCTAGTGCTGTTATAGATGTTGACAGAAGCAGTCTCTTCCAGCTGTAGATATTACCTTGTAAATAAAGCCATGAATGCAAAATAATTGCCTGGAGATTCAGAAAAAATGGCCAGTAATTCTAAATATAAGATTATTACTTACAATAGACTTGAAACATCTGTTTCTTGTTTGGTTTTTTTTGTTTTCTCTTGTTTTGCTGTGTGGCTTTTTGTTTTTAATATCTTCATAATAAAATTTATGTGGTGAATTCTCCTGGCAATCTTCCTGGTGCCACTCTATCAAAATAAATGAGTTAACATTAGTGCAATTAAAGGGACATATTAACCCATTAATCAATATACAGATTCCTAACACTCTGAGCCAAATTCTGCCCTTTGGTAATTTATACTCTTTCATCTTTACTGATAATCTCAGTTTAAACAGAGGCAGAATGGGGCACCACACACAATGCGACAGAAATATCAATAAAGAGCATATGCAAATCTTGGCCATGGGGAGGCAGTGTTATGAAATGGATAGTGTAACAGACGGAAGCCAGGAATTCAGGATTCTCTTGTATTCTACTTACTGCAAATGGGTTCCATTGCCATAGCATTACTGCACTTTCTGTATGTTCAGAAGTAGACCTAACAATAATAACACCCCTCTTTCTTCCTTCTCAGCCATAGGGGAAATTGTTTGTGTGGGTGGGTGGGTGGGGGGGGGGTGCTTGTGTAAATTAAGTCAATAATGGCCATGCTTATCTCTTTGTGGGAGTGAAATTTAGGCCCAGTTATCTCCTGTTGTCACAAGCCGTCTCGGACTTGCTGATGGCTTCCTTGTTCTGGTGGAACGTTGCTGTCTTGGGAGCACACAGTCATAGAGGTTGGGGAAGTCCTTGGCCAATCCTGGGGGAAGCTTTGAATCCAGCAAGCTTCAGCTGGATTCTGGATTCCGTGGGGGACCGGTGTAGAGAGAGGGGCTCTCGGGTAACATGCTTATGTTGACCTGGGTTGCTAGGCAGTGAAGTGGCTGCATTTTGTACCAGTTGGAGCTTTTTTCTAGGTGTGTGAGCTGGTGGGAATGAAAACACATATGCCTACTTGCTATGTAACCTGGTGGCTAGGACACTGATTAGGATGAAAAACTCTGCTATGAATCAGGCAGAGCAAGGACAGCAGCCTGGTTCTCCCACATCCCAGGACACTTTAACAAATATACATTTGAAAGGTTTTGTTTTTGTTAAAATGTAGAATTAAAGCAAATTTTGAACCCTCAAAGGTTGCTGTGAAATGGAATTGCCATCTTCTGGTCAGCCCTAGATTTAATTCCTAGATATAATGAGATGCAATAGCCAAACTTGGAGATCATGGATGTCGGTAGCCAGGCATCAGAGTGATAGGATGGGAGGCGATCTTCTGGCCATCTGCAAATGGAAGTGGAAGTTTTTTGGTGATACATCCAAGCCTTATCACGACATCATTTGTGATCGTAGTGTGTTTGTTTTCTTTAAAAATATTAATTTACTAGCAAAAATACCCAGTGTTGCTCGGGTCTGTCGGAGTGGGGGAGGGGGGAGAGAGCTGAGTGAGTGCGGGGTCCGTTGGAGGGGGGGAGGAGAGCTGAGCGAGTGGGGGGACGTTGGAGGGAGGGAGGGGGGAGAAAGCTGAGCAAGTGCGGGGGCTGTTGGGGGGGGAGATTTTAAAAAATTTCTATTCTTACCTGAGGGGGGAGAGAGCTGAGTGAGTGGGAGGGCCGTTGGAGGAGGAGAAGGGGGGAGAGAGCTGAGCGAGTGGGGGGACGTTGAAGCGGGGGAGGAGGCAGAGAGCTGAGCGAGTGCAGAGTCCGTTGGAGGGGGGTATTATTACATCATAACTATGTCACAGAGAACATGTTAATGGGCTTTAAAGAATTTAACCCCTAGGGGGCGTCAGAGGTGAGATTTGAAAATTTTTCAATTCTTACCTTGATTAGGACCCTAAAGCCTATAACTGTACCAAATTTCAAGTCTCTAGCTCAAATGGTGTGGAAGGAGTAAGGGAAGGTACATACACGCACGCACGCACACACGCACGCACACATACACCATTTGACTTTTATATATATAGATGCTTGTACAGAAACACATTGCGTTATTCTGTGGCATATAGTCCCAGACACTACAAAATGTTGTTCCATCATCTACCACGTTCTTCTAGATACTAGAAAATAATTCTTTTAAAGAGAAGCCACATAACAAATTGCATCTTTTGCTAACAATTGATCTCTGTGCCAGTCAAGTGTCAGAATAGAGTTCTTGGCTAGACTAGACAGCCTTAAACATTTTCTTTATTTGTCCTGTTTAAGAGCAGATAGCTGATGTCTGTATTGGCAATGTTGATATCAGAGGTGCTTTCAAATGAAGCACATCAATTTGTAGGGTTGTTAAGTTTTGTTTTTTGTTTTTGTTTTTGTTTTGTTTTGTTTTTACCATCCTCTGTCCTGTGACCCACACAAGCCCATGTGAACTGTAATAATCATGCTGTTGAGCCTTCTTAAAGAAAATCAGTGGCTTTCACTCTGAGAACACATTGTTTTTACTAAGCAACAGCGCTTGGCCGTGCCTGGAAAGGATGCAGTATCTTATGCTTTAAAAAAAAAGAAACTGGAGTGAGCTCATAATATACTGAAGTGATAACTTAGCCCCTCACTCTCAGTTATTTGGCATTTACAATAATTATCATCATCTCCTCTTCTATCGAGAATTAATGTTTCTTATTGAACATGTTTATTTTAAAGTGCAGTTGGAAGATGCTGTTGTAATCTTTCCTAATCCAATTTAAATGCAAATGTTAACCACTCACATGATGCTGTGTGTACATAATTAAGCATCATTATGTACTACATGAATCATTCAAAAAGCTCCAGAGAGCCATTCCACTATGTAAAACATAGTCTTTACATTGAAAAGCAGCCAAGTAGCTTGTGCCTTTTGTGATTAAGTATTTGTACTTATTAAAGCTCGCCTTTGATTTATAGGTCAACAGATTACGGGACAACGTATGAGAAACTGAACGACAAGGTTGGCTTGAAGACTATTTTGAGCTACCTGTACGTCTGCCCAACCAACAAGCGCAAGGTAAGTGAGAATACGTTTAGTGTCTTGTTAGTTTGATATGACTTCTGCCTTGGCTGGTTAATCTTCATTCATTCCCTAAATATTCATTACTGCTAATGGAAGTACTATGGACCAGATCCTGTGTTTTGTGTAAATTGGTGTAGCTCTGTTGAATAAATGCCGGTGTACAACAGCTGTGCTGGTGCTATGATTGTCTACAAGACGTGGATGGGTATAAAAGGTATTGCGTATCCAATCCTATTTATACCTTCTGGCTGGGGGTGATTTCATTGTTTAGAAGGGGAGTGACTCATTAAGATGTTAAGATCTCTGGAGGCCAGATTGCGTATAAGCTTATTTGCCTTGAAAGTTCTCCCACTAGCCAACTGAACAGGATCCGACAACGTTCTGAAGAGAAAATGCTCCCCAAGCCCAAAAGGTTTTAATTAGGCAAGCACCCCACTGAGTTCCAATTGAATGCAAGTTTGTAAGGCCAGCGTTCTTGTAAAAGGCAGAGGCTTCCTTCTCTTCTGTACATTTCTGATGGGGTCTCTGGTTGTATGGAAGTATAGGGCACTGGATATGAAGGAGTACGGGGATGATTGGGAATAATATCCTGGATTGTCCCACACAGATTGAAGGGGACTCCCCCCCCCCCATGCATAGTCTCCCTCAAATTCCATATGAAGCAAGGTTTCAGCTGTCTCCGTTCACCCCCTCGCCACACACCTTGCTGCTCCATTTCAATCTGTCACATGTGCCCTTTTTTAGACTGCTTGTTTTTTGAGGCAGGGACTTCATTTGCCTCTGCACGTGAAAGGCACCTTACTGGTTTAGGGAAACTGAGCCGGTGCATACGTATTGGGAATTTCCATGCCGGCATAAGAAAAAAGACCAGGAACAGCAGCATTTTCGATCTTAAAGTCTGTGCTGGCCCAACGCGTGGGAAGAGTTGTTCAAGGATTGTTCATTTGGGGTGAAATTTGTCCCTGTGCAGAGTACCAGGACAAGGCTAGGGACCAAGAACAATTTAATCCCTTAGGACTTCTTCCTCCCACAGCATGGGTGATAAATTAGGGTGGGATCCTGTCTGTAGGGCTTAACTGGGATTTAAATGTTGCAAAGGCTTTATGTCAAGAATCAGAGAGGTAGCCGTGTTAGTCTGGAATTGCAGAAGTGACAGAGTCCTGTGGCACCTTAAAGACTAACTAAAGTATTGAAGCATAAATTTTCATGGGCTAATACCCACTTTGTCGGATGCATTCAGTGGGTATTAGTCCACGGAAACTTATGCTTCAATACTTTAGTTAGTCCTTAAGGTGCCACAAGGACTCTTTGTCACATAGGCTTTATGCTGGCCCTTTGCACCATAGCAGATTTCACCCTTATTACGTACTTGTGCTGTAATGAGGGACTGAAGGGTAGTGGGTAGTAGTGGCAGAAATGATCACTTGGGTCATTTGTTTTGATACCCTTCATTTTGTATAATGGCCTTTCCACAAATGACTTCCGTGACCGATTATGTGCCATAAAGAAGTTACCATTTGCACCAGCTAAGTCCCCTTGAGGCAGCACACATTTCTGCCTTCTGAAAATATTCAGAGGTTTGTCTCTGAATAGCTCTAGCTTGCTCAGTGGAGATCTGACTCGTCCATGTTTTGCATTCACCGACCACATTCTGGTTCTCCACATTGCACCCATTGAGTGCAGGGGATAAACACCACTTCCAAATAAACAGAGAAGAATGAGGGATATAAAGTCATTTAGATGGCTTGAAACCCATTCTTACCCAGGATGTCCTTGTAGTCTGAATAGAACCTTCATAGACACCAGATTTTGTACAATGCCGTTGATACTCTGGTAGCTGTTACTCGGGTAACTTTTCATCCCCCCCAACTAAAATAGGATTTTCAAATTAAGGTCTCAGTCCTGCAAACACGTCCGTACATGAGTAACTTTATGCATGGATTTCAACAAGATGACACATGCAAGTAAAGTTACTCGTGTGGAGATGGGTTTGCAGATTATTTTAGGTTAAAAACCCTATAGTTTCTATGACTCGTGGACAAGCTTGAGAAGGGTACCATTAGCAGTACTTTTAGACTACATCTACACATGAAGTTGGGGATATGATTCCCAGCTCAAGCAGACATAATTACCGTAGCAGTCTTTGAGCTAGTGTATAGGTGTGGAAGCCTGGGCAGTTGCAAGTGGAGGCATGGGCTAGACGGTTTGGTTAAAGTCTGATTGGTGGCGCAGAGAGGAAGGGAGGCTCCCTGTGTGGCTCCTACGACGTATCCAGCTTGTCCAGCTCCTAGGCAGAGGGACAGCCAGGGAGGCTTCATGTGCTGTCCCCACCTGCAGTCACCGCCCCTAGCATTGTCTCCATAGCTCCTATTGGCCAGGAGCTATAGCACACAGAGCTTCCTTGGTCACGCCTCTGCCTAGGAGCCGGAGGGACATGCTGCCACTTCCTGGGAGCAGCCATAGGTCAGCATCAACGGGAGCCCAAATCCTGAACCCAATTCCTCTCCTCTGCTCCACCCCAGAGCCCACACCTCCAGCCCAGAGCCTGTACCCGCTCCTGTACCCCAACCCCCTGCCCCAGCCTGGTGACAATGAGTGAAAATGGGGGAGCACAAACAACAGGAGGGTGAATGGAGTGAGTGGGAGGCGAGGCCTCAGGGAAGAGATGGGGCAAGGCTGTTCAGTTTTCTGCAGTTAGAAAGCTGGCAACATAATGGGCTACCCTCCCCAATTTTCCCCCCCTCCCCTGAAATCCAGCAGGTTTGTACTTGGGGCAGCTAACCCAGGTTGCCACTCACCTCACTGTTCACATACAAAATGGGAACTGACTGCCTCGGAAGGAGTACTGCAGAAAGAGATTGGGGGGCCATAGTGGACCACAAGCTAAATATGAGTCAACAGTGTAACACTGTTGCAAAAAAAGAAAACCTCATTCTGGAATGTATTAGCCGGAGTATTGTAAGCAAGACAGGAGAAGTAATTCTTCTGCTCTACTCCACACTGATTAGGCCTCAACTGGAGTACTGTGTCCAGTTCTGGGTGCCATAGTTCAGGAAAGATGCAGACAAATTTGGAGAAAGTCCAGAGAAGAGCAACAAAAATGATTAGAGGTCTAAAAAACATGATGTATGCGGGAAGAATGAAAAAAATGGGTTTGTTTAGTCTGGAGAAGAGAAGACTGAGAGGGGACTTAAGTTTTCAAGTACATAAAAGTTTGTTACGAGAAGGGGGGAAAATTGTTGTTCTTACCCTCTGAGGATAGGACAAAAAGCGATAGGTTTAAATTGCAGCAAGGGCGGTTTAGGTTGGACATTAGGTAAAAATTCCTAGCTGACAGACTGGGTAAGCACTGGAAATTGCCATCATTAGGGATTTTAAGAGCAGGTTAGACAAACACCTACCAGGGATGGTCTAGACTAGAGAATACTTAGTCCCACCTTGAGTTCAGGGGACTGGACTAGATGACCTCTCGAGGTCCCTTCCAGTTCTTTGATGCTATGCTACCATGGACACCCTACTATTTTTAGCATGCTAGCTCAATGAAAGCTAGCACAAGTATGGCTATGTGAGCGGGAAATCGCACCCCCAACTCCAGATGTAAGCCTAGCCTTTGTTCTGTATGTTTGCAGCAAGAGACATTTGAGTTAGATATTAGGGAAAATTTTCTAACTCTCATGATAGGTAATCACAGGAACAGGTTACCTAGGCAGGCTGTGGAATCCCTATCACTAGAGGTTTTTAAGAACAGGCTAGACAAACACCTGTCGAGGTGAGTATACCTGATCCTGCCTTAGCATGGATGAAGGGGGTGGACTAGGTGACCTCTTGTGGTCCCATCTAGCTCTATTTTCTTATGAGTCTATAGTTCTGTCCATTTTGATGTTTGGGACATGGTTGCTTTAAGAAGAATGGGGAAGAACAAGGGGGCTTTGAGATGGAGAGATCCATGGAGCTGGAGATTTTGACACCTGGCCTATTGATGCTGCGGGTGGTGTTTGGAGAACAATGCGAAATATGACTTATCCATGACACAGTGTTGGATTCTCCCAAATATGCTTGATGCTGGGACAGTATAGCAAGTGCTGCCATGTCTGGGATCATCATGAGTGAAGGGTCTCAGAGGAGTAGCCGTGTTAGTCTGGATCTGCAAAAGCGACAAAGAATCGTGTAGCACCTTATAGACCAGGGATGGGGAACCTTTTTTCTGCCAAGGGCCATTTGGACATTTATAATGTCATTTGCGGGCCGCTCCCCCCCCCCCCCCCCGAGGAAGCCCAGGCTGGCAACGGGAGTTGAGAGCCCAGCTGGCAAGGGGCCAGCGGGGGAAACCCCAAAGCAGTGGCAGGCGGAGTGCTTAGCCCTGCACTGCTTTGGGGTTTCCCCCGCTGGCCCCTTGCCTGCCAGGGTCCTGCCACCTGCCCCAGTCAGCTCCCGCTGTCAGCCTGGGTGTAGGGGGTGATCTTCCTTTACCCCCGCCCAGCCTCCCCCCATCTAACCGCCTTCCCTCCCTGGCCCGGCCCATCCCACCGAACCTAACCTCCTCCCCCCCTCCCACTCCCAACCCAACCTCCTGCCCCCCATGCCTGACCCGCCCAGCTCAGCCTCCCCCACACCAAACCTCCTTCCCTCCCGCACCCACACCTCGCCCACCCCATCCAACCTAGTTTCCTGCCCCCCTCCCCACCCACCCAGCCTGGCCTCCCCCCCACCGCCCCCTTGCCTGCCCCCCAGCCCAGCCTACCCCAAACACCCCCTTGACCGTCGGCTCCCCGCGGCTCCTCCTTTCGCCGCCCGGTTAATGGTGGCCACGCAGCGCCGGCGGCTCCCTCAGGCACTTCCCGGCCCCTTCGCTCAGCACAGAGCCGCCCCCGCTGGGCAGCCCGCACGCATCCCTGGCCAGCATCTGCGGCGCGTCTTCTCCCCACGCCCCAGTGCCTGACTCAGCCCCGGCCCCGCCGTGCCAGGCTCTCCCCGGCCGCTCACTTCCGGCGCGCAGGCCCCGGCCCTCCCTCCGCCACAACCTGCTGGCTCTCCCGCTCCATGTATCCAGCCCTGCGCCCGGCCTGCTGCGAGGGGGGGAGGCGCCGCCGCCTTCCCCTCAGCAGCGCTCGCTGCCGCCGCCTCACCGCTCCCGCCACGCCGCTCTTCCCCCACCGCCACGTTGGTCCAGCCATCTCTACGGCGCAGTTTTTCAAGACCCACCTGTGGGCCGGACCAAATGATTTGGCGGGCTGTATACGGCCCGGGGGCCGGAGGTTCCCCACCCCTGTTATAGACTAACAGATGTTTTGGGGCATCTGCTTTTGTGGACGAAAAGTGAAGAGACACTCACTCCCTTGCAAGCTGTATGAAAGCAAAATTGCCATTTGGATGCTAACCTTTGAGCTGTGCATGGATGCACAACAGGGGATTTAGGATGTGGAGCATCGCACCTTCCCCACTCCAATGGACTGAGTTTTTGCATACTTCGAATGATTGCTGGAAGACCCAAAAAGAAGACTGGGCTACCCTGGCTGCTGCAGAGCTACTGATTAATGTAGCATACTTAACTAAATTGCTAAGATTTCAGAAAATCAGGCTGGATAATGAGGTCTTGATGTAAGAAAAGACACAGGCTTGTAGTTCTCCTAATCCCACAGAGGAGTTCAACACTAATTATTGAAACCTACTGCAGTACTTTGAGAGAGCATGAGGACTGACTGTTCTTGGACATTTAATGTAATGGAAGCCGAGAGGGGGGCCTAGCTATTCAGATCATGATTTTGATTGTTAAATGGAAATGAAAAGAATGTTCAGCTGCAGATGAAAGTGGCTCTCAGGGTCGCCGTTTGAAATGCTGATAGATTTAAGAAACATGTGAGGACAATGAAGGTCTTTGCAAATGGTGAGAAAATCAATAACGTTGACACAGCAGTATATTTGTGTACAATTTCATTCCTTCCATCATGATATTTTCTAATGAAATAGGCATTTGATATATGTAGAAAGGGATGTGTTTGAATAAAACCTGGATCTAGGCCCACTGAAAAGTTCGTTTGCGATTTCCCCCTATCCCCCAATCCGTTATCCCTGAGAAATAAAAAGCACATAAGAACATAAGAACGGCCATACTGGGTCAGACCAAAGGTCCATCTAGCCCAGCATCCTGTCTACCGACAGTGGCCAATGCCAGGTGCCCCGGAGTGAGTGAACCTAACAGGTATGATCGAGCGATCTCTCTCCTGCCATCCATCACCCCCCTCTGACAGACAGAGGCTAGGGACACCATTCATTACCCATCACGGCTAATAGCCATTTATGGACTTAGCCTCCATGAATTTATCCAGCTCTCTTTTAAACCCTGTTATAGTCCTAGCCTTCACAGCCTCCTTAGGTAAGGAGTTCCACAGGTTGACTGTGCGCTGCATGAAGAAGAACTTCCTTTTATTTGTTTTAAACCTGCTGCACGCCAATTTCATTGAGTGGCCCCTAGTTCTTCTATTTTGGGAACAAGTAAATAACTTTTCCTTATTTACTTCCTCCACACCACTCATAATTTTATATACCTCTATCATATCCCCCCTTAGTCTCCTCTTTTCCAAGCTAAAAAGTCCTAGCCTCTTTAATCTCTCTTCATATGGGACCCGTTCCAAACCCCTAATCATTTTAGTTGCCCTTCTCTGAACCTTTTCTAGTGCCAGTATATCCTTTTTGAGATGAGGAGACCACATTTGTACGCAGTATTCAAGATGTGGGCGCACCATGGATTTGTATAAGGGCAATAAGATATTCTCCGACTTATTCTCTATCCCTTTTTTAATGATTCCTAACATCCTGTTTGCTTTTTTGACTGCCGCTGCACACTGCGTGGATGCCTTCAGAGAACTATCCACAATGACTCCCAGGTCTTTTTCCTGATTGGTTGTAGCTAAATTAGCCCCCATCATATTGTATGTATAGTTGGGGTTATTTTTTCCAATGTGCATTACTTTACATTTATCCACATTAAATTTCATTTGCCATTTTGTTGCCCAATCACTTAGTTTAGTGAGATCTTTTTGAAGTTCTTCACAGTCTGCTTTGGTCCTTACTACTTTGAGCAGTTTAGTATCATCTGCAAACTTTGCCACATCACTGTTTACCCCTTCCTCCAAATCATTTATAAATAAGTTGAATAGGATCGGTCCCAGGACTGACCCTTGGGGAACACCACTAGTTACCCCTCTCCATTCTGAAAAAGTGAAAAAGTAGATTAGTAAGACACGATTTCCCTTTGCAGAAACCATGTTGACTTTTGCCCAACAATTTATGCTCTTCTATGTGTCTGACAATTTTATTCTTTACTATTGTTTCAACTAATTTTCCCGGTACGGACGTTAGACTGACTGGTCTGTAATTGCCAGGATCACCTCTAGAGCCCTTTTTAAATATTGGCGTTACATTAGCTATCTTCCAGTCACTGGGCACAGTAGCCGATTTAAAGGATAGGTTACACACCCTCGTTAATAGTGCCGCAATTTCACATTTGAGTTCTTTCAGAACTCTTGGGTGAATGCCATCTGGTCCTGGTGACTTGTTACAGTTAAGTTTATCAATGAGTCCAAGAACCTCCTCTACTGATACTTCAATTTGTGACAATACCTCAGATTTGTCACCTACAAAAGGCAGCTCAGGTTTAGGAATCTCCCTAACGTCCTCAGCCGTGAAGACTGAAGCAAAGAATTCATTTAGTTTCTCTGCAATGACTCTGTCATCTTTAAGTGCTCCTTTTGTATCTCTGTCATCCAGGGGCCCCACTGGTTGTTTAGCAGGCTTCCTGCTTCTGACATATTTAAAAAACATTTTGTTATTACCTTTTGAGTTTTTGGCTAGCTGTTCTTCAAACTCCATTTTAGCTTTTCTTATTACATTCTTACACTTTATTTGGCAGTGCTTATGCTCCTTTCTATTTACCTCACTAGGATTAGACTTCCACTTTTTAAATGATGCCTTTTTCTCTCTCACTGCTTCTTTTACTTGTCTGTTAAGCCACGGTGGCTCTTTTTTAGTTTTCTGGCGTTGTTTTTTAATTTGGGGTATACATTTGAGTTGGGCCTTTATTATGGTATCTTTGAAGAGAGTCCATGCAGCTTGCAGGGATTTCACTTTAGTCACTTTACCTTTTAATTTCCGTTTAACTAACCCCCTCATTCTTGCATAGTTCCCCTTTTTGAAATTAAATGCCCCAGTGTTGGGCTTCTGAGGTGTTATTCCCACCATAGGAATGTTAAATGTTATTATATTATGGTCACTATTTCCCAGCGGTCCTTTTATAGTTACCTCTTGAACCAGATCCTGCGCTCCACTCAGGACTAAATCTAGAGTTGCCTCTCCCCTTGTGGTTTCCTGTACCAGCTGCTCCAAGAAGCAGTCATTTAAAGTATCAAGAAATTTCATCTCTGCATTTCGTCCTGAGGTGACATGTACCCAGTCAATGTTGGGATAATTGAAGTCTCCCACTATTATTGGGTTCTTTATTTTGACACCCTCTCTAATCTCCCTTAGCATTTCGTCATCCCTATCACTGTCCTGATCAGGTGGTCGATAATAGAGCCCTATTGTTATGTTCTTAGTAGAGCATGAAATTACTATCCATAGTGATTCTATGGAACATGTGGATTCATTTAAGATTTTTACTTCATTTGATTCTACACTATCTTTTACATAAAGTGCCACTCCCCCGCCCCCACGACCTATTCTGTCCTTCCAATATATTTTATACCCTGGAATGATTGTGTCCCATTGATTGTCCTCGGTCCACCATGTTTCTGTGATGCCTATTATGTCAATATCCTCCTCTAACACGAGGCACTCTAGTTCACCCATCTTATTATTTAGACTTCTGGCATTTGTGTACATTGAATAATAAAATATGAATACTTTACACTGGTATCATGAAAGTCCTCTGATGGTCTCAAAGTTGGTCTATTGCTGATTCTCCCTTGGAAACTTAGGCCAAGATTTTCAAAAGTTACTAGAGATTTCATGACAGGTTCAAGAATAGCAGCCGTGTTAATCTGTATCCGTAAAGAAAGCCAGGAATACTTGTAGCACCTTAGAGACTAACTAGTTTATTTCAGCATAAGCTTTCGTGGGCTATAGCTCACTTCATCGGATGCACAGAATTGAACAGAAGTAAAAAAAAAGATTTTATGCATCTTTAGTACATTCAAATTAAGATGCCTTTAAAAGGACCTTCTTTTCAGAAGGTAGGTGCTGAAGGTGAATTCTGAAAATCAGGGCCAATTGGAATTATTATTGATTTATTAGAATAGAATCATAGAATCATAAAATATCAGGGTTGGAAGGGACCTCAGGAGGTCATCTAGTCCAACCCTCTGCTCAAAGCAGGACCAACACCAACTAAATCATCAAAGTCAGGACTTTGTCAAGCCTGATCTTAAAATCCTCTAAGGAAGGAGATTCCACCACCTCTCTATGTAACCCATTTCAGTGCGTCACCATCTTTCTAGTGAATTTTTTTTCCCCTAATATCCAATCTAAACCTCCCCCACTATAACTTGAGACCATTACTCCTTGTTCTGTCATCTGGTAACACTGAGAACAGTCTAGATCCATCCTCTTTGGAACCCCGTTTCAGGTAGTTGAAAGCAGCTATCAAATCCTCATCCTTCCCCCCCCCCCACATTCTTCTCTTTGGCAGACTAAACAATCCCAGTTCCCTCAGCCTCTTCTCATAAGTCAGGTGCCACCAAGACAGTAATTTAGCCATAAATTCCTTTCTTAAATCCAAGGCCCAAATGATAGTTATACAATATATTCTAAGCATGTCTAAAAAGCCTAAATAATAAGCAATCATTATTACCCATGCAGCAACAAATTCATAAGCACTTGATTAAAATACTCACAAAAGGCCTACACCCAGGGTTGCCTAAACTCATGGTGACTAGCTCCAAATGACTAGGCAGGAACTAGTAATGGATACTTTTAAGAGGGTATCTTTTGATACTCTTTTTAACAAATAAGTGATGTCATTGCCAATGGCTATCTTTAGTTAAGAACCAGTTTGGGGCAGACCAGGGTTGACCCCTTTCCTGGCTAGACAAGATTTTATGAATGGGTTCCTTCTTTAAGACAACACTGGTATGCTCAAGGTTACTACGGGTTCATCACAGAACACCTCTTCTTTATTGTTCAAACTAGTTAGAACTATTCCTGAGAATTAGAGTCTTCTCTTTTGTTATCGACCAAACTTTGAGATCAGCATTTTCCCCAAAACTAGTCTGGCCAGATGCTACATAGATTGAAAAATTAGAAGCATCATTTTCAAGGTCTTGTTATATTTTCCCCATGGATATTGAAAGCCTTTCCATGGCTGATCAAACCCTTTTATTTCACTGAAACTACAAAACACATCTACTTTCCTTCATTCTGACAGGGCCCAGTGTTTAATTCGTCATGTAAGAGGTGCTGGGGCTCAAGCAATTAGGTGCCAGGGCTCTAGCAATTTTTTTTTATATTCATAACTGATGGGCCTGGCCCAGAGGTGCCGGGGCTGTGAACTGCAAAGCCCTGGCACAAATTAAGTACTGACAGGGCCCCTCTAAAACATCTCAAGATGGTGGCACCTACAATTGCTAGTCACTTGTGAAAATCTTGATGCGTTTGTAGTTGTACTTTGACTAACCTCTTTGACAGATTGCTCAGGAATGGGCTGTTTGACACTAGGCAGTACTTGGCTAGAACTGCTGTATCGTTGTAGGGGTTTTTCAGTGTTGGTTGGACTATTGTGTGTTTGAAGGAGGAAAGGAAGATTCCTTCTGTGGACAATGTGTTGGCTGTTTTTGTCAGGCATCAGTTGCTCTTGACTCTTTCACAAGCTTGTGGGGTGTCGGTTGGCCCATTCCTGCAGCTTTTAAGCACCCCAAACTCCTGCTGTTTTGTAAAGCGTGTAAAGCTTGCAAGATTTGGACCAAGGTGTATAAATCCACAGCATCCCAGGAATACCAAACAGAGGCTGATGGTCTGACACAAGTTTGCGTGATCTAAATTAGCTGTCCTACTTTTTGGTCAGTACTAAGGACTGGTGAACTGGATCGGATCAGTTACCAAATTGACCAGCACCACCTTCCCCAAAATTTGAACTGAGCCTGAAACTTTTTATAGAATTAAATATTTGGACAATTTTTGTTTTGTTTTTAAAGTTCTCAAGAGCCTCGGTACTGCTTGGATTGAGGGGATTTATGTACTAATTGTATCGGATGTGTGCTGGACATACATTTTATTACCCATTTTCCCTTTGTTGTTCCTTTGCTAAAGCTTGGCTACTGGATGACAGGATTGCATGACCTCTGAACTACTGGTTTATCTGGAAGCATCAGCAGAGATTAATGGAAGATGCAGCATGTTAGGGCAAAGGGACATTTTTGAAGGATAGGGTTGACTTATCAAAAGCTGCATCCTTATATTATAAGGCCCTGATCCAGCAAACAACTTAATCATATGCACCAAGTTAAACATATGGAGTAGTCTCATTGACTGAGGCCAGGTCCACACTGTAGGGGAGGTGGGTCGACCTAAGATACGCAACTTCAGTACATGAATAGCATAGCTGAAGTCGATGTATCTTAGGTCGACTTACCTAGGCGTCCTCACGGTGGCCAGTTGACCATTGCCACTCCACCGTTGACTCCGCTTCCACCTCTTGCAGCGGTGGAGTTCCGGAGTCGACGGGGAGAGTGCTCGGGGATCGATTTATCACATCTATAATAGACGTGATAAATTGATCCCCAATAGATCAATCACTACCCTCAGACTTGGCCTGAGAGAACAAGAGAAAGAGAATAATAGTTTAAAGCTATGTGAAATTTGTAGTGATATGCACAAACACTTGAAGCTGGACAGGTTTTGCATTTCCATGGAAAAATTCCCCTAATTCTGTGATGGGGGGGGGGGAGGTTGTGAATTTTTCACTCAAGAATGTTTCCACTGAAAACTAGTTGATTAAGGGGCAGAAATTCTCCCCCAAAATAATGAAATATTGAGAAAAGTCCTGTCTACTTGAGAAATAATACCCTGCCCTGAAAGATAGTTAGTCACCTTTTTAAACTACATGGCCTTAGTTTCTTTGCTAGAAATCTCAATTTCTCTAAAGGTCTATTTTTTATATATATATACACATACCAGTTGGAGAGTGAGTAGACTATCTGTCTATTATTACTAGGTAAATACTGCAAATATTTCCCCATTAATATTTGCTTGACATTTCAAAGAATTCTCTTTGGTTGCACTCTCAACCTTTAATGTTCTCTGTTCCACAAACATTTCTCTAGTAAGGTTTAATGGAAAATAAATTTTAAGCTTCTACTCTTGCCTAATCATGGAAAGCAAATTATATTTTTCCTGTGAGTATTTGCATAAGAAACCTAGTTAAGACAACGATTCAGCAAAGCCTGCATAAACCTATCCCTATTAAATAAAGCACTTAAGCACTTCCTTAAGTTTAACTACATGAGTAGTCTAATTAAAGTTGAAGTTAAGCATGTGCTTTGCTAATAACAGGGCCTATTGCTGTTACTATCATCCAGTCAGGAAAAGGAACATATACCCTGTACTTAATCTGGCCACGTCTTCTCGTATTCAGCATTAGAGCTCAATGTCCAGGCTTTGTAACCAGGTGTCAACAGGTGTCAAGTTGGACACTCTTCCACCACATGAGTTATTGTCTGGAATAATAATATTGTCTGCACTGATACAGACTAGGGACCAAGCGGCTAGGTAGCAGTTCTGCAGAAAAGGACCCAGGGGTTACAGTGGATGAGAAGCTGGATATGAATCAACAGTGTGCCCTTATTGCCAAGAAGGCTAATGGCATTTTGGACTGTATAAGCAGGGACATTGCCAGCAGATCGAGGGATGTGATTGTTCCCCTCTATTCGACATTGGTGAGGCCTCATCTGGAGTACTGTGTCCAGTTTTGGGCCCCACACAAGAAGTATGTGGAAAAATTGGAAAGAGTCCAGCAGAGGGCAACAAAAATGCTTAGTGGGCTGGGGCACATTACTTGTGAGGAGAGGCTGAGAGAACTGGGATTGTTTAGTCTGTAAAAGAGAAGAATGAGGGGGGATTTGATAGCTGCTTTCAACTACAGTAAACCCTCGATTTAGCGGACCTCGATTTAACGGACTTCGGATTTAACGGACAAAATTTCCGGTCCGTATGTCATATGTGAAAAGTAACACCCTGTTAATTTTAAAATGCTTTTAACCAAGATTTGCTTATAATTAAATTAACAGGTTATTTTTTGTTATTAATTCACTGTTACAGTAGACTCCCGATTATCCGGGGGCGGGTTAACCGGGCTGCGGATTAACCGGGATGTCTAAACAGGTCGGTAGGGGAAGCCCCAAAGCGGCGGCGGGCTCAGCCTTAGCCTGCTGCTGCTTTGGGGCTTCTCCCTCTGGCCCCTTACGAGCTGGGGTCTCAGCCTGCTTCCAGCCTGGGTGTAGGAAACCTAGACTGGAAGCGGGCTGAGACTCCCGCTGGCAGGAGCCTGGGGGGAAAGCCCAAAGTGGCAGCAGGCTCAGTGCTCAGTCCGCTGCTGCTTTAGAGTTTCCCCGCAGGCTCCTGCTAGCCGGGGTCTGAGCTCCCGCTGCCAGCTTGGGCTTCCTACACCCAGGCTGGCAGCGGGAGCTGACTGGGGCAGGCGGCAGGAGCCTGGGGAGAGAGCCCAAAGAGGTGGCGGGCTGAGCACTCAACCTGCCGCCGCTTTGGGCTTTCCCCCCAGGCTCCTGCCAGACGGGGTCTCAGCCCGCTGCCAGCCTGGGCTTCCTACACCCAGGCTAGCAGGGGAGCTGACTGGGGCAGGTGGT
Organism: Sternotherus odoratus; assembly: GCA_032164245.1. Classification (NCBI taxonomy): domain Eukaryota; kingdom Metazoa; phylum Chordata; order Testudines; family Kinosternidae; genus Sternotherus; species Sternotherus odoratus. The sequence goes on from JAVMKO010000005.1 coordinate 101,313,308, forward strand.
GGGACCACCCCCTTCCCCCCCGCCCCCAGTAGACACCTGATTATCCAGGATTTTATTAACCGGGATTAAGGTTTTCCCGATCATCCCGGATAATCGAGAGTCTACTGTATAGAAAACTTTTCTGTGAAATTAAACTTTTCATACATACTTAATTTTAATTACACAAACGTGTCTACATAAGTAAAAACAGGTAAACTAACTAATTTGTCAATTTTTTAACATACGCATTTGAAAAACCTACTTTATTATATAACGGACTTTCGGCTTTAACGGACACCCCCTCACCCGAATTAGTCCGTTATATCGAGGTTTTACTGTACTTGAAAGGGAGTTCCAAAGTGGATGCTCTAGTCTGTTCTCAGTAGTACCAGATGACAGAACAAGGACTAAGGGTCTCAAGTTGCAGTGGGGGAGGTTTAAATTGGATATTAGGAAAAAAAAATTACTAGGAGGGTGGTGAAGCACTGGAATGGGTTACCTAGGGAGGTGGTAGAATCTCTTTCCTTAGAGGTTTTTATGGTCGGTCTTGACAAAGCCCTGGCTTGGATGATTTAGTTGGGGATTGGTCCTGCTTTGAGCAGGGGATTGGACTAGATGACCTCCAGAGGTCCCTTCCAACCCTGATATTCTATGATTCTATGACCAGGGGCTAATTTGTCATGGAATAAGAGGGAAGATCCTTCCATGGTTAAAAGACAGGGAACAAAGGGTAGGAATAAATTGGTAAATTTTCAGAATGGAGAGGGGCAACTAGTGGTGTTCCCCAAGGGTCAGTCCTAGGACCAATCCTATTCAGCTTATTGATAAATGATCTGGAGAAAGGGGTAAATTGTGAGGTGGCAAATTTTGCAGACAATGCTAAACTGTTCAAGATAGTTAAGATCAAAGCAGACTGTGAAGAACATTAAACATATCTCACAAAACTAAGTGATTGGGCAACAAAATGGCAAATGAAATGTAATGTGTATAAATGTAAAGTGGTGCACACGGGAAGAAAATAACCCTAATTGTACATACAATATGATGGGGAATATTTTTTCTACAACTAATCAGGAAAGAGATCTTCAAACCATTGTGGATAGTTCTCTGAAGACATCCACACAGTGTGCAGTGGCAGTCAAAAATGCAAGCCGGTTGTTAGGAATCATTAAAAAAGGGATAAAGAATAAGACAGAGAATATCATATTGTCCTTATATAAATCCATGGTGCGCCCACATCTTGAATACTGGGTACAGATGTGGTCTCATCTCAAAAATGATATACTGGCATTAGAAAAGATTCGGAGAAGGACAACTAAAATGATTAGGGGTTTGGAATGGGTCCAATATGAGGAGTGATTAAAGAGGCTAGGACTTTTTAGCTTGGAAAAGAGGAGACTAAGGGGGGATATGGTAGAGGTATTTACAATCATGAGTGGTGTGGAGAAGGAGAATAAGGAAAAGTTAATTTACTTGTTCCCATAATAGAAGAACTAGGGGCCAACAAATGAAATTAATGGGCACCAGGTTTAAAATAAATACAAGGAAGTTCTTCTTCACACAGTGCACAGACAACCTGTGGAACTCCTTGCCCGAGGAGGTTGTGAAGGCTTGGACTGTAAGAGGTTTAAAAAAGAACTAGATAAATTTGTGGAGGTTAAGTCCATTACTGACTATTAGCCAGGATGGGTAAGGAATGGTGTCCCTAGCCTCTGTTTGTTTGTCAGAGGGTGGAGATGAATGACAGGAGAAAGATGATTTGGTTGTTACCTGTTAGATTCACTCCCTCCGGGGCACCTGGCTTTGGCCATTGTCAGCAGACAGGATACTGGGCTGGATGGACCTTTGGTGTGACCCGGTATGGCCATTCTTATGAATACATTCGTGAAAATCATCATAGGTTCACAAACATTCTACTGAAGAGTAAAATGTATCAAGCAGATGCTTTGTTACCATTTATTTGCACAGCTCCATCTAGCATATATATATATTTATAGAGCTATAAACAGACACTCCAAGATTTGCAGAGCTTCCTATTGTCTATGAATGCCAATTTTCTCCTTAAAGTGTTTATATTCCAGTGCTTGTATCTCATTTTATTCACCCAAACAAATTCTTGTAACAAGAGCTTCCAGACAATGTCACTTTACGAGGGGTTTTATTGGAAATAAAGATGAGAACAAAGCCAGTCATTATTTACCATTTACACTGTTGATCAGTCGCCATTGGGTTTTGCTACTATAAATGACAGCATCTTCTTTAGGATCAATCTGTAATAAAAGAAAACTATAATCCAATAATAGTTGTGTGTAAACATTGGTTATAGAAGAGCTGTGAAAAACCTGCTCCGGAGGAATATCTCTCGGCTCACTGAAACACCATACCACCTGGTCCTGTGATTGATGACACAGGCCAGGGGGGAAAATCAGAACACATGGATCCTGCCAAACAAATCAAGCCTGGTTCGTTATTTGTCAACAAGTCTGCAGAAGAGAGAATCCCTGATGTGCAATCAATCCCTGGCCTTGTTTGTGAAAACAGTGCTTTATTTGTTACATGCATGCAGTCTGTTGTGAGGAAAATAAAGTGATTTAGCAGGCATCTGGGGAGTGGGAGTGTTTGGGAATAATACAATGGTGGGTTTAAAAAAACCCCAAACCCTAGATTGAGATCTTCAAATCCCTTCTGGAGTCAATTTATATTCAGCATCACAGAAAATAAGTTCTATGGGCTTTAGCTCAAAGAGGCTCCAAGTAGGTTACCTTTCAACATTGCATATAAAATCATAGAGATATGGAAATGGAAAGGGGGGGGGGATTTACAATGGGTTGAGAGCATATTTCTTCGAGTAAGAGCTTCTGGCTAATTTAGACCCTGTATCCTTGTAAATTGCACACTGTGTTCCTTGCGAGGAGCCAGTCCTGCACCACATTTGTTCTTTGTACTTTCAGAAATCCTTGTATCTGTGCATCTCCCGTTAATTAATAAAACTTGGGTTGATCGTATCTGCCAGCACTTTCATGCTATTAATAGTGCTGCGGCATCTCATCAGATATTGATCATTTTCTGTGGGTTTGAGTTCAGGTTTCCCTCCCCCCTCTCTTTTTTTGCATGTCTGCATTCAACTTCCCCCCCCCACCCCTTCAAACAGTTTGGATTTTAATTGCTGCACTATAAAATGCCTTTCCCTCCTCAGAGATAAATGGATTACAGCTGCCTTTTTTCGCCCCTTTATATTTAGCGGGCATGATTAGCACCTTTATCCTGGCATGTTCTGTGCTGTCCTGTTGTGTGTGCATTTCCAAGATAAGGAGTGTTTATTGTGACTATAATTGCATCGGTTTCGAGGCTGGCAAGATACATCATTCCTTCACATTTATTTCTATTAACTAGATGCATTTTGAACGTGAAAGCAAAAGAGAATAATGGGGCCTGGGTTTTTCTTCTTTCTAGCATAAACGTTAATGTTTCTATCCTTTAATCGAGGCAGACTGAGATTAACCCTCGTTGGTGAGTGGAAGTGCCCCTTCCATGCTGCCCTGGGGAGGGAAGAGTGAACAGTTTGCACGGAGTGTGTCTGATTTTTCTCCTGAACGTGAACAGCTCACCAGTGCAGAGGACCAGCAGGAGGGGGTGGTGGGGATGCCTACACTGCATGTGGATGTTCAGTTTCCAGACGGGTAGACATACCATGCTAGCACTGATTGAGCTACCAAGCTAAAAATAGCAGAGTAGCTGTGGTGGGGTGGATGGCAGCCCAGGCTAGCTGTCAGAGTACTATCCCATCGGAGGCACTAGGTAACCCATGTCACCACCTGCTCTGCTGTGGTTGCATAGTCATTATTTAGCTTGAACAAAGCTGGGAATTGCCTCTCCAGCTGCAGTGCAGATGTGCACTAAGGGTGTAATGCCTTGATTTGACCCTCTGAATTTCAATCCCTGTGGCAACCAGTTACCTAGAGGTGAATGTCTCCAGACCCTATCTCCAGTACTTCAGAAAACGGTTCCCCCAGTCCTGACACTGGCCCAGAAATGAGACCTGAGGTCATTGCCGTGCTACCCGGATGCCAGGGTCTGAGCTCCATCATCTCGGAGCCTCTCTGATGTGTTTGCGTTGTCGTAGCTCCAGCTCCAGGTTTCCTGCCTGATTTGTTTCTCAAGAACGCTTCATGCTGGCCATCCATCATTCAGTCCAGTGAACTCTGGTATAGCTGATGGGGAACGATTTCAGTAATGTTTGCTATCTTTCTAGGCGGGAGTTATTTCACTCTGATACCCTAGGTCTGCTTTGCCCTGCTCTAATGTTAATTTGGATCCTATCAAAGATCCAAAACAAACAGTAATAAATCACCCGGAGAATCTACTCTTCTCTCCTTTGGAAGAAAGCAAAGGGTTGTAGTTAATGAAGTGAAGGGGTGCATCACATACCAATGTATGGATAATTCGCAGCTATTCTTTCCCTCTGCACAAATGGCTTTTATGCAATCCAGCCACTGGTCTCTCTCTTCCTGTGTCCGTCTAAGGGGTTGAACCAGGGATCTCCATGGCTAAAAGCAGAAGCTGCTATATCTTGAGCTGAACAAGACTGATACTGTAGCAGACTCCTCTTTCCTGTGGATTGGTCACCAATGAGGAGGCGTAATACACAATCTGCTGTGGTTACACCAACAGCCCACGGTTCTCCTGCAATCTGCTTATGTCTCGTCTCTGACAAAGTAAGCGACCCCTTTGCTGTCATTTTCTCTCGTGGGAGATTCAGGGCAAGACTTTGCTAGTAGTGGACTCAGTTCAGGAGGGTGTTTAGGGCCGGGAGGTAGCCCCATGGATGTGTGTATTTGTAGTGACACTCAAACCCCAAGGAGATTTGGGGGGGACTGTAACAGGGTCTGCTGGCTCCCCTCTTCCAGCAGCCCGCTGGCTGCCCAAATAAAGCTCCACAAGGCTTCAACTGTGCAGCACCTGTGTCTTTATTATTTACCAAGCAGTGCCCACCACCAGTGTTAAGCTATATACAACCATCGGCTTACTTGGCTCCCTTTGCAAGCCCAACAGCAGCCCTCAGCCAGAAGATTGACTTTACCCTGGTCATTCCCCCCACCATCTGGCTCCTTCCAGCCTTTATAGCCCTTAAACCAGCAGGTGTGGCCAATCCACAGGCCAGGCATCAGGCTCTCCTCAGCCCCAATCTATCTCCCCTGACGGGGGCTGGCTGAGCAGGGGCTAATTAGGTGCCTCTGCAGCAGCACCCTGCTACAGGGACCTTCAAGGGGTGTCACAAAGGGGAAACCCGCCCTGCACTGGGAATTGTTTCCCGTATTGGCAGTGGGATAGAGGGTTGATGCCTCTTGTACAATTTCTGAGGGCTTGTCTACAGGGCATGGCAAAGCATTCCAGTGGACCGCGGTTTGTAAAAGGCGCTTAATGTGCTGTGCTGTAACAGCCTTCTGGTGTGCTCTGAATGGTACCTAGTTCAGGCAACCAAGGTACCTTTTAGAGCACACAAGAAGGGTCTATGCAGGGCAGTTAGAGCACAACACATTAAACCACTTTACAGATAACACCCCTCTGGTGTGGTTTCTTGGCACCATGGAGATGAATCCTGAGGGTATAACAGCCTGAAGTTTCCTATCCAGGCAGCCTCTGCTGCTTCCTTCACTCCCTGCTAATGATACAGGCCTCGATCCCGTATCAGAATTGGCTAGCATGGAACCTGGTGCCCGCTATAGTCAAGGGGATGCCATCTATCCTCAGGGTTCTGTGTGAACAGATCCCAAAACAGAATTGGGGCCATAGCAGGCACCTCCCTTCTTGGGACAAGATCTCTCTCCAGAAAAGCAGATGGTCTCGGCCCGAAAAACTGTCTCGGGGACAATGCAGTTTTCAGCAGTTTGGGGAATTACATGAAGATGATGGGCTAGGTGCACAGCTGGTGTGAATCACTGTAGCTCTGTGGCCTTTGGGGCTACGCCCATTGACATCAGCCGAGGATCTGATTTAGTTAAAGATTTCCCATATTCATTTGTACTCCCTGGACATATTTCTGAACAAATATTACCTTGACTGAAGCTGAGATTCTTACTTCTGCCTTTGACTGCAGTAAATTCAAAAGGAATGTTTCCAGCCATGCATGGAGCACAGATGGAGAATAGACTTAATTTACATTTCAGAAATTAGGTCTGTCTTTTCTACTCCTGTCCTGCCCAGCCCATGAGCTCCCGACTGGGGAGGCTGCCCCCAGATCCTCCCCGCATTCCCTGCTCCCCCGGAGCCTTAGCGCAGCACTCGGGGGGAAGGAATGGGGGGGGGGGGGAATTGGCGATGCACTCCTGTGGATCAGCATGGCAGCGTGTTTGGCTCCGGTCGGGTGGCTGCCACCAGACACACTGGTTTGAGTGGCGTGGTAAGGGAGCCGAGGCTGGGGGGTTGGATAAGGGGCAGAGAGGCCTAGGGGGCAGTCAGGGAATGGGAGTGGGGGTTGGATAAGCACAGGGGGGCCACTCGGTGGTGTGGATAGGGGTTGGGACAGCCAGGCGACAGGGAGCAGATGGGTTGGATAGGAGTTGGGGTCCTGGGGGGGTTGTTAGGGTCAGGAGGGGATCTCAGGAGGGGGCAGTCAGGGGACAAGGCATCGGGGGTGGGGGTGTGTTGAATGAGTCTGGAATTCTGAAGGGGGCAACCAGGGGACGGGGGGGGGGGCGTTGATAGGGGATGGGGTCCTGGAGAGGTGGTTAGGGGCGGGGGTCTCAGGAGAGGGTGGTCAGGGGAGAAGAAGCGGGGGAGTTGGATGGGTTGGAGGTTTTGAGGGGGGCGGGAAGAGGGAGAGGGCAGATAGGGGGCAGGGACTGGGCTGTTTGGGGAGGCACAGCCTTCGCTACCCCGCCCTCCCCTCGGGCCAAAAAGTTTGCCCACCCCTGAGGTAGATTGTGTGGATGCTTTTGGTAGACTTCTTTAAAATACCAAAGTGAAAGTGTTCATGAACGTGAAGGCAGCATGGAGTTTTAATATGTTTGTATTTTGGAATGCTACATCACTGCGTAGACAACTTGGACCAGATCCTCAGCTACTGTAAATCAGTGCAGCTTCACTGAAATCAATCAAGCCTGTCTAATTTACACTGGCTGAAGGCCTGGCCCCATCTCTTCAGTCATTTTTATAGTCACTGGAAAACCGATAATTCGTAATCACCCCTCACAACTTGATCCACCTTCTAAAAAGTTTTGGCAGGCTGCCAGCGACCTTTGGGAGTAATCTTTCTTGATTTATGAATGGTGTCTGACAACATCAAACACTGCATTCTTATACTCTCATCTCCAAATCATGATAGCACTGGCGCAAGCAACACCATTCACCATGGCCTACTTCTCTATTCCACGGAGACTTGCTTGTGGATGAGAAGTTGTTTTATAGCCCATCTCTCCTGGTGAATGGGGTAGCGGTTTTTCCACTAGAACCTGGGCTAGGATCAGCCCACTTGTTTCATATGGTCCTGGCCCGTTTTCTGTAAGACTTTTTTGGTCTTCACCAACCTGGGCCATATTGAAATTGAAAACCTTGGCCCTGATCCTCCAAGCTGCTCTGTGGGAATGGCCCCCCTGTGCTCACATGCCACTCCACTGAAGCTATTAGCCAGGCTGGGGGGACAGGATAGCTCAGTGGTTTGAGCATTGGCCTGCTTAAACCCAGGGTTGTGAGCTCAATCCTTGAGGGGGCCACTTAGGGGCATGGGGGCAAAAATAGGGATTGGTCCTGCTTTGAGCAGAGGGTTAGACTAGATGATCTCCTGAGGTCCCTTCCAACCCTGATATTCTATGATGGGTAAGGAATTGGTGTCCTAGCCTCTGTTTGTCAGAGGGGGTGATGGATGGCAGGAGAGAGATCACTTGATCATTACTTTTTAGGTTCACTCACTCCGGGGAACCTGGCATTGGCCACTGTCGGTAGACAGGATACTGGTCTGGATCGATCTTTGGTCTGACCCAGTATGACTGTTCTTATGTTCTAGTGGGGCTCTGTGCTGATGCTGGGGTGTGTTCAGAAGCTGTAGAAGATAGGCCTTGCAGACAAAAGATCAATATATCATGGTCAAGCCTTGAATCCACTCATTCCCCTGAGAAAGATTGTTAGCTCAGCAGAGACAGTTTATGTTGGTACAAAGAACAGTCTCCATAGTAGTGAATTCCCTCCTCTGGTATTGCCAACCTCAAGCGTCCAACGCAATCCTGAGTCAAAGACCCACAAATCATGATGAAATGAAAGCTGAGTCTCTCACAGAATCACATGACTCCAGGAGTGAGGGCTCTAAGAGACTCGCAATAGTTCTGATTTAGTTGGGGATTGGCCCTGTTTTGAGCAGGGGGCCGGACTAGATGACCCCCTGAAGTCCCTTCCAACGCTGATATTCTAATAAACTTGGGAGAGGTAACAATGTGGTGTGATATTCACCATCCTGGGCAATGACCCAGGGACTTCAGGAGCTGAAAATATGAGCTGCTACAGCTTGAGCTCCATCGGTTTCTGACAGACTTATATCTTCTGTAGATCCGCACAGAGGCGACCCTGTAACACAGTCACTAGTGAGTTATAATTCTCTTCCCTTCTGCAGCGTGAATGTGTATTAGTATGTGATCTGAATGTCTATATGGTGTATATTCAAATGTTATGCCTTCTGTCTAGCAATGCACAGAGTACAGGGGGGAAAAAGGAGTGAAGCTGGTGGACAAAGGTGTGGAAAAAACATCCTAAGACAGGAAAACAGCATCGGAGTGCTAAAGGCTGGAAGTTCAAGAGGATAGGGAAGACAGCAAAGATTAAATGATGGGATTTGAAAGTGTGTCTGAATGTTGAGAAAAGCTAGAACTTGAAACTTAAGTACGAGAATTAGAGACCATAAGTTGCTTATACATATACTCACGTGTATTGTATGAGCAGCATGAAGTCACTGCAAGACACAGTCAATCCTCTTGAATAGAGCAGGGGGAATTTGGCGTGAGGTGGTGGACTCTGCAGGAAATGGAAACAAACTCCTTCCCCCTAATGCTTACAAGTGGGAGGGAACAGGTCCTCCTGTTAATGGGTAGGTCTCTATACCTTTTGTTGAGGGCCTTACAAGCCTATTGCACCCTGTTTCTCTCCACTGTAGAATGTCAGAGCTAATGTTTGATTCCATGAGGGGTCTAGTTTCAGCCTGTTAAGCCGACCTCACTTTGGTCCCAGTAGTGCATCTGCACTAAGGCCTCCCTGCTATAAGCTGAAATCACTTAAGAGCTGAAATCACTGAGCACTGTGTTAAGTAGGGGGGACTCAAAATTTATTGCTGAGCAGCTGATGGAATGGATCAGTTCGAGTGATCCCTAGGGAGTGGCTGGTGAGGTGCAGCAGCAGCTGATGGAGCAGAGCGGCTGGTGAAGCAGAGCAGTTCCTGGGCAGCTGATGGAACGGAGCATCTAGTAGAGCAGCTCGTGGGACCGCTAGCATATTGGAGCAGTTTGGGGGACAGCTGATGGAGCGGCTCATGGTGAGGACTGCAGCAGAACTCCATGGAGAGGTGGGGCTGTCAGCCCCTGACCACGTAAGGTGCCTCTTAACCTGCCCCCCCATTTCCACCTGGGCTGGGAGTTAAAACGCTGCAGATGAACTTTTGAACTCTGCAGAGACTTTTGGGCTGTTGGACTTTTTGGGACCTTGGGTGACTTTGGGGCTTGTGGGACTCAAGAACACAAAGGTGAAGGACACAGACCATTTGCTTGTGTGTGAGGTGGGGGGGGCGGGGGCTGCGTTTGTGGTGTTTCCCCAATATAATGCCACATTGTTTCTCTCTTTTATTAAAAGGTTTTTGGTACACTCAGACTCTGTACTTGTGAGAGGGGAAGTATTGCCTCTTAGAGGCGCCCAGAAGGGTGGTATATGGTTGTCCCAGGTCACTGGGTGGGGGCTCGAGCCGATTTTATATTGTGTTATTGGAATGGAATCCCTGGATATTAAACCCGGTCCTTGTTGCTGCCAACTCTGATGGACAGAAGGGTTACACTACCACAGGCTAGAGAAGGGGTGGGGCCTTTGGGTGCCACAGCTACTTTGTGAGTCGCAAAACTCGACACAGACACATGTTCCTTGCATATAAGCCTAGTCCTGAATGTTATGTTTGCCTTGGGGAAGAACTGGAAAACTATGTACCAGAGATATTAAAATACGAGTTCTGCATAAAATACTGTGCTTGTTGATCAGAGGCATAGCTGAATCTTAAGGAGATGCATCACACTTTGATGGAAAATGGAGTCCTGACTTTTAGAGGTGGATTAACAGAAGAGCTAGGTCCAGGAGTTCAGTATTTCCTCTATGTGCCATTCTGTTCATCCAGACTTGGCACATGTCCCTGTTGATTCCATCAAAAAAACACATCAGAAAATGTTTAGAGGGCAAACTACGTGAGTGGAGAAAGAACCACCTAAGGAGTGAAGGCCAAAGGTACTAGTGAGAGTGGAAATAGTTTGGGGCAGAGTGTATGTTGTGTTGAGAGGTTGCATTTTAACTAAGGAACCAATTCAGCCCCAGATCCAATTCCCAGTGAAGTCCATGCTATTGACTCCAATAGACTTTGAATCAAGCCCTTAAGTGTATATTTTAGTGGCTTTTTATTTATCATAAGTGCAATTAAAACTAGAGTTGGTGGAATAGTGTGTTTGGGGGAGTTAATCAAATAAATTATCTGACAAAAATAGTAATTTCTAAGTGATATCTCACATCTTTAAGTCCCAGTGGAGTTAAAGGACTTTAATAATGGTGCTTAAAGGACATGCTTAAGTACTTTGCTGAATGAGGGACAGAAAATCCAAGCTGAGCAGCTTAAATGCAGTAAAAGACACTGAATTCACAGCTATCAAAAGAGAACAAAGTCCTTCAAAGTCTCTAGGACCAAACTCCTGGTTTCTCCATCGAAGGAAGAAGAGAAGCGAAATTACAAGGCAGCCCTAGAGACCAGGAGAGAAATTCTGGTGTCAAAAAAGCAAACAAAGAAAAAGGTGACAATGGCAAACCTGTACCAAAGCCTCACAGAATGTAAGGACATTTTTGGAGCATTATCTCCAACTGTAGAGCTAGATAGTGACTGAAGTCACAGCCCCACTGGATGGATGAAACAGGGCCCTGCTGTAGGGGGGAACCCCCAGAAAGAAGTAGGAATCCTTCCTGGAGAAGCACACGTGACAGCAGGAACCTTGTCAGATTTACAAGTCATAAAGTGGGCCTTCCCGGCTGTATCACCTCTTCCACTGGCTGGTGATCAGGGGGCTGCAGACCAGAAGGTTTATGTCAATAAGGCCGAGTTACATCCCCATACACTTAGTTTATCCAGGCCACTCAGCACTTGGTGGTAAGTGGCTTATTCAAGTGAGTGTATGGAATTGTTAGGTTATGGATGGGGGCGGATGCCTGAAAATGAAACCTATCCCCTCACAGGTCAAGCCCCACAAAAGACCATATCTGCTGCCATCCTGTTTAACATCTTGTTTTGTTGGCAGTGGTGGGAGAGAGGTCAAGGGTGGAATGGACACGTAGATTAGCCTCCCCTCTCACTCTTAGGGATTTCTTGAACTAGGGTCTGGTTTGCAGCCCTCAACATGAAATATATTTACTTCCGTATCAATATCCACCTGGCCCAGGGCAATATTCCAATGCTTCAGCCTGAGTGAGAACCGCTACCGGTTCAGAGTCCTTCCCTTTGGCATTGCCACAGCCCCCAAAGTCTTCACCAAGGTCTTTGAGGTAGTTGTGGCACAACTTCACTGGATGGGGACACTCTGTGTTACCTTACCTGGACAATTGGCTGCTGGCGTCACCAGCCGTCACCGTCGCTGCTATCCTCTCGCTCTTCACCTCACTGGGTGTCTGTGTCAACGAGGAGAAACCCGTGCCTCTCCCAGTGCAGATGGTCCATTTCATTGGAGCGCCACTGGAGTCTGTAGCAGTGCGACCCTTCCTCCCAGCAAAACACTTTGCCGCTCTCACTGCACCCTGTACATGACAGTACGCCGCTGTCCCTGCTTCCTAGGCCCCATCATGGCGGCCTGCACCTGTGTGGCACTACGTGCTGGGCTACACACGCCTTGTGTATGATTGTGGCTCCTCTGAGTCTGCAGGCCCCACATCACCCACTTCTACTCAACCTTGACTGTCCTGAGTTGGGTCCATGCCTCTCTCACCTGGTGGACCGATCTCACCAAGGTACTCTGCAGCATCCTGTTTGCCTCTCCAGTCCCTATAGTCACCTTTACCATGGGTGGGCCAGGGTGCACTCCTAGACAGCCGTGTCACGAAAGGGACCTGAACTCCTGCACGCAGTCCGCCTGGCTAGCCAAGCATTCCTGCCTTTTCTCCATGATCAATGCATCCAGATACTCTTGGACAACACCACGGCAGTGGTATGTACATAGATAGGGCATCACCAGGTCCCAGTGGCTTTGCATGGAGGCCATCCACCTCTGGAACTGGTACCTCGGCCAGAACATCATGCCCCATGCGGTGTACCTTCTGGGGACCTAGAACTCCCTGGTGGACATGCTCAGGTGGACCTGGCATCTTGACCATGAGTACAACCCCACTCTCCACTCCATCTGCTGTGCCTGGGGCTCCTCTTGTTGTGACCGCTTCTCCCCTCACAAGAACCGCAAATTCCCCGTCTACTTCTCCTGGGGGACCAGGGGTCGAGATTCCCAGGGCAATGCCTTTTTCCTTCCTTGGCATGAGAGGCTCTGTTATGCCTTTTGCCCCATTCCCCTCCTCCCCAAGTTCTGCAGAAAATCCGCCTGATCTGTTCTGGTTTTCTGATCTATTCAGACTGTCCGCTTGATCACTGATCAGCTTCCCCACAGTGTCATGCCGCCTCCTCACCCACAAACACGGCAGGGTTCGACACTCAAACTCAGGCCTGCTTCACCTCATGGCCTGGTGTTTGGATGGGATTCCCACATTGACAATGCCTGTTGCAGACGGGTGGGTACCATATACTTATGTACAGCAGTTTGGATTCCACACGGGCGTGCTATTTCACGAAATGGAGGCGCTTCATCTCCTGGGCACAATGCCACCACCTTCCCCTCTGGCAGTCTCTGTGCCCATCATCCTAGACTACCTCCTGGAGCTTAAGAACTCGGGCTTTGCATTTGGCCTTGTGTCACTCAGCACCTTCCTCCCCCCAGCTGGACAGACGATTGGTGTTTACCCACCCTACCACTACCCAGTTTCTGAAGGACCCGACTAAGTGCTTCCTGTTGGTTCTTACCCCCTATTCTCAGCCCCAGGGACCTTAATCTTGTGTTATCTGCCCTCACCGGGACTTGCCGAATGCTCTAGGCCCTCCAGCACCATCTGGAAGGCTCACGGCCCACTCCACAAGGGTGCATGCAACCACCTCTGCCTCCCTAGTGGCTGTCCCCTGGCACAAGATCGTCTGCATGGCAACTTGTGCTCTGTCCATGCCTTCGCCACGCGCTACACCATTGACCAATGGGCAGCCGCCGGCGTGACCATGGGACGTGCCGTCCCTATCACATCCGGGAACCTGCCTCTGAGACGATCACGGCTCTGTACTCGCGCACATTTGGAATACATATAGGGACCATCATTTGAAGAAGAGGAGGAGGTTACTTACCTGTAATTGGAGGTTCCTTGACATGTGTGGTACCTACTTATATTCCAATACCCGCCCACCATCCGCTCTACTTCAAACTCAGTTGAGCGGTAAGAGGGTGACTGAGGGCACGCCACCCCACACGGCTTCTTATAACCTCTCCTGGAGCACTGTAACTGGATGCTGGCTAAAAGAAGCAACCCAGGCCCCTGTTAGCCCGGACCCAGTGACAAGAAGGTACTAGCTGGAGCTGTCTGGGAGGCCACGGCCCAATTGCCTGAAAGGAAGCACCCGCAGGCTAGAGTAGGCAGCCTGCTATAAAAGCTGTCAGGAAGGAAGCAGAGGGGGGAAGAGACCAGAGGAGAGAGGAGTCCAGAGAGACAGGAAAGGGAAGAATGTGAGGCTCTAGATCCTTGCTGGCCAGGAAGCTAGCAGATTCTCTGAGTGATGGTGTGTATCTATCTGTAAATAGTAGGTGGTGGGGACGGACACTTAAAATGGTCTCCGTGAATTTCTGTGGAGAGGACCGGCAAGGGCCCGGTTACAAGCACATGGCAATGAAGGCTCCCATGTGGGTCGACGGACACTGCTGCTGAAAACTTCCAGCTCTGGTGCATGGCGCGCATGCGCAGCCACATTTGGAATATAAATAGGGACCACGCGTCTCAAAGTTCATCTCTACGGTGCTACAAAGTCTTCCTTGTTTTATTTAAAGAACCTCCAGTTACTGGTAAATAACGTCCTCTTATTTCTGCTAAAAGAAGGACTCCTGTGGCATTTCACGTCTCCAGCCTGATTAACTTTCCAAAATCCTCCCGTTGGAGTCTGTCACCCGTTGCCTCCCGCATTTGGACCCTCGGCGGGTTGAGGGTTATGTTCGAGTTCTTGCTCCTCATTCAGGTGGTGTTTAACCACTCTCTCTCTTTCTACATTTTTCCACTCGCAAAGCTCTTCTGTCATTCCCTGGTACCAGACCTCTCTCTCTTCCCTCCCATCTCAAGTGTGTTGCTGACATTTACAAACTCCCACTAGACGATTCAGTCAATTACCACCAAAAACACCCATTGTTCGGAGCGAGCTGACCTTTACCCTTCGGCACCAATTAAAATCTATTGCTTTTACTCCTACAGTGCTGGCTGTAATTGGAGCTTTGGCTCCTTGCCAGGTATAACTTGTGGGTGCCCCCCCTTTTCTTTATTACTGAAAAGGCAATAAAGTGTACATTGCAATTCATTTTTTATGGAGGGTGGAGGGAGAACATAATTTTTAACAAAGAATTTTAATTAAACAAATCTTTTTGCTTGTCAGCAGGACTGGGGGGGGGGAAGGAAAATGACTTGCTACATTCTGCAGGCAATGCGGCTTACTTACCTTTTTTCTGCCTGTTTTTCTCTTCCTGCTGAAGTGCCCCAATTCTGCAAGAGGAATGTGCTTGATAATTGCGGGACAGAATGAGCTGCAAGCATTGCAGCGATTGCTTTACTGTCAGGCTGATTCAGATGATGAGATTCCAGAGCTGAGCGGCAATTGCTCAGAAATATGTACCTGTCTGGTTTCTAGGACCTGGAAGCCATGGCAGGGTCTAATGGGAGAAGGGTGGAACGAAAGGTAGTGATGCTTTTCCAACCGCCATCCACAAAATAAACCCCACCCGTTCAATATGCAAAAATACCACCCTGTTCTTGGTTAGGGTGACCAGATGTCCCGATTTTTGGGTCTTTTTCTTATATAGGCTCCTATTACCCCCCAACCCTGTCCCGATTTTTCACACTTGCACTTTTACAGGCCAACAGACCCCTGGGAAATATATTTAGCAGTTAGGCACCATTTTTATTTTCCTTTGCTATGTGCCTCCTTCACCCCTTCCTGGATGTCCCATTTTAAACTGTCATCAGAATAATTCTGTATTCTGGTGAGGTCTAAATAATGAGCCAGACAAGGTGGACGAGACAATATCTTATTGAACCAACTTCTACTGGTGGAAGGGACAAACTTTTGAGCTCCACAGAGTTCTTCCTCAAGTCCAGAGGAGGTAACCAGAGTGTCCAAGCTAAATAGAGCAGACTGATAAGCAAGAAGGTGGGGGGATAGCTCAGTGATTTGAGCATTGGCCTGCTAAACCCAGGGTTGTGGGGGCATTTAGGGATATGGGGCAAAAATCCACTGGATGACTTAATTGGGGATTGGTCCTGCTTTGAGCAGGGGGTTGGACTAGATGATCTCCTGAGGTCCCTTCCAACCCTGATATCCTATGATTCTAAGATTTCAGGCATGTTGCATGAGGTCAGATAGAGAAGGCTTGATTTGTGAAAAGTGTTCACCTGTTGGTGATGGGATGTTTTGGGCTTTTATCATTCTTCTGTCTTGAGTTCATTCGAGAGTTTAGTGATTGACTGTTTCACCCACATAATTTGTGTTGGTGTATTTGATGCACTGGATGTGGAATACCACATGTTGTGACAGGCCTGTGTGGGACCCAGGGATCTTAAAAGGCATGTTTGTAGGTGGTGTTGATCATCTTAGCTGTGGAGATATGTCTGCAGGTTTTGTATCTGTTGTTTTGGCTTGGGCTGGTGCCACTTTAAGTTGGTGTGTCCTGGTCTGTGGGGAGCTTGCTTCACAAAGTGGTCACTTCACATCCTCATATCACTTCAGTCCTCATCCTCAAAGGCAACCTGTACAGCCTCTTCAAACACCAGCCTGGGAACATGACTAAATAATGGGGTATATATAAATGAGGGTGGGAAGGGCCAGTTGTTCCCTGTTCTTAAACACACACTCAAAGACAGCGTTTTGCTATGAGCCTGCATGGGAACATGCACATATCGATTTTCTTCTCCATACTTTCTCCTCCCTGTTACTACAGTTCGATGAACCATCACATTGCCTGACCCGCCACAAAATTCCTCCTGTTTTGTGTTCCTTTAACCAATGGGCACGGGCAGTGCTGATGCTATTCCAGCCATGTGGCTGGTTGGAATCATGGCTCCAGTGTGGCTCCGTTGCTGGGGAGTGGAGGAAGATAAAGCGTGGCCGTCTGAGATCAAATGAACAGTTTTGTGGCTGCTCGGACACTGTGCTGGGTTCATACCTCTCTACTGTTCCTAGCTGGTTGCAGACTTGGGAGAACGATGTGTTCATTTCACAGATCAGAGGCTTACTTTGCAGTGGTTAAGGCTTAGAAACTTTGGGTCTGATTCTCATTATACAGCTCTGGCAGTGTAAAGAGGCCTGAAAATGGGTGTCATTTACACTCACTTCAAGGCCTTTTTTCCAGTGTAAGAGTCCTTGGTGCAAAATAAAAAATGAGTCCTATAGTGCTTATTTTTATTTGTAATAAAACCTAATTTCTGAAGGAATCAGTGGCTGAATAGCCCCTTCTCTCCTCACTCCAGAAGCAGAGAAATTTACCTACTTACCATGTGGTGAGAGTGGATTTATCAAGCTCGGCAAGGCACTCTTTCACATGTCCAGGGAAGAGAAGAAAAAGATTTGAATGAAGGGTTTGAAATTTCCCTGGAGGGCAACTAAACTCCCCCTCCCCCCCCCCACTTTACAGAAAAGGGAAAGTAAAAGATTGTGAGTTAGAAGGCATCCTCCAGGGATCCATGCAACCCTTCCATCTGAGGCCAGCAGGAGCCAGCTAAGTTTGCATGATAGAGGGATGATTTATCATCGGTGCAGTTGTGTGCTTTGATATTACAAATCCAAAGCAGTACCAGTTGATTATGAAATTCCTTTCATACAGAAGAAAACTCCTGACTCACCACAGGCACCATGGGGAGATGTGAAATGTTGAGGTCTCCCCTTACAAGGGAAGGGAACAGAACCCCTCTATTCCTCTTCACAGGCTAAGCTAGTCCCTTTATCGCTTAAATAAACTCTGCAGAGGGTGGTGGGTGCCTGTTTCTAATTAATGCTAATAGAACCAAATCGGCCAAAGGTCTGGTTCTGTGAAGAGCTGAGTCTTGCTGACTTCAGTGGAGGCTGAATGTGCTCAGAAGTCCTACTTTGACGTTGGAGTCGGGCACAGGACCTGGGATGGGAGGATAGGGTATCTTCAGTTAACATGGGCCTAGCCAGGAGCTGGTTTTGTCTCTGGCCTCAACTGCTGCCTACCTTGCACCAGGCTATCCATTGCTACCTTGCACCAGGCTATCTATTGCTACCTTGCACCAGGCTTGCACCATGCTATCTATGGCCCCAGTGGCAGCCAGGCATAGCTAGAATGGAAGTGTTCTGGAAGCAATCGCTGTCATTTCAGGATGCCCCCTGCACCAGGAACTACTTGAGAGAGTCCAGAGCGTTTATGCTAGACAGAGCTTGACGAAGACCTACGCGCCAGAGGACCCTGCTTTAGGAGCCCTGGAGTTGCATCAAAATAAAAATATGCATTTTTTTAAAAACAGCGGCAAAGAGAACGTTGGGAATGTAAATCTGGGTGAACAATTGGTGTGATGACCGCCTGAGTCTGCAAATAGCCTGAAACAGTAGCTTTGAGTGGTGCAAGCTTCCCTATGCAGCTGAGGGCAGGTCTACACTACCCGCCGGATCCGTGGGTAGTGATCAATCTATCGGGGGTCGATTTATCATGTCTAGTCTGATCTCTGAGTGCTGTCCCGTGGACTCCAGTACTCCACCACCGTGAGAGGCGCAGGCAGAGTTGACGTGGTAATGGCAGCGGTCAACTCACCGCCATGAAGACGCCGTGGTAAGTCAATCTAAGTATGCCGACTTCAGCTACGCTATTCTCCTAGCAATTCCCCCCCCCCCACCCCGGTGTAGACCAGGGCCCAATAAGAGGTAACCTTCAACACCCACTGCTGTGGATTCCCCAGCAATACTACTGTATACATAGCCAAAGAATGCAGTGGAACTGACCTATCCTCAAGCGGAACCACCATGCTTGTTGCAGTAAGTATTGCAAGACCTCTCTGCTACCACCCCAGGGAAAAGGGGATCCCTGTTGCTTCTCAGGAGAAAGGGGGCTCTATGGATGATCCAGAGGGAGCGAAAGGGGCTGCATGTTTCTGCCACTCTTGGAGGGCAGAACCCTTGCCATTGCCACAGCGGGTAGCGATTGATCTTTTGGCGATCGATTTATCGTGTCTCATTAAGACGCAATAAATCAATTGCCAATGGTGCTCTCGTGGAATCTGGAACTCCAGCTCGCCGAGAGGCGCAAGCTGGAGTCGACGGGGGAGCCCGCTGCCGCCGTGAGGCCGGCACGTAAGTCAGCCGAAGATACGCTGACTTCAGCTACGTGATCTTCTTTGGTTGATCCCTCCCCCTACTGTAGACCAGCCCTTACACTTCTAATAGGGGGTGGAGTTTCCAGACAGGAGGGTTGCTGCCAGGACCCTGTGGCAGTTTTGGCCGTGGGGTTATGGTTGCCTGAATCCAGTCCTGATGCCGGTTTTGCACTTTGTAGGGTCTTCCCCTTTGCGGACGCAGCATCAGCCCCTTAATGGGGCCAGGGCTGGTGTGAAGGGCATTGCATCTGAAACATGGTTTCCCCAGCTGGTGGTGTGTGTTAGTATCTGTGGAGCAGATCAAACATCATACTACACTTTCCCAATAACATCACTAGAACGAGAGGTGTCTGAGCAAAGGTTAGAATGCAAATGAAAGATCTTGGAGTGAGTGTCACGCAGATTAAAACTCTAACTATAATCATTGTAAATTTCTACAGCAACCTTCCTCCCCATTGTACTTGTGCTCTCTACCGACCAATCCTCTAATAACTGGGAAAGCAAGGTGCATGGAAGCATTTATTTATTTCCTAATGGGTAATTATTATCACACATTATGTGGTAACAGGCGAGCAGCATGTTCTAGCCTTGTCGCAGCAGAGACCTACAGACCCAGCGGCAATAAACTAATAATGCTGTATGTATCATTGTTTTATTAGCTGTGTCAACCAGCCTGTTTACTTGGCCCCGTAATTAGGATCATGCCTTCAGCTGCTCAGAGGGAGACGAGTGGATACATATGTTATGCAGGGAGTCTGAAAAAATCTACTGCACAGCACTAACGGGATTTGAATAAGACAAGTGCCCAAAATCTGCTCAAGAAGACAGATAACTAGTGTTTGGGCATATTCCAATTAGCAGTGCTTATTCGCCAGTCATTTCCTGTATCTATGTTCAACCCTATGAAATGTCTATTCAATTTGTGTGTATATGCACACAACAGAAAGGAGATAATTTAGAACTCCTGCGTATAATGTCGATAGACATAATTTTCTGCTGGTGTAGGTTCTTAATCTAAAGACACTCAAGGGTTAATAAGGAAGACAGTGCCTCAGTTTCCCCTCCTACACAATTGCTTCCCTACCTCACCGATGGCTTGTGAGGCTTAATGTATTTATGCTTGTAAAGAGCTTTAATATCCCTAGAGAGTAGGTGCCATGTAAGTGCAAACAATTTTTAGTATTAATAGTCAATTCATGTGCATAATAAAAAAGGTACATACTATAAAAAGGGTTCTATTACTCAATACATCTAAATTACAGCTTAGCAAAGCTGCATATACAGATTCTATTTGGAATTATCTGAATAGGAGCTACATTACAGTATACAGACTTGTACATTATTGCTGTGGGAGAGAGAGAGTGCCTTTAATACTTGACATGGGAAAACATTTTGTCTAGTTTAAAGATGTTTCCTAAAGGAAAACAGCACAAATCCATGAGGAAATAGGGCAGATACATCCAAAAGATAATGAGCAAATACTTTTTTTTATTTTTGGTGTGGGGGGAGGAATATTTTTTTTAAAATACATCTCTTTAGCGTAGCTACTTTAAAACTCTAAGTCACAGGAAAGCCATTCACACTTTAAAATACAAAAGCTCAAACAAAAAGAAATATGCCTCATCCCTTTAAATGAAATATATGGCGATATACCTATCTCATAGAGTTTGAAGGACCTAGAAAGGTCATCTAGTCCAGTCCCCTACCTACACTAGTAGGACCAACTACTATCCCCTGACAGATTTTTTTGCCCCAGATCCCTAATTGGCCCCCTCAATGATTGAATTTACAATCCTGGGTTTAGCAAGCCAATGCTCAAACCACTGAGCTATCCCTCCCCCTTTGATGAATCCATCCCAAAATATCATAAAATATTATTTGGCAATCCATTGAACAATTCACACTGAAGGCTGCCAGGACCCAGATTGAGTTTAATACAAAGCAAAATTAGTTCGTATCCTTCCTGCCATAATATTTAGGACCCTGTGGCAGTTTTTGACTTGGGGTTCAGTTTGCCGGATGCCAGCTCTGCACTATGTAGGGTCTCCCCCTGTCTTTTCAGTGCACAGATTGTCCTCCCATCAGGCATCTTTCCTTTGGGCTTTCCTGGAGAGGTCATGATGGTGTTCAATATCCAATACAGTGGGGGAGATTTTCACAGGCACAAAGGACGTTTAAGCATGTAAGCTCCATTGACCATCAGTGGGACAT
Source organism: Sternotherus odoratus (assembly GCA_032164245.1). Taxonomy (NCBI): domain Eukaryota; kingdom Metazoa; phylum Chordata; order Testudines; family Kinosternidae; genus Sternotherus; species Sternotherus odoratus. The sequence goes on from JAVMKO010000005.1 coordinate 101,334,374, forward strand.
GAGCATCTACATGTGTTTTATGGCTTTGAAAATCTCCCCCATGTTGTGCCTAAAACCAGGTAAATTATCCCATGCACACTGAACCATGGGAAGTGGCAAGAATGAAGTTATTCCCCTGTTGGATATAAGGAGCTCTGGGAGGCCTCTTAGTCTTCTGGAAGGTTTGTAACTTTCCCAATCACAACCAAATGAGCTCAGGTCCTAGCTGTTCAGGGCACACAAAGGATCACACTAAGATGGACTGACACTTTCTTCCAGCCAGATGTACACAAACCTCTCTCTGTCTCTCTCTCCTGATCCAGATCTCATGAATATCTGACACCCCAGTCAGTGGAGTAATAGGACAGCCATGCCCTGGGAGATAGCTGGAACTGACTCAGATCACTTTTGTGTTCAAGACTGAGCCCTGCCGAACTCTATGAGTGAAATCTTGGCCCTATTGAACTCAATGGGAAAACTCTCATTGGCTTTCACATGGGCCAAGATTTCACGTGGCTAGTTTGAATTTGGCAGACATCCTGTGAGGTTGCTTGTTCTGAAGTTGTCTTGATTCCCCCAGGACAGGGCTACCTGGCCACACCGAGAAGGTGTCAGGAAGGGGGCATTAGCAGGAAGCTTGAAAAAAGTTCCCTTATAGATGGGCCAGCTCTATGGAGTGACCAGTGTCATAGTCATGGAGATGAATGCAGCTTCCATCTCTTTGGCTCCCTTCTTCTGGGCAGTTTGTGTGTCTGATTGTTACTCCTACATGGGTGTTGGGCACTGCAGGCACGTTGAGAAGGGGGCCGGTTTTCAGGAAGTTGGGGAATCTTTTGAGTAACCCATTAATGAACAGACAACATTCAGTTATCTGTCAAGGGCACTGTGCTGAGTTTCTTCTAGTCTGCCTCCTTCTTGCATCTTCTCTTTGTAACCAGGCTCCCTGTGCAACCTGCCCACAGATCTCAAAATCCCTTGAAGATACAGTCAAACCTCCATTTAACGGACTAATTCGGGCGAGGGGGTGTCCGTTAAATCAAAAAGTCCGTTATTTAATAATTAAAAAAAACCCTGAGCTGTCGGAGCAGCAGCCCGCCCGCCACAGGGTCGGGGAGGCAGCTCTGCAGCCCGCCCGCTGCTGGGACCCGGGTGGCAGCCGGGAGCTGTCAGCCAGCCCGCCCGGGTCCCGGCTGCTGGGACCCGGGCAGCAGCCGGGAACCATCAGCCAGCCCGCCCGGGTCCTGGCTGCTGGGAGCCGGCAGCCCATCTGCAGGTGGGACCCGGGCGGGAGCCGGCAGCCCGTCTGCAGGCGGGACCCGGGCGGGAGCCGGCAGCCAGCCCGCCTGCAGGCGGGACCCGGGCAGGAGCCGGCAGCCAGCCCGCCTGCAGCCGGGAGCCAGGCGGGAGCCGGCAGCCAGCAGTCAGCCCGCGAGAAATGGATTTCAGATGCATCAGACTTGCTCAGAAATTTTGTCCGTTGCATCCGAAGTCCGTTAAATCGAGGTCCGTTAAATCGAGGGTTTACTGTATGTGGTTTCCGCTGGTCCGCCTCTAGCCCCCAGAGTTCCTTAAGCCCATTTGCAAACAGACCCCTGCAACTTTTATTTTTCACAGACAGACTGTCCGAGCTAGACGCCGGTCCCACAGTGCCTGCCCGGTTAGTTGCGTGCCTGCCTGGTTCTCTCTGAGGTGTCTTGGGCACTTTCCCTTGCAAGCGAGGAAGAATGCTGGCATCATTCCAGGAATGTAGCAAAGAATGATGGGTGTTTTTGTACAGCTGACTGACTTGTCTCATTCTTAATGGCTAATTGCTCCTGTCTTCCAAATGTTGCCAAAAACCCAGCAGTCAATGGGCTGGCTATAGCTCATCTCTGCTTAACTGTTTTGATTGTTGTCCTTTAAAATCCCCAAACAACAAGCACATTTAAATGGGGCTTGGAGCTGGGAAGCTTGGCACGTAATAGATCATGCTGGCCTCCCAGAGTTTTCAGTATCTCAGGTCAGACAGAAGCAAATTGTTCCATGATTTGAAACTAGACATCCATTGCCTAGTGGGAGTAGGTGCTTTGGGGTAGGTACGCTGGTGAAGATACTGCATGTGTAGGTTTATATGGATCTGTGTAGAGTTCCACCCCCAGATGCTAACAACATAGTTATGGATGGAAGAAAAATAGGTCTAAAAATTGAAACTGTGGTTTTCAAAGCCGCATTTGACACTCAGTTCCCATTTAATGATCTGAATACCCTAAGTGGATTTGAAAATCCAGATCCTCAGCTGGTGCAAAGTGGCACCATAATTCCATTCCTTAGACAGTCAGCAGGGACAATCTTTCTTGCATGTTTAGAAAGTTACTAACATATAGTGGGCACTACCACAAATAAAAATAAATCAATGGAGCTAAGCAAAATTACACCAGCTGATGATCTGGCCTTTGGTTTTTACAGCCTGACATGACCTCAAAAGGCTTGTTCCCCTTGTGTGGGGCAACTGAATGAATTTAAGCCTCCTGAGTTTTTGCCTCACAAGTTTGATTTCTTTGTTTTATTTTTACTGCTTTCTCCTTCCATCATACAGATCTGTAATGAGTCTGAGCCGGGGTAGAACCCTGGACCTTCAGCACCAAAAGGACAGGCCCTTATTACTTGAGCTAAAGAAATAACTTCCTTAGGGTTAGTGGTAGGCTCTTGTCCTCTGTATGGATCTGGTACTGAAGAGGGTCATGACACATATAGGCAGTGAAATACATTTGCAATAATAGGGGAGGAGGGAAAGAAAGGAAAGCAAGGAGTTGAAGTACTAGGAGAGACTGATGATCCTGCTAGTCTGGTGTGTCATCTCCAAAAATGGACAGTACCAGGTGTTCGAGGAATAACTCCCCCAAAAATGAACTCTGGATGTAAAGGTGAACTTCATGTGTTTTTTTCCTCATGTCAACCCATAATCAACCTAGCCAACTACTCAATGCAGTATCATGGGTGTGATACTTTGCTAGTAATGCAATCCTTATCTCCAGCCCTGCCTTTAATGATTATGGATCATGAACATAGCCTCTTATGTAAATGTCATTCTTTATTCTGTCTCACATAAATGTAATCAACTGTGTGTCCTCATGAGTTATGCTTACTTGGACTTGGTTTGGATGTACAGAGAGTGGAGACAGCAAGGAAAAGGACAACTGGAAGGGAAGGAAATTTACCAATAATACATTACATTTAGTTAGACCTTTTTCATCTCAAAAGATTGTAAAGCACTTCACAAACTAAAATAGCTCTCTATATACAAGAATGACTTCACCTGTTCCTGAAATGCACCCACCTCTGGGGTGAAGTGTAACAAGAGACTAGTCACAGCTTGAAGCAACACCACTTATGTTTATGGGAGGAAACGAAGAAAATTCTATCCCGCTGGCGCATTGGGGGTGATAGAGGTGGTGAGAATGCAGTTACCTAAGTTCAAATATGTTTAGGGTAATAGAGTTGCTAGCTCTACCCTTGAGCAAAGTGCTGTAGATGTTTTAATAGTTCCAGGTAGAACTGATTAAATAACTAGTATTTTGGTTCTCTGGCTGTTCAAAAACATTAATCAAAATAGTTTGGTTTAGCATGAAATAAATCTGAAATTTTTCAGAATTTCTAGTGAATTGAAAAATTCCAGTGTGGGTTTGTTCTAGAGGAGGGAGTTGAACTTGAGTCATTTAAGTGCCCTAACCATTGGGCTAAAGAGAGGGGAGGGTGCTTATAAACACCAGCTTCTCCTTCTCCCTACTGGCTGAAGCTGTGTGTCATCATTGTCATTTGGGCTCAATTGATCCTGCATTTCAATTGATCCTTCATTTTTCTCCTAAAAAATTTCACTCAGTGCCCCATGAGTGGTCAAGGTTTGGGCTTTATGTCTGATACAGAAGTAGTTGAAACCAGCCATAGGGCAAGAAGTGTTAGCCATGAGAAAATATTTTATTTCATGAATATGCAAACTCTGATTAGGAGACCCATGGAGGATGAATACATTTTCCAATCATTCAAAGGCACATTGGTTTATAATTCGGTGCTCAGTCAACTGAACAATTTATTATATCACGTCTTAAAAGCGTCATTTAAGTAGAACTTTGCATATATGAGTGAGACCGCAGGAGATTAACATGCCATTGCTTGGTTTGGATCCAGGACCATAAAGGGAGAGACATTTTAGCTTTCCTACCACCATCTCCTCTCAGCGATATCGCTTCTAGCAAGATCAAGAGTTTTCTTTTTTAAAAGCTGCTTGTTGTGCTATACTCTGGCTTTTCTGTGCTCTCTCATTAAATGCCATTACCGTGGTAGATAGCATGGCTGAAGTGGAGCAAAGGACAGGCAAGAGAGGAGCAAGAACTAGGAATGAAGAAAATGGAAAGCTATTTATGTGATACAAGCTCGCTACTAGAATTCAACCTCATTGGACTGAGTGGTGCAGATAAGCAGAATCATGCATGTTTGTTGCTTTTTATTTATTGTGGCTGTAGCTGAACTCTCTTAAAGAACACATGCCTGATTGTCGGTTACACTTGCTTCGATTACATTTAACAGCCAATTCAAGGCCACTGTACACTGCCTTAGTGCAAATGAGAATAAGGCCCCTTGTAAATTAAAATGAAGGGTGTGTGGCATGTTGTAGAAAAGCAATACGTGAGTTGAACAGAAGCTAAGACAATTACATATCTGAAATATTTAGCACTTATGGATTGCTTTTCAGTGCATAGACATCAAAATGCTTCATAAACTGTGAGCCAGACTCTGATCGCCATTCCACTGTTGGCAAGAAAAGTCCTGCAAGTTGGAGGCTCGCTCTTAAGGAAGTGTCTTCCTTCCTCCCTTCCCATCATGCATATACTCCTAAGGAGGTGAGAATTTCATCACCATCTGAATCCTTGGGGAAATCATTTCAGCTTCTTTTGTGGCTGGCAATTGTGATAGTGGCTTTGCTTTTGGTTGTTCAGAAAGTTGAGTGGATGCTTAGGCTTGACATTTCAGTCACTGGCATTGCCTTGGAACCTGGGTCTTTTTTCTGGTCTGATGGTTACGCAGGTCAAAAGAAGCTCCCTGAGTCGTTGCTCTGCTAATTACTTCATCCTGATACTGGAGAGTAGGGTGAGAGCAAATTATTACTCTAGCTTACGCAACAGGAATGCTCACTCTGCTTTGGTTCTTTCTCTCCCAAGACATTAGCCCATGCCAAAATATAAGTGTTAATTTTCTAATGAAAACTACAGTTAATTAGGAACTGAATTCAGTGCTGCTAAATTCATTTTACTTGGGAAGGTAACGGGATTCTTAGATGAAAGCAAGCACAGAATATTTTGCGCTTTGTCAGTTTCATCCAAGGATCTTGAAGCTTTATACTGACATTAAACTGATGAAAGATCAGAACTTCCTTGTGTGACTGTTACCATCACCCCCCTTTTCCAGATAGTGGCTCTGAGGCACAACATGATAAGGTGACCTCCCCACAATTGCATGTCAAGTAATGGGCAGAGTCTGGAATAGACCCTAAGGCTTTGTCTATACTGCATTGCAAACCCAACCTGGTGGGACCCAGGCTTTGTGGAGGTGCTGGACCCAGAGCCCACAACCATGATACCGTGTCCGTACTGTATGATGCAGACCATCTGACTTGGGTCTGCAGCTTGAGCTGCATCCAGACTGCAAAATGACAAGGCTTGGACCCAAGTCACAGTGGGAATGGGGCTCTCACCCAGCCCCCAGTAGGATCTGAAGACTCAAGTCCTGGGTGCTTGCTGAACCAAATCAGATTGATTTTGATAGTCCAAGGCAGACAGAAAGGGGTGCTTGGGCTCAAACCAGAGTCAGAGTCTAAGCTTAGTGTGCAGTGTAGACATACCCTAATAGTCCTGACAGCTCTCTGTGCTGACGATTAGACCACGCTCACTTATCACAAAGGGTACCTCTGCACTGTGATAAAACACCCACCGCACAACCATGGCCAGCCTAGCTCAGTTGACACAGGCTTGGGCTATGGGGCTATAAAATGTTGTGTAGATACCTGGACTCTGAGATCCTCCCTCCTTAAGGGGTCTCCGAGCCGGGCTCCACCTGAAGCTCAAATGTTTACACTGCAGTTTTAAGAGTACTACAATCGGAGCCTTTTGAGCCCGAATCATCTGACCTGGACGCTGAAACTTGGTGCTGCGGGTTTTTTATTGCAGTGTAGCCATAACTGCCCTTCTCGCAAAGCACTGCTGTATTCTAGTAAGGGAAACACTACAGCGGGCGACACTACAGCATACAACACGGGGGCTAGTGCCGTGGGCTACTGCTGCAAAATGCTGTAGGAGAGGCTTATAAGGGGAACTAAATGCCCGTTTCCTATGAACCATATAACTAGTTAACGTCATCCAATTAGTTAATAAAGGAGGAAGGACACAGACTTTTACTACAAACTATTCACATGAACTCCAGCAATTCCCTGCCTAGAAAAAAGTTGTAAATTAGGTCTATTGTCCCATGAGTGGTGAAACAAAGAGTGGGATGAATGTGCAGCTAAAAGAATGCCGAGGCTGGGAATCGGGTGTAAGATGGGCCTACAGGAGAGCAATCTGTGGCAATAGGCCAAGTCTAGAGGAGATGCAGCCTCCATGGAAGGAGCTGTAGAGGAGGGGTTAACAGGCTAGCTGGCTTTTGAAGGAAATGAGCCAGAAAGAGAGTCAACTCTCAGCAAAAGGATCGGATCAGAGCAGAGAAGAGTGGCCCAGATGGCCAAGAGGAAGATATGCCAACATATCAGGCTTATCAAACTGGAACAGGGCAAAGGGAGGATAAAGGAAGTTTAATTCAGCAAAATCGGTCCCATAAAACAGAGCCATATATTAGATGTAAACTTGTTCACACAGCTGTGGAGAGTGAGTTGACCTGTACAATCATCAGCCATTGACGGCACACTATGGCTGCCCTGTAGTAGTGTCCATCCAGATTAAAGTGATGCTTTGACTGGAACAGAGACTGTGCTGGTTTCTGTACTACCCAGAGATTTTGCCCATGTCGTTGGAGGCATATAGGGAGGGATCAGAGGGCAGGGCACCGCTTCATAGGTCTTTGCATCATCTTTAGCCTTTTTCAGATTGAACTTTTTCACCAAGTTGCAACTTCTTAAAAAATGAAAAATATTTACCCCATCTGCCCCCCCCCCAAAGATGCAAATAAAACACAGTGTAACAAACACTTATGGCCTGTAAAGACTAATACAGTCATACCAATCATCATAGGTATTGTACTAATCTTATCTAACAAGTTCAGCAAGATTTGGGACTGATCTGTACTCAGGAGGTAGGCTCCCCGAAACATCTAATGCTGAACAAAAAACGGGAACTCGCAAGCCATGTGTCCATCATTCTGATTGATCTGTTTATGTATGTGTCCCTTTGTACCACCTTTTGTCTGTATTTAGACTATAAGCTCTTTGGGGAAAGGAATGTGTTTTCCTTTGTGTTTGTACAGTGTGTAGCACAATGGAACCCTGATTCTGACTGCTAAGTACTGTAGAGATGGGTGGTGATCCAGATGGCAGCAAATTTTTCCCTCCAAGTCAGTACTGAAACTGTCCCAGCAATGTCCTGTTAGAAGTGACATATTTTGAAGGAGATGTTGATCTATTATCCCTAAATAATACTTTAGCAAAGCTTTTGATACAGTATACTTGCCAGCAAATTAAAGTATGGGGTGGATGAATGGACTATAAGGTGGATAGAAAGCTGTCTAGATCATAAGGCTCAACAGGTAGTGATCAACAGCTCGGTGTCTAGTTGGCAGCCGGTATAAAGCAGAGTGTCACAAGGGTCAGTCCTGGGGTCTGTTTTGTTCAATATTTTCATTCATGATCTGGAGAATAGCATGAATTGCACCCTCAGCAAGTTTGCAGATGACACTAACTGGGAGGAGTGGTAGATACACTGGAGGGTAGGGATAGGATACAGAGGGACCTAGACAAATTAGAGGATTGGGCCAAAAGAAATTGGATGAGATTCAACAAGAACAAGTGCAGAGTCCTGCACTTAGGGTGGAAGAATCCCATGCACTGCTACAGACTAGGGACCAAGCGGCGAGGCAGCAGTTCTGCAGAAAAGGACCAAGGGGTTACAGTGGATGAGAAGCTGGATATGAGTCAACAGTGTGCCCTTGTTGCCAATAAGGCTAACAGCATTTTGGGCTGTATAAATAGGAGTATTGCCAGCAGATTGAGGGACATAATCATTCCCCTCTGTTCAGTATTAAAGTACTGGATCCAATTTTGGTCCCAATGCTACACGAGTGATGTGGAAAAATTGGAAAGAATCCAGCAGAGGGCAAAACGAATGATTAGGGGGCTGGAGCACAGGACTTATGAGGAGAGGCTGAGAGGACTGGGTTTATTTAGTCTACAGATGAGAAGACTGAGGGGGGATTTGATAGCTGCTTTCAACTACCTGAAGGGGGTTCCAAAGAGGATGGATCTAGACTGTTCTCAGTGGTAGCAGATGACAGAACAAGGTGTAATGGTCTCAAGTTGCAGTGGGGAAGGTTTAAGTTGGATATTAGACAAACTTTTTCACTAGGAGGGTGGTGAAGCACTGGAATGGGTTACCTCAGGAGGTGGCGGAATCTCCTTCCTTAGAGGTTTTTAAGGCCCAGCTTGACAAAGCCCTGGCTGGGATGATTTAGTTGGGGTTGGTCCTGCTTTGAGCAGAGGGTTGGACTAGATGACCTCCTGAGGTCCCTTCCAACTCTGATGTTCTCTGATTCTATGATACATTTTTCACAAGGACAGAGACAGGTTAGTCATGTTATTGTGGACAATATCAAACAACCGCTGTGTTCCGCCACAGAGGCAGCTACGTTTCAAGTTGCGAGTGAAGGGAAAGGCTTTTGGATCTTTTACAATGCAAGGTCGCCTCTAACCGTGAGGTGCCAGCATTAGACGGGAGTGGTAAAATTCTGAGTTCTTGGGGGAGGAGGGGGAGGGGGAAGTTCCTTTGTGGGAAAATAAAAAATCCAACTAAAACCAAATCAAAAAACCAATCTGAAATCTTCACAGAACAGCTGCACAGTCGCCAGTGAGTGAGCCAGGTAGCCTAGCTGCTCACCAGAGGGCAGCTCGAGGAGGCAGTGCAGGAGGCAGAGAGAAATGGCTGCCCTCCTCTGCAGGAAACCCTGGGCACTGTCTCTCCCCAGCAGCCTTTCTTCTGTTGCAGCCCAGTGGGTGAGCTGCCTAGATGGTTAGGGCTTTACCTGGTAGGCTGCACCAGAGCCAGGTATCCTCAGAGCCTGGATTACTGAGGAGCTACGGCCTGGGAGCCAGGATTACTTGTTCTTCCAGGATCTCGGCAGCCTGCCAGGTGGATTACTGAGCAGCCAGACAGGCAAGCTGGCAGGAAACCTGGGTATTCTGCCAGGTTTCTGTTGGAACTGCATCAAAATCTACATGTTCCCCTGGAACTTTCCAATTTAGACGGACTGTCATTTTCCAGCAGAAAACTGGGCGGCTGGAAAATTTCTGACCAGCTCTAGTTGTCACAGGTAAATAGGACTTTCAGAACAACAGCAACAAATTGCAGTGAACTAAAAGTTCAGAATATGCCAAGCTGCACTCAACAACTCCTGTGTCTCCGAAAGCTTGAGTATGTGGAATGAGGGGAAAAAAAAACCCATAATGGGGTATTATTCCCTCCACACCCTGCTGTTTGCTTCTATCTGCTGTGCATCACCTTCTCGGTGCAGCATATGCTATATGGACTGGCTGCTGTCTGATGCCAAGCCCTGATGCGGCAGCCGCAGACAACTCAAGGGTGTCTCTGTTTTGTCATGATTTTCATTGTCTCCCTTGGGGACAGTCATCAAAACAAACAGCTCTTACAGTTCAAATTGAGACATCCCATGTGCTTTCTGCTACTAATCCACCTCGAGCAAAGGGACACCAGAGTGGCTGGTATACCATGATGGAGTATATATTCTATGTGAAATCTGGTATACCTGTGTACACTGACATTGGTCATGTACACCGAAGTTGGTCAGCTTTGCATTAAGGTTCCATTTATAAATGAGTAATGGTATTATAAGCATATTACAGACACTAGTAATACATGTCACAAACCGTGGAATATCATGGTTGGAAGGGACCTCAGGAGGTCATCTAGTCCAACCCTCTGCTCAAAGCAGGACCAACCACAACCAACCAGGGCTTTGTCAAGCCTGACCTTAAAAACCTCTAAGGAAGGAGATTCCACCACCTCCCTAGGTAACCCATTCCAGTGCTTCATCACCCTCCTAGTGATTTTTTCCCCCTAATATCCAACTTAGACCTCCCCCACTGCATTGAGACCATTGCTCCTTATTCTGTCATCTGGTACCACTGAGAACAGTCTAGATCCATCCTCTTTGGAACCCCCTTCAGGTAGTTGAAAGCAGCTATCAAATCCCCCCTCATTCTTCTCTTTTACAGATTAAACAATCCCAGTTCCCTCAGCCTCTCCTCGTAAGTCATGTGCTTATAAGCAAATGGTTATATGCAAATCAATAGAAGATGTTGTAGATGGTTATAAGTTAACGGTAACAATAGATTAAGCATCAATAAAACACCTGGTGACCATTTATTAAAACTTTATAAATAGAAACCTAATAGGTACAGTACATGGAAAAATGCTCCAGTGGGAGCTAGGCTGGGACTCGGGAGACCCAAGTTCAGTTCCTACTCTGCCACAGACTTCCTCTGTGACCTTGAGCAAGGCCCTTAGGTCATATCTACACTAAAATATTCACTCAATCCAGCTACGTCGCTATTGGGCATGAAAAATCCACACCCCTGAGGGAGATATAGGGGCAGCAATGGGAGGGAATTGATAGATTTAACATCGGGGGCAGGCAGCCAATTAGTTCATTTTATCATCCATTTATCATTGTTGTTTAGTGTTGCAGTCATCTTGTGTGATATTTCATGTATCATCATTATATGCCAAATACTATTTCAGTTGTAAGATTATAGAAGTAGAAGACTGACAAGTATTTAAGACTGTCAAGTGTGTATTAGATATGTAAGTGAAGCATGGCTGTAATGCAAGGCCTATCACTGATTATCTCTTGAGAGATCCATCAGTCCTTAGAATAGTGCTGGGGATGTGAGTATGACTACAGTATTAGCCACTGCATCGGTATTTGTAAGATTTCCTTATGCATTGGTAATTGCAACTTTATTTATTGCTTTACTGTAGGAGAGATAAGACTTGTGATTATGGTTGTGGTCACTATCTTTGATCTTTGTGTGTTTCCGGAGTTTCCAAATTTGAGAAAAGCACCAGAGGTGATTTTCTCTCTAAGCTTGCAACTGTAGCAACAGCCGAACACATTGTGCTTAAATACAAAACTACTAAATTCAGTTTATTTTTTTAAAAAAAGGCTACACGGGGGATTCATGGATTTTGTTAGGGGCATATACAAATGAGCTCATGCATATTTATCAAATATGAACATCCATGTTTTAAATCATTTGCATAAAATTTCCAGACCCACAGATTTCACACTTATGGGTCTGACAGATTCTTTATCGAGCTGTGCAATCTATTTGGTGCGAATAGATTATCCAAGTAATTTAGTTCTTTTTTTCTGCTCGTTACTCCTTTGCAGATCGTTACCGATTTCTGTATTTGTTATCCATAAGGATTCACTGAATAGTTTGGACAAGCCATTTGCAACCGGTGGGTTGTTCCTGACCCATCTACTTTAGTTTTTTAGTACTCATGGTGTGTGAGAGGTCATCTAAATTGCATAGTATTGTTCTGATGTTTTTAAAGAAGAACATAAGGAATAAAAAATGATGAGCAGTGAATGATCCAGCTAGTTGGCTAGCTGAGCATTCATACAGTGCTCAGTATATGTGCACTTCCTAAGAATAGCAGACGCTGTAGTGTATGCATGAATGCCGGTGTTTACTCATGAGTATGAGTATTTGTATAAAGAAACAGCCGTTCCTTAGACATTCAAACAAACAAAAGACCCATTCACTCAAAGACTCTGATCAGCAAACAAAAAAGGGGTTATGGGCATTGTCAGATCAGGCAACTCCCGGGATTCCATAGAATTTCACAAACACTTTTTGCAGTATTGAATCAATTCTAATTCTCTGTGGGGAAGAGGTCTTCCTGTTCCGTAGTAGAGTTTGGATTCTTGTTTGTCTGCTGTTTATTAAATAGCCTGTTAAAGGGTCTGGACAGTCCAGTGTGTAGCTTACCTCATTAGTACTTCTGGGCATGTGCTGCTAAACCGGTATAAGATGGTTAAGGCTGACTCTGGAATATGATGAAGCTGTAGTGAGGGAGGGAACAAAGCTGCTAAAATGCCGCATGACTATTCCTGGGATTTCTGAAGTGCCGCTGTCGCTTGTATTTAAATAGGGCTGGAAAGATTTCTCAGTGGAATTAAATTTCACATCTCTAAAGGTTGCTCAACCAAATGAGTTGTGATGAGCTCACAGTTTAGTGGTTATATGATTAGAAAGAAGAACAATTTGCATCGTGGGGGTGCTGCAAGCCATTGAACCAAACTGCAAACCCTGTATATAATGGAAACCACTTCAAGAAAGGGGGTGAAGCAGTGCCCTCACCATCCCTAGTTCCCGCACCTATGGAGTTTTGGCAGCAATTTGAGATTCTCTTTTAGGCTTGGTCTACACTAGGGGGAGGCGGTCGATCTCAGATACACAACTTCAGCTACGTGAATAATGTAGCTGAAGTCGGCACATCTTAGGCCGACTTACCTGCTGTGCTCACGGCGACAGCAGGCTCTCCCATCGACTCCAGCTTGCGTCTTTTGGCGAGCTGGAGTTCTGGTGTCGACGGGAGCGCCTTTGGCGATCGATTTATCGTGTCTTGATGAGACACAACAAATCGATCGCCAAAAGATCGATCACTATCCACCAATCCGGCGGGTAGTGAAGACATACCCTTAGTTCATGTGCAAGGGCCATATGTTTTTCTTCCTGAAAAATGTTTACTGGTCCTGAAACTGTTTGTACTTGATTAACAAATATTCTTAGCCCTGGCATACCACCTTCCAATCTGTTCCAGGTTATAAAAGGAATATGGCATCTGTTCAAATAATCCTATATATATATATATATATATATATATATATATATATATATATATATATATATATATTACATTGTATTCAAAGATGTTTTTAGTCATTTGTTATGCGTTGACTTTTGACTTTTTAAGAACAAAAATGCTTGGAAATTAGATCAATCGAATTATCTTCATGCTTTTTAGGTCTCGCTTTATTCTGAGGCATGATTTTAGTAAACAAAATCTCATAAATCACTGACTAGCTAGAAATAGGAAAGGTCAGAGAGCCAGGGATCTTAAATTCAGAACTTTGCTTGACACCAAAAGCCATGGACTCAACAGGGACACTGGTTTTATGGCTCATAACAACAAGTTGTAACTCACTCCTCTGTTTGCCAAGACTTGGGTCTACATTGGGACGGGGATTGACCTAAAATACGCAACTTCAGCTACCTAAATTGCCTAGCTGAAGTCGACATATGCAGGTCGACTTACCTCGGCGTCTTCACGGCGCTGAGTTGCTCCCCCGTCGACTCCACCTGCACCTCTCAACACGGTAAAGTTCCGGAGTCGACCGGAGAGTGCTCAGGGATCGATTTATCGCATCTAGACAAGACGCGATAAATCGATCCCCGAAAGATTGATCTCTACCCACCAATCCTACCCTTACTTGCCAACTTCATTTTAAATGGCCTTTTATAGCACGTATCAACTCCATATGCTTAACAATCTGACTTGTAATTGCCTACTTCAGTGTAAGTGATTTATGCTTAACAATCTGTCCCACCATCTCTTTTATTTGGACACTCTGTACCTTCTACAGGCCTGAGGAAGAGCTCCTTCCAGCTGTAACGCCTGCCCCTTCACCAACAAAAATTGGTCCAGTAAAAGAGATTACCTCACCCACATGGTCTCTCTCATAAAGCAACACTGCAAATGAATAGAAATGGGGATTTGGGGTCAGATCCTCAGATGATGTACATCAGTTGACTTCAGTAGAGCTACAGCAAGGATCTGTCCTTTAGGGGCTGATTTTGATCCTACTTAAGCAAGTTTTATGCTCAGTGACTCCAGGGGAATTTCTCCAGATTTACACCAGTGTAACTGAGATCACAATCAAAACATGATGTTTTAAATTTAAACAATCATGAAGGCTGGGATTCAAATGTATAGCACTGGTTGTTCTTGACAGTTGGCCACTAAAATCAGGTGAGAATTAAAGCCATGAGAACATGATTTTCCCCTTTAGGATGGCACGTTTTTAAGATCTTGTATCTCACAACTTGCAACGGCAGGGATGGAAACAAATGTTGCATAAGAAACAGCAACTAACAAGATGAAGATAACTTTAAGGCTACTAACAATCTTTCACTACTGTAATCCTGTCCCTTCCATAACCACCCTCTGACCCTTTGGGTTTTTTTTGAAATCCGTCAATGTAAAATGTAATTTACACTGTGTAAACTCTTTGGGACATGGAATCATTATTTTATGTGTAGGGACAATACCTATGAAACTGTATAAATAATATCATCACTGGAAGGCTGGGAATAAAGGTTCCATAGGTATAAAGCAATTACTTCCAGACATGGCACTTCTAGAGATAGTAGACACTAAATCTATCCCTATTCCTCAGAGCAGCTCTGTTTTTTTAATCTTTGATCCAGAGCTTAATCTATCCAATCCTGAGCCGTATATCTCTTAAATGTTTTGGTTATGGTATAAAAAGGCTAGTGGTGTTGGAGCCAAGATTTTTAGTTCAGATCCCAGTAGCAGTTGATTCTTCAGTGACTGGAAAGGGCATGTCTTTAGATTAAGCAGATATTGACAATGGTGACAGGCCAAGAAGGTGACATGCCTCCATATAAAAATTATCTCAGCTTGGTAACTAACCAAAAATTAGCTCTCCAAAGTGGGGGATGCAGTAGTCCAATTTTCTTCCCTCAGAAGCTAAATGTCCTAAACAAAACAAGCTCATGATTAGAGTTGGCCAGGAATTTTTCAACTAAATTGTTGTTTGTGTTTCGGATTTTTTTCCCCAAAAAATGCCAGTTTGTCAAAACTGAATCTTTTCATGAGAATATAAAAGTGTAGACGAAACTTTCTGGGGAAAGGTTTCTCAGATCCAGGGCAGAATTTCTGGTGAGAGTGTGAGAGACAGAGAGACCCCTTAACCTGGGGATTAGGGCTCACTCCTAGGATGTGGGAGAGACAGATTCAAGTCCCTGCTCTTGGATCATGTACCTGAATTTCTTATCTTCTTGATGAATGCGCTAATCACCAGGCTAATGGTGTCATAGCTTCCTTCAACTACCTGAAGGGGTTTCCAAAGAGGATGGAGCTCGACTGTTCTCAGTGGTGGCAGATGACAGAACAAGGAGTAATGGTCTCAAGTTGCAGTGGGGGAGATATAGGTTGGATATTCGGAAACACTATTTCACTAGGAGGGTGGTGAAGCAATGGAATGGGTTACCTAGGGAGGTGGTGGAATCTCCATCCTTAGAGGTTTTGAAGGCCCAGCTTGACAAAGCCCTGGCTGGGATGATTTAGTTGAGGTTGGTCCTGCTTTCAACAGGGGGTTGGATGACCTCCTCAGGTCTCTACCACTCTTAATCTTTTATGATTCCATTTTGGGGTCTGTGCATTTAATTTATATGGAATAAATGATCCAAACATTCAAAGGTATTAACATGAGCCTGTTACTGTCCAATTTTAAACAGTGTTAAACAGGTTCAGGGATTAGTATACAGAGACTTCAGCCTGCTTAGTACCATGGCAAACACACCATTAAAAAGTCCTTTTTAATGTTTTATTGGAGATGTAGGAAAAAGGAAGAGAGAAAAAGTTTTAAAGCATTTGAAACATAAAGTATTAAGTAAGGCTTTCATTTTAACAACCTCTCTTGTTCCCTTTCTCTCTCTTGAGAATCTTTAGGAAAGGGGATAACTCTTACTTGACAGCGTTTTAGTATTAAAGATGGTGATAACTGTTCTTTGAGGAAAAGAGAAAAAGTTAGTTGAAATGAGAAGGAGTAGTTGTTACTATTGTTGTTTAAGACAAACACACACACACACAAGGGAAGAGAAGAGATCAGCAACAATAGAAAATGCAGCTTTTGTCACTGGCATTGGCTTTCACATCCAATCTCAGCGGTAGAAAATGACGGGCAAGCTACAAAACCTCCCTAGCCATTCCAAGACCTGGCAAAATTGTAAGAGCATCAGGGCATTGATTTTATCTACCTTTCTGCTCCCAGGCTTACAGCAGTATTGCAGAATATGCAGTCTTGGCTTGCTGAGCATGACTCGTATTAAACAGAAGTCAAAAGAAGGGGGACAGGAAAGAGAGGAAACAAGGTGGGGAAGGAAAATAACACACAAAGTGAGAGAGTCTCCCTCCCAGTTGGTATTTTGGATTTAGCTGGAGTGGGTGGGGCTAGTGGTGTTCTTTGGTTCCCTCTCTCTGGCCCAGTCTGGTCAGGACATCTCTCAAAATTAGGATGAAGAAAGCACAATGGTGTCATGCTGCTGCCCCCATGTTGCTCCCCCAGGAGACCCTGGGGGTGGCAGCCATATTAGTGAAGCTTGCTTCTTCCCCGTCTCTCATCTTTTAGTCAGCCAGTGCTCACATCTGTCCGATTCTGATTTTTCCTCCAAAAGTCTTTTCTTTTAAGGGTCCCAAAAGAGAGTGATGGCAGGAATAGCCCATTTTCTCAAGTCTACTTCTTGAGTGCCACAGGACTCTTTGTCACTTCTGCAAGTACTTCTGACCAGAGCCGGCGACAGGGGGTACTATGGGTACAGCTGTACTAAGCCCCGGACTTAAGGGGGGGCCCCCTTAAGTCCAGGGGCCGGTACACTGCCGTACCCGGAGTCATCCCCCCTTGTCGCCGGGCCTGACCATGCTGCCCCTGCTGGCGCGTGAGAGTGGCCGGAGCCCGGCAGGCAGCTCCGCTCCCACAAGCTCCGCGCTGGGTCACAGCAGGCAGGGGCATGGGTCTGGCCCCCAACGCACTGCCCCTGTGAGCATGTGCGCAGAGACGAGCCCAGGGGTTAAGGGAAGTTGCTGCCCTTCGCTCTCGGGCTCCGCTTCCCCCAAGCCCTGCAGGAAAGGGACAGGGAGTGGAGCGGGGGGTGGGGAAGATGTGTGTGTGGGGGAAGGGTGAATGAACAAATCTGGGGGCGGGGGGCGGAGTAGATTGAGGGGTGCATAGGGGGAGATGGAGCAGACGAGAGGATCCGAGAGGTGCATGGGGGGATGGGGAAGATGGAGCAGAAGGATGTATTGGGGAGCGCGCAGGGCGGGGGCCGTGGCGGGAGCTGGAGTCGGAAAGACTCGTGGATAGGCAGCTCCACGCCGGAACCAGTCGCACCCCCACCCTAGGTATGTCTGGTAGCCAGCGGGGAGGCCAGGCTGGGCGGGTGGGGAGGGGGGCAGGAGACTAGGCTGGATGGGGTGGGCGAGGTGTGGGTGCAGGAGGGAAGGAGGTTAGGCTGGGGAAGGAGATTAGGTTGGGGTTGGGGGGGCGGGAGGAGCGGGGGGGCCCCCAAACGATCAGAGTAGGGGGGCCCAAAATTTCTGTCACCAGCCCTGCTTCTGACACACCAATTTTGGTTCATTGATTTCCAGTCCCACCCTTCGTGAGAGTCTTTGCCGTTTCAATTCCCTTGACTTCCTGAAGGCCCGTGGTGGATAGAAGAGCTCCCATCAAAACCACACATTAAACCAAATTTACAGAGGTCAGCATAACCCTCAATAGGGTCCAGACCTTTGAAGCAGAGGAAATGCAAATGTTGAAATTGGCTGTAGTCCTGCACTTGACTCCTGGATTTTGCTAGTGCTCTCTGAATGCCTTGATGTAAGCAGCTAGAAATCCATTAACCTCATTGGCAGTTGACCTGCTTATGCTGGATCAGAATTTGACACATTGACTCTATTCCTGGAGAATACAGAGGTAGATCAAAGAGCCAAATCTGTATTTGAATCACAGAAGTATTTCCTCATTTGATCCCCGTTTTGCTCCACTCCTCCAACAAATTGTGCAATTAGTGGAGATCTATGGCTACAAGAGAGTTAAATGTGGCACTAAAGTTACAATGTGGAAACTAAATTTGGCTAAAAACCTTGGAAGCAGAGAGAGAACCATGCGCACACAACCGCTGACCTAAAAAATAAGCATGATATGTGTCTTATGTCTGAAGAGAGTAGAAATGTTGTGCCGTAATATGCTTGGAACTGAGTTTGCCAAGGCATTATTTTAAGAAACGGGAACTGTAATTATAAGGATAAATTAGGAAGTAGTATTGAGGCTTTTCAGATGGAATTTTAGGCCAGGAAAGAGGCCAGATTGGTACAACTGAACTGAACTGTAGAGCCGTGCAAAAGTTTTTGGCTGTCAATACTTTGTTGCTGTTGAGAACTGCAGATTTGGCAACAGTGAAATGGTTCATAAATTTCTGTCAGTTTTGCTGAATTGTTTTATTTTAAAAAAATATTTGTTTTGACATTTTCTAAGAATGTAAGAACAGCCATATACTGGGTCAGACCAAAGGTCCATCTAGCCAGGTGCCCCACAGGGAATGAACAGAACAGGGAATCCTCAAGTGATCCATCCTGTCGCCCATTCCCAGCTTCTGGCAAACAGAAACTTTTGTTTGTTTGTTTGAAACAACTTTTAATTTCAATTGTTCTTTTAGGTTTTTTTTTAAAAGTTCAAAAATATTTTAAAATGTTCCACATTTAAACAAAACATTTTCATTTTTGTCCAATGAAACTTTTGTTGATTAGCCAAAATTTTTGAAAAGGTTCTATTCAGTCCAACTCAAAATGATTTTATTGATTATTTCTTTTTCAAAATTGTCAGTGAACAGGAAAATCCATTAGTCCCACAGCTCTAGGGACAAGCAAGGTCCTCAAGCCTTGAGGTACTGGCAGTGCCTCACAAATGTGCCTCAACCTTTATTTAGATGGACTACATCCGAGGATGAGAAAGCGGTAGTTCAGTCCCCGGCATGGCTCATTTGGTCTCTGGTCTAGCATTCCAGCAAGGGAGCTGATTAGCAGGAAGCTGTCCTTAGATTTAGGCACAACTCATAGATGGAATCCCAAGACAGAAATAAAATGAAAAGCCGAGTTTATCATCCAACTGTGTATTATTTACCTAGGCTTGCAATTTATGTTTGCTTAGTTAAACATAGATGCTTATAACATAAACTCATTTATTTAATAAAAACATCAGATGGCAAAGTTTCTAGAAAGTTGGTTAGCACAGAGCAAAACTTTTTAAAAGGCTTTTAAAATTAATTTTAATGGGTGAGAGAAGCCGGTTGAGCTTTCAGAATCAGCCAAGTGCGGACATAAAAGCTAACTTGTCCAGGGCTCATGCAAATGTTGAATGTTCACTGGAGTTTAAAATCTCTGGTGAATTATCTGCTAGAGCTCTATAGCAGCCTAACATTCCTGTCAGAACAGGTTTGCAAATGCTATAAGAGTCATGATGACCCATATACCCAGACGGAAACCAAAGGCGAAACATTGTACTCTGGGTCATGTTATTCTCTTTAGTGGCTTCTTGTCTAAGGTCCAGTTCATTGATTTGCCTCCTCTCTCCCCAACCCCCACCCCTGATAAAATTTCTCAGATGTACCTTTCAGTTACCTTGATTGCTCTTTTAAGTCGATGTGAAGCAAAATACCAGCTGTTTACTAAGGACCTGATCTGAATTGCCTTCGAGTGAATGGAAAGATTCTCGCCGATTTCAATGGGCTTTGAATCAGGCCTACCGAACAAGTTGATTGGGGGACTGACTGGCTTGGAGAACTTGAAATGGGACACACAGCCTTTCACCTCTAGTCTGCTGTAGGAAGCCAGCCCAGCTGAAGACTGACAGAACAATGTTACTGTCTGATGTCAGCTTAGTGGCTTATGTGAATTTGGTTGGCGATCTTGTTTGGCAGATGTCCACCTTACAAGCACCACCACAATTGGCATTAAATAGTGGCACTGTTGTCAAAACAGAAAGGCGTATACCTGAATGAGCCATGAAAACGAATAGTAATTTCCCTCTTTCCTCAGAAGTGGTCATCTTGGATGAAGGGGGAGGCACATGTAGAGGGTTGGTGTGGGGAAGATAACATGCAGTGGCACTATACCTGTTCTGTGAATGAATAGATTACTTTAATCTCTAGGTGCTTGAGCCAGAACCAGTGAAGTAAGCAAAAAGACTTTCATTGACTTTGGTGGGCTTTGGATAAGGACCCAGAGAAAGGTTAGAAGTCCTGCAAGATGTTCTCTCCTGCAGTATTTCAGAGAGGCTTTGTGAAAGTCCTTTTCTGGCTATGGAAGTCTCTTGAGGGATGTGATGGATACGGCCATTGTTTGGGCCAATTAAAACCTGACAAGACAAATCACTGGGAAATTGACAGGATGATGAAGTAGATGACCTAATAGGATGTTTCCAGCTCTAACTTCTACAAGCCTGTCATTACGGCTTCTAGTCTTTACTCCAACGAGATGGCCATGGATGTGAAATTTCCATGGAATTTAAAAAGAATTTCTGTGGAATTTTTTTAAAAAAAGTTACAAAAATGCATACTTCAATTTTTCATAGCTGCACCGAGATTGGGATTGGTCTTGAATCTTGCATGGAGGCTAAGGTAGATTTTTATTTATCAGCAATGTATTGTCCTTAGCCTGAGAAGAAGAGATGTAGTTCATGGCTATAAAATAGAAGGAAATTATTATAACAGAGTAGTCTTGTGTCAGATACAATCGTTTAGGATTCGGAAGGTCTGGGATCAATTCCTGGCTCTGCCACAGACTCACTGTGGGATGCTGAGGAATCAGTTAATCTTTTTGTGACTCCCTATCTGCAAAATAGAAGTAATAACGCTTGCCTGGCTCACAGCAGTGTTTTGAAACTAAATTATGTAATAAATGTGAGGTGATCAAATACCCTGGTAATGCATACTGTATAAACATAGGCAGACAGATATAATTATCTCTGTAATTTTTCTGTAAGCACCAAAATGCAATGCTGTTTCTTTTTAATTATATTTGCTAATTAGCAGTAAAGCTGTTCACCATTTTCATGCTTTTAAATCTGAACAAATGATAACATTATGCATTTATTAAAAATTGGAGGAAATGGAAAAGACAGCCCTGTTATTACTTTGATGAATTAGGAACAAATACTGTATTATCATTAGAACTGTTTGAATGCTAGGAAGAAAGTACTCATCACATAAATTATTCACTGAAAAAACAGCAACGTTTGCTGATTGACAAATTTCTCGATTAGTATTTAGCTAGCTCTAATTATTACGATGACAGTGCAGTGGATCAGGATGACAAATATCTCAGTAAGAAGATTAAACAGTTATATGAAAAAGAATATCTTCAACGCTTGCACTAGCTAAGGCAAAATTACAAAGGTGATTTATTGCCAGGTTTCAGGGCATAAATAGATCACTAGCTGGGGTCAGGAAGAACTGTCTTCACTCTATTATGAGCACAGTGGGGTTTTGATGACACATCTCTGCAAGGCATCTAGAATTGCACAGTATATCAGACTAGGTGGACTGTAGCTCTCTGCTAGACGGTAGTTCCTATTTTCCTGCAGGATAGAACATTGTCACAGGAGAAGTGTTCTGCTGCTAGGGACATGGAAATAATAATAAAAAATAAAAATCCAGCACTGCATCATATTCATCTAAACTGTTCTGACTGTGTTTCTGTGCAGGCTTTGGTTTTGGTCACAGCAAATGTATTCCTTTCACAGGTTTATTCCGCTGCACGGAATTTTACTATGCTCACTCGAGAGAAGAAAAAAATTATTTTAGCGTTCCATAAAGCTAAGTCAGCTTTTGTGGAAGAGTGGCTAATGGTCAGAGTGGGGTGCAAGACTCCAGATTTCCGTTACTCACTTTGCTACTGACTGTGTCCCCATTGGACAGTCGCTTAATAATTTTGTGCCTCAGTTTACCCATTTATAAGATGGGGCAGCAGCAGGGAAGTAACACCAGATTACCTCATACCTACCACCTATCTACTTACCTGCAGAAGTAGTGTGAGGCTTAAGTAAAGCATTTTTGCAAAACGCTTTGAGTTCTTCAGTCTATGTACTATTTCCACAATTGCCTTATCCCATCTGCTGCGTGTATCCATGGAGCATATTGTCACCTTAAACTGACACACTTTAATTACAGGTTCTGACTGATGGGCTGTGGGTTCGGTTTGGTTTTTTTTTTGGTACCTATGCAGGCTGTTATCCAGGAATATATTGCACTAAATCATATTGTTGCATTAAACTTGCAGCTGCGGATCTGCCGAATCAGGGATATCCTCAACACAAACGAGCCTAATTCTGCACTGATTCACAGCCTGTACAACCCTATTCAGCTGGCGCAAATTGGCAGAGCTCCATTGATGTCAGTGGAGTTAGCACAATTTGCATCAGCTAAGGATGTGCCAGAGAATCTGGCTCTGTCACTGTCGGTGTACAAACACACACACACACATCTACACAACATCTTTAGGCTCGGATACCTCCAGGTTAGTCAGTGAACATTTGGAGAGTTCCCTCTGCCTAAGAGGGTGCTCATGTAGCTCACAGCTAGGGCCCTATCAAATCCATTGTGGTCAATTTCAGGGTCGTGGGATTTTAAAAAATCGTAAATTTCATGATTTCAGCTATTTAAATATGAAACTTCACAGGGCTGTACTTGTCGGGATCCTGACTCCAAAAGGAGTTGGGGGAGGGTCATGTGGTTATCGTGGACAGGGGTTGCTGTATTCCTAACCTTACTTCTGCACTGCGGCAGGTGGGGTGCTGCCTTCAGAACCGGGCGCCCAGCTAGCCAGAGGCACTCTCCGACTGCCCAGCTCTGAAGGCAGCACAGAAGTAAGGGTGGCAATATTGCAACCCCCTAAAATAACCTTGTGACCCCCCTGCAGCTTCCTTTTGGGTCAGGACTCCCCAAACTGAGAAATGCTGGTCTCCATAATAAATCTCCATAAACTCCATAATAAATCAAGAGGTAACAGAGTCCTGTGGCACCTTAAAGACTAACTAAAGTATTGGAGCATAAGCTTTTGTAGGCTGATACCCATACCCACTTCGTCGGATACAAGCAGTGGAAGTGTCCAGGGGCAGGTATAGATAAGTAGGCAAGAACCAGGTAGGAGGTAACAAGGTTAGTCCAATCAGCCTGAACCAGCTTGTTATCTCAAATCAGGGAGGGTGAGGGCTATTCCAGACTAACACGGCTACCTCTCTGATTCACAATAAATCAAGCCATTCAAATACACAGACACATTTCTTGGCCAATATTCTATATCAAAGGCTTGACCCCGAACACACACAGTACGTCCATAATGCTGTAGATCACTAGGACAATGACATCATTCTGTCTTCACCCTTCCCTACCCTAATCCTAGGTTATTTTATGAAACAGTGTCTTCTAAGAACAGGTACCACAGAAGAGATGAATTAAAACCTTGTCTGCCAAGAATAAAATCATCCCTGGAAGCTGGGGCTGTCAGAAGCTTTGTGCCATAATTAAAGAGTATGGATCACACGGACAATTTGAGCCTTTTTTTTTTGCTTTAAATTGTGAAAGGAATATCTTGACAAGTCTGAGTCTCTCTTCTCATAATGACCCCTTACAGAGACCACTTAATTAATGTAGGGGAAGTCCCCCCTGGTACTTTGGCTAAATTATGACTAGGCACTACTGAAAGCATTTCTAGTGAGAAGAAATATTAATATTAGGATGGTATAAGAATGGATAACTGGGAGGAATGGCATGAAAATAAGAACAGGGACATTTAAGATGAATATCCTGCAAAGTCTCCTTTATAATGAACATTATTAGATTTTGGACTTGTCACCCACTAGACGCAGCAAGAGACTCATTCCAAGACTTGAGTGTTTGAGGCCTAATAAAAATAAATGGACTAGGCATTCCTGCAACTATGAATCTCTCAGTCTGGGTAAATCCCAGATTCTCCATAGCTCGGTGAAACCTACTCAGCAGCTGTCTGGCCATCATCAGTTCACCCACCTTGACAATATACGAGTGATACTAAACTCTATGTCACCCCAGGTAACCCTCTGTTCATATTTCAGTTGTGTCTACATGTACTTAAGCCAGGTTAGACTACTTGTGTTAACTTTATATGCAGCAGGGGTACATCAAATCTTTGCTGTAATGCCATTTTCAGTGGCTTTTATGGAGGGATGCATTGAGTAGGTGGATAGTACAGAAAATAGGGTCAGGACACCTAGATTTTAGTCTTAATTTTGTCGCTGGTCCAGGGCAGGTTACTTTACTTCTCTGTATCTCTCCTTTTTCCGTTTATCTTTGGTCGATATTTTATGGCAAGTTATTCTTGTCTTAATTTGCCCCTCTGCAAAGCACGTCTATCAAGCCATTGTGAGGATTTGCTAATCACTGTTTGGGAAGTGCTTTGAGATCCTTGGATGAAACGCTTTATCGGGATGCAACGTGTCAGGGCCAGTCTGCAGCAGAGCCAGTCTGACAGAAGCCGTCTGATTGATGGTGCCACCTGATTGGTGGCAGGAATCAACAGGCTGATACTTAAGCTCAGTAGCAGCAGCAAGCCAGTGGCTGCTTAGTGCATTCCTAGCCTGCAGCTGCGCATGGTCCTATATTTGCTGTCTCCAGCCTTTCTCTAGCCACCACCTGTACCTGCTCCAGCCCTGCTTGGTTCTGCCTTCTGCCTGTGACTCTGGTTACTACGTTGGTATCTGATTCTTGGCTGGGGCTCTCTGCTACACCTTCTAACTGCAATACTGGCTAACCCTTGGAGTTAGGTTTTGGCTCCAGAATCCTGGCTCTCACTATTGGCTTTGTTTTTTGGACCCACCTGGATCTAGCACTACCTAATAGGTTGGGCTCTTGCTCCAGCCATTAGGCCAGACTGCCCATGAAGTGTTCACTTACACAAGGTCAATGGTTGAACCAAGCTACACCAGTGTCGGAGCAAAGAATTCATAGCAGAGCACTGTAGCAAGGTCTCAAATTTCTAAGATTTAATTATTCTTACTAAATATGGTGCAGTATATTTGCTGGTACACTAGAGATTATACATAACTGAAACTAAACTGCACTCTCCGAAATAGCACAGTACATGATACGGTATAGATTCCCTGGTACTTTTGTTGTTTGTTTATTTACTTATTCACAAAATATAATAAGCTTTAAAGGTTTGAATTAGTCCAAATTGGCAATGTCCTGTGCCACCGCACTTGAATTGTCACAACCGTTTTCTAAACGACTCTATTTCAGGTTCTGGGGTCTATTATCAGAGTATACAAGGAAAATAGGCTGGTATGTAATAATGGGGAAAAAGCAGTCGCAGTGTTTGATTCACTGCCAAGCTACTGAATGTATGTAGAATAAAGGGATAAGGATCTAGAATTTGATTTACAAGAGTTTCCACAGGTGGGAAGCTTTATCATTCCTTGTTCCTTGGTTGGGACCAGATTGATCCTGGAGCTAATGTTTACATCATGTGACTGGGGGTTGAGACTGCTGAATTCTATTTCCAGCCCAGCTACTAAATCACTGTGGATAAAATTCAGCCGCATGCTTAAAGCTTGTACAACTTCTACATGCCACTAATGCCTGCACGGGGGCTTAGGTGCTGTATAGTTCTTTGTGCTGGCCTTAAGCCTAGGGGTGAATTTTTCCCAGTGTTAACATGTGCCTGTGTGCATCAGTTTACCCACCCGTAAAATGGGAATACAAATATCTGTCAACGCCATAGATGACCCTAATTAAGAGTCATGGTCTTCCTTCCTTACTGACATAGAGTAAGTAGTTCCTTGTTCCATGAGTAGTCATGTAATTTATGTAGGCCAGGTTGTGCCATCAGTTTTTAAACAGAGTTCTGATTGAAAGCAAAAAGAAGTCTAGTCTTGTTGTTAAAACAGTAGATGCCAACTCGGGAGGCCCCGGGTCAATTCCAAGGTCTGCCACAGATTTCCTGGGGAAGTCATTTATGGCCAGATTTTCAAAAGTGCTCAACTCCCACAGTTGATCTCCCAGAACCTCACAAGTGATCTGTGATCTTTTCCCATCTGCAAAATGGGGATAAATACTTCCTTTTCCCTGTCTTATCTATTTAGAATAAGGCTATGTCTACACTAACACTTTGGTCAGTCTACGTTATGTTGCTCAGGGGTGCGAAAAAACACTCCCCGGACTGCCATAAGTTACACCGACAGAAGCAGTAGTGTGGACAGTGCTATGTTGGCAGGAGACACTCTCCTGCCAACAGAGCTACCGAAGCTCAATGAGATGGTTTAATTATGTTGACAGGCGAGCTCTTTCCCATCAGCATAGAATGGCTACATGGGAGATCTTACTGCGGCACAGCTGCGTCGGTACAGCTGTATCTCTGTACGGTCTTTAGTGTAGATGTGGTCTCAGCTCTTTGGGTTAGGGACTGTTTCTTAAGATACCATTGCACAGCACTCAGGAGCACAACGGGGCCCTGATCTCCATGTCTCTTAACACCACTATAGTACAAATAATAAGATCCTGAAAAGGGTTATGAAATCCAGTTAGCCGCTAGGCATGCTGGGTACCGTTTCTTTCAGTGCTTGACAAAGCAGGGTTCTATCGTCCCTGGATTTATGCACAAGTCAGTGCTGGTGGGATGTGATGGTTTTTCTGTCTCTTAAATCTGGAGGATAGAGCCCATTATTCAAATAGACATAGTTTAGCGTTTTTAATCTCTTCACTCTTAGCATCAGAAATAGCGTGCCAGTCGGGTATGGAAAGCAAAAGAGAGGGCGGGGAGGGGATTGGGGCTTTGTTGAATGAATCATTTTGTTTGAGAGACCAGGCAGAAGGAGGATATAAGATCCTCTTTTCGAAAACAAACAAACAAGAAATGTCACATCTGTCAAGGGGACTGGTTTTTTTTTTAGTGTTTTTTTAATATGCTTCTGGTCTGGTAAGTACAGGGACGGAACAGATTAGTCTTTTTTACAGAGCTTGCAATGTAATTAGGCAAGTGGATACAAATAAATCACCTAAGTAAAATAAAGTTTCCAGACAGATTCTAGGAGAAGATAAAGCTAAGGGCAAGGGAAGAGGTTTTTTTGTTGGAAAGTGCCGATTTATCAGAACCAAGTTTATTGGCAAGAAAGTCCTAGCATAGCAAATAGACTAGGATACTCACCTGGAATGTGAGAGACTTCAGTCTGTGTGCCTAATCTGTCTGATTCAGCAGCGGGATTCAAACCCAGGTCTCTTACATTCTAGGTGAGTTCCCAAAGTACCAGGCTATTTGGCTATTCAGGGTGTAGGGGTGTCTCCCGGTTTTTTCATTATAAGGTTTCAGTTTCCTCTCAGTGCGGAATGGGACCCATTTCTGAAATCTTGAAAATATTGTGGGATGAGAAATTGTTTCCCTCTCTATGTGAGAGCACATCTCATTAACTCAGGATAAAATACATTACAGGGGTGGTGGTGTATTTATCCCCAAAACAAGCATAATACATTCAGAAGGAAGGTGAAAGTTAAAAGAAATACAAACATGGTCAATTAGGGAAATGCACCATAACCTTAACTCTGCCCTGTACTGACACCGTGCAGTAAGGAACGTGCTAATTAAGGGAACTTTTGTCGCTATTGTTTTCGACAATATTTTCCTATGTTGGCAGTAATAAAGTTCGAGGAGATAAGTAATTTTCACAGAGCTTGCAAAGTTGTTAGGCAGCTTGCCACAAATAAAAACAAAGGGAGATACAATCTTTGGGTTTGTTCAGCTCTTGAACAAGAAAAGTTGAAGCTACATACAGAAAGCCTTGCAGGAGCAGGTGGGTTTTTTTTTCTTTCTAGTTAAAGACTACCTTGAAGGAAAGCCATCTATTTTAAGAATTCATTCGAGCTGTAGGGAAAGCAGCTGGTTTCTTGGGAAGGTTGATATTTCTCACTTTCTAAGTGTGTTGGACTGCAAGCAGTGCTTTGGTATTCAGTAAAGACTTGGGACCTAGAGAACAGCTTCTGTTCCCTTCAGAGGGAATTATGGGTCTTCAGAGATTTTCAGGACCTGGCCCAAAGTGTAGAATTGTGAGAGCATTACATCCGTCGAAGACCAAACCCAGAGATAAAATCTCCTATACACCAGCCCCTCCATTTGACACATGTATATTTTGATTAGCACATGGTAATGGCCTGTGTGTATGTGCACTGCCCTGTATCAGAATTCATTGGCAACCAGAACAGCCTCTGTGTTAGTTCATTTCAGCCATTCATACGTGTATTTTTTCTGGGCTAGAGTCCGCAGTGACTCTGAAGTGAACCAGAAGTTGTTGTTTGTGTCTGCAGATCTTTCTTTTACAGAATCCCTGCCCCCTCAGTGCCTCCTTTCAGCAACAACAAGGAGTATAAGATGCAAGAGGAGAGGAACTTCATCATATGGGGCAAATAGCCTTGTCCCACATTTGCTTGTAATGCAGGAGTCAATAGTCCCTCCATACCCAGGGCAAAATGATGTAGAAATGTTGCTAACAGTAGGGATCCTGGTCAGATTGGCTCAGCCCAAAGTAGAGATGGTTTAAAAATTAGGACTATCAAGCGTTTAAAAAAAAAGCAATCATGCAATTAATCGCAATGTTAAAAATACAGCAAAAGTTATTTAAATATTTTTGGATGTTTTCTACATTTTCGAATGTATTGATGTCAATTACAACACAGAGTACGAAGTGTACACTGCTCACTTTATATTTTTATTACAAATATTTGCACTGTAAAAAATAAAAGAAATAGTATTTTTCAATACACTTCTTACAGGTAGTGCGATCTCTTTATCATGGAAGTTAAACTTACACACGTAAAATTATGTACAAATAAATATCATGCATGGAAGAATGGAACACAAGATCCAAGCTACTTGCATGAGTAAGACATGGGGGATATGGCCATTGATTCAAATTGCTCCTGTTTTAATTTTCAAGTTAATATTCAAGGGTTTCTTTTCATTAATTCTAACCCTAATTTATTTGCCATTGACATAACTTAGTGTCTTCAACACTAAACCAAACTACGGTGTTGGTGGACTTCTTTCTAGATTTCATCACTAGAGTATCTGCTCATGTGATGATTGCCTCGTTGACTGTCAGATCAGGGATTGAACTGGGAACCTCCAGAGCTGAATGAAGTTGCTACAAATTTGAGCTAAGGGTTAGCTTGGGGATATAAAATTCTTAGATTCCAAGGCCAGAAGAGCCCATTGTGATCATCTAGTCTGACTTCCAGTGTAGCTGGCCAGAGAACTGCCCCAGAATAATTCCTAAAGCAGATCTTTTAGAAAAAAACATCCAGTCTTGATTTAAAAATTGTCATGGAGAATCCACCATGACCCTTGGTAAGTTGTTCAAATGGTTAATTACTCTCTCTGTTAAAAATGTGCCTGATTTCCAGTCTGAATTTGTCTAGCTTTAACTTCCAGCCACTGAATTGTATTATAGCTTTCTCTTCTAGATTGAAGTTCCCCATGTAGATCCTTATAGACTGGAATCAAATCTCCCCTTCACTTTCTCTTTAAGCTAAATAGATTGAGCTCTTCGAGTCTATCATTATCAGGCATGTTTTCTAATCCTTTAACCAGTCTCATGGTTCATCTCCAATTTATCAGCATCCTTCTTGAATTGTGGACACCAGAACTGGACACAGTATTCCAGCAGCAGTCATCCCACTGCCAAAAACAGAGGGAAAAATATCCTCTATACTCCTACTCGAGAGGCCCCTGTTTATGCATCGCAGGATCACATTAGCTCTTTTGGCCCCAGCATCATATTGGTCTCTCATGTTCCGCTGAATATCCACCATGACCCCCAAATATTTTGCTGTGTCTCCTCTTCCCAGGTGGAATTCCCCCCCCCTCCTGCATTTTTGTTCCTAACCACTCATATCAAGGGATCATCCTAGACGGGGCGTGGGGTGTTATAACTCACATTCAACGATGGGTTATACATGCCTGATCTGGTTCATCTTCCTTTTCATTCTGGGTCCAAAAAGGGCACAAATAATTGAGTTAGTTGGACTGTTTAAAGGCAAGAGGCATCACTTTGCAATTCACATGTGAATTACAGAATGAGCAGATCCCGGTTACCTCTGAATTCAGTACTGCTCTTGGAAAACTGTGGGCCAAAATCAGAGACGAAGTTTCAAATGACATCAATTCCATTTAAGGGCATGTCTTCACTACCACTTTAATTCGACCTTAACGACATTAGGTCGAATTAAACTTGTACCTGTCTTCACATACATGCCCTTAAAGTCGATTTAAAGGGCCCTCAAAATCGAATTTGTAACTCCTGCCTGACGAGAGAAGTAAGGCTAAAATCGACTTCTCTATGTCTACTGTGAGTAAGTGAAGAGGCATCTGAAGTTAAGCCTCCGACCTCCGAGCAGCCCCGCGGACCCCCCCCCCCGCCCACCTGAACAGCCCCCCCGCCGGACACCCCCCCCCACATGGGGGGGGGAGCCGGCGCGGGGCTGCTTGAGCGAGTGGGTCAGCTGCCTGGTCAATTTCACCAGGCAGCTGACCTGTTCGGGTGGGGGGGGGGTCCGGCGGGGGGGCTGTTCAGGCTGGCGGGGGGGGGGTCCGTGGGGCTGCTCAGGTGGGCGGGCGGGGGGTCTGGCGCGGGGCTGCTTGAGCGAGCGGGTCAGCTGCCTGGTCAATTTCATCTGAAATTGACCAGGCAGCTGACCCTCTCGCTCAAGCAGCCCCGTGCCGGCTTCCCCCCCGCCCCTTGGGCGGGGGGGGGTGTTTGGCGGGGGGCTGTTCAGGCGGGCGGGGGAGGGGTCCACGGGGCTGCTTGGGCGGGGGGGCGGGTCCGGCACGCATTGCACTGTGGTCTACCTACCCAAAGTGCAATGCGGGCTATGTTGACCCCTGCTAAAAGTTCTAGGACAGACAGTGTCGACCTGCTGTCCTGGTGGGGACACACTGATTCGATTTTCTAAAATCGAGTTTAGAAAATCGAATTAAGGGAAATCGACCTAGTCCTGTAGTGAAGACATACCCTAAATCACACTGGGACGCCTCTGCCTTCCAGTTCTCTTGCATTCAGTTGCAGTGTTAGGGACTCTAGATGGATGTAATTTACATGCTGAAAAGCCATAAAAAACACAAGGCTGTGTAAGCCAAAGTACCCTACTTTAACTAAACTCATTCTTGCATCTTCCTATTAGTTGCCTGTCTTGCTACGCTCCTCTCTTCTAGTCTTGCACCGTGGCTGAAACTCATCCAGGTGTGGATTGCCAGAACAAGGCCTATCTACCACTTGAGTCCATGCTACAGTCTTATTTTGAACACTGACGTAATGCTCGGGACTTCTGCTGACCCTCTTCACAGGGATGAATTTGACCTCATGAGATCGACAACAAATTAGATTCCTTAGGCCTACTGAGCATGAGTCTCATGAGTCTTACTCAGAGCTGCTGAGTAATGGGAATGTTACACATTGCTAAATGGAGGGGAGTCCAGTGGTGTCTAAGGGACTCTTTCTTCTCTCCTTTACACCTGTGTTTCACTGGGGTCATTCATGTCAATGGACTGCTTGTCTGTAGCAGTGTGAGAGAAGAATCTGACTGGAAGGGGGTGGAAGAAGACATTCTTCATACCAGCTCTTGTTTTGAGTCAGTCACGGGAGCCTCAAAATGCCAATCATTCAGACCATTTTCTTGCCATCTAAGGCCCAAATTCCATCTCTGGAAGTGGATAAAGAACCATCTTGCAGGGCATTCCTAGCTGCCTCAGGAGGAGAGCAAAGAGCCATTCAATTTTCTAAGTCAGTCGGGCATCACTAGCTAATACCAAAGAAGGAAGAAGAAGAAAAAAAAAAGATTTGTGTGAAGTGTTTTAAAATCTATAAGTTGCATTCCATGTTCATTTGTCACCTTTAGGAAAAGCAAATAAAGTTTCTGCCTTTTCAGGGAGGGGGTGATAAATGGGCGGCTGGCGTTGGGTTGCTGGAGCTTGTGTCGACTCTATTGACTTTCTGCGAAGGAAACCATTCATCTGAAGCATCAGCAAGTGCTGCCTGTGCTCACTGTGTCTAGGATGAGTAAACGGGTTCTGATGGCTTCCGGGCGCTGATCTGAACCACAAGTAATTACCTTCGCTGGGCGAAGCGGAGTCCTCCCATATCCTGGCTCTTCGTTCCACCTGGTCATAGATAGGAAAAAGCACCAGGGCTGGGACCCATTTAACAAAGGTCTCCCTCTGGAAATGTGAATATTTTTGGATATGGCTTTCACTTTTCAAAATCATTTTTAGTAGCTCGCCTGGGTGGGATAGTTGATTATGTAAACGGAAATTTTCATATGGGCCTGCTTGGCCCTGACTGGATGCTTCCTTCAGCCCTTCTCTGATTGGCTGCCTCCTTCGCAGCCTCCCCAGGGCTCTATTAACCCCTTAGAGCCCAGTGTGGGGCAGGCACCCCATTACAGAGATCTTGTACAGCGGGTGACTGTGTAGAAACCAAGGATAGAACAATATAAATTAAGGAAAGATGGTCCAGTGGTTAGGGCACTAGCCTTGGGAAACCTATGTTCCAACTCTCTGCTCCACCACAGATTTCCCTGTGTGACCTCAACTAAATGATTTAGCTTCTCCGTGCCTCAGTTTCCCACCTGTAGAATGGGGTAATAACAATACCCTGCCTCATGGAAATGTTGTGAAGATAAATGCATTAAAGATGGTGAGGTTAGTGGATACTATGGAAATGGGGATCATATAAGTATCTAAGATAGAAGAATGTGAGACAGGAACTGATCTTGACTAACAACGTGTAGGTCAAAGTCCAGTGGGCTTCAACAGCAGCCCTGGGAACTACAAGTCATGGACGACAAACTGTGGCATGTTGGGAGAGCTTCCTGGTTCCTGCCATGACCCTCTGCCCCCCACCAGCAGGAGGTCTCGACACGGACGGAACTGGGAGCGCGTCGCTGGCAAGCAGAGAGGAGGCAGCTGAACTGTAATCTCGGGCTATGTTCCTTACAGAATGCAACCCTGATTCTGGTGGTTTGTCTGAATGGGTCTGGTCTGAGGTGAACACACACTGACACACAACACAGAGCACACAAAGGAGCCGCAGGTCCAGTTTCCCAAAGTGGTGTAAATAGTTGCAGGGCAGGCTTCCCCCATCTGGAACAACCTCATACTGGGGCCAGTGAAGGGGGCGGGGAGGAATGTTCCGGAGAGTCACCATCCAAAGCCCATTGAAGTTGATGGAAAGGCTCATTAACTTCAATGGGCTTTGGATCAAGCCACTGATTTGCATTCATTTCTGCTCTAGTTGCTGTAATACAATTAGTGTTCTGCTGTGTGAGCTTTTCAAATGCCAGCATCAACAATGTTTCTTTTTCCCTGCATAATCACAGAAGAATAGAGAATTCATCTTGCCTGTTGATACACTTAACCGTAGTTTCCCTGTCACAGAAATAACACTGAGAGACTGAAGGAGAGACTAGCACAGGGGTCTCAAACATGCACCCCAAGTTATTACCTGTGTATGTATATTACATATGTATACACAT
The DNA here is from genome assembly GCA_032164245.1 of Sternotherus odoratus. Classification (NCBI taxonomy): domain Eukaryota; kingdom Metazoa; phylum Chordata; order Testudines; family Kinosternidae; genus Sternotherus; species Sternotherus odoratus. The sequence continues at coordinate 101,368,020 of JAVMKO010000005.1, forward strand.
GGATATACATAGCTGGATTAATATATCTGCTGTCTCTATCTAGATCTTTATGGTGTCTCCTCATTTATTGTTAGTGATCTTTGTGTTAAATGATGTATCGCGGACCCTCCTCTTCCCCACCCCCACCCCTTCTTTGTGACTCTGCCTGTCTTTTATTACTGAATGGTAGGTGGGGGAAGAGAGAGAGCTTCTGTAATGCCTGAACACAGGTTAAAATTCCCACTGTGAAATCCTAGACGCTGTTCCTTTCAGTTTGGCTTTGTTTAGGAGCTGATTCCTGCCTGTCATTTCCAGAGACAGTAAACTGTGCATTTAAAAATGACACTAATGATACAGATCTTTAATCCTGTTGCAGGCAAAAGGTCTTTCAAAGCTTTGTGTATTTGCCATTTGCGGTGCCTCCTACTCTATTCCTTTGTGAGGTTGTTTTTTTCTCTTTGTAGTTCTCAAACCTGTTTCCTTTCTGCAGAGTCAGGGGCTTCACTCTCACATGTCTCTCTGATTCATCAGCAATACAGGCCAATTAATAAGTTAATTGGTGGCGAGTGACCACTAGTAGAACTACAAGTGTTATGGGGGAGAGGGATAGCTCTGTGGTTTGAGCATTGGCCTGCTAAACCCAGAGTTGTGACTTCAATCTTTGAGGGGGCCATTCAGGGATCTGGGGCAAAAAATCTGTCAGGGGACAGTACTTGGTCCTGCTAGTGTAGGCAGGGGACTGGACTCGATGACCGTTCAAGGTCTTTCTGCCTCTATGAGATCCATATATTTTATTTTAAGCCATACATATACTGTATTTCCAGAGCTAACACCCTTGGACTAAGGTAAAGGAAGCAACTTCACTGAGCAGACCTTCTGATCCCTCATTGAAGCCATAATTCACAGTATCTTGGAAATTAGAGATGGAAAGAACCTAGTGGGTTACCAAACATCTCCCTACTAACACAAGATTGCTCCCTGCAGACATCCAGGTTATAAAATCTCAAGCAATGAAACTTTCTGCCGCCTTCTATCTTCAGACTGTTCTGCAAAGTAACAGATTTCACCACTGGGAATTATTTTCAATTTCCTTTTCTTTTTTTGCAGTCTGCATTTTCCTTTGCTGATGCAACATGCTTGTGCACGCTGGATTGTCTGCCTCCTCTGATGACAATAGCTCGAAAAGGATAACAACCAACTATTGCTGTTAACCTTAGCAAAGCTTGTGCTTTGGTGTTGGCTGTCCCGGGTTCAGCTCTTGTTGATGATCACAAAGGGGTGGTTGGGCTTAGCTTTTAACCTATTGTAACTATTTATCCTCATTCAAAGTGATGCCACTGTCTATTTGATTGCTACATACTTCAGATACACATACACAATTATCATATATTGCTTTACGTTCAGGAAGATTGGTCACTATTGGTTTGTTCTAACATGTTTGCTACACTTGAGTTGCATAGTCTGGTTTTCATACTGTCACCAAAAAGGCATCTGTTTTCACCATGTTTACCTACAAGTCTTGGCTGTTTCCTCATCCTTCCATTTGACTCCTTTCTAACTAATTGTAACTATTCCATCCATACAGATTATGTTGCTGACTGACCCAGAGATTGAGAGCAGTTTACTAATCAGCTCGGACGAAGGGGCCACCTATCAAAAGTACCGGCTGAATTTCTACATCCAGAGTCTGCTGTTCCACCCCAAACAGGAGGACTGGATTCTGGCATACAGTCAAGATCAGAAGGTAAGAAAAGATTTTGTGACCTCATTTACCAATGGTGTGGCATTTTCCCTTGCAAGGGTCTAGACAAACATTTAGTGCTTGCTTTTTTTTAGAGGGCCTCTGTTTTTGCACACACCGTAACTATGATTTCATTTACACACCTGCAAGTCTGTGACTATAAATTGGGTATTTTACTGGCGGATGTCAAATTTGGTAACATTTGCACCCTCAATGATCCTTAATTGTGGGGAGTTGTTTGAGGGGAACAAGGTTGTGCCCCCAGCGTTGAGAGTGGGTTTAGGGGTTGGCTCCAGATTAGGCACTTAATTGTGTTCTCTTCTTTTTAACTAATGTTGTTGCCGGGACAGTAGCCTTAATAATGTGTGTAGCTGTTCAGTATATGTACTCGGATAATGGTACACAATCTGGATGTATTTCTTGGCACTCAAAACAATGGTGGCACCCTGCTTGCTTCAGAATAACATACAATTCTTCTTGCGCCTGCCTTCTTGGCACATTATAATCCAGATGTTGATTGTACAAGAACGAAAATAAGTGAACTGAATTCCTTGTGGAGTCTGCTTCTGTTGGTGCAGCTCATGTCATGGCTACAGAAAAAATGCCCCAACATTTCAAAAGCATCTAATGATTTTGGGTATCTCAACTGGAGACCCCTTAAAGAGGCCTGATTCTCCCAGCAATTTCTGAAAAACCAAGGCACCAATAATCAATATTTAAAATTGGACATCTTGACAGAAAGGTGCCAATTCAGATTGGTGTGCCAATTCAGATTGGTGTGCCAATCTAAATCCCAAATTAATGGAAAGCTTTACAGTCCCGTAAGGGGGCTCACTCACCACAGGAGCACCTCCTTGTGGCCAAGTGTGGCATAGCATCTGGCTTTCACTCTGGCAACCCCTGCTGTCAGTCGCTCCTTTGCTGGGATGGTCTCTGCTCTGTTAACTTGGCCCTCCACTCAGGTCACGATATTAATGTCTGCCCCTTTTGGGGAAACAAAGTTCAACAAACAAAAGTCCAACAGTTAATTCCAAGACCCTGTGTCAGGTCTCTGACCTCGACTCTGGGCTCATGCCACTTTGTCAGTGACTGGTAGGGGAGCAGAATCCTGAGATAAAGGAGCGCTGGGGTCCGGGAGGGACAGGGGGCTGAGGCAGGTAAGCTATTAGGCAGCAGAGGGCTCTCCAAGGCTGGAAAAGAGCTAATTCCCAGGACAACCAGCGTGAGGTGCCGCACTAGTGAGTCATTACTTTGCTACAATACTGTATATGTAAAACAGGAAGATCCAAAATTCTGCCCATATTTATGGCCATGAAACCCCACTGAAATCATTACACGAGTGCCAATGAGGACAGGATTTCACCTCTAGCGTATTAAGCATTTTGGACCCTTTGAGATGAAAGGAATTGCATCATTATAATCCTATATAATAAAAGTCCAGAGGATGTTTGTCCAAAGCCATCATGCGCAGTAGAGACGGCCCGGACAAACAGCCTGCTGGGAGTTGTAGTTCGGCGGCACAAAATGGCCGTCACGCGTGCGCTGCCGCGAGCCGTAGAAACGGCCCAGACAAAGAGCCTGCTGGGAGTTGTAGTTCGGCAGCACAAAATGGCTGCCGCAAGTGCGCCGCCCCGAGCCGTAGAGACGGCCTGGACAAACAGCATTAAGCACTTTGGCCCATGTACACGGGCTGTTACATTAGTACACTAATAATTGATGAAGATCAATGATGCTTCTAGTAGTAAATTTCCCATTTTGAAATAGGGGATGGGTGGAATATAAATTTCTGTTGGTGCTTTAGCCAGCCTGACAAGGAGAGTGAAGATCCTGAGTTAGACAATGTATAACTAAGTTTCACTGGAATTACGGTGCATACCCCCATAAGGGGACACAGCCAGACAGCTGAAGGCATAATTTTCTAGTTCCAACAGGCAAATTATCTCTACTCAGTTATTCCATGAGTAATTGCTATTGCTTTATTTTACAGGGCCACAAAACTGTCTGCAAATATGAACTCAGGCCTTTTGAAGGGCCCTGGGGGGTTAGATGCGATGATGGGGTTGGTCAGGATGGTGGAGTTTATCTGGTTTTTATGGGAAGGTGCTTGAAGGAGCTTCATCTAAACAATATTTCAGAGGGTAGTTAGCAATTTACTGATGTGACTCCACCAAGCATTCAAGTGGGATCAGAGCGGTGCTCAGAGTCAGGGGTGACTGAAGAATCACTCGCCGGTATAAACCAATATATGTCAGCGAAGCAAGGGTGTGCACAGAGAGCAGTCCGGTTGTTACGGTATTAAGCAAAACAGTGAATTGTGGTCTCTTTGGGTCTAATTCACCGCTTGAGGGGGTGAGGGGGGAAGGGTACAGAATAAAGCCGAGACGTCACTTAAGTTCCTATGACCTCCTAATAGAATATCAGTGGCTTACATGTCTGGTGCTAATGCTCAGCACAGGGGATGTCCATTGTGAGGGAAAGAGGGTATCATCTGTGTTCTCCTATCATTTTTAAACCAAGTGTTACTGGCTTCTCTGGGGCCTGATTCTCTTCTCACACCAGTGTAAATCAGGCGCAACTTCACTGACATCAACTCCAGCAGGATAAGAACCAGACTGCGAGAGAAAGGAAAGAATGGAATTGCCTTGGTGTACAACTGGAGTAAGAGGAGAATCAAGCCCTGTGTTTTAATAGGTTTGAGATTAGTAGATTTTAAAGAGCATGATCAGGCTCACTGATGGGTTTAATTTGCAGTCAGAAGGGTCGTCCCTTCTGATTTTATATGTAACACAAGCCATATAATTTCACCCAGTTAATCCTCTATTTAGCCCAGTAGCTTGTGTTTGACTAAGGCGTATTGTTCTGAAAGGCATACCATTTTAAGTGAGATGTACTGGATTTTTACAGATGACTTATGTTACGGACTCGAACTCTGACTGGCACGGTTTGTTGTCTGATTGAAAAGAGACAGGCAACACCAGCAAGGTCTAATTACAAGCTCTTTATTGAAGAATGTACACTGCAATAGAGAGCTTCTTGTTTTTTTAAGAACTAGCCCCCCTTTCTAACACATGATAGGTTTTTATAAAGAGTTCTGTCACGTCACAGGTTAGTTTGAACAAGCCAAGCTCTCCCCCCCCCCCTTTGTTAGTTCTATACATACTTAACTAATACTTCATTACAACTTAAACAATACTTAATTTATGACTGTCTAACATATTTAAGTGGGTATCTTATCAGCTAGGTCAAAGAGTACCAGACATAGAAGAGAGAAATGAATAAACAGTGTTAGAAAAGAGAGTTAAAACATTCTGGCGTCAGATGGCTAATACAAGAATGTTGATATTACATTATTTCCAAGGTCTTCAAATAATCACTCCGTATACTATTCTATTCAAGGGCTGACTGCCCAGAGTCTTTAGAACATTTAATTTAACTACAATCTAAGTGACATAACTCATCTAAGTACCCCATATATTTTGGGCCTAGCACTTAGATGTGGGCTTGATTGGGCTCATTGTCCCATTCAGAAACAAGGGAGATTGTTTGCTCTCAATTATGCTGCTTTCACACTGATCTAATCCCATTAACATCAGGGAGTTACTCCTGTTTTACACCAGAATAAGTGAAGGTGGAATCAAGCCTGGGGCTGGCCTTGCCATGAGGCGAACTGAGGCGGCTGTCTAAGGTGCCAGACTGGGGGAGGGTGCCACTAGGACCCAGAGTGTGGAAAATTATGCCTTCTGCTGGTGTATCTGTATTCTCTCTGCTCTAGATGCACAGAGATGGGGGAGTGCTGGGCTGGAGGAAGGCGGGCACAAGAGACATAACAGGCAGGCAGGAGAAAAGGGGAGAGGGAATAACAGAAAGCAGCAGGAGCTGCAGGGAGAGAGAGGAGGAGGAGCCTCTTATGTACCTCTCTAGCACCCCCCAGGAGCCTGGACTGATTAACACCAGCTTCCCAGGGAGCTTCCTGTTTCCTGCTGCTTCCCTAAACCCACTTGGAAAAAAAAATCAGTCAATTGAAGTAGTAGGAGCCAGTTAGACCTTTAAAACACTGATATCTTCCCTCACTCAGGCCCTCCCACCAGCCTGCTTATTTGTCCCCTTCAACTGAGTGTTGAGAGCCACTATAGCAGGCACAGAACAGCAGTAGTGAGTGAAAGAAGAAAACGCCCCTCTGGGGCAGCATTCAGAAAAAAGATTAAGGTACATAGTTAGATAGAATAAAGTTTCATTGGGTTTTGAGGACCCACCAGACAAAAATAACATATAGTTTGTGTGCTAATGTTTAACGAAGTCCCTAACACAATCAAGAAAACAAATTAATCACTAGGCCTGCATATTTCTGATGACCTCTGTGGCAAAACATGAAAGCTAAAAGTGTATTTGCAAAGATGAAAGTGTTCTGCTGTAGTACCAGACTATGTGGAATGTTTCAGAAGACCTTGGAAATTCTTGGAGGACCACAAGAATTTATTCCTTATAAATGAAGGTTTTTTTTAAAAAAATATGTGAACTCAGACCCATATGTTTTTAAAGACTGTGTGTATTTATGAGTGGGGTGTATGTGCATATGTGCAAAACACCTGCAGCTGGGTTGTGTGTGCAAAAAACATGCAGGGGTGGATATCCTTAAATTATATCCATGTAGCAGGCATTTGGTTTACATAGCTTTAGGGTAACAGCAAGTGTGAAAAATCGCAACATGGGGTGGAGGGTAATAGGAGCCTATATAAGAAAAAGATTTTTTTAGTCAAAAATTGGACTGTCCCTATAAAATCAGGACATCCGGTCACCCTACATAGCTTTGGATACAATCCTTTTCAAATGTGGGTTGAAATCTATGGGGAAAATTTAGCAGCAATCGGATGGCCAATCCTTATGCTGTTCTGAGGATGAACAGGGGAAAGCTATGAAGATCCTTTATCTTGCGGTTGCTTTGTTTTATTTTTCTTTCTTGCCCATACTGTCACCTGCTCAGCATTAATTCAGCAAGGGGGTAAAGCTGTCAGATTGTATTTTTCTTTTAATTTGGCCATAAACTGGTGTACAAACTGTGATAAAACAGGCCGTCCAATTGCATCCAGCAGCCTCTTGCACACCTCACTAAGCATAATGTGCTGGGAAACAACTTAAAATAAAGGAAATAAACAGTGGATGGAAATTAAAGAACAACCAATAAAATAAGAAGAAAACAAACAGCTGATCTAGTAACAGGCAGATGGCACAGTCAGTCCAAACAGGAAGATAGAATCATAGCAATGTAGGGCTGGAAGGGGCCTCAGGAAGTCATCTAGGTCAGTGTTTTCCAACAACCAGTCCATGGACTGGGCACCAGTCCCTAAAATCTCCCTGAGGCCGTTTAAGAAGGCAGTAAGCCAGTTCCTAATATCAAAAAGCTTGAAAAGCACTGTTCTAGTTCATCTGCTGAGGCAGGATTAAATATAGCTAGACCATCCCTGACCAGTGTTGGTCTAACCTGTTTTTAAACATCTTCAGGGATTATACAACCTCCCTATATAATTTGTTCCATTGCTTAATGATCCTTAATGCTCGAATGGTTTTCCTAATATCTAATCTAATTTTCCCTTGCTGCAAATTAAGCCTATTGCTACTTGTCCTACCCTCTGTGGACACACACAATTGATCATCTTTTTTAAAAACAACCATTTACATATTTGATGCCTGTTAGCCTTTCCCCCACCTACCAACCTTTTCTTCTGTAGACTAAACACATCCACTTCTGCCAACCTCTCCCCATAGGTGCTCTGCTTGTTAGGAGTGTGGTCAGGGTGGTGGAAGGTAGGACTCTTGAATAATATTTGTCACTGATTTTGCCACTGACGTGCATGGCTTTAGGCAAATTTATATGCCCCAGTTTGCTCAAGTGTACAATCCATACAAACAATAATGCTTTCCCCCTTTAAAGCTGCTTGCATGAGCATAAGGAGTTTGTTCACTGCTCTGAGATCCTTGGATGCATATGTGCAACCAGTGAGGGAATACCCCCCTCCCAAAGTTTTACTGCCCTATGGAGATTTTCACACATTTCCTTGAAAACATGCTAATTTGTCATCTGAGAAGCAGTGTACTTCCATGGATGGGATGGGATCTGGATTTTTAATCCCAGCTCTGTCACTGACCACCAGTGTGTGACCTTCAGCAAGTCACTTCAGCTATCTGTGCCTCTGTTTCCCTCCACTCTTTTCTATCTTGTCTATTTATATTATATGCTCTTCAGAGCATCTACTATTTCTCACTACATACAGTGTCACAACGGAACGCTGAAACCAGCTGGAGGCTCCCGCATTACCATTATGCAAATGATGATAATTATGATTTTATTAAATGAAAAGCTGTGCGTGTGTGAAACTAGTGAACTTTTGCCCTGAACTGTGTGATAATCAGCCACTTTCTTTTCCTGAAAATGGTCATTTATATGAGGAAAAATACAAAAATGGAAAAACAGATTTTCTCTTCCGTCTCCAAATACTTGATTTTTCATAAAATACCCCAAAACAAAACAAAAACACCCTGTCAGGAATACAGGGTTTTTTTTTGTTCGTTGTTGTTTTTTGCAAGCAGTCCAATTTATTTTTTCATACAGCTCTTCTGGCTTCTATACAAGTAGCTATGAAATTCACAACACATTGGAATGGCTTACCAAGAGGAGTGTTAAGTTCATCATCACTTGGAACCTTTGAATCGAGATTGGATGTCTTTCCTAAAGATACGATCTATTTCAGCCACAGGTTGCTGGTCTCAGTAGTGTTCCTTTACATATGAGGGAAGAATAATCCCCCCCCCCCCCGCAGAAACATTCTACCAAGTGGGTTATGCAGATAAACTTTAAAGGTGTGCTGGTAAAAATGTGGTAACCATAAGTGATTTGCTTTTGGGATTCATGCACGAGTCAAATCTTTCTAATAGACTTCCACTCAAACTGGGCTGGAGTTAGAACACCAGCCAATGTGCCTCTTAGGAGAATGTGTGAAGAATAATAACAGAGTACCAGAAAGAAGGAAGGAAGAAGGATGGAAAAAGAAGAGTAAAATACATACTAGGCAGTATTCCCAGCACTCCACCTCCAGCACTCATACACAAAGGGAATCTCTTCACGTTTAGACCTGCACAATTATGAGACTCTCCCAGGACAAGGGAGATACTGGCAAAGAATCAGAAAGAGATTGAAATGGAAAGGAAAGTCAGTAACTGATATGCAAATCTCAGCGGCTTTTGGAATGACTGCAGGATAGGTATCTGAAGGCGCGATCACTTCCACTTGTTCCCATTGGCGTTAAATAAACAAACACCCAGTTATTTGCTAAATATATTGCTGCCATATGTTCACTGTAACCGGTGCACTGATGCAATTCAAAATGCTTGATATTTTGCAAGACTGTATTTAAATTCTCCTCTCATGGCTATTTAAATTGTTTAAGTGTCCACGTCTGGCACTGGCAATTAGATTGTAAATAACAGGGGTGGTACTAAATGTCAGCCCAGAAGCCAGTGCACTTATAGTGGGTCCTCGGTCCTTGGTGTGCAAGCAGGGAAGTGCCAAATTCTGCTTCATTTCCACCGTTTGCACCAGATGTACCTATGTACTATATTAGTGCAGGGAGGAAACTTCACACAGGCACCAGCAATGCACCTGCTAAGTGATGCCCTGCTGAACTATTGTGGACCAAGAATTATCTTGTTAACCTGAAACGATGCTTCTCTGCTCCAGAATCCTGCACCTCCTGCTGGGAGAAACTTCTCCGAGAAAGCCGCTTGCGTCCCAGGTGACCTATCAGGACACTGAGCTGACTGTATACCTCTCCTCCCTTGGAGTGGAGTCTTGGCTTTGCCCCAAGCCCCAATCAACGGGCAGTGCAGCACTGCACTGCCCCTGGAGCAGATTGGGAATCTCTGAACCATACTCTGCTTTCCAGTCTACCTCCCCATCTACAGCTGCTCTGGAGGAGGAACACCCTTTTCCAGGCCTATACCAGGTGTAGCTAACTTGCTTTGACATGCTAGTGTGGTTACACGAACTAGTGTGCTGGCAGGAGGTGTGGCTCCAAAATTCCACCCACTCCTGCCCCTCTCTCTTTGCCCATCACCCCCCAGCCAGGGTATGGGCCACCAACTGGTGTTGGTGTTTCAGTAGCAATTGGTTCCCTTACGGGGTGGAGTTGCTAGCCCCACACCCATGTTAAGCCTACTGCACCTGGTATTCCCAGGAGGTCTCCCATCCAAGTACTAGCCAGGCCTGACCCTGTTTAGCTTCCAAGATCAGATGGGATCGGGCATGTTCAGGGTGGTTTAGCCATACCCTCTTCTCTCTATCAGGGCATATATCCTCCCTGAATAGCCTGGTTTCCCCAGCATGCTTCAACCTGTAGTCCATGTTGCTAGCACCAGGTTATAAAGGAATGTTTTCCATCTCCACCCTCACTGTACAAGCTAAGCCACAAGGTGGCCCTCAATTTGACCCATTCACACAACTGGAAATCCACAGCAGCCTGTTTTACTGGAGGCATAGGAAGATAAAGAAATCCAGATTGCGGGGAAAAGAACCTTCTTTTCTCATGGTTGCTCTTCAGCAGCTCTGAATAACAGGAGAGCACCATAGAAGAGAGGAACGGATCAAGAGAAAGACAAATGTGAAATCTGTCCTGCTATCCTGTGCCTTCCTGGAGATCTTGGAGCACTCCCAGGTAGACTCCTTCACGCATGAGCAATAGTGGAATAGTACCCAGATGGATGCTAAGAATGACGACTAAAACATTAATGGAAGGCGCTGAATTCCTTCAAATGCACCTGTGGTGGTGTTAATGTGCAATATACCAGTAATAAACTTATTCAGTATAAATGAATGGGTTAGTAGCAGGAACGGGCTGATTTTATTTGAATTATACCATTCCAGCCTGAGGCAGCCGCTTCTGTGTTCAGTTTGACTTTATGTTTATATCTTAAGCTTCACAATGCTTCAGAGATTGTTACATGTGTCTGTGTGGCGCCTTGTGCAACATTGGGCCACATATGGAGAGGAAAGTAACTGTAAAAGCTCTTTATAGACTCACATAGAGAGACACAAAGAGAAATCTGTGGTAAAAATGCAATGACCGTTTTCTGACTAGATTCTCTATTGGGGAGGAGGGCTGGGGGGGAGGGGGGAGAAGGCACTTGGAATGTGAATAGCTGCTTTTTGGGGGAAATTCAGGATGGCATTATGAATGTCTGGAATATTGTGGTCAGGGCTATATCTGAGAGGAATGTGTGAAGACTTCCTGGAAGCTGTAGGTGAGAGAAGTTGCTTTGTGTGACTGCAATTATTTGATTCGCCAAGGCGAGTGATAAATCAAGTTCAACTGAGGCTGTGCATTGGTATAACTCTTTTTTAGGAGAAATGTCCTCAGCAGAGCTCCTCCAAATATTCATCTCTACCAGTTAATATCATGTCACTTCCTGGATTCAGTTGGATTCCAGTTCTTACTCAAAACTCCCACATTCACAGGATGGAATCAGTGTACAGAGCTGTATGTCCTCATTAGCATACAAAGTCTGCCAGACTTGATCAGACCCATGGTTCATTTAATCCAGTATCCTGCCTTTGACAGTGGTCAACACCAGATGCTTCAGCAGAAGGTGTCAGGACCCTGCTCCCACCCCACAGTGGGTAAGTTTGTGGCCTGTGGGAAAGTTCTCCCACCTCCCCCCCATGCAATCCTCAGGCTAATCCTTAATACTCAGAGATTGATTGATTTAAATATTGATGCACAAGGCCTTCCAGCCCATGACATCTCATTGTAATCCCTAAGGACTGGCTGTGGATATTAAAAAGGAACAGTGATGGGTTTCCACATCACACTGGTTTTTGGAAAAGCAGCCTCGCAAGACAAATGGAGTGATAGTCCAATTTTAGGAGGCTTGCCTAGGACTGTGATCTCTCAAGATGATATCCCAGGACCAGAGCTGTGCAAAAAGCCACTTTTGGGGTTTGGTGACAGTTTTTGGGAGGAGAAAAAGGTTATTTGCGGTTGAACAAAAATTGTGTTTCAATTTCAAGCTGTTTTTCGTTAAGGTTGTTTTTTAAAAAAAAAAAAACCAACAACATAAAATTGAAGGAAATTTCAAATAGAAACGTTTTGTCATTTTACTTTGTTCCGAGCCAAAACAATTCAGTAAATTAGACAGGAAGTTGCAAAATATTTCCCAAATGTGCATTTTCCACTGGGGAAAAAAAAGATGAACGCATTTTGCCCAGTTCAGGCAGGACTTCCAAATGCTTTGGATTTGGCAAGGTTACCTTCCTTGCTTCTGAGGTCAGATACAAAGACTGTAGCTATCCCTGTATCTTGCTGGATGATGATTAGACTACCAGGAGCTGAGTAGCCTGTTTGGGAAAAATCGATGAATACCAAGTTGGCAGATTCACCAGCCAGCTTTCAGGATCACAGAGATCGTCAGACACTTTGTATGAATCAGATTGTGATGCTGGCAAACCAGGCACCGGCTCTTGCCAGGAATGCAGGCATTAGCTAAGAACTGACAAGCTCATCGCTGGAGACCAGACCAGTTCACCTGTAGGTTAGTGTTGCTCAAAATAGGGATTAGTCTTATAAACAATGTAGTTAGTGTTTAGACTCTATGAAATGCTTGTAAATTGCTACCTGTTTTGATCTCCCTTGCAATGTCTATATTCCATGCTATAAGAAAATATGCAAGTTTTTCTTTGAAAATATTTGCTCTAAACTTGTGAACCCAGATGGGGAGAATGGTGTCCCCCTGCTGGTTAAGAAGAAGGTTCAAATCAGATGGGCCATCAAGGAACATTACAATACAAAGGATGGGTGAATGGTCCCATCCCACCTTTGACCTGCTATGTTCAAGGAAGCTCATCCTATGTATTTGGAAGCTGAATGAAGAAACTAAAGCAAAGTCACAGGAACATTTTCCATCTCTTTTGATGTTTGAATTCTCACAGGGCTAAGGACACCAAACTGAAGCCACAGATCCCCAAGGATTGCCTCTAGGGTCCTCCTTAAAGACACTTTGAATTGACAGATCACTACAACTGTGCCAATCTTAAAGGGATTTAGATTGCAACTCATTTGTGCATATGTCTGTTTGCTTTAACCTGTAAACAACTCTTATTTCTCTTTCCTAGTCAATAAACCTATAGATCAGGGGTTCTCAAACTGTGGGTCGCGACCCCTCGGGGGGTCACTGGCCGCCTCCCGAGGGGTCATGAGCTGCTTGTGCCACCGAAATGCCGCCGCCGTGATCACTTCCGCATCCAGCGGCTATTTTCGGCGGACATGCCGAGCGCTCCCGAAAGCGTTCGGCATGTCTGCCGAAAATAGCCACTGAATGCGTAGTTAATTTATTCAGTGGGTCATTTGGGGGGGGGGGTTGGAGAAAAGGAGGTTTTGGGGGGAGAGACCTGGCTGGGTGGGTCAGTTGGGGGGGGGTGGGTTGGAGGAAAGGAGGTTTTGGGGGGAGAGATCTGGCTGGGTGGGTCAGTTGGGGGTTGGAGGAAAGGAGGTTTTGGGGGGAGAGACCTGGCTGGGTGGGTCAGTTGTGGGGTTGATGTGTAGTGTTCATGTGTAGTGTTCATGTGTAGTGTTCATGTGTTCATGTGTAGTGTTCATGTGTAGTGAACAGGTGTTCATGTGTAGTGTATCAATGTGTTATTAAATAATAACTGAATAAAATAATATTAAATAAATAATTAAAAACAACATCCATGTTTTGATTCTTTTTTATTTGGACCTCGAGTGTGTTGTCGGCCCCCGAACTGCTATTTGATAGCTAATGCGGCCCTCGGGCTGAAAAGTTTGGAGACCCCTGGGTGATCAGGTAAACTGGAGAGTCTAACAGGACTGTCTATGATTCCCTGGTAATGGAGTGATTCAGGACTTCACCTTTGTTGCTGGCTTGGCAAAATCTAATTATAGAACATACAGCAGACTCTCAATTATCCATGATGCTAGGGAAAAACTTAATCCTGGTTTATAAAATCCCGGATAATCACCATCCATAGGACATATGGGTGGGAGGGAGGGTTGGTTCACCAGCCACCCTGCGCAGGGGGGAGGAGCTGTTGGTTCACTGACTATTCTGTGCCCTGGTTGGGGGGGGAGGGGGGGTTGTGTGCTTGAGGCGACGACAAGCCAGAGCCAACTCTGCGAGTTACGCATATTTTTTCAGACATCCTGGTTAACCCAATCCTGGATAATCGAGAGTCTACTGTACCATTAGTTTGAGGTATCTACCCTCTTTTTGACCGTCTGCCCTGAGGTAAGCACTCGGTCGTGAGCCACTCCAGGCAGCGTGACACAGGTCATGGATGACAACTGGTTTCTTTAAGACATACCTTTGCGTTCATCAGCAAAATTGTAAGCTAGTTTCTTCGCCGTTGGTGCACTGCAGGATTCAACACCCAAAAGCTGTAATTTATCCGAGACATTAATCTGTGCCTTTTGTTATGAGAGCCGAACTTTCTGAACCGCCGGGTAAGTTCACTGTTCTTACGGGAGACAGGCAGCTCATAGCTCAATTTTATTAATGTATCTACCCTCAATTCCCTAAGGTGAAATTCTTCATGAAACTGCTCACAGCTCATCCCATTTAACCTGAGGATGGAAGATAATACTGGGAGATTTCAACACTGTAATTCAGTCAAATCTGGCTGGGAAGTCAGTGACCTATCGGGCATAATCTCTTACTGCAGGTGATTACAGCTACAGGCATTAAACTTGTCTGATGCTCAGAGAACACTGAACCCTTCAATCTCGTCTAAGTGATATTTATTGCTGAGATTTTAAAATGTACAGACCAATAAACGAAAACCCAAACCCAAATGAGATTACAGATAAATTAAATATAGGCCCAGCTCTTCAGCAGGTGTCATTTGGTTTAGCTCCAATGAAATCAATGAAGATAAGTCAATTTACACCACTTGAGAATCTTTCTCATTGAGTCCATGTGGAAGAGGTATTTATGGTCTTCATATAATATATTAAATCACAATTAAATTTCAAGGAACATTTCAACCATCTCTAATTGTAGATGGTGGCAAGGTGTGGGCTCATGAGGTATAAATTGGCTTAGATCTTCAATAAGTAAAATCGATTTATTTATGTCAACAGTTGATAGGATTTAGATTCAGTGCCTAGCTCCCTTTTAAAAACAAGATTTAGGCCTTGGCAACACTAGACAGTTTTGTCAACAAAAGTCAGCTTTCATCGACAAAACAATGGAGGTTTACACACAATAGTCCTGCTGCTTTAACTTTCCTGCCATGCCAACAGAATAAAGCCACATCAGTTGAGAAGCATGGAGCTTTTTGCGACAAAGTTTGAGCAACACAGTGTCAGTGTAGACACTGCACTTGCTTATGTCACCCTAAGTGGCCTCCAGGAGGTGTCCCACAGTGCTCATTATGACCGCTCTGATAAGCAGTTTCTACTCCACTGTCCTGCAGCCAGGTACATGGGCATGCACCCTTCACCCCTTAAAGCCCCAGAAATGTTTGAAATTCTACTTCCTGTTTTCTCAGCATGGACAGCTTACATTGCATCTTCCCAGCTGACCATGCCGGCTTTCTGCAGAAAATGTGCTCCTGCCTGAAGTATATGGAAGTTGCTGTATCTGTTGGGTCTGTGAAGAGAGGAGACTGTGCAGTTGCAGCTCTGATCCAACCATAGGACCTTTGCCAGCTATAAGCAGATTGCTCATGGCATGGATGAGAAGGGGCACAATGGGGACATGCAGCAGTGCTATGCTAAGACCAAAAGGCAATGGAGGCCAACTATCGCTCTAGTGTGGCACCAAAAACATGCCGCTTCTACAAAGAGCTGCATGACATCCCCAGAGGCAACCTCACCTCCCCGGCCAAAATCCCCACGGATACTTTGGGAGGGACTGCATTCAGCAGAGTCAGCCCTGAGCACAAGTGATGGACAAGAGGGGCTGGTTGAAGGAGGTTGTGGGACAAGCAAGAGGCTTTTCCATTGGCATGGTGAGACAGGACCTCTTTTTGACTCTAGAGTCCCAGCTGTCCAGCTATGGTGTGCCAGAAGCAAGAGAGGGGAGCTTTGGTAAGTACTCATTTTCCTTTGATAGTGCACGGTGACATGAAGTAGAAGTGTCCTTCATTTTGTTACATGGTGCATGTGGGAGAAGAGATCAAAATTAACAGCACTAGGTACTGTTTGCCTCTGCTTCACATTCGCCTGTGCAGCAACACAGTGGAAAAGTTTGCTAATGCATACCAAGATCTCCCGGGAATCCTCCATAGAGATCTCTATGAATCTTTCCTGCAGATATTCTGCCTTCCTTTGCTGAAGGCTCCTTGGCAGAGCTGTTTTGTTTCTTCCCCCATTGTAGGAAACTTTGCTGTGCCAATCGGCAATTACTTCTTCAGGAACCAAAGCAGCACACAGGCGAGCTGTATATGGATCTGGTCTGAAGCCACACTCATAGAGGAAATGCACCTTTGCATCTTCAGTTACACTCAGTAGTGTGATTTCAACTTTGATCACCCCTGCCTGTGGAAAACAGTGCCAGTGTTCAGAATAGCGTCCTTAGGTGCTTATAGTAATCTGCTTCTGAAATCACTCATCCCCTTTGTCCCATCTTGCGCCACTCTTCCCTCTCCCCTTGAGCGAACTCACCATGTTTAGTGCTCTAGATGTACTGTGTGCTTGCCAGAGGAAAGGGAGAAAGAGGTGTATGTAGCGTCTATGATTCAAGACTCTGACTGCGCACATAATACTGACTCTGTGTACTGCTTCTTTTGCTTCTGCAGATGTGCCCTTGAGGGCCGGCTCCTATATATCGGTCGAGTGCCTCGGTCAGATAAGGAAGCAAGCGAGGAGTAAGGAGGACATGTTTAGCGAAGTGCTGCAATCGTCAGATAGTGAGCACGGATAATAGAGAGAGACAATACATGAAAAACTAGAAATGGATAGCCAAGAGAGGAGACAGTGGAAGGGTAGATAATAGAAGATAAGGAATGGATGATAAAGCTCATGGAGGACCAAACAGAGATGCTGAGGTCCCTGATTGTGCTGCAGGTGGAACACATTTGTGCTCAACTTTCTCAGCAGTCCATACAGAACTGCCTTCCCCAATTTCCCCACACATTCCTGTCACATTCCTGGCCTATTGAAGTGTCCCTTACACACCACCCCTACGGACATTTTCCATAACGACAGCAGGACTTACAAACAGCTGTGAGATCCTCACCTCAAAGAGTGCTGCTCACTGTCATGCCCCTTGTAAGAAATGTTAATCTGTGTATTGCTCTTTAATAAATTTTAGTCTTACAAAGACAGTGATTCTTTATTTGTGGTCTACACTAGAGGGTTGCAACAGAAATTCATACACTGTAGCCATCGGCACATTTGAGGACTACAGTTAATGCTCAGGCAGGAATCATTACAGGGGTCATTTACTGTGGCAGGTAAACAATTCCTGGCTCAATTCATTATAGAAAAACACATTACTGGGGCTTATCGTCAAAATTTGAATATCCCCCCATTAAACCCCTCTAATAGCCCTGGTGTCTGGCTGCTCTGAATCAGCTGCCGGGTGATCCACCTCAGTGCTCTACCCCTGGGGAAACTCCCCCTCCCCCCTTGGCTTCACAGATGTTGTGCAGAGCACTGCAGGCTGCTGTGACCATGGGAATATTTTCCTCATTGAGGTCTAACCTGCCAAAAAGGCAGCGCCAGCAACTCTTTAATCTGCCAGATGTTCATTCTATAGGCATTCTGTGCCCGCTGAGCCTGTTGTTGAAGAGCTCCCTGCTGCAGATATGCTGGGTCTCCCAGGATCATTATGGGCATTTCCACATCCCCTGTTGAAATCTTCTGATCTGGAAAGAAAGACCCTCCTTTTGCTTTCTATACAGGCCAGTGTTCCTAAAGATGTGTGCATCATGAACTTTCCCTGATCACCTTGCATTGATGTCAGTGAAAGCAGCCCTTTCTGTTGATGTACTCTGTCGCAAGATGGTCTGAGGCCAAAATTGGTATATTCATGCCGTCTATCGCTGTACTACAGTTAGGGAATCCCTTTGCTGCAAAGCCATCCGCTATTTTCTGTGTGTTGCCCACAGTCAGTCTTTTGTATCAGGAGGCGATAAATAGCTCTACACACTTGCATCACTGCAACCCACACAGTGGACTTCCCAACTCCAAACTGATTCATGACTGACCGGGGAACTATCTGGAGTTGCCAGTTTCCACACAGCAATCACCACTCACTTTCCCACTTTTAGGACAACTCTCATTTTGGTGTCCTGGCACCACGGGATGGACATGAGCTTTGCACTGACTTCAAGGAAATTTTGCAGCCACTCCTCATCATCCCATGCCTGCCTCACAATGCAATCCCACCACTCAGTACTTGTTTCCCACGCCCAGTAGCATCAGTCTACCATGTAATGCTGCTCCAGGGATGCCAGCATCAATCTTGAATTGTTTCTTTCCATGGCACGCAGGACGGCAGTCACCATGGCTTCCTGTTCAGATTCACAGCTCATGAAGTACTGCGGGATCAGCTACCTTGTGTTTATAATGCTTCTCTCAAGACTGGTGAGCAGTGGCAAGATCCATGCTTTCAGCCAGCATTTACTGGAGCAGCTGGAAAATGGTGCGAAATGTAGTCGGAAGCCTTTGAAATTATGAGATGGGGGAAACCGCATCGTGGGGTGAGGACCCCATGAATCACTGTGATCTATTCCCAGAACTCCTGGCAGGAGAAGGTGGTGATTTTCACAGTGAGATAGCTACTCACAGTGCACTGCTCTTTCTGTTGGCGCTAGAGTATAAGCAGTAGACACGTTGTGCCGACACAAGGAGCGTTGTGTGAATATGCACAAGCAATGTAATTACAGTGATTTATGATCATCCATGTAACTTAAGTCAACTTAACTGTGTAGTGTAGACATATCCTAAGGCTCCTAAATCATTTAGGTGTTGCAACGCTGAGTCTAGCAACACTTAAATACCTTTGAAATTTGGGTCTTAGCCTATCTGGCATTTCAGTTCCCTATCTAGAAGATGGAGGTAATAGATTCGAAGGCCAGAGGGAACCATTGTGATCATCTAGTCAGACTGCTTATATAAGAAGGACAAGGTGGGTGGGATAACACAGTCCAGAAAATATCTCCAAAATAATTCCTAGAGCATATCTTTGAGAAAAAACATCCCGTCTTGACTTAAAAGTTGTCAGTTATGGAGGGACCCCTTGACCTTTTTTTAACCTCACAAGGGTGGTGTGAAGAAAAAAATCTGTGCATTGTGAGATTTGACAAATATTACAGTACTGAGAGCCCTGTATGTACCTAGATAGACAGATGAAAGAAGGGTGTGAAATGATAGAGAAAAAGTAAAGATGAGGTTATTGCTTCATCAACAAGAATAAAATTTGGAGGTCTTTTAATTCAGTTTGTACTCACTAGAAATTTTGCCTGAGCAAAATAAAAACACAGCAGGAAATCAGTGTTTGTCCCTTAGATGGAAATGTAGATCAAAACTGATCAAAAATTCTTTTTCTATTTGTGGCTTGAAAAATTTAAGAACATTATATCATTTCGATCTAATAATGAAAATTGCCCGTAATCAGACTGAAATGTGTGCAAAGAAAATAACATGTCATTTCCTAAGAGACTACCTGGATGAGCCTGTCATAACAGCCCTGGGAGAGAAAAAGCTTATATTAGAACATGGCAGTAAGATGCTGTGCAATTTTTTTCATGAAAGCACCGTAATATTAATGGTGGGGAAAATCAAGCCTCGCCTCGAGATATTCTTCTCTTCCTTTTGGTCCACCTTTTGGTCCACTCCAAAATGGCATCTCAGTATAATACATTTGACAAAGCACCCTATAGGAGAAAACATTTTATTTAATTGTTTTGGCCTTGTCTTTAATGCTACCCAAGGTCCTACCAGATTTAACTCAACATCTCACGGTACGTCATGGTAAAATCATTTCTTTTGTGCTGTTGGTTGAAATGGAATTACCTTGAACATTAATGAGATATTCTACAACCAATGTCAGGAGAATCTGTAATAACTCTCCATTTACCATGTCACCATTTTGCAAGATGGAAACCAAGGTGAATAAATGAAGCTCCGGTGCTGGCAAATGAAGTTCTCAATGCCCTAGGTAGATGCAACTCTGTGGGCCTAATCCCAGTCAATATCACCAGGGAATCAAAAACAGTCCTTAAAAACACATAAAACACCCCCTGCATTTAATACAGATATAACTAGAAGCTGTGATGTGAATGTAGTGAGGTGTGAAAGACCAGATACAATGAACAGTGATGCATATTTCCTCTGTTTAAAGCAATTCCATCGAGCTTTTCTTTGTATTCCTCTCAGTTCAGAAGCCCTTTTGCTGGTGTACTGTTACCACAACTGGAGATTTCTGAGATGTGATAATAATAATAGTGCTCAATGGTTTGTTGTGACAGTCTAGAGAAGCTGTAGAATAAGAGGCAGATAAGGGTGGAGACAAGTTTTACTTGGTGATTCCAGCTCTCTTAATTTTATTAGACTGTTTATCCATGGAAAGCCTACACCCCTTTTTCACTAGTGACTGAACAGAGATGTTTGTTAAGGGGCCTCCATTCTTTCCTTCTCGATAGAAGGAATATTGTCTGATTTTTTTCACATGCATCTAAAATTTTCCACTTTTTAAACAGGAAATCCTGAAAATGGAAAATTGAAAATATTTCAGTTTACAAATCAAAACCAAAATGTTTTCCTCTTTCCTTTCCTTTGTCATCATATTTTTCTTTTATTTCCCCCATTCTCTTCATCCTTTCTCCCCCCCCTCCTTTTTTTTCTGTTTTGCAACTGAGAAAGAAGGGGACAGGAAAAAGGGAAAGAAGGGGGGAAATGCCTTTTTTTTCTTTGCTTTCATCTATTTACAACTAATATTTCAAAATATTTAAAAGAACTTACCATTTTTTGAAACCGCTCTAGTTCATGTAGGTAGCTTCTAAACATCCCTGTTAGGTATTATCCCTGTCTGTAAAATGGGGGAACTGAGGCAGAGAGATATTAAGTGAGTTGCCCAAGGTCATGCAAGCTGAAAATAGAAGCCTGGTCAGTTTATTCCCTGTTCTTTACTGTAACAATACGCCTTCTGTTCAGCTGGAAAATTTTAAATCCTAGAAGCATAGAAGTGGAAGGGACCTCAAGAGGTCATCTAGCCCAGTCCCCTGCTCTCATGGTAGGACTAAGTATTATCTAAAATATCCTTGACAGGTGTTTCTCTAACCTGCTCTTTAAAAATCTCCAGTGATGGAGATTACACAGCCTCCCTAGGCAATTTATTCCATTGCTTAACCACTCTGACATCTAGGAAGTTTTTCCTAATGTCCAACCTAAACCACCCTTGCTGCAATTTAACTACATTGCTTGTTGTTCTATCCTCAGAGGTTAAGGAGAATGATATTTCTCCTTCCTCCTTGTAACAACCTGTTACATACTTGAAAACTGTTATGTTTTGTTATGAAACTGTTATGAAACTCTGTCTCCTCTCCTCCAGACTCAACAAACCCTTTTTTTCCCCCCAGACTTCCCTCGTAGGTCATGTTTTCTAGACTTTTAATCATTTTTGTTGCTCTTCTCTGACTTTCTTCAATTTGTCCACATCTTTCGTGAAATGTAGCACCCAGAACTGGACATCATACTCCAGTTGAAGCCTAATCCTGGCTAGATACTAAGACTGGCAGGCTGAAGCCCTGAGGTCAGGGCAAAGAAGGTGTTGGAAGCCATGGGGAAGTGCCCCAGGCAAATGAACTGAGGAGTCAGAGGGGATGCAGCAAGTGGTGGCCATCTACAGAGTCCCTGGGCCTGGACCCAGAGTATTGGGTGGGCCTGGGTTCCCTCCACCCCCACTCACCACTGAGGGAGTGGCTGGACTGAGGGATGGTGATACCGTCCCCTGGAAGGGGAGAGAACAGAGTGCGACATAGTTGGAGGGCTGTGTCATGAAGGGGACACTTCCTTCCTGGAAGTGATGTGGGTCTGGGAACTGAAGTGATGGCGGCGAGATGCCACCAGAAGAGGGCGCACTGGCAGGGCCGAGCTAATTCACAAAACAGCCACCAGATGGCGCTGCTCAGGGGTGAGTGAACCCTGTCCCACTCTGTGAGAGCCGCAGTTCACGGGTTTGCTCCTTCTTTCCAAGAGGAACTAGAGATTCTTCCCAGTGTCAACAGACCTTCTGAAACAACAGTAAGGGACAGGTTTAAGATTAGCAGCCGTGTTAGTCTGTATCCGTAAATAAGACGAGGAAGACGTTGTAGCACCTTAGAGATTAACCAGTTTATTTCAGCATAAGCTTTCTTGGGCTATAGCCCACTTCATCAGATGCATAGAATGGAACAGAAGTAAGATGCATTTATACACAGAGAAAGCAAAAAAAAAGAAAAAAGTTGTACCTTAACATACCAATTCTAAGACGCTGTTTAATAATATGGGTGGGGCATTATCAGCAGGATAAAAAAATACCTTTTGAAATGGATTTCTGTGTCTGGCAGGAGATAACAACTATTGAAGGTAAATTAACTAGGGAAATGCAATCAATTAGTGTAATGAGAGAACCATTCACAAGTTCTATTTAGCCCTTGGTTTATTGTGTCCAATTTGAAATAAATTACAGTTCCTCAGTTTCTCGTTGGAGTCTGTTTTGGAAGTTTTTCTGTTTCAAAATAGACACCATCAAGTCTTTAATATTAAACATATTAAACAGCCTCTTAGAATTGGTATGCTAATGTACAACTTTTTTTTTCTTTCCGTGTACATAAATGCATCGTACTTCTGTTCCATTCTCTGCATCCAATGAAGTGGGCTATAGCCCACAAAAGCCTATAGTAAGGGACAGTTTACCATCCTGATCCATTATCATTGCACCTCACAGCATGGGCAATCAGTCTCGAGTGGAGTTGGAGAGGTCTTTCTACATGGATAGTCAACATGTTCTTCTTAATGCCAGAAGAAAATCAACTAGAAAATATTATGAAATCAAATGGAAACGGTTTTCCCTATGGATATCTGAAAGAAGATAGATCCTGTGTCAGCCCTTATTCAATCTATATTAGAGCATTTGTTGTATTTAAAACATAACGGTTTATCTGTTGCTTTGCTGAAAGTACATCTTGCATGCAAAAGCAGCTTCTCATATACAAATAGATGGTAAATTGGTATTCTTGCATGAGGTTATTAAGTTTTTAAAGAGATACTACATTTGTACCCCAGCCCTGATGAGAGATCCTATGGTGTCACAGCTGATGTCTCCACCATTTGAGCTCTTATTTTCGTGTTCCTTATTTCATCTATCAATTAAGACTGCCTTTATTATAGCAATAACATCCGCTAGGAGGATGAGTGAACTTCATGCCTTAATGGCTAACCCTTCAGTTACAACCTTTTATAAGGACAAAGTAGTTCTTCATCCACATCTTAGATTCATACCGAAAGTCATCTCAAATTTCCTTATCAATCAGTCCATCACATTGCCAGTAGTCCCCCCTCCCATATCTCATTCGAATAAGAGGAGAATCAAAGCTATATTATATGGATACAAAAAGAGTTTTATCCTTCTCTCTGGATAGGACTAAAGACTAGATTTTCACTTCAATAGTTTGTTTCATATGCTGGTAGCTGAAAAGGAAATCCTGTTTCCACACAAACATTATCAAGATGGGTCAGACAGTGTATAATAGAAATTTACAAGCATGCTTCACAATTCCTGCCCCTCCCTGACCCCAATCTGACCATAGACTCCACTAGAGAGATTGCAGCCTGGGTGGCATGTCTGAAACAGGTTCCAATAATATAAATGTTTAGAGCAGTCATGTGGCATTCAATACACATTTGCAAGCCATTATTTGTTAGAGATCATAACTTAGAAGCACAGATTGGTAGATTGATGTTACGGTCCTTGTTTAGCTAGTGCTCCTTACCCACCAGCCCACTTAATATGCCTATGACTTTCTAAACTCTCCCAAGAGTGGGAATATGCAGAGAACATCTTGAAGAACCTTGCTTTCAGGTAAGTAACTTTCATTTCTCCATTATGCGGGGCTGTAAAATCAGCACTCCTCGCAAACGTAAATTGAGGATGAAAGTAAAAAAAAAATGCAACTACCCCCAAACCTTTATTATCTGCTATCATCTAAAAGAGCTAGACTTCGCATTACATGTCTCAGTCAAGGGCAGGTAACTGTTTGCAGCTGCTTGCAGACACACTCACTGTGTTTAGCAGCTAACTGCTCATATGCATCATTTGCAACAGTCCATGTAAGTATTCCCCTCCCCCCCTCCCCGAATATCCCCTCCTCTGCTATTGGAACTTAGGTTGAATCTCCAGGGGCTGGAGTGGTAGCAAGGGTTATTTGTGCTTCCTGTCAGTTAGGTACCAAAGTGTGAGAGAATTGCAAATGGTACACTGGCACATTGTAGTTCCAGCATTTCAGAGATACTCGATTCAGTAGTGGGCAACAATGCATGCAAAGAATGACCTGTGCCTGAAATCCCCAATTGTGATGGTAAATTAGAGAGTAATTAAAGGTTAGAGGTGAGAGTAATTAAAGTATCATAAAATATGGGACATGTCTATGGAAAGATAGTCCCCCCAAGGAACAAATTTCAGTTTCCCTGTGCAAGGAGCAAGTCAAATAGTTTTGGCCCAGGGGACAAACAGGAGTCAGATTTCTCCTCCCCATCCGGGAGGCAGGGCACTTGTGCAGTTGAGCTGCCACCCATGGGCTGTATAGGGCCGGCTCTACCTTTTCTGGCGCCCCAAACAGGGGGGTGATATTCCGGGTGCTCAGAGGTCGGCCGGCTGGAACCGCGGCTTCGCCGTACCTGCTGCAGTCCTGCTGCCGAATCTGCTGGAGGGGCCGCCCTGTCAGCGGCCGGAATGCCACCCCCCGTCATTGGCTGCCCAGGCACGCGCCTGCTGCACTGGTTCCTGGAGCCGGCCCTGGGGCTGTAGTAGTGGCCATGACCAAGGAGTTTGTGACAAGTGCAGGCTCACAGTTGACAGATCTCCGGGGAACTACCTCTGCTGTTTCCCAGAACTCTTCCAGCCCCTACGTGTGCTCTCTGGTGGAGCAGCCCACTGGGGAGCTTGGAGCTGGAGCACACAAGAGGGTAAATGCACAATCCTGGGTGTAGTCCCTCCACTTCCCAGCGCCCCCCCCCCCCACAGTGCCATAGCTCCCCTCACGTCCCATCGCCTTTCCAAAGCCATGAACGGGCCTAGGGAATGTCACACACTTCCATAGGGCATGCGGTTCATTTCCAATAGAGGCAGACTCTCCTGGCTGTCCACAGATCGGCCTTTTGACTTTGCAGGTGCTGCCTCCGGCGCAATGGATGCCAGCGAACCCTTCCAAAGCCATGCAGGTTGCAGTTCTGTTGCTTTGTTGACTATGTCTATTCTCATACATTAACGCGATTCTTGGAGTTAAAAAAACAAAGCAGCCAGGAAGGTACAGTGATTGTCCTCTGTTTTGTCTCCAGTTATACAGCTCGGTTGAGTTTGGCAGAAGATGGCAGCTTCTCCAGGAGGGTGTCGCACCAAACAGGTTCTACTGGTAAGAAACAAAGCCCGTGTTTTTGTGTCACCGACACAGCTCCACCACGTGTCTATGGAGGTGGTGGTGCTTTGGAATGAAGGCTCCGGGGTAGAGGAGGCGTTGCTGAAGGAGAGGAATGTTGTCATTACTCAGACTTTTTGCTCTTTGGTTTTAGTGCTGAGGTTAATCAGGGCAGAGGCTGTCGTCTTATTCTGTGCTTGTACAGCACCTTGCACAGTGGAGTCCTGGTGACTCCAGGTGGCTCCTAGCCACCACACTAGCGCAAATCATAACCATTTGAAAAGTGGTCTTCATCTTCTTAGTGCTGACCCTTGCTTTCTGCCGTGCTATTACATGTGCATTACTTACATGTGCAGTGCAATTGTCACTCGTGCACACGTTCCCCTCGGCACCCAGTTCACACAGAATATGACTCTACTTCAGCTCCCAGCTGGAAAATCCTGGGAGCATTGAAGTCGATGGTATTTTTGCCACTGACTTAAGTGGAGACAGGTTTTCACCCATAGTCCTTTACCTCAAGTGGTGTAGGCTCATGCTTTTAGCTCAGGTTATCACTGGTTTAAAAACTCCAGTAGTGACCATGATGTTGGACATCATTACACTATGCCATACGATATTTTTCTTCATTTCCGATCTTAAATCATTGTGCATTGTTGCCATGGTCTACTAAACAGGTGGCAAGGGTTCCCAATATTTCTAGTCCAATTTCAAGGCCAAAGATAGATGCATACATGTAGGATCAGACATAGTGCATAAATGTTTCACCACTTCTGGGAATACTAGTCTGCTGCAACCCATGAAGAAGGCAGGAACCTGTGCCACAAAGTTGGAATCCAGAATTGGGTCCACCCATTCCCTAATTTAACAG
The DNA here is from genome assembly GCA_032164245.1 of Sternotherus odoratus. Classification (NCBI taxonomy): domain Eukaryota; kingdom Metazoa; phylum Chordata; order Testudines; family Kinosternidae; genus Sternotherus; species Sternotherus odoratus. Next base: position 101,394,234 of record JAVMKO010000005.1, read on the forward strand.
CTCTATCACTCTTCGGTACTAATAGGGTTCCCATTGACATAGTACAGCGGTTCTCAAACTTGTTGAAACCGTGACCCCTTTTTGTGCTCCGGCGGGGGGGGGGGGGGCGCGACCCCTCAGCCGAAAAGCCACCAGTGCGCCCAGTCCCCGCCGTGGGCGGGCTGCCGGCTGAGCCCCGGCCCTGGTCCCCGCTGGCGGCTGGGGCTCGGGTCTCCAGCTGCCTCCCGGGGTTCCAGCAGCCGCCCGGGGAGCGCGGCTCAAGACGCCGCCCCGGGATCCAGTCGCCACGCTCCCCGGGGCTCGGGGCTCCAGCCCCCGCCCGGGGCTCCAGCCACTGCCCGGGGAGCACGGCTCGATCCGCGCTCCCCGGGGCTCAGGGCTCGGGGCTCGAGCCGGTCCCTGGGGATCCCACAGCAGGGAGTTGCTGCGGTGGGGGCTTGCGACCCCCACAAAAGTGGCCCGTGACCCCTCCAGGGGTCGCGACTCCCACTTTGAGAACCCCTGCCATAGTATCTGTTCACCTCACAGTCTTCATGTCTTGAGTATCTTCAATTAATATTTCAACTAAGGCTTTAGAATCAGCTTATTCTAGAGACAGCAGCCATCCTCAAGGGTCATATCCGGAGCTGGGTCCAAACTTGCCTAACATTTGAGATTGTTCAGCTCCCGTTGTTTTGTTCAGTACAATTTCAAATCGGAGCCTTTTTAGTTGTAACCATCATTTATACACCAGTATTGCTACACTGATATTTTAATATCATTTTGACAGCAGGCAGGTCTGTCTACAGTGCATACCTGAAATAATGCACTGTAATTGCACTGACACTAAAGTGCTTATCAATAAATATCTCCTCACCTTCAGGCAACAAGCAATTAGTGTAACATAAACCTGTGTGGAAAGGAAAGCATGAGCACCTTGGACTGAGCACAGTAAGTTATTCTGGTCTGTTTTCCAGCACATATGGTGCTCAAGGCCAAATTCAGAGGTAGGTCTAAATTATTGTATGGACCCTGGACCCTGCTCTCAGTTACACTCCTATAAAACTTACTCCCGTCAGTTTCAGATGGAGGTAGTAGTTGAACTGAGAGCGGAATCTCAGGAGTTTGGTTTACATCACTTTACATATCACTTTTGAATCTGGCTCTTAGAAGGAGGTTCTTTGTGGGATAGATACATTAATAAATAGTATAAAAACTGAATTGGTTCAGCAAAAATAGGACCCCTCTCTTACCCCCAAATTAGAGATGATCTCATGCCAAAAAACCCATAGATTTTGGCACTGTTGAACACTGTTTTGGTTCAAACCACAATAGAAGTAAACGACTTGGGTCAAATTTAGATCCATATCCATTTTTGAATTTTGATCACCTCCCCAAAGTTTAGATCCAGGATTTTGGTTTGAACCTGTCTCTATTCCAAACCTTTCTCTCTCCCTTTAACCTGGACTTTGCTGAAACTTTTGAAATCTGAAAAATTTTCTCCCTCCCCAGTTTTTTTTTTTAAATTCACTATGTCCATCTGGCTTCCAGACAGGATCAGAAGCTTCCACAATATCATAAGAACATCTTTCCCCATGTTTCCCATGGTATTTCTGGCCTGACAAAAGCAGAAAGATTTGAGAATCTTGTAAGAAAGCATGTTTTTTTGAGCTGTCCAGCGATATTGGGCAGGCTTAAGAGGTTCTGAAAGCTTGAATGAGCATTCATGCTCTTGAATGCTCATTATCCATATTAAAATCCAAGCATTTTGAAGTTTGTCATTAGGCACAAGAGAGATTTATCATTTATTGAACCAATGGACACCAGCAATGAGAATAATGATGATGATGATTAATATTCCTTTCCACAGAGAGAAACCCTTGAAGTCCTCTGAGAATCTAGAAAAAAAAAAAAAAAGTAAGAACAGGAATTTCAAAAACACTCCAAAGCAAAAAATAACAAATAAGATTAAAACCTGCTCCAATCGCCTGCCAATCTTCCCACAAACTAAATAAGAAACCAAAAGCTGTTAGCTTCACCTAGAATGGGATGTCTTTGTTATATTTTGGTCACTGATGCATGTTAAACTGTGATTCTGCTTTCCGAGAAACTAACACAGTTATAGAAAGGGGAGTTGCATTTTATTCCAACTCACGCAGTCTAACCAGAATGGCTCACTGATTTCCATTGAAGAGCCAAATTCTACCCTCAGAGTTCAATAATCCCAGTTTTTTTTTCCAGTGGGGATGCAGAAGACAGTATATGACAACACTGATCCTGATTATCCAGTGCCCTGCTTTCTGATTGAATCATTTCCACCAGTGCAAAACTCTGCTGAATCACTTTAGTGGAAATGACTCCACAAGGAGCAAGGCAACAGAGAATCCACCCCATGGGGTTTTGCCCATGTGTAACTCAGACCAAAACCTATTCTGCAGAATCTTTATTGTTGGCGCTGACGTGCAAGCCAGAAAGAACCCAGCTTGACTCTCAGATCCCAGACTGTGTTTATGGGCTGACAGCTAGTGAGAACCTATCTTTATTTTTGAAATTATTTTAAACTGAGCCGATATGAGCTGGAAATCACTGGGACATGATCAGCTCAAAACCCATGATGCTACCTTTACAGGTGCTCTTCATAGCAGAAGTGCACTTTGAGCGATAACATTCCAGAGTTATAGTCCTTCTACAGAGAAAATAGTGGGTGAGATCTTAACTCTACTCTGGCCTCTTTACACTGGGCAAGAGGGCTCGAGCAGCCTTAGAAGTACCGGTTCAGGTTGAAGGAGGGTTCCCCTGGAGCAGGAACCACAGAAGACCATGATAAGCCTATGTTCTGAGGATCCCACAGCAGCCCAGGGATAGGAGGTGAGACAGGGACTGGGCTGGGAGTGGGAGGAACATGTCAGGGTTGGAGCCACATCACACAGTGCTATAGAGATTGTGGAGCATCCGGGGGAGATGGTGTAATTCAGATTGGTCCCTGGGGCTGGTAAATTATTCCAGGAACTCTCTAGCCTTTGGACTGGTCCAGGAGCAGGAGGCCACCGAAGTGGCTTAAAGCCACCAGGCTGGGCTGTGAGGCAAAGCATTGAGTTTAACCCTGGTCCTTGGACTCTCTCATGGCTGCATTTATGTTCTATTTGACAGGAAAGAAACTTTGCGGAGGCTTTATAGGCTTTTAAAACACACTCTATTGGTAATCTGATCAAAGATGAAATTCCTAATTGCTCACTTTTATACTTTAATTGCCATTTGACCCTGCTATGGCCCTCACATACATAGTCCCAGGGCACTTTAAGTCTTATGAATGAATTCACTGGGGGCTGCTCTTGCTCCCGTAGAAAAAGATCTGACTGTAGATCAGAGAAACCACTGTCATCTTTCCTGCTCCCTTTTTTATATACATTTCCCAGATAATTTTATTTTTCTTATTTTTGGCTGCTATGTGAAAGTCCCCAGAGGAATTTAAACCACAGAAAGGTAACATTGAAGTAATCTGCTGACACCTCCTGAAAAACTTTGAGAAAACATTCTCTTTAGAGAGAATCCAGCTGCTTGTAGGTCGTATGAACTCTCTGTTCCTGTGTTCCCGCTTTCATTAGAAAGGAGTTGTTACCTTAAAACAGAATCTTTGATTCTTCGGGGCTTATCGTTCCCCCTGTTTACCCATTCACCTGCAGCTAAAATTCAGGTGAGGGGGTCTGACCTAAATTACACAACTTCAGGTACGCGAATAGAGTAGCTGAAGTTGACGTATCTTAAGTCAACTTATCTGATCATCCTCACGGCGGTCAATCAACCACTGACGCTCCCTCGTCGATTCTGCTTCCGCTTCTCATGGCGGTGGAGTTCTGGAGTCGATGGGGAAATCGCTCGGGAATTGATTTATCGTGTCTACACTAGACGTGATAAATCAATCCCCGATAGATCGATCACTATCCACCGATCCAGCGGGTAGTGTAGACGTATCCTTAGTCTCTGATATCCGGACTGGTTGCTGTGGAAGGGATTATGATGTTACCTCAGGGTGGGAGATATCAGGTGTGGGGTGCGCAGATGAACTCAAACCTCTACAACGAATAGAGGTCTGGGGTTTTCTCATCTGGAAAAAAGAGGGATGTGGTTGACACTTCTCTCTCTCTCATAAAGCTGTTTTGAGGAAAATTTAATTAATATGTGTGCTGTGCTCTAACTGTGGTGATGTGCTAAGAACCGACATATCCCATGATCACCATAGTCCGATGCAGTCCCTCAACAAGAGGGGAGACGATAGTGCATCGGAGAGCCCAGTCCATAGAATGGAAGCATAAGGCACCCATCAACAATTACCAGGGGGTACCACTGCACCTTTCGGTATCAAAATATTGCCGTTTTTGGATGAAGTATTTCTGTTTTCAATATTTTGCTGAAAAGCCATCGGGGCAGTACCAGTTCATCAGAGTAATGCTGTATTGGCAGTTTTCTGGAAAGAAATTTCTGCAATATTTACTGATGTGGTATCAAGGGGAAAGAAGGCGTGAAACCATAGTTAGTACAGCTGGGCAAATGCTTTATTAAAATGTTTGGGAACATTAGTTTGAATAACCCGCCTGAATTCTCTTTGAGGCCATTTTGTGACTTTTTGTAGCCATGTGCCATGCACATTCATAGAAAGTGTGTTTTTGTTGGTAAGAATGTCTGCAGAAAATGAAAGTTTCACAAATACAAATGTGACTGTGATTGGTGTTACGTATCTGCAGCGGCCATCTTGAAATCACTTTGGTGTCCCTCTTCCTGCTTATAAAAGTTTTAGTCCTCGTTTTCTTTACGGATACAGACTAACACGGCTGCTAATCTTAAACCTGTCACGATGCAAGGCACTGCATTTAGCTGTATGGAGTGGAAATCCATCAACTTCATGAAACTCCTACAGATACAGACAGACATGATCTTCCTTTCCAAATGCAAACAGATGGACATCATACCTAAAGGACTAGAGGTAAAAAAAATCCATTATAATCTACGTACCACACAGACTATGCTGAGAGATTGTAGACCGCAAACAGCGAAAGATTAAGAATGAGCTCTCAAACCTGGATACTCTCATAAAAAAACAACCTTCCACACAAACTTCCTCATGGATGGACTTTACAAAAATTAGACAAGCCATTTACAACACACACTTTCCTTCTCTACAAAGGAAAAAGGACACTAAACAATCTAAACTGCTACATGACATAAGGAGCCACATCAGTGGTTCTCTTAACCCACCCAACAACATAGTTAATCTTTCAAGCTATACTCTCAGCCCAGCAGAACAGTCTGTCTTATCTCAGGGTCTCTCCTTTTGCCCCTCCAGGCCCACAAACATGATACAGTCCTTTGGTGACCTAGAATCTTACTTTGGACGTCTCCGACTCAAGGAATATTTCCAACACACCTCTGAACAACATACTAACCCACAGCAACCTTCCTACACCACAAAAAGAATGATTTTGCATGGACTCCACCTGAAAGTTGAAACAGACTGGACTTCTACATAGATTGCTTCCGCCAACGTGCATGAGCTGAAATTGTTGAAAAGCAGCATCACTTGCCCCATAACCTCAGCCGTGCTGAATACAATGCCTTTAACAATCTCAGGAACAACTCTGACACCATAATCAAAAAGGCTGACAAAGGAGGTGATGTTATCATCATGAATAAGTTGGAATATGAACAAGAGGCTGCTAGACAGCTCTAACTCCACATTTTAAGGCCATTATCCTCTGATCCCACTGAGAATTACCAAAAGAAACTACAGAGTCCTGTGGCACCTTAAAGACTAATGAAAGTATTGAAGCATAAGCTTTCGTGGGCTAATACCCATTTCGTCGGATGCATGCAGTGAAAGTATCCAGAGGCAGGTATAAATAAGAGGCAAGAACCAGGTTAGAGATAACGAGATAATTGAACCTTAGGAGGGGTTCCAAATCTGACCCCAAATCCATATTTGAAATTTCACAACTATCCCCTATCTTTAGACTAGATCCAGAGTTTACTTGAATGCTGGGGTATTTGAAATCCAGATCCATGTTTCTTTTTTTTTTAATTGCAGCTTGAGCTCCTCTCTAGTTAATGCATAGTCATCAAACGTTTCACAGAAAGTCAGTCATGGGTGAGGGAAAAAGGGCAGTAATCACAAATTTAGGTTCTGTATCAGAGAAAGTGACTATTCAAGTAGATGGTGCAGGGGTGGCAGATAGTTGCTTATAGATAATACAGCACCAGCATAATAGAAACCACCCGCCTCAATAAGGAGAGCCCTGGTGAGGGGCTATGTAGAGTAGAGGAGAAGGAGACTGCAAGAGGAGAAGAAGCCAACAGCAAAACAAGTGGACATAGGTGAGGGAAGGTGGGGAGTCCGTGGAGAGTTTTGAGAATAAAAGGATGTTTTTAAATTGGATTCAGAGATGGATTAGGAGCCAAAGCAGGTGATGGTGGATTGATAAGGTCCTGCTTCTTGCAGCAAGGGAATAGGATGGCCATAATTTTGTGAATTCCCTGTGATCTGGAGGAGAATCCTATGCATTAATTAGCTTGGAAGTGGACACTCATTTGACTCCAATTTGACTGCTGCATATAGCTGCAACTTTACCCAGAATAGGAGAAAGAGAGACAAGCGGACATACCGAGTGTGAGAGGATTGTGTTTATGTGTATGACTAGGAGGAGGAGGAGAGAGACAGGCTCAGAGATGAGTGGGTGGGTAGATGGAGGATGGGCTGTGTTGTGTTTGGGATGATGGAAAGCTCACCTCTTCTGGGGAAAAGCAAATGGAGATCATCTTTAAAAGTAAATTTCTTGTGTCAGTTATTTCAAAGGGAAAGAAACCGCAAATTATTTTAAAAGCCAGGATTGTGTTCTCTAAAGAAGCCTCTGGAGGAGCTGAAAAGCAGCATCAAAAGCCTGCTAACAGCTTTTCAAACTTCCATTGTACCCAAGCGGTCGGAGCTCGTCTGTCAAACCATTCCAGTGGCTCCTGTCAGCTTTGCGGCTGGGTGAAATCGGGTGGGCTCAGCCCACTTGAATAGCGTCGTGTCTGGGTTATTTCCAAAAGCGGCTGGGCATCGCCCAACAAAACCTTTCAGTCACTGTGGGGCGACCGCTGGAGGCTGACGCAGAGGATGCCAATCAAAGTGCAGCACAACAGTGTGTCCAAAAATCATCTGTTTGATGCGACTTAAAAGCCACAGCGGATGAGCTGAGCTGCACAGAAAATTTAATTAAAAAGAGATGCATTTAATAACTTCGACATAAAGCAAATATGCACATGCCAGAGGAAGGCTCGGGGGGCATTGAATGAAATCATTGGCTGGTGGGTAACAACTAGTGGTTTTCTAAAGCGACTGGCATGTTTGTTTTCAAGTGGATTTTGGATTTGGAAGAAAATCATTTGAAAGGTCAGTTTTAGGCAGGCCCAGTCTCCAGGACAATAGAAGTGCATGGCAGTAGTACCTCAGGTACTTCTGTGCAGAGGGCAACTGAAAACAAAGTTCAACATTCCCTTAAAAGTTACTGCTGCCAGGGGGTGGCGCCCTACTTAAATACGCACAGGCAACATTCTGGACCTCTGGCATCTTTTGCTTGCAAGCCAGCAGTGTTGGTGTCACATCTCTGCCTCCTGATGTAACCAGGGGAGCATATGCTCCTGTTGGCATTCTCTGAATTAAGAGCCCAAATGTATTTCAGTGTTGTCAAGGCTGAATCCCAACTCTGTCCCTCTGAGTGCAGAAGGTGGGGGCCTGCAAGGATTTAAAAAATTGATTCTGGCCACTCCAGGCTTAAACTCTCAAGGTTACGGCTTTTCTCTGACCTGGGCTTGGTAAATGCTGCCACCACACAAATGCAAAAACAGACAAACCTTGGACCCAGGAAGGAGAACTTGGGAATTCCTTCCTGTGGGATGGTATCCTGAAGCCCTTTCACACCCCACCCCATCCCCCAGCTAATCAAACAGCATGCACAAACCTTTTAGGACAGCAAAAATCCAATCCTGTTCTTAAAAACGGTTGATTTTATTAAAAACAAAAAGCAAGAAAATACATCTTGAATTTAGGCTTTTGCTAGATTTTAAAAGAGCAATTCCAAAAATCAAGCCCCCAAAATAGTTTTCTTGGGGGCTCAGCTTCGTAGTTATAAGCAACCAAAAGCACCCAGGGTTAGCACAGTGGAGACCACAAGACAAGAAATAAAAGAAATAACCCTAATCACGTCTAGCTAGATATTCTGATCTATTTTACAGATAAGTAGGTCTAGACATGATCTGATAATTTATGATCGTCCCTGGCTGAATAAGTATGGAGGCCTTTGCATTCTTCCTGTAAATGACTTCTGTGGCTTCTGTCGGACTGCACTCAGAGCAGAACACAGCACTGCAAGGCTGTGGGGATAACTGATCGTATTATATTTCTGATTTCTGATCTGAGAAGCAGAGGGACAGATCCTGAGGTCTGGTCCCTCTGCCCCATGTTGCAGGGCGAGGGGTGGAAACCTACAAAAGAGGCCTAAAGCTGACCCTTTTTCCACCCTGCTCTGCGTCAGTCCTTGTCCAGGTGAGAGTTTCCAGTGCTCGATTAGAGCAGCCTGAGGGTTGCTTTCACTTACGCAGGATGCAAATGGCCCCAAAGAGGAAGGATCAAGATGGCTCAGGGGCATTCCAGCCATACACCATTTTTCCTCTGGAATCACCCTCCACAATTTCTGTTTCCCTCTGGATATTGGCACCAGCTTCTCTCAGGCAGCTGCTGGGCAGGGCCACAGAGCAGCAACGGGAGGAACTGCATTAAAATCGGCTCTCTCATGTTATGCAGCCACTGCACCGACCTCATCCGGTGAGACCCCCCCCCCTGGGTCCTAGAGCCCCCCCAGTGCCCCTCAGCCCACGTTCTGCAGCCACTGCACCGACTTCATCTGGTGAGACCCCCCTAGGACCTAGAGCCCTCCCAGACTGCCCAGAGCCCCCAACCACCACCCCCAGTGCCCCTCAGCCCAGGTTCTGCAGCCACTGCACCGATTTCATCTGGTGAGATCCCCCCCCAACCCCGTCCCATTTTTGCCATCCCAATGTCCCGTTTTTGTCTCAAGGAAATATGGTCAGCCTACCCCCGCGGGATTAGCCAACCCTAATTACTAAAGAAGGGACACCCGGGTGAGAGTAGCTGTTTCCCTGTACAGGGCAGCAGGTGATCAAGAAACAGGAGCCTGAGGAGGTGTATCAGGCTTGAAGACGCAGCTGGACGCCAGGCCCCTGCGGTGACTATGAAAAGTGAGTGGTGACCCCGCTCTGAAAAAGATGACTGGAAATCCCCCAATTAGAGGGGCCTGGAGTGCCACTGTGTCCTTGAGACTGAAATAAAGTGGACCCCAGGTGGGAAATGTTTGAATTTCCTTTGGATCACGCTGCAAAAAAGGGAAACTGAGGCAGGGTGCTGCAGCGGAAACTCGGGTACGTGCATCCTTTGAAGCCAAAAGGTAGGCTCGGTACTCGTAGCATAAGTCGATTCGTTGTATTGCTGCGCTACAGTCAGAAGCAATAACCCAGACGACTTTCCCCTCTTTTAAATAACTCTCAGCAGATGACCGAGGCTCCTGTGTTCTACTTGTAACGCGAAAAAGGGATGCAGTGAGTGAGTGAATACAACCAGGAAATCTTATTGATAAAGACAACAGGGAACAATTCATTCCCATTGGTCAGGGAGGACAGAGCAGGAACACAACTCCAGGCTGCAGCAAAGAAAATCTCCGGGGATGATTGTTGGGGGGAACTTTTTTTTGGCCAGATTCACAGCTAGCGTAAATGGGGGGGAGCTTTCACCAGCTGAGGAGGTGGCTGTCTGCTGCTGAGAAGAATGAGTAAGTAGAGCAAGCTGCCAGGGGTGGAGTTTGGGGGAATCCCCGTCACTGCAGATAGTCACGGTTAAGGTTATGTAGGCTGTCTATGCTACGAGCTAAGGGTGTGATTCCACTGCTTGTATACGCGTACTTGTGCTAGCTCTGTTCAAGCTAGCATATGTGTAGATGGACAGGGGATTCACACCCCAGCTCTTATGTAGACATAGCCTTATAAAGCTACCTGTAAGGGATGGTTCAGGGAAAACGAACTATGCTGAACTAGAGTACCCAAGAGAGCTCCCACCCATCCCGAGGGACCATGGGGCAGATTCTCTGTCCTGTTTCATGCTAGGAGAATGGAGATTGTCTGTGAACCTCCATGTAGGGAGAATGGAAGGTGGCTTCTGTGTTACCTTCCCCACAACCCTGAGGCAAGGGGCCTGTCAGGGCAGGGATATGGGTGGACCATCATTCGCTTCTGCAATCCATCCAGTTGGCTTAGCTACTCTTGCCAGGTGGCATGTTCCAGCAGCCCCCAGGCTGTTCGAATCTGTGCCTAGAGGTAGGGGGCAAGAGAGAAATCAGGAAGTCTTTTAATGAGTGGGGGTGGTTGCTAGAGGTTGATGTGGGGGAAAGTGATCATAGCAGAGAATCTGGCCCATGTATTTGATTGTTAATGCCATTTTATGCATTTTCACCAAGTTACACTCTACAGCAGTGATATCCAATACGTTCACCACTAGCCACATGTGGCTAATGGGCTATTGAATTGTGGCTAATGCACGAGGCTTTTTTATAATGTGGCTTAATGTGGCTTTTCTATAATGTGGCTAATAAGAAAAATTAAAAACCACAAGTGTGGCTAGCAGCATGGCTAGCATCGAATTTCTATTGGACGCTGCTGTTCTACAGCATTATTTGTAATGGTGCCCACCATCCTTGCAAAGAGTTTGGTTTAGTGGCTGCAAGAATAGGTGCCAGGATTCTTGGATTCTCTTTCTGGCTTTGCCACATAATTACGGCATGACCTTGGCCAAGTCAATTAGAGCCATTTATTCTTGTGTAATCAGTGGAGTCGCTCTGGATTTACAACTGTACAGTCAAGAGCATTGTTTGGCCCTTAACCGCTCTCTCCAACTTGTGTTACCCATTTGTAAAACAGGCATAGTGCAATAATACCTCGATACCTCAATAACGTGTTGGGAAACTTACTTATCTATTGTTTGCAAGATGCTTTGAGAACCTGGGACAAAAGGGGCCGTAATAAGTGCAAAGCATTACAATGCTTATTCAGAGATAGGATTTAAGGCACTGCAAGACCATCAGCGGGGTGTGTGTGTGGGGGGAATGGGAGCGTCTAGGGATCTGCCTTCGTCATCTCTTGTTTGTTGTGCTTCTGGCCTTTAAAACAAAAACAAGCGCCTGCCATGGAGTAATTTGGACGAAGCTGTCAACTTTTTTAACGAGAAGTGACAAGACATGCCCCGGAGGAGTGGGGGAGCTGGCTTAGCGTTTGTGAGATTTATGATCAGGGATTCACACAAGTGCTGAGGCTAAGAGAAGATAAATCCCCATAGACAAATACTCCCAATAATTGAATTACAAAGCCATTATCGTGTGCTGAACAGAGCAACTTTATGACTCTGTTGTGACAGGATAAAGCTTGTTAGAATATTTATGCTCATAGGACAATTTCAGCGTAAGGATCTCAAAAAAGCAAGCACACTTTTCCACCTGTCTGTTACAGCTAATTAGCCTTTCTGGGTAATGCAATGAATGAGGAGATGGCGAAGCATTGGAAATGGAAAATGAGGAACCGAAGGAATGTTGCACTGAGCCATCTCAAAATAAATATTGCTAAGCACGGAGCCAGCCAAGGGATAGATACTGGCAGCTGCTAGAGTCTGATGACTGGAAAGAGGGACAGGGGCAGGTATTCAGATGTGTATTTCAAGCATCAGATTTGGAACTGGGTTTTCCAGGCTATCCATTTGCATCTTCATCTGCATTTTTACAGCTAGCTGTAGCTCTATACCACATGTGGCCCAATCCAGAGCCTATTGGAGTGCATGTGAGTCGTCTTAGTGGCTGAAATCTTGGCCTGAAATGGCAAAACTCCCATTGTTTTCAAATGGTCCCAGATTTTACCCATCGACATCAAAGGACTTCACATCAGGCCTTTGTAACCTGAGCATTTTTAAAGAGAGGATGGTCTTGGGCTTAAAGTGCTGGATTCAGGAGAGCTGGGCTCAATTCCTGGCTCCGACACTGTCTGTCCTTTGCAGCTGAGAAGCCTGACTCCATCATTCATCTCATTTACTCCCAGCACCTGTGAATTTAAGACCTTTTCATGCTAGTGAAAGACCCTGCGTGATTTCTTGGAATGCACGGGGAGATAGGTTCTCAGAAACCCAGCTGTCAGAGTGATGATGCAGGCAGCGCAGGGACTGCAGACACACTTGGTGAGATAACCTTTGTTCAGTGCGTAGTGCCCAATTCTTTTGTTTGCCATTGTCTCTTTCTGAGAAAGGGAGAGCTTTTAGTCCGTTTCCGACCCTGCTTCCTACACACACGGTCTGCAGTCAAAGCCATTGCTGTGCTGTAATTCCACGGCTCTCAGTATAGGTTTTTGAAACTGTCAAGCCCAGTCAACTACATAGCAGGCTTGGAGTTCATGAATATTTTAGGCAGCCGCTTTGTAACAGAAAGTTCATGGTCTTACATGTTTCATAACACAGCCATTTTCTGTAGAGGCAGCAGGGAACGTTAGATTGTGGTCCCATTGGCGTTTCCACTTTAGCTTATCCAAAAGGTCTGTAATGTTTATTTTTTGCTTTTGCTTTAAAATGCATCAAGACAATTACACCAGTTAAACATACAAAGCTCTTTGGATAAATATAATAGGTGCAGTTTGATAAGTATGCTACAGTCCTTCCCCCGGTCGGATTGAAGTCCAAGGGGAGTTTGTGTATTTAAGATTCATTAAAAAGATGAATCACAATCATCAGGGTGGGTTTTCACCATGAAGTTTAAATTATAAGACAAGGCAGAGAGAAAGTCAGCTGCAGGCACTACAAGGCCGATGGAAGTATCAGCACGCAGGCTTTGAGAACAGAGGAAATGGAGGGAAACTGGAAGATAAGGCAACATGAACCTACTGGGCAAAATAGATTGATGACAGCCATAGGTGTCTAAGGGTATGTGTACACTACCCGCCGGATTGGCAGGTAGTGATTGATCTATCGGGGATCGATTTATCACATCTAGTGTAGACATAATAAATCGATCACTGAGTGCGCTTCCCGTCGCCTCCGGTATTCTACCACCGCGAGAGGCGGAAGTGGAGTCGACGGGGGAGCGGCAGCGGTCAACTCGCAGCCTTGTGAACACCCAGGTAAGTCAATCTAAGTCAATATGTTGACTTCTTGTGTACCTTGGGTCGACACCCCCCCCCCCCAGTATAGACCAGGCCTCACCCAGATGATAGTGGTGAGTTAGATGTATTTGATTGACATTTACGTTAGAGAACAGTTTCCTACATTCCCATTCCATATGTACCAGGGTGGCAACAGGCTGGGTACCACTATGGAGGTTAGACATTCCTATCTAGCTTCATGACTTTCAGTTTATAAACTGCATGATGCTAAGTCCCTTGTCTTCAGATCCCCTGCTCAGTGGATATAATTAATGCCTTGAGTGGCAAAGGATTTTATAAAGGCAATTCCAATCTATGCCTACATAGCTCTGCTCTGTCTATATTTGGGACAAATAATGAGTCAAATTCTTTCCTGAGTCACACCCATGAAGTTACACAGTGTGTCAGTTATCATGGAAGATGACCTTTAAATCTTAAGGGTTTGGTGGAGCAGTGTATTGGCACACTGGCCTTAGGACATTTAAGACTTAGATGCAAATCTTCACTTAGTTAGATCATAAAATAAAAATGATTATCCTATCCATCGGTTGCTTGTTGTCCAGTTAATCTAGATTATCTATCTTTCTTCAGATGCTTGAGAGGGAATGAACAGAACAGGGCAATTATCAAGTGATCCATCTCCTGTTGTCTAGTCCGAGCATCTGGCAATTGGAGGTTTAGAATAATAGAATATCAGGGTTGAAAGGTCCTCAGGAGGTCATCTAGCCCAACCCTCTGCTCAGAGCAGGACCAATCCCCAACTAAATCAGGATCACTCAGAGCATTTGATTGCATCCCTGAACATTGTGGTTAATAGCCATTGATGGATTTATTCGCCATGAATTTATCTAATTCTTTTTTTGAACCCCATTTTACTTTTGGCTTTCAGAACATCCCCTGGCAATGAGTTCCACAGGTTGACTGTGTGTTGTGTGAAAAGTACTTCCTTTTGTTTGTTTTAAACCACTGCCTATTTATTACATCAGTTGATCCCTGGTTCCTGTGTTGTTTGGAGGGATAAATAACACTTCCTTATTCACTTTCTCCACACCATTCAGATTTTGTAGCCTTCTATCATATCACCCCTTAGTCACCTCCTTTCTAAGCTGATTAGGCCCATTCTTTCTTATCTGTCCCCATATAAAAGCTGTTCCATACCCCTAATCATTTTTGTTGCCCGTCTCTGTACTTTTCTATACATTTTGAGATGGGGCAATAAGACACAGTATTCAGGGGGTGATCATGCCATGGATTTATATAGTGGTATCGTGATTAAACTATCCACTTCCATATACACTTGAAGTCAGTGTAATAAATAACAGCAAAGGAAAGAAATCCCAGCGTAAATTTTTGGTTTGTTTGGTGACTGGACTCTGATTTTCAGATCCTTTGTCATTAAGAACCAAAGCTTGTTCCTATAGTTACAAGGTAGCTGGAGACGGGAGGCAGAGGTCAACTGATTACACTTGACAAAATAAGTCCTAGATCCCTTTTCTCTGATGGATAGTAACTGAAGGAAGGGGCTATTAAAAATGTCTGCACTTCTTTCTGTAATAGGGTAATCCAGAAGAAGAATTTGTTAAAAATGGGTGTTTAAGGCCCAGGGATCAGTATTCTTTGAGCAAAATATCTCACTGTAAAACATCTTTTAAACATTTCATTATTAATAGCTCTAGGAAAGAGGCATGTAACCAAATTATAATGTGGGGACAGGATGCAAATAAATGCTAGTGTAAGATCTTTCACAAGTGGAAAGTGCTTCTGTAGCCCACTGGGTCTGTAAACTCTGAAGATAAGGTCTTTATACACTGAAAAGCTTGTTTCTCTCACCAACAGAAGTTTGTCCAATAAAAGATATTCCCCACTTTGTCTTTCTCAATTAGTTTGGTTTAAAGGCAGTCCAACATATATTCTGCTGTTCTGATTCACATAATTCAACAGATATTCACTAAGGATTGACAAAGAGTCCTGTGGCACCTTAAAGACTAACTAAAGTATTGAAGCATAAGCTTTTATGGGCTAATATCCACTTTGTCGTGTAACTTGACTGTTGCTGAAAAATAGACACCAAATGTGCTGGTGTAGAACAAAGAAACTAGTCTGAGACAGGAAACAGATTCTGAGCCTCTCTAGAAATATTTTACATTACCCGACAAAGAAAAAGAAGCTTCTCTAGCTGATGCATTGTTGTAGGTTTCTTCAAGTGAAGCTACATATAGATCAAAACAAATAGTCCCATTTTTCATAACATCTTTAAAATGGTTATTGCTAGTTACTTAGTTAACACAAGTGTTGATTAAGGGCTGGATCGGACTCAGAATGCAGTACAAATGGGAATTGATTTACAACATCAGTTTTGATTGCCTGCAAATAATGAGGCATTGGACAGAATAGCATCTTACTTGTCCATCACTGGAAATGAATGTTCTTGCTTTAATCTAGTATTCATCTATAGTTCAGGCTACTGTCAAGAAAATGGTCCACATTGAGATAGGCAAACCTTAATGGAGACACGTGAGGATGGCCCATCTGCTCTCCCTCTTGCCTCTGGAAAAGAGGCAACGGGTTCAAAACCAATAACAGGACTGTGCCCTCAGAATTGATGCTGACTTAGCAGTGCTATAATTCAGAGAGGACATCAAATTAATGGCCCTTTGACCTGTCCCAGGGCATTCTCCAGATAGATGTTAACAATTAAATAAGACTTTTTACCGAAGGTGTACTTTGCTCCATAATCCCTTACGTGCAGTACGGAGTGTCTTACACTGATATTTCTTATCCAGTGAACAAACAAGCATTTTCTTAGCCAGACTGCCATCTGGTTCATTAACTTAACACAGTTTTAATTAGATTTGAGCCAATGAAATATCTGACAGGACAGGGAATTTTCTGTTTATGTTTGTTAATTAATGAGAGAATATTGGGCATTCCGCATGTAAATGAAACGAATGTGCCTGCAAAGTCTGATATAGAGGAATGACTAGGATTCTACATAGAATCATAGAAATCTAGGCCCAGAAGGGACCTCAAGTCATCAAGTCCAGCCCCGGCTCTGTGGCAAGACAAAGTATATCTAGACTATCCCTAACAGGTCCAACCTCTGTTTAAATATCTCCAGTGAGGGCGATTCCACAGCCTCCTTTGGAATTCTGTTCCAGATATTAACTAACCTTATAGTTAGAAAGTTTTTCTTATTATCTAACCTAAATCTCCCTCATTGCAAATTAAGCCCTTTACTTCTTGCTCTACCTTCAGTGGACATGTAGAACAATTAATCTGCATCCTCTTTGTAATAGACCTTAATATATTTGAAGTCTATTATCGGGTCCCCCTCTGTCTTCTTTCCTCAAACCTAAGCAAGTCCAGTTATTTTTACCTTTCCTCATAAGTCAGATTTTCTAAAATTTGCATCATTTTTGTTGCTTTTCTCTGGACTCTCCAATTTGTCCACAGCTTCCCTACAGTGTGGCACATGGAATTGGATACCGTGCTCCAGCTGTGCTCCCCATTGCTGAGGAAAGTGGGACACTTATCTCACGTCTTATCTATGACACTCCTGTTAGCACACCCCAGAATATTAACCTTTTTTTGCAGCTAAATCACAATACTGAGTCGTATTCCATTTGGGATCCACTATAGCCACAAGATCCTTTTCAGCATGACTACCACTTAGCCGGTTATTCCCCATTTTGTAGGTGTGCACATGATTTTTCTTCCTAAGTGAAGTACTTTGCACTAGTCTTTATTGAATTTTATATTGCTGAATTCATACCAATGGTGTCATGGCGTCCCAGCATGGTGCTATCTTCAAATTCTATAAGCATACTTTCCACTCCAGTATCCAAATCATACATGAAAATCTTGAATAATAGCAGACCCAGGAATGATGTTTGCAGGATCTGCCTAGATATTGTGTCCAAGCTGAACAACAAACTATTGGTAACTGCTCTATGAATACAGTCTTGCAGCCAGTTGTGCACCCATCTCATAATAATTTCATCTAGACCACATGTCCCCAGTTTGCTTATGAGAATGTAATGTTGGACTGTGTCAAAAGCCTTACTAAAATCAAGGTATACCATATCTACTGCTTCTTCCCTAATTCCCTGGGCCAATAACCCCGGCAAAGAAGAAAATTACATTGGTTAGGTTCTTGACAAATCCATGTTGGCTATTCCTTATCCTATAATTCCAGAATCCTCTAGGTGTTTACAAATTGATTGTTTTACCAAGCTCATAACACGTCTCATAATACAGAAGCTTGGTTTTTAGCACTGAACACCAAGGCATACACCACCAATCAGCACAAAAGGAATATCAGCATGCCACGCACTGAAACACACTCCAGAAATCAAAGCAAAGGACACACCGCTTCTACACACTGAACTATCCACCACCAATCAAAGCAAAGAATACAGCAATATTCAACACTCTGAAGGTGGAGGAGATGCAATGTTGGGCAGAGCTAAGGCTGTTGGGGGGGATGTAGGGTGACCAGACAGTTAGTGTGAAAAATCGGGATGGGGTGTGCAGGTATTAGGAGCCTATATAAGAAAAAGACCCCAAAATTGGGACTGGCCCTATAAAATCAGGACATCTGGTCACCCTAAGGAGACGTTAACTCTAGTTTTATAGAAGATCAGCATGGCTAGGTTTTCCAAGTTGTTATTTCAAAGAACACTAGTATTGTCTTTAAAAGTTCTTTAGCTTTTCGTTAATGATGCAAATTTAACTCCAACTAAATGAGATTATCTACTGTGGAATAAATATAGTGGAAAGCCTTTGCCTGAGCTTTGTTCATTTTAATGCTTTAACTTCAGTCTGTCCATTTCAGGTCTGTGATGGGTTCCAGTAAAGAGCCAGACCTTGTGCACCTGGAGGCAAAGACAGTGGATGGCCGTAAGTACATTAGTTTCCAGACAGTATTGTCATTACGAGCTCTGTCGTGCTTGGGGTTGGCCTGCCATTCTGATGACAACACACTACAACAGAGGAGATCTTTTCTTCCCTGTTCAGTCTCTCATGGGCATGATCTTAGGGCTTCATTACACGGACACTTTATAGCGCTGTAAAGCTGCCAGCAGTGCTATAACTCACTAGCTGTCCAGACTGGCGAGGCACGTAGAGTGCTATAAGTCCACAGTTATACCAGGCCTAGTAATCCTCCTTGCCAGAGGATTAACAGCTATAGTGTATTGGGTGCTCCATTTTAGCTCCAGTGTAAATGGGTAGTAACAATACATTGCTTTGAGTGATCTCTGGAACCGCCCCATAGCTATTTAAGGCAATTAAACCTCTCTTTCCTTTGTTTTGAACTCGGCTGGAGGAATGCGGAAGTATGTTTTCATAGCTTATCTGTAACTCGGCAAATCAACAATGCAAATGTTTACCTTGTGAGTGCGCGAGAAGGAGAAGAGTAGAGGCTTTGTATTTCGAAGACAGTTTGCTGACACACTCTCAGCAGGACAAAAATCCACCCGCTCTCTCCCTCCGCATACACGCAACATGCTCCCCCTCGTTTGAAGAGCATGTTGCACCCAGCTGAATGCTGGGATAGCTGCCCATAATGCACCACTCCCCGTTCTGCTGCAAATGTGGCCATGCCAGTGCGGTTGTGGCTGTGAGTGTGGACACGCTGGAGTACTATCCCTGGAGCTGTATCTGAAGGCAGGTAGAACCAAAACCGCTATAAAGCTGTAAGTGTAACCAAGCCCTTAGAGCAACTCCTTCAGTTCAAGACAGAGCAGTAGCAGCTCCTCCAGCTAGCTGAACATGTGGTATTAACAGGCTGCGGAAGGAGCTTACCTGCAGGAGGGAGGATTCCCATGGGATGTGCAGCCTTTGACGGCAGTTGATAAAAGGATAGTCTCTTCTCCAGTTTATCTCTGTAGCTGCTCCTCCTCCATTGTGTTTACCCCTTTAACCACCTTTCTTTGCGCTTGTGGCCAATATTCCTTCTGCGTACAACTCTAACCTCCTTTCTCAAGCTTTCCTGATTGTACATAAGTTTTCTCAGGTCCGCTGATATTGCTGCTGGTCTTTTCTCCACTCCCCTGCTTCCTGCTGTTTAATCTTTCCACTTCCCCACCTCTGCAGGTCTTTCTCTGTGGCTTTTTTTCCTGTAGCTTTCAATTGCCTCAGGCGGTTGTGTACCTCACAAAAACCACCGACTGTCCTGAATGTTCTCGTTTTTAATTCCATGATGGTTCTCCTGCAAATGTCAGCGTTGCTGCAGTGTAAAAAATAGAATTGCAACCATTTGCAGGGCTACTTATTTTGGTTTCACGACATTATCTTCTGAAAAACCATTGGGTCAAATTCTGCTCTCAGTTACACAGTCAAAATCGGTGATGTTCCTCCAGATTTATGACGGCAGGATTTAGCCCAGAAACTGTCAGTCTCAAGACAATTGTTTTTAACTTCCTTAGTGTTATGAGTAAGAAATTATTCTTCAGGGGATGAATTTTAAATTTTAAAAGACACACCATTGGAATAGAAATTGTATATATTTTTAATGTCCTTTCCATTAATAACACATTAGATTATTAAAACTGAAAGAATTTTAAATCTCAGCGCTTTTTACCATTTGTGTTTTTTCTTTGGGGGAGGGAGGAACAGCTCAGTGGTTTGATCATTGGCCTACTAAACCGAGGGTTGTGAGTTCAATCCTTGAGGGGGCCGTTTAGGGAGCTGTGGCAAAAAAATCTGTCAGGGGACAGTACTTGGTCCTGCTAGTGTAGGCAGGGGACTAGACTCAAGGTCCTTCCAGTTCTATGAGATAGTGATGTCTCCATATATATGTATATTCTTTCCTTTTTTTAACTTTCTTATTCCCTGGACACAGAAAGGAGGCTGATCCATCCTTTCTGGTCCTATGAAAGTACTAAATAGTAATAAAATATTCTTCTATGACACCCTCTAGTGGAGCACCTACACTGTTGTATTGTGTACTGTTACTGCGTAAAACTGTACTAAGTGTTTATTAAGGGCTACTCTCTTGTAGTGACACTCTAAGGTGTATTCACTTCATGGTATGCTCCACGCTCAAAACTCCAATTCCTCTTTTCTCCTCTTCTCTCTTCTTCTGGTCCAATTCACGTTCTGAAGTATTCTTCTTCGTATGTCACAAGAGGAAAAGGTCTATATAAATGTAGAGGCAAAAGTAAGAAACATTATTATTCCCATTTTACAGATGGGGAAACTGAGGTACAGGTAAGTGAAGTGAGTTGCTCAAAGTCACATGGTGAGTCATTACCATAGTTGAGAATAGAACCCAGCTTGCTCAACTATCTGGTTCTAGCCACTAGACAAACTTGCCTTCCCTGAAGAAGATAATTTCCACCCCCCTGATTGGTGAGCAAACCTCTCTCTGGTGGAGGAGAGTAGCATGTAACTGGAGCAGGCAAGGGGTTGTTAATAAGATCCTTTTTTTTTGGCCCAAGAGTTACAATTTGTGGACTATTTCTCTAATCTTTGGCAAGAACTACATGTTTGGGAGCTAACCAAGGATGAAAATTCAATAAAGGGATTTAATTTGAAAAGATATACCTATTGAAACAAAGTAGAAAAAAATCATCCAGCAATTGAAACTCAGGATCTAAGCAAAAGCGCCCAACCACAATGCAAATAACAAGATAGTTTTGTTCTTGTGCCTTGTATCTTTCCCAGCAGAAGCTCAGCAGTACATTAACCATGGGTTCAGATGAGAGAGAATAGAGATGTCACCATAGTAAGGTATTAGAAAATCTGGCTGGTAGGGTTGTGAGAGCATTTATCATCAGCTGACTTAGTCCTGGGCATTCCCAGCCAGAATACTAATAACTTTTTCCTGGCTGGATCTATGTCTTCTGATCGTTGATCATGGTCTGTCTTCATATTTGTATTTATTCTATTTCTATACATCATGTTAAAAAATTAACAAGGAAAAAATAACAGTCCCTCAGTTGGTATAAATTTATATAACTTCAGCAGGGAGGCATGGCTCAGTGGTTTGAGCATTGCCCCCCCCCTAAACTCAGGGTTCTGAGTTCCCTCTTTGAGGGGGGCTATTTAGGGATATGGGGCAAAAATCTGTTGGTTGATTTAATTGTGGATTGGTCCTGCTTTGAGCAGTGGGTTGGACTAGATGATCTCCTGAGGTCCCTTCCAACCCTGATATTCTCTGATTTTCAGTTGAGCTATTCCCAGTTACCCCAGCGGAGGATCTGCCCTTTAATATCCTACATTAAATTGGACGGTCAATGCTAGTACTTGATCTGAAGTCCCCTAAAAAGGGCTGATTAATTTGGTATGGGAGTTATATGGCAGTTTGATTATTATACAGTGTTAATTGATGTGATTTATGTTTTTAATACTCTTGGTTAATTTCTGTAGCATGCCAAGTGTAGTGGATTTTGATCTCCAGCATAAAATCCAAGTTCATAGAAAGTGATGTTTATAGTTAGTGGTTTCTCTTAAAGTCCAATCTGGGCAAGATTTTAAGGACCAAATGGCAATCACTGTGTTTTCAGTTGAAATAAATTCATCTGAGCCTTATCTTATATTTCGATTCAAATGACTTTGTGTCCCTAAGGTTCTGCTTTGAGTTTGGAATAAAATCAGAAACTCATTGGCAAAAAGAGTCTGCAGAAGCTACAGATTTTTTGCCTGGTTTCAGGTCAGTGTTGTAGAGAAACGGTTAATTTCATGTAGATCTGAACAACACAATAAGTTCTTTTCTGTAACCCGAGGGCAAGGAGTATGCTGTTAGAACCTAGATCTGTACATTTTTGAGAAATTTAGCTGGACATTACGTTTATGGGGGAAAAAATTAGATTAGATCTGTACATTTTTGAGAAATTTAGCTGGACATTACGTTTATGGGGGAAAAAAAGTAAATTTTGTAACTAATGGTTTGTGTAGCTCCTGTTAGTGAGAATTACACAATCAAGGCCTGAAACGTACTAGCTGCCATAAGATGTCTTAGTACGGTGCCTTTAAGAATTGATTGGTTAGGGCCTGATCCAATATTCACTGGGTTCAATTCCCTGCTCTGCCACAGATGTTCTGCATGACCATGGACAAGTCACTTGATCTCCCTTTGTCTCAGTTTCCCGTCTGTAAAACAGGGATATAGCACTGCCCTACCTCACAGGTGTGTTGTGAGCATAAATACATTAAAGACTGTGAGGTGCTCAGCTACCTCGTTGCTGGGGACCTTAGATAGATAAACACTGAAGTGTTTATTTTTATTTCTTAAAGTTTTGGGAGTTCTTTAAGTTAGGAATGTTTCACTGGCTGCTGGGGCCAAAACTAATGCTTGAATGTAAACACTCTGCGCAGTTCAGATTGGGATTCACACCCCAAATCTGCCATTTTAATCCTTCCAGGGCTTTTAATATGAACAGCTTGGTGCACACTGTTTGTTTGTTCTGCTTTGCGTGAGAGGTAAATAGTTGAGTCAGGAGACCTTGGGTCGATCTCCTGATCCTCCACTGGTTTTCTGCCTGAACTTGGGCAGGTCAGTGAGGGCAAAATTTTCAGTCATGGATGTGTTGCTAGGCACCCATGCAAAAGCAAATGAAAGATGCTGAACTCCTGCAGTCTCGACTCTAGTTAATTCAGATAGCGTAACTCCTGTAACAAAACAATGTCGACTGGTAGGTAGTTCAAAAGATGAATGCCCACATTACATCTGGATACTACCACAGCACCTACAGGCAATTGAATAAATAGGACATCTAGAATATGAGTCTGCTGCTCCGAGCTGGGCAGCAAATGGATTTCCCATCACACACACATTCACCAGATTTAAAGAAAAGTCCCATCCTGAATTGGAATTAAAAAGTTGAAATCTTGAATATTTTTTTTTGTGGAAGCTAGCAAATGATCAAGCCACCAAATTGGAAATGTTTGATTTGGTTATTTATTTACTGTATCTTAAATGTCAAAACGTTTCAACAGTTTGGGGAACTATTTTCCAAAAAATGTGTGAGTCAAATTTTTTTGTCAAAACCCACTCTTTCCTGCAAGCTTCATGGACACTATTTAGCTACGTGATAATAGGGCTCAAATTAAATGTATTCCCCCCCAAAAAAGCAACAACAAACAGTGAGAGGACCAAAAATAAGCCACCCTGGCTAATGAACAGAGTAAAAGATTTGATTGGAGGCTAAAAGGTGCCCTTTAAAAATTGGAAGTCAAATACTACAGAGGAAAATAAAAAGGAGCATAAACTTGGTAAATCAAGTGTAAAAGTATAATTAGGTAGGATAAAAGGGAATTGAATAGCAAATAGCAAAAGACACAAAAACTACTGGCAAAAATTGTTTTAGCTACATCAGAAGCAGGAAGCCTGCCAAATAATAAGTGGGGCCACTAGACAATCAAGTTGCTAAAGGAGCACTCAGGGAAGACAAGGTCCTTGCAGAGAAGCTAAATGAATTCTTTGCATCAGACTTCACTCCAGAGGATGTGAGGGAGATTCCCACGCCCGAACCCTTCTTTTCAGGTGTCAAATCTTAGAAACTGTCCCAGATTAAAGTGTCAATAGAGGAGGTATTAGAACAAATTGATAAATTTGATTTGGACAAGGGTGAGGTGGCAAAATTTGCAGATGATGCAGAATTACTCACGATTGTTAAGTCCGAAACTTACTGTGAAAAGTTACAAAGGGATCTCACAAAACTGTGTGACTAGGCAACAAAATGGCAGATGAAATTCAACGTTGATAAATGCAAAGTAATGCACCCTGGGAAACATAATCCCAACGCTACATGCAGAATGATGGGGTCTAAATTATGTGTTACCACTCAAGAAAGAGAGCTTGGAGTCATTGTAGTTGGTATCCTGGGTAGGAACCATTAGGGCAGCGGTAGATAAGATGGAAAATACCATAATGCCACTATATAAATTGAGGATAAGCCCACATACTTCAAGCCGTTCTGCTTGTCCCATGTCAAAAAAGATATTAGAAATGGAAAAGGAACAGAGCAGGACAACAAACATGATTATACATATGGAACAGCTTCCATTTTATGAGAGAGTAAAAAGACTGGAACTGTTCAGCTTGGAAAAGATGACTAAGAGGGTATATGATCGAGGTCTATAAAACATGACTAGCATGGAGAAAATGATCAGGGAAATGTTCCTTACCATGTCACCTAACACAAGAACTAGGGTCATCCAACAGGTTGAAACTAACATAAGGAAGTACTACTTCATGCAATGCATAGTCAACCTATGGAATTCATTGCCAGATGTTTTGAAGGGCAAAAGAATAATGGAGTTTTTTAAAAAAAGTATGAAATAAGTTCATGGAGACTAGGTCCATCAATGGCTCTTACTCAAGGTCATTAGGGATGCAACCCCATGCTCTGGGAGTCCCTAAACCTTCCTCTGCCAGAAGCTGGGAGTGGACAACAGGGGATGGATCACTTGATTATTGTCCTGTTCTGTTCATTCCCTTTGAAGTATCGGACATTGGCCCCTTTCGGAGGATAGAATACTGGGCTATTGATTTGACCCAGTTTGGCTGTTCTTATGTTATATTTCCTAGAAAATTTTGATCTAGACAAATCAGTATTTTACAACCAAAAAAACTGAACAGTTCTGCTGTTGCTGCAATCTTACTCAAGATTCCAGCAACAGGCAAGAGCCTCACATGGAGAAGGAGAAGGGGGAAGGAGGGGATATGATCACCCTCCAACTGCTGTGAATTTATTGGGGACCCCACAGTTCCCAGGCACCATGGTGGCAGGGGAAACCACGGAGCTGCAGCAGCAAAAGTCACAGACAGGTCACAGTTTCCATTAATTTACTAAAAATCACCATGACAAAATCTTAGCCTTAGTCATAGTCACACCAAAAATCACAAAATATTCAGATTGCTCCCAGTTTCTAGAGATCAGGGGCTTATCCCACATCGGTTTGTACTATAGATGTCACACCAAAGATAATGCTGGTAGCAATCCTATAGTCAACTAATTAAGTATTCATTCATTAGGAAAAATAAATGAGAGAGTTATTACAGGTTAAAGCAGGCAACACATAAGCACAGTGAGTCACAGTCTGTGGTTCCAAAAGGTAACAGAGATATATTAATTTGTCCACTGAATGTCTTTTCAAGCCAGCTAACTCAGGTGGACCTTGGGGATCTCTGCTTTTTGTTTCTTAGCTCCAGGCCTTCAAAGAATGCAAACAACAAACCATTTCTTCTTATGAACATCTTTACATGGCCTTCCCCTAGAGTTCAAACCCCTGGGATGAGAACTCCTGTAACTTGTTCATGGGTGGATGGAACAATCAGCAAAGTCTTTGTCCTACAATAGCCCATTTAGTCTTGATGGACGGGGGGAGCTGCTTTTCCTGCCTAGGTACACCAGTTCATAGCAGGCATTTTTACCATTATAAAGTAAAACTTACATACTACCTTATAGCGTGGGATCCAGACATTACAAAGAAGATAAATGCATGCAGCAATTTACAAGCATTTTATAGAGTCTAAGCACATTCTCACAAGTCTAACACCTACCTTGAACAATATTATCATACAGGTTTCAGAGTAGCAACCGTGTTAGTCTGTATCCGCAAAAAGAATGAGGAGTACTTGTGGCACCTTAGAGACTAACAAATGTATTTGATCCTAAGCTTGCGAGGGCTACAGCCCACTTCATCAGACACATCATACGGGTGAGCTGGTCTGGTTTCCAGCTGTAAATTTATCAGCTGATAGCTACAAACTTGGCAAGAGCTGGCACGGGGTTTGTTGGTGGAACACCCGCATCACTAAGAAGGGCTGGCTATAGCTCCCTGCAGACAGGGCCGGTGTACCAGCTAGGCGGCCGCCTAGGGCACCAAGATTTGGGGGCATAAAAAAGTAGCGCCCAATTTTTTTTTACACTATTTGATTGAGCCAGAAGGGACCGAGACATCTCAGTATGCTGTCTTCAGAGTGATCAAACTCCAGTTTCACCTACAGTCACATTTCATCCTTCTCCTTGACAAGAGGAGATTTAGGTCCCGGTGTTTCCCCTATGGAAATGGGAACCCTATTTTCTCATTGTTTTCCACAAGGTTTTTTGCACCTTCATTAGAAATGTATAGAATTGGCCAATGCCAAGGATCGTGGTCTAATTCAGTCCCCTGGAGACTGCTCTGATCAAAGATGGCAGTTGCGCTATTCTTCTCTCTAGGCACAGCATGGCTTTGTTGTGGTGGTTTTATATTAAAAGCAGCAGCTGTTGTTAGAGGTGAAGATGCTGGAAGTGAGAATCATAATGTCCTAATTACCTATGGCAGGGAAAACAGCTGTGTAGGGAAAGTAATGAAATTAATTCCAGAGCTTAGCAACTGAATACATTAATTGACCTTAATTAATGCTAATTTACCAGGCGCTTCCTATGGAATCGCATAAAAAGTCCCCATGAACAGAATGCTAAAAGAGATTGAGTTTAATGTTGACACAATGTAAAGAAGAATGATTGGCACTTTATTGCGAAGCCTGGTTCCCTTTATTTCTGGGCTCCAAGACGAAGGAAGTTTGACTGGAGTAAAAGAATACGCATGGCATGCTTTGTCCATGAACCACTAGGGTTATTTAGTCTGAATGATGACTTCAGGGGTTAAGCCCATTATTAGTAGTTAGGAGCATTTTGCAAAGACAGCCTTTAGTCCTTCCCTGTCAGATCTGTTATACCTACCTATAGCAATGCCAGCCCCTGGTCTGGATTGTCTCAGAACAATGGTCAATATGTGCACATGCTACAGCAGAGAGCCGGCTCAGCTGGAGCTATGAACCCTTCAGTATGGTCTCCTCCTGCATCCGAGAGAGCTTGCAATGCTGGGTGCAAAGCAGAAGTAGAAGGGGAGGAGTGGGTGTGGAAAACAAGTTGTCTTCACTCCATAAAGTCATCCAAACGACAGCAGAAGGAGTGCTGGAGAAAAAGGGGCTACTCAAAGGAGTAAGCATTCGTAGAATCAGCAGTTATGGGGAGCATGATCCTTGATCACATGGGTAGAGCTAAGCCTATAGCTAAATTTAGGATTGGGAAGGAATTTCCCCCAGGGCATATTGACTTTTTGATGAATCATCTTTCTCTGGGGCTTTGGGTTGAGGCCATCTTTCCTAGCCTCATATCCTTTTCCTTCCTTTTCCTCTTCCTTCTGTGGTTCCTGTTAACAGGGACAATGGAGCCATAACCCCGAAAAGGGACATATCTTGATTTCGTTTGATATGCCGGCTAGAGTGCATATCTACTATTGCCCCCAAGTGGCTGGTTTAAAGAAAATCACATTGCAGAGAACGAATCGGTACTCTGATCATGATATCTGGATGATCTCAATCAGTGTTTTGTGATGAGCTTTGAAAATGCAAAGAATTCTATTCTGTATAGACTAATAATATTTAGCTCTTTAAATATCCAAAGTTCGGCAAACATAGGGCCAAAATCATCCATGATCTAACTTTCCTAAAGCCCATGGATTTGTACTCTGTGTGTCTGTTTTAAAAAGAAGACAACATCCTTAGAAATAAGAAAAAAACACCACTTTTAAATAATGGAATTAATCTTTAAAAAAATGATTACATAGAAAATGATGAAAAGCTAGCGGTTTCAATTTCAATGAAAAAAATATTGTTTCTCTGTTCAGAGGGACATAATTATACCAAGCAAGAGACTATGCTGCTCCAACGAGGATGACGATTAGAAGTACTTTCAAGATTAAATGCCATTTAGAGTTTGTCAAGCCAGCAGTAATGCTAAAACCCTTCTTTCTGGAAATGAGCTTTGTCCTCGTACAAACTGCAACTGCTTAATTGAGCTGGAAAAGCCTAAATTTGTGACTGAGCCCCTGATTCTCCACTCTGGTTTAAAGCATTAAATCTAGGGGACTCCTACCTGGTACTTTACAGGAACTCCTCACTTAGAGTTGTCTCGTTGCTGATCAATCAGGGAACATGCTCGTTTAATATTGCACAATGCCCCCTTAGAACGTCGTTCGGCAGCCGCCTGTTTTGTCCACTGCTTGCAGAAAGAGCAGCCCATTGCAGCTAGCTGGGGTGGGGGCTTGGAACCAGGGAGGACCGGCAGCGCCTCATCAGCTCCGTTCAGCTGTCCCTCCCCGCACTGCCATGTGCTGCTCCTGCCCTCTGCCTTGGAGCTTCTCCCAGGAGCCTACTGCTTGCTGTGTAAGAGGCAGAAGAGTGGTGCTAATGTCAGGGTGTCGCCCCCCCCCCTCCCCCGCTCTTGTACCCAATCTCCACAAAGCGGGAGGGGACACCACAGGGCTCAGTACAGAGGGAGCTTGCTGGCAGCAGTTGCTGTCTCAAGTTGCTGATCTATTTAAAAAGGCAATGTACTTAGAGTGGGGTCAGCGTACTCAAAGGGGCAATGCACGTGTCTCTCTCACACATATGGTGTGTATCTCTCTCTGCCATGCTATCTCCCCTCCCTCCATTCGTGTTGCCTTGTAGAGTGTGAGGCTACATTAACAACAATATGTTAACCCTTGAGGGCTCAGCTGGGTGCTAGTTCATCATTTAGCAGTAAGGCATTCCCTGGGAAATATCCCACCCTCTGACTCCTCCACCTTAACCAAGCTTCACAATCATCATTGCTGTCCACAGTATTACAATGTTTGTTTAAAACTTATACTGTGTATATGTGTGTATATATTAAAATATAGTCTTCTGTTTGGCGAAAAAATAATAATCCCTGGAACCTAACCCTCCCCCCCCCCCATTTACATTAATTCTTAGGGGGAAATTGGATTCACTTAACATTGTTTCGCTTAAAGTAGCATTTTTCAGGAACATAACTACAAGGTTAAGTGAAGAGTTCCTGTACTTGATACAACATATAGCTGGCAAGCTTCTTGCGATGTGTCCAGACATCCTTATGCGTTTGTGAGGCTGTAGATGCACTACATGGCACAGGCTGGGTTAGTCAGTCTGGGAGTTAGAGAGTCCAGAAGAACCACAGGATTTGCCTTCTCCAGCAGCCTCTATAAAGAATCCCCTCTATAGTCATAAGACTGGCCATACTGGGTCAAACCAATGGTCCATCAAGCCCAGTGTCCTGTCTTCTCTCAGTGGCCAGCACCTGATGTTTCAGAGGGAATAAACAGAACAGGGCAATTTCGAGTGATCCACTGCCTGGTGTCCAGTCCCAGCATCTGGCAGTTGGAGGTTTTTAAGAACACCCAATGCCTGAGGTTGCATCCCTGACTATCTTGGCGAATATCCATTAATGGACCTATCCTCCAGGAATGTAACTAATTCTTTCTTAAATGCAATTATGATTTTGGCCTTCACAACATCTTCTGGCAGTGAGTTCCACAGGTTGACTGCGTGTTGTGAGAAGAAGTACTTCCTTATCTTTGTTTTAAACCTGCTGCCTATTGGTCATTACAGCTGAGTCCTGAGTCTTCTCTAGTGCAAAAGGCCCCTGATTCTTAAAAGACTCAGGCACATGTTTAACTTCAGATCTGTGGGTAGTCCCATTGAACAATGCGGGTCTATCAGGTGCTTAAAGTTAAGCCTAGGGCTAAGCTTGTACGGTCAGAGCTATACATCACTGTCCTCAGGTGCGGCCTCCATCCTGAACACCTGAATGGAAGGAGTGGTATGAAGTGAGATCAAGATAGCTTTGAGAGTTGGCCCTGCAGGCAAATGAACAGGAGGAGCTGCACCCCACCGGAGGGTGTCTGAGGATGCTGAGCAGCAGTGCCACAAGTGGGGAGCAGCGGGGTAGAAGTTAGTGTCGGGGGTTTGGCTTTCCCATCCCCATTCAGACTAGCCAAAGCCAGTTTACCCACCCTGGAGCCACCGTAACAGCTATTGTATTCCCCCTATGCCTGTGGGATGCCCTGGGAAGAAGGGGCATTGTTGGGGCTCCCTGCCGCCAAGCTGTGCTAAAAGGCTAGGGTAGCACCTTGGGGGTCTGTGGGCATCCAGAGGGTAAATGCACAGCTCTGGCATGGGCACAAAGATGCCCCCAAGAGGGTCGTTTGGAGTATGGGGGTTACTTGTAGCCATCTTAATGCTCATACAGCTCAGATGCACTGTGTGATCCTTATACACTACTCAGGACCTGGCCCTGTCTGCTCCTCAGGTCTACATGCAATTCATTAGTTCACATTAGATTTGATTTAATGAGATTGTAATTTTGGGGGCAGGGCCTTTTTTTGTTCTGTGTTTGTACAGCGTCTAGCACAGTGAGGACCCGGTCCATGATTAGGGCTCCTAGGTTCTACCACATGATAAATAATACTCAGTACCCAGAGCTCTGCAGGGACATATTGTGAAATAACCCAGAATTGGTAAGGAAGGCAGGGGCTGGGTGAATGGGGAGGAAAGCGGGTGCCTGCCGCTGATACTGCAGCAATAGAAGTCTACGCCCTCCATAACTGACCATTGTTTTGTTTTGTCCTTATGATTTCAGATGCTCAGTACATCACCTGCAGGATGCAGAACTGCTCTGAAGCCACCCGGAGCAAACCGTTTCCGGGCTACACTGACCCCGACTCCCTGATTGTGCAGGACGATTATGTGTTTGTTCAGGTGTGGAACATGCATTCTCGGATTGATTCCAAGTTGTTCTCCTCCCTCCCCCAGGCTCCTTATAGATACATACATACGCACCCACGCAACCAGCCCAGAGTACCTAATGAAGGCGTTTCCCAGAGTGCCTCAGCCCATCAGAATGCTAATTGGCTCCTTCTGACTCTGTTTCAAGTATCTTATCAACTTGAGGTCATGGAGGTGCTGCCTGGAGCGTTCAGGATGCGTACTGGAATAATCCTCATTGCCAATCATCCAGCCTCATCATGAATTCCAGGAGTCGACCCTGTACTACTCGACTTTAAGCTGGTGTGCCAGTCACTTGATATCACAAGTGCGGTAGACCAATCAAGGCTTTTACTGAGTGGGAGAAAGGAATAGACAAGGGGAGGGGGGAGATAGAGTGAAGGAGAGTAATCAGCCATTATTGTCATGCATGGCCTATGATTTGTGAGACGAGGATGGAGATGAGATGTATTCAGTCAATCTCGGTTCTAGGGGAGAGCCGGAGAATGCATCTGAACAGCCACGGGTTTCATACTGCTGCTGCCGCTGTCTATTTAATAAGAGAGTTGGAGAAAAACAGGGCAGGGACAGTGCACATGAAGTGGAAATAATCTGGTTTCAGAATGCCTCCCGAGCAGGGCTGGCGACAGAAATTTGGGGACCCCCTACTCCGATAGTTTGGGGGGCCCCCCAGCCCAGCCGGGGCCCCCCCAGCCCAGCCGACAACGGATGGGGGCCCCGCCAGCCCAGCTGACAACGGATGGGGGCCCCCCAGCCCAGCCGCCCCCCCCAGCCCAGCCGACAACGGATGGGGGCCCCCCCGCCCCCCCAGCCCAGCCCAGCCCAGCCCGCGCTCCCCCCCCGGCCAGCTGACAGCTGGCGGCAGCAGGAGCGAGAGCGGCGTGAGCCGCCCTTTCTTCCCCCCCCCCCCCCCCCCCCCCCCCCCCCCGGACAGCGCTGCTGCCGCCGGCCGGGCTCTCTGCTCCTGCCGGGGCCAGGCGTGCTCATCCGGAGGAGAGCCACGCCGCCTCCCCGCCCCTTCCCCGCTCTCCAGGTCCGGCGACAAGGGGGGACACAACGGGTACAGTGGTGTACCGGGGCCCCCCTAAAGTCGGGGGGCCCAGTACAGCTGTACCCGTAGTACCCCCCTGTTGCCAGCCCTGCTTCCGAGACCTTCAATATTTCTGACTTGTTTGGGTGGATACCTGATCCTTTTGGGGTTGGTCTGGACCTGAGTCTGTGCTGCTGTTTTAACTTGAGTTAATTGGTTGCTAATTGACCCAAGGTAACTAACTAAGCTGTAAATACTTGTTTAGATCAGTGCTCTTCAAAGTGGGGTGCACGAGACCACCCCCAGAGCTGCGCAAGACCCCGCCACCGCCACCAATGCCACCTGGGAGACCACCGAACTCGGCAGCGGTCTATTTTTGTACTGCCGAAATGCCGCCGCAGAAAGCGGAAGCTTTGTATTGGGTGGCATTTCGGTGGACATACCCTGGGGGGCTGCGAGCAGATGCCGCACCGTGGAAAGGGACCGCGGCCAAAAACCTTTGAGGACCACTGGTTTAGATGATCTGGTCCAGAATACAAGCACTTGTGTTTTACACTAGGATTGAACTAACATAGGGGAGGTGTCTACTAGCATTCGTGTGTTAGGTCATGCAAATTAAAGCAGGTCCACAAAGTATAGTGTAGAAATACCCTTTGATGGCAAATCAGGTATTGGTGCTAGAGGTGGGGGCAGCTCAGTAGGTGGGAATCTTTCTTCAGTGTCATACCAAATCATTACTCTGGTATCTTTGTATTGGTGCTATGTTGCTGGCATTGGCCTCTTAGCAATGGTCCACCCAGAATTTCACCCTTTGACTTTACTTACAAACGATAGGGGCAGATTGTCAGTTTCAGTCACTGACAGATATTTGGTCACCTCCTGCAACTGCTTCTATGTTAAACCGTCACTCGGAGTTTCATTCACTTTTGCAGCCCACCTAATATTTTCCTCCCGCCTCAAAGGAAAACAGATGATGATGATGGTAACTCTGATTATAAAATTCCCTTTTATATTGCAGTTAACGTCGGGAGGACGGCCACACTATTACGTGTCCTATAGGAGGAATGCATTTGCACAGATGAAGCTGCCCAAGTATTCTTTGCCCAAGGTATAACATTTTAGATAATGCTTTCTTATATTACTCTCTCTCTCTTTGCCCGTCACCCCCCAGCCAGGGTATGGGCCACCAACTGCTGTTGGTGTTTCAGTAGCAATTGGTTCCCTTACGGGGTGGAGTTGCTAGCCCCACGCCCATGTTAAGCCTACAGCACCTGGTTTTCCCAGGAGGTTTCCCATCCAAGTACTAGCCAGGCCCGACCCTGCTTAGCTTCTGAGATCAGACGGGATCGGGCGTGTTCAGGGTGGTTTAGCCGTATTTCTTATATTACTATTGCTGATATATTCACACTCACACACACGCAGATCCCAATCAATTCAGAGGTGACTGCTGCCAAGCGGTAACTTCAGAATGAGTTTTAATTAACAAAACTTTTTAAAAAGAATATCTGAAAGCTGAAAAGAGCTAATGGCTGTGTCCGCATTTCAGTCAGTCAAGGACATCAGTACGAAATGTAGATTTGTGCTCAGGTCTGCGTAAATTGCTATTTCATTTGAATCAATTAACACCATTGGGGGCGGTTTGCCTTAAAATTCTCAACCCCCTCCCCCCCCCCATCCTGTCCCTCCCCGCGCAGGTCACTTTTTATGCTTTGCCTCATTAGCAGATTTCCACGGGAGGCAAGCAAAGAGATGTTTTTTGTGTCTGCTCCATAGCTCCCTTAATTAAGAACAATGAAGAATTAACAATGGCAAGGCTATCACTGCCTTATGGAGCTGGGTTTTTGAGAGGCCTTTCTTAAAAATGTCAGTCTGCGGGGAGGCGGGGGAATAAACTGTGTTCCATTCAGAAGAGGTGACTTCAAATTCTTCTTAAACAAAAGGGAACATCATGCGTAAGGGTTTTATTTCTTTCTCAAAAGAATGTCACCTTCCTTACTAGCATTCAGTTGTGTAGCCTGCTAGGTGACTATCAATGGTACGGCCTTCCAGGTTATACCTGGAATCAGACATTTAGGGCCAGATGTGGGTTACTGCTGCACAGGGCAGTGAAAATCCAAATTCATAAGGCTCTTGGAACTCTTCCATTGTGGTTGGGTGGCGTTTGGCCTTCTCTCCGGGTCCCATCTCCTCAGCCTGCAGGTTCCCCCTGAGATGTGGGTGGTTCTTTAAAGGGATCCATGAAGGTACAGGGCTGTCTACTGTGGTGACCTCAAGGGCCATCATGCCATGGAATCCTCCTAAACTGCCCCAAACTCCAACATGTGTAAGCGGATCTTAGTTGCAACTAATCTCGGCAGCATGAACTTACCCACAAAGGACTTGCAAGTTTGGGGGTGTGGGTTGGGAGATGATATCCCCAGCAATGTCTCTTCCCTTCCCACAGCAAGTCCTTTTCCATAATGCAGAACCCAACCCTGTGCGGCAGCCAAAAAGCTCTTGTCACTTCTGCAAATCTTGGCCCAGGTATTCTTACATAGAATGAAACCCCAGTCATTCTAAAGAACCAGGGGAATTATCCTACCAAGGCAGAGCAGATGTAAATAAGCACTTATTTGAAACAGATATTTAAAAAAATAATTGGGATCTTTTCAGACCAGTGATTGTAATGCCCATGCAAAATGACCCTTAGAATTCCCACTTGCAACTAGCTACGACCATCCATGATGAGATATCTGGTTTAAGTCGTGTTCCCACTACAAGTTCTCCCTCTGTCTGTCTTCTCTAAGATCTGCGGAGAGCTGGGAAAGTAAGGTAGGATTCATTTTAGCCCATTGTAAATGAAATATGAATTGGAACAGTAAGTGCTGTTGTTTGATGCAAGTGCGAGATTTAAGGAGAAAACGTGCTTCATTACAATCTCATAACATCTTCGATAGATGAAGAGTTACAGTCAGTGTGGAAGGAGCTAACGGGAAAAAATGCATATATTTGGGATGCTGCTATCAAAGCAGGAGAGCTGCCTTTATTAAAAATGTACAAAGCTCTGTGGTAGCCAAAGGAATTGAAACAAACAGTTCCTTCTATGCCTAGATTCTCTTTAATCTCTCTCAATTAAGAAATTGGGCCCAAATGTGGTAAGCAGTGCTGACAGTGCCAAGCTCTCGAATGGCTCATGGGATTGAGGAATGGAATACAGGCTTTTGCACCTGCATCAGTCACCTCTTTTGAATTTGGACCGGGGAAGAGAGTTGCCAGCTGACGGCTGGTGGCTTTGGTGACGTGAGTTGATGGGTTGTAGTCCAGCTCATGTGGGCAGAATTTATGCCATAAAACCCAGAATCACTGCTGCCAATAATTAATACTTTGGTTACCAGTCTGAGCAAAGGGCTGTGGACTCTTAAGTCCCCTAGTTCATACCTGATTCATTTGTCTTACCCTTGGAGATGGTGCTCTGGGACTGGGTTAAGGAACATTAATTGGTACAGTGAGAAGAAACCTTGAATTGCCATTCCCATTCTGTACTGTGGCATCATGACCTGTAAGAGGTGGCTCATGATCTCTCTGACAGAGTTCAGCACAGAATAGCACAGGTACACCTAACATTTCATTGGTGCAGTCCACTTAAACTCACCCCATTTCTAGACATACCTAAATCTCTGGCCACCAACTTGTGCTGGGGCTGGAGTAGCTTACTTGCCAGCTATAAGCACAAAGGCAGAGAGAGTGATGTGTTTGTCAAGTCAAGTGGTTTATGTTGTTTCAAGGTAAATAATGATGGAAAGGATTGGTGCTGTTCGACCATTTTATATCAGTTCTGTCCTACAGTGCGAGTCTGTAAACCTGTGCAGGAAGCAATAGCCACAAAAATCCGAAAATATAGAACATTAAAAACAGCTGACAGTGACCGCAATTGACCGGATAAATCAGATATTGTATTCCTGCTATTAAACGTGCCAAGAGGCAAAGATCCCCGACCAAGCGAGAAAAGGGCAGTGGCGTTGTGTTAACAATTCAGAAAGCTTTGGCCTTTAGACTTTCCTAGACACCCAATCAAATTCTCTGGCATAACATTGCTCTTTCTCTTGTCTGTGGAAAGACAAGGAAGGGCAGGCACTAGAACCGCATGCTAATGTCCAATCCACCATGCTATGCTGCAGTTAGGGAAACTCTCTGAGTGAGTCCCAAGAAGGGTTTGGACTAACACAGCAGCCAATTGATACATGTATTTTAGTCTCTGTCCATCATGTGACTGCACGGTGCAGGCATATATAGGACAACAGACACATGCTGATGCAAATGTCAGCTTGTGTAATGCACACCTTCTTCTGGCCCCTGTAATGTGTATGTTACAGCAATTTAGATTCACTTTTTACTCCTTTGGGCTATTGGAACATCTGGACTGTAATCACAGGGTGTGATGCAGCTTTATCTGACACACCCAACCTAGATTTAATCTACCTTGCTTGGGCACCAGAGTGGTGAAGCTTCAGATCAGGTTAGAACCACAAGTAATTACCCAGTGTTCTGGGCGGGGTTGGGCAGTCCTCACTTAATCTTGTCGACAGCTGGATTAAACCTCGCTCATGTATGTCTTCTAAAAATGCAGTCTCACCCTGTGCTTGCAGACTAAACATATCCTTAGGTTCCCTTCACCTTAACTGGATTTTCTTACTTACTGAGACTCACCCCAGTTTAGAACGAAAAGTTTTCAGTGAATAAGCGACCTGATTCATTTCACTGGCATTCGTGAAGTGGCCTTCAGTGTTCCCTAAAGCTGGTCAGGTATAGGAAGAAATCCACATTAGGTGAGTGTGTCTGTGTGTATACATATAAGGGACTCTATGTCCACACTGGGGGAAAAAACAGTGGGTTTTTTTTCCCCTAGAGTTAGCTACTCCACAATAGTTAACTCAGATTAAAATAGCGGTGAGAGCGTGGTTTATAACTTTGGTTGAGCAGCTAGAGTTTAACTCCAGGTTCTAAGTTAAAATTTGAGTTGCTAACCTGGGTTAAAAGCTGGGCTGCTGCATCTTCATGGCTGTTTCAACCCAAATTAGGTAACCCCACTTAAAAATGCACCCTTTTTGCCATATAGCTATACCCTAAATCATTGCAAGCTAGTGTGATTTATCCCACCTTCTACATCAGAGGTGGGCAAACTTTTTGGCCCGAGGGCCACATTGGGGTTGCAAAATTGTACAGAGGGCCCGGTAGGGAAGGCTGTGCCTCCCCAAACAGTCTGGCCCCTAGACACCCCCTCCCATTTCCCGCCCCCTGACTGACGGCCTCAGAACTATTGACCCATCCAAATCCCCCAGCTCCTTGTCCCCTGTCCGCCCCCTCCCGAGACCCCTCTCTTCTCCCTGACTGCCCCGACCCCTATTCACACCCTCGCTCCCTGACAGAACCCAGGGACTCCCACGCCCTATACAATCCCTGATGCTCCCTGTCCCCTGACTGCCCCCCGGGATTCTCTGCTCCTTATCCAGATCCCCGGCTTCTTTATCATGCTGCTCAGAGCAGCAGCCCAGACAGAGCTAGATGTGTTGATGCTCAACCCTGCCTCTCTCTCTCCCCCCCCCCCCCAAGTGCTGCTTGTGCAGCGGCATGGCTCTGGGGAGGGAGGCAGAGTTGGGTGAGGAGTTGAGGGGGAGCTTGGGGTCTGGACAGGAAGGTCCCGTGGGATGGATGTGACCCGCGGGCCGTAGTTTGCCCACCTCTGTTCTACATCATCACAGAATGTAACCCAGTCCATTTGCCTGAAATACCAGATTATTTTGAGATGTTCATTACTGTGATGTAATTAAGCAAGTCAAAGTGGATATTCAACCCTCGGACATAAAATCTAGGGCTGGAGGAACCAGTTGAACTGAACTGAGAACCGCGCTCAACCTTTCTTTGACAGTCACAGTGAACATACTAAAAAAAAATGGTTTTAACTAGAATTTTTCTCCCCATTGTTTTTCACTTCCACATTTCAGCCAGAAGTGTGAAAACCCATCAGGACATTTTATTTGTGTGCTATTAATAGCATTAGCAGAAGCAAGAGGAAATATCATAGCCAAAGAAATCCACCTCTGAGAACGTTCCCAGTTTTGCAGACCGAAAGGTTTGGCGGAGTTTCAAATAAGCAACCGACCTTTGGGAGGTCAGTCCAGAGCAAGAGGGAACCTCCCCAATTTTGAAGGGTTAGCCAGTGGCAAGCAAACCTAGATTTT
Organism: Sternotherus odoratus; assembly: GCA_032164245.1. Taxonomy (NCBI): domain Eukaryota; kingdom Metazoa; phylum Chordata; order Testudines; family Kinosternidae; genus Sternotherus; species Sternotherus odoratus. The sequence goes on from JAVMKO010000005.1 coordinate 101,432,296, forward strand.
TTTTTCTCCATAGTTGTTTATAGCCAGAAAGGAGCATTTTGAGATCTGTTCCAGCAGTTCTCAAGCTGTGGGTCAGGACCCCAAAGTGGGCCGCAGTCCTGTTTTAATAGGGTTACCAGAGCTGGTTTAATCTTGCTGGGGTCTGGGGTGGAATTCAAAGTTTGAGCCCCACTGTCTAGGGCCACTGTCTAGGAACTGCGGGGCTCAGGTTACAGGCCCCCTGCCTGGGGCTGAAGCCCTTGGGTGGGCACAGGCGTTGGTTCCCCCTACTGGAGTCGTGTATTAATTGTTGTTGTCAGAAGCGGATTGAAGTGCAATGAAATCTGAGAACCCCGATCTATTCCATCTGAGGGGCACAGGTCATCTGTTTGTTATATGTTGGGACAGTGTGTGGCACACTGGGGGCTGATCCTTGACTGGGATTCCTAGGGGCTATGGCAATATAATTAATTGGTTTAATTAATTAATGAATAACAGCAGAGGCCATAGAATTTCACTAGCAATTCCGGCATCTGTAAACATTTGAGGGGCACTAAACTCCCACAAAATGCATAAGAAGTGGCTGTTTTCTTATCTTTGCTCAATAATGCACAATAATTTCCTTTTCAATCATGTTTCATGTTTACGATGGAGCTAGGGGGAAAAATCCCACCTGATATTATACATTTTTATAGAACCCTCCCTCCTCACAAACTGCTGCTGTAGAACAACGTGCTTAAAAGTGTTGCCAATGTGAATGTTCAATTAACACCTCCACAGTTAATTGCAACTTTGCAACCCAGCAGAAGAGAGAACATGCAAAATATGCAGACCAGGGAACATGCTACTTGCAAGAATGTTGTCTACGGTTTCTGATTAGATTCCAGAATGAATGGAGCCCTTGATCTTCCAGGATTTAACCTGTGTTGACCTTGGAATTCATACAACCGAGTTGTCCTACAATAACATGCCTCTGTGTCCTTTCCCCAGGATATGCACGTTATCAGCACGGATGAGAATCAGGTGTTTGCAGCCGTGCAGGAATGGAACCAGAACGACACGTACAACCTTTATATATCTGACACCCGAGGGGTCTACTTCACACTGGCCTTGGAGAATGTCAAGAGCAGCCGGGGGCTGGAGGGTAATGTGATGATCGACCTCTATGAGGTATGTCACGAGTACTAATGACGCAGTCCCATCCTGGGAGTTCATGCTGGTCCAATAACATGGCTTTGGTGATGAACGCACACAACCTTGTGCCATGACTGATGAGTGGAGACATTATGTGTCTGAGCACAGTCACCTAACCTTGGACTGGTGCACGTGCCTTTTATCCAAGGACCTCAAAGAGCCCAGATTTTGCACTGTTGTTCAGGCTAAGCACAGAGTGAAGGTACAAGAAGGTTCACCCTTGCACCTCCATGTAAGATCTGGCCTCCATAGAAACGGCCATACACGTAGAGGAGCCCACCCCAAACTCAATAGCTCTCCGGCACCCTGCAGTTGCTGCAACATTCACTACTTGGAAACCCCCCCCCCCCCCCCGGAGGAATTTTAGCTGACTCAGCCAGAATTCCTGTTGTGGGAACTGTAACAGCCATAATCTAGTGATCAAATAAAACACACAACACCCAATCCCAGGGCCATAGAATCCCCAGGATAAGGGGGTTTGTTCTGCACCTCGAAGAGTCACAGCCCAGAACTCATAGTCAAGAAGCGAGGGAGGAACAGCAGCTTTAAGTTCCCTGTAGCACCCTCCTGATCCTGGGTTACTCTGGGGACTGGAGTGGCCCCTGGTGTTATTAAACTCCCCTGGGCACCTATCTAGGTTATGACTACCTCCCTGAGCAGCCCAGAATCTCTGCAGAACTGTGTGCTGAAGGCCCACTCCAACCCTTCCCTATCATGTTCCCTATGACAGATCTTGCAAAGGTGTCCTTGGAAGGCAGATTAGTAGCTGTCTTCTGCAGTGTCTGCATGGTGGGAATCCTCCCCTGGATGAAACCTGGCTTCTAAGGGCTATTTATGGCCCTCTGGCTCATTTGCATGGCACAACAGGGCTGGAGCAGGGTGAAGTTCTCACCCTAGGCATCTTACACGTGGTTTCCCACCCTGCAGGATGAAATCCATTGAAGAACACTGAGTCCCTATAAAAGGGGAGACACTTTTACCGGAGTATTAACTTCATGAGCTGGATTGGGTTTGAATATCCTCTAACTGGAAACCACCTTCAGATGTGCATGTAGAAAGCCCACATGGGTGCGGTATAACTGCAGATGAATTGCAGGCGAACGGGCATACCATTTCCTCCTCCTTGCGAGTTCTTTGCTATTAATCTATCTGCCGCTTTGGCAGCCTGTGGAAAGGCTGTTGACTCTTATTACTGTCAGTTCAAGGAGTGGTTTCACTGCATTACATAAAGGTGTCCTACCACCCAGGGGGAAAGAAAAGCCTCTGTTTTATTAGGCTGACAGATAATAGGAACTGGGATTGAAATTAATGTGATCAGACGGGTAGCGTCGGATCCGCTGATTACCTAGATAGAAAGAATATTGGCTGACACTGAGCTTGGCGCAAACCTCCCTGGAAGACTGATGTTGTGGCTGGAGGAGAGCTGGAAGCCATCCAGCGTGAATCTCCCGGTAGGACCGCTGCAAACGACAAGGGTTTGGGGGTAAATGGAGATGAAGAACAGAAAGAAAGAAAGAAAATCCAGAAGCAAAATCCTATGAACTCTGTGGTGGCGTGGGAGACAGCAGCATGTTGAAAAGACTGTCTGTGGCATGTTCGCAGGATGTGTACTGGTGGGGAGATGGGGTCAGGTTAGTGTGTTTGGGGCAGGGGCATTTGTCACGTGTAATCTTGTCTGGCTTCAGTAGCGTGTGAGAGGGTAATTAAGCCAGATCCTCTGTCTGGATGCGTCTGCTTTGCATCACCCTAAGGGGAGTTGGAGAGCCCGAGGAGTACGACTGTTTGCACAGATGATGGGAAAGGTTCACGTCAACATTTCCTAACCAAAATGAACCATTTTTTTCCACACCGTTTCTGGGACAATTTTTTTGACCTGCTCTCAGCGAAATAGTCAGTTGGTTTCGTTAGTTCCCTTAAATGCCCAAGGATCCATAGCATCTAGGCTAGCTCACCAGTATACAGAACCATGCGGAAAACTTTTCACTGAAAATTTCATCTCTTTGGGTTTTTTGGTCAAAATGTAATTTTTTAACAAAACGTATCATCTCAGTGATGCAGTCAGGATACGTTTGGTCAGCTCCACCAGTATATGTTCATATTTTCAAAGGAATTGCTTCTCAGAGCTCTCTTAATACAACATAGATTCACAGAGTCTGAGGTCAGAAGGGACAATTAGATCATCTGGTCTGTATAACACACGCCATTACATTTCACCCAGCTATCCCTCCATTGGACTTGACTAAAGCACATCCAAGTTATGGTTTTTTTACTCACGGATGTTCTAAATTTGTATGTTTTCTGCTAAAGACTGATCTGTAGGAAAATATTTGGTGTCCCAGCTGTTTGAGTCCTCATTCATTTCACCCCTTCTGTCTTTATTACTAGATTTCTATTTCCGTATAGTGCTATTTTATTCCTCTCTATCTTTTCCCTGCCAGTCTATAGTGATGCTTGGACAGTGTGTGTTGTGACTAACGTGTGCAGTTACCTTTTCATGTAGGCAGGTGAGACATGAGTGGTTGTGGCGCTATTCCCCATTGTGGCTTTAATTCAGCTCCCATTGAAATCAACAGGAATCCCTCCAGTTCAGTCAGAGATGCATATGGATCAATTATGAACCCTGCATTAGACCCACACTGGACAGTATGGGGACATATGTCCATGCATGGGCTACCTGCATCACTGGAGCCAAAGACAGCGTCTGTCTTTCTGCTGCTACTCCCTCTCCGGCACATTTGGAGAGGGGGTGGTGCTGGGAGGAGAGGGGCTGGGACCTTGCTCCAGCCCCAGTGCACCCAGTGGAGATACTGGGTTCAGCACAGAGAGAGAAGTAATCTGCACCAGCAAAGGGAGAGCTGGGATTACTTTCCTCCTAGAGCAAGGGAGAGACAGGGCCCAGTTACGATGCTCTGTTTCTGGAACAATGCAGCTATGCACTGTAGTAGAGCTACAGTCCACCCCGTGGTAAATACCTGCTCAAAGTCATCATAACTAAAACCTAAAAGCCACAGAGTGTGTTTGTTTTAATGGTGCCCAGTGCAGCGTGTCAATTGCAGTGTTTCCATGGGCGGGGGGCTGGAGGAAATGCCTGTAGTGTGTCTCCAGTGTGATGTATGTTGTCTAATATGCAGTATGTAGAAACACACATAGTGTGTAGTACAGGGGTGGGCAAGTCTTTTGGCCCGAGGGCCACATTGGGGTTGCAAAATTGCATGGAGGGCCGGGTAGGGAAAGCTGTCTCTCTCCAAACAACCTGGCCCCACCCCTTACCTGACCCTCTCCCACTTCCCACTCTCTGACTGTCCTCCTCAAAATCCCTGACCCATCCAACTCCCCCTGCTCCTTGTCCCCTGACCTCCCCCTCCAGAGACCCTGACTGCCCCGTTCAGAATCCCTGACCCATCCAACTCCCCCTGCTCTTTGTCTCCTGACCTTCCCCTCCAGAGACCCCTGCTACACTCTTGGGACCCCACCCCCATCCAACCTCCCTGTTCCTTGTCCTCTGACCACCCCCTCCTGAGACCCCCATACCCAACTCCTGCGGGCCATAGTTTGCGCATCCCTGGTGTATGTGCATAGCTTGTGGAAGTGTGTGGGTGTTGTATTTGCCTTGTTGGCATGCCTGAATATGTGGGCTGTGTGTGCACAGTGTATATCAGTCTGCATTGTGCACAAAGTTTGTGTCTTTTGGGCATAGTGTGGTTTGTATCTTTCAAGTGTCGATGCATCTGGTGTGGGCATGTAAGCAGTGTGTCTCTTTCATGGGTGTGTATATGCAGTCTTGTGTATCTGTCTTTGCTGTGAGGGTGTATGCAGTGGGGGTGTATGCAGTGTTGTGTATATGTACACAACGTGTGTGTCTCCATGCTGTGGGTGCGTATATACTCCGTGAGGTCTTTCCCAAGATAAAATGACAATATAACTTGTGCTTTGCTTGCTTTGGAAAAGACTCTGAGTCCCAGCCCATGACTGGAATCATAAAAGAAGAATTCACGGGACTTCAGAACACATTTATCACCGGAGATATAAAATGCTCTTTAATCATGTGTGGCCAACATCTCACAGGGACTATAGTACAACCATTTCCAGAGAACAACAAAGGAAAATACAAATGGAGTTAGGGCCCTGGCCTGTGATAGCAGAGAGCTGTTGTTACATTCTCAGTGACACAGGTGGACTCCTTGTACCTTTTCTATTTGGGGATCCTTCCATTTCTTCAAAGAAGCCAGAAATAACCTGGGAAAAACCACACAAATCAGAGGTAATCATAGAATTTCAGAGTTCAAAGGGACCTCAGAAGATCATCTAGTCCAACCCCCTGCTCAAAGCAGGACCAATGCAATTTTTGCCCCATATCCCTAAATGGCCCCCTCAAGGACTGAACTCACAACCCTGGGTTTAGCAGGCCCATGCTCAAACCACTGAGTTATCCCTCCCCCCATTTAAGAAATGTATCATCCTAGCTGTATTTATAGCAAATATTCATTCTCTAACTAGTTTGGCTCCATGATAAGTACCGTATTTTTCGCCATATAAGACGCATTTTTAACCCCGGAAAATCTTCTTAAAATTCGGGATGCGTCTTATACGCCGGATATAAGAAATTCTGAGCCGGTCTGCAGTCGCCGCATATGGTGGGGGGAGCTCAAAAATGGCCGCCGCCGCATCCACCAATAGCAGGCGGCGTTGTGGTTGTCAAGCGAGTTGCTACAACGGAGGAGAGGGGCAGGGACACCGGGCCGCGGGGTCATGTGCGCAGCCCCCAGCAGAGCCGGGAGGGGCGGGTCGGGCACGGAGCGCTACATGCAGGTATGTCACGGTCCGGAGCGCGCCGCGAGGGGGCGGGATCCCCCCTATTCGGGGCGCGGGGCCGAATGGTTTGTAGGTCCCGAGGGTGCGGGGGAGGCAGGTCGCGGGGACAACTGGGTCCGCTCTGGTGGGCCTAGAAGCGGCCCCACAGTGACCGGGCCCAGCCGGGGAGCGGCCGAATGTACCCGGGCAGTTACCCGGGCAGCTCCGTGGCGCTTGCGACGGGGCTCGCCCTGGATCCCAGTCTCCCCCATGCCTCTGAAAACCCCTCCGAGCTAGACATACTGGAAGGCGGCAGAGAGCTGGAGAGGAGCTGGTGCCATGGTAAAGGGGGCGGGTGGAGAGAAAATCCTGCTCCTCACCCCTTCCGCGGTTCAGCAGCCAGCGAGCCGCAGATTTGGTTCAGAATCTTTTTTTTCTAGATTTTCCTCCTTTAAAATTAGGTGCGTCTTATATGCCGGAGCGTCTTATATGGCGAAAAATACGGTACCAGATTTTGATCTCCTTACTCCTGGTGAGCAAGACCTTAGACTCAGGTCCTCAAAGATATTTAGGCATCTAATACCCCTTGAAATCAATGGGAGCTAGGCAACGAAATACCGTTGAGGCGTTAGGCCTCAACCCCCAACCAGTCCCAACTGAATTCAGGGGCACCACCTGAGGAGTTTTGTTGTTCAGTGTGAGTAAGCATCGGACCCTCCATGAAATAGGATTATTAGCAGAGTAAGGTGCTACTCTTTGTCAGTAAGTGCATCAGTCTGGCCCTGAGTGACTGTTTCTTCTGTATTTCCTCTTAACAAGAAGAGAGGTTGTCACCTTGTATCAAGTGTTACTACATCATTTCAGGTTTCCACACTCCTTCGAAAGCACAAACTCTCTCCCATCTTCAGCACTTCTCTGTGTTATTCCAACAAAGCCCATAACTTTCCTCCTTTTAATACCCATTGGGAATTCTCCCCCTTGACTCCATCACACAGATGCCGTGACTGAGTCTCTGCTGGGTTTGACAGGTAATCACATGTGCACACCAACGATCGGAGTCCAATTGATATATTTTTTTCAGCCATGTCAATTTTTCCTAGGTAGCAGGGATAAAGGGGATGTTCTTGGCTAACAAGAAGATTGACAACCAAGTGAGAACTTTCATCACCTACAACAAAGGAAGAGACTGGCGCTTGCTACAGGCTCCCGACACTGATCTGAGAGGAAACCCTGTTCGTTGCCTCCTAGTAAGTTCTGCTTTCAAAAACAACAACAACAATTTCCCCCAGGTAACAACACACAGATAATACTGGCTTTTAAACAATAAATAGGACTGGTCTTCACGACTATGCTTTATGGGACGGATAGGAAGCTTCATTACAAAGGCACAGTGATGCTAGGCCCGGGCAGCCAGACATTATGGCAAGAATCGGCTATTTTCTTTATTTATTGTGTGTGTCTTTAATGAAGCAAACGCTTTATAATGAGGCTTCTTCCTGCAGAGCTGATCTCTTAAGCGGCAGGGGAAGATCCAGGCTCCGTCACGGTGTAGTTGACGTTCTGCACACTAGGTGGGGTGAGCAAGCTATTTCTAGGAGGAGACCAGCGGAGTTTTCAGGAAGGATCTTCCTGAGATAGGGCAGTCACTAGAGATGGGCACAAGCTGCAGAATTAAAAGGGGGGACGGGGACTTTGTAGTGTCTGTTATCGGTAAGATATGATTATGATGTTGCTTGTTTTTCATGTGTGTTATGTAGGCAGAGACTAGGGCAGTCAACACATTACAAAAATGTGTGTGTGTATATATATTAAACCGTTAGCAAAACAGAACCCAGAGGCGTTTCTATGGAATTTCGCAACTGTTTCCAAATAAATATCAGTCTCACCTCTGCCGCCGTGCCCATACAGAGATTGGGATAGTAATCTGGACACCCCCACAGCTCTGACTGTTGGGAGCCGGTCAGGAACAGGAAGCACTTCCCATAATGGACTCGCTGTTCTTATCTCTCTGCTGTAGCCCACCACCTGTCTCTCATCATCAGCTTTGATGGGAAGCTCTTTGGGGCAGGGACCATCTTCTGTGTGTGTGTGTGTTTGTACAGCCCCTAGCACAGTGGAGCCCCGATCCCTGACTGCAACAGTATTGATACATATCTGTGATAGGTGCATGGTGTCTGCCTGGGCGTGCTTACAGTCAAACCCAAGGGCATTTAGATCCATGGGTTCTGGTTCAGCCTATTATACATAGAATGGCCATTTGCAAAATACGGATCTTTGCTTTGGGCCCGTCTCCTGCAACACAATTCCCATGTGATAATCACACCCCTCGTTCTTTTTTCATACCTCAGCAAAAGCAGCACACCTCATTTGCAGTCAGGGTCTGTACTTTCTCAACGGGGGACCTAGGGCTTTACTAGCCTATTTACAAGACGGTGAGACTTTTGCACAGAAATGACGGAGACATCAAGAGGGGAAAGTTACGAGGGTGGCGAGACGCTTCTCCAGGGGCAGATTAGATCAGCGCAACAAAATGCAGATTCTTCTCCAAAGGTTATCTGAGCCTTTTGGGTGTGCAGAACCCAGCAGGGCAGTTCATGAGAACAATTTCTCCTGTAAGGTTTTCAGGACTTGCTGCTTCTAGCCAAGGCAAGAAATATTTTAAAGAAATACATACAACAACCCCAAACTCTTACTGGATGAGTCACTTTCCCTTCTCTGTGCCTCGGTTTTCCCATCTATGAATGGGGTTCGTGATACTGATATCCTTTGCAAAGTGCTTTGAGATCTCTGTGTAAGAGGTAGTCATTCTGATTATTATTGGGTTTTAGAACTTCTGTTTCTGCAAAACTGGCAAGAACTGGAGGGGAGAGGGGATTGGAAATGAAACATAAGGGAAAAAGTGGATTTTATAGGCCTTCAGACAAGTCGAGATTTGAGTTCTGAGCACAGAAGGAAGTAGGTTCTTATTTTAGCCACACCCTTCAGCCAGCCCCTAATTGTAGCACCGAAGAAGTGGGAAGCACGTGGCTAGAGCCCTACGTTTCCCCACTTCACCTACGCTCCTTGCCTCCCTCTCCCCAGAAACGCTCGCATCCTGCAACAGGCTCTTTAAAGGAATGGAGGAATCCGAGAGCTATAGACATGTCTGGCAGACTGAAAGAAACTACGGACAGGATTTTGGAGGGTTTGAGGTCCTGTATGGGAGCCTGGCCCTTTAAGATTAAAGCTGAACTCACAGCAGTTTCAGCTTCTGAATCTTACATGTAATCGTCCTGAGTAATTCTATATTTATTATTTATTATTCTGTGTATTACAGTGGCACCCAATCAGGATGGGAGTTTTGTTGTGATGGGAGTTTTGTTTGTTGTCCCCTTTTTACACCTGGGGAAGGTGTCACACTGAATTCAGTGGAGTTGGCCTGCTGCGAACGAGTGCAGAATTTTGCCTAGAGAAGTTAAGTGAGTTGCTAAAGGTTATGCAGCGGACAGTGTCACCACACCAATTATCCCTGCAGACCTATTAACTCTTGGCCCCAGGTTCAGCCCACTGGATTACACTGCCTCACCAATATCAGGGCATGCTTTGCATCTCTGTCGCAGATATTAAACCGCTGCCATGATGCCTGTAGAATCAGACCCCAGCTTTTCCCAGTTTGGAGCTGCGTCACATAGGTTACCGGTGCCCTTGGGCTAGAGACAGGATTTACAAAGCCCATGACTCTAGTAACACTGACTGCAGTGTGATGATGATATGAGCCGTTTACACTGGGGAGAGGGCAGCTCCTGATGACAAAGGGTTAATTAGTGGGGTTGCTAGTTTTTGTTGTTCTTAAACCCTCTTCTTAAAAACTGGGTAACATGATTATCAATAGGATCGTAGCTATGCAAGCCAAAGGCAACACACAGCTTCATCCCATACATGCTGCGGCTGAGTGCACGTCGTATGAGAGCAAGCTGACAGGTGATGAGGCAGGAGCAGGAGCTGGGGAACTCAGTGCTGCATGAAACAGCCATGCTGCTGCCCAGCAATCAATTTACTCCTGACTACTATGAGCTGTAAAGTCTAGGAGGGACTGCACAGCCAGTCACCTCCATGTACACTGTGGATTGCATTTACATTTCTTCACGTGTGCCCATTCTCCATCCAAATCTTGCCTCATTCCCCCCCTGCTTGCACTCTTGAATAACGGAACAAGCACATCACTGGTTTATTTCCACTCTGTGCAGGGGACTTTGTCCCCTGTTTAACCCACATGCCATGTAGTCACCACTCAGTGCTAGAGAGCAACGATCTTCTGCTCCCTGCTATGCGTTGGGCTGGGAACTGGATGATCAATAGCAGAAGATCAGTGACCAACTAGGGCACAGAAGGTCTTGATCACAGGTTGAGCTAGAAATTTGCCAGGAAGGAATTAGAAGAAACCTGAACTAAACAGATCTACTAGGGACTGGGGTCAGCAACCTTTCAGCAGTGGTGTGCCGAGTCTTCATTTATTCACTCTCACTTAAGGTTTCCCGTGCCAGTCATACAGTCTAACGTGTTTAGAAGGTCTCTTGTAAAGTAAATAAGGTTTTCAAAATGTTTAAGAAGCTTCAATTAAAATCCAGTTAAAATGCAGAGCCCCCCCAGACCAGTGGCCAGGACCCAGGCAGTGTGAGCGCCACTGAAAATCAGCTCGTGTGCCGCCTTTGGTACACGTGCCATAGGTTGCCTACCCCTGTACTAGGACATGCCCTGGGACAGGCCTTCTTTCCGGAAGAGCCAGCTGCCAGTTTTCCTTTCATTGGCTGAATAAAAGCGAGAGTCAGTAGCAGGGAAAGGAAGGGGGAAACTATACAGGAAGTGGCCTGGTGGTGCGAAGGAAGAGAGCAACATGCTTTGAGTGGGAGGAGAGACCCAAGCTGTTAAAAATCTTCTCTCCGCTTTGGAGGTAAGGACAGTGAAGAGATTGTCCAGGGTGAGGGCTCGAGACGTGCCAGAGTCACAGAAAGCAGAGCACAGAGATTAGAAAAGAGATTGGCCAGCGAGCTGGAAATGTTGGAGAGGCTTGAAGATAAAAGAGGGCTCCCTGGGGACATTTTGTTCAGAAGGAGCATGGGAAACGGGGCTTGTGGGAGCGATAGAGAACTAGGATATTGTGGGCTTGCAAAGGAAGCTCAGGGTGTTAGTTACCCAGCGTCAAGTGGGCACAGTGGGGTCTAAATCCATGACTAGGCACCACCACGAAACGACTATCTCATAACAACAAAGAGCGAGGTCTCAGTATCATAGGAGAGATGACAGGCTGTGCCGGGATAGGCCTAAAAGCGAAGACCAGGAGCTGGTGTTCGATGCGGTGGGGGAAGGGGACCCTGTGAAGGGAAGCAAAGAGGGGGTCAAAGGGACAAGCATGGATTCACATGGGGCAAGAATGCATTTGTCAAAGCGGAGAGGAGAAGGTTGCAGTTAGCAAGATGCTCTTGCACTGGGGCCTGGGTCTTGGTACCTGTTGTACATACCCTGTATCTATTATGTACTAATGAGGGCAATCGTAGCTGCTTTCCATCAGTAGAGCTTACAGTGTAGAGCCTTACACCTCTACAGTATGTACCTATGAAGTGCTACAAATACCAGATAAAAGGAAACCTCAAGCAGCACAATCGAAAAGGATTGATGTCTAAGAAGCGAGCTAATCTCTCTTGGAGCGGGGGATGGGGTGAATTCCTTCCGTTAGCTACCATCTGCAAAATGCCAGAGGGCAACGCACATTATTTTGGTTTGAAGAACATGTTCCCCTTTGAGCCTTTCAGAATGGATAGAAATGTGAAGGGAAGAATCCCTTTTCCCTGACCGCCGTTCTGCGTTAGCCGAACCGGGTTCTCTCCCAGAGTCCTCCTCTGGATTGCTGTGGAGTCTGACCCCACAAGCCTGTCAGCTGCAGTGATGGCGTTTGACACATTCTGCTTGTCCAGTGATGCTCCCACCCATGCCACGCTGTCCTTTTCCTTTGTGTCACGTCAACAAGAGTTCACCTCCCTCCTCCCCACCCAGCCCGTGGGCTCACCTTCGCGGGAGTGGTACTCGCTGACTTGGGTGGTCGACATCCTCATGGAGGGACTCCCATTTCAAACTCTGAGAGGCACAAGTGTGTCCACCACAGGGGCAATATTATGCTCCAAGTGACCATTTTGAACTAGCCAAAGGAAGGCCTGAAACAATGCTGACCATTAACAGGCTGGCCTTTGAAAAGAGCTTGCTATTGTAGAGCATTGCGGATATTTCCTTTCACTCAGTTAAATCACCACTTTCTAGTGTTCACTGTAGGCCTCATCCATGTCTAACTTCTATGAATCATTTTGGGGCATGGTGCCCATTCTCTGGTTAATCGTGATCTTCCACCCTCTCCTTGATCAGTGTTGGAGGGAGGTGGGTGTACCCTTCCTTCTCACTTATTCTCTGTGTGGCTCCTCCCATCTTTAGAGATGCACATGGTAGAGATTGTACTTACATGTGCTCTGTGGTAGTCTTGTGTTATTATTGGACACAGTCCTGAGCAATTCCAGCTCCTGTTGGTTTCATTGGAGGCTTCATGTGCTCTCACCTCTCTAGTTTGTTGGTGTGCCAGGCACTGTGCAAACACGGAAGACCCAGCCTCTGCCCCCTGCGTCCTTCTCCCACCCTCAGATCTTCATACCTTCTTCCATGTGCATGGCGCTCTCCTGTAGCTCCAGTCCAATTGGATACTGCGTGGGAGCGAGGGATCTTGAGTGTGGATCTGTTTGCAAGATTGGACCCTGAGACTGTGAGCTCCTTGGCTCAGGATATCTGTGCTTTTTAAATAATAATAATAATGAATAATACCAACAGTCGCATGCACAATGCAGCTGTAGCATCTAATACTCTTCTCCTCTTTGTTGTTGTCCTTACAGTTTCGCCTTGTTACTATGACAAGGGACAGATCTCTTTAAATAAAAGGAATCAAAAGCTTGGGAGAGAGAGAACCAGCATTTCACTGCCAGGGTTGGAGAGACAGTTTGGGCTTTGCCTTTTCATTAGCCTGCCCGCGTCAGTACGTCGTGGCTTGCAGTGCTTCACTCGCAGAGCTGTGCTAATGGTAGCACCAGACCTTGTTACACTGTTGTTCACAGAGCGGCTGGCATGTGTCTCTCAGGCTGGCGTTCCATTTGCTTCCACCTTTTTTTCTTTCTTTCTTTTTTTTTCTATTTTGCAATGAGCTTTTTTTGAGCCTTCGGGAAAGGAGTAAGAAAAGCCAGGTTTTCACGGGTTGTCCACAATAGCTAGGGGACCCCTTCCAGTCCTCCATGTCCATCTCTCTGATGTCTGACTGCCCATCGGGAAGGGAGAATGAATGAGATGCCTTTGACTTGTCTCTCCCCCTCTCCTCTTTCTCCCCAGCCCTATTGTTCACTGCACCTTCACCTCAAGGTTTCAGAGAACCCCTACACTTCAGGAAACATCGCCAGCCGAGATACTGCTCCTGGCATTATCGTAGCTTCTGGTATGAAACATTCAGTTACTATCTCTTGTATACTTGTATGTACATCAAATTCCACCTATTGCATTTCCACTGTGCATGGAAATAAAAGTATTTGGACTTTGATCTTGTAATTAAGTCTCCCTGACAAACTGAAATGACAATCCCCCCCCCCCTTCCCCCCATCACTGAAATCCTTTGCTTAGGAAAAGGTAAAAACCCTTTACACCGCTGAGCCAGCTAGCTTTCCTATGTCTTAAAATGTTGTCATTGCACTGAATAATGGTCTCCTTACAGGTAACATAGGTACCGAATTGTCAGACAACGACATCAGCATGTTTGTTTCATCAGATGCTGGGAACACGTGGAGACAGGTAAATAACATGAATCACATGAATAATATGAAATAACATGAATCACAATCTTACGTGTCCATGGACATGTCCAAGAGGGGAAATTTCTCTGAAGCCCTTTCAGTGGTTGGCTTGTACTGGAAAGGGGATATAAACCCCCAAATCAATGAAGCCTTTCCATTGACTTTAATCGGCTTTGGTGCAGCGCCTTAGATTACTAGCCCGCTTCTAATAAACTTGGTTAGGAGGAAACTTTCCCTGTGGACACATTATCCCATAACTGCCTACTCCAGGATTTCTTCTCTGAAGCGTCTGGTGCCGACCACTCTGAGACAGGATATTGAACTACAGGACTTGATCCAATATGCTGGGTTTTTTTCATGCCTGTGCTCCTAAGCATGAATATTTGGGTCTCTTACCTTTTGTATCCTGTCTAATATAAGTGTATATTCTTAGTATCCATATCAGTCTAGTTTTTTCCCCAATATGATTGTTTTTGTCCCTCAGCAATATCCTATGGCACTGAGCTCTACAGGTTAACATGTTCAGTATAAAAAAAAAAGTATTTTCCTTTTATTAAGATTGCTGCCTTTCTATTTCATTGGCAGTCACCTTTTTCATTTATTATGAGAGAGAGCAAGTGTTGTTTATTCCTTTAACGTTACTCTTAGTTATACCCCTTATACCTCTTAGTTATACCCTCAGCAGTTCCCCTCCCTTCTGATGATTACACCCTCCACAGAGTTTTCAAGGATCCCATCCAGTCCTTGGTCACCAGCACGACCACTGCAAATACAAACATAATCTCCAAAATTCAAGGTCCCCTTTTACAAGGACACTACAGCAGAATCATGACCATATTTTCCTCTTTATGGAAACACGTCAAGCCAAGGACTTAACCAGAAAGAAGATGGATGGAGAATGAAAAATAGCTCCTGTTTGGATTATAAATCTCACGCATAGAAAGCAAAGCTTCGTGTCACATGAGTTAAAAACTGTGATTACTAGAATCAGAGCGGTAGCCGTGTTAGTCTGGAATTGCAGAAGTGACGAAGAGTCCTGTGGCACCTTAAAGACTAACAAAAGTATTGAAGCATAAGCTTTCATGGGCTAGTACCCACTTCATGCATCAGACGAAATGGGTATTAGCCCACGAAAGCTTATGCTTCAATACTTTAGTCTTTAAGGTGCCACAGAACTCTTTGTCACTACTGTGATTAGTGAAACAAATGTGTTTGCCCCATTCCCACCCCACTGTTCTGCATGTTCATTAAATATCCCTTGCTTTGAGAGCACATAACTAATGAGAGTTAGCAATCAGGTAGAAGGATGGATTATCTAATTCATGGCTGCGGCGCATCATTAAATACATTTTAGTAATTAGCTGGCATTTATTTAACATGCAAGAATTCTCATACATCGAAATTAAGTGTATAGTTACGTGTTTTTAACAATGCAAAACGTCAGTCTTGGACTGGCAGTTGCTCTGCCTTGCAGGAGAGATGGATTTAGGGGTGGGGAGCGCCGTTGCTTGGGCCCTGACTCTGAAGTGTCTGCTACTGGCCACTGGTCACTGGATTCAAGGGACCACTGGTCTGACTCAGTCTGGACATTGCTGCGTTCCAGTCTTAGCCTGGGCTGGAAGCAGTGGGGAAGTGGAGAGCAGAATCCTTCATGTTGCTATACAGCGCCTTCCCCCCCCCCCCACCCCAGGTATCAACATTTATGGAGTCTGGGTGTTGCCCCTATTTTAAAAAAGGATGAGTCAAGCCGATGTGAGCGGTGGAGAGACGTTCCGAAGATGAACAGAGGGAGGAAATGGCAAAGATTCCCAGGGACACTCACAAAATTATTTCTCTGTGGTACCTACCTGGCCTCCCTCTCTGTAGTATCTGAGAGCTCATAGTGTTAGTATGTTCCTCCCCACCACACCCCTGTGAGGCAGGGCAGGGCTGGTATTTCCGTTCCACTGGAACTGATGGGGAGCTGAGTCTGACTTGTCCAAGGTCATATGGGGAGTCTAGGATAGACTAGGGAAATGAACCTGGGTCTCTCAAGTCCCAAGTAAGCACAAACCACTGGACTGACTTTCCTCTCTCCCTGAAATGTGCCTTTATTGTTGCTGGAGCTAAGTGACTAATTAATAAAATGAATAATTTGTTCGATGGATCTTATCATGTTTTTGGCTGGGAGGGGGAGGGGATGGAAATGGCTGCAAACAGATCCTGGGTCTCCATCATTTATTTGCTATTCAAGAGTATTTTACACACATTCTTTTCGTTCCGTGGCTCATTATTCAAAATTTGAGGTCCGAGCTCTGTTGTGATAGGTCACAGAGTGGCCTATCTTCTCTCTGATTGGATGAGTGCAGCTCTCATGATCAGGTGTGTCCAATTAGAACCTGGTCTTGTGCCATTGAAGTGGACTTTCCATCGAGTTCCATGGACGTGAGATTAGACCCCTAAAATCTGAATTCCTAAATTAGCCACACAGTGATCTTAAAATGTTCTCTCTGAGGACAACCAGCAAAACTGAGCTGACTGGGTGTTTGCAGAAGGAGAATGTAAAAGGGACCCGACCAAGGGAAATCAGCTTTAATATGTAAACAAGTACTGAGGGAAATTAACTTTTGCATTGTTTGCCCGCCTCTCTTTGTTCTCTCAAAACCCTCCCATATGGTCTTTGTAAGACACCTGCAAAGTGAAGTTTCCTTGCACCTCAAACAATGTTCCCCAGTTTGCAGGGTGGGGATAAGTGATGATTTAAAAGTATCACATTTCAAAGATTCTCCCTGCTAGCTGGCAGGATGAAATGCACGTGACAAGGGGGCAGCAAAATAGCAGCACACAAAAAAATTGGAACTGTCTGAGCAATAACGTGTCTTCCCCCGGCTCCGTAATTTGGGAAACAGATCCCCATCCAGTGCCTGTCCCTGCTTAAGAGTGTGGCCTTTTCTCAAGGCTACAGAAAACAGAGCCGGTCTATGTATGTTTTGCAGATCTTTGAAGAGGAGCACAGTGTTTTATACCTGGATCAAGGTGGAGTCCTGGTCGCCATGAAACACACGTCTTTGCCTATCAGACATCTATGGTAATGACTGTGACCGCGCTGATCCCATTTGTCAGGGGGTCCTTCATTCCAGATTATGTGCTGCCGGCATTAAGCTGTGACTAATTTTTTTAGTTAAATGCCGGAATACGTCAATTAATTTACATGCATTCACTCTGATAAGGCTAATGCAGTGCCGGCGATGTCACACAGATCCTCAGCGACAATAAATCAGCATCATTCCATTAAAATCAGTGGAACTACACTGATCTACCCCAGGTAAAGGTTTGGCCCCTTGCGTCTGACCATTAAGTTAGCATTTGGAGAAGGATCCGTCTCATAATGAATTCCAAAGATGCTTTCTTTGCAGAACAGTGAATGGAATTATCTCATAGGTGGAGGACAGCAATTATGCCTCAACTTTATTAGATAGCGTCAGGGCTACCCAACAAATAAAGCAGTGTTGTCACCACTAAGAGGAGCTGTTGAACTGCCCGGTCAGAGCATCGCTTTGTGCTGTTTATCGTTACGTAGCCAGCACTACGGTCAGCATCTTGCCAATATTGAACATTCACAGATTTCAGATTTTAGAAAGTGATGAGTGGTTTGGGGTTTTCATATTGAGACGCCTTAAAGCAGGGGTGGGCAAACCTTTTGGCCCGAGGGCCACATCGGGGTTGCAAAACTGTATGGAGGGCCGGGTAGGGAAGGCTGTGCCTCCCCAAACAGCCTGTCCCCCACCCGCTATCTGACCCCCCTCCCACTTCCTGCCCTCCTCAGAACTCCCCACCCATCCAACTCCCCTACCCCGGCTCCCTATCCCCTGACTACCCCGCCCCCTGACAGGCCCCCCTGGGACTCCCATGCCTATTCAACCCCCCTGTTCCCATCCCTTGATCGCCCCCCAAAACCTCTGCCCCATCCAACCACCCCCTGCTCCCTGTCCCCTGGACCCTCTGCCCCTTATCCAACCCCCCAGCCCCAGCCCCCTTACCATGCTGCTCAGAGCAGCAGGACTGGCAGCCGGGCGGCCCGGCCAGAGCCAGACACGCTGACATGCTGCCTTTCAGGAGCACACAGCCCCGCCACCCAGAGCCCTGCCCGGGAGGAGCATTGGGCTGGCAGCACAGGGCACTGAGGCTGTGGGGGGTGGGGGCAGCAGGGGAGGGGCAGGGGGAGCCTCAGGGGCCGGGCAGGATGATCCTGTGGGCCATAGTTTGCCCACCCCTGCCTTAAAGGGACCTGGTTTTCAAAAACCGCCCAGCTCCTGCACTCTGCAACTAGCCCCTTTTAAGGTATCTCAAGCTGAAAGATCACTAGTCGCTATGACTCCAGAGTCCATCTTGACCTTAAAATCCCCGCCTCACCCATGACTTCACGCATTCCCACCAACGTTCTGATCGATGACGCCCCAAACAAGTCGTTCTTTCTAGGACTCAGGCAGCCGTGGCCAGGAGCAGAGAGGGCTGTTGGTTTGTTCTGGCAGGCTAAAGGGATTCAGCAGTAGTGGGACAGAGACCTTCTAGCCACATCCAAAGAAGCCTTTGTGGGGGTGTTAAAATCGAGATGATCAAAAGCGCCGACGCTCACCCTGTGACACCGTAGAAGGGCCTGATTGTCAGAGGGAGGGTGCTGGGAACGTGCTGCGGATCCAGCACCTATAAAGCAACTCCGAGTAGGTGCCAAAAATCTTGGCCTGCCTAGCTCTTGAGGCAGCTCCGACCGTTTGTCTCTGTATGTCGAGCTGCTCCCTTTCCTGCAGCTGGGTCTGAGAGAGGCTGACGCTTCTGCTCTTCCCACTAGGCTAAGCTTTGATGAAGGGCGATCCTGGAGCAAGTACAGCTTCACGTCCATCCCGCTCTTTGTGGATGGCGTATTGGGCGAGCCGGGCGAGGAGACTCTGATCATGACGTAAGTGAGCACGTAAAGGGGAAAACAGCCAACATCAAGTTAACGCCAATGAGAACTGCACCATAAACCCTTACCTGGGACAGATCCTCGTGAAAAGATACCTCTGGCCAGCCCGTGTCTGGAGACTGAACCTGGTATATAGGGGAGGTGGGGGATGGGACTATGCAGTCATGCTTGTGATGCTAAAAATCAGCAACCTTTGCATGTAATATGACTTGGAGGGTCATACGTGGGATCCACCTAAGCTTCAGAAACATGGCCATGTGACTCATGGGGGTGAATATTTGATTCTTCAAGCTGTGTGGGATGTTAAGCAGAGCAGCCCTTTGCAAGTGAATGTTGGAAAGGAAAACGGTGTTTTTTTAAAAGCTGTGCTTTTGTATTTAGAACTGCGATGCTGCAAAATGGTAAGCACAAGTGACAAAATGTGGCCTGGGAATTGTGATTTAGTTTCAGTGTGGGATTCTGAGTGGCACAGAAATTTGTACTCACCCCGACGTTTTACTTGGGCTCAAATTTGCAAAAACGCGAGAATTTCAGTTTCTGCTTGTGAAAATGAATCACGTTGTAATCGACAGAACTTGGGGTTTGGAAATTCGCTGCTGAAAATAAAGGTGCACTAAGAAGGTGCCATTCAGATCCAGATCTGGTTCTGGATTTTGATTAAACTGGAGCTGAGGGCTCAGATTTGTGGTACAATCAGGGATAGGGTTTGAGTTTGGATTCAGTGATAGTAAAACCCTGTTGATTGTTCTTGGACAATGTTGGTCTCAAATGGCAAACCATCAGTTGGGCCTCTAAGATTTCTTCTCCTGATCGGGTTTCAGCCAAAGCCAAACCAGATTTCCCTTCTTGTTTTGGATCAGCTCTAGGACCAGAATCCTACAGGCAAGTTCATTCAGATAGAGTGCCCTTCCACGCCTCATGCATCCCCACTCCATAACATAGCCAAAGTGGTTCTGATTCCTGAGGCCTAGATTTGTCCCATCTCCAGTAGGTATTTAGAAGATCATTCTTCATTTTTTTATGTTGTCCCCCAAAGACCCTTGATCGTATCAGTCACAGCTCAACAACTGTAGCCTTGTCCTGAAATAAACAGTCTTACTAGTTTAGGGGTTACATTTGCAAGTGTGACTTAGGTATTTAGAAGCTGAAGTCACATTGGCTTTCCTTTAGACTTAGGCTTCTATGTCGTCTAAGGGCTTTTGAAAATATTGACCAAAATCTCATTGAAATCAGTGGAATGATCCTAAGTCTTTTATGGTATTTATACACCCACAGCTGGAAGGTGTAATTCCCAGTTTGTGTGTGTGTGCACATGCGCACACACACACACACACACACAAACTCTGCTTGAGCTAGCACCTAAAAACAGCAGTGTGGCCATGGCATCACGGGCAATAGCTTCAGCTAGCTGCCCAAGAATGTACCCAGGAAGTGAGATGGGATTGTTCTTGGGCGGCTAGACAGAGACACTTCCCTGCCACTGGGACCTCACTGCTATTTCTAGGTGCTAGCTCAAGCAGAGCTTGCATGTGTATGTCTCCCCAACCTGGGAAGTCGCATCTCCCAGCTACAGTGTGGATGTACCCTCCATGCATCTGAAAATTTGACCCTGGGTAAATTCCATACCTGGGAGGCTGCCCTGACGATGCCTTTAGATGTATAAACTCTTCCTCGCTGTGCTCTGTAGAGTGTTCGGACACGTCAGTCATCGCTCGGAATGGCAGCTGGTGAAAGTGGACTACAAGTCCATTTTTGACAGGCGATGTGCAGAAGAGGACTACCAGCCGTGGCAGCTCCATAACCAGGTAAGAAGCATTAGAGCTGGATATGAGTTGAGGTCCTGATGATTCTACAGCTGGTGAAGACCAAGCTCCTTTCTTGCTAACCTGGTGGCTCAGAGTTACCGGATGAAACTATTGCTGGCTTCTAATATTTCATTTAAATTATACACGGGCTTCAAGCTGCAGCCTATGGGCTGTTTCCATCTCTAATCGATACAAGAAGCAAGTGTTCAAAGTTTTACCTGGACAGCTGCAAGCATGGCTCAGATAGTCATGTAGGCCTGGATCCTCAAAAGTACATAGGCATCTGAGTGCCAAAACAGTCAATGGGTGTTAGGCACCTAAATACCTTCGGGCATCTGGGCCCTAGAGTATAACTCCTAGCTCATGACACTTTCTACACGGTATTTTATATTCTGTAGGGTTAGAATAAACTATGGCCCAAATGGTCTAGTGCAGGGGTGGGCAAACTATGGCCCACAGGCCACATCTGGCTCAAGGGACCATCCTGCCTGGCCCCCGGCCACTCCCCTGCTGTTTCCCCCTCCCCCCAGAGCCATACCACTGCACGGGCAGCACTCGGGGGCGGGGCTATGCACTCCGGCGGGAGAGCGGGGCAGTGTGTCAGGCTCCGGCTGGGCCACCAGATACACTGCCCTGAGCAGAATGGTAAGGGGGTGGCACCAGGGGGGTTGGATAAGGGGCGGGGAGTCCCAGGGGTCAGTCAGGGGATGGGGCTGGGGATGGGGGTCGGAGCAGTCAGGCGACAGAGTGGAGTGGGTGGGTAGGGGGTGGAGTCCTGAGGGAGCAGTTAAGGTGGGGGATCTTGGGAAGGGGTTGAAGGTGACAAGGAGTGGGGGGGGGGTTGGATGGGTTGGTGGTTCAGAGGGAGGTGGGAAGTGAGAGGGGGTTAGATAAGGGGCAGGGAGTCCCAGGGGGCACTCAGGGGGTGGGGCTGTGGATGGGGGTCGGAGCAGTCAGGCGACAGGGAGTGGGGGTTGGGTGGGTAGGGGGTGGAGTCCTGAGGGAGCAGTTAAGGGGCGGGGTCTTGGGAAGGGGTTGAAGGAGACAAGGAGCGCGGGGGTTGGATGGGTTGGCGGTTCAGAGAGGGGTGGAAAGTGAGAGGGGGTTGGATAGAGGGGCAGGGCCAGGCTGTTGGGGGAGGCACAGCCTTTCCTACCCGGCCCTCCATACAATTTTGCAACCCCGATGTAGCCCTCAGGCCAAAATGTTTGCCCACCCCTGCCCTAGTGCTTTATTGACGTCAATAGAGCTGACCTAGTTTACACCATCAGAGAATAGGCATATCTATTTCTAACTTTGTGGGAAAGGGCTTGAGAGATCATATAAAATTAAAGTGGGCTGGGTTTAGATTGACTGACTGTTCCACTGAGACACAAACAACACTGAAGTCCCAACCATGGGTCAGATTGTCAGCTGAGGTACATCTCGCTTGACTCAGTGGAGCAACGCTATTTTACATTGGCCATTGTTCTGCCCTTTGCTTCCATAAGCCAAGCAAAGCTGTAAAAAGCTCCATTTTCATCCAATGATTCAGACAGGAGTAAAATACAGCAAGCCAGACAAAGGTGGTTTTGGTTTTGACTTTCTATGCTTGCATAAGCTAAAATGCTAAGGACTGCGCCATTCATCTTCGACAGCGTCTGCTTCTGAGCATGCGAAACTATTACTGGAAGACTGCCCCGTATTCTTGCCTGTAGATTGGGTTCCTATTGAGAGTGCAAGTTGGAGCCTTCTTTTCTCTGATTTCCCTAGAGAAAAAATATTTTGCAGGGTGCTTGAGTCAGGTATATAACAAGCGTTTGAGTTCAGTGCGTAACAGACAGGATATTCATCCTGCACTCAAAATGTATAGAGTAGCTTTAGGTACAAATGACAGAGTTCAGCAGAGCTGGTTAGCGAAACAAGACTTTTAAAAATGGACTAGCTCTGTCTCTTCCGTATCTCAGGGGGCAGAGGGATCAGTCCGTGCCGTTGGTTGTTACAGTACCTAAAGTATAAATCAGATCAGACCCTCAAATCAAAACGCTGGATTCAAATACCCCTGGACTTTGGGGGAAGCTTGGTGCACATCTGGATACACACATTAGCTGATAGGGCCGGATTGTGGGCTGATATCTATTATGCAGCCCCTTTGGCTTCAACTATGGTTGCCGCTCCATTACACCAACAGGGAATTTGGCCCAGAGAATCACCCCGTAATGCCATCACCACAACTGCTAAAAAATCACCAAATTGGGGTGCTAAAAATAATAACGCTGGCGTCAGGATAGACTGTTTTGTGTTTGTTTTCAGGGAGAAGCATGCATCATGGGAGCAAAACGGATCTACCGGAAACGCAAATCGGAGAAGAAGTGCATGCAGGGAAAATACGCTGGGGCCATGGCATCGGAACCATGTGTGTGCACGGAGGCAGACTTTGATTGGTGAGCGATGCAGATGGGATGCACATGAGAGATGTGCTTCTGCGCATGCCAACATGACACTCACTTGATCTGCATACAAAGGGACAGGCTTACAGATGTATAGAGAAGCCGGGTCCTGGCAGGTATATAGATTGATCACCCTCTGCTGGTATAGGGATAAAGCAACAGTCCAGGAAAAGAGTGACTCAGAGTAATCTGCTGGAACAGGCAGCACTAACCTCCCCTAAGAAATTGTCGGGATCACCATTTGCAAAGGCGGCAACAGGCTGCGTCGACATGTCCACCCGCTGGCTAGCTCATGTCCCTATCCTGTGCAGCACTGCACATTTTGGGGCTGAACTGTCTAGGTGTGGACTCCTGAGCCGAGAGGCGTTGTGGTTATTTTGTGCTGCCCCCCAGCTCACCTCCGGGTGCCCTTTCCATTGCCAGAGGCCCTCCACCAGGATCTGGGACGTGTTGTGAATTCCACCCATAGGCTGCGACAGGGGTCTTAAGAGGTTCAGCTCATTCACGATTTGCAGCCTTGTGGTATGTGCTGCTCCAAGGATCGGATGATTTTTTACTTGTTTGTGTCCTCTCTTGTAATGGGATTTTATTGATATATTTTTTTTTCGGTATATAACAGCCAGCCAGTAAAAGCCAAGACAAACGCTCATAAAAACAACTGGTGCCATACATTAACTCGCCGAGTGTAACTCTCACCCTGATCGGCTGCTTGAACTACCTCATCCTCAAAAAGCTTTGTCCCCCGACGAGAGCTATGGCGGCCGTGCCGGGATGCTGGGATACAGGGTAGTGTGATGTCACAGAGAGGCGAGGCTCCATGTGGAAGCCCGAAAAGATGCATTCAGTGCAGCGGGGTGCTGTCGTTAGCTATTCTTATCTGGATGTGTCTTCCCAAGGAGGGGGATTGGGATTCCCTCACGTCCCATTGAGCTTCGGGTGGTGTTAAATATATTTCTGCATCATCTGGTTCCTTTCATCGGTTGGCATTTCATGCGCATAGAGGTCCCGATTCTGAGCTGCACCCAGCCCCTTTACATAACTCAGGTAGTATAAAGAAGACAGGAACCAGCCAGATCTTCCCACTGGGGAATCTCATGGGTTTAGAGGCATTGACTAGGTGGGGTCGGATGAGTGGAATGGCCTTATCATAACCTGCCCCATTTCCAACATAGGGGTGAGCTGGGAGCATGCTCAGGTTGAGGAGTTTAGGGGATGACTGGGGTTCCAGCCGTTCTGGATTGCTGAATGTCTGGTGGGGACCATAACAGCCCAGATTTAAGTCTGAACTGCCCCTGGGGTTTGCAAGCTGTAATTTACTATGGACACAGGGAGCCAGTGCTATTGAAAATCCCTTCAATGCCCCCCTCCCACCTGAACCCCTGCTACTCCCCAACCCCGGGAGTTTTCTCTTTTTTCATTGTTTATTTCCTTAAAATGGAATCAGTGGGTTTTCTTAGTCGTCTTTCATTTAAACTGAAAATCCAGACATGGCACCGCAGTGTAGAACTAGGAGCAAGGTGATGAAATTTACAAGAGGAAAACGTATTTCTTCCACGTTTAGTTTAAAAAAAATACCAGGGAAAACTTCCCAAGACGAGAGAGAGAACGAGACAGACATCTGCTAGATTTGGGGTCGTCTCCCAAGGAAATACTGCAGCATTGTAAGCTGCAGCTTTGTTTCCCAGCTGATCAGCACCACAAAGCGCACTGAAATCAGGGGGAGGGAGGCAAGGACACTCAGTACCATTTGAAAATCAGGCCAGGATCCCGGGAGACGTTTAAAAGTAGGCTGGACAAAACACTATTCACACAATGCTGTGGTGACTGGCCACATAGCTAGCTCAGCGGAGAGGACTTTCCTAGCACTCCCAACATAGCACAGGTGATACAAATTGCGACAAAGTTTCTCCTCTGCCTTGGTGGGTCCTGCGCTTATGGGCGGATTTGCTCGCCTCAGCAGTTCATGGCAGCCCTCGGTGTGGCCACTTCTGCTAGAGGCTCAAGCCTGCCGTTCACTCAGCTCACCTCATCACTGGCCAGCATGAGGGAAAGAGAGAACAATCCTCACAGTCTCTCCTGTCCCACCTAGTGGGTCCGAGACAGGCCGGATCCCTTTCTAAATTAGACCTTCCCTTCTGGTGTTGCTCACAGACCAGGCCGGCTCCTCCTGTGTCCGATCAGGAGTTGGGGGAATGGAGGAACCGGGGCCCGACCTCTACACCGGGTTCCAGACCAGGGCCCTGTGGATAGTAGCTGTCTATAGTGTCTCCCATATCAGCTGTGTGACAGCTACAACTCCCTGGGTTACTTCCCCAAGACCTTTCCCCAGCACATTCCTTATCCTCACCACAGGATCTTCCTCCTGAAGCCTGATCACGCTTGTGTTCCTCAGTCCTCCAGCAGCACACCTTCTCAGTCCTTGCATGCCCCCTTACTAATTGATGGGAGATCCTTTTTAAACCAGGTGTCTGATTAGTCTGCCCGCCATAATTGATTCTAGTAAGTTCTTACTTGGCTCCAGCTGTCTTAATTAGCTTGGCTGTCTTAACTGGTTCTGACATGTTCCTTAGTGCTCTAGGGTAGCCCCTGCTCTGGTCACTCAAGGAACAGAAAACTATTCATCCAGTGGCCTTCTACCAGACTCCTGCACCCCACTGGTCTGGGCCTGTCACAAAATGTACTGTCGCGGGGGCAAATATTGCTGTCAAAGGCAAAGCTGCGGGTACTTGCATGGGCTGTGGCTCACAGCCAGAGGGCAATAGTGCTTCAGAAATGAGGTTCGGCCGCCCTTAGCTTCCATTCCTAAGGCAAATCCATCCTAGCAACTGCCTAGAAACTAGATTGTACTTATTCATTTGGGTAAATGGATTACACAGCTCCTTGCATGTTATTAAAGCACTAACTTACCAGTGTTCCTGACATTTTACGCCTTTCTACAATCTGAACGCTCCCATAGCAATATCTCTCCAGTAGCAACACCTCTGGTGCCAAAAGAACTCCTTGTTTGGGTCAATTCTTTGGTCAGCTAACTTCGGGCCAGTTTCTAGCGCCTTATTCCATCAGTACTCCCATTGGGCCGGATTCTCAGTGACACTGAGGGATTTGCAGCTATAGTGTCTGAGGTTAGGAGCGCCACATTTAGATGAACCAAAATAGTCCTAATTCATTGATAGGTATGAAACTAATAGGGTTCTATAGATATTAAAGTGTGTGTGTGTATAGAAATTACTCTGAACGTCAGTAGAACAAATAGAGAATGATCTCTTTTCTGTAGAATTTTTAAACCATTAAATAATGGCTTATTAGCATATATATTATTTAGGCACTTGGGGCCCAATTTTGAAAGGTGTTTTGGTGCTTAAAGATGCAGATAGGCAACTAGTGGGATTTTCCAAAGGCACCTAAATGCCTTTAAAGATCTGCCTCTTGGATGCTCCAGTGAGGGGTGGCAGTATAAAACTCTTAAGATAGAGTTAGATCCCTATTCTAAAGGGCGCTTTAAAAATTCTATTGAAAGGTTACCAATTTCTAGTAAATTCTGTAAAACTTTTCCATTAAGGGGGTTTAGCTAGGCGATCCACACGGACTTATGGAATTAAAGATGCCTGTATCCTCAGGTACCTTGACTCTGTGTCACTCAATGGATGTAAGGTTCAAAGGTCAAAAGGGAGGTGGCATTTTCAATTTCTGACAGCACTGACCTTTATTGTTAAGGTGAGCTGGTCAGTGTGGAGAAGATCCTGGTTTCAGGCATAAAGATGTTTCCTGATTGTGGATGAGGTGAGCAGCGTGGTCCATTGACAGGGTCAGTGTTGTCTGAGTGAGACCCTAGTTGGACATTTCTATCCTTTATGGTGCAGATTTGTTAATAGTTTCTTCTCATGTGGCAGCTCCATTACTGGAGGTTTGCAACTATGGTATCCCATTCTGTATGATCTTCTGCTAATCTATGTGGATAAATAGTCCTTTTGAACCACCCAGAATTTCACATCATGGACCCAAGATTTCCTTTTTATTCCTCATTCTTCTGCCATCAACTTTACCTTTCAGTGGCCATTAACATGCATCACTCACTGAACTTCCTAAAATAGGCCCTGCAGATCAAATCTTTCTTTGTCAGATCTGACTTTTAATAGTTTAATCTCAATTTAAAGCTTTCCTTTGTGTGTGTGTATCTATCTATCTATCTATCTATCTATCTATCTATCTATCTATCTATCTATCTATCTATCTATCTATCTATCTATCTAAAGAAAATCACAGAAGTTGACAGGAAGGGATCTCAAGCTATTATCTAGTCCATCTTTCTAAGATGAGATGGGACAATGTAAACTATAAAGTTCTTCTAAGATTTTCTTTCCCCTTAAATGGTATTATGACCCCAGTTTGAGGGTTGTTTTTTTTTTGTCTGGGGAATCTACAATATTTTTAGATTTCCCACTAATCTTTGAGGATAAATAGATAAAATCTTGACTGCAGGGATCTTTAATTCTGTTTCTGTTTACACTGTCAGGTGTGATTCGAGTTAAGCCTATGGAGGTGAGCACTGTAAAACCAGTATAATTGAGAGCAGACTCAGATCTCTAATAGTCATAAAAATAATCCCTTGTAGTATGTGCTGCACTGTCATTGATGTGCACTTCAGCTCTCTCACCTGTGCTGTTCTGAGTCTGACACAAAATGTAGCTAGTCTGAGCACCAGATGTCTGGCAATGAGGCTGCCCGTTGATTGCAGTCCATCCCTGATGGATTCAGATGTTGGTGGTCTAGATTATGCTACGGTGATCCAATTGATGCTACCGCTTGTCAGTTGCAACAAAGCCTGTTGTGTCAAACCGTAGGCAGCAATTTGTTGCCATCCTCGGTGCTCTGTGTGCACCAGACAGTTGCCAAGAAATTCATTAGTTTCCAAGTCTGCAGAGGGGAGAGAGGTGCTGGTGCATCCCTCGAGAGAGATGGAAGAGCAGTTTATGTCATTTACTAGTATGATATTTCTGTATGTCCGTATCCAGGAAGCACAGACTTGCAAAGCTGAAAAGGTTGCAGTAGAACTTCTATACTTAGAAAAACTATTCCTGCTCCGGAACATATAATTTCACTCTGTGACTTTGAGAAATATGATCCAAACACAGCCAAACCTTGTTAATTCAGGTTTGGTCGATCTAGATGCCTGAATACAGTATCCAAATGATTTCAACTGTAATCAAACTTGTAGCGTGTGCATGTGTGTAATATGAAATTACAGACCAATATTGTTGGATTAAATTGGACTTTGGATGCTGATCTCTTCTGGGCAGATTTCACTGTTAGGTGAAAAACAAAACTGATTATGGACTAGTTGTGTGTAGTGTACTACAGCTTTTTAATTGTATTGACATATGATAACTCAGGAATATAACGTTTCAACGTGGTGACAATTGAATTACAAAGGAACGAGGTCCTGTTTGTACATAAATATTTGTTCTCTCTAGGCAAATGAAAATGGTTTTACTTTTCATTATAGACTATTTCCATAGGCCTGGTATCTTTCTTCCAGTAAGGATTTTATAGGAGCACTTGGTAGTCTGGCAAGCCTGGTTTGATCTTCTAAAGCCCTTAATCAATGGCCAGTCACTGGTACGTTAAGAACTAGGAACTAGGTCATGTTAGGTCATCTAAATGGAAATTGCAGGATTGTTTCCTAGAGTATATCCTCAATTACTTTGTAAATCCAGTTGAAAATATGCCACACAATGGGGCTTCCAATGCATCCCTCAAGAACATTATTCCATAGTCAACTAGACTTCACTAAGATGATGTTTCTGGTATTCAGCCTACGTTCTCCTTTGTCCAGTTTCATTCCTTTACTCTCAGTTGTATCCTTTTTGACCACCTTGCCCAATTGCTTTTCTAGGCCTTCTGGGATAGAGCTGGTTGAAATGTTTGAAGCTTTTAAATTTCAGCAAATCTTGCTGGAATTTCAACAACAAATATTGTAAATGACATTTTCCTTTGCAACATTGCTTATGGTTCAAAATTTTAATTAAACTCAAACTTTTGAAAATCAGCATTTTGACTTCAAAGCGGGGAAAAGGTGTTCACAATTTTTACTCTTGTTTGACCACATCTTCTTTGGAATTAAAACCAAAACAATCACTTTACTGGAAGACCATCTCTGGTCCAGTTTCAGGAAAAACTCCTTGGCTCTCTTTATATACAATTCTGGCAGCCTGGCTCCTTCTTCCTGTGTCTCCTGTCTTGTCTCCTTTTCTTCAAGGTCTAAACTCCCATCTAAGCCTCCTCTAAGTAGTTTCTCCTCCTTGAGATTAGGGCCGGCGACAGGGGGGTACTACGGGTAGAGCTGTACCGAGCCCCGCACTTTAGGGGGGCCCCGGTACAGCTCTACCCGTAGTCATCCGGCGCGGCTCTCCTCCGGACGAGCGTGCGTGTCCCCGGCAGGAGCAGTGAGCCCGGCCGGCGGCAGCGGCTCAGTCCGGGGGGAGAAAGGGTGGCTCACGCCACTCCCGGGCTCTCGCTCCCGCTGCGGCCAGCTGTCAGCTGGGGGGGAGGGGCGGCTGGGCTTCCTCCCCCAGGAGCTGTCAGCTGGGGGGTGGGGAGCGCAGGCTGGGCGGGGGGGGGGCGGCTGCTGTCAGCTGGGGGGGGAGCGCCGGCTGGGCTGGGGGGGGGCGGCTGGGCTGGGGGGGCCCCCCAAACTATCAGAGTAGGGGGCCCCCAAATTTCTGTCGCCGGCCCTGCTTGAGATGGTTGTTATCAGGCCACTTTCTACAAAGAAGAGTGGCGTTGTAGAACAGGAGATCTGCTAAGAAGACCAAGTTCCAAAATTTAAAAACAGGCAACCAAGAGCCTTGTGTAATTAATATTCCCCAGTGTAAAGCCATGATGCAACTAGATGAATATGGTTCCTAAATAGGACAGTGTGCAGAGATAGTGTCTCAACAGCATCCTGGTTATGGACCAAGGGGAAAACTAAAAGAAATAAATAATTACCATTTTCCACCAGCTCAGTCCTCTTCCTCCTTTTGACACATACATGATTGGTAACTTCTCCTTTTCCAAACCATTGCAGAAAAAAATCCAAACCCAAACAGCCTTTTCTGTTCTATTCCAAAAATACTGAATGGGAGTTTGTCCCTCTAGACAGATTTCTCAGGGCTTTCAAATTTGCTTTAGGTTTTGGGTGATGCTCTGT
Organism: Sternotherus odoratus; assembly: GCA_032164245.1. Classification (NCBI taxonomy): domain Eukaryota; kingdom Metazoa; phylum Chordata; order Testudines; family Kinosternidae; genus Sternotherus; species Sternotherus odoratus. Next base: position 101,462,475 of record JAVMKO010000005.1, read on the forward strand.
CCAAGTACCATCAGTTTGGATTAAGCTATTCAGTTTCTAAAGTATCACTGAGTCAGCGGCAATCGCTGTGAGTTGCTACATTTGCTCCTGGATGTGTCTGGATCCAAGAAGCAATGCTAGACCAAGAAACCGATCCAGGGCTAGAAACAAAAGGGTTTGTTCTTCTCTTGCTTACACTGACGTAAATGTAGGTTAACGCCACTGAAGTCAAAAGCAGAATAAGACCCAGGTGCTGTATTTATTCTCATTTCAAGCCGAAAGTCCAGGAAAGAGACCCAGAGTTGATCACATTCATATTAGTGAGGATGAGTTAATGTCTGATTGCCTTGTCGATGAATTTTTTTTCTTTTTATGATACAACAGCGATTATGGATACGAGCGTCACACCAATGGCCAGTGTCTGCCAGCGTTTTGGTATAACCCGTCGTCCTTGTCGAAAGACTGTAGCTTCGGACAGAGTTATCTCAACAGCACTGGGTGAGTGGATTTACAGAAGATGATTTTAGCAGATCTATCCCTGTAGCCCTCCGCCATGTGGCTTCTGCAAGCTGTCATCCCAGAGTTGGTTAAAGCCTATTTTTCCTGAGTCACAGGGTCCAGTTCAAAACTGATTAAGTCGACGGGAATTTGTTCATTGACTTTTTCAATGGGCTTTGGATCAGGCCCATAATTCTCTATTTTTGTTTGTTTATTTGTTTGTTATTTTCTTATTTAAACCCGCTCAGGAAAAATGATGCTACAAGCAAACTGTAGAGTATGGGACAAATGTGATCGACGGGCTTATCCAGCATCCATTGAAGTCAGTGCAAAGACTGCCATTGACTTCAGTGGACTTTGGATCATGCCCTAAATCCTGAAGAAAATCCAAGTGATTAAAGCTGAGAGTGGGATACACGCTAGAGGAAGGCAATAAGAATTGGGTTTAAATTTGAATAGAATAATAATAATAAGTAGATAACCCTTGAGAAGTTCTGAGTACTCCATAACCCTCTACAGCCCCATTGAAATCAGGGGCAGTTGCAGCTAAGGTGAACAGGAGTTGCAGGCGTAAAAGTCTAATTGCATTTGCTAAGTACAAGGTGCATAAAACATGCACAAAGCACTTAGAACTATAAATACATCAACCCCTCGTAGGCTCACAAGCTGCACAGATGGATCTAGCCCATGCTCCATGGATCTAGCCCAGTTTCTTCAGCACTGATAAATATAACGTAGCCCTGTTTGTGACTCCATAAACACCATCCACATTAGAACAGCGCTGACCTTCCCCATGGAATCCAGTGGCTACACCAAAGATCCGCTTAAAAGAGAAAACCTAAATAGAGGCAAGTTGGGATTAACAGTGGCATCTTACAAGGGAAAGGTACATATTTTCTCCAGAGGTTTACAATGTATTGTGCGTTAGCGAAACGCAAGTGTGCTGCTCTCAACAGATTAACCTTGGAATAAAAATAGAACTGAGCTCTTTCTACAGCCGTCTGTGTCCCAAAAATCCCAAAGCACTTTTCCAATGCATGGGGCCAGATCCTGCTCGCCAGCAGCTTTACACAACTTCTTTTAAATTCTGCTGATCTCCAGCTGTCATAAGCCTCAGCAGCCAGTGCACAATAGAGCAACCTTCGGGCTGCTCTATCTTGGGTCTGGGTCCAAACTGTAACCTGATGGGCCCAAAATTGCTTGATAAAATATATGTTCTTAAAGTCATCGGTGCATGCACACTCTCCTGAGCTTGCAATTCCCTGCATCTCCTCCTTACACGGAGATCTCTCTTTTTGCAGGTACAGAAAGGTTGTGTCTAATAACTGCACAGATGGCGTGAGAGAGCAGTACACAGCTAAACCGCAGCAGTGTCCTGGCAAGGCCCCCCGTGGACTGCGTATCATCACCTCGGATGGGAAACTGACGGCGGAACAAGGGCACAACGTTACTCTCATGGTGCAGCTGGAGGAGGTACGGTCTATTTTTATGGGCCCTCTTGGGCATATGTTAATCTGAATCAGACACGCTTGCAAAGACATTAAGAGTTGAGACACTGGTGGAGGGGATTAAATCCACTTCAAATGCATCTCAGTCTGAATGTGCATGAAAAGGCCATAAGTGATATCAAGTGATGATGGGATGCAAAGTTTGTTTCCGTGTATCAACCGCCGTTCAGAACCAGAACCTCACAAATGTCAAAGGAGGCGCAGGCCAGAATCCTGACGCCAGCCTGTCCCCTTTGGTTTGGATTGTCAACAGGATCTGAGAGTGCAAGGTGGGCTGGTCATTGGTTCCAATTAGACCTTGCTACAGTTCAGCCCGAGATGGCGGACATCTCCCATATAGGTCTGATCTTATGAGATTTTCCCCCCTTTGAGATGGCTGAGTGTTTCCACCATTGAGGTGTTTAGGGCTAACATTTCCCAGGAAAAGATCACACAGGATTTCATCACAATGGAAAACAATGGTGAATATGAACCCAAGCCTCATTCGACTTCCACCAGAACACACACACTCAGACACACACACAGTGGCCTAGTGGTAGAACAGAGAACAAGGAATCTGGGCTCTTGGACTCTAATCCTGGCTCTGCCACTGACTCACTCTGTGACTTCTTGATGATCTAGCTCAGGGGTCGGCAACCGTGGCATGCGACACCGCAGGGTAAGTACCCTTAGCGGGTACCGCCGGTTTCTTTACTTGCCGGTTCGCCGACTGCAGCTCCCACTGGCCACAGTTCACCGTCCCGGTCCAATGGGGGCTGCAGGAAATAGGTACCAAAGCTCTCTGTAGGCAAGGCCTTACATCCATTTCCTTCCAATGCAAATGAGAGGTAGGTATCAAAAGCAAGATTTCTGGTTAGCTTGTGACATCAGAGGAGGAAATCAGGCACGTCCAAAACGGGCTGGACAATGTGGACGTGCCTGTGTGATTTTGCTCGAGGACATGTGAATTAGTGCACCCAGAGACAAAGATCTCCGTTCTGGAGGTGGTGGTCAATGATTTTAATGACTAAGGTGTCCAAGATGGAACAGTTTGTTCACTTGAGCCACATTTTCAACTCTTGTGTGGTAAAAGACACACAAAGACATTCTCTCACATCTTCGGCCTTTCAGCTGCTTTAGAGCTTGCCCAGCTCCGAGATGTAGATAGTCATCCCACGTACTGTAGCTTTCCAACTCTCTATGTTCATACTCCAGTTCCATTTGACACAAGAGGACTAACCGTGAGGACAAGAAAGCTATGAAACTGGTTTGCTGAGACCTGTACAGTTGTTAACTTTCTAAGTTTGGTTACCCTTTCTAAGGAACAAGCTGAGACTGAGTAGAGGAGAGGAGAGCTTTGAATGCAAACTCATGGTTGTCCCTGACAAATCAGTTAGTCTCATAGGTTAACACAAGAGCAAAACAAGGGGAAGGAAAGAGCAGATGCTAGCAGTGAGAGTATGATGTCTCCACAGAAGCACATGATGAGAATCGGGAAAAGGTATGATAGCTCTGGCTCTTGTTATCCTCACAGAGATGATCAAACTCAGCAAAGTGGAATATGACTTTCTGATGTTGTACCAATGTCACTGGGAGGAACAAGGAAAAGCAATTCAAAAGCAGGCTGCAATCACATGGGGCTCAGAGAGAGGAATATTGGTGAACCTCTCATTAAGCACCGACAGTCACTGAGCTAGTCAAGAGATAGGAGAACCTCAAAGGTTTGCTCCCAGATCTTGGGAAGAAGAAGCAGATGTTTCTGGTCCATCAGCTGATATAAATCGCCGTAGCTCTGTTGATGTCAGCAGGGCTATGTGGATTTCCACTAGGCGAGGATCTGGCCCCATTTGTTTTTTACACCGAAACGCATGTGCCTGTGAGGGGGCAGATGACCCCACACTGGCAACCAGAGGGTTAATGAAAGTTACTGGATTCAGTTGGCACCATCACTCCTCAGGAGGGGAGTTAAAAGGAGGAGATCTAGCCCAGTCAAGGGCTGCCTAAGGTGGAATTCCGCTTCTCCTGGTGTGTGAGACTGAACTAGCCTGCTGGTTGGATGAGTCCCTGCTAAAAGGAACAACCAGACCCTAGGGGATCAGCCTCTTTGGAGTCAAGCCCTGACTAAAGGGGCGGCCCCACCGAAGGTTCGTTGGATGATTCCATTATGAGTTGGGGGGGGGTGTTGTTCCTCATTTCCTTTGATCCTTATCACCCCAGATGGGGTAGGACGGAAGTTTGCCTTGGCTGGAGGGCCAAAGCACTGCTACCGTGGACCTGCCAGTGGAGACTTGGGGGAGTCACACCCTGATGGGCCCCTTCGGGGTGCTGCAGAGGCAACCCAGATACACCGCCTTTTTCCTGGGGGTGACTTTTTTCAACACACACATTTTAATAGCTGGTCTCGACCAACTAACATAAATGTTTCCACGCCTATCTAAACACCACTTCTCCTGTTACTTGCTACTTTGAAATGTCCCGAGAATCAACTTGCATACAACTTATTCATAAAGGTTAATAAAATCGACCTGAAACAAGAATCCTTGCACTTGATTATGGTTCAGGTTATTTGTCTCGACATGTAGTCATCCAAATATTCTTCTTGGAGGAAAATGGCAAGAAACCATCAATAAGCATCATTATTAATCACTGGCCTTAGGCCCTAATTCAACGAAGTGCTTAAGTACATACTTAAAGATAAGCATGTACTTTGCTAAATGAGGATGGACTTAACTTGTTTAAAGTTAAGCACATGCTTAATGATTTGCTGAACTGTGAGCCATACTAAGGAGCATTCTGCAGACAGACTTGCACAGGAATTCAGTGGAATGTCTTCCATAAAGCGATGTCTTCAAGTACACAGTTTTGGATGCAAGTAGAAAAGTGCCCTGGGGGAGAAGGGGGAAATCTGCATAAAGACTTTGTAAAGCACATTTTAAAAACATTCATTCAGGAAGACATCCCGACAGAAGCAGTGTCTGCCTGTTGCAGTGGATAATTAAATCCATTTTAAACATCTGTAAGGAAAAAGAGACGCAAGCCAATGCATAATTGAAGACTTCTAAATTAAATCTGAGACAGGGGACTAAAATTAAAAACTTTGAGCTGTATCTCATTGTTTTAATACTTCAATTTACATACAAAGACTAGCACTTAATACGGAAAATTCATGATTACAACCTTCTGGGTGAAATTTAAATGGAAAGCTGGAAGGCTGCATCCTTATTAGATTGATTGGGATGGGCCATAATTTCCCATATTCCAAAATTCTAATGGCGGTATAAAAGTAATCAAAGTGTAATAATATTTTGCAAACAGCATGGCATGTTGCTAACAAGCGCTGAAGTGAAAAGATTCAGAGAACTTGCTGAAAGCATTTAGGTCCTGTGTGTGTTCTAGATTTTGGTGGCCATTATGGATATTAAAGCCCTCTATACCAACATTCCACACAAAGGTGGACTATAAGCCATCAGGAACAGTATCCCCGATAATGTCACGGCAAACCTGGTGGCTGAACTTTGTGACTTCATCCTCACCCACAACTATTTCACATTTGGGGACAATATATACCTTCAAGTCAGCGGAACTGCTATAGGTAGCCGCATGGGCCCACAGTATGCCAACATTTTTATGGCAAACTTAGAACAATGCTTCCTTAACTCTTGTCCACTAACACCTGTGGCAGACCGCCTTCTCACCCCTCTCAGGAACAGGCAGGAAAACCCTTCTTTGCTTCAAACAGTGCTCTTTATTCACAGTGCAGGACCCCACCACCAATATATACAGCTTTATACAATACAGTCTTCAACTCTATATAGTTCAGCTCTGCAGCTCTGCATACAACTCTACAGTTCCAACCACACAGCTCTGAATAGCTCAAACCACCACCTCACTCTATACCATCCCCACCACACTGGGCTTGCTTCCTGGCAGGCCTTTTATCCCCCTGAGGAGGCTGCCAGGTGCCACTCATCAAGCCTGAGCCCTCTGCAGCCCAGGTGGCTAATTAGCCTTCTCTGCAAGGGAGGTTTGCAGGCTTCTGCTCCCTCTTAAAGGGTCCGCAGGGCTGGCTCAGGCACTCTTGGCCAGCACCCTGCCACACACCCCTATTCTACTTGCGCTACATTGATGACATCTTCATCATCTGGACCCACGGAAAAGAAGCTCTTGAGGAATTCCACCATGATTTCAACAATTTCCATCCCACCATCAACCTCAGCCTGGACCAATCCACACAAGTGGTCCATTTCCAAGACACTACTGTGCTATAAGATCTCTATCAAACATTCTTAAAACTACAGTGCCCCCTGCTGAAGTGAAAAAAAACAGATTGAGAGAGCCAGAAAAGTACCCAGAAGTCACCTACTACAGGACAGGCCCAACAACAACAAAAAATAATAGAACGCCACTAGCCGTCACCTTCAACCCCCAACTAAAACCTCTCCAACACATCATCAAAGACCTACAACCAATCCTGAAAGATGATCCCTCTCTCTCACAGATCTTGGGAGACAAAACAGTCCTCGCTTACAGACAGCCCCCCAACCTGAAACAAATACTCAACAGTAACCACACCCCACACAAACGAAAACACTAACCCGGGAACCTATCCTTGTAACAAAGCCCGATGCCAACTCTGTCCACATATTTGTTCAACTGACACCATCATAGGACCTAATCACATCAGCCACACCACCAGGGGCTCGTTCACCTGCACATCTACTGATGTGCTCTTTGCCATCATGTGCCAGCAATGCCCCTCTGCTATGTACATTGGCCAAACCAGCCAGTCTCTATGCAAAAGAATAAATGGACACAAATCTGTCATCAGGAATCAGAACATTCAAAAACCAGTAGGAGAACACGTCAACCTCCCTGGTCACTCAATAACAGACTTGAAGGTGACAATTTTAAACAGAAAAACTTCAGAAACAGGCTCCAACGAGAAGCTTCTGAACTGGCTGATATAGGCCATCTTGATTATCACTACAAAAGGGTTTTTTTCTCCTTCTGATAATAGCTCATCTAAATTAAATAGCCTCTTAGAATTGGTATGGCAACTTCCACCTTTCCATGTTTTCTGTGTGAAATAAAGTTGTTAGTCTCTAAGGTGCCACAAGTACTCGTGTTCTTTTTACCGATACAGACTAACACAGCTGCTACTCTGAAACCTGTGTAGTAGAGAAGCTGCAGCTCATTTTCAACAGGTCACTGAACAACTCTCAGCCAGGTAACAGTCATTACGGGCCAGGGCTGGGTTCCTCCAGCCCGACAAGTGAAAGGGATCACGGGCTTTTGCAAAGCCTCTGAACCATCCCGAGTTGCCCTCTGAAATCACTCTCTGTAGCTGTATAGCCTCCTCTTCTCCCTGGTCTGAAGTGAGTGGGAGTAGGTTCAGGACTAGTGAAGTCAAGTCAGAGAAGGGTGGTTTTTCTTATTGACTCCTTCCCCGTTGTCACAGGGTGACGTCCAAAGGATGATCATTCAGGTGGATTTTGGAGACGGCATCGCCGTGTCGTACGCCAACCTCAGCTCGACAGAGGATGGGATCAAGCACGTCTACCAGAACGTGGGCATCTACCGAGTGACCGTGCAGGTGGAAAACAGCCTGGGACTGGACAGCGCTGTCCTGTACTTACATGTAACTTGTATGTTATTACTGTGTTTGGTTTACATCATATCTTAAAGAGACATTACATTCTCTTAGAGACGATTCCGGAGGCTCCCTGTCTGAGAGGAGACCTTCCGAGACACGTGCAGAGTCAGAGAGAATGAACTTTTGTCCTTCCCCAAACCGAGTGTGACGGTGTATCCCATAAGGCTTTATGGGGGGGAGGGGGTACCTGTAAATATATGTATGATATTACTGGAATGTGGTTAAGCTACATATGCCATGTAAAATCTCTGTGAAGGTAATGATCCTCTGGATCTGTTCATCCTATTTGTATGCTTGTGTCTGTTTTGTATTCAAAGTTATGAATATTGGCTAGGTGCTTGGTTGTATGTGGACTTTGGAAAGCAGCTGAGCAGCTCTCTGGGAGAAGACCATTTTCAGTTAAGCCCAGTTGAGAACCAATCAAGCAAAATATGAACTTTGTAGACGCCCGTCCACACCCGAGCCTCCTCAGGAATGTGGCCTGACTGGTGGTGAGGGGAGTCTGGTTCAAACCTGCAACTGTGTCCATGTGCTCTGAGAGTCCATGTGGACTCTGGATAAGAAGGAGGAGGGGATCTCCACCCACAGGAAGAAGTCTATATAAACCTGGGAGAGACCTCTCCATTTTGTTCTCAGCTGGCTAAAAGAACAGCTCTCCACCCCCCAAGGAATGCTGGAAGAAACTGGAACAGAGGACTGTGACTGCAGGGGGGGAGGGGTGCGAGTGATAGCTGGACCCAGGCTAACGGAGTTTAGCCTGAAAGAAGGAATTCACTGAGAGTGAGGCTTTTTACTGTAATAGTGTTAGATTTGCGTGTTCTTTCACTTTATTCTGTCTGTTGCTACTTGGAACCACTTAAATCCTATTTCCTGTCTTTATTAAAATCACTTTTTACTTATTAATTAACCTGGAGTACGTGTTGGTACCTGGGGGGCAAACAGCTGTGCATAACTCTCTATCATTGGTATAGAGGGCGAACAATCTATGAGTTTGGCCTGTATAAGCTTTATACAGGGCAAAACAAATTTTATTCAGGGTTTGACCTCATTGGGAGTTGAGCATCTGAGTGCCAGAGGTAAGAATACCTCCTGCCTGTTTCCAGGAAAGCCCATAGCTGTTAGGGAACGTGGCTCAGACCTGGCAGGGTGCTGAGGTCCTAAGCTGTTGGGGCAGGAAAACTGAGGCAGGCGTAGCCTTGGCACATTGGGTGGCAGCTCCTAAGGGGTTTCTGTGATCATGTGAACAAAGTTGCAGGTTTGAACCAGACTCCCCTCACCACCAGTCAGGCCACATTCCTGAGGAGGCTCGGTGTGGATGGGCGTCTACAAAGTTCATTGTTTGCTTGCCTGGTTCTCAATTGGGCTTAACTGAAAATGGTCTTCTCCCAGAGAACTGCTCAGCTGCTTTCCAAAGTCCACATACAACCAACCAAGCACCTAGCCAATATTCATAACTTTGAATACAAAACAGACACATACATACAAATAGGATGAACAGATCCAGTGGATCATTACCTTCACAGAGATGTTACATGGCATATGTAGCAAAACCATATTCCAGTAATATCATACATATATTTACAGGAACCCCCCCCCCCATAAAGCCTTATGGGGTACACCGTCACACCGAGTATCCAAAAACTATTCACAGATAATGTCCAAGATTTTTTTTTAAAAAAAAGACTTCTCATTTTTAGTGCCTCAAATTTCAGGTCCCCAGCTTGAGATACCTTAATGAAAGGGATCTGATTTTCAAAGGGCAGGTGCTCGGTGCTTTCTGAAAATTTGGTTCCTTTAAGATGTCTCAAATTGGGCAGCCGAAATGAAGGCATCCAGAAAATCACTGGCCACTTCTACAAATGTTGCCTATATGTATAGATAGGAATCACGTGACAACTGCTGAAATGCAGCCACTTCTGGGGTGGAAATCACCCTTTCTGTCATGATGGAAACCAAATTCCTGAATGTGGAGAAAGTTGCAAGAAAAATAATATCTTCCACTGCTTTTCTTTCTATCCTCCTTATATCTCAATTGCTGCCAATTTAAAGCCCAAATTTTCCTCTGCCCCTAGATAGAGTTCATGTTATTTCCCTTTTATTTGGGTTGAGAGTTGGTCCAAGCCACAAAGTTCTGACCCATGTCTGAACTTTCCCAGAGTTCTCCCAAAGATTTAGCTCCATGATTCGGCGTGCGGGGATGGGGCGGTGGCGTGGAGAGGGGGAGGACCTGTGGGTTTTTTTATTATTATTATTGTACGTGTATGTTATTTAGAAAGGAAGTGCTAAACCCTGGAAATATGGCTACAGAAAGTGTTCTTGAACTAATACCTGCCACTTTTATAGCATACTTCCTTCAGAGGATCCCAAAGCATTCAACAAGTTCTATACACAGCTTGCAACTTCGAGGTTACTTTCTTCACCAGGAATGCAGCTGTCTCTAGGGTGCAAGGCAGCGGCTGTTTAACAGCGCCCGGCAACACCCCAAACAGTTCAGGGCAGAGTGAAGGGGGGAGGGATAGCTCAGTGGTTTGAGCATTGGCCTGCTAAACCCAGGGTTGTGAGTTCAATCCTTGAGGGGGCCATTTAGGGATCTGGGGCAAAAATCTGTCAGGGGACAGTACTCGATCCTGCTAGTGTAGGCAGGGGACTGGACTTGATGACCTTCAAGGTCTTTCCAGTTCTAGGAGATTGGTATATCTCCATTAAAAAAAAAAAAAAAAAAAAAAAAAAAAAAGTATAACCCTAGACTTACAGAAGACTGCAGGGGGGATTTAGCTGGAACACTGGGGCTTACAGCCCTTCTCTTGTGAAAGGCGCTGTGGTAGATTTAAGGTGAGCTCTTTCAAAAGCCATCTGAGGGATTTAGGAGTGCAAGTCTCACTGGAGGTCATTGGAAAATCACCCCTCTTAATGCTGCCAGGTGGTCAGGAACCCCATTTATGCCTCCTGTGAAAGGTGGCACCTTCTGCAGCACAGCACTTCCTGGTATAAATCTGGGGCATTGAGCTCACAAATAATGCCTTAGAGAAATGAAACCCCTTTTCTCTTAAACGACTCTATAACTTGGGGGTCACATTTTGGTACCTGAGCCATGTGGTTCCTTATGGTGAGGCCTTGGCAGATTGAGGGAAAATCTTCGTTTGGGGGCTAATGTGGAGTTTTTTCGTAGCTGGCAGAATGTTTGACCTTGCGTAGAGCCAATGATACCTATTGAAATTGGACGGACAGAGACGTTTGTGAAGGCAAAAGATGCTGTGTTCTAGTTTTGCTTAACCCTCCTATGCAGCGTCGGCTGATCATTTGTGACGTAGGTTTGGATCTCAAGACCAACAGTTGGCTACACCTTGTTGTCTGAGGAAAAGCCAATTTTTGGCTCCCTCTGAGGCTCCCCTGCCTGCTCATGTTTATGGATAGGTCAGCGGATTGCAAGGGGTCATTTCCAATAGATTGTGACAATCCTTGGATACAAATGGAGAATTGTTTCAGTGGTAATATTTCCAGAGAAGTCCTGACAGCTTCCCGCACACAGGCTTTGTAATCAGCTGCAGCTTAACAAGAGGAGTTTTCAAAGGGATGATTATCATTGTGCTCTTCTTGTTTGCAAACTAATGAGGCCGCATGATACAATCACTGTTTTCTTATGCAGGCCGCAAGTGGAAAAGAGAAAGCAGTTGTCTAACTCAGCCACCTGCACTAATTAGCTGTCTGGCCAGCTGATCTAATAAGCCTGTAGTCTTTGGACACTGCAAAGTGATACTTAAAAAGGTGGCCTTTTAAAATCTTTTTTTAAGTGAGACTAGATACAATTTTTTAATGGCCTAAGTGATTTAGGCACCTAAGTCATGAACAATTTAGCAAAAAGATGTTATTTTGTAATAGAAATAAGCCCAACGTTCACCAGGCTCACTTAGATATTCTGAAATGTGATTAAAAGTCTGCTCGGAAGAAGGGTTTCCTGGAGGGCCATTCATGGTGGTGTGCCCGTATCACATTCAATTCAGAAGTATAATCTACATCTTCTAACTAATCTATTTCACTTGCCACCCATTACCCTGGCCACGCCCCCGATCCTGCAGCAGTCTCTGTGCAGACCTGGTCCCCTTGGGACAAGGTAGATTAGAGTTAATTTGCTCTAGCTGCTACCAGCTGCAAACAGCCACAGAGGGCTGGAAACAAAGATCATTCGGGGGAGAGGGGACATTTTGGCCATACATTTTCCTATAGGCCCCAGTTCTCCTGCTAAGACAGCTGCAGGGAATTGGCATGGCATAAGCCACCTATTCTGCACCACTCGAGAATCACCTCTGTACCAGGCTGAGACCAATGGACTGTTTAAACTGGTCTGAGGCCCAGATGACGCCAGCAATAAGGAACCAAGGATCAGGAGAGAGTGCAAAGGTGATCTTAGTGCCTGTAGGGGCATGCTCATATAGCAGACTGATTGTAAGCCATTTCTCTAGAATCAAGGCCATCTACGAATCAGCTCGGCAGGCACTTAAGGTCAGCAGCAAACGTATTCAGTCTCTCTGCCTGTCACTTTAACTCTTTAAAAGCATGTAGCCCTGTTAAAGAGACTCTTTAGGTACAGGCCAGCCTACACAGGTTACATTTGCGGTACCAATTGTGCACACCGAAAGAGACTTCTAGGGGCACGGATGCGGAGTGGTAGTAATGAAATGGCTGGTAGACCGCATGTAAAACTTGGAAGTACAATTCTATTGTAATTGGCTGTCCTAGCCCATGCACCTATAGGGAGTGATACAGCGCCACCTGCTGTTCAACCAATGCACTCCAAGCAGCTTGTCCGTTTTCTCCAGTTGTATATGGGAATGCAGACGTTAAAATAATACGGGCCTGGGTGGATGAGTCTTTCGGTTTCTATCATAACAAGGAAGCAGTGAAGGCCTGCAAGGGGATTAAAGACTTGATGCAGTGCCGGGCCCTTTGAGAGGCACTTCTCCATGCAACAGTGCACGAGAGAAGCTAGCAGCAGTGAGAACCGGGTGTTGGAGCTGACACAGTCCATGGTCCTGCTGACTGCTCTTCCACTGCCATTTTGGATGCTTGACATTCTGCCTCCTTTGCGCCTCCTTCTGCCCCTGGACACTTAGTGAATACAGAACAAGGGCCCCTCACTTGAAATACAAAAAGGGCTGGGGAATGATTCATTCCAGTTCTCACCCTCTGCTCGAGACTAGACATGATCAACGATTTCCCCCGTGGCTGTGGATTCTGGTAGGGGAAAACTGTTGACAATATACACAGGTGTAGGACAAATTCCTGCTGCGCTTCCAAAGCATGAGAAAAACAGGAACATTCAGCCACTCATGGAGGTGTGGTAGGGGCTTCGTCAGCAGCCACCAGAATAAAGATTACCCATAATCCTGTCCTGCATGGTCATCTGATCCTGAATGCTCCCTTGATTGTACGGTGGTGGTGTGTGGTGTTAAACAGTTGCTGTGTTTCCACCCCAGAGAGGGCTGCATTTTAGGGGTGTGTCATGGAGCCGCTTGCTTCACCTTATGGACAGTCATTGACACCTTCTGAGCTGGTAGCATTTTGCACCCGCTCTGCACAGGTGCCAAAAGTGGGGAATCCTCTGGTGATCCTTGTGGATGAATAACGGCCTATAAATGATGCTATATATATAATATGTGAAGTCATTTGGGAAGTCCTGGTGTCACATATCGACTCCTTTAACAGAGCAGCCAGATCACACATGGATACTGAAATCAGTCCACAAGTGCCCATTTCAGTGTTTGGAGCCTCTGGGTATGGAATTTGAACTGAGCCTATATTGGAGAACTCTGCCCCTAAATTATCTTGTGGTTCTGTTGTGCTCTCTCTTTAAGTACACACTTCTGTTCTCCAAAAAAACGATAGTGACTCACACAGAAAACAATCCATAAAACCCCCATAAAATCCCCATTTCCCCATCACAAATGGGAGAAAGGAACAGCCAGGGCTAGGGTGATCCAATGTCCCAATTTTATAGGGACAGTCCTGATATTTGGGGCTTAGTGTTATATAGGCGCCTATTGCCCCTCATCCTCTCTTGATTTTTCATACTTGCTGTCTGGTCACCCTAGCCGGGGCATGTTTCAAAGTAAATGTTATTTGGCCATTAAACTACAACACTTGGCTACATTAAGGAAATAAAAGGCACAGTGTAAATGAGAGAAAAGGATCATAGGGGAGAGGAAAAGTGAGAGTTAAAAAGGAGGGATACATGGGATAGATGCGTTGGTGGAGGCCCTAAACTGGTATAAATCCATGTAGCTCCACTGAAGTTCACGAAGCGATACCAGTTTGTAGCACCTGATAGCTGGCTCTTTAGGAATGGATCCAAGTAGTTGTAATATTATTATAATACTTCTATTAGTGCTTACTCATGCAAATTCTAATGTCTTCCCAGGGTGGCCCACATAACATGACTCTGTCTCCCTCTAGTGGGTAGTCCATGTATATAGATTTATGACTGATACAGTCTTTGAGCTGTAGAGGTGAGGTTCTTTAGTTCAAGAAGTAGCAATTCCTGTTTTTAGATGCTTGGGTCCCAAATGTGTCTCGCCAGCAACAGTATGAAGCCAGAACGTGTTGCATGTGGTGCCCCACATAACGTCCCTCTTCACTGTCTCATCTGAAAAGCTGGAGGATCCCAGGTCAGACCCACATTGTGATGCCTAAGAGAGGGTGCTCATCCCATTTTCCACTGCTTCTATCTCTGCAGGCCCCCTGGAACATGTTCATTTGTCTCTCCCGTTTGTTACTACCAAGAACAAAGAGGTCAATGCTACGGCAGTACTGTGGCCCAGCCAGGTGGGCACGCTGACTTACATTTGGTGGTTCGGGAACAACACCGAGGTTTGTATGCCCCATCCCAGGAGTGATGTGTCTGGGAGTGGGAGGGCCTGTGAATAGTGAGTAAACCCATTAGAAACCAGAACAGTTTGCCAGTTTGGATCAGCTCCATGATCTGTCTAGTTCAGTGCGTTGTCTCTGACTGTGGCCAGCACCGGGTGCTTCAGAGAAAGGTGTAAAGTACCCCACAGTAGGCCGATGTGGGCTAAACGCCCCTCCCCTATCTATGCAAATCAGCATTTTTTAAAACTAGTAGCTATCTCTGTGTAAGGATCATTTGAATTTTATGCAAATTCCTAACCCCCCCTATTGAATAATGCTGAGGGGATTTGACTGCAAAGTAGACTAAACATTTTTTTTTCTTTAAAATACAAATTTGACAATTTTTACAAAACGATCCACGCTGGAGTTTTCTGTTTCTCTGGAGCTGCCTCTGCATCGCCCCAGGATTTAACCCTAGTCCCTAGTCTACGGGTAGTGCGTGACTAGCAGGAAGGAAAACTTTTTATCAATAACTCCCAACACCTACCCTCTAAACCAGGGGTCTCCAAACTTTTCAGCCCGAGGGCCGCATTAACTATCAAATAGCAGTTCGGGGGCCGACAACACACTCGAGGTCCAAATAAAAAAGAATCAAAACATGGATGTTGTTTTTAATTATTTATTTAATATTATTTTATTCAGTTATTATTTAATAACACATTGATACACTACACATGAACACCTGTTCACTACACATGAACACCTGTTCACTACACATGAACACTACACATGAACACCTGTTCACTACACATGAACACTACACATGAACACTACACATGAACACCTGTTCACTACACATGAACACTACACATGAACACTACACATGAACACCTGTTCACTACACATGAACACTACACATCAACCCCCCAACTGACCCACCCAGCCAGGTCTCTCCCCCCAAAACCTCCTTTCCTCCAACCCCCCCCCCAAATGACCCACCCAGCCAGGTCTCTCCCCCCAAAACCTCCTTTCCTCCAACCCCCCCCCCCAAATGACCCACCCAGCCAGGTCTCTCCCCCCCAAACCTCCTTTCCTCCAACCCCCAACTGACCCACCCAGCCAGGTCTCTCCCCCCCAAACCTCCTTTCCTCCAACCCCCAACTGACCCACCCAGCCAGGTCTCTCCTCCCCAAACCTCCTTACCCCCCCCCCAAATGACCCACCCAGCCAGGTCTCTCCCCCCCAAACCTCCTTTCCTCCAACCCCCCCCCAAATGACCCACCCAGCCAGGTCTCTCCCCCCCAAACCTCCTTTCCTCCAACCCCCTCCCCAAATGACCCACCCAGCCAGGTCTCTCCCCCCAAACCTCCTTTCCTCCAACCCCCAACTGACCCACCCAGCCAGGTCTCTCCCCCCAAAACCTCCTTTCCTCCAACCCCCTCCCCAACTGACCCGCTCAACCCGGTCTCTTCCCCCCCCCCCCCAATTGACCCGCTCAACCCGGTCTCTTCCCCCCCCCCCCATTGACCCGCTCAACCCGGTCTCTTCCCCACGGCTGGCGGCGGCAGCGGAGCACGCGGCGCATCCCGGCCCCGTGGCTGGTTCCCGACCCCTGCCGCGGGCCGGATGAGAGGGCCTCGCGGGCCGCATCTGGCCCGCGGGCCGTAGTTTGGAGACCCCTGCTCTAAACCAATACAAAGTTCTCATTTTGTCTGATAAACTATGTATGCAGGAATTCTTCATTACCACACTCTGGGGGATGCAAAATGATACACAGTACATCTATCTGCCTACGGATGCTACTTGCCACATAAACCTTTCTGCTGTCTCTTTAAATTAGGATGCTTGCAAATCTTACCAGGTGCTTTGTAATTGTTATTTATCTGTATTGCAGAAGTACCCAAAGGCCCCAATTAGATTCTGAGGATGAGATTTTCATAGATTCATAGATGGTAAGGCCAGAAGGGACCATTAGATCATCTCATGTGGCCTCCTGCATAGCCCAGGCCATATAATTTTACCCAGTAACCCCTAGATTAGCTCATGTCTTGAGACTGAGCTAGATCATAGCTTTAGCTAGCCATATAATCTTGATTTAAAAACATCAAATGATGTAGACACTACCACATCCTTAGGCAAGTTGTTCCAACAGTTAATTACCCTGTTTAAAAATTGCATCTTATTTCTAGCTTGGATTTATCTAGCTTCAGCTTCCAGTCATTGGATCTTGTCATGCCTTTGTCTGCAGGACTGAAGAAGCCTGTAGTATCAAATCTTCTCCCCCTGTACATACTTACAGACCGTGATTGTCACCTCTTACCCTCCTGTCTGAGAAATTAAACTCATTAGCGACTAATGTTGGCCGAATGGCTCCCATTGAAGACAAGGGGAGTTTTTCCATTGACCGCAATGGGAGCAGAGTTAAACAAACTCCAGGTGCTTTTGAAAATCCAAACTAGTAAAGGAATATGGGAGGTTATGGCAGCGGCTGCTGAATGGGATCAGACTGAAAGGCCAGTACTGCAAACCCTAGTATAGTGTCTTAACCAACATAAATTGTAGCCTAGAGTTCCTGGAGTGTAGACATTGTGTAACTGTGAACATCACCTTCAGAGAAATAAAAGGTGTGGGGGGCCCATATCTGCCCTAAACCCTTCATTCTAGTAACAATGGTGTCCTGGAGGATACCTCAGGCTATTGAGGGAGAAATCTGGGTCGGTCCCCAGCTCTGTTACCGACTCTGTGTGACCTGGGGCCACCTTGTTTCTCTCTATGTCAGCTCCCCCGCTGTACAATGGGGATAATGATCTTTCCTTCCCATTTGCTTGTTTAGACTGTAAGCCCTTTGATGGCACCTTAGGAGATAGGAACTGGGTCAGACCAAAGGTCCATCCAGCCCCATATCCTGTCTACCGACAGTGGCCAATCCCAAGTGTCCCAGAGTGAGTGAATCTAACAGGTAATGATCAAGTGATAGATTCCTGTGGCACCTTAAAGACTAACTAAAGTATTGGACCATAAGCTTTCGTGGGCTAATACCCACTTCGTCAGATGCATGCAGTGGAAGTATCCAGAGGCATGCAGTGGAAATTCCAGACTAACACTGCTACCTCTCTGATTCTTGACATCATTCAAGGCAGGTAATGATCAAGTGATCTCTCTCCTGCCATCCATCACCCCCCTCTGACAAACAGAGGCTAGGGACACCATTCCTTACCCATCCTGGCTAATAGCCATTAATGGACTTACCCTCCATGAATTTATCCACTTCTCTTTTAAAAACTTTGTTATAGTCCTAGACTATAGTACCTATAGTCCCACCTTACTTGTACACGGCACCTAACACAACTTGGTCCTGGTCTTGTTTGTGGCCTTTTGGTGCTACCGTAATACAACTAATAGAAGAGAGTTCTAAATGGTGTTGTTGTTTTTATTTCCATCCCCAAAACCTTTTAAAGATCTCTGGTTATAAACCTAGGATGGAGAAACCAGTCAAAAAATAAAGTCTCTGTCAGTCATCCTCCCCCATAGAGCCAACACACCATATGCCTAACCTCCCTCCTCTTTGGAGTAGCAGAGCTAGGACTTCTGGAACCAGGAAGGTCACATGGCAACCTAATACCCCCTTTCCTCATGTGTTTGCAGCCACTGGTCACCCTGGAGGGGAGCATCACGTTCACATTCTCTGTGGAAGGGATGAACACGATCACGGTACAGGTCTCGGCCGGGAGCACCATTCTGCAGGACACAAAGACTATTGCAGTGTATGGTGAGCCTTTACCGCTTTATTTGTCTGTTGATTCCCCCCAGCAAAGCAGCGGTGGCATCACTCAGCACGGGATGAGAACATAGCTACGTAGATGTCCCCAGAACGACAGTGTGCTGTGTTTGTGACGCATCAGTAGTTCCTACAGCAACGTCCTGGACCCAACTCTTCTTAGAAAGAGAAGCCCAGCAGGACGCTTTAGGGTAGATTCTGCTGTCAATTACACTGGTGTAAATCCGGAGTCAATTCTCTGAAGGCAATAGGCATTCATCCAGATCTGCACTGGTCTCAAAAGGATGAGAATATTGCTCTGCATTTTGCAGTAGATTATCACTGCCCAGTAGAACCTCAGATAATGAACATCAGAGTTATGAACTGACCAGTCAACCACACACCTCATTTGGAACTGGGAGTACGCAATCAGGTAGCAGCAAGACACTCCCTCCCCCACAAAAATAGCAAATACAGTACAGTGCTATGTTAAACAGAAACTACTAAAGAAATGAAGAGAATGCAGCATTTTTCTTCTGCAAGCTGAAGTTTCGAAGCTGCAGTAAGCCAGCGTTCAGTTGTAAACTTTTGCAAGAACAACCATAACGCGTTGTTCAGCATTACGAACATTTCAGCGAGATGAACAACCTCTGTTCCCGAGGTGCTCTCAACTCTGAGGTTCGACTGTAATATTTTCAAAGGTGGCAATTGTAAAAGTGGATGATGTTGCTGGCTGGCTTAACTCCATTGATGAGCAGATGTCTTATCCCAGTACGTGCAAAACCAACATGGATCTGTGTCTATTAGAACATACATCTTAGTGGTGCACAATTGGCTATTGTCTTTTCCCCGTATTACAAGCACAGATCACAGTGGTGTGCTGGAAAGTCTTCCAGGTTTGGGCTATTTCATGCCTTCAATGGAATTTCCCTTTCTCTAGAAACCATTCAGTCAGGCTTTTATCCCTGGGCCTCACAGCAATACTCCCGGAGAGTAATGTTTTGTGTCCCCTGTGGAGTGGAGTAGATTATGCTGGGTGTCTGGTATTTTCACAGACATTTCCGCACTCACTCTCCTTTCGGTCGGTTAAGAACTGTGCTGCACGGGCTGGATTCTCAGCTAGGCTGGAGCGCTTTCCAGGGCATTTGGGCCCTTTGAACGCATAGGGCAGCTTTAGAGCTGCTTTCGGTTGCCCCTGATGGCAGCAGTCCCCCCAGGGGCCATTCCACCAGCCAAGTCCATGCTCTGATCTCCCCCCCCCTTCCCCCGCCCCAGCCTCAACACTGGGGGCCACAAGGTGAGGTATGGTGGTGATGGCACCAAACCCCCATTACGCCTCTGCTGGAGGTTGGGAATAGGTGATCATTCTGACACCCTCCCTGCCCTGGGAATTGGAAGGAGCTGGAGGGTGGAGAGGTGGGTAGAATATCCCGGTGCTGGGGAAATTCCCCAGAAACTAGTTAAGTCAGCATTAAAGCCCTTCCTGCAGCTGGAGTATGGCAAAGAGGTTGCACCGCGGCTGAGAGGCTGACACGGCGTAGTTTTCTAGTGCAAGGTACGTATGGGTCCAGTGAAGTACATATACCATCAGTTGGTTGGCTAACTCCCTCCCACCTTGTTCATGAGAGATTCCCCAACCCTTAGCTCCAGCCGGGGGAAATGGGATTCATCACAGATTAAAGGGGAAATGATCTGGGGCAACTCTTCTTTAAAATATTGGCAGTGCCTCTCCAGGAAGTGACCTATCTAGCCCCACAGGGTGAAAGTGATTCAAGTTCTTTTTTTATTTCTTCTCCCAAAGTTGTTTCAGCGTGAAAGCTCCTCTCTTAAGTTGTAAATATAAATGTGCAGTCTCTCTCTATCAGAGCATCTGTTCAAATCCCATCCAAATCCCTCGCAGCAGCCTTCTTCCATATTTCAGACGTCATGTTTTAGTGTAATGTTTCCGTTAAATTCCCCCTTTCAGCCCCCCGCTGCTCAGTATGGTAAAATAATGACGACACTGCCTCGCTTCTTTCAAGTGATGCTGTTGAGTGTTTCATTTGCATCCTTTCATAAGGTAAACATCCTAATTGCTAGATAAGTCACCTGCATTTTGGAAAGGAACGGAAAAAACAGCATAGCAGCCTACGTGAGGGTGTTCCTGGCTCTGTTCCCCTTTGATGAGTTAGTTGATCATTCATTAGTCTTTGTTGGGAATGACACGCTGAAATGAGTGGAAGTGACCAGAGGCATATACAACAGTCAGTCTGTGAGTAGCACACATTTTAAATTGTGTTGTAGGTTTCAGTCCAAGTCCCAGTGGAAAATATTCACATGGCAAAAAGAAAATCATCACTATTGACACCCTTCAGGGAAATTTCAGCTGAAATTCTAAGGACAGTATAGGCCAGTCTGAATTACCATAGCATCGCTGGAAATGGTTACTACAAGTCAGGCTTCAGGTCCATTGACAAGGCAACGTGAAGACACTCACATTGCTACTACCTGTGCTGTGCCTATTCTTAGCTGAACCATGAACTTCCATCTCTGGGCTGCTTGATCCAATTCTTTCTCCAATGCAAAGTTCACACACACAAATTGCATGAAAGACGGACCAGATCCTTGTAAATCGACAGAGATCCTTTGGCTTCAATGGTGCTACCTCAGTTTCCAGCAGCTGAGGATCTGACCTTGAAAATTTTAGAACCGTATGTGCCCAGTTTATAAATGTAGGAGCAGTTATAAAGTTCAGCTGTTGGAAGGCACTACTCGGTGCAAATAACTTTGAGCATAATAAGTAAAAATATGGAAGGAGGACGCTTTATTTAAGCATGTGCTTAAGTGTTTTGCTAAACAGGGGTGGATCACAGCCAACCACATTGGCGTTAGAATGGTGTACTGTAGTAATATTGCGGTGGGAGAAGAGAAGGGAACAGCAATTAAATTTAAACTTTGAGAATGTTACGGAGCAGTGTTCGAGACGTCGTTTTGGAACTCACGTTCCTTCCTTGGTTCTTAGCAGCCCAAATTTGTTAACCTGCAGGTCCATAACAATGCCCATCTCTTCCTCATGCGCGAGGAGATGGGTATCTTTGGGTAGCAGAGTTTGTAGTACTTGATGGGGCTACTGCGGGCAAGGGGAGCTAGTTACATTTTGTTTTGTCTAAGAAGTTGCTGAGGTCCTTTTCCGAGGGTAACGGGCAGACCAGTTTCTGATTTAGTGTCTTTGTGAAAAGTGCTCATGCCTTCGGACGAGTGCCCTTTACAGCGGAGGACTTCAAATGTGAACAAATAAATACTGGAGTATAGTTAGAGAATGATAAGGGGAGAGGATGACTGGGACATTTTCCTGCCTTGTACAGTTTTGTATGTGGTCCCCAGGTGCCCATAGCCTTTGGGTGGATCCCTTAACTGAAGGGTATTCAACATCGATCAGCACAGCTCCATTGGCTTCATGCTATGTCAATGTACACCAGCTGAGGTGCTAGGCCTCACATTTGAGTCTCACTCAGTTGGGTTAACCGTGTTATCTAATTACATTGGCTAAACTCCACTGCAGTGTATTTAATTCGATTGACAACCCAACACTGAAACTCCCCAGTCTGTCAATGAGGTTATTCACAGCACGTGTGCCATTGTATCCCCAGAGCGATTTCAATCTCTCCGCTTATCGTTCTCTCCAAACCTGGATGAGTACAACCCAGATATCCCTGAATGGAGACGGGACATCAGTAGAGTGATCAAGAGAGCTCTCGTGGAGGTAAGCCATGGGGTACGTTTTTTATTCCTCCATCATTGTTGTGTCTCTTCTGGGACTTGAATTGAAGAGCAGAATGATCTGCCCAAAGTCTTCAAGGAGCCAACAGGACTTGGGGGAAGAGGGAGAGAGAGAGAGAGAGAGAGAGAGAGAGTTGATGAGGTCTGTTGAAATGCTGTGCTCTACAGCCCCGTGTTTTGTGTGGTTGAGAGTAATGTGGATGGACCTGATGGTCATAGGTCTCTCCTCTGGGAAGCATCATTACTTTTTTATCATGGGGCCAAAGCAGAATACTTCAGAGGACGGTGTATATAAGACCCAAGTTGCACCGATGTAATAACAATGCGAACAGTTTTAACACGGCATAATAATGATGACTTCCATTTGCTGCGGTCTGCATAGAGCAGCCAAATGCAGAGTTGTCCCACATGAACACACAAAAAGAACGTTCCAGCTTTATAGAGTAGCAGCGAAGGTGTGTTTCTTCACACAGGGAGGGCAGGACTGTAAGTGCTTTGTGTCCAACATATAACACGAGGTACAGGGTCCAGCCATGGAAGTGCATTTTACTCCACATACAGCATTCTGAAGACTGTGCTTGAGATGCATTTTCCTCTACATACTTGATGTACTGGAAGCGGCCAACAGCTGTGGCCTAAGGAAATACTATTTAGGGCTGGAGATTACGGTTTGAACAAGGCTGACAAATGTTACGTCAGTTAGTGGAGACGGCAAGTGCTGCTCTTGTAACCTACACACCTCCCGGGTGTGATGTTCTGTCCCATCTAGTGGCAGCGAGACCACTTAGAGAGAAAAATTAATGAGCTTGCTACAGCCATAGCTATCAGGCTTTTAGCTCATGCAGTAGAGACTTATGCACTAAGCTCCAGAGATCCTAGGTTCAATCCCACCGACGACTGGGGTCTGTCCGTGTTACAAGTGGGGGCTTGTCGGGGATTTCAACTGGGAAGTCTCTGAAGCTTGAGATGTGCTTCCTCGGTTAGGGGAAAGCATTTAACTCACCCAGCTCCTGGATGTGATGGTCTGTCCCATCTGGTGGCACTGAGACCACTGAGTGAGAGAGATTGAGTCTGCTTACAGCCATATGGATTTTAGTTCGTGTGGTAGAGGCTCATGGGCTAAGCTCCAGAGGTCCCAGGTTCAGTCCTCCTGCCCACTGACAATCTGTCAATGTTACACTGTGATACAGATGGAAGCAATGGAAAAGGGTCTGTGCATCTGATTTGTAGAATTGTGTGCATGAGAGAGACAGAGAATACATGCATGGAATGTGTACCTACTGGCATTGTGTTCCTGTGTGTGATTACACACAATTGTGTTCCACTGGTATTGTGTTCCTGCGTGTGATTACAATAACTGCATGCACAAATATCCAACCGCCATCATCCCTACTTTCTTTTCTTTGCCCAGATTCACTTTTTCAGCATTAAAAGCAAATCTCGTAAAACATATTGTTTTCTTGTCCAGGGGAGAGGGTCCTACATTTTCAGCTTCCCGCTTCACTCTAGCATGCTATCCAGAAGCGACAGTACTTACAGCAAAACACCTACCAGCAGTAGCAAGACTGCAGGGTTACTGCAGGCTGCCCTCTGGCTGATGCCTAGTAGTGTAGGCCATTAACCCACCAGGTTACTTCAGCTCAGCAATGGAAAATCTCTCGGACTCCAGTTCCCTCCCTTCTGCCCCCTTCCCTTCGTCTTGCCCTCCAGGAAGCAAGTGTTGCAAGCCACAGCCCCGATGGAGAGTGGGTAGAAGATCTGGAATCTTAGCACTAATGAATGTTCTTGGGATTTTGAGTGACAGTCCTTTGGGAGCGGTGTCCTCGGGTTGAGCTCTGTGCTCTGCTGATAGCTGCTGCACGCCAGTCTTTTCATTACCTACAAAATCCAGTGTTTGGAAATGTGAAAAACCTGCTAAGATTATATAATCCTCCGTCAGGTGCTGTTGGCAGCAACAAGGCTGGATTCAATATTTTCTTGGATGGGAGGCCCTTAAAAATGACAAAACGAAACCATCTTGAGCCTCCACCCAGAAGTCTGGGAAAATATAACCAGTAGCTCTCAACCTTTCCAGAGTACTGTCCCCCTTTCCGGAGTCTGATTTGCCTGGCATACCCCAAGTTTCACCTTAACAACTACTTGTTTACAAACTCAGACTTAAAAATACAGAAGCGTCGCAGCCCACTGGCACTGAAAAATTGCGGACTTTCTCATTTTTACCGTGGAATTATAAAAATGAATCATCTAGAATAAAAATATGATATTTGCATTACGGTGTATTGCATGTAGAGCGATAGAAACAAGTCATTCTCCGTAGGAAATTTTAATTTGTACGGACTTCGCTAGTGCTTTTTAGGCAGCCTGTTATAAAACGGAGAAAGTGCATCATCCGATGCACACCCAGCACAATCAGCGAGGTAGGGGTGCACGTTCCCAGGGTTACCCTGACAACTGCGTGCTTCAAAGAGGAGGCACTAACTTTTGGGCACAGCGTGCTTAGGAGTAAGGGAGATCACCCCCTTCTGAAAATGTACCCCACAATGTCAAAGCAAGGTCTCTGGACTACTTCCCAAAGCAGCCTGCGTTTCTCACATTGGCAATATTGATTAAATACAGATGCCGTCATTGTACACGGATCCCTGCAGTTTCATTTCACTTTGGTTGCTCCTGTTTTGCAAGGTACAGCCACAAACCCAGAGGATAATGAATTACTCCGGGCAGGTCATTGCATTTGCCGACTCAAGTGAAAGGGCCCGGTTTTGATCCACTGGCATTAGTGGAGCTGCTGCTGATGCACGCCAGTTTGAGGTCCAAATGAGGCCTTCGAGCTTTTCCTTCCACCTCTCGTTGGTTGTTGAGGGAGAAAATAATGGTGCGCGATGGGGATTGCCTTAAGAAATGCACGACTACGTTTCTCACCCGCCCACGTCAGGAGACCTGGACCGTCAACCCTGCCAGAGGGAACAATAAGGAAAAATTAGTTTGTTTGCACTCGGCCTCGTTACCAAAGCACCAATTATTTCAGCCTGAACATGCTGTGCTGGACTGAGCCGGGACAGGCACAGGAGGAGGTGCGCTGGGTCAGAACACAGAGCGTGTGCAAAGTTACTCAGGCCCTGCCTTAGGTATGTCTGGTTCTAATCAGTGCCTTTGGGGGCTCACATACCACATTGAAGAGCCTGGCATGAAAGCTCAGATAGAACAAGAGTACAACAGAATGCCAGTAGCCCCCTCCCCCTTCCCTTTCACCCTCACTGGCAGGTACCTGAATGTATGCACCGCGGTGCTTTAACACATAAGTCTTCGGCATTTCAGGCTACTGCTGCAATTCACCTGTCACTGTTTGTCTACATAACCAGGCAACAAGTATTTCAAGCAAACATATCCTGGTCGCAGTCCTGCCGGGTTTGCCCACACCCGCCGAACTCTTCGTTTTACCGTACCAAGGGGCCACGGGAGAAAACAAAAGAACAGCAGAAGACCTAGAACAGGTATTGTTTCCGTTCTTTGCAGGAGTGTGCGTGTCGGCGGAGGGAAGGGCAGCAGGGAAACGATTTCCAGTGCAGATCTGAAAAAAAGGTGCAGTTACATTCGATCCATTAGGATCCAAACCATCGTCTTGATCCAGGCTAAGTTCTTGTTGCTTTGCCCCGAAAGGGAGATAAAGCCACCCTGATGGTCCATCTCAGGAGTCCCATGCAGCAACAAATCCACCAGTGATGTAAAGTTGGCAGAAATCCACATATGAATATAAGCATAGCCGTACTGGGTCAGACCTAAGGTCCATCCAGCCCAGTATCCTGTCTACTGACAGTGGCCAATGCCAGGTGCCCCAGAGTGAGTGAACCTAACAGGTAATGATCAAGTGATCTCTCTCCTGTCATCCATCACCCCCCTGTGACAAACAGAGGCTAGGGACACCATTCCTTACCCATCCTGGCTAATAGCTTTCAATGGACTTAACCTCCACATCACCACCTAGATGGCATTCCAAGGTGGGTGGGGATGGGAGCGGGTGTGGCCGGGATCCCTTGAGAACTGTTCCTGCTGACATGAGTTAGAGCCGCCCTGGGAGGAGCGCAGTTGGTGAGGAATGGATGGAACCTGGGCAGGCAGCGGAAAACAGGAGCAGCTGGTGGAATTTGATAGTTCATAGATGCATCGATTTTTAAGATGGGAAGGGGCCATCAGATCATGTACTCTGACCTCCTGCATAACACAGGCCAGAGAACGAGATGGTGCGGAACATTCCATCTCTCGGGGGCTGAACCAGGTTCAAAGCTTGCTGTGGGGTTTATTTCAAGATGTGAATTATGGCCGGGCTGCGAGGTATTATCGCTGTATCTGTTTGCACAGGAGTGGGTGCCAAGTCTGGCCTTAGGGCCAAGTCCCCGGCATTGTTGAGTTCCTGGATGGCAAATGGGGCCCAGCACCCCTCAGAATTTGCCGACTGGTCCATGGAATGAATCAACTAATTCTTCCTCCCGGCAGCTAAATCAACCTTATTTTTTCCCTCCCTTTTTGCTGATTTGAGGTCTTTACCAGGAACTTACTCCCACCAGTGTCAGTCTCTTGCAATGCTTTGAAAAACCTCCATTGACCACACCCTGT
The DNA here is from genome assembly GCA_032164245.1 of Sternotherus odoratus. Classification (NCBI taxonomy): domain Eukaryota; kingdom Metazoa; phylum Chordata; order Testudines; family Kinosternidae; genus Sternotherus; species Sternotherus odoratus. Next base: position 101,489,062 of record JAVMKO010000005.1, read on the forward strand.
TACCCAGGCTCAGAACTATCTGGTCACCTACGTTCTCACAGCTACCCTCGCCCAGCCTCCATCTTCCTTAACAAACTCTTCATCTCTAATTTTCTCCTTGTGCAAGTAATAAACACCCAGGAGCCCCCCACCCTCCCCTTTTCCACTCTAAATTGGAAAGGAAGGCAGTGCAGAGACTATCTAATTTACCGCTGACCCAGGTCCCCTCTGTCACTCTGCTGTTTATTGTATTCTACTTATAGTATGTATATATTTTTTCCCCCTGGTAATCCCGAAATCTCCACGGTCGTAAAGAAAGGAAACATTGGCTTGCTGTCATAAGCCTTTTCAGGGGAGAGGAGAACTACCGCCTTCAGTAGGACGCCAGCAGCATCTCTGCTATTCATCCCATGGGGGCCTAACTGTATTCTTTCCTGTTATAGAAATTATTGCCAATTCATAGCCAGCCATTTCCCATGGAGCTGTATCTTCAATGCTCCCACTTGGATGAGAAAACACGTATTTTGTTCTGTGGGGGGAGCTACAACTTCCCTATTGGGTCATAAAATTGGTATTGTTTTCAGTGGCAACTGTTTGACGCAGGCTCCGTATGTCTCACTCAGCATTCAGAGCTCCTGAGCTCTAATACTGTACAGAACCACACATCCTCTGCGGCCCCAGGTTGTTATGAGGACCTGCATTATGTCAACCTGCATCTAAACCCCTCAGCATTTGGATTGTCCCCGAGTTCATTTCTGAACATCTTATGCTGATGTTTTCTGAGGATGGCCTAATTTACTCCCTTAGTACTTTACATGCGTCGTTCTCTTTCTACCACAGATCTTCTGCTTTTCATTTACAGGAGGTTTCTGAATGCACAACTTAAAACTCAAATGCTCAGCTACAAAATGGGGGATAACTGGCTAGGGGATAGCACTGCTGGAAAGGATCCGGGGGTTAGAGTGGATCACAAATTGAATATGAGGCAACGATGTGACTCAGTCTCTGAAAAGGCTAAAATCATTCTGGGTTGTAATAGGAGTGCTGTGAGTAAGACACAGGAGGTAATTGTTGTGCTCTGCTTGGCCCTGGTGAGGCCTCAGCTGGGGTACCGTGTCCAGTTCAGGGGGGCAGTCTTTAAGAAAGATGTGGAGAAATCGGAGAGAGTCCTGAGGAGAGCCACACAAATTATGAAAGGTTTAGGAAACTTGATGTGGCCTTTTATCTTCTTTAAAGTGAATTTTGTAATGCTGGATTACACCATGGTGGGTTCGGGTCTGGTGACTACAGTTCCAAGCTCAATAGGGTGAAAGTCACCTCAGCTACTTGCTTCAGATTTAGAATCTCTAGAAACCCATAAAGACCAAGGAGAGTGACTGCTCAGACATTTACAAGTACGAGGTCTAGTGTGTTTTACAAGTTGTGTTAAAGTTACAATTAAAGTTATGATTACCCAAACATTTGGAAATCCTATAAAACCTATGCACAAGCGATACATATAGTCAGACTCGCATCTTAATGATATTCTTAACGTCTTTGGCTGCCTTGCCAATTGATCATCAGTAGAGGGATGGTTCTTGCTGGAGTTTTCCCTCAGAAGCTCAGTTTTCCTAATCAGGACACCCTCTTTTTACAAGGTGATTCTGACCCCATCTCATTCGCATTTATGCCCATAGTACATCTTGCGGTTAGGACGTGTGTTTGAAAAATGTGACTACTGGATATCTTGTAAGCAGAAAATTACTCTTCCTGCTAATGTTTTGCAGTATCCCCCAGTGGTACATCTTCTCCCATCACCTTGTGGCATAGGGTCATTCTTTGGTCACTTACTTACGTCAAGCATTTTTAAGCCGATGTTCTAGTATGGCTAAGCTAAAATTTTACAGGCCTCAACCTGTAGGCTTTGCATGTCATCCCCACTTACTTACATAATTATCCCTTGTAACTACTGATCAATCTTGTACTTCTGTAACCCTGCAACTTAACTCTATTTAGCATGCAGTGATTATATATGACATACTATGTTAGTTAATCATAGCTCACAAAACAAAGGAACAATAAACTAAAATCATTGGCTACACTGACCTCTGCAGAAAGGTTAATTAAACGGGGCATGTTTAGTCTTGAGAAAAGAAGACTGAAGGGGGACTTGATAAGGTAAAAGGGCTGTTATAATGGGGACAGGGGAAAATGCCCAGGGACTCTTAGAATGTCATGCTTGTCATAGAATCATAGAATATCAGGGTTGGAAGGGACCTCAGTCCAACCATCTAGTCCAACCATTGCTCAAAGCAAGACCAGTCCCCAACTAAATCATCTCAGCAAGGGCTTTATCCAGCCTGACCTTAAAAACCTCTAAGGAAGAAGATTCTACCACCTCCCTAGGTAACCCATTCCATTATGGTCATTTTGGTCACGTACCATGGACATGTCATAGAGGCAACGGATGTCAAATTTGGATCCACCTGCTTCAAAAGCACTTGAGCTGAGGGGGAATCACTAACTGTTTCAGATGGGCTTAGTCATTTAGGAGCACAAGTCCCATTGAAGGTAAGACACACTGGTGCGCCGTTCTGATTCAGTAGGGGGTACTGACACACACAGTATACTGGCCTATTACAAAAGATGGTCTCCACATGGGAACAGTTTATCTCCACATTGTGTTACAATGAGACTTTGAGTCAAACACAAGCACGATTGCTCGTACTTAGTCAAGTGAATTGTGGGCAGACGTTTTCGGGGCTGTGCATAGCTGGAGAGAGGTTTGCATACCTACCGAGGGTTCGCCAGAACCTCTCCTGTTTCTCCAGTTACATTTGCCCTGCAGAACTAGCCAAATGACTAGTACAAAATCTAAATCTAAAAGGAGCCCTCGTAGTGAGCTGGTTACAGATATTCAAGGACATGAGCACCAGTCAATACCAATGTTCCTCCTCATTCTTTGCATCCATGTGCGGAATGAATTTTGTTATGGAGGTGGCCTGTGGCGGGAGGAAGGCTGAGAGGTTTGGAGTGGGGAAGGGCTAAAAGCAGGGTAGGGGGTGTGGGTGCGGGCTCTCGGGTGAGGCTGGGTTTGGGGTGCAATCTGCCCCAGGGCTGCAGCGGCGAGAGAAGACACCCCCCCCCAGCCTTCTCTTGCTGCAGCAGCCCGGGGTTGGGGGAGGCCCCTCTCACTGGCCGCAGCAGCTCTGGAGCCGTGGAAGAGGCACTTCTTGCCGGTCATGACATCACTGGAGCTGGGGGGAGAGGCGCTTCTTGCTGGCCACTTACTCTTGTAAAGTTACAATTAAAGTTATGATTACCCAAACCTATAGAAATACTATAAAACCTATGCACAGGCGATATATATAGTCATACTCACAACTTCATGATATTCTTAAGGTGCCTTGCAGCGTCGGGGCTGGGGGAAAGGCGCCTCTCCCCAGGTGCGGCAGTGCTGGGACGGGGGTACGTCTCGCCAGCCGCAGCGACTCTGGGGCCCAGGGCAGGGGAGGTGCCCCTCCCCCCACACGCCTGTGCTGCCCTTGATAACCTGCGGCACAGACTTGCAGCTTAGAGGGAACCTAGGTCAACACTGCAGGTGACGTGATCACGGGCAGTGACAATGCCAGCCTACAAGCAGCAGCCAAGCAGGCTCAGCATGTTGCAGCTGTGTCTGGTCTCAGACAGCTAAAGAGATGGGAGATGTGCAGTAAAGACTTGGGAGGATGAAAGGTCAGTGGCTGATGCCGCACCCTCCACCTGGGAAACAAAGGAGAGTGAGGGGGTGCTGACCGCTACCTCTTACCATGTGTGTGTCCTGTGCTCCTTCCTGCCAATCCATCTCCAGTTCTGCCTCATCCCCATGACAGAGGGCCCTTTTCCAGCTGTGCTGATTATTTATCTGCCTCTATTTTCCATCCCTTCCTAATAGATTTATCAGCATCATAGCAGGTGTTACTTGCAATATTCGCCTTCTTACCATTCGATCATACTCCAAAGTGCCCAGCCTGATGGTGTCTGGGCAGCAAGGGCTTAACTTTCAGAGGCGCTGAGCATTGGCAAATCGAACAGAAGGCACCTCTGAAAATCAGAGAATTAAAATCACACAATGAAAGATCCACATGAACTGCAGTCTGTACGGATGCCAGACCGGGAACTGCTTGCACACACATCTGCGCTGGCAGCCCTGAGGACACGCCGAGATGTCTGCACTCACTTTTCAAAATACATGGCCATGAAATGCACCGGACGTGCCTGTAAAAGGACTTTATCCCTCCACGCTCCTTGAGCAGCTGCTGTTGCAGAGAGGTTGGAGTTTTTTTCTCTTCTCCTCGGGGTCACTTCTCTGTGCAAAATGATAAGTTGTTTTTCACACGCGATGAAGGGTGACTTGTGTGCCCTAGAGGTGAATCCCAAATTTACCCTCTTGTCATAATGCCCAAATGTCTCACAAGATCACCTCTTGCCCCCGTGAACACCAGCCTCTCTCTTTTCCCTGGGCTCAACTTTTGCCCCTGTGTCAAGAACAGCCTCTGATTCTCAAGTTCACCTCTTGTCCCAGTGAAGTCTTCCATCCGAAGTTCAGCTGTTGTATTAGTGTTCAGGCCCTCTCAAGTTCACCTAGGACCACTGATGGCCTGTGTTGTCCCGGTGCAACAGTGCAGTATCCCTTGGAATCATCTCTGTTGTGTTGTCAAGGCAGCAATTGCTATTAATAATACCTTGCACTTCCATCACATCTTTCATTAAGGAATCTCAAAGCAATTTACAAAGCCTCGTAACACCCCACGTAAATTAGCCCAGTACGATTATGCTCTCATCAGTGATGGAAACACAGAAACACAACATGATCCCACCCACGTTGCAGAGTGTCTGTAGCAGAGCAGAATGCAGATCCCTGTTGTCTTGACTCCCACACTGCTCTTCTAATCTCTAGACCAAATTCCTTCCCACCGGTGTTTAATTCTTTCTTTAGTTGTTTACTGATTCATCCAGTGAATTGAAAAGTTGGAAAAGTCACATGCTATGTACTAATTGCAAATCCTGCACAAAATCTCTGTAAACACTCAGATCCTCAGCGCATGTAAATTGGTGTAAGTTCCACTGACATTAAAGGGGCTGTGGCAGGTTACACCAGTTGAGGATGTCACTCCAAATTCTTGATACCCAGCACTTAGATCTATGTATAGAAACATACCCTTTCAGAGTCTTGTTCAATTTACTGCTGCCCAAAGTTCTCACCCAGTCCTCACTCTAAGAAAATCCAAGAGAAGCCAAATTAATTTTGTTTTTTTTCCTGTGGGTAAATTGGAATCTCGTTTTTCACCACCTGTCTTTTATTATTATTCATTTTATGTTCTTTGATGAAAGGATGATTTCTTACATGGAATTATCTTTGCACATCAAGCTTAATTCTGCAAATGAAGCAGATAAAGTCAATGAGGCTCAGTTAAGAACCCAAACTAATTCCGAACGCTAATTATTTTCAGAGGGGAGCCTCTCGAAGGTTATAAATTAGGATTTCGTTATTTTGAGATGCTTCATCTTCAGTTTAATTAGTTATGTCTCCTAAGGGCAAAGGATGTAGAAGGACAATTTTTAGGCCAATCATTTCCCCAAATAAAGATATGTATGTTAAACTGGTCAGAAAATGGTCGGCCACTCTGAAGTAGAGACGGTCACTTTGAAGTTGCCTTACCTACCTTTCCAGCAAAACACCTCCCTAGCACTGTTCCACCCAGGAGATACAAAAGAGGACACAAGACCTCCCAGTGTGATTCCCATTGAAATCAAAAGAGTCTTTCCATTGACTTCATTGGGAATTGGCTCAAACCTCAAATGTGGAATTTCCTCGAAAGCCCAATGGGTTGAAACCCAGGTAAACCCCCTGCTTGGGTATGGAACTGGGCCAGGTTTAGGATCAGGTATCCTTGTGACCCATCAGGACAAGATGTTAGTGCTTTATGCTGTGTGAAAGCAAGACACCCCCATTGGCCAAACTCAGGGCCAGCTTTGGATACCTTTGCTCACACAGAACAATAGTGTACACCAGAAGTCCCACTGATTCTATACAAGGAGTAAGGTACCAGAATCTGTGAAGAGGTGCCCAGTACATAAATAACTGTACCATCCTGACCACTGTACTCAGCTGCTGTACCTTTTTTCTCTAGAGGGGACAGTAAATCTCTGTTGACTTGTACTTTGGACATACTTTTTCTATGCGACACCGCTGCTTTGTAGATGGCCCTATTTCCTCTATAGCCATGAACACATACAATTTACTAACCTTTTTTCCCCCCTTTCTTCCAGATTTCAGAAATATTGATCCACAAACTGAACCAAAACTTGGTCCAGTTTGAGTTGAAGCCTGGGGTTCGAGTCCTGGTCCACGCGGCCCATCTTGCAGCAGGTCAGTGTTCACCTCCTCAAACTCTTGCCCATTGTTGAGTAGCAAAATCTATTGTAAGGTCTTTGGTAGCAGCACAGTGGGATCTACCAGCCATCGCACTTGAAATACTGGATATTTGTAGTCGGCATTTGTAACACCGGTGAAGGGGCATACATTACAAGGCCACTACATTTTTGCATCACACCCCAAAGTTTGATTAGTCACAGCTAGTGCGACTGCATGCAATATCTCTGGGGACCGTGTTGTATTAAGTGTATGAATGGTTGATGTATCACTGTAGACCAGGGACTGCACGCAACTCCGGCAGGAGTACAGGGGAGGGCAGGAAGGTTGTCCCAGCTCCGCCAGGAACTAAGAACAGCGTGGGGATGGTTCAGGAGTATCACTCCAGTTTTAAACACTTCCAGAGAGGTCCCATCCACTGGGGAGGCTTGCACAGCCTGGTTGAAACTGGATTTCCCAAAGACCAACAAAGGCTGTCTTTAAACTGACTCAGGGCCTTCTTTCTGTCCAGCAAGTGGATGGGGGAGTGCTGCTGACTGGCTTGTAAAGGAAACAGGAAAATAATTCTGGTGGCCAGATGCGATGCTGATGAGAAAAAGGCTGAGTTAGGGAAAGGTGGGAAGCCTGGGATTGATTCAGAGAATCTAGCACCAGGTTCAAAACCTCAAACCGAAGAGATCCAGGGAGGTGTCATGAAGGCAGGCCCAGGAAACCTATCTTCTCCAAACAGTTTTCCCAATAGACGTCCCTCCAAATGTGCGCCATTCTTGCTACAGTCAAGCAATTAAGGTTGCCACCTGTTTTGAATTCTGTTTTAGACCTTTAAGACCCACCTAGAGTAGGGACATGATCTATCGATAGGGCACTAGGCATATATACAGCACTGTAGCAATAGCACTTCTAGTGGGCTTTGGTCACTTGAGTGGATGCCCATGAGATGAAGACAGTACCACCCAAATCATACACACTCGTGACCTGAGACAGGTCTGAAGCCTGGCAGCCACAAATGAACGCTTCCGGGTGTTCCCCCAACTGCACCAGCTAGTCCTTTGTAATATCAGTCACCCACCTGCCAGTACTTTCAATCATCTGTAATGATGCTTTCGATTGGTGGCATACATGTACGCCCACTCAGCGGCTCATTCGTGCATGTACTGGAGCCTCCGTGGTATGGTCAACACTCACTCTGTCCTAGAATATAGAAGTTTAGAGTTGGAAGAGACCTCAGGAGGTCATCTAGTCAATCCCCTGCTCAAAGCAGGACCATCCCAACTAAATGATCCCAGCCAGGGCTTTGTCAAGCCAGGCCTTAAAAACCTCTAAGGATGGAGATTCCACCACCTCCTTAGGTAACCCATTCCAGTGCTTCACCACCCTCCTAGGGAAAGAATGTTTCCCACTCTGTCTGAATGTTCAACTCTACCTTGCTCACCCATTACTCCCTCATGCAGATGAATAATGACCCCTGGAGGACTCAGCATTTTTGCACCTGTGGCTCTGTTGCATAGGCCTAACCAGGAGAAGGATTAAATTACGGTAATTCTGGACAACAGGCTGCAGCCCCTTCCTCACTTTCATTCCTACGTCTCAGCCAAAACCAAAACAAATCAGCCCACTCATGTGAGGCAAAGTAAAATATGTCAATATTCTGTGCCCAGCCATTAAAGGGCTGTTGGCAACCCGGTTCCAATCCCAACATTGTAACAAGAACGTTGAGCGACACTGAACTTAACTAGTCAGAGAACAAGGTTGTCATCTCATGGAGCTGCAGATCTCTGAAGGAATGAGACACGTTCAGAAGACAAAACGCGTTTATAATAAAGTATCCTTCGTGAGAGGAACTTTCTTGAAGCCAGGATAGCAAAGCAGAATATTTCACTTAGCCTTATTTAGACAGCAGCCGAAACACTGAGTTCTCTGTGTGTGTGTGTGAGTAAGCGACTGCTGCACATGTGTTTGTCACCTCTGTTTATTGTGTGTGTCTGCTGGATGCAAATGAGCACCCGACTTCCTGTCTCTGTTGTATGTACCGGTAATCATTTGTGCATGGTGTGTGTCTGGTCTGACGACAGTGTGACTGCTTTATTTATGTAACAGTGTGCGTGTGTGTCTGCACAACTCTGTGTCTGTGCATGCATGCCCGCCCATGAACATTTGCCTCTGTTTTGTGCCTGTATGTAGGAGTGACTAGGTGTGGCTGTCTCTCTGGTTTGGTGTAATTTGTTATTTATTCTCGGGGTAGCCGTCACATCAGCGTCAGGATGTTGTGTGTTGCCTTACACACACATCTGGTAAGGGGTGTTCTCAAGAGTCGCATGAGGCTTGAGGGAGAGACACTGAGATTAAGCCCCTTTATGTTCTTGTACCTCTACGCTTCCGTCCCATGGAAAGCTCACAGGATGGGGGTGGTAGAAGGTGGAGAGAGAGAGAGAGAGAGAAGGGAGAGGAGAATGTTGTTCAAAGGGGAAAAAGGAGGAAGGCAGAGGTTAAGAATGGGGAAAGGAGTCCTACATCACTCCCACCACACATCTTAGAGCGTAGGGTGCAGAAGGAAGGCCCACCACCATAAAGCAGAGATGCCAAAGCACTGTCAGAGTGGGAAAGCCAGGATTCATCCAGATAATGAACACAACGGAGCACACAGCACCAGATCAACACATTATTTTGGCTGCCATATTTTTTACTCCCTATAGCATACAGCTGGTACTTCCCTCTCCAGCCACTCAGGTGTCCAATACAAATTAGTGGCCTAGTAGAGTGGGTCTGTATCTCGAGGTTGAAGAGAACTCTATAGGAAGCCATAGGAATAGCTACACTTCAAACAACAGATTGCCTCTTGGAGGTGATCCTTACAACCTGATGGAGTTGTGCCCTGGAGAGACCATGGTTAGACAGATGTCCCTACAAAGGTACATGGCTAGGGGTGGTGGACGCACGGTATCTGTTTAGAGAGTTGTTTCCAGTCCATTTTGTGTGGATATTCTAAAGATCTCCTCTCTTGTAGCTCCCCTGGTGGACCTCACGCCCAGTCACAGTGGTTCGGCCATGCTGATGCTGCTCTCTGTGGTGTTTGTGGGATTAGCCGTTTTTGTAATTTACAAGTTCAAAAGGTACGACCTCCCCCGTCTCTGCCTCCCCCCTTGTCGTCTACGGACTCGGGTCTAAAAGTTCGACGTGACGTGCTCCATCGCGTACATGGCAATGATGGTTTCTGTTAATGTTTTAGGAAGATTCCGGGCATTAATGTTTATGCACAGATGCAGAATGAGAAAGATCAAGAGATGGTCAGTCCAGTCAGTCAAAGGGAAAGCATGCCTAATGTCCCTCAAAGTGAACTGATGAACCCTGAGCAACTAGTAGATGAGAAGTTGGATACCCAGCCCATAGGTAAATAACTTCCAGCAGCCAACAGCTGGTCAGATTCTGAGTTCTAATTGGCTAGACTTATTCTGAACCTTCCCACCACCCTTCCCAGAGCACCCCCACCCTCTACTGCTGTGTTAACCCCTCTAAAAGGCACCAAGCTAACTCCTCCCCTCCACCTCTCTATGATGAAAAAGAAATTTAACAACCTGAGTCTTTGCCCATGTAGTTTTCTGTGTAGTCCTCTCTCCTCCCGAAACACCCTGTAATCGTGTCGTCGCTAACATGTGCTGTCAGAGAAATGTCATCTAGATTCTGGCAGTGTGTAATTCTGGGGTAAGTGCTAGATTGAATGCATAAAAGGAGGTCCCCTTTTTCCGGTGCATGGGGACAGGAGGGCGACTCAGTAAGTACAGCTTAAAAGCTCAGCCTGAAATTATGTTTGGTGCCGCAGCACACGAGCTACTCCTAATGGCCAGGCAAATAATGAAACCACCACAGCCGCCCCCTTGGGGAGCAGTGCAAAATATGGATCTCGGTATTGGACAACAGGGTTCACCTTCAAGCAGATTTCTCTCAGGGGGGGAATAAACAGCAGTGGTTGTTGACTGGTGATGTTGGGAATGTACAAACATTTAGTTAGAACCATAATAAACAGTGGGACTATCCATCTCTATAGCTCTGGTGCAATCCCTGTTAACTTCAGTGCGGTAGCACCAGTGTAGTGGGATATCAGAATAAGGCTAGAAATCCTATAAAAATACCCTCTTTGTTTCACAACATTAAGAGAAAGATTTATGGCCATGGCTCAGGATGTGCTCACATCCATTCCTGTTCAGCAACGTACTTATGCAAGTGTTTAGCTTACATGATTAAGTCTCAGAGAGGACAAAAAGACATAGGGCCATGCTGAAGGACGTTGCTGAACTGGGGGGGCCTAAATGAATGTGGGAAGAATATAAATTGAACTCTTCCCTTAGCTGATCGGTGAAGCCGAAGCAGGGGGCTGCAGATATTGTTGCATGTGGCTTGTCAAGTGATCCAGTTTTAGGGGCGCATCCATTTTTAGGTGCCTGGCCTCGAGCAGAAACGAGTTATGTTTTAACAGAGTCCTTGACCTGCTTTGCAGGGGGCCAAAGGGAATTGAAAACGGAGCTGAGACACCAACAGAGGATTCCCCTAGTGAATGGGAACCTAGGGGGCACCCCACAGAGATGAAGGGGAGAGGGAATGTGATTCTGGCCAGTGGAGTGCCCTAGGAGCTGGCTCAATTCAGGGCAGCACCTAGGCTGCTCTCTCTTGTGCTGGGGGCCAGTTTGATCCCCCACCCACAGGATCAAGGAAGGGGACAGGCACCAACAAGCCAACTATGCATTGCCTCTACAGCTGTGCTGGGGATGTAGCCAGACAGTGTCACTAGGTCTAGCTAGAGCCGCTCGTGTCTCTTACGCGAGTCAGAATTTTGCGGTGGTACGTTCCCAGTTTCATCCTGTGCTCTTGGCTGCTGTATAACCAATGCACCATACGTGCATTTTAAATATGGCCCTGACTGAGACTTTGTGGAACCCTGTGGAGGTCAATGGGGTTGCCGGGGAAGGATTAATACATTATCATAACGAAACAACCCAAGAAGCCCCTCTAGATAGGTCTACACTACCAACCAGGAGGTGCGTCTCCCAGCCCAGGCAGACAGACGCCTCGAGCTAGTACGCTAACAACCAGCAGTGTGGTCACTGTGACACAGGCCGAAGCTCATGCTAGCCACTCGAGCTGAAACCCAAGGGATCTGGTGGGCTTGGATTCGAGCAGCTAGCCCGAGCCATTTCCAGTGGCACAATAGCCGCGTGGCTATTTTTTATCATGCTAGCTGGAGCAGAGCAAAAGCAAGGCTGTCTACCCAGCTGGGGCTCTCATTCCCAGTGCAGTGGAGACCTACCCTTAAACCCTGTCAGCGAGAAACACAAGCAAGCCAGATCGGAGCTCTCTGGTGAGAGGAATGGGGCTAGAGTTGTGTGTGAGGGGACCGTCGAGCACAAAGATTCATAGAGTGGGATTCACAAGGGAGACTTAGGTAGAGGCAGGCCCTTTATCCTGGTTTTAAACCAGACTGTCCTCTTCTTGGTTTGTTCCCCCCGGCATGGAGATAAAACCGGAGGCAGTTTTGGCCAGTATTGGACATATTGAAGTGCCATAGAAGAGCGCACCTTGTGAAGCACTGGAATGTCGGGTGTTCTGGGAAGACAGGGTTGGCCACACAACTGCCACAGGCATTCACAAAACCACTGCACCCAAATGCTGTCTAACCCTCTGGGCTCCTAAAGCCCTTAAGCAACTACCTTTCTGCCATTCAAAGTCTCTCCGGCACCTAATTCTCAGTTGCCAGGCAGGCACAAAGTCTTGACACTATCCAGCAGTTCAGGGCCTAACTCACACCTCAGCCCCTCAGATTTACAGACACGCATGTCTCCACCTCTCTTGACTCTGAGGACCAATCCAGTCGATGTTCTCTGAGCACAACTAACCCCACACAAAATGGCTGGAGGTGGTGGTGGTGCGCCCCTTCCCCCATAACGTTTAGCCTAGTGGTTAGAGCAGCCCTCATGTGAGTGACCAGGGTTCAGCTTGGGAGGCTCTGTGGGCGCTGGCCTTTGTGCAGCCCATTCTTAGGCACCTTTCTCCTCACGCATATCGGGAGCTTGGGTGCTGCATGCAGGGTGGCGCCCCTCGCGCCTCTCATTTTTGCCCATACTCATCCTGTCTGATAACCCCACATCTTTCTGGAGCTCAACGGGTTTTTCCAGGGCATACTGGGATGTTTCTCGTCGGGGTGGGTTTTGTGTTGAAGCAGTTTTTTCCCCCTCTGCAAGCGGTAAACTAACAGTCATGCCCTGTACCTTTAGGAAATCCAAAGGCTGGGGGGTGGGGAGGTGTTGGTTCCTACCCAGCCCTCCAAAGCCCAAAGCACAGTAACTACTTGCCACAGCAAACCCTTCTTTTGCAAAAGCAAATCACACAGTGGGTTGTCAAGTCTCCCACACCTTTTCATATCAGCTGCCAGTACATGAGTCAGTGGTATGCGTTATCTCATAGGAACAGTTTCCCCCGTCCTCCCTTCCCTTCCCTCCATCTCTTCTCTTCGACATCGGTGAATCATCTTCATCAGAAAGAAGAACAAGACGTTCCATTCAGCCTTCCAAGGGGCAAGAGAAAGTTGCTGGGAAGAATGTGTCAGGCGGGAGCTATTAAATCCTCACACCAAACGGCGAGACACCTTACAAGCGTTCATTCTCCGGGAACGCTTTGGTTCATCAGCTAACGAGTGCTTTTGTTTTGTTTTTTTCTTTGCCGCAGGAAGTATTTCCATAGCTGCTGAGACGCAAAGCACAAAAGAAATCCCTACCTATGTAAATGTTTGAACCAAGGACCCCCAGTACATCTGTATATAGAGATAGATCTATACAAAGACAAACTCACTGCATTCGGACTTCTCAATTCTTCAGACGACAAAAGGTTTTTAGCTTTAATCCTGTGCATGTGGACATTATACCCAGACCGTGGTTGGAATTGCAATGTACAGGTGCTCTGTTTTAATAGGAGGGAAGGAAATCACCCCCCTAGCCCGTCCCCGCCCCCACAGCTCACTTCCCCTCTCTTTTCTGATCAATCTCTTATTTGTAGAAAGTTCAGAATGATAGTGACCAGCAATGTGCATGGGGTCTTTTGGAGGGGTGGGAAGGAGGCGGGGGGGGGGGGGGGATAAGGGTATTTGGCTTTAGATTTAACTGCTTTTATAGCACCGCAGGCTGGGGGTGGGTTAGTTACCCCCCAGTCAACTTTCACGAGCCACACCGAAATACACAGGAGTCGACACCGCACTGTTTCTGGGCTGGTTTGGTTTTTGTCTTTGTTTGGACCTTCATGTTCTCCGTCCTTCGTTCTGCCGCCTGTGCCTGCTCATAGCGCCCAGCAGCGAAGCCACAGGCTTTCTTAAGAAAAAAAAAACAAAACCGTTTAGGCCCTTTATATCAAGGCACCTGCCCACGAGGCATGATCCAGAGAGAGCCCGCAATGCAGGCAGCCCAATGTCGCAGGGTCGAGGCACGGCACGATCCGGGGTGGGCTTCTACTGGCTGTAGTCCTGCCCTGCAAATATCATGACCCCCCGCTGCCTCCCACTACCCCTCCCGGACTTCATCCTCCAGTGTGTGTGCAGTCATTTAGACCAGTGCAAGGAGGGGGTAACAGATCACCCTGGTAATGGTTTCATGCCCACTTTGCATGGGCTAAATCACTGCCCAAGAAGGCACACAGCAAAAGTGGATTCAGACCCTCCCCCATCCCCCACTCTCTGCCTCGCAGCAGTGTGAATTTCCTGCTTCCACCCCAGTCTCAACACCCCCCTCCCCCCCGTCAGGTCCCTCTCCCTCCTCAGATGTCTAGCTGCTGTGGGTCTGAGTGTGCACCCCCCTGCACTCCCTCTCAGTCACCAGTACTCCCAAGGCCATGGCGGCAGTTCCTCACTCCACAGCATGGAGCTAGATCAAGCCCATGCCCAATATATTTCCAACCCTCAATGCCCGGGTGAGTCCATTCCCCTGGCTCGTGGCCCTAGGTAGGGTAATTGGCTGGCCACTGTATGTCTGCTCACCACTTCCAGCAGGGACGTGTAGCATCTCGACTGTGAAACCCTGCCCTATCTGCTCAGCCCGTGTAAAGATTTCAGGATTGGGCCCCTAGTGTAAGCTCAGGGGGCTGGGGTCAAAGGCTGCCACAATGCGAATTATCCAAAGGACCAGCCCTGCTTTTAAAGCACCATCCCCAGAACAGCTGGGGAAGGAAGGGAACGCAGATCCAACATACACCAGAGTAAAAGTCCGGTCCAGATCGTGGCTCTGAAAAAAAAAAAAAGGTGATGCCAATAGGGAACAGGTCAGTGCCACCCTCACCCACTGGGCACCCGCTCTGCCTTCTCATCCTTTCTGTGACGATACATAATTCCATTAGCCGCAGGATCTGCCATCCCTCACTATTGTATTTGCAACTACCGCTTTACGCAAGATGGGAACGTTTTTTTTTGCAGCCACTGTATAATAGCCCCCAGGAGTCTAACCGACCCTTGAAGTCTGGCATTAGCCAACTTATTTTTATAGTAAGCCACTTAAAACGTTTTCTTATAGGATGGGAACTACCGCTGATTTTCAAATGACTTTTTTGATGTATTTTTTTCTTGGTTAAAGAGACTGTAGTGTTCTGTACAATTGCTATTGTTTATTGCTTTTACAGTCCTATTTATTAAACAGATTGTCTCTAAAGGAATGCTTGCGTGTGTTTGTTGCTCATTTAACTCCCACGCCCCGTGCCGTGGGGCCGGCCCATGTCTCTGTAGGATTATGGCAGAAAGTCACGCAGGAGTCATACACTGAAGCTCTCCGCTGCCCTGCGGGTAGAGAGTCAATGTCAAAGAGATCTCCTCCCCCACATGCATTGAGGGTGCTTATCGGAGTCTTGTTGAGCAAGCGGGGAGCGGGGCAGTCTTGGAGAAGGCAGCAGGACACCAATCTCAGCGATGACCCCCTACATCTTGCGGCAAAAAGCTCGCAACATTATAGTATATACAGGATGGGCAGAACAGGGCCTCTAGCGCTAATCAGATCATATAGCAGTCTGGTACGCATTCAGCCTGGACGAAAGCTGAAGATTAACCCATGTGGCCAGGGTGTGGGGGAGTGCGCCCCCTCCACCCCCCCCCTCCCGCATAAACACAAAGAGGCTGTGTGGAGTGTACTTAGCCCTCCTGAGCACCCGATCCAAAGCCTACTGATATGTGCGGGAAGAATTGGCATCAACGGGCTTTGGGTTGTGCACACATCTTTCTGAACTTCAGAACTTGCAGGCTCCCAGCGACAACACACCCATGGGACCAAGGACTTGGGTCATGAAAGTCCACAGCTAATTGGCCTAGCACTTCTCGAAGGGAGCCCGCAAACAGTGAGTTATGAAATAGTCCAGCCAACTCCCTGCCCCCCAGCCCCAAATGTATAATGCAGATTGCATGGTATAATTTCAGGTGAGCTGTCATGTCTGGGACCAGACTTCTCTATAGGCATGGGCCTGGCTATATGCAAAAACTCAGGTAGTGCTTAGTAATACTTCATCTGAAAAGCAGGAATTGATTAGAACGCTGTCATAGCTGGACAGCCTGTTGCCACCCTTTTTCTACTCCCCTCCCCCGCACTCGCTTTTCTTTTTCCTTTTTTCCGGAAGGCTGCACTTAAATACCCCCCGAGTCATAAATCTTCAGCCAAGGTAAGGTGGGGTGAATTGTGCATGCATGTCTGTCTGGGGAAGACGCTCAAGGAACACAGGCATATTAGCCTATAAAGTTGAAACAAGAATCCTTCTTTAAACCCTGTTATAGGGATTGCAGAACTAAAGAGAAATTACCTTTGACTTCATTTGAAAAGACACACAGGAGGCCTGAGCCATCCCCAGAAATAACTGATATTTACTCCTTGAACTGGGATAAACTGTGGCTGTTGGGGGAGGAGGAATTCCTGTATACCAGAGGTTCTCAACCAGGGCTACACAGCCCCTTGGGTTTACATAGAGATCTTCCAGGGGTACATCAATTCATCTAGCTATTTGTCTAGTTTTACAAGAGGCTACAGAAGAGGCATGAGCCAAGTTCGTACAAACTAAAATTTCTTACAGACAGTGCCTTGTTTATACTGCTCTGTATACTATACACTGAAATGTAAGTACAATATTTATAGTCCATATGCTTTAGTTTAGCATTATATGGTAACAGTGAGAAAGTCAGCAATTTGTCAACAATAGTGTACTGACAGTTTTGTATTTTTATGTCTGATCTTGCAAGCAAGTAGTTTTTAAGTGAGGTGAAACTTGGGGTACACAAGACAAATCAGACTCTTGAAAGGGGTCTGGAAAGGTTGAGAACCACTATTATATACCGATTATAAGATGAAGAGTTAAAAGCAATTCACAGCGTAGATAGATTATTGTTCTTTATATTCCAGTAGATCCAGCACCCCTTTGCGCTAAACATTATACAAATATATTATAAAAGCCACTCCATGTCTCAAAGAGTTTACAATTTAAGGAGGAATTTTTCAGACACGGCAGGCAGTAAGTTTGTGGCTTTGAAAATTGTCTCCTTAAGAAACAAGATAAAGTGTTGTCATTGCCAATTTACAGAAGGGGAACTGCAGTAACAAGAGATTGAAGATGGCGTTTTCCAAGGAGTTAATTCCCAACTCCCATGATCCTCTCTCTCACTGAGAATGATGGAACATGGCAGCCATTTTGAAAAAGGACACTATTTTGTGGCTGAATTCTTTATAGAACATTGTTTGTCAGTCCCTGCTGCAAGGGAAATTTATTATTGAAGCATAGTACTTGACCATTCATTTTAAAAACTACTCCCCCCCCCCAATCCTCAAACTTGCAAAATGTAGCTAATGCACACTATTTCAGTGTCTTAATTCTAAGGGAAATTTGAAAAGTCTGCTTTATTCCATTACTGAAAGGGGAGGATACAATATATTTTTCATATGAAAAATCCCTGCTTTAAGTACAAAACTCAACCCAGCTTCTTCTTCTTCTGCCACTTCCATAATTATAGGCAAGGCAGATGTTGTCACTTGTTAATAAGGTGGCCTGACACTTCCCATTATAACACCCTGTTTTTAGTTGCTCATAACTTTCCCAATTTTAAGTGTCAGGACTGAAATTTCTGACGCCGGATGCCTGCCTCAGGCTGAAATTTTGTTAAAATTTCAGGAAAAAAAAAAGGATTCAGCCACTTCTGAGAATAAGGTTGTGGGGAAATAGCCAATGTTAAAAAAATAATTTTATAATCATTTTGTTTAGAAGATCTGTTGCCTCTGTTCTTAGGAGCAAAGGCTAGAGATTTGCCAGGAGGGAGACCCTGGTGTCAGGGATGCGCCTTTTACTCCTCCTGTGAGCATTCATTCAAATTTGGCCAATCCTCCAAAAAAAACCCGTATTGTTCATACATGCTCAGTAAAGTCTTGTTTAGCATCTAAGTCTCCAGGCATTCCCTCTGCAATGAACATGCTCCATCTCCTCACAACTCTGGAATGTTAACTAATGTGTGCATGTCCCAGCCCCACAAAGTAACCAAGCACTCGCCATTCAGGGGCTCCAGAGGCTGGCCTGGACTTTCCTTTCAATGTCTCTTCTTGGCAGCCAGCATCTCATGTGCGCACGGATACCACTGCAGTTGCGATTGTGAAATGGGTGGGAGGTGGGGGATGGGCAGGAAAGGGGGACAGGAGGCAGGGGATGAATAGGTGCAGAGAAGGACAGAGGAAAACAAATAGAATAAACTCATGTCAATAAAGACCGTATTATAATCCATACACACAAAGGGCTGCATAGGCAAACTTAATACTGGCATTTCCTCATTATTCAGTGCTCAACTTGGTAGCCATATTGTTTTTGTAACACAATTGTGTATCTCATATGTACATATGATGAGCCAGCTCCAAATCTAACTTTCACGGGTATTAAAATGGAATAACTCTACTTAGGCAACAGGGTTACTCCGCATTTACACTGGGGTAGATCAGAATTAGGCCATTGTGACCTTGTAAGTACTGATTTGGCCATGATGGAGGCCTGCCTAATCAAGCTGCAAACCAACCCGTCAAACAGACAGGACTGAGCATTCTTTCTTACTACAATGCTGCTGCGTGGTGCTCTGAAGATTTATTCCATGTACTAATGTCTTGCTCACCTGAGAAGGTGATGTTATAAAATCATGATGGGTGTGGAGAAAGTAAATAAGCAAGTGTTCTTTATTCCTCCTTGTAACACAAGAACTAGGGGCCACCGAATGAAATGAGTAGGCAGCAGGTTTAAAATAAACAAAAGGAAGTATTTTTTCACATAACCCAAGGTTAACGTGTGGAACTCCTTGCCAGAGGATGTTGTGAAGTCCAAGCCTCTAACCGGGTTCAAAAAAGAACTAGATACATTCATGGTGGATAGGTCCATCAATGGCTACTAGCCACGATGGGGAGGGATGGTGTCCCTAGCCTCTGTTTGCCAGAAGCTGGGAATGGGCGACCGGGGATGGATCACTTGATGATAACCTGTTCTGTTCATTCCTTCTGGGGCACCTGGCATTGGCCACTGTCGGAAGACAGGATACTGGGCTGGATGGACCTTTGATCTGACCCAGTATGGCTGTTCTTATATTCGAGTGTTAATGGGGCCAATCAGAAGCTCTCACTTTTAGATTTTTTTCTGGCTACATGGGCGTTCCTTTTACTTTCCATGAGTAACCTGAGATTTAACTCACAGCGCTCATTTGACCACAATGGACTATCCAACACCACAGAAGCAGTCTCTTCCTTTACAATGGTTTTAAGCCCATCATACGCCCCAGCACATACAAGAGGTTTTTAAAGAATGGTTCTTCTGTCACAGGAAACAGCCATGGTCACTGTGATGAAAGGAAATTAATGGTCAAGACCTGTTGCAGGAACTCTGCAAGTACTGTCTGTATCGGTTAATTCAGTAGAACCAGGTTTAGGGACAGCGAATGGAAAAACCCCTCTATATTTTAAACCAGATTCTGATCTGGCTTATATCACTTTTCCACTGGTATGATCCCACTGCAGTTAATTAAATAAACAATCCTCTATCTTTTTTTCTTAATTACTGAACTATTTCAAGCTTCAAAAAATTTGAAGGATTTTTGGGGTCAGTATTTAGACTCAGTTATTCTACATGCAGCTGTATGTGTGTCTGTATCATTTATCCCCTCACAAGACATTCTTTTTTTTTTAATTGGCGTGGCCATGCAAAAGGAAAAACAAGCCTTATTTTGGTTTGACAGTGTGCTGGGCTCCTAAATTAGACACAGTCATATTGGCTCACCTTTCAAATACCCATTCCCATATTGTGCAGGCCAAGGTACCAGGGCAGCTTCTTCCAGGCTCTTACAAAACAAAGTGAAAGGCTCAGCTTCGGACAAGCAGATACAGAACAAAAGAAGACAAACTGAATATTTCGGGCTCTGAAACTAAATTCCCTTTTAAGATTTGACTGGTTCCTCCCCACCCCGCAGTGCTCCTGAAAACCATGCACAAGTTGAGGTGACAGAGATGTTAGCACTTGAACACTAGAAAAAAGCTCTTATTTTATCAGATGATGCGTGAAATAGCATTACCATCAAGCCTATTAGAGAACCTCTCCAGCTATCTCCAAACACTTGCCAGTGGGATTAACAGGACTCTTAACTAGCCTTCAACTTTGACAGTTTCTGTACTTTCATGCTGGACAGAAAATTGTATGGTTAAAAGAGGAGTTTTAAACTACAACAAGAGAGAGAGCTGTGAGGCTTTGTATCATATCTACAACGAAATGGAAAGGTTCCATTCTCGCAGGGCACATGGATCTCACAAAGGCAAGAGGCAACACTGTCCCCCTACAACATCAGCGGATTGTTTCAATGGCCTGTAGAAACAATCCGCTGATGTTGTAGGGGGACAGTGTTGTATTGACCTCAGCAGCAGGACTGAACGATGAGGCCCATTTACCTGAGAACAGTGATTGCGTGCTAGATTCTCCGCTCACTCGCACGAGTGTCAGACCTGAGCAATTCCATTAGCTACCACCTGGTTTTGAGTCTCTGCCCTCAGTAATTGAAACGTTGAAGTATTCTGCTCCTCTGGTGCTCTCTGCTGTTTGGCTACCGTGAAAAGAGAAGCTGACCTAATACCTTACTGGAGCATCAGTTAAAGAGCTGACCATGTAGAATCATCATCAAACCACTTTCCTGCCCACTTCAGGTGACTCTGGGAGGTCTCCACTCTACAAACTTACCAGGCCACACCATGTTTAGCCTTTGAGCTATGACACAGCCCTTCTTCAGGTCTACAAAGTATGTGTAAGCTTCAAAGTTTGTCTCTTTAACAGAAGTTTATACAATTAAATATATTCTCGCTCCCATCTCCAATACCCTTTTGCAGATGAAATAATGAGGAGAGTGTTACTGTGAAGTATGTCCGTGGAATCTGTTTCACCTACATTGTACACAGCAATTCATGCTCATGCAGAATAACTGAATTTGTTCCTGGTGAATGCCAGCCAACTTTTTTTGTTGTTGAAAAATGAAGATTTTATATATATATATATATATATATATATATATATATATATATATATATAAAAATTAAAAAAAATCTGAACCATTTGTTTTGATTCTTTTGGGCAATCGAATTTCTTTTGGTTTTTTTGCTTTTACAAAATCCTGAACTATTTCATGCAAAATCTTCCCCTGAAAATGAAAAACAAATCCTTTTCACTAAAATATTTTATGGAAGTTGGGCACAGTGTCACACACCTGTAGACCCAGCTACGAGGCTAGCAGATCACTCGGGCTCTGAGCTGCTGTGGACTTTGCCAGTCAGGTGTCCGGTGCCACTGACCACGCCAGCGGATGGCTGACGGATTGACTTGACCACCACAAATGACGTGTTGTGATCAGTGCTTTCTCTGCGTGGGCCGTTGGTGACTTTACAGAAAAATAATCATTTCCAGGCCTGCTCTCTTCTTGTCCACCCTTTTATCACCATAAAAACCACAGCGCATGAACATTTTTCGATTTTAAAACAAACTAGTCAAGACCAGGACGAGTAATAAACTGCATGAGTACAGCCATCCTGTTGCTGGAAGTCTCCAAAAAAGAGCTTTGGGAATATTAAGCATGAGGTACTTTTGTTTAGAAATCTGAATATTTACAACCTTTATGAGTAACATTATCAATAGCAGACATTTTAATTAGCATTTGAGATACCTGCAGGTTAGCACTGGATGGAAGCCAGTGTAAAATCCCCTTGCTAATTAAATTAGACTGAATATTTCCTTCACCTGAAGGCTCAGATGCAGATCTTGGTTGTCAAATCCCTGTCAGCCAAATAACCACTCAACTAATTTTAAATTAAATATCGTAGTTGGGATTGGAAAGCATTCTTCCTCCCCGGGGGGGGGGGGGTCGTAGTTGAATGGTATTACAGTATCCTTTGGGGAAATGTTCCTAACCCTCCCGGATGGCAAAGTAACATTCCTTTAAGGGAAAGTTGCTTTCTTGACAGCCCCAGAGCCTGGCACCTGCTGTTTATCTGAACAATTGAAATCCACGCAGTGCAAGTTTATTCCTTATCTCCAAAGCAATGTACCTGGACCCTGACTTGGAAGGCAGACTCCATAGGTCATTCAGTTGCTCACTTCCTGCAGTGACATCATTCATGGCAGCTGGTGGTGATCTGGGGAGACACCCAGAGGTCAACAGGAAACTGGCTGAACCTTTTTTGAGACCACTTATTTTGAAAAGTACCAGCCAAGCAGTTTCATATGGTGCACTAGCAGCTAGGAGCCATCTTCAAAACCATGACCTAGAGCAGGAATGTTCTATAGCCTCTTATAGATTCATAGCTTTTCAAGCTGGAAGGGACCATTATGATCCTCTAGTCTGACCTCCTGAATAACATGGGTCAGAGAACTCCACTGCACCGAGCCCTAAAACATCTGGGTGAACTAGTGCACCTGTTTTTGAAAGACATCCAATCTCAGTTAAAGACTGGAGATCCCCGTGTGTAGGCTAGTCCCATGGTGTACAGATTTGTATCAGAAAGAGAGAACTATGAGAAAAAAAATTTAAAAACCCACACACACCACAGTAAGAGAGATTTCACTCAAAATCCCCCTCCAACAGCCGGACGATGCTCAATGGCTTGGCGTCTCCCAGGAGAAGACTTCATGGTCACTGAGACTTGTCTGGGTTTGCATTTAAGAGGCAACGACGTAACAGGATGTTTTGTTTTAGGCTAATGATGGGAAGAATCAACAGATGGCTTATTTCAAAGCCGTCCTTTAGATAGTTACATCTGTGTTTGCAGGTGTCTAGTGGGAATTCACCTGCTCCTGTATTTTTCACACCCGGGACTTGTAGTGTTGTTTTAAGTGCTGGTTCAAAAATGTTCAGCTAGTAAATAAGTAAAAAACTCCTCTGTATCAACAGGCAGCCAATGCACTGCTCAATGGACACTCCAAAAGTCATCCATGCAGGGCAAAAATGACCCCTCCGAGGAGACACTGGAGGACTAGGGAATGGGAGAAGAGGCACTGTTCCTGTGGCAGTGTCTGGAATGATTCTGATGCCAGTGACACTGCTTCACTGGTTCTCAACATTTTTCATCCATGATTTCTATGCAGACAATAGGCCACTGATCATCCCTGTACAGCGAGAGATTGGTGGTGCCAGTGTGTTTCCACCCCAGGTTAAGGAGGGAGTAACTCCATTGAAGCCAATGAAGATAAACTGCTATCATAAGTGATCCCAATCCTGATCAGCCCCAGAGAGCAGTTCATCCCAAGAGCTCAGCTCCGGGGGCAAGCTCTCGCAGTGTTTTGGAGCATTTGGATCTGAAGTTGAGGGTCAGCCCATTGTAGATACCCCAAACCAAAAAAGTTGAGATATAGATTTAGAGCTAACCTACCCCTGCCTTGGGGGGGCTCACCTCTATTTGCCACACGGTTACCAAGTACTGAGTAGACATAGCCCCTTGCTCCTCCAAAGGTTTACAGAAGGTGAAATTGTGAGACAGTCAGAGGGAAAGTGAGGTGCCCAATGTCACAGTGGAAATAAGTGTCAGAGCTGGAATTACAACTGCCAGACCAGTGGCTTTCCCAGGTCTCTCGTGTTGTGGATAATGTCTATGGAGCAGGCCTCAAATTCCTACCCACATGCTTCTGTGTGGAGAACCTACTAAGCCTGCTATCACTTGATATTTGGGCTGAACTACATCTTCCAATGGGAGGTGGGTGGGCCGCTGGGGGAAAAGGGTGGGATTTCCTGCCCTATTCCTGGCCTACCAAGGCTCTGGGGATGGAAGAGCCAGCTCCTCCTCTCTGTCCCCTAATGGATCAGTGCTTGTGGGAAGCAGAGCCGGCCTTTTCACACGCCTGCCCCGGGGAGGAAAAACAGCGATGTGTTTGTGGACCTCTTCCATCTGCCCCACCTGCTCTCTGCCACGGCTGTAATATGAGACACTCTATGAAAGAGGAACAAAGGGCACTATCAAGGAAGGCAAGAGGATGATACGTCACAATAAAATGAGTGTACGTGGCTAGTTAGTTCTGTAGTACTGAATTCTACAAGCCGAATCGCTGGCTGGTGTAAACTGGTAGCACTGCATTGACTTCCAAAGGGCTAGACCATTTTACACTAGCTGAGAAGCTGGCTTTAGTGCAGGGGTGGGCAAACTATGGCCCGCGGACCACAAGTGGCCCGTGAGCTGTTTTTATCCGTCCCGCGAGCTCCTACCGGGGGAGTGGGACCAGTGGGCGCTCAGAGAGCAGGGCCACCTGCTGGCTGGGCGCGCCGCCTGGTGAGCGGGGCTGGCGAGCCGCCCCAGACAGGAGATCCGCAACCGGTCGGGCACGCTGGTGCCGGGCTGACCATGGCAAGCCGCAGGGCCCGTGCTCCCAAGCCGGGGACAGGGCGCAGCACGGCAGGCCAAGCCAGGAGGCAGGGTGGAGCACTGTGAGCCGCGGGTCCAGTTCCCAGCTCAGCAGGTAAGCAGGTGAGAGTGGGGGTGGTAAGGGTAGGTGGGGCGGGTTTAGGTGGGGGGGTGGTTAGGGTTGATGGGGGGTCTTGGGAGGGGGACGTCAGGGAACAGAGCGGGGGGGGTAAATAGGGGATGGGGTTCTGGGGGCGGGCAGTTAGAGTAGGGGGGGTTCTCTGGAGGGGGCGGGCAGTTAGAATAGGGGGGGTTCTCTGGAGGGGGCGATCAGGGGACAAGGAAGGGGGGGTTGGATGGGTCAAGGGTTCTGAGGGGGGCAGTCCGGGTGCAGGAAGTGGGCAGGGGTCAGCTGGGGGGGGGGCTTTGGCCCTCTGGAAAATTTTGAAACCCCCGCCCCCCGGTGTGGCCTTCAGGCCAAAATGTTTGCCCACCCCTGCTATAGTGCTAGGTCATATTTCCTGCAGCCGCCATGGCTTTCACTTCTCTTGATAATTCTTGTTCGGTCCTCCTGTGTGTTTGCTACCATTGTCCAGTGTTGGTGTCACCTGATCTCGGTTGAACTTATGATCAGGAGACACCCGACAGGTAGCAGGTGCAGAGAGGACAGTGGATTTATCTGAGGTTGACTGATCACAAAAAGCCTTTGGGAACCCATAGAAGTGCCTTGAACAGTGTATTGATCATCTGCAGCTGTACGATGGACCATCAATGGATGGGTCATCAATGATTCGTGAAATGCAGATTGTTGTTTTTGAGGCTTTTCCTAAAATTAACACAGTTTGCCCATTTCTCTTCCATCCTTCCTCTGGGAGAACTGAACACTTCATTTGAGAAACGGGTCCCTAGATCATACTGACACTCTCCAAATAGCATCCTGTATTGCATGTGCTTCATTATTTTGTGTGGTGAGTGAATGGTCAACTTCTAGATCATAATTAATTTCCTTTTTCCTTTGTCTACAGCACAAGTCAGCATCTTGCAGAACGAAAACAGTGTGCCTGAGAGAGAAGACAAGTCTCCTGCTGTCCCAGTTGAGTTTGCTATGCACCAAACCCTTGTACTTGCTTTCAGGGCAGTCGTGACGGTCATGGTGAGATGCGCAGACAAACAGTAAAGTCTCCAGAGCGATATTGCTTTAATCACTTCACTGAGTAAGAAAATCATGCTACAGTAAGTTGTCATCTCAGCAGCTCACGAGTAAAAACCAGTGAAGCAAAACTTAGTCCAGGGGAAGACACTGCTCCTTTATGCAAGAACTTTTCTAATCTAACGCCTAGTTTTTTCAAGTTTGCATCTAATTAGGCTACTCAGTCACGACAACTAAATGGGAAGTAAATGAGTCACTGGCCCAGGCGTGTTGAATCATGCACTGCCCCATGGGAAAGAGGAAGGGAGATTTTCATACCTTATAATATATTGAGTGATCTGCTGCAAGTCAACATGAAAGGTTAGAAATTATATAAAGAACTCTCCCTGGAAGAGGTAACAAAGAGTCCTGTGGCACCTTAAAGACTAACTAAAGTATTGAAGCATAAGCTTTCGTGGGCTAATATACGAAGTGGGTATGCTTCAATACTTTAGTTAGTCTTTAAGGTGCCACAGGACTCTTTGTTACCTCTGCTATTCCAGACTAACATGGCTACCTCTCTGATTCTCCCTGGAAGGTTTCAGTCCTGCAGGGGTACAGAAAAGGTTTGGGTATAGAAGCTGCCAGTCATACTGAGGATGGCCCCTGCTTGCTCCTACTTTACCAAGATGGATAATCCATCTCGCTCAACAAACCATGAGGATCTGCTACATTATAGGGTTCTTTATTAGATTACCCTTCATGTCCTATGCATGCTTAGATGGGGCTTGCTGTGCACAAATTGCTGATCCTTATGGCTGCAGTGTTTGAAATGAGACACTTCAGCATGTCGTTGGGAGAAGACTTGGCTGCACCCACTTCCTGCCCCTAATGACACACTCACCCACCTGCGTAATGGGGAGGGGAAAACTAGCAACACCATGAGGAAATTTTCCCCCTCACTCCTCTGCACTGCTACCAGCAATATAGGTAGCCCACCAGGGGGATGTTTATATCCCAGTGGTTCTCTGCATAGGCTTTTGCCAGCCACGGTCATGATTATGTCCTTAGACTGTAAGCTCTTCAAGGCAGGGACAGTGTCTTACTATAGGTTTAAGATTAGCAACCATGTTAGTCTGTATCCGTAAACAAAACGAGGAATACTTGTGGCACTTCTAGAGACTAACCAATTTATTTCAGCATATGCTTTCGTGGGCTATAGCCCAAATAAATTGGTTAGTCTCCAAGGTGCCACAAGTATTCATTTTTGTCTTACTATACGTTTCTATGCAACTTGGCACAATGGATCCCAATCTCATCTGGAGTCTTTAAGGCCCAGATCCTGAAAGGAATTTAGGAACTTCACTTCATCTGATTTCAGTTGGAGTGAGGTACCTAAATACCAGTCAGGATCTGGGCCTATGTGTAATGCCAAAAATAAACAAAGGCCTGGAAGAATCTATAGATGCCTTGATGAAAGGCACTAAAGCAGCACAAAGTGCTGTTATAATACCCTAAAGAACAAACAAACCAGACTAACATCCACAGTCAAACCGAGGGAAAGAGGCGGCGAGATAAGCAGAGGGATGTAATTTTGAATAGATCCTTACACGTTGACAAACCTGTTTTAACGCCAGAAGTGTAGGATGCTTGTGGGTGTCTAATCATCATCTGTGAAAGATAGAAGAATTGACATCCTAATAAGTTTCCCAAAATGGGGCTGGAGTTAAGAGGATCACTGAATGTGAGTGATGATGTGGGTTTTTTTTTTCTTTATTTCCCTCCTAAAACATTCACTGGCATGTGAAATATGAATAATTAAGAGATTAAGTTCAGTCTGTGTTTATGATCTATTGTGCGGGGGGACCCCAAACCAACAACTCCCGCTGACTCTGCAAACACACTTGGCTTCTACATAAATTCAGTATCATCTTAAACTATTAGAGGAAGTTAAATCAAAATAATTAGGATATTAAAATACTTTGTGCATTTCCAATCACTGGTTTATTGCAGGTCTGGAGCTTTTCCAAGGAACAATAATAGCATGAATACATTAGAATGTTTCTTCCCTTTTAATATGAAAACCATTTGCTCAGGAACAAATGATTGATAAATTGCATTAAATCCCAAACCACATCCATTTGCAGACATGCCTGGAAAGGGTAACATTTGATATTCACGAAACATTTAATATATATCCTAACTATATTCAAAAATACAGCAATTATGTCTATTAGAAAAAAAAAAGCTTAACTTGATAATTCCTTATTTGGTGTAATTGCTAAATTTCCAAGGTGGCAGGGAGAGGTATTATTCTGGGGAGATTATTTCAATTGTTCTGAAATGGGTTCGAAAAATCAGACTAGAATCTAGATGGAAATGGATTTAAATTGAAAAGGAGGTATTTGCAGTGCTGCTACTTAACCATCACCTGGGCTGCTGGGTCCATGATCTATCTCCTCTGACTTATTCTACACAGAAGGGAAATGTATCTTCCAGAATCTAAACTGAGCTGGGTCTAATGGGCACAGATGTGCTTACATGTGTAACTCACTGATTGGTAAAGACTGTGTTTCCCTAGTGTTCCTGATCCAGAGAATGAGTCTCTTCCAGCTACACTCTCTCTCTCTCTCTCTCTCTCTCTCTCTCTCTCTCTCTGCCCTGCCTGCACCTGTGGGTAGGAATTTACTGCCCACTCCCTCACTAGCCCCCCTACTCTGAGTTACTGTCTATTCACTCCCCAGCCGGCTGTCCTCAAGAGGATTAAACAGATGATCAGCTGGGTTTAGTCATGTGGGCCTGCCCAAGGTAGCCCGTGTCAGGTTTTCTGACTCCCTCTGTGCAGATGCCCAGCCTGTGCCAGAATTAGCCCTTCCAGTGTATGGACTGATCCTGCACGGTTCTAAGCGCCATCCACTCCTAATCAAATCAGTGCAGTTGTAGCGAATGTGACGGTAACTCAAACAGAACTAAGTGAGATGAACTCCAGCTGGACATGAGGATGCTCAGCAGCACCTCTAGGAGCAGAGCCCTATCTCTGCAAACCCATCACAGCAGAAACCCCGTCACCACTGCAGCGAGCGATTGACATTTGCATTTCAATCCCCAGATTCTTAATTTATACTCTATAACAGAGCCCCTTTAAAAATGTGTTGCCTTTCTCGGAAGCCACCATATAATGTCATGCTAATCTGCTTCATTTACATTGAATATCAGTTGTGTGGAGAATTGTACTAATTAATCCCGCATAAATATAAATTTGATGGCTGGGTAGCACAGCGGCATGACAATTAACATGGAAAGCCAGGCCATCACTTCCAATTTCTGGTTTAGTCCTATTATGTTCTGCAGCATGGACGCGGCCCACGATGAATTTCATTACATGGCCTCTCTGTCAGCTTTCTCGTAAATTAGAAAACTATCTTTTATCCCCACTTCTTTTCAGAGCATAAATGTTTTGCAGCTGGCTTTACATTCTGTTTGGCCTACTAATGATCTTATTTGGATACTAATGGTTACCAGCAATGAATGGCCAGTGATCTTGCGCGCAAGGTCAGGTCCCAAGATAACAACGGTGGCTGTGACCACTCTCCCAAACTGGTAACTAGCAGTAATACAGAGTAATATGGTTGGCACTGTACACACAGTTTATAAATAAAAATAAAATGAATTCATGATTAGTATATCACTCAATAATTCATGACCAATCAATAGAATTACTTCCCCACTAAGAGCCACTGAGAAAACATCTGGCTCTTTGTAGCGTGCACTAAGCTTATCTTCCTAATGTGCTCATTCTTAATTCAAAGGGTCGTTTCTCTTTTATGCTGTCCTATGGACAGGGTATTGGCCTAGGACTAGGGAATCCTGGGTTCTAATCCTGACTCTGCTACCACCCTGCTAGGTGACCTTGGACAAATCACTTCACTTCTTGGGGCCTACGTTCCCTCCCATTCTTTGTCTGTCTTCTCTATTTTGACTGTAAGCTAGTTAGGGCAGGGTCCTTCTTGTTCTGTGGTTGTGCAGCAGCTAATACAATCCGGTCCTGGGATTTTTCAGTGTTACACTAGTACAAATAAGAATTGCAATAGAAATAATGACAAAGGTGTGGAACTTCTCCCCCTCATTAGAGTGAGTCTATATTTTGTTCATATTAAGGTATCTCCTTAATACGTAGATTTTTTTCCACCTTTTTCCTACTGAGAACTGAGGAACTCCGAAAAATGCAAACTTGAAAAGTCCTGGCTTTCAATTTGTTTTCTATTGACAGGAAAGTGTAAGAGGAGCTGTACGGATGTGGTGGATACGTGATATCTGGTGGTATGGGTTCCCTACAATACTAGATCTATACAGAGTTATTCCTTGGCCTTATTTCTAGTCAAAGCAGCACTAGTGTAGCTAAAGGTTAACCCTGTGTGGACACTTTTAATCTGATTTAAACCAGGCGGATATTGATTTAGTTTACCATGGTTCCTTGCTAAGTAAACCCAAAATCAGTAGACACAGGTTGAAATTGAATTAAGAGTGTTCACAAAGAGCGTTAATGGCGGACACAGACCAGACCTCCAGCCAGATTGTCGTCAGGACCCAGCTACAGATCTGGGTGGGGCCCCACTTACAAGGAGGCTGCTGCCCTTTGGGATTGGACATGATGAGGAGGACGAGGCTTATGCAGAGCCTTTAAAAACTAATTCAAGCGAAGAGCCGTGCAACTTTGAATAAAGGCAAGTCCCTCATCACAGTTATGGCCTAGGTTCAAGGGTGATGGCCTCCATCTTGG
Organism: Sternotherus odoratus; assembly: GCA_032164245.1. NCBI lineage: Eukaryota > Metazoa > Chordata > Testudines > Kinosternidae > Sternotherus > Sternotherus odoratus. Next base: position 101,519,220 of record JAVMKO010000005.1, read on the forward strand.
TTGACCTATTGGGGATTGAACCAGGGAATCTTCACACCTAAAAACCATAGTTCTCTACCGCTCTACATAGGGACTGTGAGAGTGTCACCTTTTTGGTGGATGGGGGACACATTACACACCGACCAGTGGCTTTCACAAGTAGATAGCTATCCCTGTACACGTGTACAAGAAATCCTATCTCCTCCCTCCCCAGACAGCTGCTGATGCACACAGATAGGTGGGGCCCACTCCTTACGCCCCCTGGGGCCCGCTTCTTTTACCATGCACTGTGGTCCAAATCTAAAGGAGCAGAGGAGGCAGAGCAACCCACAGAGGGGAACGTCCCACCCTTGCTGTGGCCGCACGATCATCTGGCAGCAGAAATGGTGTGGCTGTGCCGTGCATGGAACTGGCGGGATATGGATTGAAATTCATGTGGAACCTGCCCCACTCCATTGGCACAGCCTGCAGGGGGATACTGGGTGTGAGACCAGTGGTGAATCAGAGCCGGAAGACCTGATAACGTGTGTGAACTGCCAGCCTCTTCCTCGGGGTGGGGATTGCCGTATAAGGGCAATAGGGGCTACTCCAATCAATGAACAGTGGTGGCCTCCATCGACTGGCCGCTTTGCATGTTGGGTACGGTGGATTCTGCCTCCTGAGCATCTGACCAGCACGCAAGCCCGGGTCAAGCAGATGTGTGCAGGAGCTGGACTGACTGGTCTTTACAAGTGGAGTCTCTCTGTATACCCAGCCCAGGGTGAAAAGCATCCTCGTTAACTGTTCCTTGCCCGCAAAGGTCCGCACAGAATCAGATCTACTAAGCGCTACAAACGATGTCAAGGTACCACCGTATTATTAGCTTGCAGTATTATTAACACCTAAACGCCCCAACTGAGATGGCCGCCTGTCACAAGGTCCGTGCCCGTCCTGGGTTCTCCCTTGCCCGAATAAAGGTCTTGACACCCTTTCTTTGGTGCAGGACCCAAATGTCCTTTATTTTACAGTTCTTTTACAGTGGCTCAAGTGAAACAAACAGTGCTTCACCCAATCTCCTAACAGTTACCCCACTGTCTTGGCTGTTGGGTCTCCAGGCCCCTGAGGCCCCTCTCTAGCAGTGAGGAGACAGTACTTCTGCCTCCTGTTCCCTGCCTGGCCTCCTCCTGACTGTGAGTCAGGGGTTCTTATAGCCCACACAGCTCCTAGCCACAGCTGTAGCCCTTTAACCCTGCCTAGCTCTGCGAGTTAGCACTAATTAGGGCTTCCACCTGTGTCTCCTGCCAGCAACAGCCGGCCTCTGCCCCTGAGCCTTCTGCCAGCAAGCAGGGTTTACTTGACAGATGCAGGGCATTCTAAGGGTTTTCACCCCAGCCCTGCCACACCGCCCCATTGTGCAAGGTGCTGTACAAACACACAGTGAGCGAGACAGAGGCACCTGGCCAGGAGAGTTGGCAATCTAACCAAACACAGGCAAAGGCATGGAGAAAGGGTATTGGAGAGATTAAAGGTTAAGATTAAGCCCTTTGACTGAGAATCCTTCACCTTCCTCTGGAGGATGGGGCAGAGACAACAGGCTGGGAACATCTGGGCATAGCTCACCTACTCAATTCCCTGCCATTTCAGGGGGCCTTGGTGGCACCTCAGTTTCTCTCATTCTCTGCCTGTGCCACACATCAGTTTATTCTCCCAAGGATACTTTAGCCTAACTAAAGTCTCTGGGCTTAGTAGAGGGTGAAAATTAACGGCCTGTGGTAGATGGAAAGTCAGATTAGATAATAACGGGCCTTAGAGCCTATAAAACTATGAACTTTTCCCCAAGGTCCCAGCGGAATTCAGTGGAAGAGCCAGAAATGGAACCCAGAGCCCGAGTCTTGGTTCAGGGCCGAAACCTCAAGAACATCTTTATTCTCCAAGAAGTAACATTATAAACAAGCCTAAAATGTACCCTCCTGAGCTCTCTCTCTCAATAGCTTTCCCCTTCTGTAGCTCCAGAGAGGTGCATGAAAGAACGAGAAGCCCGCAAAAGAAGTGGGGAGAACTCAGGCTTTTAAAGTTTCTGATCTACTTTTAAAATCTGAGTCTCGGTTGCTGGCGGCGTATCAGAGTGTGACCCAGGAAAGATAAAGCAATTCCAGCCAAGGGAAAAGCAATCAGAAGAGGAAACACTACAAGGGGAGAAGGGTTTGCTGTGGAGCTGCCTTGTTTTCATTATATATATTTCCCTCCAGTAGCAACAGAAGCATTTCTAGACTCTATATAAAGGATAATGCAGTTAATTGATGTAAGTAATTTCAAGGCTCCTTACTAGCACAAGCCTCCAGAGTGAAATATTTTGGTTTATTATCAGCATAAAATAGCTAGAGGGATTTTTAAGGCAACTAATTTCTGAGTTTAGTTAATACAGTAGTTGAGTTGGAGAGAGGATATTGTCAGCCATCATCTGCTCACGTGGCTAAATATCACAAGCAGAGACATGCAGATGTCAAAATAGTTGTCCTCTCAAAACAGTCAGGCTGCATAATCTGGTTATTCAAAGCAATAACCTTAGAGACAAGGAATGGCGTATCAAAGTAGATGGGAGAACCAGGACACCTGGCCACTATTCCCTGCTGACTGGCTGTTTGACCTTCAATAAGTAAATTCACCTCTGTGCGCCTTCGTTTTCCTTCTTGCCCCTCATCTGTCACGTCAACTTAGATTGTTAGCTCCGCAGGGCCCTGGCTGTCTCTTAAGGTACATCAGCATTGGAGCTGGGGGTGTAATTTCCAGCACAGGGAGACACACTCACACTAACTTTAATCAAGCCCGTACACATCAAATAGCAGTGTAGTCGTGGCTGCACAGGTAGCAGGACAAGCTGGCCACCAAGAGTATGTCCTGAGGGTTTCGGACAGGACTGTATTGAGGTATTTAGCAGGGAGTGGAAATCACACCTCCAGTTCCAGGGGAGACAGCCCCTTAGTATGTACAGCACCTAACACAATGGGCTGACCATCTGAGCTGGAGCCGGTAGGAGACACTAGAATATAAATAGCAGCCTTTCATCTCTGGGTATTGAGGCACTGGTTCTATTTCTAGTTTCCTTGGTAGTGGGTCTCCAACCCAGGTGCTGTCCAGGTACAAGTCTACTTAGCTTATGAGAACTAACAAGTTTACAGGCCAAAATGCCAAGCTACTAAGGATCAGAGCGGTAGCCGTGTTAGTCTGGGTTTGCAGAAGCGACAAAGAGTCCTGTGGCACCTTAAAGACTAACAAAAGTATTGAAGCATAAGCTTTTATTGGCTAGTACCCACTTCATCGGATTCATTCAGTGGGTACTAGCCCACGAAAGCTTATGCTTCAATACTTTTGTTAGTCTTTAAGGTGCCACAGGATTCTTTGAAGCTACTAAGGAGTACACCTGGAAGAGTCAATGGCTGATGTATGGGGAGGTTCGAAACCTGCTCTCGCTTGTGTCCACACAACCCCACTGACTTCAAATCAATGAAGGGTGCAGTAATGGAAGGCATCTCTCTGCCTTGGCACTTTGCATCACAATTGCTGACAATGGCATTCAGAATTATTCTGCAATATTAAAATGTGTATTAAGATTTTAAGACCAATTCCAAATTCTTTCCGCTATCCCCCAGTCCTCCTGCTTTTGAAGTTATTTTAATCCACACACAGTCCTCCCTCCTATGCACCCCCCCCCGACCCCTCTCCTGGACTCATCTAATTTGCCTCATTTCTAAGTCATGATGAGATCCTCAAGACACCAATTCATAACTTCCTCCTGTTGAATTGTTCATTAAAATCTAATTTTTACCATCTAATTCTGCCTTTTTAGCTAATGAAATCCAGCATAATTATAAATATCAATCTTGCAACATTGCATATTGACACTTGGATAGAAAGACTAGAAAAGTGAGAAAGTCGTTAGCATAGAGGCAGGTTCCTATTGCTGTTTAGGAAACCAACCTAGCAGATATAACGATATAGATTAAAATACTCTCATTTAGGCTTATTTCAATATTTTCTTTATGCTTCCATTAAGCGTTGTTTGAACATGAACCATAAGGGACGGGAGTCTAATTCAACAGCCCTGCATGAGACAAATTTTCGATTCTTCAGATCCATTATTTAGCACCGAGATCTGAAGTGCTTGGAGAGAAAGGTGCAGCTCTGTGCTGTATTTGATCCCAAGTACAACAAGTGCTTTGGCACCTTCCATAATGTATCAGAAGAATTTTTATCAGAGGAAAGAGTCATTTATGAGAATTTGTGACACTTTTCTGGTCCAGGATTACTTCAGGGGTCTATTCAAGTGACTAAAGGCCTATAGAATCAGCCACTATCATGTTATATCCCTAAACCAGTTTCATAGGGAATTTAATATCATCGTTACAAACTGGAGTTGGACATTAGGTCTGGTTTCTATTCCCTGCTCTAGGGATGGATTTGGGCTAGATTCAAAGCCCGCCCTGACACTGGCTCAGGCCCTATCTAATGATATCCAATAGCAACCCTGTCATCTCATAAGGATGTTGGAAGAATGGATTCTTGCTTTCAAAGCTTTGAGATCAGTGGGTAAAAGATATTATTTGAAAGTGCTAGCTATTAATGTGTGAATGGTATTCTTGGAAAGAAGAACAAATAAGAACTAGGCCAGAACCTCAGACAGAGCTATGCCAATTTACATCCACTAAGGAGCTGGCCCATCGTAATCCAATTCTGCACTTCTGAAGGCTTTTTCCCTAGCTGGTACTATGGGGCTCGGGAACACAAGGCCAAACATAGACCTATATAGCCAAAGCTTAATAAAGCCAGATCTCAATGTTGACACTTGTGTTGATGTTTTCTTGTGGTCTTTGAAAGCCTCGGGAAACCATTAACAAGGCCATAGTAGAAATCATATATTTAGGGCTCTATCCTCTCTACTTGCATGTATTGGCGCCTACCACTTCCCCTTTCTAGTCTTCTAGGCATTTGAGTGTATTACTTATTGTATCTTACTTACATTCTCTTACGTAGTCAAAGGGAGTGCACAGAGTGCAAATCCAGATAGGATTTCCCCTCCCCCCGCTACAAAGTCCACATGTCATTATCATCAGAGCTGAATGTTCTTTGTTCTGGTAAAAATAGTTTTCTGGTTTTCCTCAAAAAACAAACAAACACTCCACCAACACCACAACCCCGGAAAAGGGAACATTTTGGCCAGATTCTCAAGGAAAATCTCAAAAATAAATTGTCGGAATATGACGTTTCGCATAGAAATTTCTCCTTTGATGAAGAAGTCGTTTTTCATTGATAAAATGTTTTGAACAAAACCAGCTATGACCAGGTTGTGACAATTAGCCTCCAGCCACCCCAGGGGGGTGAACCCCAAAGAATAAGCAATTGAATCAACTGATTGTATGCAATATTAGCATACTATAAAAGTGTGCTGAGTAAGGTCTTTTATGACAGCGGGTGACTGGTGATTAATATTGTCATGAAATGTATGTGTCAGCATTATATGAAGAATTATGGATCCTCTGATATGTTTTAAAGTCTGTCACCAAGCAGATTGAGAAACAGGCTCTCTTCTAGACAGAAAGGAAGGTAGCTATCTACCTGTCTCCAATATAAATTAAGTATTGTGGTACCCAAACAATAGAAGCTCCATTTCCATACAAGTCAACGGGGAGATGGGAAAAACAACAACAACCAGGAAGAGTCCAAACAGAAGACATTCAAAATGATGGGATTCTAAATTAGCTGTTATCGCTCAAGAAAGATCTTTCACTCATTGTGGATAGTTGTCTGAAAACATCTGCTCCATGTGCAGCGGCAGTCAAAAAAGCTAACAGTGTTGGGAGTCATTAAGAAAGGGATAGATAATAAGACAGAAAATATACTCCCTCTATCTAAAACCCTGGTACAGCCGCACTTTGAGCACTGTGTGCAGATCTAGTCACCCCATCTCAAACGAGAGATATCAGAAGTAGAGAAGATAGGGAGAATGACAACAAAAATGATTAGGGGTCTAGGACAACTTCTATATGAGGACAGATTAAAGAAATAGGGACTTTTCAGCCTGGAAAAGAGACGACTAAGGGGAGATATGATGGAGATCTTTATAAAGTGATGAACGGTGTCGAGAAGGTGAAAAGGAAAGTATTACGTGAAGGAGTAAATAACACAGGAACCAGAGGTCACCTCAACAAAATTGAAAGGCAGCTGGTTTAAAACACAAGGAAGTACTTTGCACAGCACACAATCAAAGCTGTGGAACTTCCTGGCATGCCATGTTGTGAAGACAAAAAGTATAATTGAGTTCAAAAATAATTAAATAAGTTGATGGAGGACAAGTCCATCAATGGCTATTAGACAAAATGGCCAGTGATGCAACCCCATGCTCGGAGTGTGCCTAAACCTCTGACTGCCAGATGCTGGGACTGGACAACAGAGGAAGGATCACTTGATAATTGCCCTATTCTGTTAATTCCCTGTGAACTATCTACCACTGGCGGAAGACCGGATATTAGGCTAGATGGACCATTAGTCTGACCAGTGTGGCCAGTCTTACGTTCTTCCCTACTGCATTTGAATGTAGATTATAACTAGAGGCCCAAATGTGCCTTCTTTGTACCCAAAACTCATGGGGATTGGCTACACGATGTACCATTGTACAGCACAGTCGCATGAATGCTAATGAACACCAATGTGTTGTGCACTAACTCATTCAATCTAGTGCCCGATAAGACCGTTTGAAATCGTATTATGCCAACATGCACTAGGGAACCTTTGGTGTGCGCCAGCAGGATTTACAGAGGCTAGGTAATGCATAACATGATGTGTATTCGAATTCACACCCCACTGGTGTGCATTGCCATGCGGGGTAGACAAGCCCATTGACTCAGATTGTTAACACCCATTAACTCTTGCAAAAACAATGCAAGCATTTAGATATGTCTTAGTCATATGCAAACGCTGTCTTATAACGTCTTTGGAATAAAATAGGTTTGGTTGGTTTTTTTGCATTTAATCAGAATGGGACATTTTTTGACAGGCTTGTTGGATTTGACATTAGCTAGAAATCCAATGAAGGAGTATTCTGGAAGAGAGATTTTTCTCTTGCAAATGACAAAGCTCTGGCAGTTACTGTAATAGCGTATTAACCGGCGTAGAAATGGGACTCAACAGGACAGCTTCACAACAGCTGTAATTTTGCCTCTGCCGCCGGTTTCATCATGGTAATGATGGGGAAATAATCACAAGGGTCAACATGAATCACCACACGGATTTCTCCTGGAAGGGGAGAAAGCACTAGAGAAATTTCTAAAAGAATACTGTCGAAGGACGGCTGTCACAGTTGCATGTGGGGGGAAGGGAGAGGGATAGGAGACATACATCTGGGAGTGTCTTGGGGGAAAATCCCGTATCATGTGCACAACCAACCTATGCGTTAGGGAGGGTCATAGAGATAGGACTAAGACTAGAAAATCTGGTTTAGTCAAAATGACATTTACCCAGTGGAAAATTCTTTCAAATCCACATATGGCACCTAGTTCCTACCCCCAAAACACACAGCTTGTGGGAGGGGGATGATGGGGGCATGCACAGAGGTTACATCTCCTGGTGCACCAGATCAGCTGTGCTGGTTTGCCATTGAGAGAGAGTGTGGAACCAAGGCTCAGCCCCTTCCACATCCCTGACTACCCATGTGCCAGAGAAGCAGAGTAGCATCCCCTGGAGCTGGGCAAGCCCCATGCAAGAGAGAGTACCAGGTACAAAGGAGCCCTCGGCCCGGATCACGACCACAAGGGCACTGTGACATTTACAAATACGCATTGCAACGGAAGTCAGTGGAACTGTGGCAATGGTGTAGCTGTTCCCAAGTGACCAGTCTGCATCAGCAGAGAGAACTTGGAAAACTCTGAGCCTCCTTCGGTGATACTGCAACACATTTATGACATCGGTCACCTCAGAATACCCGCCTCCTGTGTAGTATTAGCTACTTTACACTGAAGCCAAGACATCTAGCTTTTAAATCAGAATTTGGTATAAGATGGCTAAAAAATGGCCTGGAATGAATCATCATCATCAGAATTATGGGAGACCCAAACTGAAATCAGAACCCCACTGTGCTAGGTGCTGTGCTGAGATTATATTTTAAGGTAGGGACTACCTAAACCAGGGGTGGGAAAACTATAGCCCGGGGACCGGATCTGGTCCGTGAGATCCACCACGGCCCCGGAATTCCAGCCAGGATGGGGGCCGCAGCATGAGGCTCCAGGAAGCCGCAACATAGTCCTGCTCCGGCTCCTACATGTTTCAATGGGAGCTGCACGGGTGGTTCTGCGGAGGGAGCAGCGTGCAGAGTTGTCTGGCCATGCGTCTGCATAGGAGCCGGAGAAGGGACATGCCGCTGCTTCTGGGATTCACTTGAGGTAAGTGCCACTCTGAACCTACACCCCTGAGCCTCTCCCCACGACCCACCCCCGAGCCTCTCCCCATGCCTCACCCCCCTGCCCCAGCCCTGATCCTCCTCCTGCTCTCCAAACCCCTCAATCCCAGCCCAAAGCACCCTCCTGCACTCCAAACCTTTCATCCCCAGTCCCACCCCAGCGCCCGCACCCCCAACTGGAACTGTCACCCCTTCTGAACCCCTGATCCCCTTCCTACCCTCCAAACCCCTCAGTCCCAGCCCAGATCACCCTCCTACACCCCAAACTCCAGCCCCACTCCAGAGCCCGCACCCCCTCCTATGCCCCAACCCCAATTTTGTGAGTATTCATGGCCTACCATACAATTTCTATTTCCCAATGTGGCCCTTGGGCAAAAAAGTTTGCCCATCCCTGACCTAAACAGACATTTGACAGGAGAAAGGGATAATGATGTTTCCTATTTTACAGATAGTAAGTAATTTTGCCCAAGGTCATGCAGAATGGCCGTGGAATAGCCAGGAATTATACCCAGCTCTGATTTGTCCCAGTCTATTGCCTTAACCACAAGACCATCCATCCTATCCAAATAATGCACATCATGTTTAGAAGATACTATGGATACCTTAATTGTTCTTGTCTGTCTTTAACTCCTACGCACTCCTGTGAAGAAATTAAGGCCACTGTCGCAAGAAGGAGGTTGTCATAAAAAAAGTCTTCCTACTCTAATTTTCATCTATTAACTGTGTTTACAGAGCTACAAAGACGACATAATGATGTGTTTAATGAACACCCTTCTGTTCGAACTTAAAAGAAAAACAAACTACGCAGAAGGCCAGGTCATCTGAAAATAAACCTTAATTTATGTACATATTCATTCATTATTGCGGCTTTCCCTAAATCAAAGTCTAGGAGACAACCAGGAGTTCTTTGAAGAAAAGAATTAATAGAGCAGCAGAAGGAGAAACTTGTTAGATGGCTCAACTGGCATTCAAGAACCTACAGTGAAATTTCTGATTTATTATCCAAATTAGACCAAGGCAGAATAATATATTCTGTTTAATCATTATGGATTTTTTGGGGTCTAGGCTTTTTAAGCAAGAAAGAATATTGTATGAAGCCAAAGCTCAGCTCTGAAACGAATGCACTAAAACAGACTGGAGAAGGAAAGAGAGAGGGGACACAATGGTTTACCAAGCCTATTTCTGAAGAGAGTTTGCCTCTAAATAAATTCACTTTAGAATGAGACTAATCATCAAGGACCCTTAACGAGTCAGGTTTCCCCATGTGAAAGATGAAATGAGAAATCAGCACCTTTTCCTACCTTCTCTAAAGCATCAAGGGTTTGATTTCTTAGCCTCACTCAGCAGTCTGAGTGGTCAGAATGTTTCTCCCTTCCTCCCCCTGCTCCAGGAAAGTGTTATTTTGGTATGTTTTTAAAGATAGCGGTAGTCGTTCCAATGAACGCTGCTTGTGCCCACTGGGCCACATGAGAGAAAACTCCCATTACGCAGGCAACGCTCTGCTCAGGAAGCAGGGACTGCGTCTAGTACTAGGTTTGCCAACCCTCCGGGATTGTCCTGGAGCCTCCGGGAATTAAAGTTGAAGCTTTAACTAAAAAGTGTCATGTGATGAAACCTCCAGGAACACATCTAAGCAAAATGGCTACTGAGAGAAACAAAAAAGCCTTTTTTTTTAAACTAGAAGAAAAGACTCCGCTAGGAGGAAGAGTTAAGGGTATTGAGATGGGGTAGGGAATAGGGGAGAAAGGGTAAGGGAGGATGCTAGGACCCATTTAAAAAACAACAACAACCTGTTGATGTACGGAATATGGATACAAATAGCTCCAGCGGGTAAACCGACAAAGCAAAACTGGATGGTTGTGTGTGACTAAGGGTATGTCTTACTACCCGTCACTGACCTAATGGGCAAGTCATTTTGCCTCATGAAACATGGGGATAGGGACTCTTAGCTTAATTGTAAAGTGCTTTGAGATCTAGGGATGATCAACCCTGTGCAACAGTTAGACATGCGGTCTTCTTTAAGGGCCCAATCCAAAGCTCAGTGAAACCAATGCAAGCCTTTTAATTGACTTCAAGGAGCATGGGATCATGCCCTAAAACACCAAACCTAATTCCATTATTTTAACCAGATCCTCATCCTAACTTCCCTGAATTTGGGGGATGCTCATATGCAGGGTTCAGGGGGCCTCCATTGTTATTTTTAACAGGTTTTCAGGATTCACAACGTAGACTCTACTTGATTACATGATTTAGAAATGGTCTCCATAGACTCATAGTGGCTCAGTAAGTTACTGCACAGTGTTTATTGCTTATTATGAAAACGACATGATAATAATTTCAATTATAAGCCTATTAGGTAGGTAATTGACAACATGAGTGTACTAAAGTTACATTCCACTTGCTTTAATGCACTTGTGCTGTGTTTTTTAGGCAAGCAAAGCTGATAATCAGGACATAAAATGATTTTATAATTAACTTCCTTTGTTTGATTCCCCAGACTTAAATGGAGTTTTGTTTCGTAGGCACTTAGATGGCTCAGAGTTCATTTGGATTTTCCCTTCCCTCCTCGACTGGATCATTCCCAGAGACAGAAATTGCCCATTGTAACAGAAATCTTGCACAGCCATTGAAGAGACATTTGTTGACAACTTCACCATCAGATATTCTGAGGTCTCTTTCTGAAACACAGGAACAGAAGACTACTCTGATAATTACAGGGTAGGGAGGGGAGAAAGTGGATTCCTACCTTAGATAAGGCCCAATCCTGAGAAGGGCTGAGTGCTCCCAGACTCCTGTGACATCCAGGAGGATCTGCGCACTCAGCACAACTCAGGATCAGGTTAGCCGTGGGGCTATAAAAACCTCTCTTATTTAATAAAAGGGAAGAGAAATAATCCTTGTTTCGGGTCCTAACCTGTGATTTCAAAGCGATGACTCAGACAACTCAATCCAATGCCTTTGGAAGTAAGTGTTTACAGCATCTCAGCACAAAATAAATCACATTGCCACAAGCTTGATTTCCCCCCCTGCATTCCTTGGGATAACAGAAGTAAAGGAGCATCTCAAGGTACTTTACAAGCTGTAACTGATTAATATCCATCTAACCCAAGGAGGCAGGAGCATTGTTTTCTCCAATTTACAGTTGGGTAAATCGAGGCAGAGAGGAGTTAAACGATTTTCTAAAGGTCACACAGCATCCCAGTGTAAATGCCAGGAATAGAACCCAGGAGTTCTGGTTCCATGTTTCCTTCTCTGACCACTAGGCAACATAGCTTCAAAATAGGAAACGTAACAGGGCTAAAACATACACAGCTGGGTGGTTGTGCACCGTCTGCTACCAAATGTGTGAAAGAGAGCAGTGGGAGTGTCTGAAAGTGATCACAACGAAAGTGGCACATTCCTATATTTTTTGGCATAAAAAGCTAAGCTTTCAAGATGTGGCCTGTTGGTTGTTGTACTTGCAATTCTAGTGATGGTACCGGGTGAACTGTAGGCACACAAAATTCAGGCTTCTTTGAGAATTTACCTCAGGGATTACAAACAGAGAGAGCTCTTCAAATAACAGACTTGTCAGTTTGCTGGCAACTTCACAAATTTGAAAAAAGTTTCAGGTTGAACAAAAGAAAATCTGTTTGTTTTTTTTTAAATTGGGGACATTAAAGCTGAAAAGTGTTTTGGATCAAACTAAATATTTTATTTTGTGTAGATCTATTTCTTCAATTTTCAAAAAAATGGAATTTCCACAATGAAAAACATGATTTCAAATAAAATAATAAAACCATTTTGAAAATTCAACATTTATGGGTTTAATTTATTTTATTATTTTGGCCAAAACAATTGACTGGAATTGACATAAATGCATTAAATGGGTCACCGAATCTTCATTTTTTACTGAAATTTTTTTTTGGTCACTCCCCCCCTTCCCTCCCAAGGAGACAGGGAAATGGTGACACTTCCCCAGCCGTGTCTTCACTGTGCATTTCTGCTGCTCTGCACTGCAAGAGCCTTGGGATGCATAAACCATTTGATTAAAACAAAGACAATGGAGTAAGCCAAGGTTCAAGGTAACAGTAAACAAGTGACAACAGTCACTGGTCAAACCTGTGAGTTAGTCTCTGTCATGTGTTATTGACCGTATTAAAGTTTTGCCTGTTTGCTGAACTTGGTATCAGTATCCTAGGTAGGAATTGAACATGTAGGACAGAAAAAAGTAGTGTTTTTCGACTAAAACCCTGCTCTAATGTAAAACTCTGCTCAACCTTCAAGGTAGGTAGGTAATTGACAACATGAGTGTACTAAAGTTACATTCCGCTTGCTTCAATGCGAGTGTGCTGTGTTTTTTAGGCAAGCAAAGCTGATAATCAGGACATAAATGATTTTATAATTAACTTCCTTTTTTTGATTCCCCAGACTTAAATGGAGTTTTGTTTCGTAGGCACTTAGATGGCTCAGAGTTCATTTGGATTTTCCCTTCCCTCCTCGACTGGATCATTCTCAGAGACAGAAATTGCCAATTGTAACAGAAATCTTGCACAGCCATTGAAGAGATATTTGTTGACAACTTCACCATCAGATATTCTGAGGTCTCTTTCTGAAACACAGGAACAGAAGACAACTCAGATAATAACAGGGTAGAGAGGAGAGAAAGTAGATTCCTACCGTGAGATAAGGCCCAATCCTTATTAAAGTTTTGACTGTTTTCTGAACTTGGTACCAGTATCCTAGGTAGGAGTTAAACATGTAGGAAAGAAAAAAGTAGTGTTTTTCGACTAAAACTCTGCTCTAATGTAAAACTCTGCTCGACCTTCAAGAGTAGCTTGATGTTTTTGCTGAAGTGATAAGTAGGAAAGTAGTTAAGGTAACATTACTTGAGGGTCACCAGACAGTGCTCTTATGCATCTTTCAAGTTTACTTTAACAGAATATATAGGAAAGTGGATCTTGGAGAAATGCTTGTTGGCTGGGATGGCTTCTTTCTGGAAGGTCAGAATAGCATCAGTAATTGTCTGTGTCTTTCTTTAACCTTAATGTCTAGAATAAATTATTAGGTTTAGAGCTATTGCAAACAGTATTTACAACCTGGCATGCAAACAAGAACATCACGTTCAACAATGTTGGACTTTAAAAGGTCATTATTAGGTTTCAGAGTCAGCACCACATTTAGAAGAATGGGGACACTTGCAGCTCTTACACTTCAGCTGAAGACAGACCCTTTTAAAATGTTTGCACCCCCTTGCCCTATTTGGCCAGGAGAACAGAGTGGGTCTGTTTTCCCAGCTCCTGGTAACCAGTAATACTGCAAAAATCAAAGGAAAAGAAGAATGAATTTGCTGCTCAGCAGATCCATCACAATATATTATGGACTGGATTATCTCCAGAAATGCATGACTATCTGGCTCAAGGACTGGGCAATTAGAACTGGCTCCATAATGGGTGGGTTGAAGGGTAGATTAGCTCTCACATCTACTTTTTGTGACCAGGGCAATGGGCCCTCACTGCAGCATATATATGGGGTGGCCGGGGGAATGGCGGGGGGGGGGGGGGGAGGGGAGAGAGAGAACATGGCAGAAGGGGACCGGAAGGGTTGGATCATTCCCCTGACTTCTACTATCCTCCATGGTTCACAGTTGATTATTTCTACTTTTTCAAATTACTCACGACCATCCCTTTAAAGGAATAATAAATATACAGGGAACATATCAACCATGAAATAAGAAAAATAGGAAAAAAGGCACCTTCAGGATGTCTTTCAGTACTTCTGCTTAGAGGGGCATCAAGTAAAACAAACGTTATCAAGATAGCAGCTTTGAACTTTCAAACAACAGAGATGCTTCCCTAATGAAAGTCTTTGATTCTCTTTAAGCTTCAAACCTTTAGGTAAGGCAGATTATTGATCCGCTAGATGCAACCAGACTCACTATATGTTAAAGGGTATCCATCTTTCTTCATTCAAGTTGTTAGTAGGCATCAGTGGAATAAAAGATAGATGGGACTGAGGCCTTGCTTATAAATCTTTGTAACATGTTGTCAAGCTGCCCACCAAACCAATCAGACACAGCAGCACCTAAGGACAACAATCAGGAATCCTGGCCCCCGTTGTTCTGAGTGCAGTACACACAGAACTAGAGGTGAGTGAAAATCAATTTCCATCCTGCGGGTAATTAATATTTCATCATTTGTCTTCATCCAAAAAGCTGAACTGCCCAAGGTTTACCATAGAAAAGATCTGAAAATTTTTAATTATAAATATCCATACATAATATTTTGTCATTTCTGAGCTGAAACATTTCACTGTGAGCCATTTCAGTGTTAAGCGGTGTTAAGACTGGAAGACATTGTGACGGGCAACCACTAGAAGGTGTAGTTACGCTTCTAAGTCAACTCCAGGTGAGTTCATAATGATGGTATCATCAGCTATGAGAATGACCTTGCTGCTATCTGTGTGTTTGGGAACGGAACCGTTCCCAGCTGTGTGAATGTTTACCCTGTCTCTGTGAGAACGAATGCGTGGGAAACCAAATGGGGAAACTGAGGCAGGACAGCGTGTAACCAATCAGCTTGTTGCTTGCAAATGAGACATGAGTATGTATGAGATGCAAATGTGTGAGTGTACTTAAACCCACACCTGTATTTTGCTGTGGGCTCTTCCCTTCCTAGCAATGGCTCCGGAGTGCTAGGTACCCCTTCCGCGGTCGCGTTGACAGACTTGAGCCACTCAATGCCTATTCGAGGGACCGAGGCCTTCCAATAAACTCATCTACTTTCTACAACCACGTGTGTGTGGCTTGTCTCGCAAAATCCAAAGTACCTCACAACAAGCGGCATTTGATGATGTTGGGAGTGCCTCATGAGAATTGTCATTTGAATGCATTTTGCCCCCATGCTCTCATATAAGCCAAGCATCCTAGCTGGACTACATTTCCCATCATGCCTGGGGAATCATGTGATGCACTACATACCTTAGTCAAAGAGGATAATGTGGTGCAGCATGGGAGTTGTAGTCCATAGCAGCATAGCACATTAGGGGAAAATAGAGGGCACTCTACAGCTCCCTTGTGGCTCCACACCACCAAAGGTGTAGCAGTTGAATGTTCAATTGACTGAAAATGAAATTGCAGGTATTTTTATTCATTCATTTATTTTCCTACTGTAAGACTGACAAATGTCACCAAAATCAAAATTCTCAGAGGGAAAAATTTCATTCTTTAGAAACTGCATTTTCCACTGAAAAATCCTCAACAGGAAATTCCCAACCAGCTCTACAAGTAACACCCAGTTATTGCTTCAATCAGCTGACAATCTAAGATTTTGACAAAACACACCAGATGAATAGCAGACAATGGGGACAGAGGAAGGAAGTCAACGAGGTAACAGTGGAGACCAGTGCATATGCCTAACTTAATCATAACAGGAGTCTTAATAGTCACAACTTCAGTGCCAATAACTACGAGAGTGATGTTTTGAGGTATTGCACAAAGTCTCTGCAAGCTTCCCCAGTTACCCCAATTTTGAGCTGCAACACTGCCTGGTATTCCAGCCGAAGGCTGCCAACAGTTCTGTCTATTAAAATTGGGTCAGACTTTTTCCATTTTTTTCCCCATTTTTTCCCACCTTTTAATTTTTGATGAAAAATGCCATTTTCATCTAAATCAGTATGTTTTGAAAAATGTGATTTTCCTGACATTTCATTTGGAAAGAAATTAAGTAAAACATTTTGATAAGGTCAAAATGTCCAGTTTTGACATTTTCAGAATGGAACTTTTGGGTTGTTTTTTTAAAATTCTGAAACATTTTTTTGAAATTGTTTGAAAGATATTAGGGTTTGTTTTTTTAAGGAAGGTGTTCAGAATGGGGGACTCAGAACAAAATGTTTTGATTTCATGGAAATAAAATGCTCTTATTGGCCCCAAACAACTTTTTTTAATGGAATTTCTTGGGGGCAAAATTCTTCATTCCCCTTCCTTTCAGGAACATGAAAAAAAAATATTAACCCTGGAATTTCCCATGAAACCAGATTTCCAGCCTGCTCTACTGTCTGACTGCTGATTTGAGGCACTCAAGTTCCACCACATGAACCTCACCTAATTCTGCCGAGGTTGCAATCTTGAACTGAGCCCCTCATGAGTAGAGAACTGAGGAGGGCTGATGAATTGTGGTGACACATTGCATTGTTTTGCAGTGCACGGCGAAAAGGAACCACAATGACACTAGTCAATTCAGGCTCACCTGTGGCCAAATCAGTGCTGCTGGTCCCACGTGCTGTGCCATGATACTTGACTGACATTCCGGGGAAATCACTAAAACTCCAGGCGGCACTTGAAACACCGAGCAGCCCAGCAACATGGCTTCAGCCTGAAGTCTTGCCAGCAGTTGTATGAAGCCCACATTGGGACGTGCATCCCTTGCAACTTGGCTCGAACCTTTGAGAGGCAGTGAACGGGCACTGAGCGAACAACAACACCTGCACTTATTGGGCAACATACTGCCTGCCCCGTCACAGGAAGGTACTTAGAACCGGGGAACAGCTGGAGGGACAGCAGGAATAAATCCCTGTTTCCTGCAATTCTGAGTGTGGGCTGGGGGCAGCAATGAGAGGGGTGCGGTGGCCCCACCCCAGTGAACTACTGGAGCACAGCTGCCCTTCATGCTGCCCGCTTGTTTTGATGGGGGAGCGATAAGGGATCCCTTCCGATGCAGCCTTTAGAAGGCCCTTTGTACAAATCCTCTTCATTCTGCTGGGCTGCCTATACTCAATCTTAATGCTTTGCACAGAACACTTCCTTTATTTCCCCCCTTCCCTGACCTCTCTTTACCAGTCTGTCTGTCTCTCCTTTGACTGTGAGCTGCTAAGAGCCCTGACTCCTTTTATTTGCACATCTGAAGAACGCCCAACCCTTGGCGTCTGGCCGTATGCTACTGCAAATGCTCCTACTATTGTTACAATTAATCATGCCTTCTAATACAAATATGCAAGTGGCAATATTGGAGTCCTTTAAGGAGGTGTTCATTTAAGCTTTTTATTAAGGCTTGCTCTTTATTTCACAGACTATGCTGAATTTTCACCCCAATCCATGAAAACTTTCGATTTGGCCCACAGTCAAATGTAACCATTTCCTCAAGATTTTGCCCCAAGTGGCAAACATGTTCGTTCTGGATCAGAGTCACAAATACATAATTAATAAGCATGAGTAGTTGGTAGTTTCATGCAGTTCTGTTCAGAGGTTTAATATTCCCAGTTGGCTGACTGCTGGGTGGCCCCGACCTTTAAATTTCAACCCCTAATCATTTGGGAAGCACATAAATACTAAAACAGAAATGGGAAGGCAAAAGGCTTTTGATGTACAGGGGGATTTTGATTCTTTCAGCGTGTGGTCTAAAAGGTGGCAGATTCAGCAAGATGCAGATTAGCATATTGTAATGAGACAGGAATCAAAGTATCAGAAGACAGGCTACAAGTGCTAATTGAGGAGGCGCTGCGGTAAAAAGGCCAGGATGGCAAACCACTGCAAGGTAGGAAAATCTTTCAGAGATGAAAGGTACAACGGACATCAGTCCTATAGATAAAAAGCTGCCATATTCCATAGCAATTGCCCCAAACAGTAGCAGATCACACAAAGGCGAATGGCCCATTGACTCACATGGGAGCACTAGGTGCTGGGCACATCATAAAATCATGCCTAAAAGGCATAGGACCTGATCTTCTTCCTTCTGAAGCGGACCCCAATTTGCACACAATGTGGTGTTGACTAAGTACACAACTCAGATGCATCATTGTAAACAGGACTGCCCCTACGATGTCTGAAAACCTGGCCCATTTTGGGGGGTGGGTGGGAGGAAGAATATTTAATGTAGTTTGAAAATTATCGAAGAGATGATGCATGGGGGGAAGGCGGGCGCATGTGTAATCACATCCCTTCCCTTCCCCCCTGATTTTCTGCTTGGCTTGTACAGATCATGCTCACGTGGACCGAGCATGCTCAGTAACACTGTTGAAGCCAGCTGCCCTCACTCTGTCCTCTCCCACTATTGGAAGCCTCAGGTCTTCTCTGCAACAACCTCTTTAGATGATTTGACCATTTACAGAATGATCATGGTTATGGGGCTCGCTGGCCCTCTGTTCTCCTCCTGCTCTCTGAGGGGGCTCACTTCAGGTTTGGGACCTCTTGCCTTTACCCCTTGGGATAGAATCTTGAGAGTCTTCCACACGTAGACTGGGACCCAAGTATGTTACCCAACCTGCCGACTGCTTAGCACCCCGCATATCTGACTGGTTTCCCCCCGCCCTTTGGCAATTAGAACAACATTTTAAAACAACCTGTATGCATTTCTATCTTACTTCCAGTACTACCATCTGTTGTATCAAGAAGGCAAGGTCCGGCTTGGCTCCACTCCTCCCCCATCCTTCCTGTTTCCTGTCCTACAGTCCCCCAGTCCTAATATTTACAAGCAACATCTAAAACACCACACCATCCCATAATGGCCATAATGGCAGTCTAGGAAGGATCGTCCTCTCCAGACACCCGCAATGGGTTCTGTTCTCTGAGCATATCTCGGACTGGTTTCTCTCTCCTGAATTCCCTATAATATTCTTCTAATGATACCAGGGTTCTGTACTCTCCAGGAGTCATCTTGAAGTGTTAGTGGCCCTCCCTGGTCAAATTAGTTCTGTAGGCCATCCTGGCGATGCTCAGACAGAGCTAATTGTCTAATGTAGTCTATCTACTAGAAGACCATGGGGGCGCACACACACACAAACTACTTCATTATGTTAGGGCTAACTCAGTTTCCCTCGCTTCTTCTCACCATGTATTCTTCCTCACCAGCAATCACAGAGTTAAACTCCCAAGGGTTGTAAATCATTCGCTTGAGGCTTTAGAAGTTCAGTGCAATAGTGCTTGACAACAAGTTGTTTATGTACTGTTATCTATACCGAGAATGTGACCTTGCCTAAACAATTACAGTCTCTAGGCC
Organism: Sternotherus odoratus; assembly: GCA_032164245.1. Lineage (NCBI taxonomy): Eukaryota > Metazoa > Chordata > Testudines > Kinosternidae > Sternotherus > Sternotherus odoratus. The sequence goes on from JAVMKO010000005.1 coordinate 101,538,597, forward strand.
TCACTAGATGAGCTAATGTGTTCTATCTCCAGATTGCATTATATGTATGTAACAACTTTGCTAGAGAACGAATAGACTCTTATTCATAAGCTGGTTGGCATCATGTAAGATTTCTCAAGGTCCCCACACCAGGTGCCTCAAGAGGGCACTGACCTAGGACTGATGTCAGGGTTTGCTGATGTGCATGCTTCAAGTAGGTCTTTCCCTCCCTCCACCCATTCCCCCTCCCCTTTGAATATACTCTATAAAAGTCTGCTTGGTACTGATAATAAACGGAGCTGCTGCTAACCCCCTTTCTTGACCGAGAGGAGAGTGCCTCAGTTTCCCCTTTGATCAGAGTTGAGTTGTGTGTTTCTTCAATGGTCTCTGACAGCTTGTGAGCTACTTGCCTCAACTCCGTCACAGCAATCCGGAGTGTAAAGGTAAGGGGGAGAGATGGGCCATAATTTTCCCCTGACAATCCCAACTGCACTATTCTTACAGAGTTACCTGATAGCTGGCAAAAGATGTAATTTTATACCCCTCGAGGAATAATTTCATCAGTAATGACAACTATACTAAAAGATTAAAACCTATGAGAAAGGACTAAGACTTTGCTTTGATCTTTTGGAGGGTACAAAATCCCCAACCCCCTGCAGAAAAGTTGGAACAAATTGCCGTCTATCATCTTAATATTCTAGTTCTATTCTAGACTAGCAATAGGCCATAATGACTGTCTATTTCAAAGAAAGACAAATTGGCTCTGCTCATCTATGTCCCCACCCCTTGAAACTTCTGTCCAACATGGAGATGAATGGACAACTGAGAAGGTAAATCTATCTTGCCATCAAAATGGAGTTTGCAGCTTGCAGTTTGCAGACGGTTCATAATGTCAGAACAGAATTTGTAAATGGTACACAGACAGATTCCCTGGATCCATCACCAAAAAGAGAGTAAAAATGACAGTTGAAACAAAACATTTTGATCTTATCCAAATGAAATGTTTCAATAAGATTGAAACAGAATGCAGGAGAATGAAGCAAATGACAACTCCCCGAAGGCACCGTAACAGCATTTCTGAAGAGACATATTCCAGTATTTGATTTTTCCTGACACTCAAAACATGTTTTCATCTTGGTTTTCCATGGAGAGCAAACCCATTTTCCTACCAGCACTACTTGTAACGTTGCCATCAGATGCTGTGGCTTAACAGAGAACTGTGTTTGGGCAGAATTGTTGATTTGATACAATCCAGCAGCACTAAGTAGCACTTTATTTTCCTTTTGTAGGACACTAGTAACTCCCCACAATTGACTCATCCAATAGAATTAGACCCAGGACCGCTGGATCTAAAACCCAGGAGTCTCCACTAATTAGAAGGCAGCAGCGGACATACATGGTCCAGCCACTAGAGGGAGTACAAAGACCTACTACTCTCACATGAGAGCCACACTCCCTCTGGGCAGGGAAGTTTATTTCCAAGTTCACAGCAGTTCAAATCCCCTTACAGGCCCTCACTGCTTGTAGCTTGCGGAGGAAAAATCAAGTCCTTTAAAAACAGTAAGAGACACAAAAGAAACTCACCGCAGTGTAGCCTTGTGCTAAAGCCCTAGGTTCATTCCTAAACAAACAAATGGGGAAAGTGAAATGAAAAGCCATACCAGGAAAACATGCTAGGATGCGAGGATGGAACTTTTTTCTTCCAATTCCTTGTTCTTTTCCTTCTGGTCTCTTTGAGCTCATTAATATACTTTGCTTCGTTAAATCACCCCATCAGAATTAATGCCTCTTAGCTTGTGTAATGCATTCCCCCTCATTCACAGTCACTGTTGCTGCAATGAAATGGGAAAGGTCAGAAGGTCTTGGCTTGCCTTATAAAAATTGAAAGCAACGTTTAGGAGTCTTACATTAGTCCCATCTTCGGTTAAAATACATCAGGAAGCTTTTCACGGTACCTAGGCTTTTTCCTGTTGCACAGGCACACGGATTGTAAAATTACACAGCATTCGATTAACACCCAAACCAGACGACATACACATCTCAGCAGAACATTAGCCTCTCTCTGCCTTGATCATTCCAAATCTCCTTCCAAGCATCTTTCTATCAGAATCTCAAGGGAAACGTCAGTGGAGTCTGACAGGAGGAGTCCAGCCTGTCAGGTTTTCAAAGATTTAAGAGGTGTTTGTTCTTGCAATTCACCATTTAAAGAAAGAAAAAAGAGAAACCCACAGCCAAGGCTATCACTCAACGTTTTAATAGGTTAAGAATAATTGTGCTCCAATCTATTAAACCTGTGACACACACACTATAAATGCTTTAGGGAATAAGATGCAATATTGCAATGGAGAATATTGCATCTGTTAGATGGAAGAGTGCCACCAAAAAAAACAAAATGGGGGGGGGAGGGGCGAAGAGGAAGAGGCAGAGGCAGGGGGAACACAATGAATAAATGGAGATTTCATGAGGCGAGGGATGACAGGCACACATTAGAACACGCCAATTTATGTCCCTCACATACTTGGTTTTACAGCAGGAACTAATCATCTGTCAGCTGAGGAGAGCAAGGGTTAAAAACAGAGCACTCATCCAGTGCATCATTGCGGATAGATGAAGCCCCTCTGCATACAGTCAGATCAGTCCAGTGCCTCTCAATCTTGTGGGTCATTTACCCATCCTCTGAGGAAGGGCCTACTCCAAGATGCTGCCAAGTTCCTGAAGATTTCTAGGAGAACTGCAGGGCTCACCACCAAGATCTGACCCAAAATGAGAGAGACAGGAAAGCATGAAACAGCAACGTCTCTGCCTGTCTCTCTTGGATGTGAAAAGCCTCAAAGAGGAATCAGTAGCCCAGTGAGAGAGAGCATGGCAACGGCAGGTGTGGACGAATGTTTTGAAAGCTCCCAAGAAACCTCACACAGCATCAAAAGGGGCCTGTGACATACTCCTCGCCTTCACATAGCCCACTGCATTGCCTCACTGGAGTTGTAGTTCAGTTTCCTTATTCTCCTCCATGGGTAGAGTTCCCTAGCAGGCCCTACAGCCCCCCTAATACACCACAGCCAAGGAGTCCCATGATGCAATTGTCTCCCTCACCATGAAGGAAGGCTTCCCTGCCCTGCATAAACATGGCTCCAGTGAGAACTTAATCCAGATTATGAAAACAAACAACAAAGTGCCTGTTCATATAGGTGTTCCGATTGTGTGTTAACCAGAGGAGCATAATAGGCACCCATCTACATGAGACAGAGCTGGGATTTTCAGTTCTGAACAACGAGTCATTCTGTTGACCGTCCAAAACCCATGAGGGCGAAGCTTGGGCAGCTTGAAGCATTCTAGTGACAACAAGATTAAAAGTAGAGCCTTCCATGTGTTGTGTACGGTTTGGGAGCACGCACCATTATAATCCCTGGAGGAATTGAAAGAGAAAAGCCTGGCTGTTTCGGATGCCTATCCAAAGAAACAGCATGAGTACAGCTTGCACAAAGCAGGAATCCACTGTTTGCTAACAATGCTAGGAAATAGTCGGTTACCCACTATAGTTCCTATTGACTCGCTCGTAATTGTTTATAGTAAAGCATCTTTGAGGTTCATCCAAGCACATCATTAAATTGAGTGTTTTTCTCTCTCGAGTCATAGAGAAGTGTGATCATCAACCGACAAGAGTGAACACATTCACAGAAAGACAGACAGGCCCCATGCCCCCAACTCAGTTCGTTTGTCCAAAATCCAAACTAACCCAGAAGTTTGCCCACTAGTCATCTTATTTTTTAACCCCCTTGTTTGTCCTAATCCAGCGCCTTCTGAGTCCTCTCCGGGAGAGGAAGAAGGGGGTCCCCAGATCCCATAAATCTGGTTGTTCTGCTGGGGTTTCCCACCTGGCTGGAAAAGGATCTGAAATCTCTCCAGCAAGCCCATTCCCACAGTTACACTCCATATGTGCAATTGTGTCACCTAGTAGCAGACAGGATAGGTTAGAAGCCCTATGAACATAGACAGAAATACTTCATGAACCCAAGTAGGGTGGGAAAGCTTGCCCTCCTAGTGCTCCTCTCCCCATAGCACGGGTACACCATGATTTTGTTTCACAAGGCTGTAATCCTGACACCTATCACCGACAACTCAGACAGAAATTACAGGCTTCATACAGGAAATACTGAGGTAAATTCTGTGGTCTGTATTCTGCCAGACGGCAGACTAGAAACTCATATGGTTCCTTTTGGACTTGAGATCTCTTCACCCATTAACTTGCTATTCACTAAAAAACAGCACTGAACATCACAGTATAGAGTCTGGAGGCACCGGGCAGCAGGCACTAAAACAGACGTGGCTGGAGTCCAGAGTTATTGTAACGTTAAACATGGCAGAGAGAAATAATCCAGAGGTGCTGAGAAGCGGAGCTTCTCTCAAGTGCTGAGACAGGAGACAAGAGGTGACAGAGTCAGGAGGGATGAAAGCTAAAGACTAAAGGAGGAAATGGTTGTGGTGGAAATCTGTAAATCAAGACTGGATGGCATTCTAAATTACGTTGCCATAGGCACCGGCTCCATGGGTGCTTTGGAGATGGAGCACCCAAGGGAGAAAGAAAAATGGTTGGTGCATGGGCAGCCCCTGTTATCAGCTTCTCCACAGCCTCCCACCCACTGGCAGGCCCGGCAGATCAGCACCTCCCCTTCCTTCCCCGTGCCTCCCACCCACCATGAACAGGTGTTTCACAGTGTGCAGGAGGCTGGGAGGGAGGGGGTTGGAGAGGGTGGTACTGGGCAGGAAGAGTGGGGCAGGGGTGAGGTGTTCGGGAAGGAGTGGTGTGGCGTGGGGTAGTGGGGCAGGACAGTGCCAGGAATCGAGCACCGCCAGGCACTTTGGAAAGTCGGCACCTGTGAATGTTACCCTACTTCCTGCATAAAGCCCAATCTAACCTGGAGCTTGAAGTACTAGGTGAAATTCTATTCCCTGTGTTATGCAGACGAGATCCTTATGACCCCACCTGGCCATAAAAATCTATGATTCTCTACGAAGAGGCAAAACCGTGAGGTGGCAACATTTGCAGATAACACCCAATTATTGAGGTTGGGCAAGACTAGAGAGAATTCTATGGAACTTCATAAGCACCTGACACCTAAACGATTGGGCAATTGCAAGGTAAGGGGAGGAAGAAATTGGGTTCCTCGTGTACATTATTGGGTTTCAATGGAACTATCACCATGCACATGGCTCCATGGTCAGAGACAGAACACTGGGCTAGAGGGACCCCCTGTGTTTCCAGAACTACTTGGGTCCACGCATGTTATAGAGCTGGCAAATGGGCTGGAGACACAGTAGACACACACAAAAGACTCAAGCACTTGTCATCTCCTTGCCAACTCCAACACCAGGACTTGTATTGAAGGAATCTCTCAAATCTCGCTGTTGGCACGGGGAGGCGTGGAGATAAATGGAGACGTCCAGGAGGAAAAAAAATGAATAGCCAAAACAATGTCTCCATTGTGTCCTTGATGAAGGAGCCAGAGGAGTGTCTCCTTTCAATTAAGGGATTGAGGGTTATAGTACAAAAGCACATGATATAAATCAGGCAGTGCCTTGGAATTAAATCTAGACTTTTCTCAAGCCATCAATTAAGAGCCAAAAACTCTCAGACCCAGAGAAAATAGTTCAGAGAAACTGGCAATTCCAGACTGGAAGGGAAGCCCGGCCCTATTTGCGGCTGCTGCTGCATTTACGTTTCAGTTATTCAACTCGCGATTAAAGCCAAAGCTGCAATGGGGTAGATTCTCAGATCACAAAACTGGCGTGACTAAAGGGTTCACTTTGCACCAGTAGATCATTTCAGCTGGGATTTCATTCAGTGTTAAAAATATGCTCTCCCCATAGAAAACCCACCGCCCTCAGAAGCTTCTGTTTCTCGTTGCTGCAGTGTCATCGCCAAGATGTAAAATCCTATGGACGAGGCACAAAGAAAAGGCAACACGGACACACCCCCGGACTGTTGCACAGCAATAGACTAGGAAGAAGTCCAGTGTAACACCAGCCTAATGACTGTGTTACATGCGCATCCTCCGGAGAGATGAATCCAGCAGCTCAATTAGAGCAGAGAGGTAAAATTCAGAGACACTGGTGAGTCTGGACAGGAGTTAACACGTTTTCTGAAACATTTCAGACCCACAACAACACTGGCAATAATAACGACCAACTTAGGGGGGTAAACAAAACCAGAAACAAACCCTTCATTGCTCTGAAGGCAACATGGGTGAAGCAGGAACACAAGTTGCATCTGCTTGTCTGTGTTGTCTGGTTACGTTTAATTCATCTTAGGCCTGGTCTACACTAGCGGGGAGGGTCGACCTAAGATACGCAACTTCAGCTACGTGAATACCGTAGCTGAAGTCGACGCATCTTAGGCTGACTTACCTGCCATCCTCACGATGGCAGCGGTTGACAGCGGGCTCCCCATCGACTCTGCCTTGCGCCTTTTGGCGAGCTGGAGTTCCGGAGTGGACGGGAGTGCCTTTGGGAATCGATTTATCGCATCCTGATGAGATGCAATAAATAGATCCCCAATAGATCGACCTCTACGCGTCGATCCAGCCAGTAGTGTAGACAAGGCCGTAGTCACTTTGCAACCTGAGAAACCGGCTCAAAATCCAGATGCTATCAAATGTGCTATCAAATGCTGAGACACCTTGTCCCAGAGGAGTCTGATGTAACCAATTAGAACAGATCTAAACAAACTCTGGTGCTGGAAGACAGAGGGTCATCAGCGAAAACTACAAAGTCTTAAATACACGTACAAAAGAACAGACAAGGTGAGACAGTAACTCACATTGGGACCATGTTCATATACACAGAAGGGTGGACTCACCCCTGCAATGCTCCCTCGTGGCTGGATGGGGCCTAACGGACTCTGCTCATCTACCTCCTTGTGCCAACGGTGGCTCTGACCCACTGGGGGCCCTTCCTCGTCTTGTGACTCATCGCTCTGGCCACGTCACTTTAAAGCCTTGCCCCTTCCAAGGTACCAAAAATACAACTCAAACTCCCCCAAACCAAAGACCCTCCCACCTCATCTTTGGCTGGACCTCGTCCTGTCCTTAAGGCTGAGTCTTCAGTCCTACTGTGGGCTCAGTACTCCCCTTCCTCAGGGGCCAGTAGGAGAACCTACATTCACGGTCCGCTCTGGGTTCCAGCTCAGGGACCCTGTAATAAAGAGCTAGGACTGCTGCTTCAGATATGCTGCTGCTTCCCTGGGCCACTTTATACCACAGATCATGCAGCCTCTTCTCTGGATGAGGCCTCTGACTTCTCCCTAGATCTTCTTAGCTCCTTCTTTCTGTTCTGGAACACCGGTCCCTCAGGCCTGCCTCCCTGTGCCCTCCCTCCAGGGCTCACATGGGGATTAAGTCCATCCCTATGGTCGTCTTCTTCAGTCTTGTCTTCCACACGCCCTTTCCTGAGAGAAGGAACTCCCTATCTCCTCTATCATAGGTTTCTTGCCTAGACTAATCTACTAAGAGAGGGACTGCAGAGTTGTCCCCCCCCCCAAATCCTCCTTCACGTCTGTGCTTCCCTCACTAATCACCCAGCTCCTTCCCCACCTGGGCTTCATCTTTAATTAAGCCTGGCCCATCCTCCAGCTGCAGCAAGGTAGTATATTAGCCTCCCAGGCCAATGTTAACCCTTCCAGTGCCAAAGTGGAGTCTACACCCCACCAAAATACATTTCATCTTAAAGACAGAACCTATGCACCTTTTAAGTATATTGCGGCATATCAAAATATATTGAATCCACAGAGTAGGAGGGGAAAATCCCAACTTCAATCTTTAAGCATGTGTGTATACTGTAATCTAGGTAAGGTGCTACTATCCAGATGTAAAACATCATTCACTTTCCATTACAAGACTGAAGAAAATCAGTAATCATGTGCATTAAACATGTCTTGAGTATCTGTAGTTACCATTTTAATCACATTACCCCTTTGTTTTGCTCTGTGGTGAAATGACTGATGAACCTACCTCAAAACTGTCAATTCCCACATAATTCATACCCCCAAGTAGGCTCGTTTTAAATGGATTAGTGTCGCATGATGAAGAGAGCAATATGCCTGGATGTATAGTCTTGTCTGACATTGCTTACATAGGAAATCTTAATATACAAATCAGCAGTTGTGTGTGTTTCATCAAAACTTGATTTAGCTTATCAAGGGGAGCCAATTTGCATTCTTTAATAGCCATAGTTAGGCTAGAATAAAAGTGCATCTTCTAAACTTCATTTTCATATTGCCTTGTTGTCCATCCTTCTAGTTAGTCTGAAGGTAAAACAAGATCTGTCTGTTCTTTGGAATAGTTAATATTGGATTTTAAAGAAAAGGTCAGACAAACCCCTCTTCAAGGGTGGTCTAGATAATACTTAGACCTGCCATGAGTACAGAGGACAGGACTTGATAACCTCTCGAGGTCCCTTCCAGTTCTATGATTGAAATCTCTAGTGGAGTGGTTCTGTTTGATCTCAAGTTCTTTGAGGGCAGGGACTGTCAATTTCTGTGTGTGGCCTCCTTGTGTTAGGGGTCGTACACACAGGGTTGGTTGACCTCCTAGGAGTCCCTACAATAGAACTTCAGTTCAAATCAGTTTAATAATATCCTCTTTCCTCAAAAGAAGTTGAGTTCAACTGCACATCCTAAGGGCATTAGAAATGTTCCCAGAGCAAGTCTGAGATCCAAAACCTGGGAAGCCTCCCAGTTGCGTGACCTGAGATTTCCAAAGTTGCCTTGGAGATGTGGAAGTGGTAGGCGGCCTGTTTTCAGGCTCCTGCTTTGAAAAATTGGAGCACTGATATTGCAGCCGTGTGTGCATTGGAACCCCTTTCTCCACTTCTGGGCACACAATTAGTGGTGAACTCTCTATTTAGACTTACAGGTGAACTTGCTAATTGGAAGTGGGCAGCACTCAATGTCACAGAGGGAAGGGTTATTATCTCCATTTTTATACAGATGGATAACTGAAGTACAGAGAGGCTAGGGCCAGATTTTCACAGGTCTTTGAGTTTCTAAAGATGCAGATAGGTGCTTTTGGAAATCCCAATAAGTATCTATCTGCATCTTTAGGCATCTAAAGACCTTTGAAAATCTGGCCTTAAGTGACTCACCGAAGGTCACATAGGAAGTCACTGGCAGAACAGGCAACAGAACTTAAGTCCCCCTCGATGACTTCATACACGGGGGATGAGGGGGCACAATTTAAAGGGGGTTGGACACGTGAAAGCCCCACGTGTCTCCTCTGCCCAGTGACCCCTCTGCCGAGCCCGGGACTTCCATGCTCCCCCATCACAACAGAGTTACCTGTGGGGTATTCTATAAGAGCCTATTCGGGCTCTTGCAGCCAGCCACCATGCTATACAGTGCAATGACCCAGAGCAGCCACTGTGAGAAGTGGCTGGTCTTGTCCCTTCTGCTCCCCACCCAGCCCTGGCTACCAGCGACAGGGGCCAACCGTGCCAGGGGCAGGCGCAGCGGGAAAAAGACAGAGGCCCTCTCCCTCCCCAAGGCACACCAAGCAGAAATTGGGGGGGGGCACTTGACCCCACATCCCCCCTCCATCACGTTGCATGTGCAAGGCTCTGATCAGCTCCCTAACCATTGGGAAATCCTTCCTGCTTAAATACTTTGCTGAATATTTCTTACCTGTTGCTCTGATCATGTCTCCTTCTACCCTACTCCCTTTCTCAGCTCTCCCCGGCTTTCCGCCTAATTCACTCCAAACAATCTCCCCACTCCACGAATCAGCCTTCTTTGCTTCTTCAAAATCCTGCCTAAAACGACACTCATTTGGCTTTGCGTTCCATCATTAGCTTTCTGTCCCCTGCTCTTTTGGCCCAACTTGTCAGTCTATAATTTTGTTCTGGAAAATATATTTTAAAACATCACTGAAAAAAACAAGACTCAACCATTTAGTTACTATTTATTTTACCTAGTAGTGCCTTGGAAGCCCACTAGTGAACCAGGGTGTTTGCGCCTGAGAAAATATAACAAAAAACATTGGTTCACTCTCACAGAGCTTATAACCGAGAGTATAAAGACAAGAGTCAATATGGTGGACAGATCGACCTTTGATTAATCTAAACCCTTCTCCCTTGTGTCTATTGAGTAATTTCAGATGTTAAGGTCTTTGAAGAAGGATCTTTGTCTTCATCCATGGTCTTAAAATGTCTTGCATGATTATGGTGCTCTACATACAAGAGATAATCCTACATAATATAGTCAAGATCAGCATGGCACATTTCTGGACCTGAAGGTTGTGTTGAATCAATATCCACAGCAGGAAAGAGGTTGATAAAAAAAGACTAGCAGTGTGGCTTTGAGATACCTTGACTTGCAAAGGAACTATTGAAAACCAAATTGTGGCCTTTTCTATTCAATCTGAATTCTATTGTATGATGAATGCCTGGTGTGTTAAAAAGGTGTTAACATTGATAGTGGATTTGCATGAAGGCACTGCAGCTATGTAATTAAAAAGATATCAAGGCCCTTATCCAACGCCCACTGAATTCAAAAGGAGTCTGTCCACTGACTTCAGTGGTAGATGAATTATGTTTTATGGAGGAGGAGATTAGGAAGAATCCAGAATGGTTGTGAACTTGGCTTTGTAGATGAGCCTCCAAGGGATGGTAGGTTCAGACAACCGCCCAAAAGTTCAGATCTGAACTGCACACACTCTTGGTTCTGGAAAAGCTATGGTGGAAACCTTCCAAGAATTGTTCTCTTGGGGCTTTTTTCCTGATCAGGCCACACACATTGCAAAAATAGTGGTATTCTGGCATTTCTGGCACTGAGCAGAAGAGCACACACCTGAAAGACAATGGGAACTAAAACTCTGCAAGTGCGTTTTTTGAACCTGAAAATGTATTTCATTTGAGGTTTAGGTGAAGGGCCAGGATGGTTCTTATTTTATCTGAACCAGATCTCTCATCTTTTGTTCAACAGCTGCATATTTCAAGGTACTGTCCTTGACTGTGCCAGTAACAAAACAAGTTTCACTGCATTGACCACTGGAACAAACTATCAAGGGCAGCGGTGGATTCGCTATCTTTTGGGGACTTCAAGTCAAGACCAGCTACCTTGGCATGCTTTAGCCAACACAAGCTTTTGCACTCGATACACGAATAATTGGGTTAAATTTGATGGCCTCCTGTACAACACAGGTCAAACTAGATGATCTAATAGTCCCGGCTGACTAAAATAAAATATCTATAAATCCAGGAACTCTAAGGCCCCAGGCTTCAATGGGCATATATCAGTCTACCTCAGGGGTTCTCAAACTTCATTGCACTGCAGCTCCCTTCTGATAACAAAGATTACTGCACGACCCCAGGAGGGGAGACCAAAGCTTGAACCCTTCCATCCCAGGCCGGGGGCGGAGGCCAAACCCGAACCCCACCACTGCAGGCAGGGAAGCCAAAGCTGAGGCCCAAGGCCTTCAGACCCCGGGGGGGGGGGGGGGGGAGGGAGGGGGCTGTAACCTGAGCTTTGCCAGCTAGGGCTGAAGCCCTCACTCCTGAGCAAAAGGGCTCAGGCTTCAGCTTTGGTCCCAGGCAGCAGGCCTTGGGATTCGGCTCTGGGCCCAAGCAAGTCTAATGCCAGCCTTGGCAACCCCATTAAAACGGGATCACGACTCAAGCTGGGATCCGGACCCACAGTTTGAGAACCGCTGGTGACTGCTATGCTGCTTTGTGTCAGACAAGGTCTCATGTCTGGTTGCTGCACTTTTTCTGCAGATCTAAACTATAACGATTTTCTCCATGCTTCTGAACCAACCATAAAAAAAAAACCCTCCCAAAAACACCTTCCACTTCTTCGTTTTCAAACTCATCCCCGACTGTCATTACTGTTCCGTGCACAGAATATCATCTGTGTGTACAACACTCTGGACAGTGGTCAATAAAGATAGCCAAAGTGAAATTGCTTCTCAGATTACTGGACTGAAACACGTTAATAGTCAAAGAGAGATGGGAGCCATAACCGTACCAGTAAATGCTGAATCTCACTTATATTGGGAAGATACAGTCGACTTATTTCATTAAAAACAAACAAACAAACAAACAAAAAACCCCACACAAGATCTAAAAACTTTTAGGAGGAGAAACATGAGTCATTTTGGCAAAGTTCTGATCTGCTCCATTGTTTTCTCAAGGTTTATCTGTGCACTGAAGCAATTCAGCAGAATAAAAAGAGGTCAGTAACTGTTGCAAAAATGCCCAGACACTATCATGCAAGGTATATAAATGAGAGAGAGAGAGAAAGAGATGGGCTAAGCACACTGGTTAATTTCTAGTCATGGGAATTCTTTTAATAATGATCCCAAACTCCCTCTTATCCAAATGTTGGGTAGTTCCTAGGTGTGACTCACTTATGAACAGCGATTGAAGCAGATTGTTTAAGCCATTCATTGAAATCGATGGAACTTCCACCAGTGAGTAGATGACCCTATGGCTGGAAATACTTGGGAATTTGCCAACAATATGCCCACTCTTGCTAGCAGGTTGTGCTCTTCAGCTTTTGCACTTTGTTCTCTTCAGCACCCAGGAAGATGGGGAAATGTATCTAACTTCCATTAGCCCTTTCAATAGGTCCATCACATAAATTTCCCTCTTATCTCCACAATACATCAATGTGAGAACAGATTGAGGAGAGCACACAGAAAATTTAATTTACTCTGGGGAAAACAACATCTTGTCTCATTTCCTTTGTCTGTGCGCATAATTTGTTACATTACGAACCAAAGAATTTGACTTGGAAGCAAATGAGAAGAGTTAATTGGAAACAATGTAAAATGGGTTATAAAACAGCTAAAAGTTTTAATTTCACAATGAGTCTATTTAATCCAGGTAGCTGGCACTGGTTTTTGATAAACCAATTAAAAATAAATTACATTTGTAAAAACCAGCACACACACATGGATTATATTCCCAAGAAAAGCATGCCAAGAAAATGAAAAGAAAATGGCCAGAACATAATAAATCTACTTAATATTAGTATCAAACATGAAAAGCATCATACTGAAATTACTGAGCTGCTACGAATGCTTTCTGCTAATAATTCCAGAATTACTGTCTCATTTTTTGAAGTTTATTTTAGGGATCGGAAAGAAAAGAAGTGCTTTGTTCTGGTTACTAATTTCTAACAAACATTATTCAGGACTGGAACAGCAGTGGTAGAATTAAAGTGCATTGAAAGAGTCCTGATAAACAAGCACAGACGCTTGCACTGTTATTTATATTTCGATTACAGAAATGTTTACAGACCCCATTGTGCTATGCAGAAACAGAGCTGATCAGAAGCCCTTTGATGGAACAGGGACATGTCGTTCCATCAGAATGCTTTACAAAATCATGTCAAGAATCAGAGAGGTAGCCGTGTTAGTCTGGAATAGCAGAGGTAACAAAGAGTCCTGTGGCACCTTAAAGACTAACTATAAAGTTTTGAAGCATAAGCTTTCGTGGGCTAATACCCACTTCGTCGGATGCTTGCTTATGCTTCAAAACTTTATAGTTAGTCTTTAAGGTGCCACAGGACTCTTTGTTACCTTTGCAAAATCATGGCTGTTTTGCCAGATTTTCATTGTGGAAAATAAAAGAGCATCAAGCGGAGACATTTCAGCACTTCTGAAATGAAACACTGAGTTTTGTTTCAAAAAGTCTTCTTTTAAACTTTTGCCTCATATATTAGAACAAAACTCAAGTAAAACAATCAAACCAATATCTATCTATATATATAAAAGTCAAGTGGTGTATGTATGTATGTGTGTATGTATGTATGTATGTACGTATGACTGCGAACTCCTCCCGCACCGTTTGAGCCAGAGACTTGAAATTTGGTACAGTGAGGGGTCTTGGGGTCTAGATGCTGGTAAGGGTCGAAAAAATTTCGGATCTCACCTCTGACGCCCCCCAGGGGTGAAAGTCTTTCATGGCCAATCACATCGGCTGGGCGGTTAGGTGGTGATGATGTCATAATACCCCCCTCCAACAGACACCTCACTCGCTCAGCTCACCCCTCCCTCCTCCAACGGAACCCCGGAGATCCCTCAGTTCTCTGCCCCTCCCCCCTCCCAACGGAACCCCGGAGATTCCTCAGTTCTCTGCCCCTCCCCCCTCCCAACGGAACCCCGGAGATCCCTCAGTTCTCTGCCCCTCCCCCCTCCCAACGGAACCCCGGAGATCCCTCAGTTCTCTGCCCCTCCCCCTCCCAACAGAACCCCAGAGATCCCTCAGTTCTCTGCCCCTCCCCCCTCCCAACGGAACCCCGGAGATTCCTCAGTTCTCTACCCCTCCCCCCTCCCAACGGAACCCCGGAGATCCCTCAGTTCTCTGCCCCTCCCCCCTCCCAACGGAACCCCAGAGATCCCTCAGTTCTCTACCCCTCCCCCTCCCAACGGAACCCCGGAGATCCCTCCGTTCTCTGCCCCTCCCCCCTCCCAACGGAACCCCGGAGAGCCCTCAGTTCTCTGCCCCTCCCACCTCAACCCCGGACTCCATCAGCTCTGTGCCCCCCCCCACCTGCGAAGGTCCCCGGAATCCCTCGGCTCTGGGCCCCCTCCCCCCCTGCGACGGATCTGAGTTGGGTTTGGTGGGACGGTAAGTGAGGTGGGGGTGTCGGGTTCGGTCGGGGGGTGAGGTGGGGGTGTTGGGGTTGGTCAGGGGGTGTTGCGGTTGGTGGGGGGGTGAGGTGGGGGTGTTGGGTTTGCTTGGGGGGGTGAGGTGGGGGTGTTGGGTTTGCTTGGGGGGGTGAGGTGGGGGTGTCGGGTTTGGTCGGGGGGTAAGTGAGCCGGGGGGGTGTTGGGGTTGGTCTGGGGGAGTGGGAAGGTGTCGGGGGGGTGAGGGAGGTGGTGTGGGTGTTGGGTTTGGTCTGGGGGGGGAAGGTGTTGGGGTGGGTGCCCAGACCAAACCCGACACCCCCCCCCCGGCTCACTTACCCCCCAACCAAACCCGACACCGCCACCTCACCCCCCCACCAACCGCAACACCCCCTGACCAACCCCAACACCCACCCCTCACCCCTCACCCACCCCAACACCTTCCCACCCCCCCAGACCAAACCCGACACCCCCTGGCTCACTTACCCCCCCGACCGAACCTGACACCCCCACCTCACCCCCCCACACCAATCGCAACACCCCCAGACCAAACCTGACACCCCCCGGCTCACTTACCCCCCGACCGAGCCCGACACTCCCACCTCACCCCCCCAAGCAAACCCGACACCCCCACCTCACCCCCCCACCAACCGCAACACCCCCTGACCAACCCCAACACCCACACCTCACCCCTCACCCACCACGACACCTTCCCACCCCCCCAGACCAAACCCGACACCCCCGCGGCTCACTTACCCCCGACCGAACCCGACACCCCTACCTCATCCCCCCAAGCAAACCTGACACCCCCACCTCAACCCCCACCAACCGCAACACCCCCTGACCAACCGCAACACTCACCCCTCACCCACCCCAACACCTTCCCACCCCCCCAGACCAAACCCTACACCCCCCGGCTCACTTACCCCCCGACCAAACCCGACAACCCCACCTGACCCCCCCAAGCAAACCCAACACCCCCACCTGACCCCCCGACCAAACCCGACACCCCCCCCCCCCCCGGCTCACGGTGCACTGTGTAGCACACAGATTATTAAATACACTGTTCGGTCGGGGGGTGAGGTGGGGGTGTCGGGTTTGCTCAGGGGGTGAGGTGGGGGTGTCGGGTTTGGTCGGGGGGTGAGGTGGGGGTGTTGGGTTTGTTTTGGGGGGTCAGGTGGGGTTGTCGGGTTTGGTCGGGGGGTAAGTGAGCCGGGGGGTGTTGGGGTTGGTCGGGGGGGTGGGAAGGTGTCAGGGTGGGTGAAGGGTGGGTGTTGGGGTTGGTCAGGGGGTGTCAACTGTCTGCCCCCTCCCCACCTCCGACTGACCCGAGCAACGCCGGGCACTTATGCTAGTTCTAAATATTATCAAAATGAAATATGTTGATTGATCCCAAACTAGTCCCTTCTTCACTCCCTCTTCCCCCAAATGTCTCTCTTGTAGAGAATTTTGAAGTTTTGGGATTTTGGTCCTAATTGGGACAAAAATTTGAAGTCTCGAAATCCTCCACAAAATGGAATTTCATTCTCCACACAATTCTAACAGGAGACCCAGACCTCTCTTGGAGAATTAAGACAAGACAGAGAAAAGACGGATGAGGATACAGAGGTGAAAGGACTTGCCCAGATTAACACAGCAGGTCAGTGGTAGACCTAGGAATTCAATCCGGATCTCCTAACTCCTATTCCATTGCTCTATCCACTAGCCAGGCTGCTTCAAGTCACACTTGCTTTGAAGAGGTGATATGTAACAGTTGGTTTATCCAGAGGATAAGGCTGGTATAGTGGAGGACTTCTTTTTTCTGTCGGCAAATTATTTGTGAACATTCAGAATAATTCAATGAATACTAGCCTGTGGATAAATAAAAGAACTTCTCCAAAGATCTATGGGAGCACTGCATGCATGAACAAGAATATTCAGACATGATTGAAAAGTCAGGGGAAATATTTGGTTTGGTAAATGTTTGGAATTGGTCAGCAAATTGATAAGTTCATTTGGGGGGGGGGGAGAGGGTGAACAAACTATGTATCTTAACCCAGTGGTTAAAGGCCCTTGCCTGGGTTGTAGGAGACTCAGGTTTGAATCCCCATTCTGGAGCAAGGACTTGAACGTAGCTGTCCCCAGTACATGAGCAGCCTAACGCCCATGCTATTCTGGTATGGGTTACTCTCAGGGTACGTCTTCACTACTCACCGGATTGGCGGGTAGTGATTGATCTATTGGGGATCGATTTATCACGTCTAATGTAGACGCGATAAATCTATCCCCAAACACTCTCCCCATCGTTTCCGGAACTCCACCTCTGCAAGAGGCGGAAGTGGAATTGACGGGGGAGCAGCAGTGGTCGACTCGCTGCCGTGAGGACGCCCAGGTAAGTCGACCTAAGATACATCTACTTCAGGTATGCTGTTCGCGTAGCTGAAGTTGCATATCTTAGGTCGATCCCCTCAGCTCCCAGTGTAGACTTGGCCTCAGTCTCTCCTGGTGAAGCTGTTCCACTTCGTATAATATTTTAGTGAACAATTTCAAAGGAGCCATTTGTCCAAAAAAGCATTCCCTAGATTAAATGAGTTATTGGCTGGACTGATGTTGGAATTACTGGTTGAAATTTGGGGGCCTGCATTATGCAGGGAGGTCAGCTTAGATAATAATGATGATGGCTCCTTCTGAACAGGAGAAGAAAAAACCCAATAAAAATCTATGAAAAAGCAAAATTGTGTGTGGACTATTTGCCAAAAGTGAACCGAGAGTTGCCCAACCAATGATAGTTTAGAATTCTTCTCTTCCAAATGCCATGTGAACCTGGCTTGTTTATGATTTGCATACATCATCCAGCAAGGGAACAGAAATAGTGTAGCATGGTGTACATAATCCAGCAACAGAGTGCCTGAATTTCAAGTTTCAAATCCTCACAATCATCTGTTTGTTAATTATCTGTAAACCATGAGGAAGCAATTAGTCAATAATCATGAATGAGGGTGAAACACGAGCACTAGATGAACAATTTGGGAGCAGAAAAGGAAGCAACATTCAAATGAATTGGGTACACATTACTTGCCTGTCCTCACTTGAGAACCAGCAGTAATGGAGATTAGAGACTTAGACCATTGAACATCAGAAGGGACCATTGTGATCATCTAGTTTGACCTGCACAACGCAGGCCACAGAACCTCGCCCATCCGCTCCTGGATTAAACCTGTAACCTCTGGCTGAGTTACTGAAGTCCACAGGTCTTGAGTTAAAGACAGCAAGTTACAAAAGAACATCAGGGCAGGGTCTGTCTCTTTGTTCTGTGTTGGTACAGCACCTAGGACAATGGGGTTCCGGCCCATGACTGCGGCTCCTATGTGCTGCAATAATAAATAATCTAAACAACGTTTGTATCAATCCCAGCGTCCAAAAATTCCTCCCATCTGCTATTCAGCCTCTTCCTTCTGCATCATGGTCTCTGGATGGCTGCGACAAGTCCATACAAAATGATCTCCTGGTGATAAGGGACAATGTTCTGCAAAGGGAGGAGAGTATTGGAGAATCTCTGTCATTTTCATTAAACCACTCAGCCAGACTGCTGACAGGGTGTGAGGTTCCTGTCTTCTCTTCCACCCGAGGGATGATTTTTGGGGATGGATCAAGTGAATTTGCCACTCGTTGCTGTGACTGACAGTGACTATAATTGCATTCTTTGCGGATGGTGGGGGGTTGGCGGGGGAAGGAGATGTTTTATCCCAGGAGAACAGAAACAGCAACAATTGGAGCTATCTGGAGATTGGAGACTTGTATCCAAAGAGGATGGGGGGAAACAATTTCACGGGATTCTTTAGATACTTTGATCTCTTGGGAGGCAGCACATCAGAGTGAAAATTGGTACGGAGCATTTGGAGGTGCGAGAAAGCGAGCGGCACTCAAAGATGTAAATGGAAGATCAAGAGACCTGTGAAATGCTTACACTAAAATAATGTTTCTTTCTGTCAAATGTGGTTTGACCTTTTCACCAACACTGTGGGCACCCTCAGGAACAGCTACGTGGCCTCCTGATGCGTGGGTTGGCACAGCCACGCCGAGTCCCAGGGGTAAGGACAATGGCACGAGAGGCAGCTTCTGGTGCTGCGGGTACAATCAGTTTCGTTCTCCTGGCCAAGGCAGAAAACACTCTCCAGCTCTGAGCAGGGGTTGGCTGCTTTGAGCAGGGGGTTGGACTTAGATGACTTCCTGAGGTCCCTTCCAAGCCTGATCTTCTAGGATTTTGTCCCAGTCACTTCCCTAGATTGGAGTCCTTCCTGTCTGGGAGGAGTTGCACCCTTCCACTGCTGTCCTTGCATGGGCCGCATGCACAGATCCAGCCAGCATAGAGACTCGGCTACAGAACCACCTTGCAACTGGAATAAAACATGCGGCAAGCCTGGCCCCGCAGAGCTTACAAAGGTTGTGATTTGCCTGGTATTTAGTTTGCATTGTCCCTTAATTATCTTTGCTTTAAGGGTAAGCAGGTTCTTATTTTTCTGCACCAGTCTGGGTTTGCCAAGCGAATAAACTCACAGAGCAGTTGGAATGAGTCACGGTTATCTGAAGCCCTACATCTATTTTCCCAAAGGATGTCTTCGAGAAGGTCCAACAAAGTAAGGAGCTCACAATGCTTAATCTCATCTTAGAGTGTCAATTGTAGACACCACAAGGCCCAGGCTAGGGGGAGCAGATCCCCGCACTGCCCCTGGAACAAGCCAGGGGCCATACTGTTACTATTCAGACTAACAATCTGGTCTTTGGTTTCCTTCTTGATCCAAGGGGGGAAAAGTGATCTGTGTCAGCACTCTCCCTAGCACATCTTGCTTCCCCCTCCGATCTGGCCCCTGCCCTACCCATTTCCTGCCCCCTCTTTCCTACATGCATAGAAGGAAGAATGGCCTTACAAAACCTGATCTTCCCTCTGCACCGCCACACTGCTACTCACATTATGAATTGTGCAGGGGCATTAAGGGGCACCTCTTACTTCCCTGAATGAGCTTGTAGGGCAGCAGCCAACGATCTTGCTCAATCACTGCTCAGTTGGCTAGCAACAGTCTCCCTTTCTAAGCGCCCCGTGCAATAATCTTCATTTCTTGTCGTAACAGGACCGATCATGTAGTATTGCTGGGCCCTCTTAAAATAGCAGCTGCATTCCACTCCAAGGATGGCTGCACGTTGCTGGTGAATGAAGTGATCACAGTATGTAATGTTCGTAAAGCCCTTTGGGCACCTTTGGGATCACGGGCTCTATACAAATGCGAGCTCTTATTACTGATTAACTCAACGCACGAGGAAAAAAGAGCATCAAAATGGCACTTGAGATGGAGCGAGAAGCCCTCTATGAAGCTATTAAGAAATTAATAATTACAGGAAGGCAGAGTTAATTACATTCAGAAGATCAATGCGGCTTTTAATGAAGAAACACGTCAAGACCCAAAATAAAAACCCAGATAAGAAACCTCTGAGGTTCACACACACTTCGCTGGAATAAGTGGTGCGTTAGAATAAGAGTTAGTCCAGCCCTGTGCTCCAATAAATGTCAGGATCATGGGGATTCGGGGGCCAAACCACACAGCAAACAGCTGTTTTCAACTGCAAAACTGATATATTTGGCCTTCCTGATTTTGACGGATGGATACAAGCTGGCATCTGAGTGCTAAGTGCCAGCACTAGTCCTCCACAGAGCTGTGGGTGGATCAGGTTCGCTTGGTATCTGTGTTGCTACTACCGGGGCCATTTCTGGTTTTCCAGGACCCCATGTCAGCCCCTCTCCACGGCTCTGGGATTTCAATTCAGTTGCCAGGGAACCTGCCACTACAAACCAGGGTCTGTGGGTGATGAAAGGGCCAAGTCATCATCAGCCCTTGCCAGTGATTAAAGAAGATTTGGGGGGAGGGGGAAGGAGGTGGGGGAGAAAGACTTGGACTGCCCCCATTACGGTGGAAGGAAAGCTTTTGGGGAAGGGACACCCTGTATTCGCACCCAGAACAGTACTGAAATAATATTTGTACAAAATATGATGCCTCGCAGGGCATATGAAAGCTGGTTATCAATATTATTGTAAAACACTTTATATGTGGCACAGTGAATATCTTCTGCTGTTATTAGAAGAGGTTTAAGACCGGTTGCCTAACTAAAGGTCGGTCCTAGACAAAGGAATGGGGGGTTACCTCTACTTACATCGGGGTGAAAGTAAAATTGAAAAGTTACCGGTACAGGGGCCAGCTCCGCCCCACAGAAGGGGTGGAGCCTTGGGAAGAAGGGGCAGGGCTGGGGGTCAGTATCCCCTAGCCAGCCCTTCCAGGCTGCCTGGCCTCCAGCGGAGATTTAAAGGGTTCAGGGCTTCAGTCGCTGCTACCACAACAGTAACTGGAGCCCCAGGCCCTTTTAAAATCGCCGGCCCCAGGGCAGCTGCTCCTTTTGCCCCCCTACCCTGTTGTGAGTCTGGGAGGGGGCAAAATAAAGCACTACTGCAGCCGCGCCTTAAGCAGGGTCCTTTGTCGCGGCAGCACCTAAGGACCCTGCTTAAAGTGCTGCACCTTTTGAACTCCCCCGTCAGCAGCCCTGCCACTAGGGACCCAGCAAGGTCACCGACAGGGGGTGCAAAAGCAGATGTTAAAATAAGGCGGTAAGGGGTGGTACCGGTGGCCATTTTTTACTGGTACACCATTCTGTCCTTTACTGCCTTATTTTCACCCCAACTTACATATTAGCAGTAAACAAGGCTATCGAGCTAAACTGGGGGTAGAGGGGGGTTAGCCTGATCCTGAACTCCACAGGCAGGAGAATTAACATGGCCCCTGCATCTCAGAGAGACCCAGGAGGCCTTCCTGGCTCATCAGACAAAGACGTACCTTTGGGGACACAGTGGACTCTCGATTATCCAGGATGAGAAGGAAAAATTAATCCTGGTTAATAAAATCCTGGATAATCACCATCCATAGGAAATATGGGGGGGAGGGTTGGTTCACCAGCCACCCTGTGCCAGGAGAAGGGGGGGGTTGGTTCACCTGCTGCCCTGCACCCTGGTGGGGTTTTTGTGTGTGTGTGCTTGGGGCGGCAACAAATCCAGAGTCGGTCCTGCGAGTTACGCACATTTTTTTTGACACCCTGGTTAATCCACATTCTGGTTAACCCAATTCTGGATAATCGAGAGTCTACTGTATAAGAAACAGAGAGAGACTCCGCCTTTAGTCTTTACATTAAGGAGACAAAGAAATCAAGATCTGATCTGATTTCTGCGATGTGTCCTGGCCAGTAAGAAGCTGGAAAGGAGACTGGGGGTGACAGTAACGGTCTTGAACCAAGACTGGATCTTGCTAGATTAAGTTTCTGATTGTTAGATGCAGGATTTTACTTTTGTTTGCTTATAACCATCTCTGCCTTTCTCTCTTTTACTTCGGATCACATAATCCATGCTGTTTCGTTAATAAATGTGCTAGTTTTACTATAAACCAATCTGGTGCTGGGTTTGAAGGGTAGGGTGTATTTACTCCAGTTACATTGGTCAATTGTGAGCGACTGACTCTTTAAAACAGAGCAGCAAACTTAATCTCTTAGTGGTAGGGGCTTCACAAGGCAAAGTCACATCTCTGGGGAGCTGAAGGTCTGGAGTTCACGGATTGTTACCTGCTCGGCAAGGTTTGGGCTGGGAGAGATAGACTGGTATAGCAGGGAGCTGTCAGTGTAATCTCTAGATGGCTCACAGCTCTGGATATCCCCAGCAGAGTGGTACACAGATATTGTTCAGCCAGGCCAAGAAGAGAAGGGTGTTTTATACTCTCACTTCTCCTTTACGTAAGCCCCTGGATTTGCATGGTCATCCACACAGCAGTCCCTGTGGGTAGGGATTCCTCGCTACCTCCTTTCCCCCAGGAACCAGTCATCCGGAGCGGGTGTCAATAGAGAAGAAAGGCCACCGTCCCTTTCCCGCTCTGCACCAATGGATGGCTCAGAGTATGAATTACCTCCTGCGTGTTCTGGGGCATGCTGGGACTCCCCCAGGCGGAGTGCAGCTCTGCACCACGCCAGACATGGGGCTGTGTGTACATCACACCATTTCGCCTCATACTGGGAAAGACTGAGGAGATGACTGCATTCCTATGGAAGGTAAAGGGTTAATTAAATGCAATCTTTTGTCCGATCACAGCATGCTGAGGGGAAGACAATAGAATTGACCCTTTACCAAGGCAGTCACTGAAGTCGAGAACACTGGGAAAATGCACCATAAGGAACAATTCTCCACTGGCTCAGGGATGGGAGGGAACTTTCCGACAGATTCTCAGCTGGTGTAAATTGGTGTGGTGCCATTGACCTCAAAGGAGCGGTGTCAGTTCACATCAGCTGAGGGTGTGAGTCATCCTTTTAAACTGGGTAAATTTGGGGGACTTGTTCCCCTTGAGAGTGGTTTATAAACACCGCCACTGCATCAGAGAAATGAACATTGTAAGCACAACAACAAAAACCACTTTCCTCTGAAACAGGACACAGGGAAAGGCTGCAGCCTTGAGCCTTTTACCTTATGGCAGGTAGCAGCCAGCAGAAAAGCCACTGTTACGTATCACTGAGCCTTCTGCAGTCGGGAAAACATATGAGAAAGCAGGAAAGAGGACAATTGCCAGAGGATTCGGGGGATTAGAGAGGATTTAGGAGGAAAGACGCTGTAGATCGATAAGCTGATGACAGTAATGCGGGGACCCGATGGTTTGATACTGCATGAGGAATCTGTCACTGAACAAACAAAATAGTTACATAATGAAACAACTACTCTGCTCTTGCATCTCCACAAGGTCACCTAGAACGATATTGCTCCTCACAGCAATACTTCTCAAACTGTCCACATGACAACACGTTGCCTTTGTTGAAATATGCTGGGTAAACAGTCAGGAGAGGATTCCCTAGGTTTAAAATGGGGGAGCTCTCTGGAACCAGTAACCTTTCCCTCGAAAGAGAAGACGTGTTTTCAGTGTGACTGCCGTGCGCTCACAGAAAGAGGGAGTGATGGCTAGAGACGGTGGGGACCTGCATAGCTCAGGGAAGTTGTAATCAAGTCCAGAACCTTTTGCAAGTAGGTCAATATAAAAATCACGGCTCATTAAATAGGCAAAACTCATTACCATATATTGGAGGCTCAGCTCCCTGCCTGCTCTGCAGCCAGGGGTGACTCTATGGCACCCTGCCTCGGTTTCACCTTTTCAGGGCCCCTCGGGAACTCACACGGCTGCCACGCCCCCTGCCCGGGGCTTGTTTAACTACAGAAAGTTCAAAGCAGTCCTCAAGATCCCCACCACGTCTATCTCCACAGTTCAAACGCTCACACTCAGCTCTGGCGTCTTTTACCCAACCTGCAGTTCTTCTCTCTCAGGCCTCTCATCCTGAAGAAGCCACTCCTCCCAGCTCTTCCTGACTGGAGCCCAGCCTTCTTGCCCTGGCATCCAGGCCCCGACCCTTCTCCTAGTCAGAGCTCCCTGCAGGAGCCATCTGTTCACCCGCACTTCAGCTTCCTCCTCCCCGACCTCCTGGGGCTTTTTCTAAGGGACACCTGTCAACTATCAGGCTACAACAAGACTGCTAGTGAGGCACAGGTGGGCTGGAGAAGTTCCCTCTTAAAGGGACCGGTCCCCCCCATCACTCCATCTGATGTCTGTGTGATACCCCACGCCCTGCAGGTTTCAGACCATAGCAGACAGGAATTTTCAGACAAACAAAACACCACAACTGTAAATCCACATCACCACAGAAGGGCCAAGATTGGTGGTATTGAAGAGCGAGCATATGCTGGTCAGGTGATGTGGGCAAATAATGCACTGCTTCTGCTCTGTGATCTACCTAGTTCTAATCACCAAGGTATCTGAGCCACTACGGCCTTCCTTGGGATTTTGCGGATGCAAGGACGGAAGCATCCAATGATCCTAGGTATTTACCATGCAACCCATATGGTTAAGATGAAGTGAAGGTTGAGATGCACATCAGTGAATGGCATGCATATCACTGCTCAAGAGCATTTGAGTGTAGAGAAATATCTGGAATCCAGGATATAAAGTTAAGGCTGCACTTCTCAAACAAGGAATCCAAGTGACCTTGGCTTGGGTCCTTATGGAGATGCTGAACAACCATCTTCTCCTTCATACAAGATTGTTACAAAGAGAGGGGAGAAAAATTATTGTCCTTAACCTCTGAGGATAGGACAAGAAGCAATGGGCTTAAATTGCAGCAAGGGCAGTTTAGGTTGGACATTAAGAAAAGCTTCTTAACTGGTAGGGCAGCTAAGCACTGGAATAAATAGCCTGCAAAGTAGTGGTGAAATCTCCATTGCTGGAGATTTTTAAGAGCAGGTTAGTCAAACACCTGTCAGGGATGGTCTAGAATCATACTTAGTCCTGCCATGAGTGCAGGGGACCAGTCTAAATGACCTCTCGAGGTCCCTTCCCTTCCTACGATTCTTTTTATGAGTTGCAAATGCTTTCTGAGGTGCAGAGCATGGAGTTCCTGCTATATCGGTACGTATGTATCTCAGATATTAAGGGTGATTGTTTGTCGCTATGGTAACCTTTTCTGTTCTGGAAGAGCTCTAATTGCATCTTCTCAGCGCACAGGTTCTGATTGATCATTCCATTGCTGCCAGCAGAGTTGTGCTGGTGAGAAAATGGAGTAATGCAGCCATGAATCAGGCCCAGCGTGTTAATATCTGGAGACATGTTGGTTTAGTGTCTAGTGACACTTGGAGAACTGGCTGCACTGTGGAAGCACAGGACTGGACTTGCATAGTATTATCACCTCCCGCGGAGTAATGAGTGCCCTCAGCACTTAGCAGGATCTGAGCTTTAATGAAGTTGATCTTGTATTTTTTCCTATACAATGTATTACAGAAAAGAAAGTCCTAAAGTAGCCCACCCACCTGTTAAGCTTTGCTATCAAACCCCTGACCCACATATTCCTCAGTAGCATAATGTTTCTTGCAAGTTACTTGGAGTTTCTTCCAAGTCTGTTGCCTGAATCCTAACCTGGACTGAGCAAAGGCAATTCAGATTATGCTGGGAGCTAGAAAGCCAGGAAGAACTATATGGTCTGTCTGTATCCATGGACTTCAATAAAGGATTCCCTTTATATTCATCATAACTGAGTCCCGGGTCACACAGAGGGCAAAGTAAGTACGAAGCAAGGCAGCTTTATTTAAAGTCACATCAACCTCTATCCATAGCAAACACACTGGGGAATTCTGTCAGTCCTTTGGTCCCCAAACTGTTATCCTACCTAATGAAATGGGACCAGCTCCATCATCCTAACGACCTGGATGTCATTTAGCCAGGCTATCTCATCAAACATGAATTGCCATTTTCCCAGTGATAGTTATGAAGAGCTCATTCAAATGCGTGCTCTCTCTCTCCCAGAAATAATGTATTTCACCGGTGAGCACAATATATTAACCACCACTTTTTAATTCTAGCTGATATCTCCTACTTTCTCTCCAGTCCTGCACAAATAGAATAAATGCTATTCTGGTCAAGATATCTATATTTACATGATGGATGATTTTCCCACCCACTCCACATTATACCTGGAATCAAAAGAGCAGCTGTTGCAGATATCTACCTTCAGATAAAGCCACAAGGAAACATGTGTTCATCTTATAAACAGAAGTGTGAAATAGTCTTTGGAGGAAGCATCAAAGGAAGCTGGTACGCTTAGATGACTTTGTAACTTCCATGCTCTGTACATAGTGGACAAAGGAACCCTTTGAGCACCCCAAATCTAGACATCCATGGCATGACATCCTAGTGAGGCACAAAAATCGCTGGGCAGAAACTTGAAATCCTGAGTCAGTTTTCACCCAGTCTACATCTTGGGCCAAACTGCCATTGGCTTTAATGGGCACTTGGATTTAAAAATCTTCATAATCTGGCTCGTCTGTGATTAGAGCTACAAGAAACTCCTGTCAAGTGCCCCTCCTCCACCTGCTAACTTCAGACTTGTCCCTTGTCTTACTACTAGAGTTGTGTGGATTGTTTTGGTCAGGTCACAAGGTACTTACAAATTGTGGAGAGGTACCTCCTCCTAGGTCACCTGGGAATTAGCTCACCACTGCTTTGAGGCCTCCTCTTGTGGTGTAGCAGCCCCCTGTCTCAGTTTCTCACTCTCTCAAGCTCCACAAGTTGCAGTGCTTCTTCTGTGGCTTCGCCCTTAGTCCAGGTCACTGTTGTTTTCCCCGTTTTGGGTTATCAGTCTCACTACACAAACAGCTTCAGGCAGTCTTTAAAGTGCACTCTTCTCTCTTCTGGGTACAGCTTCCCTCCTTCCCTCCGTCCCTCTCTAATACATAGAAAGTGACTGCAAATTTGCACACTGTTGCCATTTCTGTTGCCAGTCTCCTGGCTTTATACTAGCCCAGCCCATGCCTGTTCAACTGAGCTTCATCCTCCAGTCAGGGATTGCTTCTTCAGCCTATTCCCATCCCCAGATGTGAGGCCTATCACCCTAATTGAGCCTCTCTCAATTTTCTAACTCCATTCATGGCTGGTGAACACCCTATCACAGATGAATCTAGTAAACTCGTCAAAAATGCTCTTTTTGTGGGCACCAAAAGCTATTTACACGTTCGGATCAAATTCTTAATGAACAGTCATGGCCAAAAAGTGGGGGAAAAATGTTTGGAAATCTAAAATGGTTCATTTTGAATGTGTTGAAATGCAACGTCTTCACATTTTTGTTTTGAAAAGACATTTTCAAAACAAAAACATTGATTCTAATTGACATTTAGAAAATGTTTCAAATGGACATTGCATTTCATTTTGAATTGACAGTCAAAATGTGTTGCGTGACCCAAAGAATTTTTTTGCATTTTGTTTCTGCAAAAGAAAATATATATTTTTAATTTTTTTGCTAGCCACTGAACCCCCCCCAAAAAATTTGCTCAGTTCTATTTACAAAATATTTTCTAGTGCCTTCTTCAGTCTAGTTTTAAGTAATCCAAGTAACGAGGCTTCCACCATCTTTCCAGATAAACTATTTCATGGCACAGTAGAATTCCAGCTGTATTACATTGCCTTAGCACCTAGCCCTTCCAATTAGGGATCAGACCCATGATACCCTCATGAAATAATAATTTTTAAAAAAGAGAGAGATGATCCCTGCCTGCCAAAGATCTTGGCATATGGCAAGGCATGACTGGTGGATAAACAAAATAAATTGTAGAAGGAGGGAGAGGTAACCATGAAGCAATCATAATTAGCAGTCGGAGCAATCCAACTACCTGGGCATAGGAAATGCTTCCTGATATCCAACCACTATTTCCTTGTAATTAGTGTAGCCTATTCTGTTACTCCTGATTACATCTCCTTTTTCAGGCAAAGAATGGGAGGGGAAAAGGAAAGGTAAATGACACAACCATAGTCCCACAGCAGAGCTGGGGACAGAACCTATGTCTCTTGAGTTATACTGCAACGCGGTCCATCCGCAGGACCATGCTTCATAGATGCCCTGTATTGATTACCAGACACTCATGGGTCTCTCCTGCTCTTTCCCAGCTCTTCACAGACCAGCTCTTGCAGATCAGTATTTTCCCTCCAATGTAGTGACCCCGGGAGATGTCTTTAAGGGGTTTCCACTGTATGGAGAGCCTCTGTTCAGGAATCAGTACAAGATTAAGCTCTAGCCTCCAAAGTGGGTTAGGAACAGGACATTCAAGCCTTTCCTTCGTACATGGATACCACACAAAGAGCCACCCTCAGGATCTGGGGAAGTTAGGGTTTACTGTCCCAGGTGTGGCTGACTCCCTCTTCCATGTGTGTAGGACCAGATCTACTCAGCAGCTGCCCCATCCATTCATGGAACAATTTTGTTCTGTGCTTTTAGTATCACACAATGGCACCCTCTAGAATTTGGGAAGAAAAGACATTCTACTGAGTAATCAGCTGCATAAACCTGTCTAAAAGTGTTACACAGCTGAATGGCCTTTACAGCCAGAATTTCTCTGGCTACAAATACATCTCTCATTCCTAGTTGTGCGGGTGAATTTCATTCTTTTCCCATTTTCCCACTATAGTCTTATTATAGTGGAGCTTAATAAATAAAATCCTTTCATATTTTCCTTTCTTCAGCTATAGACTAGTACTAGATTACTCTGTACAGCATCGCTCATAAGTGGTTGTCACATGGGAGATAAGACCATCTTCATTTCTCATCCACAGAAGTATTCCCCCCACCCCCATTCTACATTCCCCAAGAAGCACTTTGAATGGCAACAATAGAATTCATTACCCAGGCGAGGCTTCTGTGACTGGATAATTCATTCCCCTTGTTACTCACTGTTCTGTCATGAGAGCTGAAGGAAATAGTCTTGATCTTGAAGGTAGGACAATGATACAATATATTTCCAATCAGCTGCTAGAAGAAAGGTTACAACCTGCTTCATGCAGAATTCAATTAGGCACCGCAGAGAGAGTCTGCATTAATGACTATAGATGACACAGTCCATTCAAGTTACTCTTAGCTCCATCTCTAAAGGATTTTTAACTCATTCTGGCACTAGCAGAAAGCAGGTCTGTTCTGCTAGAATAGAGAGAGATCTATTCCCCTGCAATATACGTAGAAGAAACTGCAAAGTCTCTGATGCTTTGTGGAAATAAGAGAAATACACCAGACCCTCGCTATAGCCCGGGGGTTCGAGATCCATGTGCGGTCCCGCGCTAATGCGGGGGACACGTTGCCATGGATCCCAATTTAAATATTTAAATTTGGGATCCATGGCAATGACAGCTCTGTACGTGAACCCGTGGTATAGTGACCCAAGCTATAGTGAGGGTCTGGTTGTATTCAACTGAGAAAATTCTGCCTTCATCAATCTAATTTATCTAGCTAGGTATTTCTATCACATTTCGGTATCTGAGCACTTGTGTCACGTGGTGAGGGGTTTCCTACTAGCTTATTTGCATCAGAGGGTCTGAGCCCCAGCAGAATCATCTTCAGGTTCATTTGTGGATGAAATCAAGTAGATATGGACCAAATTCCCTTTGCACCCTGGTCTTTCTTGGCTGTGTTACCAGATGTGCCCGTTACATTGGGGTATGCTCATTTATTCGGGTTACTCTTCTTGGGGGAGGGGGGTGTTCTGTAATTCTATTAATGTGCTGCTTATGTCACTTGTGTGTTCATATGGAGCTCTACTCCTTCCTTCTGCAAGTCCCCTCCCAATGGAGCTATCCTGCAGGACCTAGGTTCCCCAGGGCTTGGTTCCTCCAGCCCTAGAACTAGATGAGCACACACACACACACACACACACACACACTAACAGAGCAAGTCTGAGTGGACCAGATCAATCAGCACTCTCCAGCTGATCCCCTCATGTGTCCCCATACTCAATGGGCTGGGTTAAGCAGCACTTTTAAGCTGGTACCCTTATGTGCCCCTGGTCCCAATAGGCTGGGTTGAGCAGCACTCTCAGCTGCTCCCCCTTAAGTGCCCTAAGTTTAACACATCCCTATTCCACTTTCCCATTACAATTGTACCGGTAGTAACCCCCTTGATGAGCAAACCCCACAGTATTTTTGGGCACTACAGGGATCGTTAGCTTAGGTAAAAGAAGCGTTGCTGCAAAGTAAATGGGGGAAGCTAAAAACACAAGAGTAAAATTCAGAGAGAGAGAGAGAGAGAGAGAGAGAGAGAGAGACAGAGAGAAGCGACCAGCTGAACCATAAGGGTTATTTATTGAATACTAGCGATAACTACACAAGGAGGGCTACACAAACATAACAGTTACATTTTAAAGGTTAATACCTAAGGTAGAACAGAAAAGAGGGGGGGATCTCACCCCCTCCATGAGGCTTGAATTGGTCGGGGTTCCCAGGTGATGGTGGTAGCTCAGGGTCCTGAGTGCTGGAGACAGACAGAGCCCCCAGCACGATCAGTCAGGAGATGGAATCCCAGTGGAACTGATGCAGAGGTTGGGTCTATACATCAGAATTTGGGCATAGGTAGGGGGGTTTGCAGAGAAAATAGAATGGTTCAAGGGAGAACAATAGATTTATTTATGGGTAAACTGATGACTCAAGGGTTTTCTTTAGGCTAGACAAAAGGATCTGATCACTCTTGGCTATTGGTGGTATTTTCTTCCAGGGACCTCATAAGTCAACTAGTCTGCTTCAATATTTTGGGATATCAATCACAGATTTATTACTAGAATTGGTCTGATAATTGCTGAGCTGGGTGTGTGCAGACGTAGGTTCATTAGCATTTGGAGCAGGGATTCCCATGATGCAGTGCTTCCCTGCTTTTCTGGTCCCAGAGTTCAGTGCGGTTCTTTGTTCCTCATTCTTTATGCTAATCCCTGTGTCATCTTTCATGCAGATGAGGCTAGGGGAGTTGTCGCTGTTCTTTATTTTGTATGTAAATGGAGATGTCTTCATCTTGTCACCGTTATCAGGAGGGGTCTAGGTGTGTCATCCAATGCTCTTCATCGTTCTCTGCAAACCTTTTCTCTGATTGGTTGTGGTTTAAACAGAGACTGATGCTGGGGGGTGAGGGGTGTCCTTCTTGAGTCAGACACGCTAGATACTGTGCCCTGGTTCCCCCAAAACATAGAGCTGATTGGTGTTAACTGAGGAAGGCCAGATGAGAAATATAAGGCCCTCAATGGGTGTACACTGCCGACACTTCCTTTGAGGAGGGCAGGGGGCAATCGAAGCGTGCTTTAGGTGTGTGAAAATTGGAATTGGCATCCCGAGGAAAATTCCAACGTTTCGACATCTGTTTCCATCTTGAAACAGGATGAAAAGTTGAAATACTCAAGTTTTTCATACAAACTATTCCGAACATTTTTTTGTATCACAAACACCAAACCATATCCCTTTTGCATTTTTGATCAAAACATTCTGATATTCCTGAAACATTTCTTCTTTCATTTTGGTCTGTTGAACTGTCCCTGTTTTGTTTTGAGTGAGTTCAACATTAAAGTGCATTATTCTATTGTGGCACATGGAAGTTAAGTCCATTAATGGCTATTAATAGTCAGGATGGGTAAGGAATGGTGTCCCTAACCTCTGTTTGTCAGAGGGGGGTGATGGATGGCAGGAGAGAGATCATTGGATCCTGTTAGGTTCACTCCCTCTGGGGCACCTGGCATTGGCCTCTGTCAGCAGACAGGATACTGGGCTGGATGGACCTTTGGTCTGACCCAGTACGGCCATTCGTATGTTATATTCTCATGCAAGTTTTAATTTGGGTTCTTAATGTCGCCTTTTCCTGCTTCCATCAGCTCCAGTCTGGGAACAGAAGAGAAGCTGTGTTGGAGGATGATCTTCTCCTGACTATAGACAAAGACCACATGCCCACGCTGATATTATTATTAATTCTTTGTATTGCTGAGAGGCGCCTCAGAGATCTAGTCACAGGCCAGGATCCCACTGGACCAGGTGCTGTCCCAACACAGAACAAACAGATGGATCTAATAACATCATTGTTAGGGCCATCAGCCACAGTTGACATTGTGGAGCATGACGGGCTGTCCACATACCTGTGACCCCGGCAGGAGGAAAAAGAATTGACATCTAACGGCGCCATTCTTTTTCACAGAGGGTAATGGTAGGCAAGAGTGTCTGAGACAGAAGAGGACACCGGCGGCTTTGCTCTTTCGGCCATCATATTCAATGTGTAGGAGAATTCGTGAGAAGATAGAGCTGGAAATGCTCTCTCTCTGCAGATGATATCTAGCTTTATGGGTCAGATCTTCAGACGTTCTTTGTCCACGCTGATGGGTTCATTGGTTTCATCCACCCATGGCATCACATCATTGAGCCAGATTGTAAGATCTTCCTTGCTGGGGCGACTTGATGTGAAAGGAAGGACAGACTTGTGGTTACAACACTGGACTGCATCTCAGGGCTGGTACACAATTCCCAGCCCTGCTACAGACTCTCCAGGGGATCTTGGGGAAGTTACTTAATCTCCCCAGCGTGACCGCTGTAGAGAGACTCTAGGGGAGGGAGACTTGCTGCTGCAGACATTGCAGAAAGCAGGAGGCACGATGGGGATTGCATGGGAGGGGGCACACAGGCTACAGTGCCCAGAGATTCCAGGCAGTCTATAGCCTGGGAAGGCTGCTGTAACTTAGGTGCCCAGAGCTGTAAAAGTTATGGCAGGGCCTCTAATGTCCCCGGAGCAGCTGAGGATCAGAAGGGTGCAAAAGTGACTTAATATGGTGCCTATCTTAGATGTGCAGCACAGATGTCAATCTCTCTCTCTCTGTCCTGTAAGACGGGGATATTAATACTTCCTTTGTGTGGTTACCTAAAGCTGAGGGGTGGGGTATATATCTGGATAGTCTTTTAATTCATGGCATAGGCACCCAGAGCACAGGATGGGCACTTCCAGTTCCAATTGAGCACTCCGAATAAATAATTGTATTGCAAGTTTGTTTGCTACATATGGTACAGCAGTTAAGATAACAGGGCCCTGATCTTGGAGCGGTAGGCACCACCATAATATAGACAATGTAACAGGGACAGTAATTATGTGTTTCCAGTTATGGAAATCAAGGATTGACAGTTAAATCACAATGAATGTAATAAAACCTGAACAGCATAATCTAGGTCCCAAAGCTTGCTTGGCCTGATGAGCAAAACACAAATATCAGCTTATGGCAAAGCTACAAGCTGTTCTTCCAACACAGAGTTTGTCTGCCTTTCCTCCCCCCACTGGCTTTGTTAGCCTAACGGTGGGGGGTGGGGGAGAGGAGAACCACGAGAATTCAAACTAGGTTTTCCTCGAATGGATGCGAAGGACAAGCCTCTGAATAATGCTGCGGGTCTGATTTGTAGTCCATTCGAAGCATGAGCTGATTGGTTATGAATAGTGCTCAGTCTGCTCTGCTGTTGAAAGCCAAAACCATTTTGACTTATTTTCCTTTAATGCGGTTATGTAATGAATGACTCTGTGACTGGTCACTCTGAAACATACACTTGCTATTCTTCTACCTGTGCCATCATAATTTTAGAGGTACAACAAAAACTGGATCTCCCAGATGACTACTTCAGCATTTCTATTTTTAAGTTGTTGCAAAGGCCATATCTTGCATATTCTTTAATATGTAAGCTTCCTCTTTTTAACATGTGTCTTCCATTTCTAGACTGCATTTATAGCACAACTGTCTGAAAAACCACCACACTTGGAATGTGACTAAAGAGACCACAAGGTGTGAGAGTTTAGGTCGTGTGCAAATGTTTCAGGTTGGGCATGGAAGTCCATCTTGGGTTGCCTGTAGCAACCAGACAGAAGGGAAATAAAATATTATGCATCAAGGTATAACAGATCATTAAAAAAATGGATAGAGAATAAGACAGAGAATATCTTATTGCCCTTATATAAATCCATGGTGCACCCACATCTTGAATACGGTGCATAAATGTGGTCTCCTCATCTCAAGAAAGATATACCGGCATTAGAAAAGGTTCTGAGAAGGGAAACTAAAATGATTAAGGGTTTGGAACAGGTCCCATATGAGGAAAGATTAAAGAGGCTAGGACTTTTTAGCTTGGAAAAGAGGAGACTAAGGGGGGGGGAGGGATAGGATAGATGTATATAAAATCATGAGTGGTGTGGAGAAAGCGAATAAGGAAAAGTTATTTACTTATTCCCATAATATAAGAACTAGAGACCAACAAATGAAATTAATGGGAAGCAGGTTTAAAACAAATAAATAGATAAATTCACGGAGGTTAAGTCCATTAATGGCTATTAGCCAGGATGGGTAAGGAATGGTGTCCCTAGCTTCTGTTTGTCAGAGGGGGGTGATGGATGGCAGGAGAGAGATCACTTGATCATTACCTGTTAGGTTCACTCACTCCAGGACACCTGGCATTGGCCACTGTCAGTAGACAGGATACTGGGCTGGATGGACCTTTGGTCATACTGGGTCAGACCATTCTTATGTTCATGTTCTAGGAGTTTAGACCCAATTCAGCAGTCCCTCCCACTTCAGCTGAGCAAATGCTTAAGTCTCAGTGACTTTTATAGAGTTCAGGCATGTATTGGAAAATCACACACATGCTTAAATACCTCCCTGAAGTGGAACTTTAGAAAGGAATTTGCCTATCTCCCCTGGTAGAACAATGCACAAGTGAGCCTCAGTTCTCCAGTCATATCTGTGTGGACAGCCCCTCACAGAGAGTCCTATTGAAATCAATGGGGCTTCACACAGCAATAAGGGTCCACCTTGACGGATCAGATGGCAGGCCTGGAAATTCAGTGAGCTGCCTTCTGAAGACACTTGGCCTTCCTTTGAAGCATCATTTACGACCTACCGCCAGAGATCGCATGCTGCACTGCATGGTGGGAATAAATCTGTTTCTTCGCTAATTGTGACGGGATTTTTAACCTCTCTGCTCTTAAGTCGGTCATCCTGAAAAGAGGCATTTTAAATTTCATGCCTTTTTAAGTTCCTTGTAATTTACTAGCTCTGCGGGTTTTTGACAAGACAGTCGAGTGTCCTTAAATGAGACCTCCTTAAAAAAAAATAGTTCTCACAGCTGGTACTAATGAGCACTGCTTGGACAGCTTCACCTGAGAAGCCAAGGATGGTACGGGCCAGAGAGACTGAATTACTATTCGTCCCACAAGTGGACCCTCCAATGGCAGGTGGAAACGCTTTAGCAGTGTAAATATAGTGCCACTTCCCCTGCTTGTTCTTTGAAGAAATGGAAGGCTAAATTCCACCAGGGTTATCTGCCCAGAAACTTTCAGCAGGTTAGTATCACTTTAAAATGTTGCTGAATACAAGCGAGCTCAGCAGAATAGGATAAGGGCATGGGTGGGGTCTTGCGTCAAATCATGCAAATATCTAGAGTGTCTCCTGGTAAAGAAAAAAAATGGGACATATGATGGACAGGACAAATGCAGGGGAGGAAATACCATGTATGATAAAACATCCAGAGAGCTGGTAACGTTCCAGCGGGGCTTGGACTAGGGTGCCCAGGAATGTTCTGCCAATTTGTCTGGCAATGGAAGGCTCTTTACCGCAAGTGACATGCTTAAGACTATTGCCAATGCCAGTCCCTTGGCTCTGTGCCTGCTCCAGCGCACGCTGTTGCCAGGAGGACTTTCATCCACAATGGCACCTGAATCTAAAGGGCAGTGAAGATAAAAGGAAATAGCGACGCACAGGGATTGTTACCATTTAGCAGCTCTGAAATATCACTCACATGCTTCTCCCAGTGGGGAACGAGACGCACTAGGAATAGATCATTCCCTAAGACAGACTCGAAGAAAGGTCATCAGCTATCCCATGAATATTGCTGCTACCCCAGATGGAAGCTGACGGATGGCTTCATTAGATGGGGGCTATTTCAACAATCTGACTTGTGTTAGAGCTAGTTACAGGTGCAAAAGGGAGAAAGAAAAAGTACCGCACAATGCTCGGCTCAGTTCCAAGGCCAGAAGAGACTGTTGTGCTCACGTATAACACAGGTCACAGAACTCTCGTCCCTAGGGCAGATCTTTTCGAAAGACGTCCCATCTTGATTTTAAAATGGCCAGTGAGAGAGAATCCACCACCATCTTTAATCAATTGTTCTAGTGGTTAATTACTTGCACAGTTAAAAATTTACATCTCTTTCCCAGTCTGAATTTGTCTAGCCTCAATGTCCAGCCATTAAAATATCTTTTTCTGCTAGGCTGAAGAGTCCATTATCAAATATTTGTTCCCCAGGTAGATACATATGGACTGTGATCAAGTCACCCCTTAATCTTCTATGCTAAAAGGATATTTTGAGCTTTGAGAGTCTCTCACTATAGGTTTTCTAATCCTTTAATCATTCCCTTGGCTCATCTTGGAACCCTCCCCAATTTATCATCAACATCCTTCTTCAATTATTAAGATCAGAGCTGGACACGCTATTCCAGCAGTGGTCACACCAATGCTAAATACAGAGGTTAAATAACCTTTATACTCTTACCCAAGATTCCCCTGTTTATATATTCAAGAATACAGTTAGCCCTTTTGGCCTCAGTGTTGGCCATAAGGACATAAGTTAA
Organism: Sternotherus odoratus; assembly: GCA_032164245.1. NCBI lineage: Eukaryota > Metazoa > Chordata > Testudines > Kinosternidae > Sternotherus > Sternotherus odoratus. The sequence goes on from JAVMKO010000005.1 coordinate 101,575,220, forward strand.
GTGATACCAAGTGGAAGGAATAAAATTAGAAAGGGTTACAAAAGAAAAGTAAAGCTATGCTCTCTAATGGCTAAGACCCAACTTAAGATGCAGTCTTTGACAAGGAAACTATCTTAAACAATCTCCCATTCCCAGAGGTGTTAGCCCCCTTGGATAAAGTAACCATCTCTTTCAGCTTGCAAGTTCAGTTGGAAGGTAAATAAGCACCTCGACTTTCACAATAAGTCAAAAATCAAGCTAATCCCATTTCAAAACAAGGTCAACACAAGCCAATCCCCAAGAACCTCGACACTCTATGTGACAAGATCCCCCCAGCATGCAGTCTGGGACAGTAGTGGGCCCACTCTGCACCTATGACTCTCCCCCTCCCTTGCCCCTGCTTGTCAGGAACCGATCAAAAAAAAAAGCATCAGCAAGAAGCTACAAGTCAAAAGCTAGCCAACAAGCAATTCACAAGCCAATTAAGCCCAAAACAAGCCCAATTTCTGCATTTTTCATAGATTTGGTCATGTCTAATTGTAAGAGCTTTGTCCCCTTGTTCTAGCCCGGAGAGATGTGAACAGCTCAGGCCAGAAAAAGTGACCCAGATGATACTGCTACCTCTGTTGGCTCTAGATACCACCTGGATTGAAATGGGGTTGGACTAACAATAACATCTCCAGCCCATCTCAACTAATTTCTCCTCTTTCCTCCAAAAGAAGAGTTATTACCGTATTTCATATAATCTAAAAGAGAGTGTAAAACAAAGGGGCTCTTTCTTCTAGCACTTTCAACTAAAGGGAAAATGGGGTAGTAATATTAAACGATTATATCAATACTTAAATATTTCAAGACTAACTAAAATATTAGAGCATAAGCTTTCGTGGGCTAATATCCACTTCATTGGACGCCATGCAATATATCCACTGCATGCATCCGATTAAGTGGGTATTAGCCTGTCACGGTACTGAAATAGTTTGGTACCGTGTAGATCAATGGGTGCACGAAATATTATGTGAAGGGGGTCATGACAGGTGTCTTATGTATGTATCTATTCCATATGTGTGTATCTATTCCATATGTGTGTATCTATTCCATATGTGTGTATCAATTTGGCAGTTGAAGTTATGAATATTGGCTCTAAACTGTCTGTCTTCCCAAATGTTGGGTTGCCAGGGGGACATTCCAGAATACTGGGCGTCAGCTCTGCTTGGAGCTTGATGGGCCATTAAGAGCAATCAGCGACACAATGGACTCTGGGAGCTTGGAATGCCCCAATCCAGACAAGAAGGCTACAGAGAACTGGCAAGGCAGCCTGTGCATAATGGCTTCTGCCTGCAAATGATGAGTCATGCATGGACATGTGATCTGCCCATGTGACTCCAGAACTCCATGGGGCTGGACTTTCACAGCAGGAACAAAGAGGTGTTTGCAACTGGAAAAAAACTATAAATGAAGCTGCTACAGCCCCTCCATTTTTGTCTTTTACCTCCAGACTTCAGCCTGCCTTGCTTCCAGCTTTGGATGGAACTTTGCTACTCTGGGAACTCTGGACTAAGGTGCTGACCCACCCCTAAATGGGGTGCATCCAAAGACTTTGATTTGAACCTGCGGTTATTCTACCTTTGCTGCAAGCCTGAGCTAAGAGATGTGCCATTACTGCATGTAATTGATTTATTTTAACCATTCTTAACCCTCACCTATACCTTTTTCCTTTTATAATAAACCTTTAGATTTTAGATTCTAAAGGATTGGCAACAGCGTGATTTGTGGTAAGATCTGATTGGTATATTGACCTGGGTCTGGGGCCTGATTCTTTGGAATTGGGGAGAACCGTTTTCTTTATTTGGGGGATTGGTTTTCATGACCATTGATCCCCTGGACAGGTGGCTGCTGGTGGTGATACTGGGAATCTGGAGTGTCTTAAGGGGATTGCTTGTGTGACTTGTGGTTAGCCAGTGGGGTGAGACCAAAGTCTTTTCTGTTTGGCTGGTTTGGTTTGCCTTAGTTTGGAAAAACCCCAGCTTTGGGCTGTAGTTGCCCTTTGGAAGCAATCTGTCCTGATCTGACACTCACAGTTGGATCCCACCAGGAACAGCACCGTCACATAGCCCATGAAAGCTTATGCTCTAATATACTTTAGTTAGTCTTTAAGGTGCCACAGGACTCTGCAACTTCTGCAATTCCAGGCTAACACGGCTACCTCTCTGATTCTAAATATTTCAAAATGTTTTAATTGTTTTCCCCTTCTTCCTATATCTTTAATACAAGGATTTTTAATGGTGTTTGCTCCATGGTAATCAGAGACCTCAGCCTGTTGAATACCAAATGCCGCACGTTGTTTAATGTTGACTGGGTTATGTTAACACATCCATCCCATACCTTGCATCTAAATTAATACCACAGTGCTACTGTTCCTCATGGATGATCTTGTATAATTGCTCCTCTGAGATAGCAAAAATGGTTACTTAAACTAGTGGATAAAAGTTAGTGAGAGGGTCAGGCGTGAGAAGAAGAAAGTAGCAATCAACGTTTGCTAAAAAAAAAAATGTAAAGGAGAAAAATATCCTTTGGCATTAATCTCCATGACTCATAAGAAATGGAGGTAGGCTGGCAAAGTTGGAGTGATTGAAAAGGATGCCCATGGCCATCTGCAAAATCTGATTACTGCCCCCATGATTTATGGCTTGCCATTAGCATGGGGAAAAAAGAAAGCCCAGAAACTGAGCTGAGTAAATCAAGAAGGACCTTTCCAGTTTACAATGAACACTTCAACATGATTCAAAAATGTTTTAACCAAGATTTCGTTTTTTGTAACTACATGTTACCTAAAGAACAGGAGCTATTCATTTTAGTGGCTTCTCTCTGAATGACACTTTAAGTTGGCCTGAAAGAAAGCCCGACTTTGCCTGCCACCTTTCCAAGGCTTCTCTGGATTTATTTAACTGACACTAGGTGACTAACTTCTGTGTCTGTGATGCTTAGCAGAAGCTATTCACTCCTTCAGCCCCAGCTGAGCCAAATGGATTGGGGAAAATTTAGAGGAGTCGTGCAAATGCACGGGACTAAACTTTGTTGGATAACGTCTCCGGATATTGGAGAAAGGGGACATTCTGAATGTTGCACTACTAATGACGGAATAATCAGCCAAGACAGAAAAGCAGTTGATATCTGAATTTTTGCCTCACTCTCAAACTAACCCCAATAGAATGTTTTTCTAAATTTTCATATCCCGGGATTGTTTTAGATAATCCAGAGATCTGGGTTCAACTCCCAGCTCTGCCATAGACTCCACATTGGGCAAGTCACTCAATCTTCCCCATGCCTCAGTTTTTCCCTCTGAAAAATGGGCATGGAAATTCTCATGGAACGAGCATCTTAAGGGTTGTGGTGGATTCTTCATCCTTTGGCGTTTTTAAAGATGAGACCTGAGGTCTTTCTAGAACAGATGTTCTAGCTCAACAAGAAGTTATTCGGCTCAATGGAGGAATTACTAGTGAAGTTCTCTGAGCTGTGTTATGCAGGAGATTAGATGACATGACCAGAATAGCCCCGTCTGGCCTAAAATCTGTATATTTTACATTTTAATTCAGGGACCAGGAATCCATGAATGCTCCCAAACAGCCTGGTCCCAATGAGTTTTCCATCCCAGTTGGGTCAGGCCAAAGTGCTCACAGGGGAACACCACATTGGCCACACTGTAGCTTGCCCTGCAGAATTACACAAGCCGATGATGCAGTGATCCTCTCTCTCATGTACTCCTGTGCTGGAGGCAGCCACAATGCAGTTGGAGAGCAGGAGCAGTGGCTGATCTAGCACCACTAGCAGCACCAGCATCCTCAAAGCAGGGACAGGTGTGAGACTGCAGGGTTAGAGTCCCACACGGCTTTCCCTTTGCTTTGGCCAACAGAATCAACATGTTTTAGGAGAGAAAGGGGGCTTGAGAAAGTGGTAGTGCTGTTGTCCCACTGTACCAGATTTTCTTTATGGGTTCCCAGTGCCGTGCACCCTCTGGCGTCCCCACTCCAAAATGGGTCCTGCCCAATCAGGCCTTTAATCAGCTCCAGTATAAACAACGGAAGCATCACTGAAGAAGAGCCAGTTCTGCTAATGTTCATGCAGCAACACAATGCAGTGTCCCAAAGGAACTCTTGGCTGGGGGGAGCACCAGCGAGGAGCTCCTTGGGAGACCTTCTGCAGCACACCGGCGATCAGGTGGCCGGCCCAGGAAAAGGCCTGTGTCCTAGTAAGCAGCTTCTCAGGCTGTAAAAACTCCGTCCCTAGCTAGGATCTGAGCCAGCGAGGCGTCGTTGAGGTGCACAGGCAGACGGGCATCCCCTTAAGCCGTGCTGTCACGTCGCTCCTGTCCTGTTTGCCGGCCGCGGGGGGGGGGGGGGGGGGGCGGGAGCAATGCCACCACAGTTGGCTGTTCTGATTAACACATTAAGTAAAATCGGAACAGCTCAGCGTCAGTCCCCTGGAAACCGGAGCCCTTTGGAGTGCTACTTTTAATTAAGCGGAGAGTGCACTCTAGCAATCATGGGCTGATCATGACAATTCACCGGCCTCCTTATACTCAGAATATCCTCCTGCGTCTGCCCTGGACTGCTCTTTCCGCACCACTCTGCAGCCCCTGTCGTTACTGAGGCGGCACAGCAATCTCAGTGGAACCTCGCGGGCCTCCTCTCAGCAAGGTCTCTTCTGGGATAAGGGGTGGCACCATCAGCCTAAGATGCAAGAGCAGCTGCTATTCACCTACTGGAATTCTGTAGGATTTCCGGCTGAAGTCAGGGCCCTTGGGATTAAAGCTAGTCAGACCCCACCTCAAAATAAACCCTAGTCTGTTTTCACTTAACGTAGACTTAAAAATGATTTGCAACTTCCCAGAGGTGGGTTAACACATGAGGAAAGTGAAGTTATTTTGTAACACAAATCTCACCATGCATCATAAAGATCATACCCTGTTTCAGGCATTCTGAAGGCTGAATACATCCATCTTGTCTACAGTCATACAAAATGGCACATCAGGTTTGCTGGCCCCAGAGTGACTGAAGAAATGCAAACAGTAATATGTATGGTCACTTACTCTTGGTGCAGTCTCTCTGTACTTTTTCCTAAGTACTCCCCTTCGATTCATCTGCCATTTGACCAGTCCATAAACCTTAGACTTATATTGAGGCTATCAGCCCCTAGCCTCTGGGGCTTGCAGTCTCCTTGTTGGTTACCTCAGAGGAAGATTAGCATTGGGCTGTTACCCCCTCTCTGATCCCAGGCATTTCTGCCTTCCTTTCCTGCTCTTTTCTTTCTCCTTTCCAGCTGGGCTTGTTCTCGTCATTGCTCACAGCCGTGGATGCATGGCAGAGGTGCACCGACCATTCTGGCAGGTGGCATAATCACCCTGATTGCTTGTAAGCAGGGAAGACTCTCCTCCCCCTTCAGCCTCTGCTCAACATGGGGTTTGTAAACCTCATTAATGGTACAATTCAACCCCAGGAGTTATTTTTTTGTTCCAGTGTCTTTTCTAACCTGAAAACCCTGGTGGACAGGGAATGCTATTCTGCACACAAATAGCATGATCAAACAGCTGTGAAGTGGCAGCAACAAGTTTTCAAGGGACACCTCAGGGGGATCGAATGCAGGCATCTGAAATGGCTGTGAAAATTCTTCCTGCTGGCTCTCAAATCCATCCCCCTGCTGGCACCACATGCTGTTCTTATAAAGGGACAGATAACTTGTACTTAGCAACTCAGAGGCTCTCGGTTTAAACATTCTATAACACAGCAATGAGAACCTGCTGCAGGACGCAGGCTGTTACCGTCTGTTTTCTGCTCTCCTGTTACCCGGGACCTTACCATTCAAAGCGAAGGCTGGGCAGTGGTCTCTGCAGCTGCATCCTTGTGCAGCAGCGGTAGCCTCTTCGCACCGTTCTGGCTCTCTGATTGTCAAGGCAGCTCTCATCAGGTTTTTAATGGACCCTAGAGCAGCAGAGTGGAACAACCTTTCTTGGTAACCTACTGCAGAACTTAACTATCCTTATAGCTTGGTTGTTGTTTTTTACTAATATCTCACCTAAACCTTCCTTGCTGCAGATTAAACCTCTTACTTATTCAGTAGACATGAAGAATAATTGATAACTGTCCTCTTTATAACAAGCGTACATATTTGCAGAGTGTTAACATGCCCCCCCAAGCCTTCTCCTCTCTAGACTAAACATGCCCAGTTCTTTCAACCTTTCCTCATAGATCATGTTTTCTAACACTTTTATTTGATCTCCTCTGCAATCTCTCTCCAATATGTTCACCTCTTTCTCAAAGTCACATCATTGTGTAGACCTTTTGTTGGCCTTTTGCACGATTTGCTCTAGGTACCTATTTGTCTCCCACTTGCACCTCTGAGCTTCTAGAGGATGAGACCAACTCCCGAATCCTTAGGAGTTTATATCTTACTTCCCTACCCCCAAAGTCACTGACAAGTACCCACGCAGAGCTAACAAGAAATGCTTCCTTGTCCTCCCTTCTACTGGGCTGCTCTAGGCTCCACTGACTCTCTCTCTCTTCTTCTGGGGTTGCTCAGCCCTGCTTACAAGCTGTTTGGATGCCACCCTGACTGACCACATTCCCCTGTTTTATAATGGAGGAGAAATCTCAGATTTTCAGGGATAGGACCGTAACCTAAGGAGGGCAAGCACCTAGCTGAACCTTCAGTCATTCCATCGTGGTCCTCTCCTCCACTCTATCTCCACACACCAGTTTCGACAGGCTAACCACGGATGGAACAACAAAAAGAACCCAGGGTACATTCCCAGCTATTGCACAGGCAGAGAGGGCAGAGGCCAGCCAAGTCATTTACAGGAGCAGAATGTAGAAAGGGAAGGTGATTCAGAAAACCATCATTGTCCGGTGATGAACCTGCAACTGGCAAGTCACCAGCCCAACAGGAATTTGTTTGCTCTGAGACCAGGGCTGTGGCAGGAGGATGGACTCAGGATGAAAGCCATTTAGCGCCTCTTTGGCGCCAGCAAATGGATTGAAGACGTCTCTTGACTGTAATAGTTTGTGTCAGTGGCTGCTGTGGTTTCTTTTTTTTTCATTTTAAATTATGTATATATATATGGGGGGGGGGGGAGGGATAGCTCAGTGGTTTGAGCATTGGCCTGCTAAACCCAGGGTTGTGAGTTCAATCCTTAAGGAGGCCATTTAGGGATCTGGGGCAAAAAATCTGTCAGGGGACAGTACTCGATCCTGCTAGTGTAGGCAGGGGACTGGACTCGATGACCTTCAAGGTCTTTCCAGTTCTAGGAGACTGGTATATCTCCATTTATATCCATAGTATAATATATATACTAGCTGAAATACTCCACGTTGCTCGGACTATTTGTAATTGGAAACTCGTATGTAAAAAGACTACAATGTTTTTTATTAATAATGCTGCCTAAATGATGTTATGTGAGCTGTGTAGTTGATGTTACTGAGCTTTAACACAACACTAAGCTCTCTGGGTATCTGTATTATTACATCATAACCAAATCACAGACAACAGCAGGTGTTAACCTGCTTCCTAGCTGATGTTATGTGAGCTGGGTAGTTGATGTTAATGAGCTTTAAAGAATTTCACCCTTCGGGGGTGTAAGAGGTGAGATTTTAAAAATTTTCGATTCTTACCCTGATTAGGACCCTAAAGCCTATAACTGTACCAAATTTCAAGTATCTAGCTGAAACGGTGTGGAAGTAGTAAGGGAACATACATACACACATACACCATTTAACTTTTATATATATAGATACTAGCAAAAATACCCGGCGTTGCTCGGGATATTTGTAATTGGAAACTGGGATATAAAAAGACTACAATGTTTTTTATCAATACAAATTTTGTTCAAAAGTCTCATTTTGTCTAATTAATTTCATTCTCTTGCATTTAGATGTGGTTTCTCTGATACATTTTCGCTTTTTACTGGCAAAACGAATAGGGTCCTTTTTAAGAAAAAAACAATGTATTTAATGTTTGCGCTACACAACACTAAGCTCTCTGGTTATCTGTATTATTACATCATAAGTATGTCACAGATAACAGCATGTGTTCACCTACTGCCCAGATGATGTTATGTGAGCTGTGTAGTTGATGTTAATAAGCTTTAAAGAATTTCACCCCTAGGGGGTGTAAGAGGTGAGATTTTAAAAATTTTAGATTCTTATCCTGATTAGGACCCTAAAGCCTATAACTGTACCAAATTTTAAGTATCTAGCTGAAACGGTGTGGAAGTAGTAAGGGAACATATATACCTACACGCATACACCATTTGACTTATATATATATAGATATAGTCAGAGTAAGAGACTATTTGCAAAATACTCTGCTGCTAGGCAATAAATCTCTCACTTCATATACCTATTTGTGTGTCATGTTATGTGAACATTTTTTTAAAAAATGACCCCAAATTAATGTAGCTTTTATGGATAAGCTGAATAAAGTATTTCCTCACTCAGCTGAGGTTGGGCTGAAAGCACGGTGACCAGGTGTCCCGATTTTATAGGGACAGTCCTGATTTTTGGGTCTTTTTCCTATATAGGCTCCTATTACCCCTCACCCCCATCCCAATTTTTCCCATTTTCTGTCTGGTCACCCTAGCTGAAAGGGAGGGTCATTTGGTGATCTGTAGTAGATACGCTGGGCATTGGCTCATCTTCTTGTCCTACTCTTTGAGCCAGCAAGAACTGTGTAATGAACATCGGAGACAAAAAGAAAAAAAAAATCTCATTTCAAATGCATTGAGCTATTTATCTCAAGGGGGATTCCAGAGATGAAGAACAGCTGCTTCGTACGGCCTTTTTAACCACTCACCTATTTCTCCGTGTCCTATAACATGTTGTGTGCACCTTAAATTGTCACCCTTGTAATGCCAGTAATATTGACTTATATTGGTGCTTTTGCCCCTGAAGAGGAAAGATTTAAAAACAGAAATATCAGCACGTTCTGGTAGCTCTGCCTTAGCCAGCCCGCAATTGCCTTCCTATATTCTGCTTATACAAGAACTCCTCGTTCTTTTGCGGATAGAGACTAACACGGGTACTTCTCTGAAATCAGTACAATGGCACTGAGTCTTACTGTAATGTTATTGGGTGTCACCAGCTGGTGCGATAGCTGGTAAGAGTTGATGTAAAGATGTGTCAGAGGGAGCCATTTTTCATACGCATGAAGAGGTTTTACTGGGCCTGGAAAGCCTAGAAACATGCTCCATATTTGTGAGCACCATCTACTGGCTCCCTATCTATTGACTAACTATACATATACAGATAGAGCACTGCTGTAACACTATATCTCTGCACACCAATCTCAACTTCGGGTCTGTGGAAGAGGTGGCATGTCTTCTCCATGGATGGGCCTGGCTCAGCAGCTCTCTAGCATCCCTGCTTCCAGTCATGCTGGTCCTGTGGTAGTCTGTGATTAGGTCCACTAGCCAGGTCATGTTCCGGTTCCATCCCTTCCAGGGTAGCAAAAAGACCAGCACAACAAGGAGTCCAACATCCTGACATCAGGTTTTCAGGCCCGCACTCTGGAGCCCCGTGGTCTTTACAGCCTCTTGTCCCAGGGCTTTCAAGAGTCCTTATTTATTTATAATAAAAGGTCAGAGGATGTTTGTCTGAAGCTGTCATGCGCAGAAGCCGTCATGCGCCCGGACAAACAGCATGCTGGGAGTTGTTGTTCGGCGGCACAAAATGGCCACCGTGCATGCGCCACTGCGAGCCATAGAGACGGCCCTGACAAACAGCATTAAGCACTTTGGCCCATGTACACGGGCTGTTACACTAGTTTATTTATATAAGCCCTCCGCTGATGTCAATCAGCAGAGCCCCATTGAAGTGAGTATCCAGGTGATAGGGTCAATGCTTACTCCCCTGGGCAATGCCCAGTCTGAGTCACAATCTAGATCGTGCACAATCTGAGCATGGCCGGCTTTCAGAGCAGTCATCTCTGAATGTGTTGGTCTGGCAGCAGCCCAAGCAGATCCTAATGAAGCTTCATTTCCCTTGCAACCTCACTGTGGCCCGGTTGGAACAAGCTCCAGGCTAGCATGCGGTGTTTCCTGGGAGAAGCAGGGAGTCTCCGGTTTGAGTGAAATCTTTTTATTTCACAATTGCACCAGCCAACTAAAAATGAGGCTGGAGTCAGTGGCTGACTCAAAGAACCCCTGCTGTGCCTGCCACACGCCTCCTTCTAGGCTTGCACTGATCAGCTTTCAGAGGAAGGTGAGAGATGCCAAAAGCTGGCCAAGTCCAAGCCTGCCTGAGCCCTTGGCTGCAAGCTCACATGGCTAACCTGCAGCATCCACACTGCTCCGTTTAGCGCATCCACATGGCGGTAGCACGAGTCTATCTCCCCACCCTGGGAACCACCCACCTGAAGTGCAAACATACCCAAAGAGTCTTGATTGTGAGAGAGACATTTTCAAAGTCATCTCAAGGATCTGGATGCCCAGTTTCCATTAGTTATTAAAGAAAATTAGTAAACTAAAATTTAGCCCCTTTGGAATTTAGCTGTGGTTCAGATCCTTCTCCAAGGACACTTCTCTTGGCTGTGCAGAATTAGTCTGGAAATTTCATAGGAATGGGTTTCTTTGATAGATTTCCAGTATCTCCCTCTGGCTGATCCAGGAATATTGGGCCAAATCCTCAGCTGGGATCTGGGCCAATCTTTCTTGACTGATTTTTTAATTCTCTCAATAGCCAGAGGCTAGATATTTGTATGGACAAGGGAGTTCAAAAATAATGGTGGACAAAAATTAAATTTGCTGCATACTGCTGAACGTTCAGTTCCACAAATGGGCAAAAAGTTCAGGAGGAGGAAGAAGAAGAAGAAGAAGGAGGAGGAGGAGGAGGAGAGAGAGAGAATATTTGTGTGTTCACAGACCAAACAGGAACAGGGTCTTAAGGAGCAGGGAGGGAAGATTATGTAAAAAATGAAAACTAATCAGAAACTAAGTTAGCTGACCCTGGTCAAATCTATTTCCTTATTTACTCACTTGTATCATCCCCACTGTTTATTGCGGAGCAGAGGCAGAAAGAAGGAAAAAGAACAAACAGAGGTAGTTTATAAAAGTATTGTAAGAATGGTGCTATTACCATTATCAGTGAGGCCATCTGTCACCTCTATCCATTTCTTTTAGATTAGGTAGAGATACCTCTGACATTTCAAATGCATCACCCTAATCAAATCCCTATCCTCCCGAAATGATTTCTGAGAATGCATTATAGGGCTATAGAAAGCCGTGAATGAGTAATACTTTACAGAACAATAGATAAAGTAGCAGGAACGAGCTGAAATAACCAGCTTTGCCAGGGTTATAAAGTGAAGAAGTCATTAACTCCTAAGGGAAAGGTCTGTTCAGCACAATGCCTCTGAGATCTATGTGACTTTAGGGAAAAGGTCCTGCTCGCCCTAGGTTTAAGAGACCAGTGCTCTGTGCCGTTTCATTTGCAAGTGTACAGAACTGAAAGTAACAGTGTTCTTTGTGGTAGTGCATTGCCATGTTTGGGAGCCACATATTTAGGTATCATGAATAACTGAATAACCTTTCAAAGACAGTTGACAAGCCTAATTATCCAATTAATCAGCTGAAGAACCTATCTGGCTTCGTTTGGACTTCAAATCCCTCCTCGACAGCCACTTATTTCAATTCTCTCTCAAACACCATTCTTCCCCACCCCCAGCTCCAACTTCATAATCCATCAATTTGACAATAGTCCAGGATCTAAGGCCATGTCTACACTACAGAAATGGTTAATACAGAACCAGTATGGCGTGGTGAACAATATAACATGTTGGAAGAGAGTCAGGAGACCTGACTTCCATTCCCAGCCAGGATGATGACTTTTTGCATGACTTTGGATAGACAATTTCGCCTCTTCGTGCCCGAGTTTCATCATCTGTGACATGGGAATAATGCTGCTTGCTCATCTTTGTAGAGCGCATGGAAATCTATGGCCGAGAATGGCTAAATAAGATTAATAATCACAATGCTGTCTATTGTTTCAATTTACCTGCTGCACCATCCTGATCTTGCCCGTTCTCTCTCTTTCTGCGGCATGTCCTCTCTTCTCTTCAGGACAGGAGCAGGTTTTAAATGATACATTTCATAGAATATCAGGGTTGGAAGGGACCTGAGGAGGTCATCTAGTCCAACCCCCTGCTCAAAGCAGGACCAATCCCCAACTAAATCATCCCAGCCAGGGCTTTGTCAAGCCTGACCTGAAAAATCTCTAAGGAAGGAGATTCCACCACCTCCCTAGGTAACCCATTCCAGTGCTTCACCACCCTCCTAGTGAAAACGTTTTTCCTAATATCCAACCTAAACCTCCCCCACTGCAACTTGAGACCATTACTCCTTGTTCGGTCATTAGGTACCACTGAGAACAGTCTAGAGCCATCCTCTTTGGAACCCCCTTTCAGGGTTTAACTGACCTTCCTTTCCCTCGTTTAACCATTTAGGACTGTAAATGCTACAGGACAAAGATGGTCTGCTACTATGTGCACATACAGCAATCTTGGCTGGGGCCTCCTGACAGAACTAATACAGACAAGAGGAAACCAAAAAATGCCAAAATGCATCTTCCACCATCTTATAAAATTTCTCAGGTGGTATTGCTGTTCCTGATCATTCTTGAGGGGTTCAGGCAGAGCTAATGCAGGGAAGCTTACAGCAAGTCTTCTTATACCATGTGTAGCTCAAGCCAATGGTATCAGAAGATTATCTTAAAAAAGCAAAATGTCTGTTAGGCCACCTTCCTCGACTTCCTGCTAATGTCCTAGACTATAATTTACAAATGACTTGAACGGTCAGAAAGTGACCCATTGTTGACTGGATTTTATACTTGGCCAGAGGACCGGTCTTAGGAACATTTTCCCTCTCCCACATTTATCATCAGGGTCTTATTTCCCCCAAAGGAAAACAGACAATAGAGAGGGTGCAAAACAGGAACAGGTTAATTGGAAGAATAACTCAGGTAAATAACAGGTAGGTAACTATAAGGACTCCCAAACTATAACTGAGAAAACAAGGGAACCAGATATAAAGGGCACTGGCTATGACAAAAAGGGCTTAGCTCCCTTCCCAAGGTTGACCCCGGATAGGTGAGATGGACGACAAATGAATCTCTACCATATCCTCCAGCTTTATCCCTGGCACCAGTACCAAAGGACTGCTCTGGACCTGATCCAGATGGTAAAGCAGGTGGAAGGCTGATGGAAGCTCTGTCTTGTTCTTCTTGCAGCTCTTACAGGTCAGGTGATCTACTCAGTTCCCCGCCTTAGGGCAAAAAGGTGCCAGAAGTGTAATAGGGCTGAGGAAAAAAGGCAACCAATATGGATTCCCTGTTGCTGTTAAAGGGATCCAAGATGGTGCAAGGGAGATAATAATAAAATAAAAGTTTTTCTCCCTAGACCATGAGATAATCCCTCCACCATGTCTCTGAGGACATCTCACTGTTAGGAATAGAGCTAGATCAAAAAAAATAAGTCCCGTCCACCAGCAAATTTCAACGAGAAAACAAAACAAAATTATTAACATTTTCCATATGTTGGAAAATGTAGGTCAAAACGGAAATATTTTGGGGCTTGGTCCAAATTTTTCAGGTTTTGGGTGGTTGATTTTGCTGCAGGAAAAAAAAGACACTTTCTGCAAAAAAAACCCAAAAATATTTAATTGAAAACTGAATTTTCCATTAAAAAACCGGTTTTGATGGAAATTTTTTGACCAGCCCTAGTTAGGAAATGCTTCCTTACATTCAGTGTAAATAATTGCTTCCTTAATTTCATTCTATTATTCCCTTGGGTTACCCTGGATGGACCTTCCTGCACATTGAATTCACCATTAAAATATTTTTAACAGTATCCTTTATTTATGAAACTGCTCAAATTATTGGTAAAAGGAAAGATGATGGCTCTCCAACGATTTACGAGCAGGAAAGGAAATGAGATTTTCCTGTATCCCTAAATGCCTAATCTTTTCTCACAGTCATTCGCTAGTCTTGATGTTAAATTTTCAAGATCAGGTTGGTGAAAGAAGCCTTGTGGATTCTGATGCAACTTCCTACTGTGCCATTTCTCTGGTTGATTCTCTGGAAGAGCAACCCTGTGGCTCGTGATATAATTAAACCAACCCCTGAGCAAATTCCTGCAGTGAAAGCAGGGTCAGTCTCCTCCTCTGCCTGCTATGGCCAAGAGGAGTGTTACAAATGCTCCTGCCTGATATTTAGATGCATTAGTTCAAAACCTGCCAGCAAATTGTGGCATGAACACCGTGCCTCATGGATTTGCATTTGTGCATCAGGCAAACTGACCCTGAGTCTAACATATTACTTTGCATCCACTAAAGCAAGAACTTTAAGCATGGTCCAGTCCTCCTCTTCCTCTCTTTCTCTGTACAACGCCCCTCACTTATCCGCTAAAGAAATTCCTCTTCTAGTCTGCTCAGGTTCTTATGCATTACCCATATTATGGGGGATCCCAGTGTCTTCCAGCAGTGCAGTGAACACTGCGAGGTCTCCTGAGCTCAAAATTGCTATTTGGCACCATGTAAATCTAGATGGGTAACATATAGGGGTGAGAGTCATTTCATGAGTAAGGGTTGTCCAGAGCTAACCTGGAACTTGAGAGACCCAGTGTAGCAGGGTGCTGGCCAGAAACTGCTGAACCAGCCCCTGCTCCCTCCAAACACAGCAAGAGAAAAGTCTCTGCTAGCACCTTCCCTAGCAGGGAAGGTAGTTAGCTAGCAGGGTGTGGCCCTGGGCTGAAGAGGGCTTAATGAAAACCACCTGGCAGCCTCCCAGGCAAAGTATAAAGCCTGGCAGGAAGGACGTCGGGGGGTGGGAGGGAGAGGAGAACAGGAAATAGAGTTGGAGAAGGTGGCTGTGCCTAGCTAGCTGCTAGCTAAAGCTAGCTGTTCAAGCTAGCTGTTCCCCCAGGGCAGCCAAGCGCAGAGACTGGTTTGTACTCTTGTAAATAGGTGGTGGGTTTTGCACTGAAGGGAAATAAAGGACACGGTTGCTAGCACCAAAGGGCTCCTGCCTGATTTTTGAAGAGGGCGAGCAAGAGACCCGCTTACACCCAGCTTGAATTCCCTGCCTGCCACAGACTTCCTGCACGATCTTGTGTGGCCAAGATAGTCTCTGTGCCTCACTTCCCAAACTATAAATAACAGGGAGTTCTTATCAGACTGGGACCCAGTGAGGAGAAAATTCATTCATCGCCAAGGTCCTTCTCCCGCCTGTCATCTCCCTTTCAGTAGAGAAAAGTCAACACCTGCCGCTGGTGATGGCCTCCATCGCCCACTTGTCAAATTCCCAAACAAGCACCTTCGTGCTTTCTCCCATGCTGCCTCTTGTTCTGAGCTGGGGTTCTCATACATGTGTTAAGGGCCACCTCATTGTCCTCTTTCAAATCCCTCCTTTGCCGTGATGCCTACAAAAAAAACCTGACAATGGTTAAGTGGCTGGTGCAGTGACACTGGTGCCTTCTAGGAGAACCAATATTGCCTCAGCATTTCCCTACACTCCCCAATCTGTCTGTATCCATCTCTGATTGATTATCTTATACTTGGGTTTTAAGCTCTTTTGGAGCAGGAAACTGTTGTTCTGTGTTTGTACAGCACCTGGCACAGTGGCGTCCTGGTCTTTGACTATGTGCTGGTATTAGGGCTACTACTCAAGGGTGCAAGGTGCTCAGATATTATGGAAATAGGAGCCTGGGTATATTGGTATTGTGACAAGGTGGCTCCTCGGCTCCCCTGACTCAAGTCCTCTGGGGTTCTGGCGCGGCACTGGCACCCTGACCAGGCTGCAGGGCTGGTGACAGAATTTTGGGCCCCCCCTACTTTGATAGTTTGGGGGGGGGCCCAGCCCAGCCCGGGCCCCCCCAGCCCAGCCCAGCCGGTGCTCCCCCCCTCCCCCGGGCAGCGAGAGCGGCGTGAGCCGCTCTTTCTCCCCCCCCCCCCCCGGACAGCGCTGCTGCCGCCGGCTGGGCTCACAGCTCCTGCCGGGGCCAGGCGCGCTTGTCCGGGGGAGAGCCGCGCCGCCTCCCCGCCCCTTCCCCGCTCTCCAGGTCCGGCGACAACGGGTACAGCGGTGTACCGGGGCCCCCCTAAAGTCGGGGGGCCCGGTACAGCTGTACCCGTAGTACCCCCCCTGTCGCCGGCCCTGCCAGGCTGCACCAGACCCCGGTTTTCCGCTGCTCCTTAGCAGCCCACTCTCTGTCTGTCTCTCTCTCAGGGTCAGGCTCCTGCAGGCTAGGAAAGCTAGGTCCCCCCTAGGAGGGACCCTTTGTTCTCTTCCCCTGCTTGCCAGCAGCCTCTCCGTCCCTGCTTCCTCCAACTCCTCCAAACTCTCTCCACTCCAACGCCTCCAAACTCCTTCCAAACACCCACTGCCTCCAAACTCACTCCTCAAACTCCCACAAGCCTCTCTGGGGAGGAGTCTCTTTTCAAGGGCTCTGACAGCCTCCTTAATTGGCCTCAGCTGGCCCTGCTTCTGGCTGTGGCAGCCCTGCTCAGATGGACCCGATTCCCTTGTGGTAAACCTTCTAATTACAGGCCTTTCTGGCAGCTGTCTGCCCTGGGTCTGCCACAGTATGTGGGGCTGGCTTCCCTCTCTCAACATGTATCTGGTGCCTCAGTTTGCCCAGCTCAGCTCTGAAAGAATGTGCAGAGTCTACTGTGGTTCACACATATCCCATTTGTTCATCCCTGTTTAAAAACATTCAACTCTTTGTCCAATGAATTTGACAGCTCCTCTGCCCCGGCCTTTCCTTAAACCTCCCCCCACTGAGGCTTCCATTCCTGCTCCCTACTGATAACTCCAACTAAGCCTTCCTCCTGCCTGGTGCAGAGTCCCTTCCCAGGGCTTCACCCTAACCCTGGGTCTTCTTTATCTGTCTGGACCAACTCCCTCTGTTAAGGACAACGCTGCTGCTGGGTTTCCATTACAGGACACTGATCACTTGTCCAAGTGGCTGGCCAGAGCTCGGAAACAAACTGGTCCTGCTTTGAGCAGGGGGTTGGACTAGATGACCTTCTGAGGGGCCCTTCCAACCCTGATATTCTATGAACAGGGCACTGGATATTGCAGATGCTCAAGTGCCCGTATTCTCCTGCCAGGTGACTTTCTGATGGTTCCCACTAGTATCTTGTATGATGCTTCCTCCAGCGTGTATTGGAGACCTAGGAAGCCCCTAGGAAGCCCTATGCATTCTGGGGCATTACTGAACAGCAAACCAGAAGGGGCTCCTCAACTTCCCTGGAAATCTCCTTCGGTGGACTGGAGAAAATCCGCGTGATTCCTGCTGGCAGAGAGGGGTCAAAGCCCAGAGATATTTCATTTGAAGGGTCTGGTAAGGGAGGGGGTAGTTATCTAGCTCGGTTCCAGCGGGGTGAGGCAGAAAGAAAGCAGGCTACATCCAGAAGCAGCGAGGGCCCTGGACTGTTGACATCCGCTGTTGGGGAGTGAGCCAGGATTTATTAACCATCCCAAGTCTCCGCCTCAGTGGTGATGCGTCAGGGAAGTGAATAGGCCACCCCCCCTAAAAATCTCGTGGGGTTATTATAAGAATATGGTGAGGTAGGGGTTGAAGAGCAAGCTGCCATATCCCAATGATCCCTCCTCCTGCTGCTCTTGCAGAACCTACTGTCACATGCGGCCGCTTGCTGTCAGTATGATCACTCTCTCATCTCCTCTGAAACCTGAAACAGGGATGAATTCATTTGGCGTCAGGTTCTCTTCTTCCTGCAGCCTATGTTGCCAAAGGGAGAAGACAGGACTGTCAGAATTCAAACTTTGAGATGTCTCAAATGTTTCTTAACTCAAGGGAAAGGAACGAAACCACCAAATAGAATTCATTAAACTTCAGAACAAGCAGCGTCGTGGGGAAGAAACACACCAGGAGCAGAAGCGGAGGGATTAGCATTCTGTGGGTAGCAACCTCAAACGAATTTGAAGAGCAGCATGGCAGACGTCCTCGCCATCAAAGTTCATGTTTCTCAGGCAGGTGCATTTAGAAAACAGCAAGTCTTGAGATGGTTTATGGCTTCCCCAGAGCCCCTGAAAGCTAAGTTGTACAGGATCTGATGGCTGCAGTGAAAGCGGAAAACTGCATTTGCCGTAAATTAAAGGAATTCCCACTATCTCCAGGACCATAGCTATTTTTATCACTGACGCACGGAGCTCCCTTGGCACTTCATGCTGTGCCATGCTTGTGTTTCCACCCTCGTCTTTCCTATTAGAGGGAAATGCAAGGATCTCAGGCAGCATTTTAAAAATAAACCTGCAAGCGGAGCAATGAAATGGCCATTTGTGGGTGAACTAGGTCACCTACAATAAAGTACGACCCAAAGCTTTCACTCAGAATTCACTCTCAACTTGACTCCAATCTGCACAGTCAGTTCATTCATTTCAATGGGTTTTTGCTGATCTCTGGGCTTTCCAGTTTAGCTAGAACCAGGAAACTAAATAGGGAAGGCTGTTCTCATATTGCGAACCTTGCTGCCGTCAGGCGAACGCTAGAGCTCAGCCCAATTTGCAAACCAAGCAGATTAGAGATAATGCGGAGCCTTGTACAGACCAAACCTTGCATGGGTTTTCTACAGTATGAAGGGAGAGATGGAGAGATCTCTCTAGTCCCACCTCCCCATCTTCCTCAGCATTCAGGCAACAGTAGAACATCTACCTAGTGTTCAAGAAGGGGTGGGTGTGGGTGGGGGCTGCTTGTGGATCCAAGAGGCAGGCCTCTCCAGTGTCCCACATTGTGTGGGACATCCTGCATGTGCCCCAGCTTTGTAAGGTTGTCTTACAGTCCTGTATGGCTATCACAAAGTCCCAGCAATTTAACACCACCAGATCTTTTGTTGGAGGGTGGGTTACTTCCCCTACCCAGCATCTCTACACAGGGTGGAGGGCTGCTGGGGATATTAGCGACCAATTCACTGTGTGTAGTGCCCAGGAGGGGGAATAATGAACTACTACCCCCTGCCTGCTCCTCACCGGACATGGGTGGTACAGCCCAAGCCTTCAGGGTCCTGGCTGGACAATTCGGGGAGGGCGCGGTACAATATGCTTATTGTGTCACTTGGCGGCATTGCTATGATGCGCACTCACCCTCAGGGCCCGCCTTTGTGTGACGGTGTGACACGGCGGGGGTTTTCATCTCCAGTGCCCCCCGCAGGCCATCTGGATTAGTGCATCACTGAGCCCTCCAGCTTAAAATCAGCGCGGCTGAAACCTCTTCCAGGGTAACCAGATGGTCGGGAATAGTCCAAAGTCCCAAAGAATCAAGCCAGCCCCTGGGCCCTATGCTCAACCCAACTGTCTTTCTGCAGCTCCGGTGTAAAGCACCATCCTGTCCAACCTAAATCTTCCAGAGGCCTCTAACCTTCCATCGTCTCTTAGCAACCAGTCCCCTCCCAATGGCTTATCCTCCCTTTCTGAACACTCTTGGCCTATTTATAAAATCTGGGTGGCGCTAGCTAATCACTGCCCCACTGAAAACAATGCAATTCATTGAACCTTTAACCCTTTCTCACCTGTAATGCGGGTTTTTCCCCATCACAGGCATGTTATGAATAGTACGCTTCACAGGATAATTTATGGATCAGCAGTAATATGTGCCTTGCATTGCAATCCCAGACAGCCCTCAGACTGACCCATTCCAATGGCATGGGTTTTGGATTATACATGTTTCACTGCTCCTCCCTCCAGCCAGTAAAGGTAGGGTTTCACTATAAACAGGAATATCACACTTGTGTAGACCAGGATCAGAGATGATGTGGAAGGCAGACACCCTTCCACTAAATTGTAGATCATTTAATCTATACCGCAGGCCTTTAAATATTACCCAGTTACCTCTGGGCTAACCGACTCCTTTATACTGGTAGACTTCCTTATACCTATTTCCACCCATTCTGCTACTGCATAAGGGTGTTAAATGAGTATCATTTATATGCCAAAAGTGTAAGCAGGGTGGTGCTACTTTAACTTACACCTTTTATCTGGCTTCACAGGGGGCAAGTTACAGCCACTGCGACCTGTTTACACATCAGCAGAATGGGTGTAGGCAGATCTAAAGAAGTCTGAGTCTAAGTGACTCTGAATTACACCTCTTGACACATCTCTCTTGAGTGTGGTCCTACACCTCCAATGCACTGTTCAAATACCACGTGTTAGAGGGCTTTCCCTTCACCTTTCCCTTATTCTTGTCATAGACTATTAGGGTTGGAAGGGACCTCAGGAGATCATCTAGTCCAATCCTCTGCTCAAAGCAGGACCAATCCCCAACTAAATCATCCAACAGATTTTTTCCCCAGATCCTTAAATGGCCCCCTCAATGATTGAACTCACAATCCCGAGTTTAGCAGGCCAATGCTCAAACCACTGAGTTCACGCAGACAGAAAGCAGGAGACGAGAAGTCTGAAGTGCAGGCAATGCAATGTTTATTGGGGTTAGTTCCAAACAAGCATATCCACCGCTCTACGTGCCGGCAGAGTCTGTTGCCCAACGTTCCCTTCTCAACTCTGATGTTGCAGAGCATTTACCCGGTGTCCCCCTTCCCAGCTCTGATGCTACAGAACATTCAATACCTGTGTCCCCCTTCCCTATTCTCATTTTCCATTCCCACCTTCTCCATCTTAGCAGACTCAAATATACCTGAAATACATGCCCACAATCCTACCCCTTTTGAACTCCATGGGAGGGATAAGGAGTGAGGTTGTGCTCCGGTCAGGGACAGGCAATTGTTTGGCCTTTTAGTGTTTTATACCTTCCCCGCAATCTCCCTTTGCTTCTCCCACCTGGTTTCTTGACCTTGCCTTGAGATAGAGGTTCAGGAAACCTTAAAAAGTGTGTTTCTGTAACACCAACTGCTCTTATCTGTTCCCATTGCACTCACAAACCCATCTGGCTAGACAGAAGCAACATACACAGTCTTTATTTACATGTATTAGTATACGATATTGGAGTATAAACCCAAAAAGTTAAACCCAAAATTCTATCCCAGGCTAACAAACAGACCTATATACTAACACCACTGTCAAAATGCAGGGCCAAAACATACTTGGAATAAAAGTCAGGATAAAACGATGCCTAAAATTCTGGCTCCTAAATTCTGATTGAGGTCAGGGAGACTTTGGACTGATTTTTCAGAAGTTCGGCACACACAACAGTTTCCGTTTTAGACGATGGGACTACACGTGCTTACCTTAAGCTTCCTCCTAAGCACTTGTGTGGAGTGCTGAGTGTAGGTTGACCAGATAGAAGGGATGAGGGTGGGGAGTAACAGGCACTTATAAAAGACAAAGCTCTGAATTTTGGAACGGTCTCTATAAAATTGGGACATGTGATCACCCTAGCTGAGTGCCTTGCAAGGCTGAGCTCCGAATGAACAAGTGAAAAGTCGCGCCGTGTACTGCATATTATCAAAGGCCTGGGCTACCCTGGGTGGGGGGTGTTTCAAACTAAGATACGCAACTTCAGCTAAGCTATTTGCGTAGCTGAAGTTGAAGTATCTTAGTTTGACTTACCTGGCCGTCCTCACGGCGGCAAGTCGACCGTGGCGGCTCCCCCGTCGACTCTGCTTACTCCTCTTGCGGAGCTGGAGTTCCGGAGTCGACGGGGAGCACGTTTAGGGATCGATTTATTACCTCTAGACGAGAAGCAATAAATCGATCCCTGATACATCGAACACTACCCGCCGATCCGGAGGATAGTAGAGCCATACCCAAAGATCACAGACTATAGAAAATATATTTGAATGCATATCTTCCTTCTGTCCCCCAATGATTAAGCTCATAAACCTGACTTTAGACAGCAAGCTCAATACCCTGCAAGGTGCTGGCATTTCTTGCCTGGCGGTTTATAAAACCATGTGAGTATAATTTTTTATAGTCAAATATATTGAGATAGAATGTTTTTATTGCTGCACTCATGCCTCATGCAACAGATCCTTCATCAAGCAGCACCCGCCAGCCCCTGTGAGACGACTGAATAATTAAATACTACGCAGGCCATTTCTCATTGGTAAAACACATCCAAAAAAGCTGCTTGTAAACAGGGCGATGGGAAACGCGTGGCAGGAGAGCTTGGGGGCGGATCCATAGCTTGAATTAAAGCCCCTTATTCTTTTAATGCAAGGGTTTCATTCTTTAAATGTGTCACAGGAAAGGAACTTCACCGTCTCCCCACAGCCACTCCATACCAGAGACCCAATTCAAAATGTCAGACAATCATGTTGTATAAGCAAGACCATCATTAACTGGGCAGGTTGCAGCAAAGGAGGCGTCTCTGATTGACGGTTTTGTCAGCTTGGGTTTGTAGTTTTTCCCTAGCCATGAAACTTAAATATGTCATTGCTTCCTATTCCCCAAGTGTGAGCTGTGTGAACTTAAAAGCCGGGGGTCCCGTGTACATTCCTTACTTTGGTACTAAAGGGACTAAAGAGCCAAGATGGTCAAGGATGCAACGTAGCCTCTGACTTCCAAAAGATGGTCCTGGGTGACCCATGAGGTGCTATTATTTCCATGCTACAGGTGGAGAATTGAGGCACAGAGCAGCCAAGTGACTTGCCCATGTCACACAGGAAGCCTCTGCTGGAACTAGGACTTGAATCCAGATCTCCCATGTCAGTGCCCTAACCACTCTTCCCCCTTTCTCTCCCCAGTGTGGGTGTTTAAGTAATTAGTTTATCCTCACCACACAGTCTCTGTACACAGCCAGACAGGGATAAAGAAACCTTAGTGTGAATGAGACTTGGGCCCTTTTTTGCATTGAAGTGGTGAATCACTTTCGGTTTGGCCCGTATTTCCTTATTTAAGGTGTGATTATTACACGGTAATAAAGAAGTTGTTCTCTCAATGGAATTAATGGCCAGGAAATTTAGGAGAGAGAAATGGAAACTCCATGCAGCGGGTCATCAGCCAGAGCAATAACTCACTGTCCCCTCATGGGAGGTCAGCTAGTTAAATACTGTCACTGGAAGGAGTGTACAATTTATGACCCAGAATATCACTTCAGAGATATAACACAGAGTTATGTCTGTGTAAGGTAAGGGTAATCATTTTTTATGCTTCAGAATGTAAAGTGATTGCCTGCAAAGATAAAGAATTCTAAGCCCTTCCCCATGGGCACATTCTACACTTAGGGCTTGAATCTGCCATGGTTACACATGTGTAGGGTAACCCACGCCCCTTCTGGGTGCGGTGTTCTGTCCTATCTAGTGGTGGGGGCGAGAGAAGATAGATAGATGGATTAAATGAATCAGCTCTACAGAGTTAGTTAACAGCCATTAACTTTTAGTTCATATGGCAGAGGATCACACACTAAACTCCAGAGGTCGCAGGTCTGATCCCGCTCACCCAGGACTGGTTCTGTTGATGTTATTGTAGCACCCTAGGGCCTAATCGGGGGTGGGAGGGTGGGGGAGACTTTTTGGCCCAAGGGCCACATCTGGGAATAGAACTTGTATGGCGGGCCATGAATGTTCACAAAATTGGGGTTGGAGTGTGGGAGGGGGTGAGGGCTCTGGCTGGGGGTGCAGACTCCAGAGTGAGGCCAGAAATGCAGTCAGGGTACAGGAGGGGTCTCTGGGCTGGAGGGTGGGTGAGGGGTCCAGCTGAGGATGAGGAGTTTGGGGTGTAGGAGGGTGCTCCAGGCTGGGACCAAGGGGTTTGGAGGGTGGGAGGAAGATCAGGGCTGGGGCAGTGGGTTGGGATCTTGGAGGAAGCTCTGAGGTGCAGGCTCCAGGCTGTGCTTAACTCAAATGGCTCCTGGAAGCAGTGGCATGTCCCCTCTCCAACTCCTACATGGAGGTGTGGCCAGGCAACTCTGCGCGCTACCCTGTCCACAGGCACCGCCCCTGCCGCTACTATTGGCTGCGGTTCCCAGCCAATGGGAGCTGTGAGGGCAGCGTGCAGAGTGGAGTCCACTGACTGTCCCTACACATAGAAACCAGAGTGGGGCCATCTTGATGTTTCCGGGAGCCATGTGGTGTATCAGTTACTAAAAGCGTCAATCTGCATCCACAGTTCAGGTACTTAAATCTCTAATTCAGGCACAGTTACTGTAATTGTAAAAACAAAATAAAGTGATTAAATCCCTGTTTTAAGTGAAAAACGATGGGTGCTTTTGCACCTCCATCTCTTTCTCTCTCTTGTGGCCACACACAACACCAAATTTATCATTACAATATTCCTTTTTTCTAATCTCTGTTACCATTTTTCACAATCTATGTGTGCTATATTCTCACTCTTTCTACTCACTGCTCCATTTTCTCACCCTGTTTTTCCAGTGGATTTCTTACTTCTATTCACTTATGGACAGCCTCTCCTAGGAGGAACATAACCCAATGACATTCAAATCTGATTGAGTTTTTGAGACCACAGTGGTGGGATGGGTTTAAAATTAGGCAAAACAAGGTCTCCCCCTCCCTAACAGTAAATGAAATTATCTTTTGCTTTTATCTAGCCTTTTTTTTTTTGTGCCTCTTAAATATTGTTCACTTCATTGCCAGGTTCAGGTTTGGGGTTTCCTTTGAGCGGAAGCACGTTGCCCATTCTAAGCATCAGTTGAAACCACGTTTTGTTGTTATAACTTTTCCCATATTGTTGACCTACTCAACTAATGCAGTCTCAATAAGTAGCACCATCTCGTCGTCACTAAATCCCGGCCATGGCTGGGAGCATGCAGTAAATCCCCCGCCATCCCATCACCTTCTAATTTGCTAAAAGTCTTGCAAAAGATCAGAACCATTAGGGTGACATTTTATAGTGGAGGAATTACGGTCTAATATAACAAACCTTGCCCTGAGGTCTATAAAAAAGGTACTCGGACGTGGCAGAGCTGAATTCTGCTAGAGCTCAGGGTTGCTTGCTACAGCAGATGTTCATTGGCTAAATGATTGACTATCAGTCTTACGCGGATCACATTTCCCATCAGATCACATTTCCCATCGGATCACATTTCCCCTTCAGGCCTGGGAGTGGGGTCTGATACTGAACCTGACATTTAGCGTAGTTGGGAAAAAAAACTGTAGGTGGGAGTTTTGGGGATGTAAAATTATGCCCAATGTCTTTGAAAAATCCCCCCAATGTCTTTGAAAAATCAAGCCTAAGTATGTATGTATATAATCGTTTAGATTCAAAAAGTCCTAAATAAGTATCTAAAGGTGTGATTTATAATGAGATACATCTATGGTCCTCAAAGTTTTAGAGCCTCATAATCAGCAACAAATATATCCCCACAACAGCCCACTGAGGTAGAGATGTGTTATTGTGTCCATATACAGATGCTAAACAGGGGGAAATTAAGTGATTTGCCTATGGAAATTAAGTGATTTGCTTAAGGTCATGTGGGAAATCTGTGGCAGACCCAGGAACAGAACCCAGATCTAAGTAAAAAAAAAAATTAAACTCTGCAGGATTCGATAACTTCTATCCAAGAGTTTTAAACAAATTGGCCAAGAAGCTCTCTGAGCAATTGATGCTGATGTTTAACAAATCTTGGAATACTAGGTCCCAGTGAACAAGAAGAAGAAGTGAGTTTTACCAATATTTTAAAAGGGTAAACTGAATGACACAGGTATTTATAGGCAAGTTTGTATATCCATAGGCCAGTGTTCCCAGAGCGTTAACTGTCTGGCTGGGTGTCCATAAAAGGGAGCTACTTCCTCCCCGTTTTCCCCCGAGTTCCCCATATTTATCATAAACCCCAATAGTTGTACGCTACAGCGGGACAAATTCAGATTCATCACAAGGCATGCATTCTTATCAGGGAGGGTAATCAACCACTGGAAAACTTACCAAGAGATGTTGTGGATTCTCCATCTCTTGACATCTTTGAAGCAATATCAGGGTCTTTCTAAAAATGATGTTGTAGCTCAGATGGAAATGATGGGCTTGATACAAGAATCGCTTGGTGAAATTCTATGGCTGTGGTTATTCAGGAGGTCTGACTAGATGATCGTAAAAATCCCTTCTGGCCCTAAAACAGGATGAATGTGTTAGCAAGGTAAACAGCAGGAGGCTTTTCACTTTTGTTTTAACCTGTTTTTGTGGCAGGAGGGCTGATGGGGGAGGGAAAGAACCTACTTAGCTGCATGTGTGAATGAAGAGATGATCACTCTGCTTAATATACTGCCACTCACATACAAAACAGCTCCCAGGTAGCAACTCCAGGGATCTTTCCTCCGCTTCTTGTGCAGAGCCCTTACTGAGATTTACGCTTCCATAACTACGGACAGCTGTTGGAGCCTTTGTGATTTTACACCCTGCTGAAGTCAAAGAAAGCAGATTGTTTTATTCCCCCCCCCCCCCCCCCCGTTTTGGCGCCTTTGTACTGCCCCTACAGGGCTATCTTGTGGATTGTTACTTAGGAGAACGTTATCCAATATCATTGCACTTTGCGGAGTATCTCTAACCCCCAAAAAACATGTTTGTGTATTGTATTTTAGATTTGGATTACATTTTCACACAATGGTTTCCACACACTGTGAAATTATTGCTATACTGAGTTACCAGTTGAAATTACACCCTTGTCAAAACGCTCTTAATTAGTCATTACTCAATGAAATAGGCCTTTTTTTATTCTTTCACATTATAAACCTCATTTTCCGTGGGATAAAGCAGCCGCTATGCCTGGTACTGTTAAGTTTCAAAACAAGCCTGAGAATAGCGTTGAAACCTGGATGAATAACAAGCTGTGTACCTTTACCTCTGACAACAGTCATGGGTAATAACCAGAATCCTATTGTTGTGCTGTAGATTAAGGGCTGAGCCAATAATTTGTAACAAATTAACAACAAATTCTATCTCCTCATCTGGAAAGTTTTAGGATCCAGTTGATGAAATTAATTGATACAAAAAAATAAGAGTTTTCATAGGTCCCCATTCAGATCTGTGCAGAACCTGAGTAAGGCCAATGAACTAATACAGCAAGGTGAACTTGTTTTTGCAAATCCTTTGGAGGGGGAAAGGAGGGCTAAAAATGCAGATTTGGGTTGAATCAAACGATTTGCACACTAGCCTTGAATCCAGGAAGTTGTTTCAGCCAGGAGGAGAAAAAGGATAATAATTCAGAAATATCAGAAGTGTTTGGTTCAGCATTTGCAAAACAAAACATTTTGACTTTTGTTTTGGAAAGTTTTTCTTTAATATAAAGTCCCTTGAAAATCTAAACACAATGCTTTGTTTCAGGAATTCAACTTTATTTTTGTCTTTCAGATCAGCCACCAAACAGAAAAATCGGTTATTTGCTCAGCTCTGCAACTCAAGGCTCATTTGAACCCTATTTTAAGAGCTGAAGTGGGACTTCATGAAGTGGGCTGGATTAAAACCCATTCCAATCTCCCCTGAGTGAGGATATATGCATAACTAGACTGGGTCCTGGAGTGCAGCAGGAACTTAATTGTGAATATGCACCATCCCCTTTGCTGGCACAGATCTCTCCCCTCTCTGTGCCAGCTTTTGTGTATAATTTGATGCACTATGGATACCATAGCCAAAGCTCTGCCCACTATCTACCTATGCAAACAGGAGTAGCAAACCACCAGCTGTTGCTCCTTCCTCAAGCAGGCTCTGACAATGCAGAGATCAGACAGGGCCTTCAGGGAATTCCTTTTGCCCCTTTACTCCACTGCGCAGGCATGCAGGAAAAAAAATCACTACTGAGATCCTCTGCACAGGGAGGAATTTCAGCCAAGGGGTTAAAGCACTCTCTTCAATTCCCTGTTGAGGGCACTGTTTTCAAGCCCATGCTAGAATGACAGATCTGAAAATGCATTAAGAGCCTGGAATGTAAAAAACAAAAAGCATGTTTTTGTTTGTTTCTATCCCCACATAAAAATCCACACGGCTCTTGGATGAAATTGGCTCCCTGAAATATTATGCTTGCACTTGGTTGTGTATAATAAATATTCCAAATATTGTACAATAAGCGTGTGCCTTGTGCCTTTATATACTTGCTGTGTCTCAAAGCACTTTACAAAGCAATGAGTTAGGAACTGAGAGCATTGTGACCGTCTAGAGGCAACCAAATCAACCATTACTCTCCTCTGGAACAGTAACTCATGCAGCCAGGTACTTTAGAACCAATTCTGTAGGAAGGAGGAGTCCATGAAACTTGCTTCAATTTATACCAGGCCCATTTTGGGCCAATGAGTCATTTTGTGATTAGTTCTTTGCTGGGACCTAAAGGATGTGGATGCCAGAGTTAATTCATCATCTCACCAGATATTAGCCGCACATTGACATGACAACACATGATTTCCATCTGTGATTCACAAGTACATAGTCTGTCACCTTCAGCTGATATACATGTCCCGGTCCTCTGTGGCTTTCTTCATTAGGCTAGTGTGTTATCACCACATTGTTGCTTAAGCAGAAATTAGGCAGCATGTCTCCTCTTTCATTTCATCACCTAGTCCAAAATCTGTCCATTGCTCCAATCCAGTCACACATTTTTTCATTAAAACCTCCCATCACCAGTAGTACATCTTGTCTTGAAACTTCTTGTATTATTTTCTGCAGATCAGCATAGGCTTGACGATTTCTTCCTTCAGCGCTGCCGGGGTCAGCATTTAGACTTTGTACTACTGTAACGGCACCAAATGTTATTCTGAATTTCATCTTCCACGTGCAAGGAGATATTGGATTACATGTTATCAGAACCTAGCTCGACATCAGCTTTAGCGCCAATCCTGGTGTCCGTCACCTTCTCCTCCCAATGTCAGCATCCTATGTTCATCCTGGTAGAAATCTCTTTTTTCTTCTCATCTCGTGCCGCATAAACCAGCGATTTCCCACTCATATATCTTTTCAACTTGTGCTGCCCAAATGCTCCTGCCTGGTATAATGGTCCTACATTCTGCGTGCCAATAAATGTCTTATCCTTTGAGTTCATCGCATAGTTCTCTCTTCTGCATGTTATGTTTGTGTTGGTGCCGATTGCAGACTTTTCACCACGCCTACAGTTTTTGAGCGGAAAACATGGCCCTTGTTTGTCCAGGTGATGATGAAACTGGTGTACTTTTCTTCTCTTTCCATTCTTTACTTGGCTTCCAATATTCACAAGTGTTTGATCAAGAACCCTTGGCTTTGTGGTTCCCCGGTATGTTGTAATCCATCTCCAACACTGCTTTAAGCTACCCATTCGCTTGATCTAGCGCCATTTCCGCCAATGTTATACTTTGAACGTTTTTTTGCCAGCTTCGCCACAGGAGACTTCACGCACTTGAAGAGTCAAACGTCCCTTGTCCCCATCAGTTTTTTGCTGCTAGCTACCCTCCTTAGTTTTATCATGCCAGCCAAGGTGAGGTCCCGGGATGTGGTGCTGTGATCCACCGGCAGCTTCTTGGAGCCACTAGGAAGAGTTGAATGAGTTGCTTGCAGTTGTTCCTAGCAAAGAACAAGCAATAGAAAGAATACTTTGGAGAGCTGTGCAACCCGCAGAACACATTGAAATGGTCATGGGGAAGCTTTGACAGCAAAATGAGGGAAAGCAGATGCCGGAATTCTCAGAAGTAGTAGTAAAATTCTCAATAGAAGGTTCATAAAAGACAACAGACACCAGGAAGTGCCAGTGCACCTCCAGACCTGCTGCTAGCAGGCAAGGAGCACATAGTAAAAATGATGCATAAGCTATTCAACAAGATTTACAAACAAGAGCAAGTGCGGCATGAATGGGAGAAAGTGATAATAATGCTGATCTATTACAAAAAGGAAAGAGATAAAAGAGAGCAAGAACTGCAGAGAAGTCTACTTGCTGAGCGTGCCAGGAAAAACAACCACCCACCACATTGCAGAGGAGATGCTTTCAGAAGCAGAGCTTGCAGGTGAACGGCTCAGATTTGCACCAGGATGGAGTTCAATCGATCCGTTACTTTTGATAAGACGGATATCTGAGAAGAACAGCCAAACCGGTTGCAACGACTTTATAGATTTCAAACAGGTTTTTAAAAGAATTTGGCAGAAAGGGTTATGGGAAGTTGTGAGAATGGATGGCATCCTCAAAAATTGATTAAGCTGAGAGAAAGCATCTACAGCAAGTCAATGAGTGCAGTAAGAGGATACAAGAAGCTGGCTCAGGACGACTGTAGGATAGAGACAAAGATGCCAGCTATGGGCAGATTTGTTCAAAAGAGTCCTGGAAGCAATAATGGCCATAGCACTAAGAGATGAAACCAGAAGAGTCATAGTGTATGGTAGGACGGTGCATAACCTTAGATTCACAGACAATATTGATCTCACAACATTAACCAAGAAGGATTTACGGAGAATAACTGACAGGGTAGACTGGGAAAGCAGAAAATTCAGACTGAAGATCAGCACAGAGAAGAAAAACATTATGGAAATTAGAATACAGGAGGTAAAGATCAAACCTGGTGACAAAGAACTAGAACAAGTGGGAAAAATGTGTGTGTACTTTAGAGGACTATTATCAAAGAAAGGGAATTGTGAAGATGACATAAAAAGAATAATTAGACTACTTGCTATTGCATTAAAAAATGCTGCAGGATCTGGCAGGCTAGGGCATTTCAATGAAAACAAAAATCATCATATACCGGTATAAGACAACTGTCATGCCAATACTGCTGTACGGGTCTGAATGCTGAAGCAGGAGGAAAGCTGATGAATGGCAGATTTTGACTGCAGAAATGAACTGGCTGAACACTGAGAGTTTCAAGACTGCAGAAAATAAATGAATGAAGGGAGAAGAAAATTCCTAGGGTAAGAAATAGAATCTTTTATAAAAGATTCAAGAAAGAGGTTTGGATATGTGTCAAGAATGGACCCGGAAAAGAAATCATACATGGCAAGACATACCAGAGTACATGGAACTAAAAATAGAGGAAGACTGAGGATGTGTTGGATAGACACAGTGAAAAATGACAAAACAACTAGGTCTGAATGAAGACGCGAAGCTGATACACAATAGAAAGGGATGGACAGATTTCATTCAGCCCCATCATCTCTGAGTTGATGGAGAGGAATCAAAGGAGAATAGAAAGTGGTGTGTTTCATGCACATCTTCACTGGTCCATGACAGTTATAGTATTGAGTGGGATGCTGTGACTAAGAGCTGATCGAGTACTCTTCATTGAAATGTTTTTTTCAAGAGTAAGTATTAGTTTCTGCAACACTGACATTTTCCCCAGAAAATCATGATTTTGATAATGTTTTTCAATTTTCCATTGGGAAAATAAGAGGAAATTTTGGGGGGAGGGGGGTTGGGCTGACATTAATCTGCATCCGCTTGAGATGCAGTGACTATTCTATTCCATGTAGGTTTTAATACTGCACTCATCACGGTAGTATCTAAGCACCTTCCAGTAGTGCCTTAAGCAACATGAATACACATCTGTCATGTGAGGTTTTTTCTCTGATCTTCCCAACAGCAGAAGTAGGTGTCATAGGGCCTGTCTTGTTCTGGTAGCTAGTTTGTTTACATATCTCCATTGCTCTGTGTTTATATTAGAGAAGGTAAGTTCACCTGGAGCGGGAAGTAGTAAGATGTGTCATGGTCTTCAGTTCCTGTGGTACTTAATTCCAGTTTCAGACTACCCCCACCCCCCCGACTGTTTTGTCTCCTGAACAGACAAGCTTTCTTCTTGTTGAGAGTTCCATTGTGCCAGAGGAGTGAAGTTGCTGATCATGGTCTTCATCCTGATGCTTTATGGTCTTTTAGCTCTCCTGGGTCCAGGATAAGGTCCAAGACCTTAAACTTGATTCCGTATTCTATGGGAAGCCAGCGTAGGGAATGGAGGACAGGCGTGAGGTGCTCACAGTAGCCTGTGTTGCTGAGGAGACACACTGCCGTGTTTCGTACCAGTTGAAGCTTCCTAAGTGCTGAAGATTCATGCCCAAGTATACTGCATTGATAGAAGGGTGGGGTCAAGCACCCATGGAAAGGGGAAGTTGGCACCTACGCATGCAAACAAAGTACAAGTGTCTTATAAAATTGTAAAAATTCCTGCTTTCAACTTGTGAGCTTGGATGGGAAGAATGGACTTCCCCCACCCATCCAGGATGACTACTGAAGGATATGAAGTGGACCATTGTAGGATAAAAGCTTTGTTGATTGCCTTTTCCACCCACAGAGACGTACATGCAGAAGGCCTTGTCCCTGGAAGAGGGAAATAAAGATAATGGACAAGAGATTTTCTCATCTCCTTGCTGTTTGGACTCCTACAAAGACTGGAGCTAAGAAATACAAAATCAGATATCCCTGGGTTAGCCCTGACAACACATTCAGTGCTGACACATTAGTACATCTCTGTCACCTTTTGGAACCATACACAGAATGCATTTGTGCGTGTATGTTGCTTGCTTTAACCTGTAAATAACTCATGTTTTTCTTCTAATTAATGGATCCTGAATTAGTTTACTATAGGATCAGCTACCAGCTTTGTCTTTGGTATGAAATTTAAGATACACACTGATCTGGGTAAGTGCCTGGTCTTGGGACTAGGAGCAACCTGAATATTGTGATTTTTGATGTAAGAGACCATTTATCACTATATCCAAGTTGGCGGGGTGGCAAGATAGAATGGTGTGCCTAAGGAATGGTAGATAATATAGTTGTTCCCATTTGTTATTGGGTTGGTGAAATCTAATTATAGAACATACCACCAGTTTGGGATGTCTGCTCTCCTTTTGAGAGTCTGCCCTGAGGTTGGCACCTATGGTCGTAAACTACTGCAGATACCACGACAATTACTATCCCTGGATACCCTGCAGTCTTCCAAAATACATAACATCTAGCTATTGAGCTGCTGATAGCTTGTATGCCCATATGCTCCTCTCTATACAACTTACTACTACTGGTAGGAATGAATGATCCTAGCTTACAAGGGATGAAATCTCATGAAAGCAAAATGACCGGGTCCAAAGCCAGCTGAAGTCTTTGGAAAGGTTCTCTTTGACGTCAGTGGGCTTTGGACCAGGCCCCGGGTATATTTATTTTTTGAAAATGTTCCCAAGGTTGTCCTGTGCTGGCTGAGAAACAGAGTAATTAAATTCAAGAGGTTAAGTAGCAGAGCAGAAAAGATTGTGAGCTTAAGGTATTAGGAATTTCAGGTCCCTTGCTGTTGTTGATGTCACTTGCTGTTGTTGATGTCACTTGCTGTTGTTGATGTCACTTCCTAGTATGGAGGGTAGGCATTCCTCCCCTCTCAGAGGTTAGCCATTGTGTGAATTGGCTAATAGGATTCATTGAATTGAATCAGTTCAGTTAATTTTTGGTCCTTCAATATTCATGCAAATTGTCAGGTACTAACGCCCACCCAAGCGTCCCTCGTTTTCCAAAAATGGAAGGGGAAACGTGGAAAGTTTTTATGCCTACACGGTTGTGCTTTGCTAATTTCATTAAAGGCTATTCTTACTGATGCCAGTGATGCAGTCGGACAATTGGCTTAGCCTTTACACACTGCATTTAAGATTCGTTTTTATTTCAGGTTTATCAATGGCGTTAACTACTTCCAGTGCCCAAGGTAATTGCCATTCAGACCTTCAAGATTTATTTCTGGGTGACTTTGAGGACAAATCCCCCCGGGGCTCCATTTGACAAGGAGCAGTTTTCTCCTTCCATTAGCTTGGACTAGGAAAGAAACTGTTTTCCCAAAGCATGTCCGTGGCATCATTTGCAAAGTTGTCACAAGGGGGCTTGATAAACTGTTAGCTGCTACGCTGCAGTCATTACCACTAATTATATATCTGTCTGTCAGATCTGTCTAATCTATCCATCCATCTCTATCTAATATGTCCTCGCTATTTAAATCCTGCATTAGGCGGTACATAATGAAATTATGTTTGGCTTCGCAACGCTATGCACATGAATTACATTTCCTCTCTTTGCCAGTCATGGTGCGGTTGTTGGGTTGAAATAATAGAGGGAGGAAGGGAGTTGCTAGTCAGTGTTTTAAAGCAGACAAATGAATGACTTTGCTTAAACTTCGCATGCATCTAGAGTGGTTTCATCAAACGTACTTTACGGTTTGTGGGTGTTTGCGTTCTTTGCCTTGTATCTGAAGCAGGGCTTGGACATAGGGGTGGAGTATCTCTTTTCCCCCGGGGCTGCTTCAACTCTGCTCTGCCCTAAGGTCCCACCCTCACTCCACCTCCTCCCCAAGGCCCCGCCCTCACTTTGGCTCTTCCTGACCTTCCCCACAAAGCCCTGCCCTTGCGCCGCCTCTTCCGACCCCCACTCTGCACCTCCCTGAGTGACCAGTTAACTGGGGCACTGCGAAAGAGCTGATTGGGGGTGATGCCATGCAGCTGTGGATGGTGGGTACTGAGCACCCACTGTCTACCTCCCCATGGGTGCTTCAGCCCCAGAGCACCCACTGAGTGAGCACCTATGCCAGGGACAAAATGTAACAGCATCAGATCCCTTCTTCCACACTGTTTTCTTACCAGGTGTATCCACCCATGGCTAGCCCCTGTACGTTGGCTAGACATACAGAGATTTGTATTCCACTCCCAATCTTCTGAGCCCCCCTGCCCAACACATGTGCTTGTTGGGAGAGGCATTCAGTGGGGCGCAGAATTGTAACTTGGAAGGAAAATTGGAAACATTTGATGTTCTGTGACCTTGTCATTTCTATTACACTTTTCCCAGCAGAACAAAGAGCTAACAGAGCTCTGCTCATCAGACTCCGAGTGCAGAGGCCCTGTGTTGTCCTGATAGACCAGACCTGAACATCTCAGAAAGCAGCAAGGGCCAGATTACCACAAAAAACCCAGCTGCGGGCCGAAAAGCCTCGCCCGGCCCTCATCTGCTTCCCCCTACATCTCCGCTTGGCTTGTCCCAGCCCTACTCACTCCCCGTGGGCCTCACAATGAGCCTGTGTGGGCCACATGTGGCCCCTGGGTGGCATGTTGTGATAGACTAAAGGGAGGGGGAAAAAGGCCTCTCCTGATTTTTGCTGATGATAACACAGCGACAAGAAGGAAACGGTGTTTCATCTCGAGCCGCTGGTAAATCTTGTTATGAAATCAGAAACCTGGCTCCGGCCACAGATTGTCTCAGCAGATAACACAGACAATTATAAATCTTTTGTTATCATTGCTGGACACATTCAGGGCAACTCAGAAATGTAATGGGAAATGGTAAAGAGAACTGTGGCTGGAGAACAAACATTGCAATTTGGGTATAGGACAGATCTGGTGAGTTTTTTCAAGTCTATTGTTTGTTTGTCTTTATTTCCAAACTGCGTCCTCCATGGAGATTAAGAAATGAGAGCTTTTCTCGCCTTTAAACTCAGCTGAAACAAAGGGTCTTGTTTTTTGCAACACTAAGCTCCTTTCACTCCCCCGTCCCTAACACTTGGTAAAATTTCCCCTTCATAATTATTTTCACCAACAATTACCACTGTCAGCAGAAGAGAGGAGTGAGGAGGGATTTGATAGCAGCCTTCAACTTCCTGAAGGGGGTTTCAAAGAGGATGGAGCTAGGCTACTCTAGTGATGGCAGAACAAGGAGCTATGGTCTCAAGTTGCAGGCGGGGAGGTCCAGGTTCGATATTAGGAAAAACTATTTCACTAGGAGGGTGGTGAAGCACTGGAATGGGTTACCTAGGGAGGTGACGGAATCTCCACCCATAGATGTTTTTAAGGCTCATCTTAACAAAGCCCTGGTTGGGATGATTTAGTTGGGATTGGTCCTGCTTTGAGCAGGGGGTTGGACTAGATGACCTCCTGAGATCTCCTCCAACCCTAATTTTCTATGATAATCATTTGACCCTCCAAGTACCTGATTTGCAAAAGACACACTTTACTACATTGGTGTGGAGTGAACAGGGGTGAAAGTAACTAAAACTTCTTACTGGTGCAGGGGCTGGGCTGGGGTCAGCTCTGGCCCCCGGAAGGGGCGGAGCCTCGGGTGGAAGGGGTGGGGTTGGGGGCAAAGCCCGCCCCACCGCCGTATGGTAAGGGGCTTTACGCCACACCCCTCCTCAGCCAACCCCCCCCCCCCCGCCGGGGACTCTGGTGGAATTTTAAAGGGCCCGGGGCGGTAGCGGTTTCCCAGACCCGGGCCCTTTAAATAGCTACCCGAGCTCCACCGCCGTTTCCCCAGGGCTCTGGCAGCAGAGCTCCCGTCCCCGCGGAGCCCTGGGGAAGCGGCAGCGGGGCTCCGGCACCTACTGAAAGAGCCCGGGAGGCTGGGGTACCACTACTGCCCCGGGCCCTTTAAAATTCCACCGGAGCCCCCACTGCAGGAGCCCGGGGGAGGCTGCGGCGGGGCTCCGGCGGCAGTTTAAAGGGACGGGGCGCTAGCAGTGTCCCAGCCCCCAACTCTTTAAATAGCTACCGGAGCCCCGTCGCCGCTTCCCCAGGGCTCCGCGGGGAGGGGAGCTCTGTTGCCGGAGCCCTGGAGAAGCGGTGGCGGGGCTCCAGTGGCTATTTAAAGAGCCCGGGGCTGGGACACTGCTACCGCCCCGGGCCCTGCCGCCGGAGCCTCACTGCAGCCTCCCCCAGGCTCCCGCAGCAATTTAAAGGTCCTGGGACTCCAGCTGCTGCTGGAAGCCCCAGGTCTTTTAAATTGCGCCCGGGGAAGCCGATCCGCCCCGGTACGGTGCACCGACTCTCGGCTTACTTTCACCTCTCGGAGTGAGAGAGACACTGTTTGACATCAGACACCACCAGCATTAACAACGAGCAGAACATGTGACTTGCTCTATCATAAGCTAGCATCAATGCACAGCATCCCCTGCAGACTCAACATTTAACTGCCCCAGTGACCAGTACTGCGCCTGTAGGATGATCATTCACACTGTTTTGCAAGTGCAAAAACAACACCCTTAGAAGATCAAGCTGAACATTCAGCCCAATGTGGATTTGAGGGCTACAGATATCCTGATTTTGGTATCTTCTTGTTTCATTTTTACTTTAATGACTGGTGCGCTGACAGAATGTGGAAGGGAGTTTTTAGAGCTGGTTGGGAAATGAGTTTTTCTCGTGAACGCTTTCCATGAAGACAAACATTTTTCCATCATAATTTTCCTTACAAAATTTTAGATTTCAGGCAATTACTTTATCATTTAAACCTACAATTTTTTCAAAGAAAATGGAAATGTTTGCCAACAAATCCATTTAGTTGAGAAGATATTTTTCATCAAAAAACAGATAACCACTAGAGCTGACTGAAAATCTTTTATCGGTACCTCCATTTAAATCCAGGGACATAAACACTATTTGACACAGGTACTTCAAGAACCAGACTCTTGCTAACCGTGTTAGACGCTGGACAGGACTTAAAATAAGAACATAAGAATGGCCCACTGGGTCAGACCAAAGGTCCATCTAGTCCAGTATCTTGTTACCAACGGGGGCCAATGCCAGGTGCCCCAGAGGGAATGAACAAAACAGGGAATCATCAAGTGATCCATCCCTTGTCACTCATTCCCCGCTTCCAGCAAACAGAGGCTAGAGACACCATTCCTGCCTTGGTACAGGTTTGGTGCTAAATGGCTAAAATGTTTAAATATGCAGGGACGGCCCACAACATTTTGGCCCCTGAAGCAGGGAACTCAAATGACGCCCCCACGTTCCCTTGCTTGGGCCAAAACTTTGAAAGGTCTCAATTCTGTCTTTTTCCTGGTCTACTCCTCCTTTACTGGGGTAGGTAGCAGATCAGTGCCATGAGAGAACTAACAACTTAAAATGCGTTGTTCAAATTTTTTAAGTAACACTTTCAAACACCTGAACACCAACTCTAACTTTTCTTGTCTGCATAGTAAACACTGGCATTTTTATCTGTTTGAATAATCACAGTGGTGCTTTCCATGCCTTCCTGGGTGCAAAGGTTTGAACTGCTTCCTGAAGGTCCACAGTCTGGGCCAGCTCATGCTCTGTTGAGATGGTTGCAAGGCCGTGGCATTGTGGATAGAAGCTCATCTATGATTCCGATCCGTTCCATTTTGCCCTGCTGGAAGCACGGAGGTATCTTTTCCAATGCCGAGTGACTGAGCCGTCTGACTCTTAAAGCCATAGATGGATACGGCCCTGGGCTAGCAATCATAATGCCAGAGCTAGAATAGATCTTCAGAAAAGCAAAAGACCCCTATCATCTGGTAGATGTACTTAGAATTGTAGCTGTATTTTTTGACTGTATTCACTGGTGTTGAAAGGTGAACAATTGACAGCCCCGGATTATCACTCCCCATGTATTTACAGAACCCCAGCAGCTCAACCACTACCAGTATTAAAACATCCCCTCCCCCCACACTGTCTGTTTAGAGAGACCAGCTAAGGAAAGTCAGTTATTCCTTGTATTTTAGTAGCACATGTGTGATCAGAGACCCATTATTCTTTGTGCATGACACTCTAGTTAGTATAGTAAGAGGCAGTCCCTATGCTGAAGTGCTTGCAATCCAAAATAGACAGACAAAGGGAAGATTATCTTCTCCATTTTTTTCCACATAAGGAACCACAGAGATTAAGTGAGTTGCCCTAGGTCACAGAAGGAGGCTGTGGCAAAACCAGGATTTGAACTGAGATTTCCTGGATCCCAGTCTAGTGCCTGAACCACAAGACAACATTTCCCCAAATGCACATTTCACAGGTGCTGAGGGTGGGTGGGGAGTTTGGGGATTAGTACCATGGGCTGATGTAGCCAACACATTCTCAATGTGGTTCTCTGTCTCCTTCTAGTGGCGACTGGCCCTCACCAGCTTCAGTGTGTCTGCCATGGCTGGGACAATCAAAGTTGGGTTTTAACTCCGGTAATAGAGGCTCACACTTAAGATTCAACACTTATGGTTCCATTCCGGCTGCCAAGGACCCATCCAGGGGGATGGTGTTACACTAGCACCAGCTGCAGAGGCCATAATGCCTGGCACATACCGGTTCAATTCCAGCAATGCTCATATTCTCCCCCAACACCTCTCTACTGCTGTCTCATACATCAGCATGCTTTGGTGCAAAACTAAATCCTCCCCAGCCAGTACAGATCAATGTACATTTCAAGTAGCCTTAGTGATGTGAATTTGACCAGCTTGCCTCATGTAAACAAGGATTCCGAGGATTTGAGTCTCGCAATTTGGCTTGCAGCATGTTTGTCCAAGCTGGAGAGTCAGGCTTCAGTGATTGCTTTGTGCATCCCTTTGCTGGTTTTCTTAGGCTGCTTCCACTCCATCTACCCCTTCCTGGTATCAAAGCGTTTGGAGGAGTTAAGGTGGACAGCCAGGGATGAACTCTGGAGTCTACAACAGGCTTAGATCATGCTGCAAAACTCTGTAGACACTCCCCCAAAATACTTTGGGCTGGCAAATCACGCCCACATTTATTCTTCCCTGGCTGCGCTGTGAATGACCTTTTCTGTTTTTCGCAAAGCAATCAACCAGAGCTTCCTAGAGTCACTCATTTTCCACCCGGAATGAGGACAAAATTAGGCAATGGGAGAGAAAAGCACAACATTAATACAAAGGATTTACATTCCCCTTGAAACTGAAAATGACAAAAATGCAACCTGACTCCAAGGCAATGCTTGTTGATTTGCTCTGAATGTCAGCCGGAGAGAGAGATGAGGGGGTTCTACAAAAGGCTGGAGCGTCGGACTAAAAAATAAATAAAAATCAAACCATTGGCACAGAGTGCGCTCAAGTGCTCTGTTCTGGTAGCTGCTGCGATCATTTTCTATGATCCTACAGGAGGGATCAGAGTCACATATTTCCCGTTGATAGCCCTGCTTAAGCCGTGGTGAAAAATACCCTTTAAGCAAGAGCGGCGATCTAAGTTTCTTATGTCCATACACAAGCCACATAGTTTTACTTGCAGTTACAGTGGGTTAGGGATTTGGGGGCAAAATGATTTTTGTTGCGATGGTTTCTCAGGGCCAGGATGGAATTGCTGGTGAAAACCAGAAAGCCGCGTGGGTTTCCCACCACACAGGTCAATCCCCTAACTGCCAGGTTACCGGCTATACTGAGGTAAAATCTCTCTCCCTTTCATTCTGCCTTGGAATGAAAACCATTCACAAAATCTCAGTTCCTCCTCCCCCCACAATGGATTCTCATTTTTCTTGTCCTAGTCTCAATGCTTGTTTAGGAGAGATTCAAGGAAACAACATGGGAAGTGCTCTGCTCCCACTGAAGTCTATTGGATTTGTGGAGAGTTTGGACAGGCCCTGTTTGCTTGACAGTCTACTGTCCCTAGGTAAATCAGTAACCTCTCTGACCTCTCACACCTGACAAATATAGGAGCCCCTTTCTGCCCTCTGCACAACCACACACGGAGAGGGAGAACAGCCCACAAGAATGGATCTTCTGTCGAAACATGGTGCTCTATAGGAGGTAGTATAGTTCAGTGGTTAGGGTGCTAGCCAGTACCTTCCTATTCTTTTTTCCCTCTGAAGATTGTTTATGGAGTGGTGAGGGATGTTGCCTGAGGAGGAAAGCTTGATTTAATGTAAGGGCTTATCACAAATCTTCCCCTCAGCTGAATCAGTAGCAATTTAAGCTGCTGTGAGGAAGACATTCTGAAATGCCTGTAATATCATTGTACGAGCAAAGAAAGAGAGATAAAGGAAAGCCAGGACCATCATTCTACAGTGCATATGCCAGACAGGGATTGCTTTGGAAGCACTGGTATTTCGTTGTCTCATCAGGGACCTATCCTTAGGTGTAAGCCTGTAATCTTGCCAGTTGCTTAGTGATCAGAAACTCTGTCGCTGATTCAGTTGGGTTTATTACCGCTGTCAGGAAAGAAGTTGTCAAGAGGTGGATTTGGGGGCCAGAGGCTCCCCATGGACCTCCATCACCTTCAGTTTATGAGCTCGTTCACATCACCACAGCCCAGGAATGGCTGCCTCCTCCCCTTTGTAGAACTTCAGTTGAAACAGCCCATCAGGAGTGGCCTGCACGACAGCTGGTTGTGTCGGTATAACTGACATTGCTCCTGGATGTGAATAAACCACCCCCAGGCAACGTAAGACCTACGCGCCAGTGCGGACAGCGCTAGGTCATCAAGGAAAGCTTCTCCCACCAACATAGCTACTGCCTCCAAATATTATTATATATAATATGTTTAGTATTAATTTATTATTGGGAGAAGGGATAGCTCAGATGGGCCTGCTAAACCCAGGGTTGTGAGTTCAAGCCTTGAGGGGGCCATTTAGGGATATGGGGCAAAAAATCTGTTGGAGGATTTAATTGAGAATTGGTCCTGCTTTGAGCAGGGGGTTGGACTAGATGATCTTCGGAGGTCCCTTCCAACCTTGAGATTCTATGTCAATGGGAAAGATCCCTCTTGTCAGCAGAGAGCGTCACCACATATGCAGGATAGGTGCAGCTGTAGCATGTGTAGTGTGGACATAAAAGTTGCATATTGGATTGACTGGGATAAAACAGCTCCCTTCTTTCCTATGGCCTTTAGGGGGCTCTTCTCCCTTTGCTGATTCCCTTGGCTGGGTGCTGCAGTGAATCACAATATCTAATGCTGCAGGGGTGACCATTGCTTTGAACTTTATTCTTCTTCAGAGATTCACCAGATTGGGGGGACAAACCACATTTGAGGGGCACTCTCTGGGGCAAAATCTTAGAGGGAGTGACTTATGGCTATAAATGATTCTCAATTTATTTCAGTTCACGGACCACCAGGCCAATCAAAAAAATTTCATGGACCGCCTTTTATTTATTTATTTTGTGGCAAAAGTTGGAACCACAATATAATATCACTGCACATGTTACATGGGCTATGAAAAATAAACTACGACTGTTAGATTTTATCTCTTGTATTTGGTCGAGTAAAGCATATTTTAGGGTTATTTAACAGATAATATTTGATTAAGCTGTGATACCAGAGCTGAAGTATTATTTATTTTGGGAATAGGCCGTCTAACATAGTACTGTCAAAACTGAAATTACTTTCATGCCAACCTGATAAATTCAACAGATGTAAATATAGAAGTGTGTGTCTTACTCCCCGCGTTAAAATCCCCATACAAAAAAGCCACAAACAAAATAAACAATGTGTAATAAATGAACATAAAGTTGAAAATTGTGCGCAAACTTACCTTTCATAACAGAAATTATAAACAAACGGAAACAGCACATAATGAACGACATGACAACCTCTCAGCATGACAGTGGAAGCTGCACTGAGACTCAGAGCCTTGGATGGAAGTTACTAGCAACACAACGTGGTCACATGCTAGACGGCGCTATGGATGACACCAGGGCCGGCTCTACGGTTTGTGCCGCCCCAAGCACCTCAAGAGGGGAGCGCTCCATTGAGGAGGGAAGACCATTGAGAGCGGTTTTTGGCGGCAGCTCTGCCGCAGCACCGTGGAAGAGGGAAGATCGTTGAGCTGCCGCAGGAGTGCCGCCGAAATCTGCTTTTCCCTGCTCAGTGGCGCGCCAATGGCAGATCAACACTCTTCTCGCTCCCGCCGACCGCGCCGCCCCAACTACACCCTCCATACCACCCCCCGCTTCCCACCCCAGGCACCTGCGTGCTACGCTGGTGCCGGGAGCCAGCCCTGGATGACACGCTCTGTGCTTGTGAACATGGCGTAAAACAGCCTAATGGCAGCACCTGCTCACACTGATATTTGTGTGGACCACCGAAAAAGTCACCATGGACCACCAGGTGAGAATCACTGCAATAGCCAGATGTCCTTCAGGGGAAACAGCAGCATTCCATCACATGTGGCTTCCATC
Organism: Sternotherus odoratus; assembly: GCA_032164245.1. NCBI lineage: Eukaryota > Metazoa > Chordata > Testudines > Kinosternidae > Sternotherus > Sternotherus odoratus. The sequence continues at coordinate 101,617,881 of JAVMKO010000005.1, forward strand.
ACAGGACGCAATACTTCATCTGCTATGAGCACAGGTAGATGAAGTTAGTAGCTGACCATTAGCATCCTTGTCACTAGACTCACTTTCAGGTCAACCATGAAACCATCTGCTTTCCCCATCAAACACAAGTGGTGGAGAGCCTTCCAATCCCCTTGCTACACCCTAAGGGGTCTTCCATGCACTTTGGATCAGGCCACATGCTTTGAGACCTTAGGGTTCCCAGTAGGGTGCTACATTCTCTATTTCTCGGTGCCAAAGTAGGGTGCTATAACTATCTATGCTCAACGCTTGAAAACAGACAGGTCGCTGCATCACAAATCAGTCTCGAATTCCACTGTGGTTAGCAGCACCCTTGGCTTGCAAGATATAAATAATTCCAACACTTCTAAACATCGAGAATGCTATGAATTATGAGCTTTTCATTAGAAGGACATGTAGGATTAATAGAAACAGAGGGAGTCTAGATAAGCACGTTTCATAATTACAGTTTAGAACGGCATACATCAATTTAGCAGCACACCTCAAAAAAGTTTTCAAAATTTTATGGTTGGAGATTTATTAGAGAAAATGGTGTCTCCGTAGAAGGTTCCATCCAATCTCCTTTTTAATATCACCTTTTTAGGAAACTTAATTTCAGCTTCAAAAGGGGTTGCATAAAATATCCATCCCACATAACTGAATCTGACAAATTTATGTTTCGTTATTTTTTTCTCCAAAGGAAATGAATCAATCATCCGGTTACTCTTCAATTCATCTTATTCCTGTGCTACATCATCTTCTTGAAATAATCAGGCCACTTTGACAATCAGTTAATAAACAGGCACTTAAATATATTCTTTTCTTCCAGGATAATACTCCAGGTAATGAGGTTGAAATGGATTGCCTGGTGTGGACCCTTCTCGGATTAATCTAATAAGCTTTCCAGCTCTCTCTTTTTTTAAAAAAAAGATCTAGTTGAATTGCCTAATCGTTCAGTTAAAACCAGGATATGAAAGTGCAATCATTTAGATGCAAAGCATCTTTTGTCAAAAGGTTTGAGGATAGTTTCAATGATAAAGGGTCATTTGTCTCCAATAGGGCAGTCAAATGTATGGCACCATCATTCAAACTGGCGTGATTGAGTTCTGAGAGAGGGTGTGTTTAGGTACAGGGCAGTCTGACGGGTCAGCGCAATGCCCAGAGGAACTAGACAGCTGGACAGCAGGATCCACAGTGTTATAGTAGAAAGGTTGGAATCTCCATCACTGGAGATATTAAAGAGCAGATTAGACAAGCATCTGTCAGGGATAGGGCAATACTTAGTCCTGCCTTGAGTGCAGGGGACCAGACTAGAAAACTTATCAAGATCCCTTCTAGCTCTGCACTTCTAGGAGTCTGACTGCAGGTTTGCACACTGAGGGTTTGCCTAAGAACCCCAAGATTGGGGCAGTGACTGGATTTTGTAGTCCGGACTCCAGAGGTTTCAAATACTCAGTCAGAGGCTTGGCTTCCCCTCAGAACAGTCCAGTGAATGGCCAGCAAGAGGTGCTTGGCCGGATCTGTGACGGAACATCCTACCGTTCTAAAATCATTTGAATAAAGGAAGCATGTCAACAAGAACACAAGGATGGTGTTTGTTAAGCAGACCACTAACTGTGTTGCAGTCCTATAAAACTTTTAAGTTCTATAGAAAAAAATTAAGTTGAATTACACTGAATCAGCTCTACTCCACGTTTCATTACTACTTCAGATCTTATTAAAACTAAGAAAAAAGCTGCTAATTGGCAAAAGAGGAGAAAAGAAAATGGAAAAAAGATTACACGCATCAACCCTAATGTAGTTGGTAGTAACTTGGTCTCCTGTTTCGTGCTCTATCCTAGCAGAGCAGAGCATTTATAATAAGCATTTAATTTTCAAATGATGAATAACTAGTAAAGCTGGCTGAATTTTTTTGACTCAATGTTTTCCATCAGCATTCACTGAAATCAAAATGTTTTCTGGGAACGTGTCAATTTCACAAAATTTCATGGGGGGGTGGGATATTGAGTTTTGGTTTTGAAACAACTTTTTGTTGCGAAACTTGTGTTTTATATTCTAAAACGTAATATAAAATTAAATTACAGTGAAAATAAAAAACAAAACAACAAATATAAAATGAAACAATTAAAAAGTGTACACAATTAAACAGCCACAATTTGATTAACTCCAAACGATTTTCAAAAACGTAGTTTTCAGAGGAAATTTCAAAATGTTGGCTTTTCTTTCTGACCCAGAACAATATTTTTAGATATGGGCTTTTCTTTTGCAATGGCAATGGTTGTGGACAAAAACCTAGCTTAAATTAGAGAACTAGGTAGGCAGGCAGGATTGTCTTGTGGTTAAAGCAGTTGAAATTAACCTCTTTCTGCCTCAGGTCCCTGTCTGCTGCCCTCCCACCCTGTCTTGTGTGTTTCCCATGCCAAGATGGTCTCTCTCCCTTTGTATTTGTACAGTGCCGAGACACTAGGCTCTGATTTGTATTACAAATGATAAACAATTTGCAGGTGTCCATGCTGCTGCCCAGCTAACTCAGGGGAAAACAGACAATATCCCATTTAAAAGTTTGCTAAGTTAATAAATAGCTGCATTCATTTTTTTTCCAAAATCTGTTCTCCAGTTTGTTTTAGAAGATATTTCCAGGTGCGTTGAATCCCCAGATCCCTCCCACACACTCAACAAGGAGTTCTATTAGTGGCCCATTACATTGTTTCAGGCTGGCCTCAAATGCTTCAGCAGTGCTTAATTATGCTCTCCAAGGTGAGGACATGCCCTCAGACTTTCACTGTAGCCTCTAATGCTGCAGTAAAGCTTCCGAGACACGTAGTTTCCAGGCCTGGCATTTCTTTTGCCGAATTCCCTGCTGTTGCTATTGCAAGTTCTTGGAAAAAGAGAGAGAGCGGCTCCCTTGCCTTGTCTAACCTGGGCCCATCCTATTGTACTGCCTGCCAGCCTTGGTTCATGATTTTAGAGCAATGGATTGCTAGAAAGGGCCTCAGAGAGCTCACACCAGAGAGACTACTTCTGATACCATGGAGACAAATTAAAGGGCTAACACAACTGGAGAAAAGAGAGAACATGAAGGCCGGTGAGAACTTTTCCCATACATCTTATTGCATGTTCTTTAGGCTGCTTATGGTTTTCAATTGCTTGCCTGGTGTAATAAAAGACTAGAGTGACTTCCAGGCAAAACTGTATGGAGTAGATCATCTAAAGGGGGTTTCCAAGACTGGAAACTCTAGGGCAGGGGTCTCAAACTCAAATGACCACGAGGGCCGCATGAGGACTAGTGCACTGGCCCGAGGGCCACACCACTGACACGCACACATACCCTCGCTGCCCCGGCTGTGCCCCCACTCCACCCCTTCCATGAGGACTAGTGCACTGGCTCGAGGGCCGCACCACTGACACGCACACACACCCTCGCTGCCCCGGCTGTGCCCCCACTCCACCCCTTCCATGAGGACTAGTGCACTGGCTCGAGGGCCGCACCACTGACACACACCCTGCCCTCGCTGCCCCGGCTGTGCCCCCACTCCACCCCTTCCATGAGGACTAGTGCACTGGCTCGAGGGCCGCACCACTGACACACACCCCGCCCTCGCTGCCCCGGCTCTGCCCCCACTCCACCCCTTCCATGAGGACTAGTGCACTGGCCCGAGGGCCGCACCACTGACACACACCCCGCCCTCGCTGCCCCGGCTTCGCCCCCACTCCACCCCTTCCAAGAGGTCCCACCCCTGCCCCACCTCCTCCTCTGAGCACGCAGCTCCCCATTCCCTCCTGGAAAGCGCTAGGCACCACCAACAGCTGTTTGGCAAACAAAGCAAGAGCAATCTAGGAAGTCCAGAGCTAGAAACACACGCGGCCCAGCCAGGCAGCAGAGAAGCCTCTGCTTCTGGCCCCTCCGTCCTGCAAACTGCTATGGGAGGTCCGGGGGGGGAGCGCCAGGAAGCTTGGCGGGCCACAGGGAAGGGCTTTGCGGGCCGCATTTGGCCCCCGGGCCGCATGTTTGAGACCCCTGCTCTAGGGGTTAGCACAGAAAGCAACAAAGCCCAGGGCCACATAGGAACTACATGCAGGTTGGGGCTACAGTTTTGTGACCAATGTGGGTTCCATAGAACATTAATCTGACTCTGTAAAGCCTGATCTTCACTACAAAGTCATGCTGGCATAGCTATGTTGGGTAGGAATGGGGGCAAAAATGGGGTTGGGGGGGGGAATCACACCCCCTCAGCAATATAGTTATGCCTGCAAAACCCCTGGTGTAAATGAAGCTAAGCTGCCAAAAGTGTGTCCATCTGCTTAGCTAACGTCGTTCAGGGAGGTGGTGTAGTTAGGCCAGCAGAGGGCCTCCTCTTGCTGCCTCACCCTGTGTCCACATTAGGAGGCTCTACCAGCATGGGTTGTGTAGCATAGACATGGCCTGGGAAGTGTTTTAAAAGAGGTCATCTAAAAACCCATAGGAGAGAGGAAAGCTGCGTGCAGGGAGTTTCCAGCAGATTCAGTGCCCAGTGCCTGCACTTTGCAGGGATCCGTTAGCGGCCATAGGCATTCATACAGGTGGTCTGTATCTCCACACCACACCTGCAGGACCTCCCAGGGTGGTGGTGAGGGATAGCTCAGTGGTTTGTGTATTTGCCTGCTAAACCCAGGGTTGTGAGCTCAGTCCTTGAGGGGGCCATTTAGGAATATGGGGCAAAAATAGGGATTGGTCCTGCTTTGAACAGGGCTTTGGACTAGGTGATCTCCTGAGGTCCCTTCCAACTCAGAGATTCTATGGCCATTTGCAAAAAAATTCCCTCTTCCCAGAGGATGGCTGGCCATATGTGATGAGAATCCTTTCTACATGGAGATTGTCATGGGATGACCAGATCCAAAGTTGAATGGCCATTCTTATTTTTAGGGGGGAGCAAACTAGCCCTTAAAGATTTTGGAGTGAACTTTCTTAGTCTTACAAATAAAGTTGGAATGTCTTTTCTGTATTATTTTTCATCTTTTTGTTATACCCCTTTGTGGGACTTGTTTCTGGTCAGAAACGCTAAAATATTGCTAAACAAATGTTGCATCTGATTGCTAAACAAGGGTTACGTCTCTGGTAATTTCTGCTTCATTCAGAAGCAGAAATTATCACACAAGAGCTATCATCAGAAACACATATGCCAAGGAGGTGTCTGACCAGTTTCTTGAAAACCCAAGAAGTATGGGTAGTTTGGATTTAGAGACGGTTCTTGAGGGAGGTGTTTTTTTGACTCAAGTTGAATCATCTCAATTCATCCATCCCTGGTTATTAGACTGGGATTGATGGAGGTGGGAAGCAAATATGCACTTCCCAGGTCAGTCAAGAAGAACAGGATAGTGGGGCGTGAGTCTGGAGTATAAAAAGAAGAAGGACGAGAAACTTGATTCGGACTCAAGATATCCACGAGGACTTAGTGGAGCTTGCATCACATTTAAAAACCAAGCTCTCTCCACAAGTAGCTGGGGTCCCAAGTGGAGACAAACTGGATTCGTTGTCTAAATACAACTGGTTTGCCATATTTTCCTGGGCATTCGTATTTCAGTGGCAGATCATCGCTTTATGATCTACTCTGGGCAAGGAGTAGGACATTGCTGCCCTGGCTCAGGTTCAGCCTGGGAAGCACACTGTGGATCAAGGAAGTTCACAAACACATCACTTGCCCTGTTGGCCCTGCTACCCTGGCCCGGTATTGGGATGGAGATTTAATTCTGCCCAGTCCCCATCTGCATGCGTCAGGAAGAAATAGCAACTCTGTAGACCCTGCTTCCACTGAAACCTTTCTAGAGGTAGCCATCTGCACAAGGCAGTAAAAGGGAACCTTGCACCTCCTTAGTCTCTTACGCTTGCATTTAAGGCTAATGACAATCTAGCTGTTAGCTCGAGAAGGGCTGGAACTTGAACCAGATCTAAGCACCCTAAACCCTAGAGAAGCTGGGCTGCCTTTATTGATTGAGCATGGAAACCAACGGGCATTCCCCATTTAGTAACTCTGTGCAGATTCCAGAGGAGTCATTCAATACTATTGATTATGGTAATTGCAAGCAAAAGGGCATGTTTTGCTGTGAATGTTAAGAGCAGGTACAAATTTAGGAGCAGAGCATCTGTACATGGAGAGTATAAAGTGTTGATCATTTTACTGGAAGTTTCTTCTACTTCCATGGCTACCACAATACAGGGTGGTTTTTCAGAACCTTTATATTCCTAGCCTGTTTAAAATAGGTTGAGTCCAATTCATTTCCATTTGTGGCTATAGCTGCTTGGACCGAGAACACTGCTTTCCTCCTTTATTGTTCTCTCTTTTTCTGAGTTTCATATGCCCTTCTCATCTTATTTTTGGTTTCTTCGGTGCCTCCCGGCCATGCAATCTTATCCCTGCATGAACCACCAGCAACTAAGTACATCAAAACGGCTTCGAAATAAGACAAAATATGAAAGACTGCATTTTATCTGGGGAGTTTCAAGTGTTTGCCTTATGTACGGTATTTTGAGCAAACTGTGCTGGAAATACTGTAACGATGGCAGTATCTTATAATCAGTGTTTGACTCAGCTGCCAATAAAATATGAGCGGCTGAATCAATCCTGAGAAGTAATTTCCATATTCATTTTTTAATGAGTTTGCTGCAACTACAATCCTTTTGTTTGCTTTTCGGGAATGGGATTACTGGCCAGAATGTTCATGGGAACAACATTTAAGCAAATGTTGCAGAAAATTCATGGCAAGCACATTTTGGCCTGGCAAAAGTGAGCCTCTATGCAGAATACGGGATGAGCATGATTATCAGAATCCGATCAGGGAGCTAAAACCATGTGACTTACATGTCCAATCAAAGCTGACGGTCGCCTTTCAGATTTGGACCATAAAACATTCACCAACATTAATGGGTGCATGTGTAATTAATAGATGGGGAGGGGTAACTTGGTTACAAACCATTCTTGAAAAGAAAAAGGGATTAAATTGTTTCTTTAGCTCTATCATGAATTTGAGTTTAATTTAGGTTGCTGCATATCTTGACCCAGTGCCATTCATGATTAGCTAGATTATGCGAAATTCATTCCTAAAATAAAAAGACAGAATACCACTAACTTCAATTGACTGAAAGCTTTTAAAGGCTAGGACTTTGGCATTTTCCTTGTCCTTAAAGCACCATGTACATTGACCGTGTGCAACTGTTAAACAACCACATTTATTTAGGTTAAGGTCAGTGCCTAGGGATCTCTACAGTATATTAGACGATTGTCATGAAATCACGAGTTTCTCTTCCCAATGTCATGCAGTAAAATGTCATTCCGTGCAAGCGAATACTGAAGCCTTCCGTTTTTGTGCCCTCTTCCCTTGCTGGACCACTGCACTGAAAAGTCATTTAAAGGAAGTGCCCTTTGCTTCCCTATTGAAGATGCAACGTGACTAGATTTTGTGGGGGTGGCAGGCAGAAATGACGAGGGGTGGGGGAAATCAGCATTGATTGATTAGGGTTGGAGCAGGCCAGAATGACGGAGGCTTCTTCGGGGTCCTTTGGTTCCTGGACACTTTATGGTCTTGCCGCTGGATCACTCTTCTTACCTCTGCCCCCAGTTGTAATTATAAGCTTGGTTTGGAGGAAGGGGGATTTGAATGATTACAGGTGAGAGGCTCTCAGATGAGCCCATCCATGAAGGGGGTCCCTTGATATGCTTGAGCCATGAGGGTTCATAACCGTACTGGAAAGCACAACAATTTAATAAGGTTAGGTCAGGAGTAAAGATGCACAAGCTACCCCATCCCAGGAATAGCCCTGAAAAGCATCTTACCTCAACCACCACTCGGAGCCAGCTCGGAGCCCTTGCCCTGAGAGGGTCATCAGCTGTGGGGATCACAATGAAGGCGAAGATTTAGCAAAATTCATGGACAGGTCACAGGCAAGAAACAAAAATTCACAGCCTTGTGACCTATTCATGAATTGTACTATATACACCCCTCACTAAATCCTGGGTGTTTAGGGGGCTTTGGGGATACAGCTGCTACTCTGGAGGGGGGGTCTGGGGCATTCCCTGGTGCTGGCAGGGGGTAGCCCGGGACTGCTGATGCTACTGCTGCTGGCGGGGGGCGGCCCCACCAGCCCGGGACCACTGCCAATGTTGGGGTGGGAGAGAGGGGTGCTGCTTGGGCATCCATAGGCTCATTCACACCTGCCAGCTGCAGAAGTCCCAGAAAGTCATGGAATCTGTGACTTCCATGACAGACAGCCTTCATCATAAAGCAGACGCCTCTACAGCCTGAGCAAAAGAGGCTGTTCACTCAGCCAAGCCTCTAGCAAGCTCATTCACGTGTGTGTGGACTTCCCACCACTGGAGGGGGATGAAACACCACAAACAGTGGATGTTGGGGTTACAGTTACTCCGTCTGGCCATAGGAACACAAGAACGGCCATACTCGGTCAGACCAAAGGTCCATCTAGCCCAGTATCCTGTTTTCTGACAGTGGCCAATGCCAGGTGCCCCAGAGGGAATGAACAGAACAGGCAATTAGGACGTGATCCATAAGACACTATGGACACTCAGAGCATGGGGTTGTATCACTAAGTCATCCTAGCTAATTTATGGATCTATCCTCAAGGAATTTACTGAATTATTTTTGGAACCTGGTTATAATTTTGGCCTTCGCAACATCCCCCCGTAATGAGATCCACGGGTTGACTGTGCTTTGTGTGAAAATATACTTCTTTTTGTTTCTTTTAAACCTGCTGCCTACTAAATTCACTGGGTGACCCCTGGTTCTTGTATTATGTGAAGGAGTCAACAACCCTTCCTTATTCACTTTCTCCACACTGGTCATGATTTTACAGACCTCAATCATATCTCAGCAATTTCCCAAGCTGAAAATTCCCAGTCTTTTGAAACGCTCTCCGTACAGAAGCTGTCCCATACCCTTAGTCATTTTTGTTGCCCTTCTCTGTTCCTTTTCCGCTTTTAATATATCTTTTATGAGATGGTATGACCAGAACTGCACATGGTTTTCAAGCTGGGGTTGTTCCATGGATCTATATAGTGACATTGTGAGATTTTCTGTCTTATTGGCTCCTAACATTCTGTTCGCTTTTTTGGCTGCTGCTGCACAGTGAGGGGATGTTTTTCAGAGAATGATCCACAATGACTCCAAGGTCTCTTTCTTGAGCAGTAACAGCTAATTTAGACCCCTCTTTGAGCCAGGTCACTCCCAGAATTTTACATTCCTGCACCCCCTGCCCACTGCTCTCCTTTCTGACTAAAACCCTTTCAATAAACTCTGTGCTGAACATTGGACTCTTCAGGGGGAAAAAAGGCATCGTCAAGTTCCTGATAATGCTCACTAGGCAATTCAACTTTAGTCTATAGACTCTTTCTTGCGAGCAGTCCAGCAAACTTCACGGTGTTAAGTCAGATCATTGCAGAGTTCCAGAACAAATAGAAGACGGGGATGGAAATTAAGAGGTAAACGCAAGAGGTGTTTTTCCAGATGCGCTTTGAAAAAGGGATAGAGAGTTGATCAAGCAGACAGGCTGAGCAAAGCTGTTCCAGATGGCAGCAGCTGCAGCGCAAACAACCTTGCATGAGATTGTTGGCTGGAACAGAGAGGTGGAGGAGAGCCCCAGAATGAGAGGCAAGCAGATGGAGCTGAGAGGTCAATATTCATTAAAACTTGCTAAGGAATGGGGGGTATTCACCACATACGAAGGCAGATAGAACTGCAGTCAATGACATGCTTTTGATGCATCCATGTGGGGTGCAGAGGTTGGGAGGTGGGGAAGAGAAAAATTCCATAGGGAATTCTCCATAGCAGCCCCATAGCCGCCCCATATCTAGGAAGAGCAGAATCCTCATTTGCTGTTCTGTCTGGCCATTTGCTGTCCAGCAGTGACTACTCGGAGGACAGCACTGACCTTCTGCAGGTCACCCACTGGTGGAAGGGGAGTTGAGGCTACTTTCTTCCCCCCCATGACACAGAACCGGTAAGAAAATGACAAACATTTTCCAAAAAAAATGTGTAGAATGAAAAACAAAATATCTTGGTGGGAAGAGAATGAAATATTTCAGTTTTTTGCCAACTCCTTCCCTCTCCCCCACCCCCCAAAACATCCTTGAAAACCCCAAAATTGGTATTCTAAAACTGGAAACTCCCCCAACCCTGCACGTTTTTCCAAGCTTTACACCGGACAAAAGGGATCACAAGGAAACTAACAAAAATGTCCATGAACATTTTCATTTAAAATATAAAGGATAGTTTATGGTTGGAAAAGACTCTAAACCAGTTGCTAGCAGCACGTCACACTGCTGAACAGTTCCGATGCCGTTCAGTAGGAGGCAGGAGTGTGCCCACATCCCTGTTCCAGGCAGAGGTCAGACTAGATGATCGGAATGGTCTCTTCTGGACTCGATACCTATTAATCTACACCTCCCCCCCCCCAGCTATTTCATTAGCATCTCTTTCTACATTTGCCAAATAGGAGGCCAAATCCTGAAGTGTTCATGCAGTATTTTCCCAGTCAGTTTTTTCAGCCAGCTCCCAATGTTAGCTGTGAAGGTTTAGCCCCAGTGAGGACAAATACAGATTATTTTCCTTGGTGAGAAAGGGATGATCTATCTAATGCTACAGACTGGAGCAGGACCCCTTGGTGGACTTCCTAGGTGCCCCAACATGACCATAGGGGGAAGAAGGCTCTATCGCCTGTGTCCACTGAGGTACGCTCTGGCCCACTGAGGAACTTGTCCCTTCAGTTCTATCCCCTTCTGGACACTGGAGGAGCTTTAGCCCCGAAATGTTACAAAATAAAAAGCAAACCCAACTCAATATGGAGCCACCCAGCAGCCTTCCTCTGGAGCTTCCCTGCTCTTTCCTTCCGGCTTCATTCCCACATAGTCTCTGACGTATGCACCGCTTGCTTCTTGGGGTCGAACAATTGCTTCTTCGTGGCTGCTCCAGCTAGCAAGCCACTGTCTCTGCAACTCTTTAGGCTCCCTTTAGGCAAAGGCAGAGCTCCTGCCTGGCCAATCAGCTCTGAACTCAGCCAGGCTCGATCCTTTAATTCCCTTCCGGGCTTGGCTTTGGCTCGCTGGGCACATGGGCTGGCGTGGGGTCTCTGCCTCATCACAATATTTTAACAGCACTAGTGTGTGAAATGCTAACTATGAAAAGTCACCACCACCTAGGGCAAAGAGGTTTTTCTGCTTTAATTACGCCCAAGGAAGAAAAATTACCATCCAATTGCTTCGGAGACCTCCTCAGATTCCAGTTAGTTCTGCGATACACAGAAGAAATGCGTAATAAGAAAATTGCTCCTTGTTAGCATGCACAATGTGACTTCACATCAAAAGACAGTGGGATCTCACAATCAGCAGGCGCCTCCCTACAGGGAAATAGCATTCGCTGTTGTTCCCGCGCCGCAGACTGGAGGGATTCGATTGTCATCCTGGTTGTTCCCACCTATAATTACTTTTAAAGATTCATGTCCTGTAATGATGCAAGACACTCCTGTTATCTCTTTCCAGCAATTGATCGGAAACATCTGTCATCAACACCCGCACAGCGAAGAGCTGTTTTGCCCTGGAACAGTCTGGAGCGCAGACATTACCACAGAGTTACGGTACGCGGCGCATCCCAAATCAAAACGGTCACATAACACCCCCAAGCTGAAGCTTTAACGGCATCTAAATTGAAGCCAGTAGCATTTTGCTCTGCGAGGTGGCAATGTAAACACATTTGTCCATAAGGCTGATGCTCTGCAAGTCTAACTTGGTAAAGAAATTCCACAGAACAACACAGGGCCAAACGCTGACATCTTAACTCCACACATCACCACTGAATGCGAGTAAGGATGTTGAAATCTGACCCTCTATGGTTAGTTTTCAATAATGGTTATTACACATACACACTGAAACTTCAAGTACTCCATGCTCAGAATGCGGATTGGGGTCAATTAGAGGTTTTGCACACAAAGTTTTGTAGGATGAGACCTCCACCAAGTCCAAAAGTCATTAGTTTATATATTGGAATGTTTAAACTTTGCTTTGTTGCAGGGCATTTATAATACATACCTCTGTGGCTTAAATAGCAGCCAAGGGCCGGATCCTTGACCACACCTGAAATCAGAGCTATTCTGAGTTACATCAGCTGAGTAGCTGGCTGGCTGTGGCTAACTTTCGCACCAGATTTAAATCTGTTCTGTTTCGGGCGAGGAGAAATTTGGCACCCGCTTTTCTCCCTCACACCTCAGCACTCTCTGGTTGGGGTTGTGAAGGCAGAAGTGGAAATTTGGTATTATTTGTATTACTGTAGCACTTAGGAGCCCGTGTCGTGAAGCATTATGCTAGGTTTACAAAGATGGAGCTGGTCCGTGTCTCAAGGAGCCATCTAAATATGACAAGAGACAACAGATGAAACTCTAAGGGCTGTTATAGAAAGGCTTTGGGACTGCCTGAAATCCAGATGGGTTCAGAAAGTCTTGCCAAAAAATCTGATCACCTGATTTCTGGTCCTATTTTTGAATCTCAGAAGTTTGCATAAACATTTGACAGTGGAACTTTTCTTTTTTATTATTATTATTAGATAGAGTGAGAGAGACATGGTCAATATTTGTGGGAATTGTGGATTTTTTTGTTAAACAGAAAAAAAAGAAAAAGACAAAACCTGAAAAATATTTAATTCCCAAAAACTGTTTTCAGGAGGGGGAAAAAAAAAGAAAAAGAAAAAAGAGTTAGAAGAGAGACTTCTGTGGACATTATAATCCTTTTTTTAATAGAAAACCAAACATTACTGCAAAATGTGTTGGGCTTTTGCTCTCAGATATGGAGACCAAAATGAACATATTCTGCAGAATTGGTTTTGGTTGAAAAGCCATTTTTCCCAGACGCAGAGGGGAAAAAAGATTTAGCAAACATATCAAGCTGCCCTAGGTTTCTCTGACCCCTGTGGGCCCTGGGAAGCAGAGAATAGCTGTAGCATAGGGTTATCTGATCACACCACTGACATGCCTCCAATCTGTCCCTTAACCAGGTGCTGGGAGCAAAGCCATCTTTGAGACCGGAACTCACCACTACAGTTGCAGTAGAAGCTCTTGGCACAGGTAGGGACCATTTCTACCCACTTTAAGGCCGATTTTAATGGCTAGAATGGTGCAGAAGGACACTGTCGTAAACAAGAATCAGGCCCAGTATTTTGTTTTAAATGGTTGTGGTCTTGATTATGAAGAAACAAACAATCTAATGTGTAAAAATACAAAAACAAAGATTTTTTTCTGAGAGCTCTGAAGCGTTTTAACGGTTTGTAAGGACGCCGAGGAAGTTTTATAGCAGTGATTGTTTTTTTTAAACAAGCAAAGATGACACCCCCAGGGTTTGTGACCAGGGGTGAAAGTAACTGTAGGTACTTACCGGTACGGGACTGGACTGGGGACGGCTCTGGCCCCTGGAAGGGGCGGGGCATTGGGCGGAAGAGGCAGGGTTGGGGGGGGGGGGGTCAGAGACAATCCTGGCATGCTTCATACCAGTAAGTGCCTGTAGCTCCTCCCTTCCCCCCCCCAGCCCTGGCCCCCACCGTTGGCGGCGGGGGGGAGGGGCAAAAGGGGGAGAGACTTTAGATCACTGCCATGGCAAATTCCCCATCCAGTCAGTGGCCCTGCTTATAGGGTCTGTACCGGCACGGCCCCCAACAGGGGATGCAAAAGGGGCAGAGATATTAAAGTGCTGCTGCAGCAACACTTTACTGTGGGGTAAATACAGGCCGGTACAGGTTCTTACTGGTTCGCCGTACCGGCCCACTTCCACCCCTGTTTGTGACTCTCACCCCACCTCTCTAGACCAGCCTGACATCCCAAATCATTAGTTTGGTCCCCTGTGAGGTGCATTTATGGCCAGGAACTCTTCCCCTCCAGGCAATCTTGAGCTGCTAATGATGTCTTGAACAAAGAGAATCTGGTCTAATGACCTCTGCAGGAACCATTTAAAAAAAAATCAGAGCCATTCTTAGCAGAAGGAGATTGACACTTGTGTCTACAGAGTAGACACAAGAGGTAGACATAGGCTAGAAGACCATGCGTGAAGAGAATAAGACTGGTTTTATTCCACAAATTTAGAGTGACTGAGTAAAGCAGTCACGATCGGTTCCGCTATGCTAGAAAAGACATCTCTGTGGACATGGTCATCCAAACTGGCAAGGTGAGGTGCACCCTTTCGGTTAGTCTTGATCCTGCTTTCATATGTTGTGTTGTGTTGAGGACACCTTTTCTAGCCTCTTCTTCATTCAGGCTGCTCAGTCTCTACAAAGGGATCTCACAAAACTGGGCGACTTCCCATTGGCTCAGACCCCAAATTTCTGCCTGCCTCACAAACATGAAATTCACTTTCTAGATCTGCAGCACAGACCTTTCCAGGAATAATAGGTGGCACTTCCCCAGCATGGTTCATCTGAGGATCTCAAAGTGCCGTATTCATGAGCAGACTGTGAACTACTTTCTGTACTGTGTGCATTATTCCCAGTTTAGATATGGGTGAAGTACCTTTCATGGTGTTTAAGCGACGCACCCAAGGTCATATACTGAGTCAGTGGCAGAGATGGAAATAGTACCCAGGAGTCTAAATTCCCTGTCTCTACCGGACTCACTATCTTTGGAAATATGCATGTTTCAACTGTTTGCATTAAACTGGATGACAGTGACACTTCTGCACAGCAGTGGGAGTGAATAATTCATTGTGGTAGAGAAACCTGGTGTTGTATTCCCTTCTGTCTCACCATCAGAAACTCAGAGGAGCAAATAAGTAAGAGGCTCAAATTTTATGAAACCTTCTATTTTTAAAATAAAAATCAAGCCACTGGAGTCTTGCAATATCTGGTCTGATGTGCCTTGTAGCCAAATGTTCCTATTAAGCTCATTTGCATTTCCCCAGGCCAGATCATTCCTACCCACTTTGTATTACCACCAACGCCGGGATCTGAATGACAAACTAGCACTTCAGAAGAGCAGGATTGCTGTCAAACATGTGTGGAATATCTACACTGTGATCCTTTAAACAGGAGATTAAGGGATTTATCAACTGCTGTAAGCAATTTTGGAGACAAAAAGGTATTTGCAAAGGGCTCTCTCCCCAGCCAGGAGAAACGCAACTACAGAGCAGTCCCTGTCAGACAGATGCACGTTCAGAGGAGTGCATTCATTTCTTGGATGATGTAGTGGAGACGCAAAGAAAAACCCATCCTCTAGGTTCCTCTCTTCGAGGTTTATTTTCTCTACCATTGCTGAACAGTGCATTGCTCTCGGCCTCTTTACCGTAAATGTTCCTAGCAACAGTCCAGCATTATGGGATTCAGTCTCTTTATTGCTTCTCATGGCACAGTCCAGGGAAGACAAGGGCCTCCAGAGAAATGCAAGGAGAGAGGCCTGCCAGGGTGGTCCAGGCAAGGGTAGCTCTTGTTCACTTTAGCCTCCTCTACCACTACACACTCTGAAGTGGATATTAAGGGAGGTCTATTTTCTTGGAGACAATAGCTGGGGATGAAGTATTTTATGGCTGTCTAAGCACCAGAGTGCTTGGTGCCGTACAAACTTGCAGACCCATCACCCACCACTTCCCTATGTCTGTCTCTGCTGCTTCCTGATGCCCTCTTACACAAAGGATATGTCTTCATTGCAATTAACCCAAGTAACTGGGCTTTGGTCTGAGCAGTCCAGTTACTCTAGTTGGGTGTGATTGTCTCCACTGCAAAGCAGTATCAGTGTTACTGTGTCCTCACTGTTTCTGCACTAGTGTGTGAGTTGGCACACCCAACTCTTTCTATGTTGAGATGCTTTAGGGTCAGCAGTGGGGACACTTGTCTGTACTTCAGAGGGAATTGTGGGAAGGGCACCGGAGGACTATCCTCGATCATCGGGCTCAACGGGTAGTGATCAATGGCTCCATGTCTAGTTGACAGCCAGTATCAAGCGGGGTGCGCCAAGGATCGGTCCTGGGGCCGGTTTTATTCAATATCTTTATCAATCATCTGGAGGATGGTGTGGACTGCACCCTCAGCAAGTCTGAAGATGACACTAAACTAGGAGGAGTGGTAGATACACTGGAGAGAAGGAATAGGATACAGAGGGACCTAGAGAAATTAGAGGACTAGGCCAAAAGAAATTTGATGAGGTTCAACAAGGAGAAGTGCAGAGTCCTGCACTTAGGACGGAAGAATCCCAGACATGCTACAGACTAGGGACCGAATGGCTAGGCAGCAGTTCGGCAGAAAAGGACCTAGGGGTTACAGTGGATAAGAAGCTGGATATGAGTCAACAGTGTGCCCTTGTTGCCAAGAAGGCTAATGGCATTTTGGGCTGTATAAGTAGGGGCATTGCCAGCAGATCGAGGGATATGATTGTTCCCCTCTATTCGACATTGGTGAGGTCTCATCTGGAGTACTTTGTCCAGTTTTGGGCCCCACACTACAAGAAGGATGTGGAAAAATTGGAAAGAGTCCAGAGGAGGGCAACAAAAATGATTAGGGGCCTGGAGCACGTGACTTATGAGGAGAGGCTGAGAGAACGGGGATTGTTTAGTCTACAGAAGAGAAGACGGAGGGGAGATTTGATAGCTGCTTTCAACTACCTGAAAGTAGGTTCTAAAGAAGATGGATCTAGACTGTTCTCAGTGGCACCAGATGACAGAACAAAGAGTAATGGTCTCAAGTTGCAGTGGGGGAGGTTTCGATTGGATATTAGGAAAAACTTTTTCACTAGGAGGGTGGTGAAGCATTGGAATGGGTTACCTAGGGAGGTGGTAGAATCACCTTCCTTAGAGGTTTTTAAGGTCAGGCTTGACAAAGCCCTGGCTGGGATGATTTAGTTGGGGATTGGTCCTGCTTTAAGCAGCAGGTTGGACTAGATGACCTCCAGAGGTCCCTTCCAACCCTAATATTCTATGATTCTATGATCCACACATCGGTGCGTGTGTCATCACAGTTACGGGGTCAGGCTTTAGCCTGAGTTAAACCAAAGGTCAGGTTCTAACCCATGTCCCCAGCCACACATGCTAGTTTGGGCTTAGGTCAGGTCAGAGGTTTTGTGTGTGGATGGTGGGGTGAGGGGTTGGGCTAAAACCAGGCCAGAGCCTGAGTTAACTGGAGTGAAGGCCTGCACTAAATGAAGCTCTCTATAAATAGGGCCAGCAAGAGAGAGAGTGGCCTCCCAAACTTTTATGCAAGACACTATCTCCCTGGCTAGAGTCTGCCTCCCTCCCACTCTGGATCCTCTGATATGGACACACTTCCTTTTGCTTTTCCGACCTCCTCAAATGGATCAGAGTCTATACACCTCCTCCCAGCCTCCTGCCATCTAAGCTGTGCTGAATTTCCCTTGTGAGCATGAAGGCCAGAGGATTGTTTTGTCTTCCTGATAAAAACAGAGACCACCTTGGAAAGACTTAAGGCCCCATCAATATTATACCATCCCAAGTATAAAGTTTACAGGGTGAAAATTCAGCTGCAAAATGGGATGTTTGCAAAGCTCTCAATGAGGAGGGGAAACTTCCAGCACTGCTAGGCAGCTCCCTGCTCAGATAAATGCCAGAGATCAATGGGGCCTTTGCAATCTAAAAAGCAGTTCTCATCTGAGCAGCGACCTTCTTAGTGATGGATCTATAGGAAGTGAGTAACCATGACACACTCAGGCCTTGGGACTCCTCTGACATTGGTGTTATGCCAGGGTGAAAGCAATGTCTTCAAAGGAACCACTCTGGATTTACAGCAGTGCGAGAGGAGAATCGGGCCCTTAGACTTCATTACCAGCTGGCAGTAAGAATTCCACTGCTCTGTTCTTACCCTCACAGGGTAAGGAAAAGGACAGACAACTTGCATTATCTGGGATTTCCTGGTTCAGTGATTTGTTTGTGTTGTTTAGAGCAGCGTTCCTCAAACTTTTCCCTCAGCGGCCCCTTTTCGCTGTCCTGCCTCCACTTGCGACTCCCGGGGTATGTCCGCTGAAATGCTGCCGAATAGAAAGCTTCCGCTTTCTGTGGCATTTCGGCGGGACAAAAATAGACGGCTTGTGAGTTCGGCAGTCTCCCAGGCGGGATCGGCGCCGGAGTCTCGCGTACCCCAGTGGGTGGTCTCACACATCCCCGTGGGTTTTCACACCCCACTTTGAAGACCACTGATTTAGAGGGATGTGTGGACTTGAGGGATAGTTGGTTCACCATATAAAGTGGCCGGTCCGACTTTCCTGCTACACCTAAGACTCTCATTGACTTCCGTGGGAATCTGAGGTATAAAGGGTGGGATTTTAAGGCACAAACTAAAAACTGACTGCCCTGAGTTTTTGGCCATCTCCCCTAGGGACATTTTCCTGACCTTTTGGCTGTGATCCCGCATCGCAGCATTACCAGGTTAGCCTTTATCAGCCTCAGGGGCAATACAGCATCGACACAGCAAGAAAAGACCTTCAGTGCTGAGACAGCCCCCCACACCACAGAGCTAAAAACAGTCATATAGACACTAAGTCTCAAGCCTGGGATCCAAAACCTGACAAGAGAGGAGGGTCTTGGAGCTTGTTTCTGTTTATTCTCTCTCCCTTTCCTAATGGTTCCAAGGACACAGTAATTCAGGAGTGGCTTTGCAGTGGGGATGTTTACACCCAGGCCAGGCTAAACTGGGTTCTCAACCCAGGTGATTGGCATCCGGATCTAAGTGCGCAGTATAGACATAGCCAAGGCGAAAAGGAGAACAGATTTTTACAATTATTTCAGTGCCACTAATTAAAGTGTTACAAGTGATCCAGGTTTTTTTTAAAGTGTTTTTTGTCTTGATGGCATCGCTTTAACAAACACAAATACTCTAATTTCCTCCAGCTTTTTTCAAAACAGCTTTAAAACGGACATAGAGAGCTCAGACGCGAGATAAATCCCAGGTTTTATTGCTGTATCTACCCATACCAAAACTGGCATTAAAAAAGAAATTGTTCTCCAAAGGTGAAATTAGCATACTTGGCTTGGGAAGGACTCCTTGCTTCCTGAAGCCTGCAAACCCAGCGGGGATTTCTGCTCTCTCTCTCACTCACTCGTAAAATGCTTTATTTGTTAAGCAAAATACTATGCAAGGCTTCTAGTAAGACACAGTGCTGCCAGTCCTATTCGGGCATTTTATAGCTTTTTTTGTTCTTTGGGGTGTCTGGCTGACAACTTAAAGAAAAAGGCCTTTGGGGAATCATCTCCACACCAAAATTCAGCTCTCGTTAAAAATGAATGTTTCCGAGAACTATAAAACAAAGAAAGGCCCATTATACCAGAACGGGGAGTGGGGGCTGCAGAGCAGAAGCACACTATTATGGCGAAAGAGTAAGCTAGTAACAGCTATAAAAATTGGTTGCAGGGCTTCCCTCGTTGTGCTCAGTGTTGCAAACGCACTGCGAATGCATGGGCATCATCCATCACTTTTTGTGTTATGGTAGTGCCTTGAGGCCCCGAATGCATACGGGACCCAACTCTGCTAGGCATTGTGCACAGGTAAGACAACAATTTCTGCTGTGAACAGATTAAATATTCAAGACAAAGGGATGAGGTGCATTCTGGAACGATAACCATTTACGCTAGATGAACATGTGCCCCATAGATTATGTCAGCAAGTCAAAGGCTCCTCAACAACTCCACCAGCAGGTGGACGCCCCTCCAGGTCTTGCAAACCACCACAACCACCACTCTGTCAACAGAAGATTGATCCTGGGGCTCCCCTATTGGCTTACAGGGTTGTAGTCCCACCCCAAGCTAGAGTTGTCATGAAAAGTCCACAAGGTCCAACTCCAGACATGCTGATGGGAATTCTTATTGCTGGCTGTTCATGCAGACTCACCAGACATGCCTCTCTTGTTCCTACTGGAGGACTACTGGCTTTCCCTCGTCACCAACAGAGTCCCCTGGGAAGTGAAGAAATCAAAGAGTCCTCCCCATCCTGGGGTTTCATGATAGTCCTCAACGATTATAACCCTTCTGGCTGTGTATCCTCGCCCTAAGATTCCGGGAGCTCTTTCTGGCTGCCCCTGCCTTTCTTCTGCTCAAGGCAGTTTTGCCTCCCTAATCCCAGAGAGGGACTGTAGAGAGGATCCCCTCCTCCCACCACTTTTTTCTCTTCCTGCGCTCTCCTTTATATTCAGACAGTGCATTCCTAGCCCCAGCTGGGAGAGTTTCTCCAACCAACAGTGGCCTGCTAGAATTTTGTGAGAGTCTGCAAACTGGTCATCCATGTTGGGGACCCATGCTAGTGCTCTGATAACACGGTGTTGGCTGCGGAGGCAAAACCTGAACAGAAAAGAATAAAACGGAGTTGCTCTGAATGCCCGTTTTCATTCTGAAGCTGCATTCTGCTTGACATTGAGTTCTAACTGTGTTGGCAGGAAAAGAGTTACACGTGGTAACTCACCTAGGACTTTGTATAGTCCCATTACCAGGAAACTAACAAACCCCTTGTGGATGCACAATCATTGTGCAAAAGTGCTTGATCCCATTGCCTCCACCAACAGCGTTGGGTTTCCAGTGAAATTTGGCTGTGGCAAAACCAGATTCATACAAGCAGAACTGAAGATGTTATGCAACACTGTGCCAGTGGGCAAGTCCTTAGCTGTGGAGATCAAACCTGGGTTCTCAGAACAGGCGTGTCTACTGCTTGAGCTAAAGATCCATCTCTATCAGCTAATGCTGTAGCAAGCTCCTCTACCTCTATCTTTGGCTCAGCCACCACTGAGGGGGACAGAGCACCACTGAGTGTGTGTGTGGTTTATACCAATAGCTATACAAGTGGATTCTGAGCTCAAAATAACTGTGCACTGATACTGAATGGAAGTGCTGTTTTTTGTACAACTAGTCTTACAAATCTACTAACATTTAGTGTTTCTCACTCAGACTGGTGAAGTCAATGGAGTTGTGACAGCAGAGAATTTTACCCATGCTTTTTAGTTCTCAAACTAAAATATTGTACAGCACAAAGAAAATGAAATTCTAATCTATTTAGAATTAAACCGAGCGTGGCTGGAAGTTTAACGAATCCAAACCAGTAGTGCTTTAGATCCAGGTTCCATTTAACAAGTGAATGTCGGTACAGTGCTTGGAACATTTCAAGGACTATATAACTAGTATCATTATGGTTGATTTTATTTGATTACAATTCTCAAACGTCACAGTTGCAGTTTAGATGCATCTCTGAAGCCTTGTTTACATTTAAAAGGTAAGTATATCGGCAAACCCTTCTACAGTATGTGCAGCTTTCACCAGCAAGAATTTCTGTTGCTGGTACAAATTAGACCAGTTCTTTGAATGAAATAAGCTACACTGGCAATAAAATAAAATAAAATAAATTTGTTGGTATGACTGTGTGTAGTCTAGGGCTTTGATGGACATAGCTGTGATGCCAAAATTAAACCACACCATCGCACCCCTAACAGACACAGCTAAACTGGCAAAACCTTTACGTATAGAATAGGCCCGAGTCTGTTAAATAAATTAAACTCACGTCCTTAAGAGCTGATTTTTTGCCGAGTGACACATTAGTATTTTTTTTAATTAGTGGCTGATGAGGAGTCAGGGGGATGGTGGAGGAAGGAAGGCCTGCAAAATATTGTTGCCTGTATGGTCCAAGGAGTTTAGCCAACGTCTGGGGCCTTGCACGGTTTCCCCTGCTTAGGATGAGAAATTGATGATGAGTCAGGTATGTTCTTTGGCGTCATTTTGTTTATTCACTAAAACTGGACACAAAGTCCTGCTTCCCTGAGCTACAGTGGAAACAAACAGCGGCAGGCAGTTTCAATGCTCAGAAATCCCCATGTCTGGCCCTATAGCAAGCTGGTAAGGCCAAAGTTGAGCCAGCGGTGGGGGAGGGGCGCTCAGCCCCTCCCCACCACTGTCAGTGGTGCGTATCCGGTGTTATGTACATACAGCTGTGGGTGCCACAGGCCCAGGCCCCAAAACTAGCACTAGCTTCTCCAAGCCTTCCCAGCACATCCCCCCACAATCCCAGGAGAGGTGCAGGCCTTGTGGAGTACAGTTCCTCTCTTCAGGGACACGCAATAGGGAAGGCCAGCAAACCCAGACAGACTTTGCACAGGATTCTAACCACCCCCCCCCCCCCATTACTCTTTACTCAAAGAGGTATCACACAAGAGAGCACAGGTCATTAGAAAACAACAGACACCTGGACTGCCCTGCCCTTCCCCCTAGCTCCCCACCCCTGGCCCTCCAGCTCGGCTCAGGTAAGCAGCACCCTACTCACCTCAGCAGCTTCCTGCATTCAGCTGCCCTCAGCTTGAGCTGGTGAAAATGACTGAAAACCCAGAGCAGAGCCTTTTAGCACCTTCCCTCTCTGTCATGTGACCTCCTGATCAGGCTCAGGTGATTACAGAATCCTACCAGGTGCCTTCATTGCCAGACCCCCCTCTCCCCTGACAAACCCGTGCTTCTGGGTGGCAGGCAGTCTTTTGCCTCGAGGTGTTCCAAGATTTAGCAGCCTTCTCTTGTTTTACCACCCCTTGGCATTTCAGTCTAAGATGGAGTTAAAAGGACAACAGAGAAGGCAAAGGGGTTGCACTGTCCGAACGGAGTTTGTCACTTGGCAAAGAGAGACAGAGGGAGTTCCTGATCTCATACCGAGTTCATAAAATGTGCTGATCCCCCAAGTCATATCACAAGGTTCTCTAAGCGGCTGGGAACTGGCTGTTGTTAGCCAATGACTTCCCAATCAGTAACCTGTAACTGAAGCAGCGCTCTGAATGAGGGGATGTCAAGCCCTGGACGTATAACATTGTGTTCGTTACCAGGACTCCTCAAGTTATGTTCAAAGATCACCTAATTTGCTGGTGAATGGAGATCTTTTGGGTGCTTTTTAGGGGGGGAAGGTTTCAGAAACACCAAATGGATGTCAAAGAACAAACCCCACTGGCTTTCAGTGGGATTTGTCCTAAATCCCTTAAGTGCTTCTGAAATCTCTCTCTGGGGCAGGACGACTTGCAAACACTTACTCCCAGGATGAGTCCTAGGGACTTCAGTGGGAACTTTAACACCTTGCAGGAGGAGCCATTACTGCTGCAAGACAGCTTAATTTCACTGCAGACACCACAGATGGAGAGAAAAAAAGAAAGTGCAGGTACTGGAAGAACCTGTCATGCCTTGGCAGAGTCGCAATGGTGAGATGATACCTTTGTGATGGCCGTAGCGCTGGGAATCTTAAAGAACTTAAATTGCATCCACATTACTTCCCTTGCCCTGATTTTTCAAAGTTCTCCCTCCTCCCTGCACCGATCTCTGATTGTCAGAGGCAACACTGATGCTCATGGATAATCCAGCTGGAGATGTAGGCCCTTGATCTCCATGGAAGAGAGACGATCAGAAAAGCACATCATGTATGTCAGTCTAGCACTGATCATCTCTACCTCGGCTCCTTCATTTACAGGATTAAGATTCGTGAGGCAGCCTTGAAGATCAGTATTAAATGAGAGAAGCCTCTGGAGTCCCTTAAAATGTCACAGCAGCATGTTTCAATGACGATGCGGCTTAAAATAGAAAGAGGCAAAATAACACATTTAAACATTCATTAGAGAAATATGTTCTAAAGTTATTTACTCTCCAGTTAAGGCTGGGGAAGGTTTTTTGTTTTGTTTTGTTTTATTGCTTTGTTTTATTGTTCTCTGGGCTTGGAAAACATGTTTTAAAATACTGACAATCTTGCTATATAAAGGTATTGTTCATGGAGATGGATCAGAAACTCTTTGCGAATTAGGGTTGGAATTTAAAAGGTTCTCAGCATTTGCCTAGCTCTGCTCCCGCTGGAGTAAAACCCTCAGTGACTTCATTGGGAGCGGAGATGGGGCAATTTTTGAAACTCCTACTGTAAATATGTGCAGGAACCACTTTGCCTATCCCTGAAGTGCAGCCACCTCTGGGGAGGAACTTGGCAGCTGCTTAACAGTACACAGTAATTGTAAACCGCCACCATGAAGAATACTATACACAACTGAAACTGAAGGGGAAAGTCAGACACGATGGAACATTGGGATTGAAAAGTCTGGTTTTGCAAAGAAAACACGGTGTGATTTTTAATAGCCAAGTGGCCAGGACTTCCATTGAATGATCACCCAAAAGATGAATGCACCTGCAGGAGTAGCACCCAGTATGGGTGCTGTAATGACACTGAATGAAGTGAACCCTCCTACTGAACCACTGGGGGTGTCTCTACAGGTATCCCATTAAAGCTCCTGACTGTTTAGGCTTGTGAGTAGTGGGGAGACTGCATCTTGAACAATTAGGCTTAGGTTTTTACAGGCTGCATTTTTTTCTTGTGGCAAAGAAGATACGATTCAAATGTCCTCAATGGGGAAGTTAGTTCTTTTACTGAGGACAATATTTTCTTGTTTAACATAATTCAGCAAGCACGGCCAGTCTAATTATAATGTATTTCATCAGTCACAGGACCATTTATGGCATTGAATAAATCTGAAAGTTCGTCTAGTAGAAAGTGATCAATATCACCTCTTTTTCTGTGTGAAATTGACACTGGACAAAATTAAGAAAGAGCTCTGGGAAGAATTACATGAGTTTGCCACCAGTCATTCTATTTACTTTGTTTGTTTTTCCTGCACCACAAAGGCGGCTGAATTAGGCACAGGAGATACAAACTGCAGATTACTTTCTCTCAGGTCCTAGCCTTATCTGCTCAAATCAATGGAAAATTCATGTGATCTGAAAATTAAATCTCACATGCTTTTGTGTGTTTGCGTAAGCACAAATGACAGCTTTAGTGATGAGGGTCTAATCCTTTTGTACAATTGTAGAGGTACAGCCGAAACATTATTAATAATGGCAATTGACAAAGGCTGCGTCATGAGTCGGGAAGCAAGAGGGGAGCTATCGGGGCAAATCTAATAATCATGCCTGCAATATTTGTACCTCTGTGTTTCTCTCTGTTGTAAACTGCACATTAGCAAAACACATTTCACTTACAATACAGAAGTGTTAAAAAAATTTAAACAGTCTGAAAGCATGCAAACCTAGTCAAATATAGTGTACTCTATAGATCTTCCTGATTACTATCTGAGGATAAACACTGATCGCAGCTATATTATCATTGTGTAAGTTGCTGTATTGAACTCTTTAGGGTCCGTCGCATCTCTGGCCTCTTGCTAGTTACAAAGAGCTACTTTCATATGGAAAGCGGTACTCGCAGAGAGATCCTAGCACCAGATTCAGCTGGGCTCTCCTGAGGACAGCCGTTGCTGGTCTTTGGCCAAATCTTGGTATGATACAGTATAGAAAAGGCCACTGGTTTGATCCTGTATGGTAATTCCTATGTTCCTAAGAGTAAGCTAGTAACAGCTATAAAAATTGGTTGCAGGGCTTCCCTCGTTGTGCTCAGTGTTGCAAACGCACTGCGAATGCATGGGCATCATCCATCACTTTTTGTGTTATGGTAGTGCCTTGAGGCCCCGAATGCTCCTAAAGTAAAGGGCAAAAGAAGTGACAGCAAGTGTAACAGGCTCACAGTGTTTGCCTGAAATACCCTGTCCTGTTGGGGGGGGGGGGGTTGATCCTGCTTAGAAATAATTAAGTGTGTTCTGGTGACTCATTATCCCATCTGGATATAAGTAAGGTTCTCTGGGGAGAGATGATCTAGGGTAGGGGCTGAGCAGTCATGAAGGAGGAGCCTTTACAACAGCCAAGACTGGGGAGACTGTTTGAGCTGATCTTCAGGTTGTTCTTGTAATATTCTTTGGGCTGGTCCTCACTACCGGGGGGGGGGATCGACGGCAGATACGCAACTTCAGCTACGTGAATCACGTAGCTGAAGTTTGAGTATCTACAGCTGACTTACCTGCCGTCCTCAAGGCGGAGCGTTCCCCCGTCGACTCCAGCTTGCGCCTCCTGGCGAGCTGAAGTCCCGGAGTCGACGGGGCCACCGCGGGCGATCAATTTCTCATGTTTTCACAAGACGCAAGAAATCGATCGCCAAAATATCAATCGCTACCCGCTGATCTGGCGGGTAGTGAAGACCAGCCCTTTGTGTCTGAACCCAGACTCTAGGAAGTAATTGAGTATGGACTTTTTATGGTGACTGTGTAATGAACAGCGAACGGTGCCTGAAAACAGCAAAGCTATCACTACAATCTCTAGGGGGTATGAATTGGTCTTGCCATTCCCCTTTTATCAGCAACAACTGGCTGTAGCAGTTGACGTTTCATCCTAGTGTAGGGCCAAACTCTGGGACTGGGACTTATTTAAGAACCACATCAATTGCCCTGTGAGAAAAACCCAGCATCTGAGAAGCATATGAAACAATATTATGACCCAGTAAGTCTGGCCAACACATTACACACTGCTCTATAGACCCTTATTTATTTAATTTCCAGCATTAAAAGTGAATTAACCTCAGGAGCACATCTTCAAGTGTTTTGAGACCAGTTTGCATTATAATAACTAATTAACCATTCTCATCTCATGCAAACACCAATAAATCCCCAGGTTGGAAGTTCTACCCGAGCTTCGAACATAGAAGAGAAGCAGCGATGTCCAGTAATTTTAACTAGTGCTGGGAGTCAGGAAGTTTGGATTTTAATCTTACCTCTGCCCATGACTCGCTGAGTGGGTTTGGGGAAAGTGACTTAGCTACAAGGCCAAGTGCAGAGTCCTGCATTTAGGATGGAAGAATCCCAGGCACTGCTACAGATTGGGACCAAGCAGTTCTGCAGAAAAGGACCTAGGGGTTACAGTGGATGAGAAGCTGGATATGAGTCAACAGTGTGCCCTTGTTGCCAAGAAGTCTAATGGCATTTTGGGCTGTATAAGTAGGGGAATTGCCAGCTGATCGAGGGACGTGATCATTCCCCTCTATTCGGCATTGGTGAGACCTCATCTGGAGTACTGTGTCCAGTTTTTGGCCCCACACTACAAGAAGGCTGTGGAAAATTTGGTAAAAGTCCAGTGGAGGCCACAAAAATGATTAGGGGGCAGGAGCAGGACTTATGAGGGAACTGGGATTGTTTAGTCTGCAGAAGAACGAGGAGGCATTTGATAGCTGCTTTCAACCACTGTACCTGAAAGGGGGTTCCAAAGAGGATGGATCTAGACTGTTCTCAGTGGTACCAGATGACAGAACAAGGAATAATGGTCTCAAGTTGTAGTGGGGGGTGGGGATTAGGTTGGATATTAGGGAAAAGTATTTCAGTAGGAGGGTGGTGAAGCACTGGAATGGGTTACCTAGGGAGGTGGTGGAATCTCCTTCCTTAGAGATTTTTAAAGTCAGGCTTGACAAAGCCCTGGCTGGGATGACTTAGTTGGGGATTGTTCCTGTTTTAAGCAGTAGGTTGGACTAGATCCCTCCTGACTTCCCTTCCAACCCGGATATTCTATGATTCTAAGAATTCTGAAGTAATTTGGGGGTCCTGAATTTTAGAGGGGCAAACTCATGCCATGCCAAGCCCATTTTTCAGAGGTGTTCAGCTTCCATTGCCAGGGACGCTCTGCCCCTGGCATGATCAGGCTGGGCCCTCAACGCCGGCATTGTTGAAAATGGGGAGCTGCATGTCTGTGGGCATTGGTTTACCTGACCGTATTGGTGCAAAGTTTTTTACACAGGTGAAGAGGTGGTGTGAGGATTAATAAGCATTCCAAGATTCTGAGATGGAAGGTGCTGTGTTATCAGTGTGCAGTCGTAATATCTTGCAGCATCATTGCAGGGAATGAATACAGGGAACTGAGTGTTTAAATTCTAGGAGAGGAGGGCAATGAATATGCTAAAACTCCTATAGCACTACATTATGCTTAGAGCTAATCACAAGCATGAACTGGAGTGGATATTGATTTTACCTTACCAGCCACATGCTGTGTGAAGTCTGCATACTTTATTTTCCCATAGGAGGGAATATGGAACAGGTGGTGTAATGAGGTGCTTATACAGAGCGTTCCTCAAAAAGGACTTGAGGCTGCTTCAAAGGCTGAATTTAGTGATCTCTTTATGCCTCCCTGGAATGCAGGCACTACAAGAACCATGATGTGGGTGAGCAGGCCTAGTGGTTGGAGCAGGAGTCAGTAACCAGGAATAGGAGCTCAGGGTCAGAACCCAGAGCTGGGCAACCTGAAATGAGGCGAGGCGGGGACAGGGCAGGACTAGAAAAGGCAGGGGCCAAGTTGGGAACCAGCAGGCACAGGAGCGATCACGTCCACAGGTAAAGGATCTGAACAGCCACCAAGCTTCAGCGGCTGCTGCTGGATTGGCCAGCGTGTTCTGCTGACTTCCCACCAGTCAGAGGGTGGAGACAACCAGGAGCCTCCTACAGGGCAGCTGCACTTGGTAGGTGGCCCCCGGGCTGGCACTGCTACAGACCCCGATTCCCGACATGAGCTGCCACTGAGCATGTTCGCCCTGGAGACGTGGGTGCAACGCCCAGAGGTCCCGAATGGCATTGGCATTTCCGCCAGGGCTGGATTTGGCCTGTTAGGTGGGACAGAATGCATCCGCACTACATGACATGTTAGGCAGGGAAAGGTAAATCCCTATGAACCAACACTGCATAGGCACCTGCGAAGAACTTCCCAGGTCCGCACCGTTCAGCTGTGAAACCAACAGATACACTCCACAAATAAGGCAGCAACGGAGCTGTTTGAAAATATCCCCTATAGCCCACAGGCAGCAAACCAGACAATAGAGAAGCTCAAATCCCTCTTCCCTACCCCATAAACCCCCGTGCACCTGCCCCTGCCATGTGAAAATGTCTTGGTAAAAGGCCGATCCTTGCAGTGTGCCTTGAAGGTCATCAGATGGGGTCGATATCAGACAAAGGGAGGGGGGGGGCAGAGTGAATTCCGCCGATGCGGGGCTCTCCCGGAGAACCCCCTCTCCGCAGCAGTCCCTTCCAGACTGAATCAGTGGAAATCACGCTCCAGTCCCTCTGCTGATCTCACCCAGATCTAGACCCCCTCAAATGTGAAGATCTTCCAAATTCAGCCTCACCCCCACAGTTTGCAGCTTTGGGCCACGCTCTGAAAGCAAAAAGAACCTGGAGTGGATTCCTGTGCCTCTGGAAACAGAGAGATTCAAAGGGACTATTCCAATTTTCTTGCTGTGTTTTCTCCTGTTCTCTGCTCCACAGGAGAACTCTAATGACAGCCTGCCTCTCAGCAGACAGAATCACGCTCCTTTGAGCCTTTCACTGCAGTGCGTTCAGCTAGACCCTCAGCAGGCTCCTGGAGAAAGCCAGCTTTATTCTGTGGCTGGTGTGTTACCGCAGAAGGCTGGGTCCTGGGTACATCAGCAAAGGCTTCCTCTGTTTTCCCGGCCGTAGCTCAAGCCCTAATCCCAGATGCCACTTTCAGAGAGCACATTAGTACGTTACAATGCACGCTTGGGCGTCTCCTTCCAGATCCAACCACTTTCAGCTTCAAGACTGAGCTTTTAAAGAAGAACTTTAGAGAGGGCCTCGAAACAAACCCCTGGATCTGAACCCACCACCGAGGTTGGGGAGTACTTGGATATGGGTCTGAGCTAAGACAGAACCTCAGATCCAAACAACCACTGCTGGATACATTCAGGTCCAGATTTTAACTCTGCAGCTCATCCGTCTGGGCTTTCAAAAATGGTTTGAAGGTAGCCTCCGCACCCCCTTATTGCCCCTGTAGGGGCAAAGACAGAAACAGGAAATGTGTAGGTCAGGGAAAAATGTGGTCACCATAAGGAGAAGGGGAAAGGAGGTGGTGGGGGAGGGGAGCTGGCAGGAGGTGGAAGAAGCCTGTCAAGGAGGAGGTGGGGGAGGGGGACAGAAAGCGCTAAGGACACCAGTACATTGGCTAATGTACCTTGTACCGGTGTCCTAGAAGGGGGAAAAGTACAAAGTCTTCCAGCCTGGGGAGCTATGACACTGCAAAATGCTGGCCAAGACTCCGAGCCACGGTTCACTAAAGTCAATAGGAATCTTTCCGTTGACTTGAGTGGGCTTTGGATCAGGCTGAAAATGAAGCTAGATTCCGGATGGGCAAAAGGGCGGGACTTTATCTTCCTCGTGAACCCCTAGTCTCACTCTCCCCTCCTTTGGTTAGTTTCAAGATACTCCTGAACAGTAGTGGGATGTTGTGATTAACGCAGGGGGCTAGGATCCAGGGCTCCTGGAGTCTGCACCTGCCTCGACCACCAACTCCCGGTGTGAGCAGTTGCTGCTCTTCTTACACTGCACTCTGTGTCTCCTCCAAGCCTTTCCGTGGGGCTAAGAGGCAGTCGCAGGTTTGTCATAACTGCTCAGCAAGGAGCCTGATGCCTTCCAGGGTGTCTCTTCCTTAAGCCAGCAGACTGCTCTTTTCTGTGACCTTCAGGTGACAAAATCTGTTTGGAGACAGTGTGACAGCTCCCTAGAGCACCTCCGCCCCGTTCCAGGCAAAGACGGATGAAGAAGACACCTGCCTTCATGTGCCTCCCGTGCCGGAGGTCTGGGCGGCTGATTTCCCACCTCTGAATGGGAGGGATAATGATGTGGGCTGGATCAGTGGTTCTCAATGCCCAGACTTTGGGCTGGTGCCAGTCCCTGAGATCTCCCTGGCACACTTTAGAAAGGCAGCAGGTCAGTCCCTAGTATCAAAAAAGGTTGAGAAACACTGCACTAGGATGACACCGAATGGCTTTCTTTGCAGTCACTGACTGAAAGAGCCCATGAAAAGGCTCTCTCCGGGGACCGTTTATTTATTTATTTTTATGCATTCTCCTTCCCTGGGATCATTGCTCTTAGCTCTGGTCACTCTCTGAGTGTGGGAACTATACCTCTAGAGCGTGGGTGTGTTTGACTCTCCCAAAAAGCTCTCCTGGACTGAAAATTCTTTGCTGAATCCAGTCCCTTCGGCATTTTTTGGTTCCTTGAAGGGAAGATGGAGCGCTCCATCCTTGCTTTCTTATTTGCTAGAGAAGTTACTTTAACAAAGGCTATAGTTATTGAGCTTAACCTGATACTCACACATTAGCAGATTTTTGGACCTCTCTCATCCAGCCACATTTTCATCCGATCTCCATACCTTGCAAAACTGCATCAACACGTGTGAGCCAGACACACCTGAACCAAAATACTGGTTCAAACACTCCCCAAAATAGGGACACTTAGAGCCCTTACACATCTCAAATATGAGAGGAGGCCCTTGTAGGGACCAAATCTAGGATGCTGGATCAATAAAGTCCCAAGCCGTGTGCATTCAGAGGTCAAAATTTGGATCTGTACTTTGCAGCTCTGACTCGTCTCTAACGAATACGGGCATTTCTGAGCACAAGCTGAGCAACTGGGGATTTAATGACCTGATTTTCATACTCATATTTTGATGCGGATGCCTGGGTACAAACCTGTCCCTGTAGAAGGGAACAAGTTCTATAACTCTTTCGAGATTAATAGATTCAAGGCCAAAAGGGACCTTTAATTTAATTTAATAATGTGATAATTTAATCTGACTTCCTTCCTAGCACATAGAACTTCCCTGAAATAATTCCTGTTTGATTTAGATGAGATCGGTCAGAAAAACATCCAACCTTGATCTAAAAATTGCCTGTGATGGAAGCCATGACCCTTTGTAAATTGTTCCAATCATTAAATACTTTCACTGTCAAAAGTTTGTCATTTCCAGGCTGAATTTGTCTAGCTTCAAATCCGAGTCACTGGATCTTATTATACCTTTGTCTGCAAAACTGAAGAGCCAGTTGTCAAATATTTGTTTCTCACAGGAGGTGCTTATTGACTATAATTGAGTCATCTCTTAACCAAGCTAAATAGACTGAGCTCCTTGAGTTTATCACAATAAAATATGTTTTCCAAGGCTGTAATCATTCTCATGGCTGTGCTCTGACCCGCTCCAGTTTACCAACATCCTTCTTGAATTGTCGGCACCAAAACGGGACACACGATTCCAACAATGCTTGCACCAATTCAAAGACAGAGATACAATAACCTCTCTGTTCCTATTTGAGATTCTCTCTTTATGCATCCAAGGATCATATTAGGCCTTTTGGCTACCACATCACATTGGGATTACAGCTGATTATCTACCACCGCTCCCAAATCTTTTCCAGAGTCACTGCTTCTGCTGATGGTAAGTATGGCCCACATTCTTTGTTCCCATATGTACACGTTTGGTGATACTAAAGCACATATTAGTATGCATCGGACGAAGTGGGTATTAGCCCACGAAAGCTTATGCTTCAATACTTTAGTTAGTCTTTAAGGTGCCACAGGACTCTGTTACTTCTGCTATTCCAGACTAACACAGCTACCTCTCTGATTCAAAGCACATATTGTTTGCTTGCGCCCCGTTTACCAAGTGATTCAGTTCCCACTGTTTCAGTGACCTGACCTCTTCATTATTTACCACTCCCCCAATTTTTATGTCATCTGCAAACTTTATCAGTGATGATTGGATGTTTCCTTCAAGGTCACAGATAAAGGTATTAAATAGCATAGGGCCAAAACCAGATCTTTGTGGGATCCCACTAGCAATACACCCACTCAATGATTATTCACAGTAGACAGATACCTCTTGAGATCTGCCATTTAGCCAGGTTTAAATCCATTTAACGTGCCATGCTCATTTGATATCATTCTATTTTTCTTCAGTCAAAATGTCATGTGGTACTTAATCAAATTCCTTACAAAAGTCTAAGTATATTACATCAGCGCTATTACCTTCATCAACCAAACTTGAAATCTCCAAACAACGATGTCATGTTAGATTGATAGGATCTATTTTCCATAAACCCTTGTTGATTGGCATTAATTATACTACCCTCTGTAAAAGGGGTTCCACTCACTGCAGGAACATCTCCTCAGGGGCGGGTCTGGGAATTAGCCTTTGTCTCATCTGGTGTCCCCTTCCATCAGTTACTGTTACTATGACCCGTCTCTCTGTCTTTATAACTCAAGGTGGTCCCTCTTTGTGACTCAGCTCTCTGGTCAGGTCACTATCCAGTCCTCTGCTTCTGGGGTAATGAAGTTCCAATGTCCTTACAACTTCAGCCCCAACTCTGAGGCCCCTGGTCCATGTACCATCTTGAATATCCTTATCCCAGGGGGTTTTATGCCAACGTCTTGTGGCTGGTAAGGGAACCTAGGTCCTTCCGCTACACTGGGTTTCAGCCCAGAAACCCTATAACCAGCAACCAAGATCTTCACAGTCCTACTCCTTGCTACCATTTCCCTGGGCTTCTCCCTAGGAGCCTTTCTTAGGCTTTCTCCCCCACTACCTCTCTGGGTTGACCCTTCTTTCAAGGCTAAGATCTCATGGCTTATTCCACCTCCTTGGTTAACTCCTCACCACCTCTCTGTTTCCAGGGTGTGACTCCAGACTCCCTCCCTGCAGCCCTCTACTGCTTTCAACTTCCTAACTTTATACCAGCCAGCTTGGTCCTTCCCAGCTGGGCTTCATGATCAATTAAGTTGGCTCTCCTTCCAGATGTCACCAGGTACCATAAGTGGCCTCTCAGGCTCACATTAACTTTGGGGCTTGTGGGGTGGAAGTACACACCCGCCACATCTCCCTTCATTCTTTATTAAAAGAATCCCATATCAGTTGCTCCATTATTTTGCCCAGGATCAGTGTCAGTCTGACAGGCCTATAATTACTTGGATTTGCTCATTTACCCTTTTCATATATTGCCACAACATTAGCTTTTTTGAGTCTCTCTTGGAACTTCCCCAGTATTCCAAGAGTCACTGAAAATCAAAGTTGACTGACCACCCAGCTCCTTGGGCAGGTCTTTTGAAATTCTTGGTAAATTATCCAGATTTTAAAGTGTCTGACTTTTGTAGTTGCTGTTTAACATCCTCCTGAGTTACTATTGGAATGGAAATTGTTTCATCATCATCATCATCATCATATAATAACTACAGTAAAACCTCCATTTAACGGACTAATTCGGGCGGGGGGGTGTCCGTTAAATCAAAAAGTCCGTTATTTAATAATTTTTTAAAAATGAGCTGTCGGATCAGCAGCCCGCCCACCACAGGGTCAGGGCGACAGCTCCACAGCCCGCCTGCTGCCGGGACCCGGGCGGCAGCCAGGAGCCGTCAGCCAGCCCGCCTGCTGGCGGGACTCGGGTGGGAGCCAGGAGCCGGCAGCCAGCCCGCCCGCTGCCTGGACCCGGGCGGGAGCTGGCAGCCAGCCCGCCAGAAATGGATCAGGAATGCATCAGACTTGCTCAGAAATTTTGTCCGTTGCATCCGAAGTCCGTTAAATCGAGGTCCGTTAAATCGAGGGTTTACTGTACATCTGTTTTTCCCCAAAGACAGGACACAAATATTTAGTGAACACTTCTGCCTTTTCTACATAATTATTGGCAATTCTACCATTTATGTCTTGTAATGGACAAATACTATTGTTGAGAATCTTTTTGTTTCTAATATACTTGAATAATTCCTTCTTATTGTTCTTAATTTGGGTTATAAAGCTGGTCATAAAGTTCTACTTGTGTCTTTTTGCTTCCCTTATCAATTTTATAGATTGCCTAGCTTATGATTTCGAATTCTTTACTATCAATTTCTCCTTTATTCCATTGTGGTTTTTATAGTTGTCGTTTCTGCTGTAAAGCTAGCTGTTTTATTGTTTGTTTTTTTGTTAAAAAACAGTGCAGCCTTCTTTCTCAGTTGTAACTTTTTGGGTATCTAGTAAAGTATTCTTAAAGAATTCTCAATTATAAGAACATAAGAACATAAGAACGGCCATACTGGGTCAGACCAAAGGTCCATCTAGCCCAGCATCCTGTCTACCGACAGTGGCCAATGCCAGGTGCCCCGGAGTGAGTGAACCTACCAGGTATGATCGAGCGATCTCTCTCCTGCCATCCATCACCCCCCTCTGACAGACAGAGGCTAGGGACACCATTCATTACCCATCCCAGCTAATAGCCATTTATGGACTTAGCCTCCATGAATTTATCCAGCTCTCTTTTAAACCCTGTTATAGTCCTAGCCTTCACAGCCTCCTCAGGTAAGGAGTTCCACAGGTTGACTGTGCGCTGTGTGAAGAAGAACTTCCTTTTATTTGTTTTAAACCTGATGCATGCCAATTTCATTGAGTGGCCCCTAGTTCTTCTATTTTGGGAACAAGTAAATAACTTTTCCTTATCTACTTCCTCCACACCACTCATAATTTTATATACCTCTATCATATCCCCCCTTAGTCTCCTCTTTTCCAAGCTAAAAAGTCCTAGCCTCTTTAATCTCTCTTCATATGGGACCCGTCCCAAACCCCTAATCATTTTAGTTGCCCTTCTCTGAACCTTTTCTAGTGCCAGTATATCCTTTTTGAGATGAGGAGACCACATTTGTACGCAGTATTCAAGATGTGGGCGCACCATGGATTTGTATAAGGGCAATGAGATATTCTCCGACTTATTCTCTATCCCTTTTTTAATGATTCCTAACATCCTGTTTGCTTTTTTGACTGCCGCTGCACACTGCGTGGATGCCTTCAGAGAACTATCCACAATGACTCCCAGGTCTTTTTCCTGATTGGTTGTAGCTAAATTAGCCCCCATCATATTGTATGTATAGTTGGGGTTATTTTTTCCAATGTGCATTACTTTATATTTATCCACATTAAATTTCATTTGCCATTTTGTTGCCCAATCACTTAGTTTAGTGAGATCTTTTTGAAGTTCTTCACAGTCTGCTTTGGTCCTTACTACTTTGAGCAGTTTAGTATCATCTACAAACTTTGCCACATCACTGTTTACCCCTTCCTCCAAATCATTTATAAATAAGTTGAATAGGATCGGCCCCAGGACTGACCCTTGGGGAACACCACTAGTTACCCCTCTCCATTCTGAAAAAGTTCCATTTATTCCTACCCTTTGTTCCCTGTCTTTTAGCCAGTTTTCAATCCATGAGAAGATCTTCCCTCTTATCCCATGGCAGCTTAATTTACGTAGGAGCCTTTGGTGAGGGACCTTGTCAAAGGCTTTCTGGAAATCTAAGTACACTATGTCCACCGGATCCCCCTTGTCCACATGTTTGCTGACCCCTTCAAAGAACTCTAATAGATTAGTAAGACACGATTTCCCTTTGCAGAAACCATGTTGACTTTTGCCCAACAATTTATGCTCTTCTATGTGTCTGACAATTTTATTCTTTACTATTGTTTCAACTAATTTTCCCGGTACGGACGTTAGACTGACTGGTCTGTAATTGCCAGGATCACCTCTAGAGCCCTTTTTAAATATTGGCGTTACATTAGCTATCTTCCAGTCACTGGGCACAGTAGCCGATTTAAAGGATAGGTTACAAACCCTCGTTAATAGTGCCGCAATTTCACATTTGAGTTCTTTCAGAACTCTTGGGTGAATGCCATCTGGTCCCGGTGACTTGTTACAGTTAAGTTTATCAATGAGTTCCAGAACCTCCTCTACTGATACTTCAATTTGTGACAATACCTCAGATTTGTCACCTACAAAAGACAGCTCAGGTTTAGGAATCTCCCTAACGTCCTCAGCCGTGAAGACTGAAGCAAAGAATTCATTTAGTTTCTCTGCAATGACTCTGTCATCTTTAAGTGCTCCTTTTGTATCTCTGTCATCCAGGGGCCCCACTGGTTGTTTAGCAGGCTTCCTGCTTCTGACATATTTAAAAAACATTTTGTTATTACCTTTTGAGTTTTTGGCTAGCTGTTCTTCAAACTCCATTTTAGCTTTTCTTATTACATTCTTACACTTTATTTGGCAGTGCTTATGCTCCTTTCTATTTACCTCACTAGGATTAGACTTCCACATTTTAAAAGATGCCTTTTTGTCTCTCACTGCTTCTTTTACTTGGCTGTTAAGCCACGGTGGCTCTTTTTTAGTTTTCTGGCGTTATTTTTTAATTTGGGGTATACATTTGAGTTGGGCCTTTATTATGGTATCTTTGAAGAGAGTCCATGCATTATCATTCACATTTTTCTGTTCAAATTCTTCTAGCTTCTCTGGCTCATAATTATTTTCAATTTTGTGAAATTAACCTTTTAAATCACCAAAGGTATGTATTACTGAGGTTGACATGCTTCTATTTGCACAGAATAAATAGGATCAAGTTACAATTACTTGTAGTTAAGCAACCACTAATTTTTAGTTCTGTGATCAGTTCCTCTTTGTCAGGGATAAGTCTCACAGAGAACTCTCTTGTACTGGATTTTTTTTTAAACCACCACTTTTTGGTTCAGAAAATTGCCATCTTTAATATTTAGACATTCCAAGGATGTTTTAATACTGACAGCATCAAATCCCTAGCATATGACACGCAGACTGAAGACCTTTACTCCCATGGAACTTTGTTTTCTATGCATTATAGCTAGGTGCTTAAGGAGCCAATCATCCTGTTCCCCTAGTGTGATTTGGGGGTCTGTAGCAGATACCACCCATCTTTAGCTTTATCTGTTAAGACATTTACTAATCTGCTCACTATTTAGCCCTTCAGCTAGTATTTTGTCTCAAATCTGGTTACTTTAGGGCTGGGCAAACCTATTCAGGTGACACAGAAGCATTCAAAATGCAGAACAAACTGAACCTGAACAGCTGAAGTTCGAAACGAGCCCTGGTTCATTATACACCAGATTTCCCCAACTCACAGCAAAGAGCAAACGCCCAAAGACTCAAGAATATACTAAAATGAAATTTAACAAGCACTTTCATGCTTCACTGACTTTCTGACCTCTAGAATCAGAGAGGTAGCTGTGTTAGTCTGGAATAGCAGAGGTAACAAGGTGCCACAGGGCTCTCTGTTATTTCTGACCTCTGAAGCTTAACCATTTATACCATAAACATTCCTCCCCCTAAAGAGCGCTGCAGCCTTCTGCATGCATGTTATACAGGCCTCAAATGTTACAGTGCTGAACTCCATCTTTACAAACACTCTGTGGATGGGTGTTTTCTTTGACTGCAAACCTTACAGACTGTAATGACATGCTTACTTGCAGTACATTATTCAGCCACACGATGTCAGTGTGCCTGGTGCCGAGTTCCAGTGTGCACTCTGGTAATGAAAGGAAACAAAACTGGATTTAAAGAGGGTCATAAAAAACAAACCAAAACATTTTTCTCTGGAAAAAGAAATTGAATGAAACATTGATTTTTTTTCATTTAAGTTGGCATGAAAATTTTTGAAATGAAACAATGTACTTTTTTTTGGTTTTGCATCGAAATTTTCATTTTGATTCAGTTTTTTTAAAATGGTTGTTTCGTGAGTTTTTTGAGGATCCCTGTCACCCCCTCTTCTCTCTCTCTCTCTCTCTCTCTCTCTCTCTCTCTCTCTCTCACGCACACACACAAGCAGGCCTCTTGGAGTACTCAATAAGGATCTCTTTCCCACATCTCTGCCTACCACATCACGTATTACTCATGACACAAGTCTGATATCATGCATAGCAAAGGCCATAGAATATCACCCAATAATCATCTGTATTGGCTAAGGGCTAAATTGTGACTTGGATTACTATGCAGGTGAATTAGAATCCTTTTTATATTCCTGAATAGGCTACCTGGATCTTGTGCTTAAGCTAATTATGGTTCTTAAATGTGAGACTCTTAATTGAAATAAATCAATGTCAGTGAGGATGCTGAGAAGAAAAGGCTGATTGAAAGGCCTGATTAAAATGGAAAATAACAGACTGAATTGCTTTCTGAAACTTGCCAGCACAGTTTCAGCTGGCTTAGAGCAAAACATTTTATATAGGGGAACAACCACTACTTGCAACAGCTCGGAGTGATTCTGTAGTTTCTGGTGTTGGCCCAAGCACTTAACTGCAAAACCTATAATGGCCAAAATTGACCATTTGGCCCAAAATGGAGGGAAATATTAAAATCTCAGAGGGCTAAGCCAAGACAAAGACTGCCTGTGAATGCTAAGAGGCCACATTGTCTTTGGGCAATATGGTCATGGGGTTAGGCTCAGAAGACATGAGCTCTGTTCCCTGACCTTGGGCATTTCACTTCACATCCTTGTGCCCCTGGATTCTCTACTATCCTTTGTCTGGTCTTCTGAGTAGGGATGGTTGAAATATTTGTAGTGGAAAAGTTTTCTATCAGACAATGCTGTTTCATCTATATCAAAATATTTCATACTGCTTTTTCAACATTGTCAATAGAAAAGTTTTAAAATGGAAGAATAATTTGAACAAAAGTATTTTATCTCATTTCGAACTCTCATTTTTTTCCATCTCAAGTCAAAACCAAACAAGATTTAATATAGAATACTCTTGTGGTTAGATCGCTCTTGTCACATGTTGCTCCATGTGTTCTTTCATTTGAGGATTGGCCACTAGAAGGGTGGGAGATGGTTTTCAGTGGGAGATGGTTTCAGCATGTGAGGTCAAACCTTTCATTGCAACATTATCAAACGGTTTCATTTCAACAAGTTCATTGTGATTTTTCTGGATTTCAATATTTCAGAAAATTTCACTCAGGGAAATTTCAGTTTGTCAGCCCTAATT
This sequence comes from Sternotherus odoratus, assembly GCA_032164245.1. Lineage (NCBI taxonomy): Eukaryota > Metazoa > Chordata > Testudines > Kinosternidae > Sternotherus > Sternotherus odoratus. The sequence continues at coordinate 101,657,336 of JAVMKO010000005.1, forward strand.
TGGCACAAAACAGAATTTGTTCTGAGGTGGAAAATGTGTTTTCCAACCTGCTCCACTATTGTGACTGTAATTTCATCAGGGCTGGGACTGTCAGCTAGTATATGTATACACTGTGCTTAACACAACCAATCCTCAATGAAAGTTACAGCCTCTAGGTGCTGCAATAATGTTAATCTGATGCATTCTACTTAACCCTTTTCAGGAAGCCATAATTTCCTTGCAACTCTCTCTGATCTTCCCCTTAGAATTAGATCCATCTAAACTCCCGTCCATAGGCCCTTCTCCTGTTTATCTTTCTGCGGCTTCCCTCATTTCCAGACTGTCTGCCTAACTCTCTGCAATCTCCTGCCATGCTAGACCATTGAGAGGGGATTAACTATAAAATTTCAACAGCATGTCCCATACACAGTGATTTCCTGCTATTGGAAGGAGTGGTCATTAGTGGACTTCAGTATCTCTTATGCTACTAAGGTTCTCATGTGAAACTTCTCCTACTCCACTGAAACTTCCATGAATTGCAATGCAAAGACTTCCAGATTGGGCCTTCCATTTCCATCTAATCACGTTTGCCATTAGTGATCATGCTGTGTGTTTTGACAGGCTAGCGTGGCAAAGGGGATGGTTCATTGTCCACGGAAAAATAACATTTTCCCCCAAAGTTTGGTTTCTGCATGGTTTTCAAAGTTTGTTTGCAAAATATAATTTGCCATTCATGATTATCTAAACCTAAAATCATTTTATCAATGGTCTAGATGCAAAGCAATCCAGAAGTGAGCCACTGCTAAGTTAGACAATACAGAACCTGGTTGATGAGATTTTGTAAAACAAAGCCTCATCTCTAGTTTTCCTCTACAATACCAAACCTGGAAATTCTTACAGCTCCAAACTACCAGCTGTTGCCCTACTAGGATCAGACTCTCTACAGCCAAACTACAGTTTCTATTTGGTAAAAAACCCTACTTAGTGGTATGTTTCCAAGATCTATAGAAAAAAATTCAACACAACAGTAATGTGACCATGAATTTTCAGGCATATAGATCTGTATAATTCTATCCTACTAGCACTCCTCAGTTATTTGATATATTTAGTACCACGCCTTAGAAATACAGAGACCAACAATCAATACATTCAGCAAGACTTACTAGCTGCTTAGATTAATATTCCTTGTCTAATTCCTTGAGAAATGTACTGTGGCTGCCAGGCTAATGAAGGCAAGGCTGAGTTATTTAGGTGTTTGTTAGCAAAGCTGATTTGCATGTAATTAACTGAACAGATCTTTGTATTTACAGAAAGCAAAAGATGCCAATCCCTTTTGCTAAAGAGTTTCATGTCAACAGACTAACTTCATGCTGAATTAACAAAACAGTTGTGATTCGGAGATGAGTGTGACTCAAAGGATAAGAATTTTTGGGGCGTGACTGATAAGAACTAAAGTGCCTTTTAGAAAACAGACTGCTGCTTTGAGTAGGTGCTGTATAAACACCTTGTATTCTTTTGTTATACACTGTATTTTTAAAAAAATACAAATTGGACAGTTTTCAAAACAAATGCTCTGAAGCTGACCTACTTTGGGGAGAACAAACATCATTTAATTGATGCTGTTGCCTTTACACAGGTGTCTTCTGAAAATTACCTGCCTTCACACACTTTGAGACTCTGGATATTTGGCACTGTAATTCAACTGGCCTTTATTTAAACCAGTGATACTGAATATGGATTTGCAGTGGTACACTTCAGCCAGAAATAATTGGATAGTACCCTTCCCCTTGTGTTTTGTTGGTTTTCAGTCCTGGAGACATGTCCAAGAGACTGTTGAGGTACGTAGGGTAGGTCTTCAGTACCCGCCGGATCAGCGGGTAGCAATCGACCTTTTAGCGAGAAATCGATCGCCCGCAGTGCCCCCGTTGACTCCAGTAACTCCAGCTTGACGCGAGGCACAAGCTGGAGTCGACGGGGGAGCGCACCGCTGACTGCCGCCGCCATGAGGGTGGCAGGTTAGTCAGCTGGAGATACACCGACTTCAGCTACATTATTCACGTAGCTGAAGTTGCGTATCTTCAGTCGATCCCACCCCAGTGAAGACCAGCCCTTAGCCTCTGTGTCATACTGTGGCACTAGAAGTAAAATTCTTTGCCTAACATAAGAAAAGCCAAACAAAATCATCTGCCAATCACAAATAAGCTTTTCGGGAACTCTGGATCATCAGGATTTCTGTATGAGGGTAGGGCAGGTTAGGAAGGTTATTTGTGTGGTTAAGACACTGGCCTAGGGGTCGAGAGATCTGGATTCACCTCCTAGCTTTGAGGAGCAGCAGATCCAGATGCATGTCCCAGCAGTGACGAGCAAAGCTCATGGACTTTCAAGGCTCTTGCAACCTGAGTGCCCTCCTTAGTACAGTAAACCCTCGATTTAACGGACCCCGATTTAACGGACTTCGGATGCAATGGACAAAATTTCCGATGCATCCGAAATCCGTTTTGGGGGCTGCTGGCTCCCGCCCCAGGGAGCCGGCTGGGCTGACAGCTCCCGCCCGGCTCCCCGCAGCGGGTACCCCTGCGGTAGCTGTCAAACCCCCCCGGCCCCCCCGCCCGGCTCCCCGCAACGGGGAGCCGGGCGGGGGGGGGCGTTTGAGAGCCCCCGCTCGGCTCCCCGCAGCGGGAAGCCGGGCGGGGGGTTTGACAGCTCCCGCCGGGCTTCCCGCTGGGGGGAGCCGAGCGGGAGCTGTCAACCCCCCCGCCCGGCTCCTCGCAGCGGGGAGCCGGGCGGGGGGGTGTTTGAGAGGCCCCGCTCGGCTCCCCGCAGCGGGAAGCCGGGCGGGGGGGTTTGACAGCTCCCGCCGGGCTTCCCGCTGGGGGGAGCCGAGCGGGAGCTGTCAACCCCCCCGCCCGGCTCCCCGCAACGGGGAGCCGGGCGGGGGGGGGGTTGAGAGCTCCCGCCCGGCTCCCCGCAGCGGGAAGCCGGGCGGGGGGTTTGACAGCTCCCGCTTGGCTCCCCCCAGCTGGAAGCCGGGCGGGAGCTGTCAACCCCCCCGCCCGGCTCCCCGCAACGGGGAGCCGGGCGGGGGGAGGGGGTGGGGTGGGCTGACTCACGGCTGGCTCCATATAACGGACTAATTCGGGCGGGGGGGTGTCCGTTGTCACCCGAAAGTCCGTTATTTAATGATTTTAAAAAATTATTAAATAACGGACTTTCGGTTTTAACGGACACCCCCCCCCGCCCGAATTAGTCCGTTATATCGAGGTTTCACTGTAGCAATGTTCAGACAAAGGAGGAGGAGGTCTCATTGAAGAAATGTATATTCATGAGTACCTAAGCAGTTACAAGTTACTGCCTCAGATGCTAATTCGTTAACTGGCTGAGTCTGTCCTCTGAGAAAACCAAAAAACCAGTGAATTCAGTGTTGTTTGATGTGAGATTAGGTTACTTGAGCCCAACAATTTAAAAAAACAAAACCAAACCAGGCATAAATTAGCAAATGGAAATTAGCTAAAGCTGCTCCAGGTTACAGCAGCTGCCTTTCCCCTGTGCTTGTTTCTGTCTTCATTTCAGAAGGCCTTCTTTTTTAGTTTGCCTGTTAACCCTCAACACTGCCCTTGGATGCTGCTGACAGCCCACTGGTGCATGACTGAGAGGTGACCGACCTATTTGCAAGAGGGAAGGAGACTGGTAATTGCAAACAAATAATGTGGCGGCAGGAGCGGTGGGGGGTGAGGGGGGAGAGGGTTTTGGTGGCTGCTGTTCTTGTTCTGAAACTACTTTCCAACTGACCCCTGTGGATACCATGGGGACTGATCCAGGCATCCACTCTGATTTTAGCTTTAGCGAAATTCAAACGCTTCAACTCAAGATCTGAGCGTCCACAACCCAGTGCAGCAACTTTGGCATTTCTCGATGCCGGGGCTTCCCAGGCTGAGAAATCTGCTCAAAAAAGCCAGAGGCCTCAGCCGGTATCTTTTCCCCTGGCCCTACACAGCTGAGACAAAGCTGAGATTTCAAGAGAGCTTGAGGAAGGGAGACTGCTCTGAGGGTATCAGGGACATTGTAAATAGCATTGCTGCATCCAGCTGGAGGTCAGCTGGTGAAGGGAACTTAAACTGCACAGCCTGGGTACCTAACTGGTGGAGTCTGAACAGTTTTTGTGGGGCTAGAAGGCAGGAGCTGAGCCTGTCACTCACAGTCCACATTACTCCTCTGGCTGACTGGGGCAACCTGAGGAGCACGGGGGAGGGGAGGAGTTTGAAGGGAGGGGTAGCCAGGCTCTCCCTCTCCTCTAGGTCCTGGCTCTGGGACCAAGGAGGAAGTGAGGAGAAAAAGTCTTCTTCCCCTCTAGCTGGTACAACTGATCGACCACACCGTTCTCTCCTGAGTTTGGGACCTGTTCCCAGCACTCGGCTTCCCACTCCGCAGATGGTTGCCCACAGTCTCAATGACTCAATCTGCCAGGGTTTCCCAGCTTGCTTTTCAGTGTCCAGTGTCAGGGAGAAGGGTGGGAGAGAAAAGGGTGGCAGGCCCCCTGACCTCCCCGCCTGGTCTTACCCCAATCTAGACCCTTCCTCTGTGGATTCCTCTGTCCCAGAAGCTACAGCCTGGCTGAATGCCAGTCTCCCCCCTGCTTGACTGCCAGGGTCCCCTTTTAAACAGGTCCTCTGTTTGGCACAGGCGCCAGTACTACTCCACAACTCCCTTAGCTTTAGGCTGTGTCTACACTTGAAACGCCACAGCAATGCGGCTGCCTTGTTGCAGCTGCGTCACTGTGGTGCTTCAGTGTAGACTCTCGCTACAGCAATTGGAGGGGTTCTCCTGTCGCTCTAGTTAATCCACCTCCCCCAGAGGCGGTAGCTAGATTGATGGGCAAATTCTTCCATTGACCTAGCACTGTCTGCAGCAGGGGTTAGGTTAGTATGGCTGCATCTCAGGGGTGTGGATTTTTCACACCCCTGCCAATGTAAGTTTTTAGTGCAGATCAGCCCCGAGTGTGGGGTCTATAAAAGCCACCACAAGGAGCAACATCTGGTGCACAGCGTAAGCACTGGGGGTCGAACTGAAAGGTAATTTATCAGATCCATCGGGCACAGCAATCTTGCATCTCACAGAATTCGGAAGGACTCTCCCCAGTCAACAAATGATGCCGGGAAAGAGATGGCACTAAAGAAAATGTTTCTCCTTCTGAATCTGGGTAATTTGAATCACGTGCTGATGAACAAACATATGCAAGTTGTATCCCTACATTAATCTCTGTGCCCCTTAGCTGCTTTAATAACAGCAGGACACTTCCCTTAACAACAATCATTATAGTCTAGACATAGCGTACAGAACATAATAAATATAAATTGACCCATTTGCAAGAATTTGCGGCTGGTGGCAGAGGAACGCTCGTCACCAAAAATGTTTAACCTAAACAAAGTGGTACATAGAGCCAGATTCTGAGCTCAGTAGCAGCAATGTGAACGCGGACTAATGTTGATGCTGTTGGCGGAGTTACTCCAGAATTACACCAGTGTAAATGAGACCCGAATCCAGGCCCTGGTGCTGTATCATGAAGATAGTTTGTTTTTAAAGGAAACTGCATCTTTCTTGCCCAGCTTATCTGTAAGAAAGTTCAAAAGCACTTCATGTTATGAATAGTTTACATCGCCCTTGTGATTAGTTCAGGGGAATTTAAGAACTGGGATAAATTGTTGGACTGACACGCCAGGAGTAAGGAGTCCTCTGTTTTCCCGCTGAAGATAAATAGAAGCCTTAACTCCATGTTCCAGCTTTGTTCTGGAGAATGGAAGGCAACTTCACTGGTAAATCCCCTCAGTGGTCCAGCAAGGCAGCCAACTCTCAGGCTTCCAGCTCCCCTGGCACTGCCTCTCTTGGATGCAGACCTGAGACTCTCTCCCTTCTGACTCTGGTATCTCCAGGCAGAACCATTCACTGCCTTCCCCCATCTGATTCCCAGCAAGAGACTGATCGCCTTGCTCTGTCTTCAGAGACTAAACAATGCAACCCTCCACAGTTAAGCCATCACATGACTCTTTCTGTTCAAGCGTATTCATTTTTAAGGGTAAAGACATTAGCGAAAACATTCAAAACAATAAAAACAGCAGAATGTAGGCTAATCAGCTTGGCAGAGATCACTCCAGCTCTCACCTGGCTCTGACAAGTCAGCTGTCCGTCACACTCCAGGTCACAAGTTCAGAGCAACCTCTGCTCAGAACTCATGACAAGTTTAGTCCATCCTTTCTACAGGTTGGGGGGGTCTTTGATCAGGGGCAGATAATCAGTGAACAATGGGTTTTTCTCTCTCTTTCAAAAGGCCTTCCAAGTCCTTCCTAGGAAACCCCCTTCACATATATCATCCCAACCGGTTCTTTGATGTCCCTAACATTTCCTGAAGGTTTACATTAGTCATGTTCCTAGACAAGTTACATACAGTCCCGCCATAACACATGTACCACTGCATTTCTAATACAGCAGAGCTCAAAAGGCATTACACTTAATTCCGTAAGGTTTGTCCAGAATATTGCAGGAAATTGTCCTCTGTCGCTACCACTTTTAGAGGTGACAAGCCACATCAGACTATCCCCATTTGGTCATTGGCCTCTCTTCTGAGATGGCTGAAATGGCTGACAACCAGTGGTTGGGTTTGGTGGTGTTTAGTGCACCAGGGATAGTTTGTGGTGGCTAGCAGTTCTCATTAATCATCATGACATTTTTATGCCACGGTTGAGCATGACAAGGAACAGACTTGGAATGAGGCTACCAAGTATGGGCCTGATACAAAGTTGAAGACGGTAAATGGAAAGACTCCCAATCGCTTCAATGGACCTTCACTTCCACATAGACAGGCCCTGCCCTTCACATCTGCAGAACTTCTAACTACAGAGGACAAGCACATTTCTTTCAAATAATAAAACAAGGCAAAACCCATTGGCCTCGTACATGTGAAACAATAGACTTCACTATGTGCTCCATTATTACATCTCATTCCCTTGATTGAAGGGGCTCCCAGAAACCTGGGACACTAACAGTATACACACCAAGAGTCCTGTTCTTCATGGCTTAAGCAACCTTTGTACTCCAGATGCACTGAGACTATACAGGAGCCCACCGGATCCTGGTGTAAGCTAGAGCAACCTCAGGGCTTCTGTCATTTTTGCTCTATTTCACTTATGGGAATAGTTGCAATGCAATGCATTCTGGTCAGCCTCTTCCTTTCTCTACCTAACCTTGTCCTTTTCCCAACTTGCCTCTGTGCTGGGACCAGGAGCAAGGATGCCAATGTAGAGTCTTTATGCCAACTGTGTAGACCTCGGCACAGGGTGTGTCCCAGGGGGCTGTGTCTACCTTTCTTCGCACCAGTGCCTTCTTAGTGTAAATAAGAATCAGGCCCCAAGAATCCAAAGAGAGCTCACAATGTCCTTTGCTTTTGCAAGGTCGGCCTTCTGTTTGCCTGTACAGATGGGTACTTCTGCAGTAAACCTGGCCAATCAGAGAACAGATTGCTCAGCTGTGCAGAGGCATGGCTAAAGCCTACTTTTTGGAGGGCTCATGTTTTACCAAAGTGCTCCGAGTTTTGCATTGGAAAGCATGCGAGACGTCCTTTCGTCCCGGCGCAAGGTGAGAGAGACAGCTAATTCACCTCATTAATTAAGGAGAAATCAGTGCCACAATGCATGAAGGCGAGGAGGAGGCTGGGCTAATCATTTATTGCTTGCGTGCAATGACAGCAAAATAAGTAGGAAAATCAGGGGCAGCTCACACTTGATGTTTTCATTTTGTTAGCCGTCGCCCCTATTTTGACAGCCTTTATCAAGGCTGACACTAATTAGTGCGTGATTCACTGGGGATAGCTCGTGGTGGCTAGCAGCTCTCATTAATCAACATGAAATTTTCATGCCACGGCTGAGCATGACAAGGAACAGAAATCCCAGCAAATCGCCTGTCTGGGGCTATAAGCATCAGTGCTGAACTGAGGGTAAAGATTAAAGTGTGTAAAGGGAGGAAGCGCTGCCAACCAGGCGGCTTCTTCCTGCAGAGCTGAGCCAGCCAGAGAAGATGCCAGGGAGAGAAACGAAACAGCAGCAGCAGCGGGTCATCCACACAAGACGGCCTGGAATGAAGCAACCTTCAGTGTGGGGCACCCCCAGTCCAGTGCGTTCCCATTCCATGTAGCCACCTATCAGCTGATGTGGGTACAACATGACACTGATCAAACTGAGGAGGCCAGATCCTCAGCGGGTGTAAATCAGTAGAGTTCAATGCAGGTAGGGCCAGTTTGCACCCGCTGAGAATCTGGCCCATGAGACAGATGCAGCCCGGTGCCATTAACACTCTGCCATACAGAGGCACCGCAAAAGGTTGGCAGTCCAGGACCTTTAAAAAAAAATCCACCCACCTTTGGAGGGTGAATTTCACTTAGTAACATTAAGTTCCTGCTCCCAGGGCTAGACTGAGTCTTGGCCACAAGCTGTGTATGTATCTAACTCCTCCTTTCTTCTCAAGAGCGGTCACACACACCCTTCCCCCTCTGCAGGCTGGGAAGGAGGGGGAACGCACAGCTGGCTTCTTCCATTGCTTCCCCCCCCTCCCCAATCAAAGATCCAAGAAGACTTTGCAGATGTCTGCATTAGCGTCCCAACATCATATGGATGTCACTCCTCCAAAAGCATGCGATTTGTTTAGAAATAATAAACGCGGGGCCATGTGCATTTCCCATCTGGTTTCTGAAGCTTTAGGTGCACTTGAGTCATGTTTTGGGGCTTTCCTCCATAGTCATGAACCTTTAAAAAAAGAAAGAAAGAAGAAAGAAAGCTGAGAGTCTCATGTGATCAATTTCCTGCAGGAACTGGGATTTTATGAAAGACAGCAAATATCGCACAAGTCGGTAGCACTAGATCTTATTCCCCCTTTACATGCATCTGTATGGCACAGTCTAGCCCTAGGACTGTACAAAGAGGAAGTTCAGCTCTGCTGGTATTATTCATTATTAATTAGAAACATGTGTCAAGTTAGATAGATAGTCGGCACACTTAACAAGCTGCATCCTCATCAAGCGTAAACCTTTGTAATCCTATTGACTTCAAATGAGCTATGCTGATTCGTGCCAGCATGTTTCAAGGTCTGTACAACCAGTTACCTGAACATCCTTCCTAGCACCGCTGTGGAGCTGATAACTGGTTTTAATTGAAAAGTTTGTGTCATGTATATTGAGTCCTAAATAATCAGTCTGAGCTGAAATGAGGCATGTGACTTTCCCCCCCTTTTATTTGAAAAGCTGTGGCTGCTGTTAGCAGAGATACTTTTTGAACTCGGTGTATGATCATAAAACAAAGAAACAAACAAAAAAAGAAACCCCACCAGTTTTAAAATGGAATTTTGGCAGTCAAGTAGCATTCATGAGCTAATGGCTTTTAGGGTCAAATGCGTCCCAGGAGCTGTGTGTCAAAGGTAATGCAGCATGTGGACCGAAAGTGGTAATAAGAAGGCCACTAGTATAAAAAGATATAGATAAGGAAAATCAAATGAGAGTCCCTCATCCATAACTCATTTTACTCTGAAAAACCAGTAATTATTTGCTGTATATTTTAGGAAGGATTTCTAGCACAAGAGCCAAGCAGGTAATCTTCTGAAGTCTTATAAGAACTTCTTTGCACTGCCAAATGATGTATCTGGTGCTAGATAGTTAACTAACATCCGGCAGGTTCGGTGTTTCTGGATTGCATGCATAGCTTATTTATGGCATTTTTAATAGAGAGCATATCAATATTTGATAACCTTCAATAAATGATTTACAGTTGTGAAAATCAAGAACATGAAATACAAAAATCTACTTTTAAGTAACGCCGGGGTTGTGATATCCATGAATAAATAACCAGGGAGCCTCTTCTTGTTCTCAGGCACACCAATATAGATCCTCATGCACTTTAGAGCTCCGGTGTCCAATAGAAATTTGATGCTAGCCACACTGCTAGCCACACTTGTAGTTTTGAATTTTATTAGCCACATTATAAAAAAGCCACATTAAGCTACATTAGAAAAAACCCTCATAATTAGCCACAATTCAATAGACTATTAGCCACGTGTGGCTAGTGGCGAATGTATTGGACACTGCTGGATTTATTCCAGATTTCCAGCTATATTCTCAGAGCAGGATCTGTCTGGAGGAATTCAGAGTTAAGGTGGAAACTTCTTGTTGGGTTTGGCCATGTGGCCATAGTCAGACCTCAGGGAACCGGGGCTCCTGGGGAGCTCCAGCCCAGAAGCACAGAGTGTAGATCAACTCACCTTCACTGTCTGCCCCCCTGACCTGCTCTCCTTTTGAGCTCCACCTCCAAGCTGTGCATGCTTTGCAGATGTAGCAGGATGGGGCTTCCTGGGCCCAGCGTCATTGCTCAGCCCCTTCCTTACTGGTGCAGGGTTTGTCGGCACTGTCACAGCCACAGTGCAAATCAGTGGACTAACCAGGATAAAAGCCGGGTTTGCCGAGCCCCGGATCACTGCCATCATCCTGTAAATAACTCAGTGCCTAGGAATCAGGAAAGGTTGTGACCTGACGAAACAAGTTGTTCGGTCCAAAACTGGACATCGTTCATGTGGATGAAGTTATGAGTTTTGCTGTATGGTCGCTACTGAACCATGCTGTAACTTTGCTAGGGACCTCTAAAGCACCCACGCCCAGGAGAGTGTTCAACCACCATTCATCAGCGGGGGCGTTATAATCAAGGGATTTACCATGCAACTACAAAAGCCCAAGCACAACACAATGGGGACTGCTCAACTCTAGGACTCAGTTGCACAAGACCACACCCAGGGGATTGCCCAGGACTTGTCTGGGCAAGTGTCTTCTAGGCACACAGACTTGGATATAAAATAGGAGACAGGCAAAAACATGATTCCACAGTCTCCTCCTCCATCTGTGCTGGAAGCAACAAGAATGCTGAGGAGACTGGTCCAGGCTTCAGGGAGAAGCCAGTGCATTAAGGAGTGTAACGTCTCGTGGGGTGAAAAAACTGCTTGATCTAAATACTGCCTAGTGCAATAAGGTTCAAGATTGAAATTATGCGTTTATCTTTTATTTTCTTTGATAACTATCTCTGACTTTTTATGCCTACCACTTATAATTACTTAAAATCTATTTAAGAATAGCAGCCGTGTTAGTCTGTATCCGTAAAGAAAACGAGGATATTTTAAAAAGAATTAATTTGCAAATTGGACACTGTCAACCAACGGTTAAACAGGGACTATGAGTGGCTTTGTCATTATAGTAATTGAATGCATTTTCCTAGTTAAGCCTCTTTTACAGATTCTTATCAACTGTTAGACATAGATCCACTAAATTTTCACTACAAAAGGTTTTTTTTTCTCCTGCTGATAATGGCTCATCCAAATTAAATAGCCTCTTAGAATTGGTATGGTAATTTACAACTTTTTTTTTGCTTTCTGTGTGTATAAATGCATCTTATTTCTGTTTGTTCTATTCTGTGCATCCGATGAAGTGGGCTATAGCCCACGAAAGCTTATGCTGAAATAAGTTAGTCTCTAAGGTGCTACAAGTATGCCTCGTTTTCTTTCAAATCTATTGTTTCTGTAATTAATAAACCTGTTTTATACTTCACTTAAAAACAGTGTATTTTGCTTGACATGCTTGGAAAATCTCAGCTCAGTTTACAAGGTTGGTGCATGTCCTCTCCACCTTGAGGGAGAGGCAGACTGGGTAATAAACTTACACTGGTCAGGCTTCTGCCCAGAGCTAGATGGTACAGCTCAAAGGAGCAAGGCGGGAGCTGGTGGGAATTGGCTGGGGCCTTTTTCTATGTGATTTGAGAATGGCTCTGGGAGCGTCCATGGAATTTAGCTGGGTATTGGGCTCCATATGCTGTTTTGCTGAGTGATAGCAGCACCTGGAGGGGTTTGCTGCTCATCACTAGCAAAGCCTTGAGAGAGAGAGCCCCGGCTGGCGAGTTAAGAGGGCACAGTGGTACCCCAGTTACAGGTTGTACCCCGGGGAATCCCATCAAAGTGTAATGATATGTCTCCACTACAAGCACTCCAGTGGCACAGATGCAGTGCTGCTGCTATGCTACTGTAGTGTAAACACTTGCTACCACAAAGGAAGGAGTTTTTCTATCCACCCACGTGAGAGACAGTAGCTAGGTTGATAGAAGAATTCAGTCAATGTAACTGCATCTACATGGGGGTTTAGATTGGTTTAACTACGTCTCTCAGGAGTGTGAATTTTTCACAACCCCTCCACCTCCCATGATGTAGCTGGGTTGAGCTAAGTTTTAGGTATAGACCAGGCTTTTATGTCTTCTGAGAAGTCTTGATCTTAAAGTTGCAGGGATGTGAGTAATACAGAATTTGTCTAATGTGGGGACTACAGGACTAAAAGGAGTAAAGTTTTTTTTAATTAAAAACAGGAGTATTTCACCAGGGCATACAATAAACTCTACTATCTGTTTCCTGTCTGAGGCAGTTGCAAATTATAACCACTGCTTCTTCCCATTTTAATTAAAAGCTGTTAGCTTGGTATAATCAGCTTCCCTCCCTTTTGTTATTTAATGCTCATTAAGGACACGGTATTAGAGTGCTGTTTAGAATTCGGTGTACTCATTGATGGTTAAATATGGCAATACCAGCTAGGTTTGGAGGGGCAAATCTGATTAATTAATGTAATGCCTTTAGGAAATTGCCTTGCCCCTAGCCTAAGAGGAAATAGCCAAAGGAAGGCTGCAGGGTGTCCACACTCTAAATCCTATTGTTTGTTCCGTCAACTCCAACTGACAGTTATTTAATCTGTAATGGAGCTGCCTGATGAACAGGCTGGTGTGTTTCTATTCGGGGGACCCCGTTTCCCTATTAAAGGTCACTGTGTTTTTTATTATCTTGCCCATTCAGCATGAGGACTGGATGTCTGCACGCAGTATAAGAAGATCATTATGGTAGCAACGGGACTATGCTGCTTCCCCCCTCAAAGAGCCAGGCGACAGGTATTCCCAACAATCAATATTACTGCTGGGATTTTCAAAGCCTCCTGCCCAGTTCCTATTAGGGGCAAGGGATTTGGGGGCACAAAACAAGTGGCAGAAAGAAGGATCTAGAGTAAGAGGGGGGGGATTTCTAAGGGGAAGGAGGACAGGTAGGGGACTTGAGGAGGAGGAGGAGAATAAGGGAAGAGGGAGAGTGTCTGGGGAGCAAATAAAGGAGTATCATGGATAGGTCATGGGAAGTTAGACTCAGTAGTTGGAGCCACAGAAATGTTTGTTTTTTGACACAAAAAAGACCCAACGGCCCCCTCCCCCATTCCAGTTTTTGGCAACCGAAAATCGAAATGTTTCAAAACTGCTGAAAACAAAAAACATTTTTTGGCCAAAAGATTTACAAAAAAAAAATGGCTAAACCCTGCCAGTACCTAAGCATTTCGGTTTTCATATTTGCAATTTTCCATTAAAAAAATTAAACTTCTGAGGAAACGAAACACACCGTGAAATGTTTTATTTAATTGAAACCCTCAATATCCCAGTGAAAAACAAGTTGACAGAATTTTTCCCCAGGCCTCCTTAATATCCAAGAGACAAGTCAATGAGAGTGTCTGAGCTGTGCTAGAAGGTACTTAGGGTATGTCTCCACGACACCTGGGAGTCAGCTCTGCTTCATAAAAATAACAATGTAGCCATTGACAACATGAGCTGTGGCTCACGCTAGCCGTCCCAGTATAAACCCGCCTGGATTGGTCTCCCCAGTCTGGGAAGCATGTTCCCAATTGCAAGACAGACACATCCTCAGTCACCTTCCAGTGCTTGACTTAATCAGCCTGCTCACAAGCTCCTTTTCATTGGGCCTGCAAAATTGGACCTGTGACTGCGACACTTTTGTAAGGCAAATGTCTCCCCTAACTAATTTTGTTCTGCTTCTCAAGCTTCTATGATGTTGCCCACATCCTGTCAGGTACTCAAACTTCTGCCTGTTGATCATGCACCAGTGAGTTTAATGGACTTTTTAAGGAGGTTAATTAAATACTGATTCTAAGGGTCCCTGCACACACGCCACTTGTCCTGAGCAGTGTTAATTTAGGTGTCTACGTCTTTAAAACCTTTCTCCAAATTTGACCCTCTGTGGATTGGTGTAAATTACTCTCTAGGGCCAGGAATACTCTCTTTGGCTGACTCTTCTTGATCTGTCTATTAAATATCTTGGCAGAGCACAATTAAAGTCAGCCAAGATTTGTGCAGTAGGTTAATGCAAGGGCTGGGAGAGACCTTACGGGGATTTTAAGGCCATTCTTTGCATGCAAACTGAAACTTTTTGCACTACCGTCTCTTTTTGATTCATTGAATTCAGTCAGGTCAGATACATTTTGACTGTGCCCATGTGACAGAGGGCAGAATTTAGCTGGGTGAGAATAAAAGCTACACAAAAATTCGTAAAATAATAGTTTTACATTTCTTGTATCACCTTTGATCCCTGCTACTTTACGCGGACAGTTTGGACACTGCTTGGAAAACGTAAAATCATGTTTAAATGCTCAGCATAGTTATTACCCACTTTATGCCCATATGCCATGAAACACTGAAGCATGCTCAAATGTCCATTCCTATTTAGCAAAATCCTTAAGCACATACTTATCTTTAGGCATGCACTTAAGTGCTTTGCTGAATAGGAATGCCCTGTTGAATCTAGGCATATATAGTTATTGTGATGGGTTGTTACCACTAGGGTGCAGTCTGGGAGCCGTGGAAACCGCTGTGGGCTCTAACCCCCACAACTCTCCCACACTGCTTTGTTGAAGATTCAGTCTCCCCCCCCACCCCACCCCCGCACTCACCAGATCCTGTTATCACCTAACACAACAGCAGGTGGCGCCACATACCCAACTGAGTTACCTGAGCACTTTACCTAAACCACTCAAGGACAGCCAATTTACCAGCTCACCTGCCTCCCACCCTTGCTGGAGTATAAACTCAAAATCATACCATTTTTAACTGCACAGGGATCTATACAAAGTAAGCTCATTAATAAAGTCCGCCTTCCCCTCGATGAGGGAAAGATATGCAACAGCCTTTGCTCACAGAGCTGAGATTTCCTCAAGATGCTTCACTTAAAGACACACTGGTTTAGATAAACATCAAATGGGATTATTAACTACAGATAGATTTTAAGTGATTATAAGTGATAGCAAACAGATCAAAGCAGGTTACCTAGGAAATGAAACAAAAACGGAAATTAAGCCTAAAATACTAGATAGGATTTGAATCAGTAATCTCTCCCCCTGACTGATGATACAAGCAGTCCACCTATTTTCCATATGCAGGCTAGAAATACCTTTAGGCTGGGAACAGCACTTCCCCTAGTTCCATCTTTGATCCTCACGTGTTCTCTTGCGTGGGGAGTAAGGCCAAGAGATGATGTCACTCCCTGCCTTATAGTATAGTTTTTCCATATGTCAGGAACCCTTTGTTTCAACTTCAGCTTCCAGACAACTTTGTAGAAAAATACAAGTACCAAAATGGAGTTCAGAGTCATGTGGTCTGGTCACATGGCCTTGCCTACCTTACTGAGTCATAGCAGCCATTATCCACAGGCTGTCTGGAGTGTTCTCAGGAAGGCTCACCGGGTGAGGGATAGGCTTCTCCTAAGGCATATTGTTTCCCTTAATAGACCATTACCTTGAATACGCCCTTCACAACCAGCTGTCTAGACTGGAAGCAGCTTGCCTAGTGGTTGCCATCCAGATGTAACTACATTTGAAATGCAAATCCATTGTCAAAATGCATAAACTTCAGATACAAAAATGATACAGGCACAGAAATAGGACACTCACCAAATCATAACTTTCCCATAGACACCTCATAAGACATATGTTATGCAAGATGTGGTGTAATTATGTCATAATAATATTACTATGAATACAATGGGGTGCAGTGTCACAGGTATATATATATACATGTTTAGGCAGAGCTGGTAGTGCTACCTATACTTAAAATTTCCAATGCTTCTCATTTTAAGGCTCTCTTTTCAATTGCTTGTAACATTGCCAAATTGTAACCATTTGGGTTGAAATTTCCCATGCCAAGCGGCTGCCCCATGTGGAGAGTTTGGGGAATATTTTCAGCAATAACAGAAAGCCGGAGGACTGGCTGGTGCCCAGGCAGCATGAAGAAGAAAGTTATCTGACTTGCAGGCAGAAGAGACAAGAGCTGATCCTGGTGCAGAGGAAGGAGTAGATTAGGAGGTGGAGAGGGGAGGAGGGGTGTTTGAAGCACTCCAATACCACAATGGTGATTAGAGACTGCATCATAATGAATATGCCACAGGTGGGTGGCACGATCAGTGCTACTGCTGGTGTTTCCTAACTTTTGAATGCTTGGCTTTGCAACCTTAACGTTCTTTTAAGACCATCTTTTGTGCTATATATAACCATCACACACTATGAAAGAGAAGCCGCCTCTTCTGCGTAAGAGGCCCCAGGAATTTGGGACGTGAAGCAAAGGCAAAGGCAACATCCAATAAAACAATAGGCCTCTTCCACTTGAGCCAAATCCTTTAAGTGCTTTACA
The DNA here is from genome assembly GCA_032164245.1 of Sternotherus odoratus. Classification (NCBI taxonomy): domain Eukaryota; kingdom Metazoa; phylum Chordata; order Testudines; family Kinosternidae; genus Sternotherus; species Sternotherus odoratus. The sequence goes on from JAVMKO010000005.1 coordinate 101,673,880, forward strand.
TTGAATCTGACACGTTAGCTGTTACACAGGTGTGATTCTGTTGAAGGTGTATGATTTTTATTCTGACCCTGGCCAAGGCCCACTGCGAGGCTGTGGACACAGGATTTGGGGCGGAGTTTGTTATCTGTAGGTTGTGCATTATCAACTCTCCTGTAGTCTCTCTCTTTACTCTGTGCTCTCTGAAAAAGTCCAGCTTCAGATGTTTCTGGGAGGGGCAAGACGGTGAGAGGGAGGAATGCAGCACTCTATGCCTCCCAAATGTTTGTGCCAATGGGCTGGACTTTAAATGGACCAGCAATATGGGCTCTGGGCTCTTTGCTTTGGTTTTTTTTTTTTTTTTTTTTTGGCAGCAGACTTACAAATAAAGATAATGTGGGGAACCAGTGGCAAACAATATTAATAATGCAGCTGTCCATCACTCTAACTAACCCTTGCAGGGAAGAGCCTCTCTCCTCCTGACTGATAGCTAGCTAGATCGGCAGGAGGAAAAAGCCTGTCTGAAATGATTAAAGTAGGCACTATATAACAAGCCTTCCCCATGTCGAGAATGCCACGAGAGAAGCCGGTCACTGATATTTAAACACATATCATACTTCCATCCTCCTGTCATTTTGTTCTGCAAGATGTTCAGACTGGTCTGCGTCAGAGAGGAGGTTGTGGAAAGCAGCTGAGCAAACAAAGAAAATCAATCTGCAAGCCACACACTCACAGGGTTGGTTCTTCACAGTCTGCCCCTGGATGAAGGGGTTGTTTTTTCACCTGCAGCCGCTAACTTCAAAACTCAGCAGAACCCAGGGGGAATGGAAGTAGCATGGGTGGATTTAGGCAGGATGGAAAGGCTTTACTGCTTTTGCCCTCACAACACAAAGGTGATCCCCCAAATTTTCCCCTTGAGTCCCCAACATTTTCAACTCCCCCTTAGACCCTGAACAAAACTAGATATATTCCTTTGAGACCCACTTGGGCTTTGAGCTATCTCGAGCTCATTCCCTCTAGGGTGACCAGACAGCAAATGTAAAAAATTGGAATTGGGATGGAGGTGTGTGGGGGGAGGGGGGTGTTTATAGGAGCCTATATAAGAAAAAGACCCCAAAATTGGGACTGTCCCTATAAAATCAGGACATCTGGTGACCCTAACACCCTCTGCGGCTGACCCACAGAGAATATCCCCCTGCTACTGTGTCAGGTTAATGGGGTTACTCCTTAATGTGGTTCAGGTCTATGAGGCAATGCTAGAGATCCAAACCCTGCGAAGGACCTTCATTGACATGTAGGGGCTGGAAAGGACCTTGAGAGTGATCCAGCCCATTCCCCCGTGCTAAGGCAGGGCTGAGTAAACCTAGCCCATTCCTGAGAGGAGTTTACCCAGCTGGTCTTAAAAACCTGCAAGGACAAGATTTTACAACCTGCTTTGGAAGCCCACACCAGAGCGTAACCACCCTTCTAGTTAGCAAGGGTTTCCTCAGAGCTAACCCACATATCTCCCTGGCTGCTGAGGAAGCTGAACGCTCCTCGTTTAACTTGTAGTGGACACAGAGAACGTTTTGTGCCTCAGCCTCTCTTACCACATTTGGAGGCGGTTATCAGGTCCCCACTCCGTCTCCTTTTCTTGAGACTAAACACGCCCAGTTTTGTAACCTCTCTTCCTAGGTCAGGCTGGCAAAACCTTTTATCGTTTTTGTTGCTGTCTCTTCGGGGCTTTCTTTAATTTGTCCACATGTACTGCACCCAGAACTGGACACAATACTCCCTCACCAGAAAGCAGGACGGTTCCCTTCCATGGCTTACAAATGACACTCCTCTCATGAGTGCCCCTACCAAATGGGTGTGTCAGGCCCTGCACTCTCTCTGCACTGTGGTGACCTTCTTTGTTCAGCTTTATTCCCTCACAAGACTCCACTGGGGCTATCACACAGAGCTGGGGTTGGCTCTGAAGGAAGAGGGGAAGGATCTGCCCAGTAGATCCTTCTAGTTCAGGAGCGCACAACGTGGTAGAACAGCGCCAGACTAAAGAAGTGGCTAGTTACCGATGCTGAGCTTGATTAGGGCGTGACTGGCTTACAATCAGATCTGTGTGCTCCCACACAAGCAGATCTATAGACGTCCCCAATTCCAGTGTCCCATTAATCTTCGGAGGCAAACAGGCTACTGCACATCTTAATCACTAAGTTCCATATCCTGCCTCGCTCTAGGAGGGTCAGCAGTGGCAGGGGGCACAACAAAGGGACCAAGGACCTTCCTCCCCACCTTGTTCAACCCATTTAAGGGCTGGGCAGAATTACAGTCCCTGTACTTTAAATTGCATGGACTAGCCCCTAAGTGCTACCTCAAAGGGTGGATGGTAGCCCAAAGGGGACAGGGAGAAGCCAGAGCTGTGGTTCTGCATGCCCATGGAGGGAATATACTTCCTGTCCAGCCTCTGACCCTCTGTGGGGGGGGGGGTGCTTGGCATGCTCTGGCTCTGCCCACTCTGGTGTCAGGTGCAGCTCGTCCCTCTCCCCGGGGCACCGGGGAGCCACGCCGCCTCCTTGAACAGGACGGAAGCAGTGGCTGAAGGGCTTTCCTGAATGAAGACCAGTGTCTTAGGTGTAGGTCTGAGGCAAAGCCAAGAATAGAACCCAAGAGTATTTCTGTCTATGTTTCTGCCAAGATGTGCAGATGGGCTGTCAACCATGCCAGCCCCCATTAAAAAAGACAACAGTAGTGATAATGCCCTTGGGCAGTAACAATAACCCAAAATAAGTTGGAGAGAAAGCAAAATGTACCCATATGCACTGGATTCCCATCAAACTATGATTTCTGTCACATAAAAGTACATTAACATCTATCGCACTTTATTAATAGCCAGGTGTAATTCCCTTTAAAGCAGGAGATTAAGGTGCTATCTTATTAGTTGGGTTTTATGTGCAATCTAAACTATAACCATTAAGCTGTCTCTTTATATTACATTTCAAAGATTTAACTAAGATATACATAGGCAATTAATGTTATTTATTTTAATTGAGTAATTTCTCTTTTCTGCTGAGCCAGTCTGCTGGCAATATAAATTATCACAGCATGCAAACAGCTAGCTAAGGTAGTGATAGCGTATAAGTCGCCATAACCTTCCAGTGTAACATGTTAACATATTTTCCTATTGACCATTTAGCGGCTTGGATTAGCTTTCCCCATAATTGAACTAGATTATGCTTAGAGCACCATATACTGAAAGATTATTAGGTGCTACTCTGAGGCTAGGTCATGCAACTGTGACTAGGAAATACAGATCAGGACTCCTGAATGTCACAACTTTATTATAGCTTCAGAACAGATCCCCAGAATCGCAGGCAGTTGACTAAAAAGGCACGTGTATAACAAGTCATGTCTATATAGTCGACAGATAACTTCATATATGCAGCAGTGGGAAACATACCTCATGACCTACTGCTTTAAAAACAGAAATCGCTATCATTAGACTTAAGAACACATGTAACATGTTGTCTAGTGTGAATTTACAGTGCTCATGCTTGAGAGATTCATAAACCTTATTTTGGAGGGTCTGGGTTCAAACCTCAATGATGACCAAGAAGATGGTCTTTATTGATGCTCCACCTGTTCCTGGCCACTAGAGGGTGACATAAGCACTGGATGGCGGTGGTATATATGCATACCAGTAAAAGCAGTATTATGCCTGACATATTTCTCATGAATCTCCTCGGATGCTCCGTTACTTTGCCCCATGTGCCTTGTTGTCCCACCCTACGTTTGTCTCTAAGGTTTTATGCTGTGTCCTTCAGCATTGTATCTGAGCACTCAGCTATGAAGAGCCTAATGCTTCTTCCTCCTGGAGTTCTTCAGGACCCAATGCTGAGCTCCCTAGAGGAGAGCTCTTCCTCTTGCCCTGGGGCTGAGTAGAGGTGGTCAGAAACATTTCAAAATAACTATTTCCCACTGGAAAATGCAGTGTCAACAACATCCAAAATGTATTGCCAAAACGGGTCAATTTCACCAATATTTTGTTTCAGAGGGGGGAAAAAAGAGGGGAGAAAAGGCTTTAAAAATGTCAAACTGTTCCTTGTTGATAGTATCAGAATGAAGTATTTCAAATCTTCCTTTCAAAATGATTTATATTTACAGTAAACCCTCGATTTAACGGACCCCGATTTAACGGACTTCGGATGCAATGGACAAAATTTCCGATGCATCCGAAATCCGTTATTCAGGGGCTGCCGGCTCCTGCCCCAGGGAGCTGTCAACCCCCCCCCCCCCTCCCCACTCCCCCCCCCGGCTCCCCACAACGGGGAGCCGGGCGGGTGGGCTGACAGCTCCCGCCCGGCTCCCCGCTGCGGGGAGCCAGGCAAGGGGGGGGGGGAGGGTTGACAGCTTCCGCCTGGCTTCCCGCTGGGGGGAGCCGGGCGGGAGCTCTCAAACCCCCCGCCTGGCTCCCCGCAGCGGGGAGCTGGGCGGGAACTGTCAGCCCGGGCGCCCGGCACAGAGAAGCCGGGCGGGGGGGGCAGTTTGAGAGCTCCCGCCCAGCTCCCCCCAGCGGGAAGCCAGGCGGGAGCTGTCAACCCCCCCCCCCGCTCCCTGCAGCGGGGAGCTGGGCGGCGGCGGCGGGGGGGGGAGGGTTGAGAGCGGGGGGGGGGGGGTGGGGGTGGGCGGGCTGACTCACAGCTCCCGGCCGTGATAAAAGTAAAACCTCCATATAACGGACTAATTCGGCGAGGGGGTGTCCGTTGTCAGCTGAAAGTCCGTTATTTAATAATTCAAAAAAATTATTAAATAACGGACTTTCGGCTTTAACGGACACCCCCTTGCCCGAATTAGTCCGTTATATCGAGGTTTCACTGTATTTTTATTGTATTATAATCTCTATATATGAAAGTCAAATGGTGTATGCGTGCATGTATGTATGTTCCACACCATTTGAGCTAGAGACTTGAAATTTGGTAGTTATAGGCTTTAGGGTCCTAATCAGGGTAAGAATAAAAAAAAATTCAAATCTCACCTCTTACACCTCTAGGGGTGAAATTCTTTAAAGCCCATTAACATCAGCTGGGCAGCAGGTTAACACCGGCTGTTCTCTGTGACATAGTTATGATGTAATTGTCATGGAGCACCCGGGCAATGGACTGGAACCGCTCCCTAGGAAGCCAGACCGGACTCTGGGTGAAGGGCCCCTTCTCCGTATACAGCCTGTTTCCAAGGCCAGGAGCTTCACGGGTACCCACTTCCACCTTCCTGAGTCTGACCTCGGAGCATTCACCATCTTCTGCCCCTCCCTGGGCGGGATTCTTGGGGAGCCCATGGATTCTGCACCCCAAATCCACAGTCAAACGTGACTCTCAGCCAGCCAGTAAAACAGGTTTATTCGATGACTTCTAATCACAGACTATACAGTGAGCGTGAGCCCTCAGCTGGATCCATCTTGGGGCCAGAGAGTGAGATGGCTCCTGTCCCCTCTCTAGCCAGACCCAGACTGACTACTCCCCCTTCAGCCCCTCCCTGCTCTCCTTTGTCCCTTTCCCGGGCTCGAGGTATCACCTGACCTCTCTCCAACACCTGGGGTCAGATTACAGCATCTGGGATGCCTCCTTGAGGGGGAGGGGTTGCCTCCTTGCTTCCAGTGTCAGCCCCTATTCCTTAAGAACTGCATAGGGGAAACTGAGGCACACACACAGTATTCCTACTTTGTCATAGTAATAATACCCCCCTCCAATGGCCCCCGCACTTGCTCAGCTCTCTTCCCCCCCCAACAGCCCCTGCACTCGCTCAGCTCTCTCCCCCTCCCCTCTCCAAGGGCCCCCACTCGCTCAGCTCTCCCCCCCTCCACCCCTCCAATGGCCCCTGCACCGCTCAGCTCTCTCCTCCCTCCCCCCCTCCCAGGGCCCCCACTCGCTCAGCTCTCTCCCCCCTCCCCCCTCCAATGGCCCCCCACTTGCTCAGCTCTCTCCCCCCTCCAACGCCCCCCCACTTGCTCAGCTTTCTCACCCCTCCACCCCACTCCAATGGCCCTCCCACTCGCTCAGCTCTCTCCCCCTTCCCCTCCACTCCAACGGCCCCCGCACTGGCTCAGCTCTCTCCCCCCTCCCCCCTCCAACTGCCCCCGCACTCGCTCAGCTCTCTCACCCCTCCCCCCCACTCCAGCCCCCCCACTCGCTCAGCTCTCTCTCCCCCTCCCCCCACATCTAAATGCAAGAGAATGAAATTAATTAGACAAAATGAGACTTCTGAACAAAATTTGTATTAATAAAAAACATTGTAGTCTTTTTAAATCCCAGTTTCCAATTACAAATACCCCGAGCAACGCCGGGTATTTTTGCTAGTACTATATAAATAAATATAAAGCAGAGCAAAATCAAATTTGGGGAAACAATGGCATTGTGATTGACCCAAAATGATTCTTCTGTTCTGGAGTTTCTTTCACAGAAAAATTTGAAATGTTCAAGTTTTGTCCTGAATTGGACTGAAAACAGATGTCAAAATCTTGAAAGCCGCCGCAAAATGGAATGTCTGTTCCTTGCATGCTTCTAGGAGTGAACCTCTAGCCTTCTTAGACTCATCCATACAGACACAACTCTGCTCCAAGCAAGAGACACACTGACTTCAGCTGGTGCTCTGCATGGGCAATTTACAGGATCAGGACTTTAGATTCCCTAGGCTCTGCCGGCCTGGGTAATTAGAAGCTGAGCTAGTCCTGGGAATGGGAAGTTATCCATAGCCCATTGAAATAAATGGAAAGGCTCCTATTGACTTCAACTGGCTTTGAATCAGTCCCTTAGGTTAAAGATGCAGTGGTGACGATGGTCAGAAAAGTGGACAGGTAGGTAGTTAGATTGAATAGGTCACAAGGATATAACCCAGGATCTCTCTTAGGTGTGTTCAGGGCGTTCTGAACAGGGCGTTCAGAAATCCAAAATCCAAACATAAAATGAAACCGGCCCTTGTTATTTAAGGGGCTGGATTCTATGACAGAAATATTCCTGTGGCATATTATTTCTGCATGCATATTGCACAGAGAACGTACACTTCTCTGTGTATCAAATCAAAGCCGTGTCACATAAAATAACAAAGATTTGTTAAAGTGGCAGACCTGGTGAAAGAAGGATTATTTGCAATGCCTGGTAGAAGACGGATACCTGCAACATTCTCATTAATTCCCCTTTTGATCATTTGTTAGCATGCACAGGCACACAAGTCACAGTGACTTTGGATTTGCTTGATTCAAATATGCAGGCTCCCAGCACATCCTCCACTGCTGTGATTGCCATCAGCGTGGCCCTCCTCAGGATATGAAAGAGCATTTCCTAGCAGCAAAATTGCCTTTGATCAATGGAGTTTATGTCATTTGACTGTACAGCAAAAGTCAGTAATACACAAAGGTCTCCTTGACAGTTGCAAATTAGAATGGTTCTCCGCTGAACTAAGTAAAAGAGCCATCTGCTTGCATAACAATAGTGTATGTTTTATGTTTCTTTTGTATTATACATGCCTGATGAAAGCAGATTGGATTAGTCTTGTTCCAAGTGGAAAATATACACCCTCAATATGAAGAATGTCTAGGGTTTAGATCTCACCGGCTGATTTGTTGTAGATTGCTTTCCTAAAAAGAGCACAGATTTCAGAACAGAGAAACAATGGTGGATGAAAGGAACATAGGAAACTTCCATACTGGATCGGATCTCCTCGAATAATTTGTCTCTGACCGTGGCCAGATATTTCAGAGGAAGGTGTGAGACCCCAGATGTGGGATAAGAGGTTTAACAAGTTTCCAAAAATGTTGTTTTAATTAACTATGGTAACTCTGATTGTTCTTCTTCTTATCCATATAAATGTCCAGTCCCTTTTGGAATCTTGCCATGCTACTGGCCTCAATGACTTCTGGTGGCAGTCGGTTTCAGAATGTAATAATGTGTTGTGGGACCGAGTTGTGGGGGAACCTTCTCTTGCTAAGGCCCCAGTTCAAATCCATCCCAGGTTGATACTGAGCAAACACTGTTGCTATTTGAGAGCTGATTGATTACAGGTGTGAAGTGAGTTGGATGGTCTCACTTCAGTTGTCAGAGGCCCATATCTCAGTTGTCAGAGGTCCAATCTCAGAAACTACCCCCAGAATGAATACCAATTGGTCTCATTGCCAGCAGTATTTGCAGAGGCCAAGAATTGGGGCATTAAAAAAAACCCCTCTATCCATAAAGATGGTCAGATATTTTCGGATGGAACATTTTTCCATGGGAAAATGCCGATTTGTTTTCATTTTGACAAAATTTCATTAAAAAGAAGAAGAAATGGAAACAGCATTTTGATAACGTCAAAGCATTTAGGTTTGACATTTTCAGAATGGAATGTTTCAATTTTCTGTTTAGAAAGGACTTTACATTTAGACAAATTAGAGGATTGAGCCAAAAGAAATTTGATGAAGTTCAACAAGGAGAAGTGCAGAATCCTGCACTTAGGACGGAAGAATCCCATGCGCTGCTGCAGACTAGGGACCGAATGGCTAGGCAGCAGTTCTGCAGAAAAGGACCTAGGGGTTACAGTGGATGAGAAGCTGGATATGAGTCAACAGTGTGCCCTTGTTCCCAAGAAGGCTAACTGCATTTTGGGTTGTATAAGTAGGGGCATTGCCAACAGATCGAGGGACGTGATTGTTCTCCTCTATTCGACATTGGTGAGGTCTCATCTAGAGTACTGTGTCCAGTTCTGGGGCCCACACTACAAGAAGGATGTGGAAAAATTGGAAAGAGTCCAGAGAAGGGCAACAAAAATCATTAGGTGCCTGGAGCGCATGACTTATGAGGAGACGCTGAGAGAACTGGGATTGTTTAGTCTACAGAAGAGAAGACTGAGGGGAGATTTGATAGCTGCTTCCAACTACCTGAAAGGGGGTTCTGAAGAGGATGGATCTAGGCTGCTTTCATGGTAGCAGATGACAGAACAAGGAACAATGGTCTCACGTTGCAGTTGGGAAGGTTTGGATTGGATATTAGGAAAAACTTTTTCACTAGGAGGGTGGTGAAGCATTGGAATGGGTTACACTTAGGGAGGTAGTAGAATCACCTTCCTTAGTGGTTTTAAGATTAGGCTTGACAAAGCCCTGGTTAGGATGATTTAATTGGGGATTTAGTTGGGGATTGGTCCTGTTTTGAGCAGGGGGTTGGACTCAATGACCTCCAAAGGTCCCTCTGAGGCCTTTGTCATCTGAACTGGCATAAAATAAGGTCGTGTACTGTCACCCATCCTTTTCTCCATTTTCTTAGCAGCTATGAAAACAGTAACCCAAGACCACCTACCATAGGACATTGGCATCCAATATAGGACTGACATCAGCCTCTTCAACCTTTCTTGTCTCCATGGCAGAACTAAAGTAATATCCGCAACAATAACCCAACTCCCGTGTGCAGATAATTGTACAGGGCAGCTCCGTCTTCCGCATTAGGCTTCTAATGCATGGCAAAATCCTTTGTCAGCAAGAGCAAGCTGGATCATTACCTGCACTATTTAGCAAGAACATCATGAATCCTGCCACTACTGACCCCCGCTCAGCATCTCCCTATCAGCATCCCATCGTGGATGGATGTATCCCTTGAGGCTGGGAGCCTGACTCCCACTGAGTAGTATTGGAGCTTCCTGAACACGTGCTGCCTTTGCATTGCTGAGCAGTGATTTGAACACCTGGGACTGGATGCCGGATTCTACCCCCCTGATGATCAAAGTCTTTAAAAAATATATTTTTTAAGGTGTGCCACATTTAACTGGCATTCAAGGTCAACACCTGTCCCCTCAGCATTAGCTGTCATATTGAAAACAGACAGTGACATCAGACACAGAAGAGAAGGAGGAGGAGAAGATGCCAATATGCGGGGGAGGAGGGCAGGGGAAAAGAATGATTTCCTCTATGGCTTATCAAGGATTGTGCTTTCCCCTACGCCATGGGGAAGTTCAACATTATAAGCCAACAAGGTCATCAACTCCAAGGTTCCTGTGCATTTCCCAGCAAGGGGGACATAAAAGAAGGAATAATCTTTAAGTGGTAGTAATGGGATATATATTTTTTAAAAGATAAGGTGTTATAACTGTTTAATTAAGATAGTAATGGCCACTTAACAAAAGAGCAGATCTAGTGCTCTATGTATCATCTCGGAAAATTCACTTTCTCCCCCTGAAACTGCCAAGTCACAACTTGAAGGTCACCAAGGGAGCCTAGGTTGGCAGTTTTGGAGTGAGATAATCTTATTAATATATTTTAAAAATAAGTGTAATAATCCATTAACCTATAGGAAAAGGGTACCCATAAAATTCTTAGGGCATGGAAGTAAAATTTGGAGCTAGCAGGTTGGGCCTCAATTACATAGGTCAGGATCCTATAAAATACCTTGTAAGAGGCATTTAAATGGGTTTTGTTCTTCTCTTTTCCTAAAAATCTTTTATTCCTTTGATCCCTTTCTTTGATGCTTTCATTCAGGTATTCTATACTCTATAGACTAGCTATTCTATCTTCTATCACGCTATCAACTCAGCTTGTGCAGTATAGTATAACTACCCACCATTCCTAACCATTGGGGAAGACAGCACCATCGCGTAATCGGGCATGCCAGGAGTGAGGCTGGTCCTTCACCTCCTACGACTGTGTCCTCAGGGAAGGGTGTGAGTATGTTAGAATAAGGTACTTATAGAAATGTTACCACTAGGAGTTTTGGAATCCTTTTACTGTTTTTTAAATTATGTTTCATTATATTTTTTGTTTTTATGTTAATTTCAATAAAGGTTTTATCAATTTGATATTGTCCTCAATGTATATGTTCTTGTCAAGCACCCCGAGAATCCTCTCCTCTTATAGAACTCACAGAGTTCTCAACCTCTGTGGTCTGAATTGGATAAGAAGCTATACATCTTCTGGTTGGATGCGCTCAGTAGAGAGCCATTAAACTAACCCACTAAATTCAGGTCAACAGAGGGGGAAAGGCTGGGCCTGGCGGAAACTGGAATGAAGGCTTTGTAAGCCTAGTCTTCTTTTGAAAAAGTTTGTGCACTACTTAAACTGGAGCCCAGAAAGAGGGATGTTTTAAATATCAGGACTTGGTGGACTTTGTAAGGGAGCATGAGTTGAGGGGAAATTGAAGCAGGCCTCAGTAGAGCCATTCTTGGCCAGCAGGGGGTGATAAAGGACAGGCACCCTTTGATACGTCCCCTGATACAAATATCCCTGATTCTATTTTGTAGGTGGAATTTCCTACTCTATTGTAGCTATCGTCACGAGTAGGTGGTACAGGCTACCACAAACTCAGGCTAGCAAAGGGATGGAGTTATGCTTGCAGCTCTGTTCAGGCTCTAATACAAAAAGCTGTACCTTATTTAGAATTTGTGCGCAGTGAAAGTGTTTAAATGGCAGCCGGAGCTGGCTGTCCATTTATAGCGGTGTTTGAAATCCAGCTGTTGTTCTTCAGCCTCATTATCCCATGTCTTGGTTTCAATGTACGACATTAGGTGTAGAGTGAAGGTTTGCATTTAATAGAACAAAAGGCTCATCACCAACAAGACTTATCCAGGTCCCAAAGCCAACACGGCATCACAACTAATATATGCTACTTATGCTAATGAGTTTCATGGTGCTTTATTAAATCAGCATGGAGTCTTCAAACAGGTCTGGATTTATAATGAATGCACGGAATACAAATTCCAGGCAAAAGAGATACATATAGAAGTTAAACTGTCTAGGGACAATTTAAGCTGTTTGGTACAGTGCCCTGTAGAAAGGAATAGCCCCACGTATGTGTACACAACAGGAGATCACCGCAATGCACAAAGGATCTGTCATATAGGTGGTTCATCAAACACTGCTGCTTGAAAAATACACAAGCTGAGTAAACTTTAATGCTAGCTGAAATGTATCATCATTGATTTATTCTCCTTGCCCAATAGGGCAGATCATTTTGTCTCATATTTATTTTAAATACAGTTTGATCTTTCCTGACTGTGGTTCATCTTTCAGGGACTGATCCTGCCAAGTGCTGTGTTTGAATTTGGCAGGAGGCACAAGCACTCAGCAACACCAAGATGGGACCCAAAGTTTCAAAGAATCGGGCCCATATGTTATTATACGTATAGCAGAGAGACAAGGCATGAATCCTTCCAGCATTTCAAAGGGTGTTAACGTTCAATGGAGCAGTAACAAGATCCCGCTGTATCCACCCCCTAATCTCTATATCATGTTTATTTATGTTCAAGGGACTGTGTATCTCCCACTCTACTGTAACACGTAGTGCTGATAGAATAATGCAAACCATAAAGCGGGCCAATTTTTAAAATGGTCTCCTTGAAGCCCATCATGGTAGGGAACATGAGACAGCATCCAAAAGATAATTGCTCCTCAAATAAATCACATTCTGAATATGAAACCATGCCCTCCTTCAAACAATATAGATGACAAATCCAGCATGCTTTGCAGAGCCGCCTGGTGCGAACTTGAGTAATTAACGGCAGACCTGCAAAGGCAGAGCTACTCCACTGGTTGCTCCCCTCAGTCTGCCAACATCACTGCTGCTTTATCTGGGCAGACGCCGGACAGCTAACCCTCCTCTGTGCTCTGGTTGGGTCAGAATCTGGGTAAGGCAATCAACGGCACAGACAGGAGGAAGGTGGGAGAAACAGAGACACACACCTAAGTGCCAGCATTAGCAAAGGCGCTGTAACTTATATTTCTTCCACTATCCTGCCTCACAGCCCGGTGCTTATGTGGAACAAGGAGGGACAAGATCTGGAGAAGGTGGTCTTATGATTATGGCACTGAACTGGGATGCAGAAGAGCAGGGTTCAGCTAGGGGCTTTGACATGAATGTCTGTTGTTTAATGTGACAAGGCAGGACTCACCACTACAGCGCTTCCTGCTGGCCGTCCTGGGAACTAGCTCTCGGACCTTCCAGTCTGCCTTCAGCTAGTGGTGTCACCCCTGCCGTCACTGCTGTCTCCACTCTTTGGACCCGCATCGCTCCCTGGACCGCAGCATCCTCTTCTGGGCTTGGTCCTCCAGCTGTGTCCCCATTACGCTCTCTCCCCCCTTCTGGGGGTGACCAGCAGTCCTTAGTCCTGCCACTTCCCTCAGCAGCCAACTGCAGTCTAAGGCTCAGCCCCTCACCTCAGGAAAAACCTGCAGTCTTGATACTGGCTACTCTCCTCATTGGCAAGTGGGGAAAAGGGGAAGCGGTGTGCACACCCAGACCCACCTGCTACTCTGGGTCCCACCCTAGGGACCCTATAGCCAGCAGCCACCTGCTGCCTTCCTCCAATCTGCTGCCTATTTTCCCTGGGTCACTTCCTCCGTAGCCCTAGCAGCCTCTCAGCCTTTGTAGTGAGGCCCCAGCTTGGCAGTGGTCAGCCAGCAACTCGACCTCACGCTCTGCTGCTCCTGCCTAGCGCTGCTCTATCTAGGGCACTTCTTCAGACAGCCAGTCCTCTTCCCTTGTCCTCCAGGGAGAGACTCCCCTGTACTCTGCTGAGCAGCCCTCTATATATACCCTTCGCTAGCCCTGATTGGCTGCTCCAGCAAGCCTTCTCCCTATTGGTGGGCTCAATAAGCCCTTTTCTGATTCGTGAGATCTGTGCAGCTACCCTGGTGCTGCTTTTAACCACTTCTTCCCCTGCATGGGGCAGCCGCCCCTCCACACCATCTGTGCCCCATTTGGGGTGTACCGAGCCCCAAGTACTGTGGGTAGGAAGTAGTCCATGCACTAAGGAGAAGGCAGTGACTAAGACCAAGTCCAGAGGTAGAAAACTCTTCTTGTCTCCCCCCCACTTCTTTCTCTGCCTATGCCACAATCCAATCCATGATGCGTGCAAAGTTAAACACACTATGTGAATGTTGTAAAGATCCCTGTGATCATTTATATTGCAGAGACATATAGAACACGGAGCTGATGGAGTCAGTGAAGTGTGAGCGCGGTTCAGGATTTTCTCTGCCTAATGCTTTCAGGCTGTTTTCTCTTTGTCTTTTGTCACCACTTTTGTATACAAACCATTCAACCAGCCCTAGTGTTTTAGTCTCCAAATTACTTATTGATCCATACACCAGGGAAGGGGGGAAAAAACTAATTTAGAAAAATATCTTCAAGGCAGGACATTACCGAGACTTCACATTGCTGGATAACAGAGCAGATGATGGGATGGTGCTTTGGTTGTGATGTCTTCTTTCTTTTTGAGACATCAGAGTGAACTGCTACTTTAACATTCAAAAGATTTTGACCTGTTCTAGCGCTCCATTTCGAGGGCAAAAGAGTTTGGTTTTGCTGATGCTGGCCTTGTAAACTACCTGAAATCTGAGAGTCAAGCTGGGTTCTTTTTGGCTCAATCACTTTCAATGAGTCATAAGAGACGCACTGCCCGATTCTTCTGTGACAAAGCCATTGATCCATTGGAGTTCTGTGGTTGGAGGGTCCCCTCCAAGGAGGGCAGCCCAGGGACACAATCAAGGCCAGGAAATATAAACTGATGTTTTTTGAATTAATTTAGATGGATTACATGGGCCCAAAGACTCAATGGTGTAAACATAATCCAATCACTGTCCAAATACAGTTTTAAAGACGGTTCAGGGTTTGGTATAGAGACCTTAGCCTGCTTTGTGTCATGGCAAACACACCATTAAAAACCCTTGTCGCCTTTTAGAAGGAAAAACAGTTTAACCATTTGAAATGTAAAGTATTAAGAAAGGTTTCTAGTTAAAAAACATTTCTGGTTCCCTTTCTCCCTTTAGCTGGAGAGAGTTTTTAGAAGGAAAATCCCCCTTCTCTGGCTATCTTCTAGGTGGTATTAAAGATGGTAAGAACTATCCTTGTGGGGGAAAAAGAAGTTAGATGAGGTGAGCTAAAGCTGGTGTTAAAGTCTGATCCCATTCCCTAGAAGGCAAAACAAGACAAACATGCACAAAGGGGGAAAGAAAGGAAGAGCAAAGATAGACCATGCAGCTTCTGTCTGTGGGGTGGATTTTCACTTACAAACTCACTGCTGGAAAAATACAGGCCCGGTACATGGTCTAAGCAGCCACTCGGAGACCTGGCAAATTTGTTCCAGCATAGAGCTGTTTAGAGCTCTACATTGGGCTGCCTCTCTGGTCACAGACTCACAACCATGTTGCGAAATATACAGTCTTGGCCAGCTAAGCCTGACTTTTATTAGACAGAAGCTGATGGAGGTGGCGATATCATCTGGGTCTCTCTTTTTGGCTGTCTCATTAGGACATCTCTTAAGATTAATATAAAGAAGGCCCAGAGTCCCAGGAGAGGTGGGTGAGGGACCAGCCAGAACAATGAAGCTCGCTTCTTCCTCTTTGCTCTTGTTTCACTCAGCCAGTGTTGTACTTTCCCGCTTCCCCTCCACCGCCCAAGGCTCCTTTTGAGGACTCCAAAATAAGAAACAATGCACATAATATCCACCCTTTCATTATTTTGCCCCCCAGTTAAGCCTCGTTCCCAACACACCCATTTTGGCTCCTGATTTCCGGACGCAAGCTCCTTATTTACCAAGCATGATCTTAACGCAGCCTTTGCGGTATGTCAAGAAGCCTTTTTGTTTGAACGAGTTCAGTCTGCCTTGCTTTTTTTCCCCATCAACATTTGTTTTTATAGGTTATTGTTGCCGCTTATGAACTTTCAATCACCTTCTGCCCCCGAGTTTACAATCCGGGTACATTTGTAGGCTCAATTACCACACGCCCCTTTAAATAAAAACAACAGCAACAATCCACTGTTGTTATGCAGAACGGTGCTAATGGCTGCCATTCTATTAGATCCAAAGACAATAATAATAATGATTCAAAAGACAATCACAAACCTTATTAAAGCCAACCGGGGTGCCAGGCACTCTCTTTCACGCTCAACAGAAGGAGCAAACAAGCCTTTTATGTAGTAAAAAATAGCTGCAGACCATGATGGCAGGCACCTGAGGTGATAAACCACATGGCAGATCAGAGCTAAACCTTGTAGGGTTTCCCTGGTTGCAAATGTAGGGGTTAGGATAAGGGCTTAAGTCTGTATGCATAAGAGGCAAAGCAAGCCAAGAGAAGGGACAGCAAGTGTGACCTTGAGAGCAAGCAAAGACACAGGGCCTTTTGGGCACTGGGCTCACGGGTGTGGCAGGTGTGGGAATTTCTGAGTAAGGACACCGACTGCTGTTTGCTTCCGCTGCAGTCAGGGAAGCAGGACTGTGTGGGCATTTTGGGAAAATAAACAAAATGACACAAGATTATACCTGACTTCATAGAATTACAGAATATCAGGGTCGGAAGAGACCACACAAGGTCATCTAGTCCACCCCGCTGCTCAAAGCAGGACCAACCCCAAATAAATCATCCCAGCCAGGGCTTTGTCAAGCTGGGCCTTAAAAACCTCTAAGGATGGAGATTCCACCACCTCCCTAGGTAACCCATTCTAGTGTTTCGCCACCCTCCTAATGAAATAATTTTTCCTAATACCCAGCCAAGACATCCCTCACTGGAACTTGAGACCATTGCTCCTTGTTCTGTCACCTGCCGCCACTGAGAACAGCCTAGCTCCATCTTCTTTGGAACCCCCTTCAGGTAGTTGAAGGCTGCAGTCAAATCCCCCCTTATCTTCTCTTCTGCATACTAATTAAGCCCAGTTCCCTCAGCCTCTCCTCATAAGTCATGTGCTCCAGTCCCCTAATAATTTTCACTGCCCTCCACTGGACTCTCTCCGATTTGCCACATCCTTTCTGTTGTGGTGGTGGTGGGGAGGCCCAAAACTGGATGCAATACTCCAGATTTGGTCGCACCAGAGCCATATTGAGAGAAATAATCACTTCCCTCGATCTGCTGGTAATGCTCATACTAAAGCAACCAAACATGCCATTAGCCTTCTTGGCAACAAGGGCACACTGTTGACTCATATCCAGCTTCTCATCCACTGTCATGCCAGATCCTTTTCTGCAGAACTGCTGCTTAGCCAGCTGGTCCCCAGCCTATAGCAATTCATGGAATTCTTCCGTCCTAAGTGCAGGACTCTGAACTTGTCCTTGTTGAACCTCATGAGATTTCTTTTGGCCCAATCCTCCAATTTGTCTAGGTCACTCTGGACACTATCCCTACCCTCTGGTGTATCTACCTCTTCCCCAAGCTTAGTGTCATCTGTGAACTTACTGAGGGTAAAATCCATCCCATCATCCAGATCATTAATAAAGATGTTGAACAAAATTGGCCCCAGGACTGACCCCTGGGGCACTCCACTTGATACCGGCTACCAACTAGACATGATCACTACACACTGAGCCTGATGATCTAGCCAGCTTTCTAGCCACCTTATAGTCCATTCATCCAATCCATACTTTTTTAATTTGCTGGAAAGAATACTGTGGGAGACCATATCAAAAGCTTTACTGAGGTCAAGGTATATCACCTCTCCCTTTCCACGTGTCCACAGAGCCAGTTATCTCATCATAGAAGGCAATTAGGTTGGTCAGGCACGACTTTCCCTTGGTGAATCCATCTTGACTGTTCCTGGTCACCGTCTTCTCCTCCAAGTGCTTCAAAATGAATTCCTTGAGGGCCTGCTCCATGATTTTGTGTGACTTGTGTCATCTTTTCCCCATCCCAATGGAAACAACCCCGCAATGCTCCATGTATGGGCTAACAACTCCAGCCAAAGGGGCAACAGCACTTTCACAGAAATGTCAAAGAAAGAAATATCACAAACATTTGCCATTTGTCCCAATGCTCTATGGAATCTCACTGTGACTGTGATCCTGCCCATTGGAAATCAAAGGCCGCAGGATCCAGCCCCGTAATTCCACCTTTCCACTTGATTATCATGATCCAGAATCAAAATCATTTGAGCCATTACCAACCTGAAAGCATCACCATGTAGCCTATACCCATAACAGCCTATGATTTCCTTTATTTTCCTGACTCTAGCAAAATAACACATACAAGGTTCTCCGGCTAATTCTTGCTTAAAACTAATACCTATCAGAAAAATAAGACATTGGGTAGACTGCTAGTAAATTTTACTTTGCCCTACATAATAAAGCCAGTGAGTAATTTAATTAATGAGCAATAAATGTGCCACTGTATTTTTAGAAGAGCGAACAAGTCAGGCATGCCTGTGTTGTTTAGAGTGTTGGATACAAAATCCCTTTATACGTCCAGGGATGGGATAGGAGATTGGGATATGGAAAGTCTTTCATCTTTTAGGTACCAGGTTTGGTTAAAACCCTCTTGGAAGCCACTAGTTGCATGCTTAGACAGCGGCTGTGAGCGGTGATTCCCTGCTCAGGTAGCCAGGCAGGTTAGCCACCCGAGCACCCAGAGAGTCAGACGGGATTAGACTTGGGCAATTTATCCCAGCTGCCACCTGTGCTGGTGTAACACCAACAGACCCCGATCGTCAGCGGGCGGGATTGAACCGGCGACCTCTAGAGCTTAGTGCATGAACTAAAAGCCGACTGTCTGTGAGCTAAGGCTATAGACCAAACTCATTAATCTATCTAAGTGATCTCAATGCCACTAGATGGGACAGAAGACCACACCCGGGAGGTGAGTGGGTTACACTGGCATGGCCACACTGCTCTTTTTAGGTGCTCAGTTGAGCAGAAGTAGTGCATGTCAGTGTACATGTGCTCAGAATTACATCTCCCGGCTGCTGTGTAGACATACCCTGAGGCCACAGATAGCCCCGTGCAGAGGCTACTTTAAGGGGCTATGTGAGACTTATGGTCAACACAGGGCGTGTGCTGGCCCCTCTGCACACGGGCGAGCGGACACCAGTGTCGCCTCCATTGAGTTCACCGACTTCCTCACGCGTCATTGACTCCTGCCTCACACCAGTGTAAGTCAGAGCAGGAATCAGGCCCTTCAACACCTCCTGAGCGCTTTTTGGGGGCCTCGGTGGCATGAGCCGATGGTCTCAGTCTAGATTCGAAGCGGCAGCATGGGGAAAAGAAGTGGCACGGCTGAGATGCTGTGCTGTGCTGCACCTCTACCTTTGTGCCTTCCTTCCTATGGGCTGCTCCAGGGCTGTGAAGGCTGCTCTAAGTTACAACAGCCTCCCCAAGGCTGTCTATAGCTTGTGGTTCAAACTAGAATGGCCACAGATGTAGGCAATACGGCCATACCCCCCTTCTGGCCCCACCATGAGTGGCAGGCCTTGTGTTGGAATCAGCTCACAGATAACCAACACTCTGCTTGTGCCAAGGGATTTCTTCCCTAGCCCCTTGAGCAGCTTAGAGGGGCCAGAACAGGGCAGTGGCCTCCCCTCCAGTCTCACCAGAAGTGTGTTAAGGCACAAGGATTGTGCAGTACGCAGCACTATGAATCGTGATGTCTCTGGAGATGAATAGGTGGCTTCACTCCCAAGGCCATGCACACAAGTTTTTCACCAGCACCAAAGTCACTTCACTAAGAACACTCTACGACCGTGGGGACGGATAGAGGGAGGGGAGCAACCTCACTGAAATCCTGGAAGTGTGCACAGCACGGCAGTCACTATCAGTCACCCTCAGGTGTGCCGCATTCTGCCCCCTCCAGCGAGCAAAACAAAATTCTTGAGCACTTGCCGAGATGATAATTTGATGATGATTAACTCTCAGGTTCAAAAATACAGACACTCCAGGCTCAGCGAGCTGGCACTTCAGCGAAATCTGTTCTCAAGGGACCCGAAGAGCAAGTTGCAATTCTAGATATGTCTTCCATATTTAAACCTCACTCTCATTACAGGAGGAAATGGCTTTGCTCATGCCAGCTGACGAGCCACTGATCTATGGGAGGCGTAGGAAGGATTTCCATTGTAATGCCTGCTTAAGCTTGGATTATCATCACTGCTCATGTTTGACTGGCCCAGAACAAACAACAGGGGAGTGAACTGCCGAGCTTTTATCTCTGCCTAGTCCTCGTACACAAGTAGGTGCGGAGCTATTGGCATTCAGAGCTCCTCTCGCCTGACCTTTCTGCAAACACATAGGAAATAAAGGGATAGTGCTTGGTACCGATTTCTCTTTCTCCTCCATCAAGATGCTCTTTAAGAACCTCCCATTGGCTTTAATGGCCACTGGGTCAGGCAACGTGGCTCATAGGACTGGATGACTTAAGCACCTGCATCGGGTCTCCAGCTCAATCAGGTAATGGCTATTATGGAGCTTGCTTTCTGGGAGACCTGTGCCCAATGGGTCGGGGAGGTCTCGGCACATTTCCGGGTGGAGAAATAGCCATGTCACAGAAACCAGAGGGTCAACTGGCATTCGCATTGGCGACCTCAGCAGAAGTGGAATGCGCCGGGGAGGATGAAGTATGCTCTCCCCTCCTTGTACTTCACTGCAACGTTATCTTGAGCTATCCGTTCAGTGCTGCCCTAAACCTGACTCCCATCCACACACACAAATCTCTCCTTCGAGTTAATTGGTGCTTTAAACTCCAGCTAGTCGACCTGCTGGGAGAAAGGGGGGGATTGATACTCAGTGCTGCTGAACTGCAGCCAGTAATATGGTGGGGAACCCAGCCGCTGGAGTTACAACAATCCCTTGGATGCTGATTATTCTGTGTAGCGCAGGGGCAGTTACTAGTGTGGCAGCTCTCACTTGAGCTTGGCTCTAGTTGTATATTCAAAATAATTCCACATGAGCTAGTCTAGCCTCAGTCACGTGGAGTTAATTTGAATGTACAACTAGAGCTAACGGTTGCAGTAAAAACAGGTCCCTAGAAATCATCTCTCTGGCTCATGTTAGAGGCAAGTTATTTTAGGGGGGCAGTATGGAGAATCTGGCATTGCCATTGCGAATGCCATTCTAATGGGGATTGGACATCCAGATCTAGTCCAGCTGCTTATCAGTACTGGATCGAGATCTCATGGCTTATAAAGTAACCATCCTGCCTACCATCCTTTAGCCTCCCCCGAGGTCCTGAGGACCAGGTGACTTGCCCCTAACTAGCTCAGCTCTTATTCCGAGAGTCTAAGGCCAGAAGGGGCCATTTTGAACACCATAGCTAACTTCCTGTATATCACTGGCCGTACAATTTCCCCCAAATAATTCCTGTAGCAGATCTTTTAGAAAAGACATCCAATCCTCATTTAAAAATTGATGATTCTCCAGTGACACAGAATCCACCACAACCCTTGGTAAATTGATCCAATGGTTAATTCCTCTCACCCTTCAAAATGTATGCCTTCTATCCAGACTGATTTTGTCTAGTTTCAACTTCCAGTCACTGGACTGTGTTATATCTTTCTTTGCTAGATTGAAGAGGCTATTAAGAAATATTTGTTCCCAGTGTAGGTGCTTATAGCACCTTAATCAAGTCACCCTTAATCTTCTCTTTGTTAAGCTAAATACTTTGAGCTCCTTGAGTCTGTCATTATCAAGCATGTTTTCTAATCCTTTAAACATTCTCATGGCTCCTCTCTGAAACTGTTCTAGTTCATTGACATCCCTCTTGAATGTGTGGGCACCAGAACTGGACACAGGATTCCAGCAGCGGTCACACAAGTGTCAAATACAGAGGTAAAATAACCTCTCTTCTACTTGAGATCCTTTGTTCCTAGATGCATACATCTACATTTAGCAATATTAATATACGTATGGTTGCCCGGAGGTTGGCTGTGTGCTCCTGATCAGCAGTACCAGCTAATGGTGATACTCCTGGGCGTAATACCTAATGGTGAGAGTCCAAGGTTCAGTTTCTCTAGCAGTCACAGCCTAGGGCAATGTTGTGCACTGATGAGAGCCAAAGGCTGCCTTACCTAGTGGGAATATCTCAGAGTATTGTTGCCGACTGTCAAGCGTGTGTGGGGCTAAGGGAACCCAGGTCTACCCTACGCCACTAGGTTCCAACCCAGGACCTTTCAAAGCAATAGCCCTTGTACAGGGCCTAGAGCCTTATATCCTTAAACGTGTTCCCTGGGTCACTTCCTACCCTTGTTTCAGGCCCTCTGGCATCATCTTGGGCTGAATTCAAGTCCGTCTTGTGTTCTGCGTGGCACCATCTCCTGCGTCTCCTCCACTGGCAATGGCAAGTCATCACCTTCAATTCCAGCCCTTGACAGTCTTCCAGTGACTTGGTTATGAGGCTCGATCCTGGTGGCTTTGAGTCCTGGTGGCTTCCCGGTGGGAGGCTGCTACGCCGGACTGCTCTCCTCTGCTGTCAGCCCAGACTGAGCTGAGTTGCTCCCTTTTAAATGTTCCCTCCACTGGGGGGGCACATCCAGTAGAGGTGAGGGGGAGAATGCCACCTCAGCTCCTAAACCCTCGCCTCACCAGTATATACCCCATCAAAATGGTTCGCTTGCAGCTACCTTACCAAGTGACTTAGATCGTTCCATATCAGTGACCTATCCTCTGTTATTTGCCACTCCCCCCAAATTTTGGGTGATCTGCAGGACCCCACTGGAAACAGACCTGCTCTATGACAGTTCCCTGTTTAGAATTACATTTTGAGACCTATCAGTTAGCCAGTTTTTCATCCATTTAATGTGTGCTGTACTAATTTTATATTGTTCTAGATTTTTAATCAAAATGTTGGGTAGCACCAAGTCAAAGGCCTTACAGAAATCTAATCATATTAGGGCAACACTTATCTTTATTAACCAACCCTGTAATTGCATCAAAAAACTTATCAAGTTTGACAAGATATATTTTCCATAAATACATTGCATTATTTACATTACCCTCCTTTAGTTCATTATTAATCAAATTGAATTATTTTACCCTGGATCGATAGCAGACTGACAGTCCTATGCTTATCTTGGTCATCCAATTGATCATTTTTTAAAATTGGCACATTAGCTTTCTCCCAGTCTTCTGGAACTTCCCCAGTGCTCCAAGAATTATTGAAAATCAACATTAACGGTTCAGTGAGCTTCTCACCCAGCGATTAAAAAATCCTTGGATGAGAGCTGTCTGGACCTGCTGATTTTAAAATGTCTCACTTTGGCAGCTTCTGTTTAATATCCCCCGGAGACACAAGTGGAATGGAGAGTGTCATCATTGCCATATGATGAGACTGCAGCATCTGTTTTCCCCCAAAATGTACAGCAGAAATATCTATCGAGCACATCTGCTTTTTCTGCATTATTATTGATAATTCTACTATTTCCACCTAGCAATAGACCCATACCATTGTCAGGTTCTTTTTCTTCCTAATATATTTTTTAAAACTTCTTATTGTCCTTAATTCTTCTAGCCACAGACTACACCTTTTGTCCGTTGGCTTCCCTTACCTATTTCCCACAATTCCTAACTTATGATTTCTATTCGTTACTACCAACTTCCCCTTTCTTCCATTAGCAATTTATTTATTTATTTATTTTATACCTGCAATAATTTACTCTATAAAAAACAACAACCACCTCATTTAATCAGCACAGCCTTCTTCCTCAGTTGTGAGATTGTGGCTTTTGGGGTATCTAGTGAGGTGTTCTTAAATGATTCCCAATTATTATGCACATGTTTCTCATTCAGTTCTGCCTCCCAGCTGATCTGGCTCATAATAGTTTTCAGCTTTGTGAAATTGGCCCTATTAAGCCACCAAGTGTATATATATATATATGGACTTTATTCTGTTTGCACATTATAAATGTGATCAAGTCATGGTCATTTGTATCCAAGACAACATTAACTTTTAGTTCTGTGATTGGTTCCCTCTTGATCTGTTAGGACATAGTCTAATATAAAATTCCCCCATGTTGGTTGTAACACTTTTTAATTTAGGAACTTGTCATCTAGAATGTTCAGAAATTCCAAGGATGTTTTAGTAATAGCAGCATGAGACCTCCAGTCTATATCACTCTAATTAAAGTTCTTCATGAGCACACAGGGTTTTTTTTTCTTACACATTATAGATAGGTGTGTAAGGAGCTAGTCATCCTGTTCACTAGTTGGATTTGGTGATCTGTAGCAGATACCAGATAATACCATATCTTCTGCTTTATCTATTAGGACACTCATCCGTAAGCATTCCAGATCATTTGTGTCTGAGCTGTCCATGACTTGGAAACAGGTAATGCCATTTTTGACAAAGTGCCACTCCCCTTCTCCCTATTGCCCACCCGATCCTTCCAAAAGAGGTTATAACTATTGATTTTAACATTCCAAGTCTGTGAATTACCCCATCAAGTTTCAGTAATACCAACTAAATCCAGTCTATCCTCATAAATAAGTAATTCCTATTCCTCTTGTTTGTTACCTCAGTTCCAGCCTTAGTGTACAGGCCATTCAAGAATTTCTTTCTCTTTATGTCCATCAGTTTCTTGATTAATTTTGTTCTCAGCGGTTTGACTTTGTGCTGCATGCTCGTATCTTCATTCTTTTTAAGTTCCCCTTGTACTATGAGTTTAACCCCCGTCCTGGTTACTCCTTAGGGACAGCAAGAGATCAGTTCCCCTTCTACGGAGGTGGAGGCCTTCCAAACTATATAGTTCCCTCTCCCCATAGAAGGTGGACCCATGTTCCACAAAACCAAAGCCCTCCAGTGAGAAAGACAACAACTATTGTGGCATCCCTGAAGCTGGTTGTAGCGGGGTGCTCCCCGCTCCCTGCCGGCCAGGGCTGGGATAGCCCTGGGGAAGGGGGGTCGTGGGTGTGAGCCTGCAAACTCCCAGGCTGATTGGGAAGCAGGCTCATCTGGATGGCCACGCCCCAAACACTCAGGCCTGCATAAAGCAGAGAGGCAGGGGCCTGAGAGGGACACAGTCTCCTCTGGAAGCAGAGGGGAGGCAGTGAGCAAGGTACCTGGACTGGGGCAGGGTTGGGGCTAGGCACTGGGAGCTAGGGAGCTCTAGCCTGAGAGCCCCAGACTGCAAGGCCCGATAGGGGGCCTGACCCAGGGGTACTAGTCAGTCTCCCTGAGCCATAAACAGGGTACCTGGACTGGGACAGGGCAAGGGCAAGGCAACTGGGAGCCAGGGGAGCTGCAAAGCTCTAGTGAGAGGGCCCCAAGCTGCTGAGCCTAGTGAAGGCCCATCCCACAGGGTACTGGGGCTGCAAGGGGGCAGCCCTGGGCTTGGTAGAAGCAGCTGGCCAACCCTTCTTGCCTGTGATGAGCAGCCTGATACTGCAGTCCGCCTCAGTGCGTGGAGGCAACTGGTGACTAGCAGAGGCAAAGCCTGAGGCAAGGTAGGGATAGTGGATGCAGGGTTCCCCAGGGAGGGGAGACCCTAAGACTCGGGGGGTTCTGCAAGGGTGCAGCACCCTCAGTTTGTGGGCACCGGGGTCCAGGAGGGACACTGGGCCAGAGCAGGAGCGGACATCAGCCGGCAGAGGGCCCTCCGGATGCTGAAAGAGCTAATTCCCGAGACGACCAGCGTGGGGCGCCGCCGGGGTGAGTGACCGCTCTGCTACACCGGTATATTTTTGGAAAGCTGAAGAAGCCATGGAAGGCTGGTCTGGACTGGCATACCGAGCATGGGGAACAAAGGTCTCTGAATGGGGATGCCCCCAAGGGACCCCAGGGCATAAAAACCCTCCCAAGAGCAGAAGCAAGGTGGAGATTTGCAGCGGACCCCTAGATGACCTGTGCACAGGACAGAACTCCTGTGCAACCCTCCTCCTGCTTCGTCTGCTAATGTCACGCCCCGGCTTAAGTTGTCCAGTCTTGGGTTGTGTGTGAGTATGAACGTGGGTTAGGGCTCGGGCACTAACGCTATGTTCCTTCCTCTGAGTGATGTGGGAGCAGTCCCAGCATTCACCGCGGTTATTTTATTAATAAAGCTTTAAAATCTCCCCCGGACGGTCTTGAAGTCTCAGACTCATCACCAGAGGCAGATTGGTGACAGAAATCTGCCACAACCACTGTTCCATCGTGGGCCATCTTGATATCACACATTGTGCTGAACGTGGAAGGAAAGCCTCTCACACTCCCTTCCAAACTCCCTCTGAAACTCCTGCTTCTGGTCCTTTTGTTATAGGAGAACTCAGGAAATAAGAACCTGGTACATTTCTGCTCCATTCACACAAACACATGACTACTGATAGAGCAACTACTAATGTCAGTTGCTTTTTTAATTCCTTGTGCATCCCGCGGACTGTGTAACCCTTACAGGTAGAATCCTACTAAACACATCTTTGATTAGCTGGAAATACAATTTTTATAATAATACGATGCAGACAGCTTGTAAGAATAGCAATGACCTTTTCTCTCTCTCTCCTCTCTGTTTTAAAATCAGTTTCTGTTAGATCAGTAGAAGATTTACTGGAGAAATAATCACTTCAGCTGCATTTAAACCCTATAAAAGACAGATTGGCTATGTTTTTAGACATTTACATCAAAGTAATTAGCACTGTATAAAAGTGTTGCATTCATTAAGATGCTCTGAACCAGTTCTTATATAGTATTAACAAAAAGAAGACGAAAACTGAAGAATGGGATTACATTCTACTGCTTGGCTTCTTTCTTATTCATGAGCCTCATTGCAATTCTCCACACTAAGTGATAAAGAGACATAAAAACAGCTATGGGAGAACTAGGAGGAGAATGGGCTTGTGGTTAAGACTCAGGTGATCTTTATTCTACTCCTAGCTCTGCCACAGACTGTTTATGGGACCGGGGCAAGTCACATAGGCCCAGATTTTTAAAGGTATTTAGGTGTTGCAACAATTCACTGGTTTAGAAGCCTAAAACTTCTAGTTTGCAGAGCTGCAACTGCAAAGCACTGTCTACACAGCTAACTTTAGAGCATTAGCGCGAGCCCTGCTAGCCCAAGTTTGGTGACCTGGGCTGGGAGGCTCAGTGCCACAGGTTATGTAGACTTCCTTAGGAGTCTAGATCCCATGGACTATCAATGGGATTTTGAGCCTAAATCCCTTTTGAAAATTAGGTGTAGGCTCCTAAATCACTGAGTGCAGCAATGCTGAAATACTTTTAAAAATCCCAGCCTTACTCTCTCTGGACTGTAAAATGAAGATAATAATGCTTCCCACCAGCCTTTACTTGCTCTTGTCTACTTAGGTTGTAAGTTCTTTGGGGCAAAGATGGAGTCTTATCGTGTGTTTGTGCAGTTCCCAGAACAATGGGGCCCTTGCTCTGGCTGTAGCTGCTGGAGCTACCAGAATAATAAAGATTAGAAGACTAGCTAACGATTATAAAAACCAGCAAGGGAGAGACTTATGAGTTGCCTTCTGCTACAGAATAAAGTGGTTTCTGCTTTTCTACACCTTCAAGGAGCCATCTCCTTTTGTCATCTTCCTTTGTCCGCCTCAGAGTGTCCTGAGGTGCCCTCATAATCCATTTGATCAGGCTTCTCGGTGCTTTGACTAATGAGTGACATCTTTTGCTATTAGGTTGCATCTGTGATGTATGACGCTTTCCTCTTCCCATTCACTCATTACTAATGCTTGGATGCAATGGAGGAAATAGACTACGTAGCAGGAGGATCTACACAATGGAGAACGCTCTGGCTAAACAGGAGATGCTGGGTGACTGAAGCAGAAAGTCAAAGAGTCAACCTGCAGATAAGTTTGTGTAACTTACATTTACAAGAGGCTCTGCCAAAAATTAGCCTGACAATCCCAGTGAATGTGGAAATGATAAACCTTCATTTGCTTGGATATGGATATGGAGTAGCTTCGCTAGTAGGTCTTCAGCCATCTTTGCTTTTTGACATTTGGTTAACATGGTCAATCTAAACACTAGCCTTTTTCATTCTCATCGCTTATGTCCCGCATTCCATCCCACCCCTCCCGCCCCCCCCAAAAAAACAGAAAAAGGTTGACTCTTGAAATAGTGGATATTGGAGATGAAGAAACAATCTGGCAGCTCATCATGTCCATCCTCTGGCAATGCAGAGCTGTTCCCTGACGTGCTGTGTGTGCCTGGGTCAGTTGTCAGGCCCAGATTTTCAGCTTCATCCAAGTTACAACCGAACGGAGAAGAGACGACCGCTGTCAAGAGGCCGGTTGTGAGTCTTTGCCTGCCTGCATTGGGCGTGAGGCAATTCTGTTCTGAACTGAGCCAGCTGGCAATGCGCCCCTCTCAGGTGATGGGGATTCCATCCCTTCCCTCAGGAGACTATTTCACATACTAGTGGATCTTAGGACACTGTCTGCTGAGGCCTTGTATGCCCACTGATTAAGCATCTCACTCACCCCCATGTCAGATGTCACATCTGCCAGCTGCAGCTTAACTCAAAAGTACGGATTTGCTAAACTCTCTCTCCCTTTTCATACATTGAAGTGGGGTCGTCAGGGCCAGCATTAGACTTGCTGGGACCCAGGCCTGAAGCTGAAGCCTGAGTTCCACCCCCACTCAAGTTGGTGGGGATGGGGCTGCAGCCCCCTCTCTCTCCATGCAAGGTCCAGTTCCCTCCTGGGGTTCATGGAGTAACTTTGTCAGAAGGGGGTCGCAGTGCAATGAAGTTTGAGAACCCCTGAAGATCAGCCAGCAGGCCAGTAACACGCCAGGAGCAGAAGTTCCAGTTTAGTGCCCTCTCTACTAGGATATTTTTCATCAGAGAGCCCATTTTCCATTGAAAAAAGACATTTTGATTACAAATGGGAAACCCTGTTGATTTAAAACGACACGTGTACAGACATACTAAATGAAGGTATCACACAATAAGGCTCATACGTGTGCTCATACGTGTATGAGCAGTGTGCTCATACGTGTGCAATATGAATGTCTTGCCCTTCCTTTTAGAGTATTCTGGGACGCTGTTTAGCATGCGATTCTTTCAAGGATGTCTCCTGCTCATTAGTTCTTGTTGCTGACAGCGGTTCCGAAAGAATCACGTTTCTGGAAGGTTTCCTTCTAAACGAGGCCAGGTATTTAAAGTAATTTAATGTTTGAAAAAAAGAAACCAGAGAGGTTATGCTGTGACGCGTAAATAACTGAATTAAAAGCGATGGCACCGAATGAAAAATTGATCAGTGTTCCACAAATGTGAATTTCTCCTTCATCCTGATCTAGATGGGAGTGGCAGGGGGAGGGGAGGAAGAGGCGGGGGAATGGATGACTAATAGATTTTGCTAAATTATTGAAACCCAAAAGGTACAGATCAACGCAATATGGATTAATTGTGCAAACAGAATCAAAATTTTATTACCGGCCCTAATGAAAAATGTATCAGGCGGACTCCTTTTCTCATATACACTGGAGTAATTAAAGAGATGTAACCCCTAGGTTAACATGTCTCTTCTCATATCCATGTTTGTAAACCAAATGAGCAAAGTAAACTGATTCAGTTTAAGGAGACTCTGCTCCTCCATGGCATGTGTCTAGCTCACATTCCCACAGTTTTGCACTGGGTAGTCTCAGGAGAAAATGGGGCACCAAGACGCATATATTTGACCCTCTTATGGAAGCATATGGAAGCCAATGGAAAGACGCCCAAGCATTTCGGATCTGGCTCACCATTCTTTAATAGGAACTATGAAAGAGAAAGGTGTTTTACTCTTCCTTGCTCTGGAGTAACAGGCACTCAAATGGCATGGTGATAAAGCCATATTACTGCCGAGAAAGAAAGCTGGTGAGGATTAACATGCTTAGTGTTGGGATTCCCTCCAAGACTTCTTCCATTCAGTTCCTCTCCAGTTTTCATCTCTCAGGTGTCTTTATTTGGCATACAGCAAAGCTCTGCTGAGTTGACCAGATTCGACTGCAGTAGGTGGATGCAGAGTACATAACAAAACCCGAGTTACACAGACAACCTCTTCCTTTATACTCATTTTCACATACATTGCATTACTATACATTACATCACATGCTTCACAATTGGCTTGGTTGCACACCATGCTCTTTCCAAGCACGACCTACTCTTTACCTCATCTTCCATTCCAGGTTTAGCTGGTCCATTGCCGTCTTGTCCACTGTAAATGGTAGCAGTGTGTTCCCCCTTTTCTTAGTTAGTGCAGACATTCAGTTTCTAGGGGACGGATCCATTTACCTCTCCAGTCATGCTTACTGAGGAATGTGGCCTCACTCACATCTAGTTGTATAGATGCCAAGCCTACACTTATGAATCCTGTGGCACCTTAAAGACTAACTAAAGTATTGGAACATAAGCTTGCATCAGACGAAGTGGGTATTAGCCCACAAAAGCTTATGCTCCAATACTTTAGTTAGTCTTTAAGGTGCCACAGGACTCTGTTACCTCTGCTATTCCAGATTAACACGGCTACCTCTCTGATTCTACACTTATGAAGTTAGACTACACAAGATTCACAGTGGCATGTTGTTTTGTAGATATTCAGAGTTTGGGGCAAGTAGCACTTAGCCTCATCATGCCATCATGTATTATGTGTAAACCACATTTGAAAAGAAAAAAGGAAGAAAAAAAAGGATTTTAGAAATATTTGGGCATGATGAAAAAATATTCTATTGGGACTATTTTTTGTATCTTTCCACCTGTAATGGCAAATGCCTTAGTTCTCAAGTGCATAGGCCTCAGAGGAAATGAAAAGAAATACAATTAATAAACAGGAAACACCTCTAAGTATGACTTAAAGTGGTCTTTTCCTACAGCAGAGTTATCACACCTTTAACATCAGATGTTGCAGGACCTTCCAGGGCTCAAAGTAATTGTTTTTGATCCCAATGGGAAGCTAAGAATTTCTCTTTTCTCATGGCAAAAAAATGCCAGTTGCTAGCTCTATAGAATGACTGTGCACTTTAAATCAGATCACTAACCCAACTTTGGTCCTGAGGGGGTGTAATTTTGGGGAAGGAGGCGGCCTGGAAACATTTCTCTAACAGGTAGATTTTTAAACGAATGGTGTCTGTTTAAAGGTGCACTGGAGTTGGTTCTAGGACATTGTGAAGAGGAATTAGGGGACAGAGTGCATTTGAGATGGTTAAATATGCAGGATAAGTCACATCATTGTGGCAAATCCCAAAGGGACGTAGCCTCCTTGCAGAGCAAACACCACTTGGTTTGATCTCTGTTTAGGTCCTTAAAGTGGCCTGGTTGGATATTCGCTCTCTGTCAGTCATTGGCGGTCTTATGGCGTCACTGAAGCTTTTGGTGACCACATGATCACTGGCCATTTAGCCACATTCCTTGATAAACACACCTAGTAATTTGCCATCCAGGCACCCATTTTCCATTTGCCCTCAACATGTAGCATAGTAGAATGGCTCTTTTGCAAGGTTACATTGCTCATTCTTGCCTCAGCTACAGAAGACGATTGGTCTTTGCAGCAACAAGGACAGTTGACCAGATTGTCACAGATATAAATATCCTCACAACATGAACATACTGAACCTGGAAGGCAAATGTTGGACAAGTGCAACTGCTCAAATAGATATCCCCAGCACATATGGGATATAGGTGTGTGTGTATGTATAATCTGCAAATGACTTTCACCCATAGGCATTTGCACAGTTGCAACCACATCGGCAATGCGAGTGTCCTTAGCCCTTGATTTTCTCAGTATCAGGACCTTTATTTCTATTTTTAAACAAATGGAGTTGTGTGTCTCAGCTATACATCAATGTCATCCGTGGCTGCCATTTACATTCTTCTCTTTTTCATTCCAGGCACAAGTTAATTTTTTTTTCTAGTGCCTAGAATCACAAGAAACTGTAGCAACTCATGCCGAGAGAACCTGAGCAGCAAGAGAATGATAGGGCTTGGTGGAAGAGGCACACTGCTCTCACGATTTTTTTTTGCAAGTCGTATGATACTTGTTGTTTTTCTTAAATCCCTAGCTCCTGGAGTCATGGTTATGTGAGCAAGTCATGATTTTTTTTCCAATAAAAAAATTAATCTCTTGTTCTTGTAGGTGCCAAAAAAGGCTCAAACATCAGAAGGAAAATTAAAAAAAAATATATCTAAAATGTGTATGGATGTATTTTTAAATCTCAAGTTGTTTAAGCCAATCTTGTGATTTTGGTTAGGAGGGGACAATCTCATGATTTCTGAATGCTTAGTGTTGGCTTTGCTGAGACTGATACGCATCTACGTAGAACAACGACTTGCACAGAAAGCCAGTGTCTGCTTTGCAAAGAGAACGGTGTGTTTAATTGGAATCCCTTCTCAGGCGTAGGTGACTGCAATTTCTCTGTAGGGACACTGGAAAATACTTCTTTCTTTTCACATAAAAGGCAAATGCAGGAGTCTACAAAAGATCTACGGAAGAGGCCTGTATGTGTGTGGGGCTGTTTTTTCTTTTCATTTTGTTGTGTTTGTTTTTTGTAATTTTTTTCCTCACCGAGGAAGCAGCACATAATTTCTGCAGAAGTTAAGCTAACTGAAAAGAAAATTGCTTCCATAATGGACAGGCGGAGTTGAGGCAGAACATTAGGAGCATAATCCTTACAGGGACAAGTCAGACGCTACTGATATGACTCCTTGAGGAATCCACGTCATGGGCTGTGAGGTGGGACCCCATGATGGGCGTCCCTGGAACCATGACTGTCTGCTGGTCTCCTCCTGGTTGCACAGCTCGAGACTTGGTAAAGTCAAGTCACTGGCAACAGGAGGCTTTGCTTTTAATTAATGGCCACTGCTCACCCGAGCTTTAGATGTGGTCTGTTAGCGTCCTTCCACTATAAAGTATTCAGTGCTAATCCAGCTATGTAGGTGACAACGGCCATTTTAGCTGACACACCGGGAATTGAACCTGGGGAACCTCCTGTGCTAAAATCACAAGCTGCTACAGCTTGAGGAACTATTCTCCAGTTGCAGTCTACACTGCCAGCTGACTCGGGCCCACGGGGTGTGGGCTAAGGGACTGTTTAAGGTGTAGACATTCGGGCTCGGGCTGAAGCCTGGGCTTTTGGACCATCTGAGATGGGACTGCAGAACTTGGACTGCAGCCCTAGCCTGAATGTCTATACCGTATTTCAACAGCCCCATAGGCCAAGTCCACAAGCCCAAGTCAGCTGGCACTAGTGTGACCAGGCATCCTGATATTATCGGGACTGTTGTGATATTAGGGGTTTTGTCTTATATACACAATTATATCCCACCTCTGCCACCTGGGGAAAAAAGTGTCCTGATTTTTCACACTTGCTCTCTGGTCACCCGAGCTGGCACGGGCCAGCTGCGGGGGTCTAATTGAAGTGTAGACCTTCATCCCTTAGAGCATTAAAAGTTCCTCCTGGAAGCTTCCTGCTCCTCCCATATCAACCAGTCTGTCTGGCCTTCCCAGCTGGCCTTTCTGCAGCACGTTGGGTCTCCCTTCAAAGAGGCCAGCTGAAATGACTGATCTCGTCCTATTACCTTCAGATGGCTAGTTCTGCCTGTTTGCTCTAACTCATAACATAACATATTATCATATCATTATCATATCATAATAGGGCAGCAGGGCTACTTAATGGGGTTCTTTTCAACAGTGTGTACAACCTCCTTGGGCCAGCTGAGTACCAGCAGCAGACCCTTCCCTTCCCAACTCTCCTCTGCCGGGCTCTGTGTTACTGCTGCTTTTCCCTAGTTACCCAGTTCCCTGGGATGTGGTGGTCAGTGACAGCAGGAGCCAGGGGTTGCTATTGGCAACAAATGTGCCTACCCCATGCAGCAGAAGGACTCTAGCTGCATCAATGCTTCAATCATGAAGCTGGGGACAGAGCTACAGGACTCCCTGTGACCCCCCATCCTTTACTAGCACTATGCCTGTCCCCTAACTGCAGGTAGCAGTTTGGAGGTGAATTTGCAGAGAGCTCCAAATGGAACACAGGGTCTAAGCCAGCCCTCTTCCATTAGCAATTCCTGAGCAGACACACCCTGGTACTTGCTAGCTAGCAGCACTTTGCAAGTTTGCAGTTGCTACCCACCCAGAGGGGCGGGGGCAGAGCCTGCATCACAAGAGAAGGATGTTAAGTGTAGTTCTCCCTTGTACAAACACAACAGGTACCTTGGCAATCAATCTTCTGTTGCTGTGAGAGCCTTCTCCTTTGCAACCTGAGTGATGTAGAGATGAGATAGAAAGATCATTCTACATCGCTTTTCCTGTCACACCTGAAAAAACATATTTTCTCCCCATCCTGATTAATTCCTCTTTCCCTCTGCTAACAGCCTTTTGTCTTGATGCTTTAAGTGTATTCATCATACACTGCTTGATGGTTGGTATTGTTTAAAGGGACATTGTCATATCATATTTGGCCCAAATACAGATAGTGTCAAAATAAGTTTTAGCATAGCTAAGCTTGATTTTTTTAAAAGCATTTCTAATTCCAAAGGAAATCTCTTATTTTTTAAACTAATCAACATTTCTCCATAACGTATGCAACTCAATCATTGCAGTGTTATGCTAATGAAGGAGAGCCAAAGTAGAAACTAGCTGCAAAGAAAAGTGAAACTCTACTTTCTTTACTGTTCCAAACGGAGTCAAATGAAGATAATAATAAAAAAATAGTGGAATACATATAGTTCTCATTTCTACTAGTATCGATCCTCAATAATGGAAGTCAATAGAGTTACCAATATTACTCCAATGTAACTAACATAGTAGCTCATCAAGAGCAGAAATTATTGCTGAGTACCAACAAAATGAAAGAACATCAGAACTGGCAACCACATGCATTCAAAAATCATTAGTCAGACTGAATTAAAATAAAAATCACTAGATTGGCTTAAAAATCATGAGGCTGGGTTTCTTTAGGGTGTCCTTTTACTTGTGATCTAGTTTTTTAAAAAACTTTCTGTGTTGATTTTTCAAGCTTTCTTCTGCAAACATGAAGGTTAAAATAAAGTAAGTTTCAATGAATGCTGAGATTTCCCCATAATCATATGACTCCTGGGGCTGAGGCTTTGAGCAAAAACAAGAATGATCATTTGGGATTAAATCATGACAACTAGCTACAGTGGGAAATCAAAGAGATTCTCACAATTCTTTTAGTTGTAATAATCATTCTAAGGTGATTTTTGTAACAGGTCAAGTTTTTGTTTGTTTTTAAAGTATGATTTTTAATCTGAAAGTTTAAGTGTCCTTTTAATACAGAAATTAAACATCAAGGTTTAGTGAGTCTGTTGAGATGTGAGCATAGGGGATGATTAAAGAAATCTAATTTTGGTTTCTGACCACTATCCTCTTGGATTCTGCTTTTTGATACGTTTTCAAAAGTTAAAAGAATGGAAGATTTCCTTTTTCAATCTTTCCAGAAACTGATTCTTATGCAGCTTAAAACTAGATAAGTCTAATAAAGAGGTAAACTAATTTATACTAAAAATGATCCAAACAGATGGGTATGATCATAGAGGCATATTTTGCAAAAATATACTTGAGACGGGTTATCTTGCTACTTCATTTCTTTTTCCACTAGGTGACACTGTGGAGATATTCCTAAATTCTGAATCTTTGTTTTCTTTAAAAAGTACCATCACATTACAGATTTCCCTCCATTGTTTACATTCGGCCGAAAAAGCAAAGTGAATTACACAGAGCAGTTCGTAAAATTAGCATTGTTAAATGTGTCACATTTATCACTAATAAAGTTTCATTATTTACACTGTCGACTTGAAGAGCACTTATTTCCTAATCAATCAACGCACAACTGTGTAAACAGTCATATTGGCATACAACATGAAATGATGGGGCTCCCAGATCAGATCTACTTGATATTAAATGTTTGCTGACTGAGGTTAGAAAGGGAAGAATACCAGAGCGTAATGTTCCCCAGTCCAGTCATTTCCCTCCATCCCCAGATGGCTACAAGAAAAACATTTGATGTTTGTTAGGCTTCTGGCTCATTTTTTAAACTATAAACGTCCCATGCTCACCCAAAGCTGATGTTTAAGCAAAGCTACGGCAGTCACGTCCTTTGTAAAAGCCAGGATTTCTTTGAATGCTAAGAACAATGCACCTCTGTGGGACGGCACAGTGGAGTGGCTATGGAATCCAAAGCTCTTTGTGTATAAGTCATGGTTCAAATCCTGCCTTGGTGCTAGTCTGCAGTGACTGAAAGTCATCACCATCTGTTAGTCTTTAAGGTACCACAGGACTCTTTGTTACTTCTGCTATTCCAGACTAACACGGCTACCTCTCTGATTCGTATCACCATCTGTGTTCACTGTCTGGTCTGGTGTGAGACCAGTGGACGGCTGTATTGGTCAGCAAAGCCTCCATCCTATGCACTAATTGCCAGTCATGTGGGATGTGCCAAGGGTAGAGCAAAGAGATAAATTTGGTGAGGAGCAGGTCCAAGGAAAAGTTTGAGACCAGTTAGGTTGATTTTGCACTGGATCCTAATGTAAATGGGAAGCAGCCATACTTTATGCACGCAACACCCTTTCATCCAGCAGCAGTCAGCACATGCCAGACTAGGACAAACAGGCACCTGTAGACAAGGGAGTTGCAATAGAGAAGACAATACTGAAGTCATATCATTGGTATGCAGCTGGCAATCTGAATGACCAGCCTTGTACCCACTGCAGTATCCCTAATCTCCCCACTCCCCCACACCAAAGTAGAAACACACACAGTTCTTGTTTATAATCTTAAACCTCTCTCCGTCATAGGGCTTCATACTGTTCACCATCATGTCACATCTAAGAAACTTCCTTATAATACAGGATGATAGCAAGAGCGGGATCTCTAGTAGCCTTTCTGGAATCTCTGGCACTTTTCTCTTTTCAAGGTCAAAATTCTGCTTGTAGTAGGTTGTTAGTTTGGCATGATCTACCTTTTGTAAAACCATGTTGTGTTATGTCCCAATTATCATTGACCTCAATGTCCTTAACCACTTTCTCCTTAAATTTTTTTTCTAAAACATTACATACTACAGATGTCAAACTAATAGACCTGTAGTTATCTGGATAACTTTTTTCCCCCTTTCCTAAAAATAGGAACTATGTTATCAATTCTCCAGTCATAAGGTACAACCCCTGAATTTACAGATTCATTAAAAATTCTTGCTAGTGGGCTTGCAATATCATGTGCCAGTTCCTTTAATATTCTTGGATGAAGATTATCTGAGCCCCCTGACTTAGTCCCATTAAAC
The DNA here is from genome assembly GCA_032164245.1 of Sternotherus odoratus. Classification (NCBI taxonomy): domain Eukaryota; kingdom Metazoa; phylum Chordata; order Testudines; family Kinosternidae; genus Sternotherus; species Sternotherus odoratus. The sequence continues at coordinate 101,710,721 of JAVMKO010000005.1, forward strand.
TGTTTGAGTTTTGTTTCTTCCTCAGATGTGGTAATATCTACCTCCATATCCTCATTCCCATTTGTCATACTACTATTACCCCCAAACTCCTCATTAGCCTCATTAAAGACTTGAGGCAAAGTATTTGTTTAGATATTGGGCCATGCCTAGATTATCCTTAACTTCCACTCCATCCTCAGTGTTTAGCGGTCCCACTTCTCCTTTCCTTGTTTTCTTCCTATTGATATGGCTATAGAATCTTTTAATTGATCTTTACAAGCTTCAGATGTGCCGGTGAATTGCAGCAATCCAGCTTGGAGGTGATGACTGCATAGATCGCTGTGGCCAGGTCTACATCCCGGAGGAGGGGACAAAGTTTCCTACCATGCTGAATCCTTGCTATCAACCACAGGGCAAAATCTGGGTGTGTCCTGAATGGGAAAGAGGGGGGCAGGTAGCATAGAATCCTGGAATATCAGAGTTGGAAGGGACCTCTGGAGGTCATCTAGTCCAACCCCCTGCTCAAAGCAGGACCAGTCCACAACTAAATCATCCCAGCCAGGGCTTTGTCAAGCCTGACCTTAAAACCGCTTAAGGAAGGAGATTCCACCACCTCCCTAGGACAGAGGCTATGCATTGCTTATGGGCTTAAAGGGGATTTATATGGTGGAGTAGCATTGTGCCGGCCCTCTGCCTGTGCCCACTCTGCTCAGCTGCTAGTGCTCAGTCTGATGGATAAGGGCAGAGTTTGGTTGTGAGAGTTTATAGATGGAGACAAGAATCAGTCTGTGGAGTGGGAGCTTCAGGGCAGATGAAGGGAATAATATTGAGACTCTCAGTGCATCAGAAAGCACCGGCAACATATTGCAGTTTTGAACAAATAAATGAATTTACTAGGAGTGAGAGAAAACTGCTAATAAAACAAATCCAAAAAGAATTCTATAGACCGGAGGAGATTTTAGTCTGAGTACTAATAAGCTATACAAGGGAATATTGAATTCAGGGAAAAAGTGTATTCACTCATTTGGCTTTTTAGCTCTACAAAGTGCTTTCATTGATTGATTCTGTTTGTGGCAGCGAATATTACTGTCACTGTAACAATATTTTTTCTTTAGTTCTCTTAGTGCAAGTCACCCTTTGAAGCCATTGACTTTAGTTTTCGTTTCAATAGCACTGCTTTTTGAAAACTCAAAAATGGTTTCCCAACATATGTTTCGAGCCTGAATTTTTATAATGGATCCACAGGAAAATGGAAGGAGACTCCACAGGCATCCGGAAGGATGCCAAACCAAATCGGACTCAGTATCTTTTCACCAATAATGGCCAACGCAGACACTATTTTTCACCTAAAGATGCCGATTCATCAAAACTGAAAATGTTCCTGAGAGTCATAGTGACAAAACTCCCCACTTGAAAAAAACTGGAAATTTGTTTTTTTGAAATTTGTCACCTATGATCTGGACAGTTTCTGTTTTTTGGCGAGAAAATGTTTTGTAATTTTTTTTTTTTTTATAAAATTCCAAAAAAAAATGTAAATGGGATTCAAGGTCTAAATAAAAAATGAAACATTTCAAAATTATCAAAGTGAAATGTTTCAATTGACACCAAATATTTTTTTGTTGTTGTTTTGGTTTGTCAGATTATGAACATCTTTGAGATTTCAATTTTTTCTCCCAATTTTGGATAGGAATTTTTTTTCAAAATTTCAAAAATTCTCATGGGATGGAAAGCCTATTTCCCACACAGCTCTAAGGGTCACCAACAGATGCTGGTACTACACCACAGGAGGCAAATGTGGGATTCTCTACCCCTCTCTCCCAAATAGGTCTAATCAAACCATCTAGTAATTCAAGATGGCTTAAGCCCTAAAGTAGCAGTATTACTACCTTTCCACAATCCTCTCTGTCTCTTTTCTAGTTACTATTAAAATTCAGTCTATTCCGGCTCTTCATGTATATATCCACAACTTCATTGAATTTTGTTAAGCTCTTGGGTTCAGCAATATATTGTGGTGATGAGTTCCATAGTCTAATTTTGCATTGTGTGAAAGAGCATTTCCTCTTTGGCAGTTTTCAACTTTCCGCCTTTCAGTTTCATTGAATGTTCCATTCAGTTTAAATGAGTCTCACACCAATTCTGAGCTCCAAGAAGTTGGATTATGTCTGTATATGCACACACAGAGAAACAGGTCCTCGCAAATGTATACCCTTTTAGGTGTGACTCCCTGATGTGTGTGTGTGCAAAGAACTTGCCTTCATACTGGTTGACCCACAAGCCTGTCTGTATTTTGACATCCTGATGTGGCTTTAAGAGGTTTTTGAACTACACAGTGGGATTTTATGTATGCTTTTGGCAGTGAAAGCTCCTTCCCCCAGAATAGCAGTCCCATGAATATCAACTCATTCTGGGTGGAGACTGACTAAAACCAGTCTTTTACTAGCCTCTCCGCAACCTCAAACTTTGTTCCGTTAGCTAAAACGCCAAAATATCAATCGTTTGCGTTTTGGTCTTGAAAAGATAGAGAGCAGGATCTGTTGGTTCATCTGGCCACCTGATAGGCAACACACTACCCTAGCATATTGGCAGCAAAAGAGACCCACTAGTATAACACCTTCTGCCCATCTTATGCTGACTTTGCTTGGCACTTGTGCCTGAATAAAAGTGGCATGTCACCTTCTGAGCGGGAGCCCTGCCATTCTAGCAGATGGGTGTGAAAATAGGAGCCAAGAGAATCATATACATTATGAGCTTCAAATGTATTTGTGGAAGGCCAGGTTCCAACCCCCCAGAAAACCAGCTGTTAGCGCTGAGCTGCTGTACTCAGGGTGAGAGGTGAGATGGAATTGCCACTCCCAGACTAAGCTGGATTCAGTCTGAAAATGAAACAAAAATTGCTTCAATTCAGCAGTAAAATGCTCTCTCTCTCTATCAGCAGGATTAGAATTTTTTTACAAGGTCAGCCAGAGCAGGAGACAGAGCTATGAGGCTCAGAACCAGATTCAGTGCCGGGATAAGTGACTGCAACTCTGTGGATGCCAGTAAACGTGCACCCACTTATAGCTGAGCTGAATTGTGTGGTCTGACTGTAGGAGAGGGCAGGGAAGGACTCCAAGCATGCTAAGCATCGGAGAGATTTGCTACCCCACACTACACACACTCACACACTGTGAACCTGATCCCCAGCTTATGTAAATCCACATTAACACCAGTTGAGGATCTGGCCTGTCTTTTTTATTTATAGTCTCTTATCTGCTTTCACTATTAGGTCACCTGAATTTGTAAATCAGCTCTGTTCTCAGATCCACGTTTCCCTTCTTCTTGGTACAGCACATACCAACTACACGGATACATGATCATCCTTTCATTCTTGGTGTCTGTCTCGCCACTTAGATGGACCCCAATGCTATAGCATCTGAGCACCTTCCTAAACAACCTGTTTGACAAAGAATATTCAACTAGGTCAGTTTGAGAGTCTTAGACCATTAGGAACACACACTAATAAATAATCTGATTAGCCCCCTCCACACAGCCACCCCTGTTCTAAGATGGAGCTTCTAAAAAGATTTTTTTTGAAGACAAACATCACAGTGCACCCCATAGGGCTTTATGGGGAGATGCTAATAAATGCATATATGATACTAGCAGAAATACCCGGCATTGCTCGGGTCCGTCGGAGGGGGGGAAGGGGACCCAGAGTTGCTCGAAGAGAGCTGAACGAGTGCCGGGGCCGTTGGAGGGTGGGAGGGGGGAGAGAGCTGAGCGAGTGGGTGGGGGGCGTTGGAGTGGGGGGAGGAGGGGGAGATTTAAAAAAATTTCGATTCTTACCTGAGGGGCGAGAGAGCTGAGTGAGTGCAAGGTCCAGCGGGGGTGGGGGGCGGGGAGGGAGCTGAGCGAGTGCAGGGGTCGTTGGAGGGAGGGAGGAGGGTGAGATTTAAAAAAAAATTGATTATTTCCTGAGAGGGGAGAGAGCTCAGCGAGTGTGGGGGGCCCTGGATGGGGGGAAGAGAGCTGAGCGAGTGTGGGATCCGTTGGAGGGGGGTATTATTACATCATAACTATGTCATAAAGAACAGCAGGTGTTAACCTGCTGCCCAGCTGATGTGAATGGGCTTTAAAAAATTTCACCCCTGCGGGGTGACAGAGGTGAGAATTGAAATTTTTTTGACTCATACCCTGATTAGGACCCTAAGGCCTATAACTATACCAAATTTCAAGTCTCTAGCTCAAACGGTGTGGAAGGAGTAAGGGAACGTACATACACGCACAAACGCACGCATACACCATTTGACTTTTATATATATAGATAACTGGAATGTGTTTTATGCTACATATGCCATGTAACATATCTCCATAAAGGGTATGATCTACTGGGTATAATCATCCTATTTGTATAGATGTGTCATTTTTGTACTTGAAGTTATGAATATTGGCTATGTACTTGGTTAATTTTAAATATACGGCTAAACCACCCTGAACACATCTGATCTCGGAAGTTAAGCAGGGTTGGGCTTGGCTAGTACTTGGATGGGAGACCTCCTGGGAATACCAGGTGCTGTAGGCTTAACACCTGGCAGTAGGTATAAAATGCCTCCAACGACAGATGGAACGACGCATCGGTTGGAGTATACCCCAGTTGTATCACTGGCTGTGTCCAGTCTAAGCGGGCCCTGCCATAGTGCAGGAATAACGCTAGGAAAAACACACTTGGTTAATTTTAAATAGCCTCAGTGAAGCACTTGGTCAGCTGCCTGAGAAAAGACTATTCTCAGTAAGAGCCCAGTCAAAAACCACTGAAGCTAACAATGAACTTTAAAGATGCCGAGCCATATCTGAACTTTCCCAGGAATGTGGCTTGACAGGTAAAGAACTCAGTCTTGCAGGAACATGTGACTTGCCCATGTGACTCCAAAACTCCATTTTGTAGCTGGATTCTACACAGGGGAGGGAGGAGAAAGTCTATAAAAATCTCTAGGAGACCCCTCCATTTTATCTTCAGCTGGCTTAAGAGAGAGCCTCTCCACCCTCAAGGATACCTGAAAGAATCTGAAAGAAAGGACAGTGACTACAGGAGGTGTGAGTGATTGATGGACCCAGACTAGAGGGTATCTGACCTGTAAAAGGAACCTCACTGGTGAGGTTTTTATCTGTATTCAGTGTTTATCACTGTATTAGAGATAGATTTGCGTGTTTTGTTTTATTTTATTTGCTAATTCAGTTTTTTCTGTCTGTTACTATTTGGAGCCACTTCCGTCCTCCTTTCTGTATTTAATAAAATCACATTTTTATGTATTAATTAACCTGGAGTCCATATTAGTACCGGGGGTGGGGGAGGACCACTTTGAATATCTCTCAATCAGTGTTATAGAGGGAGAACAATCTATGAGTTTACCCTGTATAAGTTTTATACAGGTGTAACCGGGCCCTTGCCAGTCCTCTCCACAAAAACTCCCAGAGACCAACTAAAGTGCAGCACCTGTGTCCTTTATTGCTTGTGTCCGTCCCCACCACCTACTATTTATATATATACACACACACACACACACACACACACACACACACACACACACACACACACACACACACACACACACACACACACACCCACACACACACACACACCCACACCACTAGCTTCATTGTCAGCAGGGATCTAGAGCCCCACACTCCTATCTTTCCTGTCTCTCACTGGTCTCCCTCTCTCTTTCCTTCCTGTCAGCTTTTATAGCAGGCTGGCTACTCAGGCCTGCAGGTGCATCCCCTCAAGCAATTAGGGCATGGCCTCCCAGCCACCCCCCAACTAGTACCCCTTCTCCCTGGATCTGGGCTAACAGGGGTCTGGCTTGGTTCTCTTAGCCAGCACCCTGTTACAGCAGGGTAAAACAGATTTATTTAGGGTTTGGACCCCATTGGGAGTTGAGCATCTGAGTGCTATAGGCAGGAACATTTCTTAACCTGCTTCCAGGTGAGCCTACAGCTGTTAGGGGACGTGGTTCAGACCTGGGTCTGGGTTTGCAGCAGGCTAGTGGGTCTGACTCAAACCAGGCGGGATCTGGAGTTCTAAGCTGGTTAGGGGCAAAGAAGCAAGGCCAGGAGTAGTCTTGGCACATCAGTTGGCAGCCCCAAGGGGGTGTCTGTGATCCAACCCATCACAGGTATATAATATATGCACTTTGTGCATACCTAGCCTGACATGAATTGGCAGGCAGTTAATTAAGATGAAGATCCTTGCTTGGCTCCTACAGTTCAGAAGGTTTTAAGGGAGATCTAGACAGGCAGAGAATCCCGAGGGCAAATGGCACTAAAGAAAATGGACTAGAGATGGAACTGAAGTTGGATCCCAGTGTTCCCAAACATCAGGGATGTTCAGTTCCAGGATTAAGGCTCATTGTAGAATAACAGCCAAACTGCTAAGTTCAGAGCAGGATCCAAGCTTCCCCAAATTTCTGGGCTATTGGTCTCAGAGATTTTGAGTCGAGCCAGTATCTGATACAGACTGGACAAAAAAACAACAGGAAAAGGCAGGGAATAGATCTGTAGTGATGGGACCCAATAGGAAGAAGGATAGTTTTGCACTGAAGCCTTCAAACTGGGACTCAGACAACCTTGGCTCTACCTGCACACTTCCTATCTCACCTTTGTCAAGTCACTCAGTCTTTCCAGGCCAATTCTGGCACCCTTCTTCGCATTGGATAGCAGGGTTATTTAATGAGTGGTTCCATTGATTTCATCAAGAGTGCTCCTGGGTTATGGTACTATTCAAAGTCAACTGGACTAGAAGAATCTTGCCCCTTTTTGCTTCTATTCCCCATCTGTAGTGTGGGAATAATGATACTACCCACCTCATTGGAGTGTTATGCTACTGCCGTGATGGCAGCTAAGTAAGTGCCTACATAAGTTCCAGCCCTAAAGACTGAAAATGTACATCCAACTGGTGGGATACACAGTGCAGCTGCTGGGCTTTAATATCAACATTAAATTAATATGGAGAAGGGAGGGGGGAAAACAATGCCTCAACTAATCCCAGACATGTTTTATGTGCGATGAGTGCACCAGCAATGACTAATTGTGTATATGTCAAGAGAAAACATCCTTAGAAGAGACCAAGCAACAGGAAATGTATTGCTGGCACGCAGCTTCCCAGCCTCCTATTCACCTAGAATGAAAACAGCTGGGAACCCAGAGACAACAGAAACAAAATGCCCGCAAAGAGAAAGGGGATTAGCCGGTCACCCCAACAACAGCTCCAAGTGCCAGAGAAAGGTGGGGGAAATTGCCACAGTAACTTTGTAGCAGGTCTGTGTGCTCTTAAGGGAGGAAGAAAGCAAGGAAATAGCATTGCTGAGAGTAATGGTAATGCAACCTATGGGCATTTCAGCTTCTAATGACTGAATGAAGACAGGGAGTGAGACCATAAACAAGTGAGGAGAATGAAGACAAAGGAAGATTATTATCTGTTTGTATTAGAGTAGCATCCACAATCCAAACAAATATCAGGCCCCTCTTGTGCTATGCTCTGTGCAAAGACATAGCAAGAGAGCCTTTGCCCTGCAAAACTTACAGGCCGAATAGACAAGACAGGCAAAGGGTGGGAGGCCCAGAGCCGTGACGTGGGAATAGAATCTGGTCTCCTGACTCCCAGTCCACTACCTTGTCTTTTACAGATAATAGCACTCATAGCACTTTTAAAATGTCATTAGGCTGAGCTGGCAGGAGAGGTGATCAAATTATTTGTTGTGAATGTGCATTACAAATAAAGGGCCTCTGTGATGGGAACCCCAAGGTACAACATGCAACTGGGGTACTGCTGGGCCCCCTTAACACTCCCCTTAACTCTCTCACAATGTTTTGCTAGTGTCAAGCAGCAAACCCCTCCAGGCTCCGTTATCACTCAGTATAAACGCATGTTGAGCCCCACACCCAGCTAGCTTGCATGATTGCTCCCTGAGACACTCACGAATCACATAGAGGAAGGCGCCAGCAAATTTCCTGATCCCCCAGCCTTGCAACCCAGTATGTTTATTATCCGGACCGCCCCTTCCTCGATGTGGAGAGGATACACACTAGCCTTTGTAACCTGAGCTAAGATTTCCCAAGCACTTCAACCAAAACACACCCTTTTAGGTAAAATATAGCACAGATTTATTAACTGCAGAAAGATAGACTACAAATGATTATCAGTGGTAGGCACAATAGATCAGATATAGCTACCAAGAAAATAAAAGATAAGTGCACAGCCTAAATCTTAAACCTTGTGAGATGAGGCAGTATTTGGATTAAGCAGTTTTTCCTCACCCCACTGGATGGTGCAGGTAGGTTACAGTCCTTAATACACAGTCTTCCCCTTAAAGCCTGGGACCAGTTTCCTCAGTTTAGGTCTATGTCTTCGCAGAGGTCTCGTTGCTTCCCATATAGTGGGGCGAAGAAAGGCAAAAGCACGATATCACTGTCCAATATTTAATATCCTCAGTCCATGACTGGAAAACACTAGCCCAGACATGTCCAGTTGGGCTTTGGTGAGTCACAGGATTGAAGAATCCCCATTGTGTGGGACTTCTCTTACAGAATGGTCAATCCCTTGTTTACAGCTCCCCTGCTGGTTAATGATCATGTAACACCCTCCTGGGAGTGGATCACTTCCTTTGTTGTCACTGGAGAGCTAGCAGTAGACGACCTTCAAACTTACAACATATTTCAGTAACTATCTGACAGCTAAATCTTATAACTTCATACACACTAATAATATACATATTTTGACAGAACAATGGGTTTCAGCAGATCAGGACCCTTCATACAATCTATATATATAAAAGTCAAATGGTGTATACGTGTATGTATGCGTGTATGTACGTTCCCTTACTCCTTCCACACCGTTTGAGCTAGAGACTTGAAATTTGGTACAGTTATAGGTCTTAGGGTCCTAATCAGGGTAAGAGTCGAAATTTTTTCAAATCTCACCTCTGACGCCCCCCCCCAGGGGTGAAATTATTTAAAGGTCAATCACATCAGCTGGGTAGCTGCTGTTGTGACATAGTTATGATGTCATAATACCCCCTTCCAACGGACCCTGCACTCGCTCAGCTCTCTGCCCCCTCCCCCCTCCAATGGACCCCGCACTCACTCAGCTCTCTGCCCCCTCCCCACCTCCGACGGACCCAAGTTGGGTTTGGTCGGAGGGTAAGTGAGGTAGGGGTGTCGGGTTTGGTCGGGGGGTGAGGTGAGGGTGTCAGGTTTGCTCTCTGCCCCCTCCCCACCTCCGACGGACCCGAGCAATGCCGGGTATTTTTGCTAGTATAGAATAATGGAATCATAGAATATCAGGGTTGGAAGGGATCTCAGGAGGTCATCTAGTCCAACCCCCTGCTCAAAGCAGGACCAATCCCCAACTAAATCATCCAACAATTTTTTTCCCCATAGCCCTAAATGGCTCCCTCAAGGATTGAATTCCCAACCCTGAGTTTAGCAGGCCAATGCTCAAACCACTGAGCTATCCGTCCCCCCCCCCCCAGTCACGTGCTCCAACCCCCTAATCATTTTTGTTGCCCTCCTCTGGATTCTTTCCATTTTTTCCACATCTTTCTTGTAGTGTGGGCCCCAAAACTGGACACAGTACTCCAGACGAGGCCTCACCAATGTCGAATGGAGGGGAATGATCTCGTCCCTCGATCTGTTGGCAATGCCCCTACTTATACTGCCCCAAATGCAGTTACATGGGATGCTTTATATGAAAATCACAGCCATATATGAATGATGGATGTGGGGGTTACAGCATGCTACTTTGAGGTACAGTATGTCACCACCTGGACCTGGAAGCATTGAGAATCCTTAACTCCAACAGACGTCAGTTCCTGGACTCATCGATTTGAAAGCAGAAAGGATGACTGTGATAGTCTAATCTGACCTCCTGCATTACACAGGTCATAGAGCATCAATCAGCAGCAGTTCCTGTGATGAATCCAATGGGAATTGTGAATAGTCCAGCACCTCCAGGCACTCAGCACTTTGCAGCATTGGTCCCGTACTCCGTCTCACAGACCATCCGGGATCTCTACATATACTTATTGTTCACAAACATTCGCCAAATACTTTATACGGAAAGACGTGATTAACCTGTGAAGGGTTCGCAAACTATCCTCGTCGACTGCTCATGTTGTGAGTGGTTACTTGAATTGCAGGGTTTCATTTTGGACCTCTGATTGACTCACTGATTTTTTTCTGGCATGGGACTAATGATCATCAGACAATCAATGGTAAATAATGAAAAGCACACATTGAAGTGCACATTTCTGAACTCTTATGTTGACTAAAATCTGTTGAACTTTGCAAACAGTTTCATAAATGCTGTGCAGCTGCCTGGATTCTCAAACAACAGAGAATGAAACCCCTTAAATGATGGGAAACCAAATCATCACTTTTGCTTTAGAAAATATTTGCACAGTGCTGTGTATTATTTGAGTAACTGTAGTTAACTGCTAGTCTGTCCATGACAGGCGTATAACTGGGACAGAGTTTGATCTGGGTGATTATGGAAATTAAGACTCCTGGGTTCTAATGATGATGACACTGACTTCTTTTGTAAAGTGCTTTGAGATCTGTGGATTAAAGGCATTATATAAGAGCTTGGTCTTATTATTACATTCCCATCTCAGTCACTGACTCACTAGGTGAGATTGAACTAGTCACTTAGACCAAGATTTTCAACCCTAAGTAGTCAAATAGTCGTGGGGTACCCAGTCCGAATTTTTCAGAAGTCTAAGTATATTACATCAACACTGTTATAAGTTTGGTTGATAAAAGTAATCTCATAACAAAAGATCAAGTTAGTGGGATGGAGTTCACTTACCATGCTAGCACCTTCTGCTGGCTGTCCCGGGAATAAACTCCGCTAGCCAGTGCACCCTTGTCTGTTGCAGTCTCACCACTGTCACTTCTGCTCTTGGATCCATGTCGTTCCAAGGACCATGGTATCCTCTTCAGGACACACTCTCTAGCTGTGCCCCAAACCGGATCTCCCAGCCAGGGAACAGTACCACAGTCCGACGGTCCAGCCACGTCCTCAGTGGTGACTGGGAGTGCGGGGAACCCAGGCTCACCCACTACTCTGGGTCTCAGCCCAGGGACCCCGTAGATGGCAGCTGTAAGAGTGTCTATTCCCTCTCTCTGAACCTGGGATACAGAGAGGGGTCTCTTCTATGCCAGACCAAATAACTACAAGCTGCTTCCCAGCCTAAGTTAAGTCTTCACACCCCCAACCCCCCCACTAGACCCATTGGTAAATGGGGACCACGCTGCCACCACTCAGTAATCACCCCATGACCATGGGGTGGGCTACCTTGACACCCCAACTCCCCCTGAGAGATCGGGATCCACACTGCTCCCCCCTCCCCTTCTAGCCTGAAGGTAGAGAGAGACAGACCCCGCACTCCAGCTCATACACTGAGCTTGTCCTTTAGACCTACTCCCCTTCCCCCCTCCCTTTCCAGCCTGAAAGCAGAGAGAACTTTAAGGGAAATAAACCAAATGCTCTTTATAACTAAAAAGATTTAATAAAGAAAAGAGAATAAAGCATACACTTACAATACAACTTCACAATCTAGAGTTCTCTAACTTCCCCCCTGAAAAGGTTAGTGACACTCTAAATAGGTACAGAATCTTATGGAAATCAACATATTACTCACAGCACAGCTACTTATGAATATAGGAAGGAAAGTAGAAGTTTTCTCCCACCATAGCTAGAGGCGAAAAAAATGGGTCTCTTGCCAACGCTGTGACGGTAGGAAAACTGAACTAAAACTCCCTCCTCTCTGCCTCGTGGTCTGGGGCTCTTACGTCACTCCCTCTCAGGTAACATTAACCCCATACAGGCAGAATAACACTCTCCAGCACTTTACACTTATGACAGCAGCCAAGTGCTGTCTCCCCCCAACCGTCAGTCTATTTCCCTGGGCTACTTCCCTGCAGACCCAACAGCTTCTTCAACCTTGCCTCAAGGCCTCAGCCTGCAGCTACCACCCAGGAGCTCTTCCCTAGCCACCCTGTCCCTGCTAGCAGCACTGCTCTGTCCAGGTTTCTGACTTTCTTCCACCCGTAAGGCAGCCTGTCTCCAGTCAGTTACTGAACCTGCTCTGCCCAGCAGCTATTCTTCTATGGGCCTGCCTGGCCACTCCCCACAGACCTCTTTCTAATTGGCTGTCTCCCGCACAGCCCCCCTAGGTCTCCATTAACTCCATAACGGCCAGGGTGGGCCGAACACCCCATCATTGTTAGTTTAACACGATCCATTTTCCATAAGACTCTGTTGATTGGCATTAATGTTATTAACCTGCTTTAAATTATTTATTAAATCGATTCCCATGTGAACTTCTCCATTATCTTTCCAGGGATCCCTGGTCAGACTGACAGTCCTGTAATTACCTGGGCCATCTTTTTTAAATACTAGCATAACATTCCTTTCTTCCGGTCTTATGGAAGGTCCACAGTGTTCCCATATTTACTGAACATCAAGATTAACAGCCTAGCCAACTCTTCCTTGAGACCCATTAAAGGGAGGTAGTATGGCCAAGTGGATGGCCCACTACCCGGGGACTGAGAAGAGCTGGGATCTATTCTTCTCTCTGGTCGTGACTCTGGGGAAGTCATGTCACCTCTCTGTACCTCAGTTTTGCCATCTGTAACCCGGAAATAATAATGCTGGCCTCCTTGGTAAAGCACTATAGAAGAGCTTGGTATTATTAATGGGTGTCTTATTTTCAGAGTCTGTGCACTCATCAGCGTCTGAAAATCAAGACTCCTTTGGGATGTCTCAAGTTGGGCAATGAAAAATTAAACATTTGAAAATGTTGGCCTTAAATTCACTTTAGCTCAGTTTTCCCATTTTCAATCTGGGGAAAATAATCACTACCTACTTCTGGCTGGTGCTGTGGATTCATTCATATTTGTATAGGATGCTGAGTTCTTCCAGTGAAAGGAGCTGTAGAATAACAGCATTCTGATGGCCATCCATAGAAGGAACCCGACCCTCAGTAGGTCACTTGTGCAGTACAGTGTAACACTAACCAACACTTGGAAAAACTGATTGTGGCTACCAATCACTTAGCTAATACAGAGTCAAGTTTAACTGTCTGTAGCTTAAGGGGCGGCTGCATGAATTGGATAGAGAAGAGGCATATAACTATCAAACAGCAATGGGATCCATAAACTCAACCTGAAGAAAATTTCAGCGCCAGTGTCACAACCAATAATCTACAAGAGTCAGCTTTACCTATGAAGCGACGTGGAAGGCAGACACCATTCTCATCTGAATGGCACCTAACATGTAAAGCTCGTGCGCTATTAAGAACGGAAGATGCAAACTTACCCAAGGCACTGGAGAGTGTTTACACAGTGCAATCTATGCTGTGTGATTATTATGAATAGTTTTTTTTTATTATGGCTATTTCATTTTGCCTGAGAATATTTTACTTTACTGGAACACGGGGAGAATGAATTTTACACAAGATAATTATGAATTGATATGAATCACGCCTCATAAATATAGATGGTGTTCTGTTTTATGAATTGGTGCTACGGAGGTATTCTAAGAGGCCTAGGGTTTTTCATTGAGAGGTGCTGATATATTTACTGCCAGTTGAATAGTCTTTGTGAAATCTATACAGCCTGTGAAGTTATTGGTCGGATTTTGGTTCAAGCAGCAGTTTTCTATGGAGGAGAGGGGTGGGCTTGTTTCCTGGTCTGTTGTAGCATCTGCACTCAGAGAAAATAAACTGACATTACTATAATCCTGGCCTGCCTGTTGAAGCATCTGGACTTGTATGATTGCAAGGCTAGGTACCAACATGATCCTTGCATTTGTGTCCTTCATTGTGTAGCCATCAGCGTGGTGCGTGATCTATAACCAGCAAAAGGGGGTTCCCGAAAAGGTAATAGTAACAGGCGTCTATGGCCCACATGACACCTAGGGCTTCCTTTTCTATTACTGAGTAGGCCCTTTCATGTGGAAATAGCTTTGACTTGAGTCCAATCAGGGGTGTTCCTCTCCCTCAAAGGTCTGGGAGAGTATCGGCCCAAGTCCTACTTCCAATGAGTCTGTCTGCAGTATAGATTCCTTCGAGAAGTCCAGGTTCAAGAGCAGGGGATCACGACTCAAAGTCTTTTTCAGCATTTGAAAGTCTGTATCACAATTGTCTGACCACTGCACTTTCCATAGATTCTCCAGAATCATTCATACTGCAGAAGTGCCTAGAAGCCTCAGCCAACATGAGAGCTCTGCTGTGCTAGGAACTCAACACATGCCTACGAAGTGTCCTTGGCCTGAAGAATGTACAAGATTGAAGAGACATGATAGACAAAGGGGTGGGTGAAAGGAACAGATCAGACAAGCAGGAAGCAGAAAACCGGGGCACAGAAAGATTCAGTGACTTCCTCCATGTCACACGGGAAGTCTGTGACAGAGCCAGGAATGGACTTCGGATCTCCTGAGTCACAGTCTGGCACCTTAAGCACAAGTGAACCCTTCCACCATGAAGATCCAGAAGAAAACTCTCCCTGCATAGAACTTTTGGGTGAAGAAAGTCCTTCTGTTCCATTGTTTCCTCCATTTCCTAAGAGAAAAATCTAGAGCAAGAGAAAGAATCATACATCTCCTTTGGATGATATATTTACACAAACTGACGGCTCAATAAAAGATTGTAGCAAGAGCCTATAGTATTCAGAGCACTTTCTCCTCTGACCTTATTTCTAAGGCACAGCAGCTGCTGAGTTTCTGTGTCAATGCATTGTAATTTCTAACACAGAGAGAGATTAAATTCTACACAGCGCAGACCAATATCTTAGACTTATGTTGCTACATTAAAGATTTTTTTCTTTAATTAAAATACTTCTTCAATTGCGGGTTCTAAGTTATCATGCTATAGAATAGATAAAAAAGAGCCACACTAGCAGTAGGAGAAATCCTAAAACCACAAAAGTGGCAGTCAGTATATGTTTATGTTGGAAATAACCTGGATAATTTTCCGAGAGAGAGAGAGAGAGAGAGAGAGAGAGAAAGAGATAGGTGGGGGGGATGTGAGGGGGGAGGAAGGAGCATGGAAATGCTAAGGGAAAATAGCAGGATTAACTTTCTTCAGTAAGAAATGCCTGGATGCATTATCAATATACTTTGTGACATGAGGGATCAATTGACAATGTTTGAAACTAAGCTTTCATTTGCATTTTTTTATTTACTTTTTAATTGATGGGATCTTCTAGCTTGTATGCTAATTGATCTGTCTTTGCATTTTTATTACGTGCTTCAAAATATTTTATACCAATTTTTTGTTCCCGTATATTTACTGAGAGGTTCAAAATATGTGGAGATGTGGTTGTGGATGTGGGGTGAATGTTGGGTGTATCCACAGGTGTGGATGTGGGGTGTATGTTGTTGATGTTCTTTTTGGGTTCATATTCCATGTCCATCACCATGGTATCAGAGCACCTTCCTGTAGAGAGCATTAATTAGCTTAACCAGCATCTATTACATATGCTTCTTTTTTCTGTCTCCTTCCTCTTCTCTAGAAGAAATATTAGTATTCCCCTTACATAGGTGCTCGAGCAGAAATATTCTCCATGCATGTCTTAAATGAGGCCAGTCAAGATGGGCTGGACACGGGGGGAGGAGGAGGAGAGGACTGGATAATGAACAGACTCAAGAATTTTGTGACCTATTCACAAACAGTAAGAAAGGCTGAATTTTCTGAGTGAATTATCCACTCAGTTCTACTTCCAGACTCTTCCTTCTGCTGAAATACAGTTTTCTCACTTTTAACTCTTCTCTCTTCAGGTGGCCCCAACAAATCTTCCTCTGGTACAAGCCGACTTCAGACTAGAGGGGGTTAGAAAGACTGTCTCTGTGGCTGATCATTTTATGAACGCCTACTGTAGGGGTTCCTCCATTTGCCTCTGAAGTATGGCAGGTTAAAGATTTTCCATACAAAAAGGTTTTTGACAGAAAATTAGGGTTTGACTAAATCAAATGTTTTTCAAGGAGTATCTATGCTCTGTGGAAAAAAAATAATGTTTCATCAAAAAAACCCAAATGCCTGGAAAGTGAAATTTTTTTGGTTTTCTACTGAAAACAAAAATGTTTTGACTCAGAGATAACCTATGGTGCATCATGGGAGTTGTAGCTCTGTTTCTTCATGCCCTCATGCTCCTCTATGGGCCGGACTTCATCTCCCATGGTGCACTTCGTCTCCAGCCAGACTTCATCTCCCATGATGCACTGCAGCCATGGGACTCTTCATGATGTACTGTGATGAGACTGTGGTTCATAATGGGAGATGTAATTTGACCAGGGAGCCTAACATATGTAGGAGAATGAGAATATGAGGCAAAAAGTTTTTGTACTTTTGCTCAAAGTCAAAATTTTCCATGGGAGCGGGGCGGAGGGCAGAACATTTTCCCAACCAGCTCTACTTTTGGAGAACCTGGTACCAGACACTGTCAGAAACAAGACACCAGCCACCAGAATGGATTGACCATGGGTCTGATACAACCTAGCAGTTCCTGTTCTGTAAACACACTCTTCTGAGATAAATGTTATTAATCTGTCAGGAGGTTGTCACAGCAACCAGACAGGGGAGAAAATCCAGTTATGGAATCAGCTTCCAGTGGAGATTAGGCAAATCCAGAGTTTGACCATCTTTATGAAACCTTGCAATACTTTCACCTCTGAAATGGCCTTCTCACCATAAGATTGACACAAGAGTGATACCCCCACCAACACAAAACCCCCCAACAAACAAAAACAAGGGGAATTAATAAAATCTATAACGATCATAACTCTACCCCAAGCAAAGATTGTTCCTTGAAAAAGGAAGCGAGCTCGAGTCTCCATGAAGTCTACTAGGGACTTGGCTATTGATTTTACATGGCCGGAGCTCACATACTAAGAGGATAAGCAGCTGTATAAAACTTTAGATAGATTAGATATGAAAGATAATAGCAAATTCCACTTTACTCTCTACCATTAACCTGAGCCATTTTCAAGAGAAAGATTAGCTAGATAATCCCACTTTACTCTTTACCCTCTATCTTATCTGGTTTCTTAATTACGATATCCCATTAGGCTGTGTTGTAGATGGGCATGTCGGATCATTCTTCGTCTCTTCTGGGCAAGATATGCCATGCTCTATTACCTTTCTTCTCATTGAACTGCCTTTAAAGGTCAGGGCCTCCAATTTTCCTCACTCCTACGATCATCCTGTGAAATCCCCCCAAAGTCAAACATTAGCTGCACAGGCGAGAATTTGTCATTTCTCATTATCACTGAATAGTTCATTGCGCCACATTGCTCGGCAGTGACGGGTCACTTCATGTCTGATCCAAAGCCCATTGAAGTTTTTCCACTGTCAGTGGGCTTTGCATCAGGCTCATAGGGCTTGATTTGATGCCTTCAAAGTCCACAGGAGTTTCACAACTGATTTCAATGGGGGGTCGGGTGGGGGGATAGAACCAGGCCCATGAAGCTGTGTGGGACACAGGAAAACCTTCCCACGAAAACTTTGTTAGGTGATGTTTTGTTCCCCAGTTTTATATTTATTCTACCCACAGTTTTGACATCTTGGCCATATTTTAATCCAAAATGTACAGAAATGGGGATTTTCACCCATTTTGGATAGGAGCAATGACATTGCACAAAAAGGAGCGGATTTTTGCTCTGAAAGTAGCTAGTTCTCATTAAAGAAATGAATATATTTCACTGAAGAATTGCTCCCACTTGTGCATTCACAGTAAAGTGCTCAAACCCTTCAATTTTGAATAGTTTTGTATTGAGTTATGAATATTTTGCTCACCTGCAGGATTTCCACTTTGCAAGGGGTAGAATTTAAGTATCACTATTTGCATATCCCGGGAACACTTTGATTAAATGCCCTCAAAATTTCCACAAAAATATAATATACTGGCCCATGACCTGGTCTTCTAATTTTCAGCCTATATGTGGATGTGAAATTCACCTATAAACAGAAACTATACTGAAGCTTCAACTGTAGAATGGTTAGTTGCAGCTGCATAATAAACCTAAATAGACACAGAAAGAGAGAACTAATGTGGCTGAAAAAGACTCTTTGTTAAGACATAAACAGTGTTTTATATGCTCAACAGCTTTGCTTTTCTCTCGCGCTCTAAATAAACTCTGGGAAGGTGTTTATGTAACACATTTGTCTGACTCCTACTGCACCTGTATTACGGGCGCATTTCTGAGAACCCTCTAAGAGACACAAAGCAGATGTATATACATCTCTAAAAGAATAATGAAAATGAAAAGTTCTCAGTGAAAAAGAGTTGGTGGTTCAGATTGTCAGCCCCCAGTGCCAGCTGCCACTTTTAGACAAGGAAACGTCAACAAGCCGCAAATGCGTGTGCTTGCCCTTGAAATAGGCTAACATCTACACACATGGCAGGCATTACAATGTGCACCGGTATAACCTATTGGCTCCAAGAATTAGGTTTAAATAATTGGTCCCAGTGGGCGGCTCAGTTCAAATTCTAAGCTATGTGCATACGCAATGGATGGGCACTTTAAAGGGCAAGTCCAAGCGTTAAACGTTGTATCAGCTGCTTGCAGCTGGAAAAGGCTGGTGAACATATTTATGCTTGCAAGTTCTGCCTGCACCATTAGAGTCTGGGGAGAGGCCCATATGGAATGATAGCCCTCTGTAGAATCAAATAAAACGACTATTAGTGGACGCTCTTTTGGGGCGAGGGCTGTCTTTGTGTTCAGCGTTTGTACTATGCCTAGCACTGTGGCGTCCTGGTCCATACCTAGGCACCTAGGCACTATCACAGTTCAATGATACATAATAATACTTGCCATGCGCCTGATCCAAAGTCCACTGAAGTCATTGGAAGTCTTTCCATTTGCTTCGCAAGACCGGCTCTAGCTTTTTTGCCGCCCCAAGCATGAGGAGCGCAACTGCCTCTTCTCCCCCCACCTCCAAAAGGGCGTCTGGAATGTGCCTCCCCAAGAATGGCTGGAATGCCGCCTCTTGTCCTTCAGACCCTGCTGGCGAGGGTTTGAAGGACAAGATCCTGCAGGGTCTCTACCTGGTAATCTAGTAGTGTAATAATTGGGACCACGTGAATAACACCACATTTCTATGGTGCCAGTAGCACCACGACTAGAAGACAAGCACTCTCAGTGCCTCAGCAGCTAGGCCCTGTAGACCCAATAACCACTCAGACACATGGCTCAGGGAAAGGTTGAAAATACCCTTAGTACAAAGGCTTAAACAGATATTGTTCAAAGTGAGCACTAGCTGTCGACGTTTGGGTCCCCTTGGAAGTCCAGTCGAGCGTGAGGGGTCTTCAGGCCTAGTGCCTGTCGTTCCCTCTCCAGTCCAATCTCTAGTCAAGCAAATATGAGCTGGTGGATTTCCAGGCCAGGCTCCAATGGTGTCTCTCAAGGGCACCTTTCTGCATTGGTTCCCTGTCCAATGGGTGCTACCCCAGAAGTCCCACACAGAGCTGCACACACCTGAATCACCCACAGTCACACTCTGTTCCACATGTGGCTCTGCATACAGGCCCTGGGGGTTTCTCCCTGCTTGCCATGCCAAAGCCCACAGCCAAGACCTGGTTCAGGACTCAGTGGGGAGGGGTTTGATGGGAAACCTAGTCCATCCCACTACCATGCATGTGGACTCTTTATTGCTTTGTTATATGTTTTTCCTGGAATGCTTGTGTCCTAAAACACAGTACTGTGGCTGTATGAGGAACTGGGTCTAGGCAGTCCGACCTAATGGGATGGCCTGGGATAAGTGGCCAGGAGTCAAATTGGCATCCATAGCCAGAAGACAAGCTGAGGTTAGAACCGGGATGAGTAGCTGATGGGCAGGAGCCAGAGAAGGGGCAAAGGTGAGGCATGGAGCAGCACAGGACCAGAGGGCAAGCACAGGAGTAAGGAACCAGAGGTAGGGGGCTGGATACAGATCAGGAGACAAGCAAGAGCAGGATCCAACACAACGGAGTTGCTCAGACGACAGCCCACCCCATTTACTTCCTGGCTTAAGCAGTGTGTGAGAGCCAATTAGGCAACAGATGCCCTAGGAGTTCTGATAGGACGTCCTGTGGGGCCTGGTCTGACAGGACTGGTGAGGCGGTGCTTTATGTCCTGTGGTGGTGCTGAGGGAATGTCAGAGACCTGCCACGCTGGGTTCTAGACCCACAACTGAGAACCCACTCCCCTGGATCCTTACAGCTGGTCATCAGTAACTCTGTATTCTTCTGAAGAGTCCACAGGTGCTGGACTAAAGTCAGACCCGTTGGGATAAGCACAGAGTATTGCAGGCCTAAATCCCCAGGGTGGAAGGAGAGAGATACCACCAGATTCTGCCCATACAGCGGGAGAGGTGAAACCCGAAGGGGTGCTGTTGAGTAGACCATAGAGCAAGCCAAGGTACAGTGAACCCGGGAACTGGGCCAGACCTTTCTTTTGGGCTTAGGTTTCAATAAGACTTTTTTTAAAACAAAAACACATTGAATGTGCCTCCTCCCCTTAAGTTAATTGCCAGCGAGGAGAAATTAAACAAAACTGCTTGCAAGTACGGGAAGGGATTTCAGTGAGAACCCTCTGTCTCAGGTGTCTGTTCTAGCATCCATTACCATAGTATAAGCCACATGTTCTCAACCTTTTCCCTTATCGTGATCCCACATTGCAAAGGAAAGGCGTTTCAGGACACATGCCCCTTGTCTAGCCAGAAAGAAAGGAAAGGTTGCCACATTGCCCTCCTGAACGCTGTTTTCAGACTAACCCTCTGGTGGAGGACCTCTGATCTACTCACTTTGTGAATGAAGCACTGCAACCAGATTCCGATTGGCGTTAAATGAGAGTGAATCTAGACAAATCCCATTCATTTGAATCTGGCTTTAATAGCCTCCTGCCTTAGCTATCTACTGCTATCTTGGAGTCCATTAGAATCCTACCTTTGATACCATATACCATGCTCTGAATAATGTTCTGCAAAGAGAGGGGGCATTTACCATGACATAGAGCGGACAATGTACATGAACTGTGGAGTAGCAAATTAAAAAGCTTTTATAAAACCACTAAATACTATTTATGGCTCCCGAGTGCAACCGAAGCTGGCCACCAGTCAAATAATTACAGGCTTTGCACTGCATGCAGAGTGCATTTTGTTGACTAACAACTTCTGCAGTGAGCTATACAATCAATTTTATGAGATGAATTATCCAAACAATTGATAGCAAAATTGCCCAGACACTGTGCGTGACTGCTTGCCATTCAAAGAATAAAGGGCGTATTAAAATATAGTGGTTATTTTGGCATCTTTCTGCCAATCCTTTCTTACCACTTGCACTTTTTTACCATAACAAAAAAGCACTGTTAGAGCTGGACAGGAATTGGTTCCCTTCCCAGGAGGGTTTCCAGCAATTTGATTTTTTTTCTCCCCACTGAGATAGAACAAAGTCAAAATCTTTAAAAAAAAAATAATTCACAAACCCATAAACCAAAAAAGGTTGGATCAGGTCAATCAAAATGTTTTGTTTCAATCATTTTGAAATATTTCAATTTCCACTGTTTGCAAACAAACATTTTGTTTAGTATAAATTATCAAAAATTTCAAACCAAAAAGCCTTTTGGAATTGAAAAATAAAACTCCCTTTGAAACATGTGAAAGAGAGACATTTTAATCATTTCAAAACCTTTTTTCATTTCTATTTGGGAGATTTGTCAAAACTGACACTTTCCCACAAACAGTTTGGGTTTTGACAAATTAGGATTTCCTGACGAAAAAAATATTGTGTTCAAGAATTCCCCACCAGCTCTACATAGTGGGTCACGGTTCCTGAACTACAGCTTGCTGATTGCAATGGAAAGTCTCTGATTGATATCAGATCATGCCTATAGACTCCAGAGCATGAAACACCTCATCAGTGAGATGAGTTGAAAAGATTGAATGGAAAATATTGTTCAGTGGGAAATTGGGTTTTCAACTACCTAAATTCAACTTTTTCTTGAGTTGCTTTTCTCCACAGTTTGAATTTTTGATAGAAAAAACAATCAAGCATTTTCAGCCAAATATTTTTCTGTTTCCATTTGCATTGTATTCCTTTATTATCGGCAGTTTTCCAACTATGGTTTCTTTGAGTTTTTTTTCAGGGGGACGGAGGGAGAAAAGAGGTTGGCTGAAATTTTTAAGGTCTCGGTTGCTGACAGCCAGAAAAATATACATTTTCTAATTTGTTTTCTTTTTATGAAAAGTCAAAATGTGCAGAAGAAGATAACCCCCATTTTTCTGACCACCTCTACTCATTAGAACTTCTAAATTGTCCTCTTTTCCCCAGCAAGTTTATTCTCCATTGTTTTTCCTTTTCCTGTATAAAATAACTGAAACCAGGATAATTCTACCACTTTCCTTTAACAACTTTCACAATTAAATACAGCTGATACTACAAAATTGTTCCCTGTAGAATTCTTTGGAGGGAGGAAGCGGGGGAAGAGGGGCAGTTTTCTAGCCTTTTTTTGGTTAATTCTCCACTTTTTCCCCTCAAAATTTTAAAATTCTGAAATTCTAAATGGTGTTGCAATTTTGAAGGTTACGAGCTTTCCAGCTGGTCAAAAATGGATGGGTGGGATAGAAGTTGGGGGAATTGGGTAGAATTTTTTCCTGGCCTAGATGTATTTAAATTTTGAAATAGTAGTGACCCTAAGTGTTGGTCAGAAGTGGAAGTCAAGCAAAACAGTGGGTCCTTTGCTTTAGAGCTGTATCTCATCCTCAGATCCACACCGCACAATGAGTGCAGCATTGCTATACTCCTGGATTATTCTCCGAGAACTGTGCATGAGTGTCTCTTTTAAACCTAGACGTCTACAGTCAAAGGTCTATTTTCAAATGAACCATACTAGCTGGTGATAAAATAGCCATGACATTATGACCTCACTTCAATAAGCTCTGGCAACATTATCATCAGTCAGGTATACTATGCTCCTGATGAAAGTGCTTGTTCTACTGTGTCTTTTAGGACATCATATACCACATAGCAAGTGAGGGGCGACCTTTCACATTTTTGGTGCCATGCAGAGGAAGGTTGGAACAAAGTCAAAATTTCCAGTATAAACTAGCAGAAATATGCATATGGAATTAAACACAAGAATGAACTGAAATCATATATAGGACTGTCTGGTGGCTATTTGGGGCTACTAGCTAGTTGTTTTAATAGCCTGTTATAAAGATGAGATTAGAAACAGAGCTGGACATACTGCACAATAAATCTTCTACACGATTGAAAAACGAATTTGCTTCAGCTGTGCTCACGCCCCCTTTATGTTGCATGAACATTTCATGGGAGAAATTGTCCTTGGAAAAATATTCCGGCAGCACATTTTTAACTTGCTTATTCCAGAAGGGCGGGAGAGTCTATTTTATATGGAAGACAGGATGTGCGGAATCTTTGCCAGAACCCCGGCACAGAAGGCATCAAAAAACCATCGGAGGATCTCACTTTATCCCTGACAGCTGGGACCTTGCTTGCTCGGGCAATTGTTTTGTATAAATGACCATAGAGATTACAGATCATAAAAGCAATGCACTTAACATGTTATGCAGGATGGGACCTGCTTGCAAGGGAGTGAGGCACCTAAATTCCTTTGAGAATCTGGGCCAAAACCACACCATTCCCTGACAAAAGCGGATAGATCAACCCACTTGTCATCTCTCTGATTTTCACAACCCAGTAAACACTGTGAAGCTTCAGGCATCATCCAGTCATTTTCAGCTCCGAATGAGAATGCCTTTAACTGATGGTATTTGAATGTTAACATGGACTCCCTTAGCTCTAGCCAAGCAAGAAGTCACAATGAGACTTGACTGAGATCCCACTGCCATACACGCAGGGAGATGACATTTAACACAAATGGGGACTGTATATATATAGTTGAAGGACTAAAGGATTAATAAAAGCTTAAAAACAAACACAAAAATCAGCAGTGGATCTTAATAAACAAAGAAAAGTGTTAAGCCTGGTTACTTGAGATTGAATTAGAAATAAGATAATTGGAAGGAAACTCACACTTACTGGAACCAATGTGCAGACAAGTATAACAGCTTTAAGCTTGCACCAGTTCAGAGATGGTATTAATGAATTACAATTCCAGCTGATATATGTTATGTAAAAATAAAATGAGGAGGAGAAGAAAAATCTGTAATTACAGTAATACACTCATGACAATGGGCAGTATTATGGATACTTGCCTTTAAGTATTAAAAAAGTGTTGTCTGTGCATTCAACTAATCCATGAAAAAATATGCAAGGATTATGTTTCCCCATCCCTTCTTGCAATTTAGCTCCATTTTATATCTTGTCTTAGACTAAGATTGTGGACTTGGTTTAGAAATATTGAGTGCTAAGCAATTTCCTCAAAAGAAAATTGCACCCACAAAAACAGGTAACTGCGAGTTTTCTACACTTCTTGGTGTTCCCAAATCAGTATGTATCCATGAACATGTCTATTTTGAGTGGGACGTTACTTGTTCACACAGGAACACTTTGTGGCTCCAAACAGATATGTGGACATGGGCCTATTTTTCTTTTCATTTTTGAAATTCTGACCTTTGTCTTATGTAAAAATAGGTTGAAGTATATTGAAATTTTAAAACACTGAAAACAAATTTCAAGATTTATTTTTTTTGGAAAATTGTTCATTAAACATGTCCACCATTTCTTTGAGTAGGCCCTCAGACAACTAATGTTTGGGAATTTAGACCCTAAGTTCACAGGACACTATCTTTATTATTATTATTACTATTATTCTTTTTGGGGGGCATGGATCAGTATTCATTTTGCACTCCCTGTCGGTACCCGGCCCAGGCTGGGCAAGCTCATAATCCAACCAGTAGACCAAATTCTGGTCACGTGCCACCTGAGGCACATTGCACATACGCTATAAAGATTATTATTGTTGTTGTTATTATTGATGTTACTACCACGGCTCTGGAGCTGAGACATACCAGCGGATTGCCAATTACATTCAAAAGAGAAATGATCAGTAGATTTGGTCTTCTTCAAATAAATACTAAATTATGGCTGATAAGTCTGAATCACCACTTGTCCAGAGGGTACAAGTCTTAAACGGCAAATTAGCGCTAGGCAGTTCCTGGGCAGGGCTATGAACTAGCTAAGTAAACTCTTCTCCAGCTAGCTAATGGCACGACTGATTCAAAAGCAAAAGCCAACCAAGCAGAAGTTAAAGCATGAGTTCATAAAACCAACTCTACCACGTAGTGATAGAGAACAGATCTTTGCTTAACATTTACTTTCATGTATACTGTCAATAGCTTCCTTTCTCAATATCAGCCAAACTTATGGAACGACAAAACTTCCGTACCACTAATATTAATGGCGTAGCAATGGTTGATATATTAAATCACACGGTACAGGTATCCAATAAATTATGTTTACATAGAGGGTAAATGTTGTCCATTTAATTGTGAGGTAATTACCACTTACCATGACCAACTGTTTACATAGTAAGTTCCATATCATTACAGGTTAAATGCATAGTTATTTCTGTCTTAACTTGGAGATGTACTGAATGTAATTATATAACATTAATCTCACTTATTAGGGACATATAATTACTGCATGTACCAGGAAGCAGTGTTAAGTTTCAGTGTAATTAAAGAGCCGTTATTGCACCTGATATTTGTTACAAGCAACATAAATGTAACTGAAAAGTTTCAAGTCTTCCTTTGGTCAGCAGTTGAAAAGCTGTGTGCTGAGTCTATAATAAAGGAGATGAGGGATTCGTTTCCAGTTGGCAGTAAATTGGAAATTGGACAGTAAATTGGAAACAGCTAGAGCTGTCTACATGTTTCATCTAAAGACTGTGAATTAATTTGCTGTATGGGACTTTTGATTTTCTATTTGGTCTCTGCTATGTAGATTGCTGGGGTTTTATCTTTTTTCTCCCGTTACTCATACCTCCTAGCACTATCATTCCCTTAGATCTCCTAACGAGCTAACCAGGACCTGGTCCCTCCCTGAATGAAAGA
This sequence comes from Sternotherus odoratus, assembly GCA_032164245.1. Lineage (NCBI taxonomy): Eukaryota > Metazoa > Chordata > Testudines > Kinosternidae > Sternotherus > Sternotherus odoratus. Next base: position 101,736,748 of record JAVMKO010000005.1, read on the forward strand.
TCTGGAAGGAAAACCTGTGTGCGGTGGTCACTACTGATGGAGGTTCAAGTCAACAGATGGCACTCTTCCCTCAGAATCACCATTGATCCCAACACCCTGGAATTCAGGGTCTCTCTGCTGCTGGAGGTGCTGTCTTATGAATGAAAGGTAGAAACCAGCTCCTTACTTCTCAGAAGGGTTGCCAGGTGCCTGGTTTTTTAACAGAATGCCCAGTCGAAAAGGACCCATGGTGGCTCCAGTAAGCACTGCTGACCAGGCCGTTAAAAGCCCAGTTGGTGGAGCGGCAGGGCTAAGGCAGGCTCCCTGACTGCCATGGCTCCACATGGCTTCTGCAAGTAGCCAACATGTCCCTCAGACACCTAGGGGCATGGGGTGGGCAGGAGACTCCACGCGCTGCCCCCACCCTAAGCGCCCGGCCAATGAAAGCTCCAGGGGCGGTGCCTGTGGGCAAGGATGGTGCTCAGAGCCCCAGACTGCCCCTCCGCCTAGGAACCAGAGGGACATGCTGTCTGCTCCTGGGAACCGCCTGAGGTAAGCACCACCCAGAGCCCACACCCCGAATCCCCTCCCGTGCCCCAACCCCCTTCCTCAGCCCTCAGCCCCCTCCTGCACTCTGATGCCCTCAACCCCAGCCTGGAGCCCCTCCCACACCCAAAGTCCCTCCCAGAGCCTGCACCTGCACCCCCTCCCACGCTCCAAATCCCTCGGCCCCAGCCCGGAGCCCCCTCCTTCATCACAAACCCCTCATCCCCAGCCCCACACCAGAGCCTGCAGCCCCAGTCAGAGCCCTCATCCGCTTCCGCACCTCAACCTCCTGCTCCAGCCTAAAGCCCCCTCCCATGATCTGAATCCATCATCCCCACTCCCCAGCCCGGCGCCCCCTCCTGCACCCCAAACCCCTCAGCCCCACTCCAGAGCCTGCACCCCCAGCCGGAGCCCTCACCCCCTCCTGCACCCCAAACCCCTCAGCCCCACTCCAGAGCCTGCACCCCCAGCCAGAGCCCTCACCCCCTCCTGCACCCCAAGCCCCTCAGCCCCACACAAGAGCCTGCACCCCCAGCCTGAGCCCTCCCCCCCTCCTGCACCACAAGCCCTGTCCCAGCCTGGTGGAAAAGAGCTTAGTGAGGGTAGGGGAGAGGGAGCAATGGAGAGAGCAGGGGGCGGGGCTTCAGAGAAGGGGCGGGGCAGGGCATGCGTGTTCAGTTTTATGCAATTAGAAAGTTGACAACCCTACCGCTCATGGACAGTAAAGCTTCCATAGCGTGTTACACAGAGGGCCAAATCTTGAGGTCCTTCTTCAGGCTGCTCTCAGCATCTGTCAGAGTTTGGCTGAGGAAGAATTGAGACAGGCCCACAGGAGAAATGCAGGCGGAGCTTCTGTGTATACATATATAAATGCCCATCACCAAGGATTGCTGATCTCATCTGGGGTCTCTGACTGATACCATAGTACCTCCATTATACTTGTGAGGATAAATACATTAAACATTGTGCAGAGCTGGATATTATTAGTTCTGCTACTAATGATAAACCCCTTGCACGCAAAACAGCCATGACAACAATGCTTTTTGTCATGCACTTGGGCATGAATAAAGGCAGTTACATAAGTATAAGTGAGATTGACAGAATTCCATTTTTTTTACAATTTCGGTGGATCATAGCAATTTTATTTTAAGCATTTTTAATGTTATCTATTTAAATATTCACACCTATGCGAAATTTTGGGGTTTAAGCATTTTTCTGGATTTAAATCCTCAGAGCTGTGTGAAATTATGGTGGGGGTGTCAGACAATTATTTAATAACAGTAGACTTTGAAATTCAACAGGTTACAGGTTTGTAACCCTTAAGACACAAATCGTCAACATCACACGTCACAACTATACGAAATAAATATCCTTGAATTGGACTCTAAGATCTCAAGGAGCGTTTTTATTACTCAATCTCCCTAAATTTTGATTATTAATGGGTTTTTTTTTGTTTGTTTGTTTGTTTTGCCAGGTTGTGTGTTTACAGTGAAATTGACACTTACCAATAAACCCTTAATCCTTCCAAGTCTAAATATAACTCATCATCATTAACCACTGCCCTCTTATGCTATGTCTATACTACACACTTTTTAGCCACAAACGTGTGTTGCTACAGCCTTGCCACTAAAAGACGCGCAGTGTAATCGCTATTTGTCGGCAGGATAGAGCTCTCCCACCAACAAAAAAATTCCACCCCCAACAAGCGGGTTCACACCGGCACTTTTTGTCAGCCAAACTTTTGTCATTCATTCCCCCCCACCCTCCCAATCTTTTGTCAGTCAGGTTCCAGTGTAGACAAAACCTTATTATGTTTTACTGTACTCCCACTATGTAGATATGATACACGGCTGGCCCATCATTTGCTTTGAGGAAATTTAAACAGTCCATTGCAGGGAGCTTTATTTGGCTTCCCTGTCACACAGCTCTGTTGTCTTCATACAATTTGTTAAAAATCCCATTCATTTAGAAAGAAAAATAAAGATGATGTCCCTTTGGAATGTGCCCCAAAGCACTAGGCTTATAAAGAAAGCAGCACGCCAGACGCTCCTAAACTATTGGTAAAATCGCCAGCAGCAGAACAACAGCTTGTCAGGTTTTATTTGCAGTTAAATCGAACAGGTGCCATAAATGTGAATTGTGACAAACAGGGATTAAGAAATAAAACATAAAATTATATTAGTTCTGCAAAAATGGCATTGTTCACCCCTCTTTTCTTTCTGACTACGGTGGACTAATTTACCATTGTTCAAGTCACTGCTAGCATGCAGCCTCAGGTATAATGATCTTGCTACCAACGGACACTTAACAAGAGCTACATATTAAGAGCATTCCACATTGTTCATGTTTGGGGCAATGTGGTCTCATCTGGAAATGCACAGGAACATTCCCCATTTCAAACCACCCAAAATATTTGGGGGGGAATAAATGGCTGCCTCAAATATTTGCTATTCGAATCTCAGCAATTTTCTTCCTCTCTTGTAAAAAGTCCTTCCAACACTTTTAAGAGGATTAGTTGTATATTAAAGAGAGAGCCAAACCCTACTGGGGTGAACTGTCTTTCAAATATTTCTGACAAGCAGAAATCCATTTACCTTTCATGGTTTGTTTTGTAGTGCTTCTTGTTGTGTTTGTTAATTAATAACTAGAGCCTACTGTATTTCAGTCAGGTTGTCTTCTCACACAGCCTTATTTTTTATTGTGGCCATGAAGTGAGAATCTGTCCCAGACTAGGGCTGTACAAAATGGTTCATTCTGACCTCAGAATGTGGAGTTTTTCTTTGACAATCTTGAGAGAATTGTTCAGAGGACAGCAATTCTGCTTCATGACAATTTCTGAGGGTTTCAGAATTTGTTTTCATACACATTGAAAAACACCCAAAGCAGTTTGAATATTTTTAAAAAAATAAATTGTGTTTTAATGGCTGTTTACAGATTAAAATTTTCTATTCCACTTCACCCTCCCTCCTCCCCCCTTTGGTCAGAATTGCCCCAGAAGCCCCAGCTCTCACCAAGCCTTTCTGAGGAAAACTTCATTGAAACTTGGACATCCAGCTAAATGTTTTAGTGTAGACGAAACAGCCTATTTAAATGACATTTAATTTAGTCAAAACTATTCTGACCAACTTCAGTTTGCAAGATTTCTATAACCAAGTTCTTGGCCTCCTTATTGAAAAAAAGGCCATAAAATTTAGCCACTGTGAAACTTGCTTCCTATACCTTGCTTCCTCAACGCAGTGGATTGGGTGGCATGACCCTATACTAAAGCAGGTTTTCATTCTAATTGTTTTTGCTTCCCAAAAACTGAGAAGAAAAAAAATGATTTTTAATTATAAAAGGAAAACATTTTTTTAAAGGTTTTCATTTCTTTTGACATTTGCACATAAAATACCATTTTCCAAGCATCTTTGATGTATATTGCTTTTCTCTGCAGGGTAGAATCAGAACTCCCACTGTGTGTCATAAACACCACACTGTTTCTAACTCATGTAGAGTCTCCTTTAGTTCAAGTGGTTGGCTTGGTTGTTGTAGGAAGAAAATATAAGTTCTAGCTAAACAGCCAACATGCAGTTCCAGGTTGGTATGCATGCATGCTGCATAGTGATATTACAGACCAAAAATCACAGCAGGCCAAAATCACCAGTTGCAGATCTAGTCCAAACTAACCAAATTTGTTCCCAGACATAAGACCCAAGTTTAATTTATTTTTCTTTACTACAGAAGAATAGTAGGGGAGGCTAGGGGGCCGGGAGGAGAGTGAGTAGGACGCCACACATTCCTAAGTATTATCTGCTTCCCGGAGAGACGTCAAATGTGTCTGGGAAGTCCTATAGTGGCACATTGCTCTTTACACTACTGGGATAGAAACTGAAAAATAAACAAATGAAACCATATTGCACATCTCTCCTTCGTCTGCTGGAGAGGTTGTAAGCTCTTTGGGGCACGGATCGTTTACCATGATTGTAGAGCACCTAGAACAATAGAATCCCCTTCATGCTGCTGGTGGCGGTGCTCCTGCTATTGTTTTGGGCAGGGGAGGGGGAATATCCCACCTCTTTGTCTGTAAGAAAGTTGGAGGTAAACATTTGGAGCGTAAGCTTCCAAGAATCTGATGCCCATGCAGGTTTGTACCAGTGTTGCACATGCACATTTCTGCTCAGTTAAGACCCGGAACGAGGAGCCAGATTTAAAAAAAAAAAAAAAAAACCCCAAGCTGAAACGGGTCTCAAAATCAGCCCCAGACTCTGAAAACAAGCACACACACCAGGCCAATCTTCCACCAACCATCTGCACGAAGGACATATTCCACCCAACACAGCCACCTTCTGGGATGGGTGATGTTCATCACCATCACACTCGGGCCGGGGATGGGGGAGGCAGGGTATCCTCAAAGCACAAATAAAAGTCCACAGAAAATGCAACCTAATTGATCCTACAAGCTTTAACTTGGTTAAAAAAAAGCTTAAAAACTAAGTTGAAATTCACTTTTTGGGGGGCTACCTTGGCAACCTTTGCCGTGTACTGGCCTACGGGGCATACTATACCTCTTTTACATCACTGCTAGGACCTCTCTTATTGAAACCCCAAAAGATTGCTAGGATTTTGACAACAGTTAAAATGTACTATAGCTGAATATCAGTACAGGGCTGAAGGGAGAGAAATAGCATCTATAAGAGGGACCTCTGGCCTAGGACAAGTGTATGTAATGCATATCCATCAATGACAGATCACCTAGTTATATTTCATTTCAAATCACCAGCCTTCCTATTTTCCCCTGCAAGCACAGAAAAAAGAAATTCTGGCTAGAATGCCCTTAGAAGACAAACTCTTTGACATGCCATGCGGTGGCCAGTCATTATCCTAATGGAGACCATAAGTGTCCTGCTAGATAAGTGGGACAGTGGCAAAACTGAGAAAGAAAGAGAGCAGGGCATGGTTGTGAAACACAATGGGGCTTAAATATCCCTGCTTTGCAAGCACTTCTGCTTTTGCCTGTGTAATACCCTTGAGAAGGAGAATCTTTCAAAGGAGGAAGGAGGGAAAAAAAGATCAGTTGGTAGTTTTGATAGATTTGTATGCAGGACTGAACTCCTGAAATGCTCTCAGGAAGGATGTATTGTCGGCAGCTCCCCTTCACCCAACATACATTTGTTCAGAACGTGAAGCTACCCAGAAGAAATTCACTTGTGCAGAATGAAGGGAGACCAGGAGAATGCCGTGTGTTTGAACATGGTATCTGGCAGCTCCATCTCTTTGGTAAGTTTACTGTATCCGTAATGGATGGAATGCCTTGTGAATTCCTTGAATTAATTTGAGGAGGGCAGCTGACAAAGGAGAGCTGAAGGACCTGCCTGAATCTCCCCTTGCTGACAGATCACAAGCTGTGGCGCATGTTTTGGTTTTCAAGAAGACATCCTGGTAGAAATCTATTCTGGTGCCGCAGTATTGGAGGCACCACGTTGCAGGGCACTTAAATAAATAAATCCCCACGCCCCCCATTGTTTAATTCTGTTCAAGCTTTTCAAATAGTTCACCAGGGACTAGAAACATTCCTCCCCGGAAGGTAAAGGGTGGAACAGTTTATGATCAACTGAAAAGCAGCTGCCAGACTGGAAATCCTAAGGCAGCTTGCTGTCCATCCTGGACAAAGGGTAACACATAGGTGAACTCATTGCCCCAGAGCACAAGCAGAACAGTGACAGAGAATCATAATTCAGTGTCTGGTTCCTACTTACTTAATGGTGCTAGGCTGGTGACGCTGGTTGATCCACTGAGAAGGGCCCATTCCTGCCTGACCTTCCCCGCCCACCTGTGTGAGAGCAGGAGTAGTGGCGTAACACTAGCTATTCTCCCTTCTATGCCGCTCCCCACAGGGTAGCAATGGGTCTTGCTCCACCCTCTTAATCTCCAGTGTGTGGGAGGACAGTCGGGGTCCCAGACTGACCTTGAGGGACTTTCATATGTCCGCTGTCTCTCCGCACTACAAAACAGAGCACAGAAAGCGGCATTTTTGAACGGCGTGCGAATGGCCAGGAAGCGGAGACGAGCGTTAAAGGACGGCGATGTGAGCGCTGAGCAATACAAGGTCACAGCGAATTTACAATATAGAGACAGGCTCATTTCAAACAGCATCTTCCCCCCCCCCACTAACCGTGCTGTAAAAAATATGGATGGTTGTACACAACGGATGTGTTAGCATTTTTGAGCAGCAACATTTCCAAAGGTATAAATGTTATTAACCGAATGATGCCAGGCAGTCGTATTTAACATGACGAGTCCTTCCGACAGCCCGTTTAAGAGTGATGGGAATAGCACGCCCATTCATTTTCTCTGATTGTAACTGTATCTACCTGGAAGGACAGTAGAAGAGGAATTCCTATTTCTGAAAGGCTACGTCTACACTTAAAAGGCCACAGCTGTGCTGTAGCACTTCAGTATAGACATTCCAGCAACAAGGGGGTTGACCCCCATTACTTTAGTGGTCACTTCGAATGCTGACTCACATGGGGCATCACCAGTGGGGATCAAATTTGGGACCTCTGGAGCTTCATGCATGAGCTTGTGTTGGCCAAAAGACACCCCACGCTATTAGCCAAGGTTGTATCAGGCTTATCAATCTCTAGCTGTTTTAGCCACCATTGGGGAGGGAGGGGCAGAGTGCCACGCCAATCAAGCAGAGGGTTACACACCACCCCAAGAGGCAGTAGCTAGGTCAATAGAAGAATTCTTCTATCTGCCTAGCATTGTCTACACCAGAGGGTAGGTCAGTTTAGTTACGTGTCTCAGGACTGTGGATTTTTTTCCACCCGAGAAAAGAAGCTATGCCGCTCTATGTTTTCAGGGTAGACCAGCCCAAAATAATTCTCTGCCTTTGGTCACCTACCATTGGTTCTTCCACATTCAGTCAAGAAAACCCAGCAATGAATGATCTCAGCACATTCATCCTTTCCTTCCACAAAGGGGGAACGCTTGTGTCATATGTATAGTAGAGAAGAGTACAGTTGTTGCTAGTTTCAGGGTTGCTCCTAGAACTGTTTAGTGATTTGGCAACAAATTATTCAGGATGGGGCAGGACATGGACTTTGTGTGTACTTAGAACTGGTTGGATAATTTTTGTCAAAAAGTTTTCCCATCAGAAAGTGCCATTTTCACCAATGTTTTGACAACATTGCCTTTAGAAAAAAAATCTGAACATACATTTAGAAAATACTGAATATCCCATTCTGAGTCTTGTGGAATGAAAAGTTTTAATTCTTCATTTCAGAATGGCTTTGTACATTTGTACAAAAGAGGGGATTTCACGCCTTTCTTTTTCCATTTTTTAAAAATAAACGTTTGGGGAAGGGAGTGATAAAAACACAGAAGAAAGGTGGGAGTTTTTACAATAATTTTGAATGTGAAACTTTCAAAACTTCCCCAAACGGGCATGACTGGAGTTTTTAATTACATTTCAAGTTCTTAAAAAAAAAATGGCAACACAGAACTTTTAATAAAAAATGAAGTTTTTCATGAAACTTTGAATGAAAAAAAAAAGCTTGTAGCCAAAAAACTTTCTACCAGCTCCCGTTGGGAGCCCCTTTACTCACCCACACAAAGAGAGGTAAGCAGAGTATCTCTTTATTCTCCTTCATGAACTCCCCACATTATAAACAATAACATGGGGAGTGAGGGGAAATATGACTCTCCTCCTGCCTGCAGGTAGAGGTGAGGAAGATGGGGAATCGGTAGATCCCATCCAGTGACCCAGCTAGAATCACTCACCCAGCATGCAACGGTAAAATACTATGAGCCAGATAGAGTGATTGACTTTCCCCACCAGGCCAAGATGGGAACCATGAGCCAAATTCGGACTTTGGTCTGTTTATAGGGCCATGCACTTCCCCATGCTCAAGGCTTTCAGCAAAGCACCAATTGATCCCGTCATTATTTAGCTAAGACTGAGTTCGGATATCTAATATCTGCTGCATCCCTTTTGAGGGACTGTACACCTTTCTCAGAGAAAATCGGTCTTGATGAGCTCAGAGGTTCTTCCATCTATCTCCTCATTACCGGTAAGGAAAAGTGACATTTTCTAGCAATATTCAGAAAAGCCAGTTAGAGATAAAATGACAAATGCTCACCCGGTTACACAGCCTGGTTTGTGACACACACAAAGCTAATGTATCCACCTTGTAAAGAAAATAAGTTTAATGTTCAGTGGGGGGAAAAATGGATTAATCTCTGAGGGGATCGATTCGTCACTCAGCACCGGCACATAACTCCAGTTAATGTTAACAGGAATTACGTGTGCACCAAAGGAGAGAAGAAGCCAATAAGTGTTTTATCAGTTCATCCTGTTGTTCCACTATAAAGACTCACTTTATATTGCTATTAAGTTTCTAACCCAAGACGAGCTAGCCGCCTATTACCTTTTATTGAGTAAAGTCTCAATCTTGAGTCAAAGAAAGTGATATAATACCTGTTTATGATCAAATGATTATCATCATTTGGGGTTTTTTTTAATTGCCTGGTGGTTCTAGTCTTCATGTATTCAATGGCATAGCTGAGACCACTGATCACTGTGTCCTTTGGCAAAAAGCTGTTAGCTACTGTAGCAGTCTAAACCCTGGAGAGTCTAAAAAGAGAATTTCTCCACGCAAAAATCAGTCATATCAAAGTCACACGGATTTCAAGGTTTCCATATTTACAGAAAAAAGCCCAGAAATGAGAGCGACAGCACCGAGGTAGGAAAGACAGCCGTCGGCACCACACCAGGGACTGCTGACAACTGCCAGAGCTGTACTTGGCTTCCTAAGGAAAGGTCTTTGGGGAATTGGCTGGAAGATCAAGCAGTGTTTTGTAATATTTCCTGAATCCTCGGTTCACCTCGATGTGTCTTGTCTCGCTCTCTCTTTTTAGTAAGGAACACTGACAGAGAGGTTAGCCCCAGAACAGAGAGATTTGGATAAAAGAGAAAAGAAGTTTTTTTTAAAAAAGGATCTTGTATTAATGGAACGTTCCTCCCTGTTTTAATCAATGAAAGCAAGCAGGCCTGGGCTGTTAAAATCGGCCCTGAGTGAGGGGAGACACATTACACCCCTCCCCCCAAGAACAGACCAGGGAGAGAGTCACAATTCTACCACTGCTCCCACAGTGCGCTGGGTGGGGGAAATAAGTTACTTCTCCCACTTTCAAGAGCAGCCTCTTACTTTGCTCCCTACACACTCACCTGACTGGGAAATGGAGGTCCAGGGACTAGAGCTAAGGCCCTTTCTCAAAGCAGGGAATATCAGACAAGTAGCTTTTATTCTCCCTTCCACAGCTAGCATCGGACCTTATTCCACTGTATTCCCCAACACGGCCGCACAATCGCTGATCTGATCTGTGATGTTTGGCTGGAAACATTCCCCTGGTAGTGTTTGCAGCTCCAATGTGATGCTAATGAAGCAGAGTCAGAGAGAGTGAAATGTAATAAAAACAAGGCCCTGAGCAAACTTGAAACTGCACTGATTTCCATTGGCCAAGCTTGTGGGAAATGCAAATATATGCATTTCCTTTGTATATAAAAATGGGGGGTGGGGTTTTAAAATGTGGCCCTTGCACAAATCGGTATGAATCCCATTGATTTAGGGCTGAATTTGATCTATGGGGTGAAATCCTGGCCCCACTGAAATCAGTAGCAAAATTCCAATCACTTCATAGGAGCCAGGAGTTCACATATGGCATTTCAGTAGATAAAATTCATAGGTTCTGATTTCTTCCCTTGCACCTCACTGAAGCTGCATGTAACTTTGTAACCTCAATGCCAACCAAACACAGCAGAACATGGGTTTGTGTTATTATGCATTGGTACCCACTGACCCCCCACCACCACCCCAATAAAACATTCTAATTCTTTGTGGTTAGTAACATTGTTCATCAGGGAAGAACGGATCCCAGTGCAGTACACAAATATTGCTGTATCTGAACTCTAGTAAGACAGGGGAGTATTATTATACTTCTTGTATGGATGGGTAAACAGAGGCATAGGAAGAACACCTAGGAAGACTGGGTTGAATTGGAAAATCGGAGGTAGGGTAACCTCTATCTTCCCCAGCTCTGCTCATAAAATGAGCTCCACCTACTTGAGATATCAAAATAAGAGCCAGTCACGCTGGGATCATGATGATTTTCAGACTATGATCAAGTCTGCTTTGCTGGTCTCCTTGGACTTGGCTTGCCCCAGAGGTACTTGCATGATCCAGTGTGTTTCTCAGGATTGGCTCCTTCTTGAGTTGGAGAAAAGAGAAAAGAGCACCTTCTTCCAAGTGCCACCCACTTGTGCGTGATAAATGGAGACATTGCTTCCGGGGAGGAGAATCTAGGAGAATCCTGACTCTTAGATCCCGTCTCTAGTTACTAACAGATCATACACATGCATCAGGAGGAAGCATTGCCATGTTAATTAGCAGGCACTGGAATAGATAGCTAAGGGGAAGAACGATTTCTGAAGCATACCTCCATACAAATACAGCCAAAGGTGCTTTACCAAGAGATACAAATCTGCTTTCCCCGCAGTGGTTGAATACAGTGCCAGTGCTGTTCTGGATGAATTAGTTGCACAGCTGAATTGTGTTGTTCCTATCTCTGTTATTTGCCGCTTTGGCAGCCAGCAACCCTCCTACACAGCGCTCACCATGGAAAGTTGTTCCACCTGCTATGTGATTGGTAATTTCAGTTTTACAAACAGTCTACTTTTGTGCAGAATGGAACCTTTGAGCTCTTAATTCCCAATCCTCCTCATGAGTGGTTAGGAAAGAAATAATTTTGAACATACTTTTGCAGGTTAATAAAATCGTGTCTATTTCTAAACTTTCAATCATTGGAATTGAAGGGAAAAAAACTCAGCCTATAGTTACTGGAGCCTTAACTAACTGCTGCTTTAGTGCCACTATCCTGGGACACCAAAAAATATTCATGGTAAAGCCCCAATTTGCCACACTGGGCTCTGTTATTGAAGAGGCCGATCAATTTCAATCCATTCCATTTGATCACTTCAATTTATCTTCCATCAGGTTTTCATTCTAGGGGGAATTAGAACCAATTCCCTGATCCCTTCGATAAAGGCACCCCCAGAGGAACAAGCAATAGAATAGAAGACGTATATATTAAACCAAATAATAAAATCCTCTTTGGCTGCCTACCGTTCATATAACAGGCTCAGATTTATCGAATCCACTAAAACTATGCAGGACTAGAGAGTTGGCTGTGAGAATTCACCATGCAGAAGAATCATATAATTCATTCTTCTCTCTCTTTCAGGTGTTTATTCGTCTGCCATCCACATAGTATCTGAGTGCCTCAAAGTCTTTAATGTATCACAACGCCCCTGGGAGGCAGGGCAAGGCTTTGTCCGCATTGCACCAATGGAGACCAGAGGCCCAGAAAGATTAAGTGACTGCCCAAACTCATATAGGGATGGCTGTGAGAGCAGGAAATTAAACCGCATCTCCTGAGGCCTATGCTAGTGCATGAACCAAGGCTGGGTGGGCGGAGCAGCCACCAGGGCACAAAGCGGAAAAAAGGGGCAGAAAAATTATGGAAAAAAACAGTAGGAGGCGCAAATATGCTTGCTTGCCTAGTTACGGCTCTGGCGTGAACCACTTGACAATGCTTCCCCTGTCAATCATAATTCTGCTAGTTGTAGCCAATCAGGTAATGATATTGGACTACACAGCTCATTCATCTGATCTGGTAGGAAAGTTCCTTTGTTCCACATCCAAAGCGCACACATTCATCGTCACTGTTGGTTTTTAAACGAATCCGACCCATTCTGCTTTGACCCGGGCTTTAGAAATGCACAGACAGATCTAGCTAATGTTTAATTATGCACATCGGCCCATTGCCATTACCGAACACTAAACTGGTCGATTCCAAATGCATCTTCGTTGTGTTCATTTATTATTTATCTCGCAACAGCACTTAGGGGACCCCAGCCAAGGATCAGAACCTCACTATTCAGTCACTGAATAATACTGCCTAAAAACTTACACTCTAACAAGAGACAGCAGGATAATGAGACAAACAACCGAGGGCTGGGAGAAATGAGAAGGTGCCAATGGAGCAAGAAAGTCACTCTGCAATGCCTGGTTTCCATTCAGTAGTACGTTACACCCTGACTACTCTGACTGCCCTCCATAGGCTATGTTCAGAGTAAAGTGTTACTGATCTGGCGTAGGACTAAGAAGAACTGGACTACACCACACAGGAGGGCTCAGATAGGAGCGTCACCCTACTTCCCTTATCTATTTGACTAACTTGCCCTAAGCTGTAGATTTCCAAGGTTTCTGAACGTCCCCCCTCAAAAAGAAAAAAAAAGAGGAGGAAAAATTCAGAGAGCTTAGCTTACTACAGTCTCAATGCCCCTGAATCATCATCTGAACTGCATATGTCCAATTTTATTTCCATCTTGACCAGAATCATCCCTGAGTACCCACGCAGAAAGAAGCTGTTGAAGTTAACATTGCTTGGATCCAAAGAGACAAATTCACTGCAAGCACAACTCTGATTGACTTCATTGCAGTTGATACCAGGCCTGAGTCTGCAGTATGGACAATCGCATGATTTTACAGCAGGTCTTGTGATGCTTGGTGGGTTTTTTTTAAAGCCCCAGCTCCCGGAGTCATGTGAATGCATGAAAAGTTCAGCTTACATTTTTTTAAAAATAAGGTTTTGGCTGCAGGGTTATGGAGGAAAGCTTGGAAACAAGACTTAAGCGAACTGCAAAGTTTTTTTTAAATAAAAAAAAAGTAGGCAAATAAAAAATACATTTAGTGCTGGTTGGAAATTTTTTGAAGAAATGTTTTTCTGTTGGGAAATGCCGATTCAGCAGAAGCTAAATTAATAATGGGAAGCTGTCAGTTTCAATAAATAGGTTTGTTCCATAGAAAAATTGAAAAAAAAATGTTATATGGTCAAAAAGTTCCATTTCAACCTTTTCAGAATGGAAAATTTAAACCGTTTTGCTTTTCATTTTTTTAAAAATTATGCTATAAACCAGATTTTTTTAAAAAGTCAAAATTAGAATGAAATGTTTTGATTTTGTCAAAACAAAACATTTAGATCAGCCTGAAACAATTCCTTTTCCAGAGTTTTATTCCGTGGGGAATTTCAAAGGCGTTTTGTTTGTTTGTTTTTGGAAAGGGAACAAAGTTTTCAATTCGTGACATTCCCCACCAAACAGAGATAATAAATAATAATCAGGGTCCTACCCGGTTCTAAAATAATCTTGTAACCTGCGTACACTACTATGAGACACCTGTGGCTGACCAGTGCCAGCTGACTCGGACTCATGGGGCTGTTTAGCTGCAGGGTAGATGTTTGGGCTCAGGCTGTAACCCAGACTCTAGGACTCTGAAAGGTCAGAGGCTCCAAGACCTTGGACTGCTGCCTGCGCATTTACACTGCAGTTAAACAGCCGTTAGCCCACGGCAGCTGGCAGCCAGTTGCGGTGTCTAGTTGCAGGATAGATATACCCAGGCTGACTTGCCCTTGGGCTGGAGAACCACCACCCATTCACCGAGCTACCACCTCTTGGAGAGGTGGGTCTGCTACAGTGTGGAAGAAGCCCTTCTGTCCCTTTCGGAAGTGTTTACACTACAACATAACAGCAGCCCAGCTGCAGCTGAGTGGCTGTATCGTTTCTAATATAGACCTATATAGTGGTGATAAAGCCCAACTGGGGAGAGAGCTGGAGTGAGAGCCAGGTAGGAAGCTCAGAGGAGGGAGGAAAGCTCTCCAGTTGTGGGGGTGGAGGGAGTGGGGTGGGAGAGACCTGGCTCAAACATGGAAGAGATGTAGAGTCCTAGAGTCCCTTAAGGGGCCGGGTAGGAAGTGGTCCTGGGAAAACTGCGTAACAGGAAAAGGAGCAGACCTAGATATTCACTACAGGGTAGTGGGCCAGAAACCACAGAAGAGGGCAGGACTGAGGTCCCCTGCCAGCCACAAACAAAGGAACATCCAAACCCATTGCAAGGCTGCAGGCTAAGCCCTAAAGATAGGGTGAGGAATAGCCCCAGAGAGGGATTTTGTTTGTGTGGAAGATATACTGGGACTATTAGTTGCGACAATTGTGATGTCAGAAGGGGTGGCTTTAAGTCACTGGTAGAGAAACCATCACAGCACCAAAGCCACCATCAGTAGGGGATGCTAGAGAAACATGGGAGCTGCTAAGCCGTGTTGGACCTAGCACTGGGGGGACTCAGTTACCAAACCTCAAATATGTGCTATTTAAAGAACAAGAAACGCAGCAAAGCTGCCTCGCTCATTTTAAGCCAGCCTCATGATTTTGTGGATGTCTGACTTGGGATGTTTGCACCGCTTGGAGTTGGCTATATTGATCTATTCCCTGGAGAGAGGTGAATCAGGCAGGGTCCCCCAGGTTTCAACTTCGGTATGAACGGCTCTGTGGGTATCCTCAGCGAAGCCGCCAAGATTCGGAGGTGAGTGATGATTTTATTGGTAATGGACAAACCTGGGGCTCTTGCACTGGGTGTATTGTGGTTTCTAGCTAGGAACAGAAAATAAAATTAAGCCAATTCTGTGTAAAAATCTCTTGAATATTCATATCAATATGGCTGGGTTTGGATATTCAGCTTTAGAAGTTTCTATCATGTCAATTGAGAAAAAACCCAACACCGCTCATTTTTCATACTTTAGCCTTATCCAGTCAGTTTTGTGCTCCCCCCTAAAAGCCGTTAATCTTCATTATATGCTACAATTCCTGTTGTTTGGTGGCTTGATGGGCGAAAAAGGCCCAGAAAACAGGAGCTCAACCACATCAGCACTAGCACTTGAACAGATGACATGTTCAAAGTGTTATGCTATAAATCATGAACAAAACAGGAGGCTGGCAACAGAAATGGCCCACAAAAGGTGCAACCTCCGTAACTATCTTTATTCCACTCAGAGATGGGCTGGAGAGATGCTCATGGATTTGGAGCGGGAAACTACTCAAAGGGAGGTCGTGCTTAAGCAATCGGGAAGAATCACTTTTCAGACATAGCACAAAGAAGTGGCCAGGGGATGCTAAGGACTCAAGTTCTCTGGATTCTAAGGAAGATCTCGATACTGCAGAAGGTCACAGCGCTACTACAGTTAAGCGTTAGCCCTATGAATGGAAGGAGATTCTTCGTGGGCACCAACAGTAAAAGCCTTTTAGGATAGGGAACAAGGAGAAGGAGCTTTCAGCCAGGTTCCATATTAGATGGAATTTCACACATTTTCTTTGAGAAGGAATGGGAAACAAGGAGGTGACATTTGCAGACAGTATGGCATTTTGGGGGGGTCAGCCAGTTCAACAGTAGATAGCAATCAGATTCCTAGGGGCAGAGCTTTTGCTGGTATAAACAGTCATATCGCCACTGAAGTTGATGGATAATTTATCCCAGGTGAAGGACTTCCTGCATGTGATATGGAGAGATTCAGAAAAGATATATATATATATATATATGGCTTATACAATTCAGGGCAGATACATGTAAGGTTTACAGGGCTATGGATGGATCAAAAATTTCCTATCCACTCAAAATGCAGATCAGGGCAAGGATCTGGGAGTAGGAACTGAATTCCAAAATCTACAGCACATCACTTAGAAGCAATGGTGAAAGGAAACAGAATGCTAGAAATGAAAGAGATGGCACAGAGCTCCAGAACTCACAGTGACTGGATGAGATTATGCACAAGAAAATTTGGGCTGATTATCAGAAAAGATTTCCTAATCGTGAAGTTTATTAGATGTGAAATAGTCTCTCCCAGAGGAAGTGGTGACAGCCTGCTTGTCGGAGCCATTTAAATTTGAACTGCCCCCCTCCCCATCACATTTATTCTGTAACAAACCTGCATTAGCAAGGGGATCTATTGAGTTATGTCCACTGAATTCAATACCATTGCATCAGAGTCATCTACAAGGTAGACACAAGTTTCCGGCTATTTGTTCTGATAATTAAAATAGCCAAATATGTATTTTCTAGAGCTGGTCAAAATCATCTTTAATTCTCAGTTTTTTTAAAAAAGGAACCATTTTTATGCAAAAACATGATATTTTCCTCAAAATACCATTTGAGACTTTTTTTTTCTTTTTAGAGTAAAAAGGGGATGGGGAGAGAAAAATGGAAAGAACAGGAAAAAATGGAACAAATAAGCAAATAACACCAGTAAATGACGGGAAATATTTTTTTTCTAGTTTCATCCAAACCACCTCCATCATTTTGAAAAAAAATGAACAAAAAACAAAAATGTTTGTGAAACTTTTCAGTTTTTTTTAAAAAGGTAATTTTTCAACAAAAAATTTCTCATGAAAAATTTCACCCAACCTTAATATTTTCCATCATTATGTTTTATTCTATAATCCTGTGAGATATCAGCCATAAAAAGTAGATTGAGTTTAATCTCTGTACTTGTGTACCTGGGGGCACTCAGGAAAGTTAAGATGAAGCAGCTAAAAATGCATGAAGTTAATCCATGTAAATTAAAGCACATTAAACTCCTCCCTCTTGGATGTTCTCATTTGAAGTCTCCTTAGTTCACCTTCTGCCTCTGGATTAAGCTACAGCAAACTAAAGCCATACCTAGCGTATAAAACTACCACAGTTAAATCACTTGTGTGCACACACTTGGCTCCTTGTGTCGGCACTGTGTGTCCTCACCAGGAGCACTTGTATTGATTGTATTGTCAGAGTGGGGCTTTGTGGGAAGGCTCCTGAAAGCCTCTGACAATTGACACAAGAAACAGTGTCTACACTGATGCTACATTGGCCTAATTACTCTAGGCCGCTCATG
The DNA here is from genome assembly GCA_032164245.1 of Sternotherus odoratus. Classification (NCBI taxonomy): domain Eukaryota; kingdom Metazoa; phylum Chordata; order Testudines; family Kinosternidae; genus Sternotherus; species Sternotherus odoratus. The sequence goes on from JAVMKO010000005.1 coordinate 101,754,070, forward strand.
GAAGTGGTGTTACAAAATTGGCATAGAGACACATTTATGTCAACGGGAGGCAAATTTAAGTGAAGACACTTCCACAGCTTATGTCACAAGGCAGCTTATGTCAACCGAACGCTGTGGTGTTAACCAGGTTTAAGGTCACTTTACTTCTAAATAAAAGTGTCCACATAGGAGTTGTGTGTGATTTAATTTAAGCCTTTAATTAATTTGCCCTAACTCCTGTGTAGACAAACTTAAAGTATAGTGAATGACTGAGATCAGAACTGAAATACTTTTTTGGGGGGGATAAATAGAGATAATAGGATTGAGCCAAAGCCCATTAAGAATCCAATTGAGTTCAATGGGTATAGCATCTGGCTCTAAGAAAAGAGCTCATGGACCTATGCTAATGATTTTCATAGATTCATAGAGTCCAAATAGGACCATTGTGATCAACTAGTCTGACCTCCTGTCTAAAACAGGCCAGAGCGATTCCTCCAAATAATCCCTTTTTCAACTAGAACATCTCGTAGGGGGGAAAAAATAGCCAACCTTGATTTGAAAATGTGCCAACTCTTGGTAAATTGTTCCAATGGTTAATTATCCTCAAATTTACACCTTGTAAATTTGGGGCATTTAAAAGAGAAAGGATAGATGCTGCTGCCAATGCAGCTAAACTCAAGATATGATCAAAGAAGAAGAACTACAAAAACCAATAATGTACTCTTTTTCACAGTACAATTTAGCGAAGAGATGACTGAAGCCAGTTACTCTGGGAGCAGCAAGGATAAATCACTGTTTTAGTTGACAACTATTTGGTAGAAAAAAATACAAAGTCCAGAGCTCTTTAAGAGTGATGAGATGAGTGTAGATAGGGGGCCACACAGCAGCCAAGCATCAGAGCAAGCCTATCTAATTAGCAAAGTCTCCTGCCTATTGGCAAGTCACTGGACTCAATTAATTAGCTGTGTATAGGGTGGCGTGATGACTTAGATGCAGCTAAGTAGTCACCTGGGAGGTGCAAGTGAGATGGAAGAATAATTTACAGATGAGTGTAAATGTGACCTAAAATCCTTTGAAGTCGGAGCACGGGGGCAGTGTGCAGATGAGAAATAGGATGAAGTCTGTGTCATTACAGACTTGCCAACCAACACCGTCCCTTGTTAGCAGTTGAATTCATAGAGTGGGGGCATACACATGGGCAAGGGCACTAAACTTATTATATGAGACAGTGTGGCCTAGTGGCTAGGGTACTGGACTAGAACTCAAGACAACTGGGTTCAAATCATGGCTTTACCGCTACTTTGATAGATTGCCTGGGGCAAATCCCTTCCCCCTCCATACCTCAGTTTCCCCACTGTGAAAAGGGGCAAAGCACTTGGAGATCTATGAATGACAAGCGCTATATAAGAACTAAGTACAGTACATTGAAGTAGTATCCCCAGCACCAGTTTAGCTATGACACAGGGTTACCTGCTGTGGCAGCATCTGCTTCAGCACCTAAATTCCTTGCAGGATAGAGTGGCCTTTCAGCCACCACAGAAGCATGTTATACTGTAGTCCTTAAAGCAACTGGATGATATACCTGATGGCCCATGATCAATGGAGCTATAGCTGGTATCTCTGCAACAGAATCATGTGGGGTGTGTTGGAGGGACTTATTTCCATCCCATCATCAGCCTATTTACGAATATGTCTACACCTGAAAAATAAGTAAATAAACACACCCCATCAGCGAGTCTCAGAGTCCGACTCAACTGACCTAGATTCATGGGGCTTGATCTGCGGTGATACAAATAGCAGTACGGATGTTCCTACTTGGACTCTGAAACCTGGCAAGGGCAGAGAGACTCAAACATGGGCTCCAGCCCAAGTGGGAACATGTGCATGCCTATATGAAGTGCCGCAGCGTGAGCCCTGTAAGACAGAGTCATTAGACCCGGGCTCACAGATGCAGAGTTGGGTTGGGGTTTTTTTGCAGTGTAGATCCTTGTTTCATGACACGCTGATTGCCAATCAGTCACTGCCTCAAAATAATAAACTCCCTCCCATGGGCACATTTATGTAAAAACTCCTTCCTTCCCCTCCCATGTACGCATCAGCACTGCACGCAACCTTTGTTACGCCAGCGGCAGTGTGAGCAGCACGGACGATCTGCACCCTCACTGGCACCGGATTGAATGCAGAGCTGCACTGCACGTGCAGTGTGCACCCCACTGGAGACCCCTCACTGGCTGTCAGTAGCCGATCTGCTGAGAGAGCCAAAACGGAGCCCTGCGTGAGCTGGGAGGAGCCATTCAAAGCTTGTCTCATATGCAAGTCATGCTTGGTCTACCTTACATAAAGCAGACTAGGGACAGAGTAGGGTGAAATTCACCCTGGTGCAAAAGACCATATGCATCTCTAAACAGCACCTGGTGTTCAGGGTTTGGTGTAGGACCTCTCTGCTATAGAGATTTACTCCTTTTGAACTGCAATGAATAATGCCTGGTGCCCATCATGCTATCCCTAGGCCCAAAATATGCCCATTGCAGCAGACGCACCTGCCTCCCGTGAACAGGTATTTCCCTTTTTTAATTGGCAAAGCAGGTGACAGACCCCGCTGGGTTATGTCACATCTGTCATTCAGCCCGACCCAGGGATACGAAGCCCAGCAACGCAGAGGTCGCTTTGTAATCACCCGTGGGAAGACGTGACGCTGAAGGGAGCTGGGAATCGATGGTATTTAGGCATGAGCAGAAACATGTACTTGTCACAGGGATAAAATGTTGCCATGGAATAATGGTCTCCTGCTGCTACTTAAATGCTGCAGCCTGTACTTTCAAAGCCAAAGGCATCAGTCCTATGGCTTTGCTCCCTTCTCAGGATTTTTTTTTAAATACCTAACAAGTGATACCAATTTGATCATTTTATCTGAGCGTTGTTAGCACCATACGGAGGTATTCAAGGTGTGGGCACACTATGGATTTATATGGGGAGCGATTAAAGAGGCTAAGACTTTTCACTGTGGAAAAGCGGAGACTAAGGGGGGGTCAGGATAGAGGTATATAAAATTGTGAGTGGTGTGGAGAACGTGAATAAGGAAAAGTTATTTACTTGCTCCCAAAGGAACTAGGGGCCACCCAATGATATTAATGGGCAGCATGTTTAAAACAAAGAAAAGGAAGTTTTTCTTCACACAGTGCACAGTCAATCTGTGGAACTCCTTGCCTGAGGAGGTTGTGAAGTCTAGGACTATAACAGGGTTTAAAAGAGAACTGGGTAAATTCATGGAGGTTAAGTCCATTAATGGATATTAGACAGGATGGGTAAGGAATGGTGTCCCTAGCCTCTGTTTGTCAGAGGGGGGTGATGGATGGCAGGAGAGAGATCACTTGATCATTACTTGTTAGGTTCACTCACTCCAGGGCACCTGGCATTGGCCCCTGTCGATAGACAGGATACTGGGCTGGATGGACCTTTGGTCTGACCCAGTATGGCTGTTCTTATGTTCACTTATACGACACTATTCCTCACTTGCCTGACTGGCTTGGCAAAAAACAGAGCCACTGTTCACTTCTTCCAATCTTACATCAACATAACACGGGTATGTTATTACTATTTTTGCATTTGTAGTTTCTAGAGACCCCCCCCACACACACACACACAAACACTGATATTGGGACCCCACTATGCCAGGCATTGCATAAGCACTTTTCAAGACAGTCCCGGCCCCCAAAGAGCTTCCAGCTGAAATAGACAAGACAGATAAAAGAGAGTATTTTTGTCCCCATTTTACAGACGGGGAACTGATGCAAAGGGAGAGATTAATGGCCAGATTTTTAAAAAGAATACGTTGAGTGCTGTCTACTTTTGGAAAGCTCACTGTAAGTGTCAGAATGGGAACCGCGGTGTGGACCTTGAAAAATATTGCCCCTTTTTTAGGGGCTTGAACGGGAGCCAAGTTCTTTGGAAAATCTGGCCACATGAGACTTGACCATAGAGTTTGTGGCAGAGCTCTCCTGAGTCCCAGGTGAAAAACCCAGAGAGGCTCCTGGAGTCAGCCAGGTAGCTGAATGTGTCTGTTTTTTAAAGCTGCATGCCTTGCACTGCTGTACTCTGGGGTAGCTAACCCGTCCGGTACCTTTGGAAAATCCCAAAGGCAAGCACACTTATTGTCTTTGTACTATCTTGGGCAAGCTTTCAGCCAGCAAAGGCATCTGAAAAACCAGCTGAAAATAGCTGTCTCCCACGTGCCTACCTACCACACTATGAACGCTCAGAAGTCTGAAAATATTAGGCTAAGCAACTTGCTCAAGGCGAGTAAGTAGCAAAGCTGGGAATAAAGCCCAGCTCTCCTGGCTCATTAAAAACTCTGTTACAACAAGGCTGTAGGCAGCCAACACTAATTCCTGGCTGAGACTAGACAGACAAGGCGGGTGAGATATTAGCTTTTATTGGCCCGGTTTCTGTTGGAGAGAGAGAGACTATTTTGAGCTACACCGAGCTCTTCTTCAGGAGACCACTCAGGATTCAAACATATTTTCCATGTCCCTGAAGTGGGCTGCAATATTGGACATTAAACCACAAACTGGTCCCAAAGACCCAGCAAGTCAAAACTGCGTGTTCGGCATGTCCCCCAACACGGTTCTCATAATCAGGTCCACCAGCACAATTAGAGTCATGTAAACCAGCCCTCGGAGGTGAACGACTCTAAGGTTATACCAGCATCATGGAGACACCCAGTCAACCAAACCCATGCAAATTTCGTCGCAATGGGCCAAATTCTCTGCTGGAGTAAATATGCAGAATTTCATTGACATCAGCAGAATGGATCCATTTCGACCAGCAGAGAATTAGCCCCAATGTCTCGAATTAAAATGATGGCATTTTGCCTCCCGACTGGAAAACATACCACATGCTCCAATTAGCTTTGATATTAAAGAACTGTTCCTTTTCTTTGGGAGAGGAAATTATTATAATTGGCCCTACATATTTCCTCCGGGCACTCATTAAGCTAATTATTGTTCAGCTTACACTACTGCTGCTTCTTTCCTTTACGAGAGCCGCTGGATAAATACCCACGGAACTGAACGGATTGTTGTTTTTTACATAATAATGGTCTTGAAAAAAATCTTTCAGTTTGATTGTTCTCGCTAAATCATTCACGGAATTAGATTTGCTAAATTTTAATTTTGCAACAGCTTTTAGCTGAATGAATATTTTAATTGGCCGCTCAGCATTTTAACGAGATTGATTAATCTCTGAATCATTCTAACTGGCAGTTCCTAGTGATCCAAGTAATTTACTTACATCATTTATTTTTGTATGATAGAAGAAAATTTCATGATAATAGCATTTATATGGACCCTTCCATGCAGTGTGATAACTGTGGACAAATGAACCTTCTCAAACTTGATCTTCTGGCAAGTTCTATAGAATACTAGTGCGGAAGTCTACTTACATATAGCAGGCCAAGTCTTAAATATTTCACCTTAAATATTATAGGCCAATTATTTTTATTTTAGTCAGTGGGAGCCTTAACTAAAGACCGTACCAAAAAACCCCCAATCCTGACCTGGAACTTAAGGATTCACCCCAATTATTATCATTTATATTTTTGTATTGCCTTTTAGCAAAAGATCTCCAAAGAACATAAATGTTAATTGGAGGGCTGGATACTGCTGCCCTTAGAGGAAGCCCCTCAGAGACTGGCAACGGCACAGCACAGACCTCTGCTCCTTGAATGGAAGGAGTAACTATCAGCAGAAGTAGACTGTTATCCTTTATGTGGATCAGCATTTAGAAGGGGATGAGCATGTGACACTCACCTATGGGTGTTATTCACCTGCGTGTGAGACAGCAGCGGATTGTGAAACGATCAAGATTCCTGTTTGTATTCTTAGCTCTGGGAGTGGTGTGTGACCAGGGAAGAGGTTACAAACAGAGCCCAACACAGACTGGGCACATTGATTCTGAAGAGTCCTATGGGCTACTAGCAGAATAAGGAGCGACTCAACAGGAGCAACAGTGACAGAATAGGGTTGCCACCTTTCTAATCGCACAAAACCAAACACCCTTACCCCATACCCTCCCCCCCTTCTCTGAGGCTCTGCCCCCCACTCACTCATCCCCCCATCGATCGCTGTTCCCCACCCTCCCTCACTTTCACCAGGCTATGGCGGGGGCTGAGGGGCTGGAGAAGGCTCCAGGCTGGGGCGGAAGGATGGGGTGCAGGGGGTTATGGGCTTTGGGCTGGGGGTGCAGACACTGGGTGGGGCCGGGGATGAGGAGTTTGGCTGCAGGAGGGGGCTCCAGGCTGGGGCAGGATGTTGGAGTGTGTGGGGGTGAGGATTCTGGCTGGGGGGGGGGCTCTGGGGTGAGTCTGGAGATGAGGGGTTTGGAGTGCAGGAGAGGGGTCAGGGCTTGGGTAGGGGCAGAGGGTTGGGGTGTGGGAGGGAGTTTGGGGTCCTGGTAGCTCCTAGGAAGCAGCTACCAGGTCCATCCAGCCTCTAGGCACATTGGCGACCAGAGAGGCTATGCGTGCTGCCCTTGTACCCACAGGTGCCGCCCCTGATGCTCCTATTGGTCATGGTTCATGGCCAATGGGAGCTGCAGAGCTGGTGCTGGGGGCAGGGCTCATATGCTCCCCGGCCGGCCCTGCGCCTAGAGGCTGCAAGGAATTAGTGGTCATTTCTGGAAATCATATGGAGCTTGGGAGCCTGCCTTAGCCCCAGGCCTTAGCCCCAGACTTTTAACGGCCTAGTTAGAAGCGCTGACCGGAGCTGCCAGGGTCCCTTTTTGACCAGGTATTCCAGGCGAAAACCAGATGCTTGGCAACCCTATGACAGAACCTGGGTCTTAAATCTTACAAACACCCCTGCATTGCAGGGATAAAAATTATGTTGCAGATGGGTTGGACTGGTGCCAGCGGTAGGACTAGAACCCAGGAATACTGACTCATTGCCCCCGGCCGTAACTGCTTGACACTAAATCTTTTTGGTTGCTACGGAGAAATGGATCTAGTCTAGGAGTCTGAGAACGTCTCATCAGATTAGCAAAGCTTGTGATAATTGTGAGTGACAGTTCTGGTAACCAGACTGAGGTCTGCATTTTTCACTCCTCGCCCCACACCCTGATTGAGTTCCTATGTCCAAATGAAAGAGATTCTTGGATGATGGAGCTATATCGTCTCCAGTAAGAGGGGGAGGAAAGAGCAGCTCTCCTAACGTGCATAGAAGTTAAACAGAAGCGGGAAAATGGCTTCTTGGATGTCTTGTTCAAAATCCCTTGGGATGCCTGAAATGAAAGAAATTGAGGCCATATTAGGATGGCTGATCTCCAAATGGCAGATGAGCAAGAAGGGAAATGAATGTGACAAGGCTAATTTAGCTGTGCTCCAATCCACTTCTGCATGCCTCACATAGGCACTCTGCTAACTGCTTTATTCAGCCCAATTTGTGTGAAAATCCAGTCAAAACGCTCCCATTAAGAGGCTTTTCCTGCCCATTTCCCCCTCTGTTGCTTACTGAGTTCAGCTGGATTGGGGGCAGCACATTTCCATTTAGTGCCCGTGTGCTCATTTACATGTTACACACAATTAGACTCTACTGCCATTCCCCTTGCGTGCAATGGTTTCCTATTCTCACTCTGGTGTTGCCTGTAACTTTTGTTGTTCAGGTTGTGTCTCCAGAGTGCACTTCCAGTCATGCGCTTCTGTTCAGAGACGGGTGAAAATCAGGAGTAGACATCTTCAGTCTGGGTTCTCCCATTTCTAAAAGCATTTGGCTAAAGCCCATCCAAGTCAGGCCCTCTAAGAGTTCCAACTGAGCTCCGGTTTAAAAAGTTATAGTAATACATTCCTTATGTGTGTGTGCAGTAGGAGGGAGGGGTCCTAAAAATCTAGTAAAGCATGTGGCCTTAAGATGCCTCCAGGGATATAAATCAAGGTCAGGGATCTCACCCAGAAACACAAGAATAATCTCATTTCTAAAGCTTGTCTTTCACTTACCAGAACTAAACACCTCCCCAAAACCTGCCTCTCCCTAGTTCTTTAACATCCCTGAGGAGAATTCGCTAAAGGCCACCCCGATGGTGTTACTCAAAACTACCGCTTGAATCTTTGTTCATAGAGCCAAGTAGTTCACATTTTCTTAAGAGTGAGATGGGTGTGAAATGCCAAAACTGCCTCTAGAACCCACTGGGAATTTACTCCTAAGGAAGCAAAGGATTCCTTCAAAACAACCAAAACCACCAGATCCAGACAACACAACATTCTGGAAATAGGTTGGAGGGGATTCTGTTCTGTTCATGGCATGCGCACAGCAGGTAGAAGAAAACAAATACTCTTTCGGGAAGGTTGCAACATAACACTTTTTATTTAAAAGATTCAGAATGATGACATGAGAATCCCCCCCCCCCCCAAAAAAAAAAAAAAAAACAGAGGGGAATAAACAGCTTCTTCCTCTGGCAGAGAAGTACAATTCACCCCAAGTTGCTTTGCGCTGAGTCTTTCCAGACTGGCTGTGGGCAGAGTCTGAAGGACACACATGGCTTCCCTCAGGGATCCGCAGACTGCCAGCAGGATCAGGAAATCCTTCTCCTTTGAAGTGCTAACTTCCAATTCCAACGCCGTACACCACAGCAGGCCCTAGGCTCTGTTGTGGGCCAAAACTCGGGAAGAGATTTCCTTAGTGGACAGTCACTATTTAGGTAGAGCCACATAAGTCCCATTTAGTCCAGTGAGAGTTATGCTGCTAACTCCCCTAATCACCTTTAAAATCTCAGCCTTGTCTTTGGGTCCCAAGCCCCATAGAATTTTGTAAAAGTTTGCATCCCTTCCTAAGCCTGAAATTCATGCCAGGCAACTTATTTTCGATTCAACAGTCCTAGGAAGACAATCTCCTATCCAGGCCTGGTCCCTGTGGCTAGACTAGGCCAGAGCTACTGGACCAGAGCAGGTGAGTTCAGTCCAGCCACTTAAAGGGAGCTGGGCTGCACCTGGGCATACAAAGACCTGCTAGTGGGCAGGTGGAAGGGGGGATTGATTGAGACAGGCTGTGCGGGAGGAGGGAAAGTCACGGTGCACGGTGCTAACTCTTGTGGTACGTCCCCCTGGTGGTGCAAGGAGCTCACTGGGACTTGGAAACTGCAAGAAGCTCCTGAGAAGGATGGAGCTGAATGGGAAAGACTTAGTGAAGAGTCTGTTTGTTTGTTTCTATTTAAGAAAACAAACTTCCTGGAAAGCGTGGGCATGACACACATGCTTTGGACCTGGGGAGACGCTCAGCCCAGTGACGCTGCCTGAAAAGTTCCTTTTCACCTTCCAAGAGGAAAGACTGAAGATCTCTCTTTCCCTCTTGCAACTGTCGGTGGCAGCACAGACACACAGAGCAGAAAGGGATCTATTCCGAACAGCTAGACGTGTCAGCTCTCAGCTCTTGCAGGAGATAAATTGAATGCTGAAATGAAGGTAGAATGAAGAGAAAAACGGTTTTTAGATATCTTCGGCGCGATTTGCGGAAGCGCTCCACATCCCAACAGCTCTCAGTGTTCTCAAAACGACTAAGTATGAACTATTGGGTACTGCGTTGTTTGGAAGTTATGGCATCCCCCCCACCCCCCATAAATACAAAGATTGTAAAGTCAGCAGTTGCAGGTTGTTAAAGATGCTGAATACCAGTCTCTTTGCCAATTCACCTTTCAGCATTCTAGACAACTTCTATGTAAATCTTAAGGTTGTCTATGCGGTTGGAGACTGTCACTACTTTTCACTCCACCTCTAATCCATGCCCAGGGAGAATTAAATGGGTTATAATTAGTTATTAAAAAACACGGGTGGCCAGCTCATTTTGATCTTGAATTTTGCTTCGCCCCAGTAGGGAATGGCATTAAAAATAAAGTCCTGCCTTAGAATTTCAAACCATTTCCTTGTGAAAGTGACTGATTTCCCCATCACAAAAGCAAAGCCAACATTCCTAAGGGTAGTGCCTTGCCTGAATACCAGTGCAGCATCTCTTTAGACAACTGGTCGTCATGCTCATTTTTCTCTTCCACGGCTCATCTAATAGGCATTCAGGGTTTACTGCTATCTTCAGACAGTAGACTCTGTCATCTCTCCTTCCCTGTCTGCTGCTGGCCATGGCTCTATTCAAAACAAACATTTATAAAGGTCTAGCTTGTGTCTTGATCTATCATCCAGGCAAGGGAGAAAATCTCCCTTATGCCACTTGGATTTGGGTCAGGATATAGAAGTAAGCAGGGCTTCCTACTGTGTTGTGAGTGGGCAGGACGGGTGGAGAATGGATGGAGTTCTGGCAGAGCATTTGATCCACCTTGGGTGAATGTTACTCTACTACCCACTTGTAGCAATGATAATCTGCAATCTCATTCCCTGGGACGAGGGGAAAGCAGGCAGGGGAATAGTGACTTCAAGGTGTGCTTGGTACTCAGTGCCCCTCAAGGCTACTTCTGAGGTAATACGCTTTATGCACCGCTCCTGTCTCAAGATTACGTCTAACGCGGGGATAGGCAACCTATGGCATAGGTGGCGAAGGCAGCAAACAAGCTGATTTTCAGTGGCACTCACACTGCCAGGGTTCTGGCCACCGGTCCGGGGGGGCTCTGCATTTTAAACGAAGCTTCTTAAACATTTTAAAAATCTTATTTACTTTATAATATATAACTAAATTACTGTTGCATGTAAACTTGTAGAAAAATATCTTCTAAAAACATTAAAATGTATTACTGGCACATGGAACCTTAAATGAGAGAGACTTGGCACACCGCTTCAGAAAGGTTGCCGACCCCTGAGTCTAAGGTCACAGACTAGCCCTTGTTTTTTACATGAGCATGACTAATGAAATCTGAGAGCCCTGGAAAGTAGCTGACACTTTACACAAGTGTCTTTCCCAACAAAAGGAATCCAGTTTTCCCACAAACCAAAACGTCTTGCCCCACACCCATGCAACTGGGCCAGCTAACCACAATGGAAGTGGAATAATTTCCTATGCAAAACTGCTCCTCCTCTCATGTTCACAGCACACCCACTGGTTTTCAACTCACCATGCTTTGAATAATAGCATGCTTTGTTAGGATCCCAGCAACTTCAATGTAAGGTAGAACCCAATGGAAGTACAAACAGTAGAATCTGGCCCTATGACTAGTTCCAAAGGCTAGTTGCTTGATTTGCTTATGCAACAAAGCTATGACATGGGCAGACTGGAATGAACATTTCACATCTGAGTTTTGCAAAATTTTCATTTGTTATGGATATTCTGAAATATCTCCCCACCCAATGCAACATCTGCTTTTCAGTCACGTTCCTGCATTTGACCCACTTTTTCCAGTATGTTCAATGAGACACAAGAACGTTGAGAAGAGATTGTCTCAAGGTTAGAAGGAATCGGTGGCTAACGCTAGAATGAAACTCCCCAGGATCTTCCTAGCTCGTCCAGCTAACCTAATAACATAATAGGAATAATTTAATTTTGTGTTAAATCAACTTATTTAAACACCAGGCTTTTCAAATACAGAACACTCAGAGCAGTGGTTTCCTATTAAATGCAATAAGAGGATATAAAAAACTATTAAAGATGCAATTTCCATAATATGCAAACAAATTAAGTTTGTGTGTACAGCAGGAGTGTTTTACCAGTATAGATATAGCAGTATACTATTCTAGCAACTGTTCCTAGTGTGGAGACAGAAGCTTATTCTGTGCCCTCCCCACGATCCACCCCCAGAAAAAAAACATAACAGCAAAATTGCACATCTACTGGTATAACTGCACTAATCTACACTAGTGGCTTTAGCCAGGAAATCTATGCCAGTCAGGGATCAAGCCTCTTCAAATCCCTCCCTGACACAGCTTTGTTGGCACAAATCTGTAGGATAGAGAAGGCCTAAAAACCAAGGATGTCTGTTGTTCAAGGCACGGTTCACTGCTCAGGGAAATCCACAGTGTTTGTGAGGCAAAAGATCCAAGCCCTGTCTTTGGGCTAGATGGAGAATGGATTCTCAGCCCTGTCAAAGCACCTGGAAAAGGCAATCCAGCTCTAGAAACAGAAAAGGGAAGAGCAGAGGTTTGAGCTGATGTGGAGGAGGATCTGGCAGGATTCGGTGGCAGTCCAGAGGAAGGACAGAGGTTTAGAAATGTGGGACATAGGGTATTATAAAGTCCGGCTGCAAAAGAAGCTGGGGCTTATTGATGTTTTTGCAGGGGCAGTTAAGGGAGAGAGAACAGGTCTCCCGCAGCATTTTCAAACCAAGGCAGTATCATGATCTGCCCATTCTTGAAGTGGCTTGTCTATTATATAGCCCATTATCACACCAAACCATGGGGCATGGAGGCCCTGCTCGTTAGTGGCAGCAAACTTTATTCATGCATCATGTCAGGAAACCTATGACATAAATGACCATTATATATCATTTGCAAATCAAACGTCATGGTGCAGCCATGAGCACAGGAAAACTCCATGTCATGACTGCTACATCTGCTAATCCAAACAATTGTAACTGTGAAGACATTCGCCAATAAGCAGGGCAATGGAGGAGGCTGATATGTCTGAGTGACCCAGGGAACATCTGACAAGTGAGGTGTAAAGCTATAATTAGGAAGGCCCAAAAAACAGTTTGAAGACCAGCTAGTTGAAGACTTAAAGAGTAACAGCAAAAAAAATGTAATTACCTCAGAAGCAGAAAGCCTGCTAAACAACCCATGGGGCCACTAGACGATCAAGGTGCTAAAGGAGCACTCGGAGGGGGGGAGGGGGATGGCCACTGTGAAGAAACTAAATGAATTCTTTGCATCGGTCTTCATGGTTGAGGATGTAAGGGATTTCAGATTAGCAACTGTGTTAGTCTGTATCCGTAAATAAGACGAGGAAGACTTTGTAGCACCTTAGAGACTAACCAGTTTATTTCAGCATAAGCTTTCGTGGGCTATAGCTCACTTCATTGGATGAACAGAATGGAGATTCCCCAACCTATGCCATTCTTTTAAGGTGACAAATCTGAGGAACTATCCCAAACTGAGGTGTCATTAGAGCAGCTTTTGGATCAAACTGATAAATGAAGCAGTAAGAAGACACTAGGACCAGATGGTATTCACCCAGGACTTCTGAAGAAACCCAATTCTGAAATAGCAAAACTACTCACTGAGGGATGTAACCTATAATTTAAATCAGCTTCTGTATTAGATGACTGGAGGTTAGCTAATGTGATGACATTTTGTTTTAAAGGCGACAAAGGCTATGCTGGCAAGTACAGGCCGATAAGCCTGACTTCACTACTGGGCAAACTGGTTGAAACTATAGTAAAGAACAGAATTGCCAGACATGTAGATGAAAGTGATTTGTTGAGGAAGAGTCAACAAAGGTGTTTATAAAGGGAAATCATACCTCACCAATCTACTAGAATTCTTTGAGGGGGGTCAACAAGCATATGGACAAGAGGGATCCAGTGGATACAGTGTACTTAGATTTTCAGAAAGCTCTTGAAAAAGTCCCTCAAAGGCTCTTAAGCAAAGTAAGCTGACATGGGATAAGAGGGAAGGTTCTCTCCTAGATCAGTAACTGGTTAAAAGATAGGAAACAAAGGATAGGAATAAATGGTCAGCTTTCAGAATGGAGAGAGGTAAATAGTGGTGTCCCCCAGGGGTCTGTATTGGGACCAAGTACAGTTCAACCTATTCATAAATGATCTGAAAAAAGGGGAAACAGCTAGGTGGCAAAATTTTCAGACGATATAAAACTACTCAAGATAGTTAAGTCCAAAGACTGAGAAGGGATACAAAGGGATCTCACAAAACTGTGTGACTGGGCAGCAAAATGGCAGATGTAATTCAATGTTGATAAATTCAAAGTAATACACATTGGAAAACATAATCCCAACTATACATATAAAATGATGGGGTCTAAATTGACTGTTACCATGCAAGAAAGACCTTGGAGTCATTGTGAATAGTTCTCTGAAAACATGCACTCAGTGTGCAGCGGCAGGGAAAAAAGCTGGCAGAATGCTGGGAATCATTAAGAAAAGAATAGATAATACAGAAAATATCATATTGCCTCTATATAAATCCATAGTACGCCCACATCTTGAATACTGCATACAGATGTGATATCCCCATCTCAAAAAAAATGTATTAGATTTGGAAAAGATTCAGAAAAGGACAACAAAATGATTAAGGGTATGGAATGAGGAGAAATTAGTAAGACAAGGACTTTTCAGCTTGGAAAAGAGATAAATAATGCGGGATATGATAGAGGTCTATAAAATCATGACTGGCTCTCATAACACAAGAACTAGGGGTAACCAAATGAAATTAATAGGTAGCAGGTTTAAAACAAACAAAAGGAAGTATTTATTTACACAACTGTGTGAACTGTGGAACCTTTGCCAGAGGAAGTTGTGAAGGCCAAGACTATAGCAGGGTTTAAGAAAAAACTAAAGTTCACGGAGGATATGTCCATCAATGGCTATTAGCCAGGATGGGCATGGGATGGTGACCATAGTCTTTGTTTGCCAGATGCTGGGAATAGGAGATGGGATGGATCAATTTATGATTATCTGTTTTGTTCATTCCTTCTGAAGCACCTGACATTGGCAATTGTTGGAAGATACGATTCCGGGCTAGATGGACCTTTGGTCTGACCCAGTATGGCTGTTCTTATGAATAATTATGGACAGAGATCTCTCAAAGCATAGTTCATTGTTTGAGGCTAAAGGGAACCTTGGATCCAGGTGGTTCCTCCTCTGTTTTGTGTTTTTTTAAACTGACGTTAAGTAAAGCAAAAGGGCAGCGAAATAGCCACTCATAATAATGATGGATATGGCACTTGTGAGTAGAACTATGAACTTTTGCTGAACATGATGATAGATGTACCTAACGCTTAAGGCCAGACAAGGGGAAAGAGTGTGAAGTCATTAAGCAAACCACTATGGGCATTTTTCCAGAGAGGTTGGTCTAAGGTCTTTATGTCCCCCATTGCCATAGCATTTGAGCTACTCACAGTCTAATGCATGTGGATTAATGACTGCTATTTCCATTTTACAGATGGGGAACTGAGGCACAGAAAGGCTAAGTGACTTGCCCAACATCACACAGGAAATTTGTGGCAGAGTAGGGAGCTGTATCCATGTCTCCCAAGCCCAACATCCTCACCACGGGGCCAGAGATAGCTTCAAGATTTTATGGTCAAAGTAGGATGACATGTATGAGGAAAGGGAGGAGAGGCCTAGTTAAAGAGTGAGTGTGTCCTAAAATTAATATCACCCAACCACACAGCTAAAAATGAAACACTAAATGTGAATTTCATGGCGACTCTTAGGGGCTGTAATGGCCAGGCTAGGATGAGCCTGGGAGCCATTTTAAACACAGGATTGGTGGAATTCTGGTAACGTAGTCTAAGTATGGCAATTTAAGGTGGTTACTGCAGTGAGAATCACAGGAAGGCAGAATGCTGAGTAAGCACAGTACTAGAGAAATGAAGGGATTTTTAGCCCTGGTGAAAGAGTGTTGAATTTTATACTCATAGACTTTAAGGTCAGAAGGGACCATTATGATCATCTAGTCTGACCTGCATGACACAGCCCTGTATTTACCTACAGCACAGACAGTGACAGCATAAACATTCCCCACACCACCCTGGCAACCTTGAAGAACGGCACCTCACAGGTGTGAGCGGAGCTTTCAGATCTCCATTCCTACTCACGCCCTGGCCTCTGTTGGGGTCTGACAACAGAGGTGCTCATTGTGACCGTGTTCTGATAATGGGCCAGATTCATGGAGAGGTTTCATCCCTCTGATCCCTTAGTCATGTACATTAAAGGAGAATCCCCATTGGTGGGTTGCAGAGGAGTTTCCTCTGCTCAGCGTTGCCAACTCTCACCATTTTGACATGAGTCTCATGAAAATACTAATACTGAAGAGCAAGGGCTAGGGTATACAAATGGCATTATTACGGACATCTAGCATTGTGCCTCTTCTCTGGGTGTGATTTGTAAGACAAACCCTGTGTTTTCAGAGATTTAGGGTTATTGAACAGTATTTGTTGCAATCTGTTTATATTTATACCCAAATAAAAGCACAGCAGTAGCACAAAGTATGGGAGCACAGCAGGGCATAGATTTCCAGTTAAAAGCTGCTGGGATGATAAATATATGGAGATATATACCTATCTCATAGAACTGGAAGGACCTTGAAAAGTCACTAGCAGGACCAAGCACTGTCCCCTGCTAATTATTATATATTTTTTTTGCCCAGATCCTTAAGTGGCCACCTCAAGGACTGAACTCACAACCCTGGAGTTAGCAGGCCAAAGTCTCAAATCACTGAGCTATCCCCTCCACCAAATGCAATATGTGACCCTATGACAGGGTGTTCCACTCACTGCTAGGACAGCACTTCCCCTAGCTTGCCCAGTCATCATCTCTTCCTGTGGTTGCACATGCACGCACACACCATCTCTCCTACTCTGCATCCTCTTTTTTGGGCTATGGCTTTCAGCCGGCTCACTCTGTGTGTTTTCCCCTTCCAGGATACCAAAGGGTTCCTTTGGCAGTCCTAGGCAATCTTCCCATTCCCTGCCTCAGTACCCCTGACAGGGGAACCAACTCCAAGTTCTGGCTCAGAGATCCTCTAGTCAGCAGTCAAGGTTTGTTCCCTTTCAGGTCTTACTGCCTTTCCTTGAGCCCTCTCCTACTTCCATAGCTCTGTCCCACTCCTCTGGGTTTAGCCAGCCTCTCAACTGCCTCCTCCCAGGTAGTAACTGTAGCTGCTTGTCTCTGTCCTCTCTAAACACAGCTCCCTTCTCTCAAGAAGTGACTATAGACTTTCCCACAACCCCCGTTTCCTGTCCTTATAAACCCAACCCAGCTCATTCCTCCTCAGCTGGGTTCCCTCACTCAGTCCAGGGACTACTTAGCCCCCTGAGTCACCGCAGCCTGTTGGAAAGCCAACAGTATTCTTTTATTTTTGAAAATGTATGTTCCCCTCCCCCGTGAGCACTGCCTTTCCCCTTCAGGCTCCCACTCACAGGAGGGAAAATAAAAACAGAGGCAGGGAAAGTGTATCTGCTACTGTTCTGCAGAGTCACAGAACCTTCCCAGAGCAGGCTCCAGCTGGATGTCTTTAATGGCAGGTTCCTCAGCCAGGCCAGCTGCTAAAGAAAGACCTCTCTGCAGTTCAGCATGTAGCTGGAGTGTGCCTAGCGAGCTTGCAAAGGAGCAGCAAATCTATAATTCAGCTGTGGAATTCACTGCTCCAGATATGAGTGAGGCTAAGAGCTTAGTCAGAGTCATAAAAGGTTCAGAAACAAGAACATTCAGAGTTACATTAGACAGGGTACATCCATGTAAGTGATATAAACCCTCAGAGTTCAGGCACTATCCAAGCATTCACGGCCTAGCCTTGGGAAGAAATTCCCCACCTGGACAGATTTTTCCATAATCATTCTCGATGGTGTTTCTTGTACCATCCCTGGAGGGGCCATTAGTAGACTGTGTTGATAACCACGCCCTACACAGAGATGTTGCCATTGTTAAAAATCCACAGGTGCCAGTGGTTCTTTCTCTGTAGTATCTGAAGTGTCATGGTGTGTCCCAATAATTCTCATACAGCAAAGAGCATTGCTTAGGGAATGCTCAAATTTCAATTAAAGCTATGCCTAGCAATGCTCTCTGTTATTACCTTTGCCCTTGTGTCAGAGGTCTGCCCGATTCTTTCTCTTTCACTTCCGCTCTCTCTGCTTTTGAAACTGTCTGGAGCTCCTGCTGATTCTTTTGATCAGATAGGGATGTTTCCTGTTAAGGAGCCAGGGAAGCAGGGCTGGAGCTAGAACAGTCCTAATCAGGTTTCATTTCAAGTGAGCTGTGCAGGCTGGTCTCTGCAGAGTCCTTTTGGGGAGATTGATGTCAGACTGGCCTTTATTCTCTCCGTGCCTTTCCATGATGCTCCCTTCATCCGATTCTTGAGACCCTCTCAAATAGATCTTGCCTGTTTCCTATGTGAGCATGGTCTTGTGGTGTGCAGGAATTGGGTAATATCCCTCTAAATAGTTTGTGCCCCTCTAACTGGCTTCCCTGTTTTCTATCAGAGTGGAGCAGAACCTAACAGAGCAGCATGATGTATTTGAAGCTAGACCTTTTACATTTAGAATTGGTATACATAGGTATTTGGGAACCAACTGTGGCCATGTGGTTTCCTCATATCCTTACTGTTGTGCAGAGGCCAAAGACACAACAGGTGTGTGTATAATCTGATTTCACCCCCACACTTACCTGCATGCTATCTTGTGTGGCTGGTTGGATATCAACCTGAGGGGTTTTTTTAGACTAAAAGTCTGATGAGTACAAGGCCACTGCCCCAGGCCATCATGTTCTTGGGAAGGGGCTGTGTGCCTCCACAAACAGCAGCATAGGAAGAAACACACTCGCCTCTCCCAGCTGTTAGTAGATTAAGCATCAGGGGGAAATAGAACTCCACTGAGTTAGGGATTCCCTGGAGGGTGCAATTGGGTGGCCTGAAGTCAAATGATCATAAAATACAACACCTACCTCCAATGCATGCTTTGAGACCTAATTAAAGTTTGCAAAACACTTTCAGATCATGCACAAAAAGCACTAATAAAAATGCAAAGTATTCTCAATCTCACATGTTAAATACATATATTTCTTTGCCTCTGATCAGTGCCCCCTGAAAATATAGGTATATCATATAGTCAAGCATCAAAGGAATAGGTATATTTTGATCAGCACCACCTCCCTTGAGTTCCCCGTGAATTCAGGTTTCAAACAAACTCAAAGCAAAATTTAGCTGAATGTAAAGACGTGGATACAAAAGCTGGATTCAGGTTTTAAACACACCAGTGTTGGAAGTGGTTTGGATCTGGGATTTTGGTCCAGCCCACAACTAAAATATGGGCTACTTGCATGATTGAGATCTGGGTTTGGAGTTTGACCAATCTACAGTTTGGCGAAGTTTATATTCGCGCACAGTTCTACCAGACACTATGCTGTTTCATGTCAGAACCATGGAATTTCACAGGCTCAATGAAAAATCAGAAATCAAGCACAGGTCTGATTTAGGAAGGTACATAGGTAACAGACCTGCGTGGAAGACAAAAAAAAAAAGTTTGGCAAAGGCTTTCAGGATTTTAATGTTCGGTTTTCCTTCCAATTCAGAAAGTAATCAAAACATTTCAAAATTCTCCGAGAAAGAAAGTCTTGGTGGGGAAAAAATGTTATGGATCCTTGGACACATGCCACTTGGATTTTGACTTGTTATATTTACATTGTTATAATATGGAATGCAATCAGGGTGAAAGTAACTTACATTTCTTAGCGGCACAGTTGTATTGCAAGCAACCCACCTCTCCTACACATTTAACTTTGTGGATCTCTTTGCATGACTTTGATATAGCAATTAAAGCTACTACAACCAATATTGTCTCTAATAAGACTGTAATACTGGAATAAAGGCGTGAAAAGTGAAAACTCATTTTGTCACATTACTCTTTTTCCTCCTCCTCCAGCCAGGCTGTGGAAAGTGGCTAGCTCAGTGCTTCACCCCTGCCTCGCACTCAGCAGTGGCCGTGGCTCCTTTCCAGTTTGCGGCGGGGAGGAGGGGGACTGGCTGACAGAGAAGTCCAGGGCACCTGTGTAACATCTGAAACTCAGCTAATGTTCCATCCCCAGTTCAACTCACAGGACGTGGAGACATTTCTGGCGTCCTTGTTGATTTCTCAGTTGTTGGTGTGACCAAGGGACATTTTTTTCCTGCCCCGGACTCAATATACAAACGGAATTGGGGTTCATTTCCAAGTTCAAATCTATCCCCCCCCCCATCAAAGGCTGGATGTGATGCCCAAACTGCTTGCAGATCCTCGTTGAAATGTTACTTAAAAAAAAATGGAGAATGTGGTGAGAAGATGTGTCATGATGATTGGGCTTTATTTTTGGCAAAGGGATTGTGCTAAAGCAAACTTCAAGTCTACCATCCCCAGCCAGTGCAACATTGCTCCCTGTGGGTAGTATAGTTTCCTGTGCTTTGCTTAAATTGCGGCAATTGCACAGCGACGTGATAGTGGAGATGTTTGGGGTGGGAAGTTATCTGCCATTTTATTTCATATGACTGCAGACTCGTTTGGAATTTCACTTTTCTGCAAAACTCACAAGTGTGTCGATTTTCATTTTGAAAACTTGCAGCCATGTGAATTTTCATAAGATTTAACTGCACATAGAATCAGAGAAGATTAGGGTTGGAAGAGACCTCAAGGGGTCATCTAGTCCAACCCCCCCGTTCAAAGCAGGACCAACCCCAGTTAAATCATCCCAGCCAGGACTTTGTCAAACCTGACCTTAAAAACCCCTAAGGAAGGAGATTCCCCCACCACCTTTCCTGCTACTGAGATATCATATCTTATTCTTGCTAATCTTAGCTCTGTAGCAGGATCCCTTCCAACTCAAAAGACCAAACCTGAAGAGGTGGGTATCTTAAAAGCTTGTCTCTCTCACCAAAATAAATTGTCATGAGTGCTGGGACAACTTATACAGTGGGGGTTCTGAAAGCCATTGAACCATACCATAAATCCTGTATATAAAGGAATTCACATCCCTAGTTCCAGCACTTATGGAAATGTTCCAATAAAAGATATTATCTCACTCGTCTTGTCTCTCTACTATCCTGGGACCAACAGGGCTACAACAAACAGTGCATTTCTAATCTCAGATATTGTTTAAGGCAGACCAAACAAATGTACAATTTTGTTTAACTTCTAAGGTAACTGTCAATTCCATGGAAATAACCACAGTACAGCTATCACGAAGTAGGAAGGTTAGTCTGTTAGGTAGATAGAACATCTGTATAATGGAATAGGACATCTGTTGGCTGCCATACACTCCACTGATATCCTAAGGTAAGTGTCAGCGACCTTTCATCAGTGGTGTGCTGAATCTTCATTTATTCACTCTAATTTAAGGTTCCGCATGCCAGTAATACATTTTAACATTTTTAGACGGTCTCTTTCTATAAGACTTTAATATAGAACTAAACTATTGTTGTATGTAAAGTAAAGAAGGTTTTTAAAATATTTAAGAAGTTTTATTTAAAATTCAAGTAAAATGCAGAGCCCTCCAAACTGGTGTTCCAGGACCTAGGCAATGTGAGTGCCACTAAAAATCACTTCCTGTGCCGCCATTGGCATGCCTGCCATAGGTTGCCTACTCCTGTCCGAGGGGAAGTTGGGTCAAGAACAGCCATGCTGCTCTCCTACCCAACTGTTCAAGCTCAACAGAAAATGCAAATTAATTTAACAAATCAAAACTTTTATTGGCTGCCCGCTACTCTTTTCATAAGACTCATGGGAAATCAAAGTGTTTGATGATCAGGACAAAGATACAATGCTCTCAATAAATCAGATTTATAGCAGGAATTGGATCGAATGACAGAATGTCACGGCTGAACAGAAGGGAGCAGGGGGAAACCATGGGCTTATGAAAAGCTGTTGTCCCAGTGTCCCAAAGGGAGACCTCAAATCATTGCATAGCTCTATGAAATATACAAGGATGGCTGCTCTAACACTAATGTAATTGTGACAAAGCTGAAAGTCTTTCCATTATCTTATTAGGTGATGCCAAAGGACACGCGCCATACCTGAGTTAATTTCTCCCTGCCTGGAGCGGGGCTGTGGTACATGTGATGGTGCCTGTCTCAGCTGCCCTTCTTAGTGTGGTCACATTTTTAGTCTGAAATCCAGTATTTCTTCCTTCAAATCACAGATCATATCCTTGAGCTGCACAGTCAAATGCCCTCCTGGCTTATTTTATGTAATTGCTCTTCTCTTTGCACCTTGTTCTTTTGCAACTTGACTCCAAATGTGTTGTTTCCGATCCTGAAATTAGCTACCAGTAGCAGCGCCCGGAAGATAAATGTTAGAAAACCACCTAAATGGCCTTTGTTAGCTTTTTTGCCAAAGGGCAGTTTTACACGGTTTTCTCATTTAGAATTCATTTTTCCAAGAAGATTCTAAGCGGCTTATCTGATCCTTCTGTCTAAGTGGACTAACAAAAGAGCACAAGCTGCTGTGATAGAGCGAGAAAAGTGCTAATGAGATACCAGGGAAAGTTTCTGATGTAGTTACAAAGGAAGGAAAACATACAAATATTAATATTCAAAAACGGATCTCTTTTTTTGTTCCTGGGCATACAGTCTTTTCTGAGATCTCTGCAGATGTTTTTCAAGCTTAATTTTGTAAGCCTCGGTGCTATTATTTTTAGGGAAGAGCTGGAACCAAAACCCTGGGTTCATAAATTCCCAGGAGTCTGTGGCCATTTGGCACCAGATCCAAATATTGCAGCTGTGGGTGGGAGAAGGGTTCTCTGTTCATTATAAAAAGACAATAGATACACAAATCAAAGCACACTGACCAGCTAAGTGACTTGGTGTGAGTCACTTTACCATTCTGTGCCTATGCTTCTCATCCCAGCCTTTGTGTGTCTTGTGTTTTTCATTGTAAGATCTTTGGAGCGGGGACTCTTAGCTGTACTTACAGTACCTTGCACACCGTGTTCCCAATATCTCTGGTCCTTAAATAAACATCATCCACTGTTTGTCTCAGGAGACTCCTGGAAGATTTCCCTCTCTCCAGGTTTGCTTGTTAATCACACTCAGTTTTCTTCTGCTCAGCTTCATTCTGTTGCTCATCACTTCAGTTAATGAGTACAACATGGAGGCATGGTAGTGGGCTGTTCACCTTTCTCCTGCTGTCAGTGCTGTAAAGATCTTTCCCAGTGCGTGGCCTTAATGCCTCCATGTGGCCTCCTCTCACTTTCTCTTGCTGGACAATTCTATCAGGTCTGTATAGTTTATAAATAAGCAAGAAAATTAGAAGGAATTTCCCCCCAGGTCAGATTGGCAATGACCCTGGGGTTGTTTGTCTTCTTCTGCAGTGTGGGGAATTGTTAGGACCATCTGGGTACATCCAGGGATGAAAATAAGGAGGTGCCGGCCCCTACCAGCTTACTTTCAAGTGCTGCTCCTCAGCCCCATGCCTTCTGCTCGAGGCCCCACCCCGTTGGGGGAGGGAGAAAAGCTGCACCCCCTACCAGTAAGAGACAAATTTTACTTTCACTCCTGGGTATATCTTACTAAATCAACTCCTTGCCATTGCCGGAGCCACAGGCATCAGACCGCTGTGGTCCCTCCCCTTCTCTGCCTGTGCACTCATTAGTTTAGTTTGCTTGGGGTTGTAACACTTTGGTTGTTGGTTTGGGGTGTGGGGACTGGCTGGTGTACAGTGGTCAGGCTAGATGATCTGGTGGTCTCTTCTAGCCCTAAACTCTACGACTCTGAAAAAAAGAGAGCCTTACAATGTTAACACTCTGCCTGCCTGGTGTGCACGTACAATCAGTCAGTGCCGCTCAGTGGTTGCACTCTGTCTTTGGGCCAACGTGATGAGAACCATGATTGATGACAGCCTGGTTTAATGTATCCTATAGTAGATGGTTGCAAACATAATCCTTGGGGACTTTGGGCTCCTTCAAGATTTTGTGCATTGACAACTAACCAGGAAGCTTCTCTGTCTAGCTCCCTTCCATGACTTAGATGCATCTGCTCTGGACTCTGCAGCAATGAAACACGATGCTGTTTTGCTTCTGATACGGTATTTATGTGAGCCACTGCTCCCGCTCTTTCCACCCTGGGTAAAATCACTTGTGCAATTCAGGTGTCTCCACCAGAATATTGTTCTCCCACTGATGTGCTCCTCAAAGCAGTTGCAGAACAACTGCATTCTCATTCAGGATCTCCCATTCTCCTGTTTTGGGCAGCTGTAGCTGTGGCTTCCTTCTGTAAAGCCTCATTAAATTGCCTGGGACCCATCCTTTGTGCTGTTAATCATTTCCCTGCAGTAAAAACCCCAGGGAGAGACCTGAGCATCTAGGATCATTCTTGGGCCTTGTCTACATTGGGGGAGGGTAGATCGGTCTAAGTTACGCAATTTCAGCTATGTGAATAACGTAGCTGAAGTTGACGTACTTAGACCTACTGAAGTGGGGTGGCTGCCCCACTCCAGGAAAAAGAGTCTCCTCTGTCTGCAGAGGCAGACAGGCCTGGCTGCTGGGAGCTTGAGGAGGTACCTAGAGGGAAGCAGGCCTGGGGCAAGACAGGAGGAGCTGGGGAAGCTCTAGCCTGGAAACCCCCAGGCTGCAAGGCCTAGGAGAAGGTCCCAAAAAGGGTACTGGGGTTGCAGGGGGCAGCCCAGGGCTACAGAGACAGAGCAGCAGGCCAACCCCCCTTGCCTGTGATGAGAGGCAATTATACTGCAGTCTGCCCCAGTGAATGGGGGCAAGTGGTGACTGGAAGTTGCCTAGACTGAGGCAAGGTGGGGATAGTGGGAGGAGGGTTCCCTGGGAAGGGGAGACCCTGAGACTAGGGGGTACTGCAGGGGTGCAGCACCCTCGGGAAGAGGGCACCGGGGTCCGGGAGGGACATGGGGGCCAGCAGCAAGTGGGACATCAGCCTGCAGAGGGCGCTCCGGAGGATGGACTGAGCTAATTCCCGGATGGACCAGCAGGAGGCACCGCAGGTGAGTCGATGCCCTGCTACACCTACTCACCGCGATGTCTTCAGGGCGGTGAGTCGAGTCGACTGTTGCCGCTCCCCTGTTGACTCTGCCTGTGCCTCTCGCGGCGGTAGAATAGAGGAGTCGATGGGAGAGCACTCATGGGTCAATTTATCCCATCTAGTCTAGACGCGATGAATCAACTGCCGCGGGATCGATTGCTGCCCACCGATCCGGTAGGTAATGTAGACATATCCTCGCTCCTGTGATACCATCATGCAGTGGTATCATCACAGGCAGACCACACCCAGAAGAATGCAAATGGACCAGTGATATTATATGCTGATAAAGAGCATTATGGAGGTCAGCCATGATATTACTGTAATTAACTGTGACTAAATATAGCCCCAAATTCACTTTCATTGCAACTAGTGAGCATACTAGAGAACATCTCTTGACCTGCCCCATGTAGCATTTTCCAGCAAATACGGTCCAAACCTGACATGCCAGTAATAGCCTGGAAGGTCTGAAGATGTCCTGGGGGAACGAAGAGAATCATATCCAGCTCTGGCACCAAATCAGCACCAATCCCTCCTGGGTCACGATCGCGGCTCGAATTCAAACTAAGGCTGAACAGGAGTGAATTTGAAAGGGAGGCCACAGAAATCCCACCCATCTCTCCCAAAAGAAGCTCTACAAACTCCTCCCAGCAAAAGAATGAGCTGCTGGGAGGGGTTGACCTACAGATCATTCCACAAAGACTCCGATCACCGCTAGGCACATCTAAGCAGGAGCAAAACGAGCAACTTCAGGTCCTCAGAATGCTTCTGTTCAGCTTCCCGTAGCCAACAGGACCTAGAGCTGCTTCACCAAAGCACAAACCCTGTTAGTTTCCTTCATTCCCACAGAGAACATGCGGAGGAGAGAGGGGACCTCTTGTGTCCTGCCCTGCAGGGGACAGGTGTTAAATCTCAGTTCAGGTTATGGTGACCAGAGAGCAAGAATGAAAAATCGGGACAGAGTTGGGGGGGGAGGGGGTTAACAGGAGCCTATATAAGAAAAATACCTAAATATCAGGACTGTCCCTATAAAATCAGGACATCTGGTCATGCTAGATCAGGTGCTGGATGGGAGAACATACATCAAGCAGTTCACGGTACTCAAGCAGGAGTCAGCCCAAGAAAAGCCCAGTGTAGACACACACTTCCTCGGCTCTAAAGCGAAAATGAGGGATGCTGTGTGGTCATAATAGTGCCCTTCCAAAGCACACACTCTTTACAAATCTGGAACAAGAATGCACCGTGGCTGGAATCCCATTTCCTGCCTCATTTTAAAATTGAGCTGCGGTTTATTTACACGGAGCGAGAGGACAGTGAGGGAATCGGCAGATTGACAGGAAGCTTGCTAAAAAAGTATCCATGACGATGGGAGGATCAGACAGTTCCCAGTTGCTTCCCTCCTTCCTCGAAAACCAATCAGCAACTTTGCCACCTGTCCTTTCAGCCACAGACTTTGTTACGTACACACATTAGAATGGGAAGAACTTGACCGAAGCTCGATAGGAACTTGACTAATTAATTCCAGGAATATTCTCTCTCCAAGAAAAAAAAAAAAGACGGCATGATTTAATTCTTCTCCTGGCAGTTATTAATGAACCCATACATTTACATGGACACAAGTATTGATGAGATATGCTAATCTCCATAGAGATAAGATTGACCGTGCAGGCTGGATTCATTTATAAGTCTATCAGCCGTACACATTTGTCATTGATACTTATCTAATAAAGTATGTATAGAAGACATCTTGATAATTCACTTCCAATAAAGTTTTTGCAGCGATAGCATAATGCCTTAACTCATTCTCATTGTACCTTTCATAATTTACAGTTTAATGGATCTAACCTAGGTACCTCTCAGCCGTTAGACTAAGTAATAAATAGAGGCTCCCCCTTTTATTCCTGTCTAAATACAGCGGCACAGACTTTCTGCCAGCATTCTGCATATGCAGCAAGTTAACAAATCAATGCATGCCACGTACATTAAATTCTTATTATGCATTGTGGCCTGCTGCAGAAACTATAAAGCATTTTTATCAAGCAGGTTTCTTGCAGCAGGCAAAATTAATAAATAAGGTGAAAGATACACGCAAGGTCTGGGCTACACTAGCCGAGGGGTCGCCCCAAGATACGCACCTTCAACTACGTGAATAGCGCAGCTAAAGTCGACATATCTTACGGCGACTTACCTGTCCATCCACACAGCAGCGAGTCAGCTGCTGCCATTCCCGTGTCAACGCCGCTTCCGCCTCTTGTAGAGGTAGAGTTCTGGAGTTGATGGGGAGCATGCTCAGGGATCGATTTATCACATCTATAGTAGACTGCCCACTGATCTGGCAGGCCCTAAGAAATACAGACTGAGATCTCCTGGACAAGTCAATGGTTAGCACTGAAAAACACAGGTGGGTTTCTCATTTGGTTTTGTTTCTTGGTAGTGCCACAAAGGCCCAAGTTATACAACCCTGGCACCTTACACTGTTGTTTATGTCACCACTGAATTTTGGAGCAGGGTCTTCTATGGAAATTTTCCTTGCTTTATACGATGTGTCCCTAGGGATCTTATTTCCCCAAAGGATAAGCTGTTCTGTTGGACAATGCTCTAGGAATGATCTAGCATAGGTGGAACTGAGGGGAACTGGATAATCTTAAAACTTTTCCGTCCATAATTCCTATGAGTTTATAAGAAAATACACACACTGATAGTTAAGGAAGGCAGTTACTGATATTTATAAAGGATCAGCAGTGTGCTCAGCATTGCACAGAATCCAGAGAACAGGTTGACCCTCCCCTGTCCCTCCCCCACTCCCCCACCTGGCACTTACAGTAAAGTTGGACAAAGAAAACAATGGATACTCACTTCCAGAGAAAAATATGTGTGTATAAAATAACTGCATTCACCATTTATGACTTGGGGGGGGGGTCTTACTGGGTTAAAAATGCAATTACATTGCATACCTTTCAAATGCTCCAGATTGAGAGGTATGTACCTGTATCTGATTGAGTGCATATCTCTCAAAGGTATCAAATTATAAAGGTCAGTACATCAATCATTTCTGACTTGAATTTACCTCTGTCCCACTCAAATGTTGATGTTCTTACTGTTTATTACGGTGAATGATTAAAATCAGCAACGCAAAACCATGAAGTGCAGGCTACATGAAGTTGTACATAGGTTAAAGGAATTAGCCAGGCCGGACAGGGATGGTGTCCCTAGCCTCTGTTTGCCAGAAGCTGGGAATGGGCAACAGGGGATGGATCGCTTGATAATTAGCTGTTCTGTTCATTCCCTCTGGGGCAACTGGCATTGGCCACTGTCAGAAGAGAGGATAATGGGCTAGATGGACCTTTGGTCTGACCCAGTATGGCTGTTCTTATGTTCTTTCTCGTCCCTTCGCTCTTATCCACAGTGCATAAGCCGATGCAGTCAGGGGTCAAGTTCTCAATGGATTCCCTGGAACTCCACTATAGAGGAGCTGATTCCTCGGGTGTCAGATGGCAACACCACATGGCCCGGCTGCCCCTCCATCTGGGTGAAGGCCGGCTGAGCCAAATTTGAGTGCAGCACCGCTCACTGAAATTTGGCCTGACCCTCTCTCTGTCTGGACGGAGGGGTAGGCTGGTCAGATTTTGGTGGCATGGAAACCATGCGGCCAGAGCAATACACCAGATTACACTGGCAGAAACGGTACAGATTTAGTACAGGACCATAGGTTCCCTGTGTCTCTGTGGGGACTGGGGAACTTTCAGCAAGTGCAAAATCCACCCATCCCTCTCCACCCCCAGTTGGCACCAGTGTCAGGAACAGATTAGTTCCGGGGACCAAGAGGAGATATGAAGCATTCCGCTCTCCGTTTTCTGTTTCAAATCCAGCCCAGGCTGGTAGTGACTGGCGGCTATTTGGAGGTTCCCATGAAATGACTATATGGGGTCAGTGTACTTATCAGGGGACAAGGGCCTATATGAAATAAAGCCATCACCCTTCAATCTGATACCTGTGTTAGAAATGTCAGCCTAGAGGCTCAGGAATTGATGGGCACGGAAGAGAGCTTCTGTCTCTGTCAATGGTCAGGTTGGAGCACTGTTGGCAGAGATTGGCTTGGAAACAAGCTCTTAGTGCTGTCCCTGTTCTGTGGGTAAAGAGGAGGACTTCGCTCTCTAAGGCTGACAGGTCGCCATTCTCCAGAGCCCTAAAATGAATACAGAAAGAAAGGAGAAAGTTCCATTCGCAGTTCAATGATACATCCAAATTCCACCAATGCATTATGCATCTCTCTTCGCTTCTGAGCCTTCCTGACCTACCTTCCCCCTCCCCCTTAAACACGCAGAGATGCTTTCGTCATGTCCCTGACACAAACAGCACCGTCCACGATCCACTCGGTGCATATTTTTCATTTCTGGATAGAGGCCACCTGGATTTAGGCAGGAGACAAAGGGTCACAGCCAGCCAGCTTAAGGCTGTGGTCTCTGAATTCCCCACTGCCAGTCATGAGTTGGTAGAGAGCATTCCAAACTTGAACTTACGATACCAGCAGCGCTGTACGAATACCGCCAGCTGATTATTTTTTTAAACAGAAAGCCTGCTGCTTGAATATTTACACTTGCACAGACTTCTCATTGAATTATGCACAAGCACATTTTGTACAGACTTAAGTACTAAAAGGGTATTAGCCCCTTAACATGGCTGCAATAATGCACATGGATTAAAAGAATATTAGACTTTTGCAGCAACACATAGCTACCGAGGCAGACCGAAAAGCCTGATCCCCAGGCACACCAACCATATTGTGATGTAGATGGGAGAGTCTTTGTTTCCACAGTGGATCTCCGGATTAGAGCACTTGTAGCACAAAATTGCATGGGGATCATTTCAAACTCGGGACACGTTATGTGTGTGTTGAGTGGGGAGTTTGGGGGTGCTGGGAGGGGTTCGATGACGGACACAGTCTGACTCCAATCTTTGTGGCTCCCAGTTGATGAAAACCCTAACCGTTTACGGTGCTTCTTTGTTCTCTGCATCTGGATCAAAAGCAGAAAGACCTGGAGAAATCTACTATCACTGTATTTGTGCATTGCCTGAAAGCTGGGGTAGCCTTGAGAGGGAATCCGTTCTTGTAACACCCCCAAAGCAAAGCACTTCAGAAAAACCATTCAAACACCTAACCTTGTAAACCTGTTGATAAGCCACTTCCATAGCACTTTTTCAATTAGTCCTCTGGGTCTTGTAAGAACCTCTCAGTCTTCATTCACTTTATGCCTTCTTCTGTCCATCAAAAAAAAAAAAACACATCTCCGGTAAATATCCATGTTCAAACTGGAGTTAGGACTCTGGGACCTTCCCCCCTCATATTGTCTCGGCTCCCATGAGCCAGGCTGAGCTTGAATAGGTATACAGTCATTTTACAGCCCCCTAGTCTGAACCCCATGCGCCCAGGTCGGCCAAACTGGGCCAGCCAGAAGTGTTTAATTGCTGTGTAGGCACACTCTGAGTGTCACACCATAACTGCCTGGCTGGGTCGCTACTGGTACGTGAGACACACTTCTTCCCCAAGCTTCAGGAAGTCAGCAGGCTGCCTGCACCCTTACAACAGGAGAGAGAAAAGCCGCAGTCATCCCATTGCAGACCAATGGTCCACCTCTAACCCCTCTCTTTCCATGGCTTCACTATGCACTCCCTTTCCATCACTGTGCACGAATAGACATCACAGCCCTTCAATGGGGGAGACGTGTCTGATGCCACTCTATGCAGGCAACACTGAAGCTTCTGATCAACTGCCTAGTTCTAGCCAGTAATAAGGAGGAGTGAAGAAAGCAGGTGGATTTGATGACTCTATTGACAACTCACATCCTGTGACGAATATTCCCACATTCTACACTGATCCCAGCGCATGCTGGGTTGACACTTTACAATAGCAGTCACCACTTGCCCCGCAACCTGGTGTCCCTCCCAATGCTTTGCTGCTGCAACTCCTACCCTGGGCTCCTCACAAGCATCCAAACAGCCCATGGGTCCCATCCTGAGTATCCATGTCAGCCCTGGTCCAGCAGCTCTGACCCCAGCAGCCTGTCCACAAACACCAGCCACACTCTGGCTTCCGGCAGAGTGTGGCTGGTGTTTGTGGACAGGCTGCTGGGTTCCTACTTGGTTCCTACTTGCTGGGTGACCCCCAACACACTCCCAGGTCTGGATTACCCTCCAAGACTTGGTTCAAGGTGAAGTCCCTTACCAGGTGTTTTCAGTACATTGCTGGACAAACTCTTGGGCCAGGATTAGCTCCCAATGTCCATAAGATGTTTCTGTTTGTCATCTTAGGTGGAAAAAAGAGAGATGGTGTAGAGAAGTTAGCTGGGGCTCCTCTTTCTCTGGGGCAATGGGGAACCACACCACCTCACTACACACTGCTGAGCTGTTGGGCGAATTAGTTCGGCCGCGGGAGTCATGCATGACTAACCTAATTCCCTTCTATGATGAGATAACTGGCTCTATGGATGAGGGAAACCACTGGATGTGTTATTCCTTGACTTTAGCAAAGCCTTTGATACGGTCTACCACGGTATTCTTGCCAGCTAGTTAAAGTAGCCATTTGTCATGTTTTGAGACTTTTACCCAGGGATCAAAAAGCTTTGATGACACCTGGCTGGAGGCATCAACATATCCCTTGTCTTTGAGAAACAGGTTTACTCACTCCTCAGACCTGTTTGGTAAACACACTTCAGTTGTGATTTCAGTTTTTGTTTCATAACTTTACGTACCATGCTACTACGCACACTTCACTCTGATATTACTGATCAGCACATTCTTAGTTTTCAAACGATGACTTACAACCCTGAGTATCCATGTAAGCCACATTTTGTTCAAGCATTACAATAGTAGTGTATAGGGTGTGAATAAAAGAGTGCATTCTGCCACAGAGTCCCAGGAGGAAGAGAAGATAGTTGGTTAGTTTAAAGACAGGACTCCTGGAGCAGAAAGCGATGGTATTATACAACTGCAAGCCTGACTGCAGAAATGATATATTTCATGAAATATTTACTGCTAACAAATGAATTGGAGCAATTGGGTGTGACCACAGTAATAGCAAGGATCCCAATGCATGTAGAGATAGTTGACAATGAAGGAATGGCAGGAACTGTGAGCATATGAAACTAAAGGGGAAAATGCCATGTGGCATGGCCAACCGTTGAAAATGTTGCCCTGAGAGGAAGGGCAAAGTGAGTATTCAGAATCTGAACAGGCCATTGTTTAATAGAAATAGATTATTATTTAATCCATAAATACAAGGATGCAAGACGTATAAGATCCAGGAAATGGCAGCTCATCTCTTATGGAATTGTAAAGGAGATATTGAGAGGGAAAACTCAGAAGCTTTGGAGTAACAGTTTTCTTTGCAACACCTATCCAAAATACAAGGAACGAGGGCCCCAGTTTAAAAAGATACAGTATTCTGCAGCTCTTGAACATTATTGGGAGAGGTGAGGGACTAAGCCATAAAGTATCTACGAAGTCCAGTCAGGCTCAGGAAGTGAGTCTGCTGTGCCACAAAGCGGAGGAGGTAGAGAGGTGAAGAAAAAGTAGAAGAAGCAGAAGAAGAAGAGGAGGAGGAGCCAGGAGGCAGAGGAAGGTACTCCGCAGTCACGCTCAAACATGGAAGTGGAGGGATTGGGAGAATCAAGGCAGAAGCCTAGGGGGAGAATTGGGCTGGTGTCCTGGCTTGAACAAAGAAGGCCGGCAAGCAGCCAGGTGAGACAGAGCACCCACTGGGATGGAGCAGGTCCTTGTGATGCACCTGGGCAGGAACTGGACTTCTGGGGAAAGACCCCTGAGAAGTGGTCAAGACCAGAACAGAGAGGGGTGAAAGTTCAAGCCTGAGGAGAGCAGGAGTGGTTCTAATGTTTACCTTTTGTTGGGGTTTGATTGGGGGATGTCAGAGGAGATCCCTGTGAGTCCTGGGCCTTGAAAAAAAGTCTTGAGGACCATGGATCTGAGCTATAGACCCAATGCAAAGTCTGAGAGTTTGGTTTGCTGGACTTCTTGTTACCTCAGAGGGGGTAAACATAAATCATGACCTGGCTGCATGGCCAAGTTACAGGGAGATTAAGGGAACAGAGACCACCTCAGGACGAGGGAAGCCATTGGCAGAGGATACTGGCAAGGAAAGAGTCATCTATGCCACACCCAGTTGGGAGGGGACGTGCCAGAGGTGAGTGCACTCTTTCACAGTTCCTATGTCATTTTTGAGACTTTTACCCAGGGATTATGTCCTAAATCACAGATATAAAATGGTGCTTTCTACCTGGGTTTTTTCATCATGGCAAAAAGCTACATTTGCTTCTACAAATGACATAGATCCTCCCAAAGGAGATGAATGTATTAATGAATGTAAGCGCTCAGATATTTGGTGATGGAGTGACAAAAACCTCTAGATAGATAATTATATATTAAGCAGCTCACAATAACCTAAGAGACAACGGCTGGTCAGAAATGATTTGTTATCCCCATCTACTGTCTATACAGAAGTGCATATTTACATGGTTAGCATCAATACCATTTTTGTTTTACAATCAGCTGAAAATGAAATCCCCAGGTGCCAGATCGGCAATTACCTCTCTTCCAGAAATTCTGCATTAACTTCAAAATGTTATTCGAGGTTCAGTGTCGTTCAGATTAAATTGGCATTTAAAAGGGAAATATGCATTCTCTACTAACCTTTGGAAATGACATTGGATCCCGACATTTCTATCTGACTTTCCTTCTCCTTGCTTGTGTTTCTTATCAGTTTATACAGCACCCAAGCTATTAGTTTTTTTCAATCTCGGATAGGAGCTGATGAGCTGTTCTAGCCACAGAGTATTAGAGGCACTTTGGTAAAAGAGCAGTAGCAACGCAGAATACATTTGATCTCATTTCTCGGCATTCCTGTCATCATTATTTGACTGCACGAAAGTGGTAAGAAAAAAAACAACAACCCAGCTTCTGAAGACACTAAAAGCCTTCGAACAGAAACAGTCTGTGCAATACAGACAGAGGTCCAGCAAGCAGGGTTAGCCTCTGTGTCCTGGCTAAATGCCATCTGCTTCATTACGTGATGCCTGCTTCAAGTTTCCCGGAATTTTCAATTAGAAACCCAAACTTCACCCATCCGTAAACTGTGATAAACAACAGGTTTGATTCACTCCCAGGGGTTTCTACTGGGAAAAAGCTTTTGGGGTGGAGTTTGGGGGGATAAAGAGGGTATTTGAAATGTGAGCATCACTTATGGGGATGATGCATTATCAACTGATCCAGTCCCTGCCTCTGTTAAAATGTCAGAATGCCAACAGGAGATCAGCTCTTGGGTGAATCGCAGATGGCCCACACTGAACCCAGCCAAGAACAAAGTGATGCTAATCAGCACGGGCCAATGGGTCATCTCCACTTTCCACCGATGTCTCGCAGCCCCCATACATCAGAGTGAAGCAAAGGCTCAGGGTGTTCTGCTTCACACCCCACTATGTTTGGATCACCAGTTAGCAACAATTTCCAAAAATGCCCCTTTTCACTTCCAGCTTGCTGGGAATCTTCCTCCCTCTCTCCCGGATGAAGAGCTGGCTACAGTACGCTATTCATATATCACCACGCGGCTGGATTGCTGGAAGTTCCTCTATCCAAGCTGAATGGGAAGACAACGCTGAGACTCCAGCTGGTACAGAATGAAGCTGCACCTCTTCCATGGCTGATCCTGCCCTGAGCACAGGTCCGCTGACTTCCGGTTAGCTTCCAAGGACAGTTTAATTTTCAAAGCAATTAATGGATCAAGCTCCAGCTGCATCAGGGACCAAATTTTGATCTAGGAATCATGGTGACAGCTACTCTCCTCTCGGATGATGCAGGTCTCAAAGTCCAGGGCAAAGCACACAGGAGCTGGAGATAAAGCATTTTCAGTTAAGGGGATCTGGCTGTGGAACAAACTTCTGGAGGAGATCAGGTGAATCCAGAATCAGACCATTTTGTAGTAACATTGCTGTAAATGGGCACACGCCATCCCATCTCTGAAGCCCCAGAAACCTGCCAGACTCTGTCCAGTAAATGGCAACTTTATGGGAATTTATTTATATTAAAAATACCAATACAGTCTTATTCAGCAAAGTATTTACTGTTTCTTTCCCTTCCCCCACAAGGCCGGAGCTTAGTTAACCCAGATCTTCCCCACTCACTTACTTCTTGTGTCTTCTTTTATGCCCTTCAGCTGATGGCTACATATCTACAATCTGCCTTCTCCAGGGGAACTGATTGATGCCTGAGTCAGCAAAGGCCTGGTTCACCTGTTAGCTCCGGGCACTCTGTCATGGTTGCAAAGCCTTATTCTTTGAGAAAGTCCTTCCCCCATAAGTGATGCTCACAATTCAGATATCCCTTTTATCCCCCCCCCCCAAACCTTAATACTCCACCCCACAAAACCCAAAACAAACAGAAAACAAACAATTTATCCCAAGCAAAATTATTATACTATAAGAAGAGAAATGGCAAAGACTCCATGAAGTCCAGTGTGCTACTGATTTTATATAGAAGGAACTCAGATGCTCTGGTGATGGGGAATGGTATAAGACACATTGATAGAAACTTGAATTGCAAACTTCTGGTAATGGAATCCATTCGGAAGCAGTGCAACCAAGATACTCACAAACCGCATTCTGTTAAGGGGTCCTGAGCTGGTTGGCACAGACCCCAAAACTTCGATACATCTCTCAGGCAACCCCCAACAGCTTGGTTTCAATGGAGTCCCATAGCCCCCCCCTAAGCCATCCACTGGGAGATGGTGGTACACCCACCAATGAATATCCCCTCAATTACAGCAGCTCCTGCTAATGCAGATTGCACAAGAGTACTAAGTTCCAGCAGCATCACAGAAGATGGGTCTAAGCCCCATGCCAATGAAAGGCAGAGCTGGCTAGTTCTTCCTTATACAGCATTTAGAGACCCCAGTCTTTAGGGTATGTCTACACTACCTACCGGATCTGCAGGTAGCAATTGATCTATCGGGGCTCAATTTATCTAGTCTAGATGTGATAAACCGATCCCTTAGGGCTCTCCTATCAACTCCTGTACTCCACCGCTGTGAGAGGTGCAGGCAGAGTCGATGGAGAAGCAGCAGCAGTCAACTCAGAGGCAGGAAGATGCTGCGCTAAGTCATTCTAAGTAAACCAACTTCAGCTACTCTATTCTCGTAGCTGAAGTTGCGTATTTTAGGTCGATCTCCCCTCCCCCAGTGTAGACAAGGGGTATCAGTCCCTTGTGTTAGGCATGTATACACGTGTATTTAAAGTGACAGTCCTTTCCCTATATAATCTAGGTTAATTAGAAGATGCCGTGGATGAAAAATCTCATCTTGTCTGTGAAAATGAAAAAAAAATCATTTTGGGGGGGCGATGAAACGGACAAAACATTTCTCCTTCTCACCTCCCGAGGTGTTGTTTGCTAAGGAGACTTTGCATTTACATAATGCTCACACTTCTGTGGCTCTCAAAGCACCTTCTGAAAGTCAGAATGCAGGCGTAGCCCCATTTAGCAGATAACAGAGGCAAGCACAAAGATTTGGCAAGTTCATTCGGAGAGGCAGTGTGGCTAAGTAGCTGAGAACAGTAACTTTCATAGGCACTTTTTGCAGGCAGAATCCTCTTATGCCCTTGCAACAAGTGGAAATCCTGGTTAGAAACGGCAGCTCTCCCTCCTGGGCTTTGCCCTCTCGTGTTGAAAATCTGCTGCTGAAAAGGAGATAATTTCACCTTCCTCGGGACAAATTCACAAAAGACCAGTGAAAACATGAGTGAGAATTAACATTTAGAATCATAGAATGACGTGGTTGGAAGAGACGTCAGGAGGTCATCTAGTCCAACCCCCTGCTCAAAGCAGGACCAATCCCCAACTAATCCCCAACTAACTAAATCATCCCAGCAAGGGCTTTGTGAGGCCTGACCTTAACAATCTCTAAGGAGGGAAATTCCACCACATCCCTAGGTAACCCATTCCAATGC
Source organism: Sternotherus odoratus (assembly GCA_032164245.1). Classification (NCBI taxonomy): domain Eukaryota; kingdom Metazoa; phylum Chordata; order Testudines; family Kinosternidae; genus Sternotherus; species Sternotherus odoratus. Next base: position 101,790,655 of record JAVMKO010000005.1, read on the forward strand.
TTCAGCACCCTCCAAGTGAAATAGTGTTTCCTAATAACCAACCTAAACCTACCACTCTGCAACTTGAGATCATTACTCCTTGTTCTGTCATCTGGTACTACTGAGAACAGTCTAGATCCATCCTCTTTGGAACCCCCTTTCAGGTAGTTGAAAGCAGCTATCTAATTCCCCTTCATTCTTCTCTTCTGCAGACTAAACAATCCCAGTTCCCTCAGCCTCTCCTCATGAGTGCATTAGGCCGGTGCTGACGCTGATTCGGCGACTGTGTGGACTGAACTACTGTAGTTCTGCAGAGAAGCAGGGACCGATCTGAGCAGAACCAATTGCAGGAATGGAGTCATGGCAAAATATGGATCATTTCTGGCACTCTAGCTGTGACCAAAATGATAGCGTTTGGCAGCAGCAAAAAGAGGTTTTGTTCTTGGGTATTGGTAGTGATAAAAAAATGCTGCTTGCTGGCCATGAATTTCCCCATATTTATTCATTGAAATAATATGGCTTTGTAATAAAAAGATGGTTACAATATAAATGGAGCTAAATGTATTTGATGTTGCTTTTGATCTTTAAGATTTCAGCATTCCTCAGGAAACCTCACCATGCTAAATATTTCCTTTCAGAGCACCATTTCTAATGAGCCATTCATTCTTTATGGTGTTTGCTATGGGAATGATTAGATTCATTAATCAGTGTTTGAAGACTTTGGTTTTTACAGCAGTTACATTGCTAATGGGGGCCTGGATATATTTATCTAATTTCTGATTATTTTTAAAAGTGACTCCACTAAACAAACCCAGGGTTAGTTTGTAGAAATGTTTATGGTGAGGAGGTGGATTGGAAAGCAGGGTTCAGCAGGATACACCAGTGTGGGATAGATATTGAGGCATGGAGAGTTAGCCCAGTCGGACCATACATTCATAGATTTTTAAGGCCAGAAGGTACCATTCGATCATTTAGTCTGATCTTCTGTATAACACGTGTGTGACAAAGACTCACCACCGCAGCGCCTCCTGCTGGTTGTTTGGGAATTAATTCATCCAGCACTCAGAATGCCTTTTGCTGGCCGGTGTCTCACCTGTCTCGGGTCTCCGTCCCCCTCTTGGACCCTAGTGCCCCTTACCCTGGGGTTCTGGCCTCCCTCACAGCAGTCCCCATGCTCTGGGTCTCCCCTCCCAGGGAAATCCCCCAACCCTCTAACCCCACCTTGCCACAGTGGCTACTGCCAATCATCCTGTAGTAGCCATCGCTCACTGGGGCAGACTGCAGTCTGTAATGGCCACTCATCATTGACAAGAGGGTTGGACCAGCTGCTTCTGCCTATTCCCAGGCTGCACCTCTCAGCCCCAGGCACTGCGTAGGCCTTTATCAAGGCTTCAATCCTTGACGGGGTCATTTAGGGATATGGGGCAAAAAAATCTGTCAGGGGACATTACTTGGTCCCGCTAGTGTAGGCAAGGGGACTGAACTCAATGACCTCTCAAGGTTATTCCAATTCTATGAGATAATATAATATATGGAGATATACCTAACAAGTCAACAGTAATGCAGAATATAGAACCCTAAAATACCCTTTTCCAAACCCAGTCCCCGTTCCCTGCCTTAAATTGATACACTTAAGTAGAAGCCTGAAAATTGAAACGTTATAATCAATATTTATCCTCCTATGCCCTAATATAATCTCATGAGGAGAAGCAGTCTATTTGATATTGTTTCTAGGGACTCTCATATTCTATTCAGGTTCTTGTATCACACTTATCACTAGTATCTGAACAAAAGTAGGGCAAAAATTTGCAACCAAAACATTTTCACCAAACAAATATATGTAGATTTGGGATGACAAACATTAGTAAAACTAACAAATTCTCAAAAATTGGTTTGGTTCCCCTACCCAACAAAACATTTTTTTAAATGAAAGATTTGATTTTTTTTATTCAAAATGACTATTTTGCACTGGGTTCATTGTTTTAAATTATTTTTTTATTATTATTTTTAATGAATCTTAAAACCAAAATATGTAGGTTCATTTGACCCAAAACAAAGTTATTGATAAACTTTACGGTTTGCCAAAAAAATTGAACAATTTTCATTTGTCGTCAGTCTGAGGTGATTCCCTCCTCCCCTCCCCCCAGTTCTTTAGGACACCAGCAAACTGAAAAAAACCAAACCACAATCAGAACTCCTTCCTCAGTGCTCCAATGGATGTGCCGAGAATCTCTAATGAGACGATAATTCAGCAGCAATGATCCAAACCACGTTCATAATTACTCAGAGGTGTTTTGACCCCATTACTCTACTAGTTTTCTATAACTAACTAGCCAAGAAGTGCCATCAACTTCACAGGGAACATATTCATTCCACTGCTGTAATGTGAAGCAACACAGAGTAAATTACTGTGTCCCTCCCTGCCTTTGGGCCATGTAGTATATCAGTGAAGTACAGCGATTACTGTAACGATGTTATATTGCATGAGCGATAGGGAAATGAGGGGATGTGTTATAGATAATGTTTATGTTTGATGCGGTAATAAAAGTAATTGCCTTTAATTACCATGGTAAATGTTTCAGATAATTACATGTGCACCCTTCTACATAACTGAGCATGTTGGAGGGTGTTGGGCCAGCAATGCCAGAGTGATGCTTGAAAAGCAGATCCCATTGGGATCCCTTTGTTATATTTATTTATTTTCTGAAAATATTCTCCCTTTATGTGAAAATCTCTCACTTATTTGCTCCCCGAGGATAAGAAACCTCACCCTTCCTTCCCCTGAAGCCGGATTGATGATCATGGAGACCTGTCCGTTCTGCTCCTATGCATTGTCACTGCAGATCACAAATTTCACGTCCTATTTAAGGTGTACTGTCCCAAAAAGGCTGGTAAGAATGAGACTTTGATGACAATGATCATGATCAGGCCGATATCATTGAACCACAGAAATAGGTCACTGCGATAGGGTGCTCCACCCATTGCTAGGATGGCGCAGTCTCCTGGTCACGCTGGGAAATAGCTCACCAGCTCCTGCAGGACATCACTTCATATCTCTTTCTGCCAGCCCACAGCCCCTCCCCTGGCTCCTCAAGCTGCTACCGCCTCTTCACGACTCACTTTTCCCCTTCTGGGGCACCAAAGTCCTTCCCCGGCAATCTCAGTCAGTCCTTCCACTCAATACTTCATCATGCCGCTCACCCTGTGGCTGGCAGGAGAAGCCAAATCCAACCTCTAGTCGGGGTTCTGGCTCAAGGACCCTCTAGCCAGCAATCAAGGTCTGTTCCCTTCTAGGCCTTACTGTCTTTCTCTGAGCCCTGTCCTATCTTTCTGGCTTCCCCACCCCTGTAGGTTTGCCAGCCCAAATGCACCTTCCTTCTCCCAGGGAGTGACTGCAGACTTTCCCAGCAGCCTCCTTCTGCTGCCAATTTCCTGCCTTTATAGTCCCAGCCAGGCCAGTCCCTCCTGAGCTGGTCTTCCTCATTCAATTGGAGGATTCTTTAGCCACTTGAGTCCCTTCAGCTGTGGCCTGTTGGGTTAATTAGCCCCCTTCTGAGTCTGCCTTAACCCTTTCAGGGAAAGTGTGGGGTGAACACCCCATCACAGTCACCTAATCCAGTCTCTTGTACTGAGGCAGGACAAAGTATCATCCGTGACAGGTGGGATCATTGATGGTAGAAACTCTCGCATCAATTTACCTTACCCTTGTTGTTGCGGGTGGCGTATTGGGGTTGACTGGAGAGCGTTTTGCCATTGATTTAGTGGGTCTTCACTAGACCCGCTAAATTGATCCCCAGTGCATCAGTGGCCAGAGCATCGATCCAGTGGTTGTATAGACCTAGCTTTACTTCCTCCCTGGCTTAGTTTCCCATCTGTAAAATGGAATAATAGTACTTCTGTACCTCACTGGAGCACTGAAGATTGTGAAGTGCTCAGATGTTATGGTCCTTCTTTTGTCTATCTTGTTTAGCTAATCTCAATTTTTCAGAGTCTCTCTCTCACTATATGTCTGTAGAGTGTTTAGCACAATGTTGAACTTGATTCATGCCTCCAGGGGCCATCATAAAAATAAATGATAATTCAATGTAACATATATGCAAGGTGACTACATTCCATCTGCAGTGGGAGACATGACTGAGTTTCCTGAATTCTTGGGCAGGAAGAACTTCAACAATAGTGGTCTGCTTGCATAGATTATTTATTTATTTTATTTTTTTGCATTTAGCTGCTCTAAAGTCCAATATCTTGTTTGCTTCTCATGTAGCCCAGTGGCAAGGTGCTAACATCCCTGACCTTAACCACATCTCTCCAGGACTCACCTGGACTGATCTGGAGAGTTTTATTCCTTTGGAGTTCTTTCTCCTCATTAGATTCTCATTTCCAGTTGTTAAAAACTCTGTTTGCAGAATATGTCCTTAGAGTGATCAATTTTAATCCACTCAGATTAATCTTTCCATATAGAAGCAAGTCCTTTTTTTCCAGAGTGGAAGTTTTAATCATAGTTTTATTCTCTTATGATAGTGTTAAAAAAATCCTCTTATCTATGGAGCGTGAAATGTCTCACTGTATAACTAATGGGGAAAAAAAAGCTGCTGAATAACTAGCAAAAGAACCATTGTATTATATAGGCTTTTACAACTTGCTCTTTTCAGTCATCCTTTATTTCAGTGCCATCTCCTGAAGCAAGATGTGTGTGATTATTAAAAGTGGGCTAGTACTGGAAGAAAGATTACTTGCCTCTTATTAGGTAGATCAGTCATCTCTATGGGAAAAATCACATAAAAGCTCAGTCACCTAATTCTCTTCTCCAGTTAAATACTAGTTGAATTTATAAAAGAACCAGGTAATTTCACGAAAACCCATAATGTCTGTAGCTATGTGCACTAAGATCAAATCAAGCCATGCCCATGCTTCAGGGTGTTACTTCATCTTTAGTGGTCAGGAAGGAGATTACTCTGCAAATGGCTAAGTGTAAAATGGGGATTTTTTTGCTTTCCCCTGAAGCATCAGATACTGGATAAAGGAAGCAGGATAGATCCATTGGGCCACACTGAATAATTTTTAGTGGCTGATCAGAAATGCAAATCCTATGTGTCTTGTTTATTGAAAACTCCCTTTGAAAGAGATATGGGTAAAGCTGTTAATCATTAAAGGGAAGAATTCTAAACTTGATGGATGCTTCACATGTAATGAATGAAGTGAAATAGCAGTGCCCAGAGAAAACGGAGGTTATGATAAATGTATACATGTGAGACAAAGTGTGTTATACATCCAGCTCACACTGATGTCACTATGTCACTAGAAGCAGAATTTACCCCCGTAGCTATGAAGCACTGAGCCTTCTATAGGTATTTCAAACCTGTGGCTTAGACCCCGTAGGAGACAGACTTTGAATAACTCCAAAATTAAAGAGCAGACAGGATGACTCTTAGGGGAATGTGGATGCTTATCTGCCAGGTGCTGCTAAACTCATCAGCTCATCTCACATCAACAGCCATCATTTGGCAATTAATTTTGATCAACAGGAATGCAATCTAGCTTCAAACCAGAAATCTATAGGTAACAAGCAATGTAGCCATACAACTCAGGAAGAAAAACATAGGGGAGAGAGAAATACCGGCAGATATAGATAGATCAGAGCCCATATGCAAATCACTGTTCAAAGTATGTGGTATATCCAGGGGTGAAAGTAATTTAAAGGATTTACGGGTACTCGGGAGACCTGGGGGCCGGTAGGGCGGGGTGTTGACTGGCAGAGGTGTGGCCTCTACCAGAAGAGGTGGAGTCATCTTGGTCAGCTATTTAAAGGGTCCTTTAAATCATTCCCGGAGCTTTGCTGCTGGAGACCTGGGGTAGCGGCAGCAGGGCTCCTGTGGCTATTTAAAGGGCCAGGATCAGTAGAGGCAGCAGGACCCCGGACCCTTTAAATAGCACCTGAGTCCTGCCAGAGCCCTGGGGAGGTGGCGGTGGGGCTCCGATGGTGATTTAAAGGGTCCGGGGCTCCAGCCACTCCTGGGACCCCCAGACTCTTTAAATTGCTGCCTGGGGAAGCTGGCTCTTGCCGGTACACTGCACCGGGGCGTACAGCCTTGCTTTCACTTCTGGGTATATCTCCTCTGTGCCTGATCCACACAGGCGAGAAGTCTGTTTCCAGCTAATGGACTTAGTCTGTGAGGGGCGCATAGTCTCAAATTCAGTCCCTGGAACTGTGTAGGAGGTTGGCCCTTTCACATTTATACCTGAAATTACCTTACAGTAGGAAAATTACCAAGGGAGGGGGAGATGACAAAAGAATGAGTCGGAGGGAAGATTGATTTCACAGCCCTTTTACATTTTCTCTCCCCTGCTCTTTTTCACCTCAATGAGATTTTTGCAAAGCCGGAGCTTCCCTAAAAGTCCTTCCAGCCATACAATGCAAGAAAAGAAGGCAGCTACCTGGCCATTTGAATCTCTCTCTCATAACTAATTCCCTTTTAATGATGCCATGTGATCAAGGACCTTAGCAAAGGTAAGAAAAACAGGAATTCTGCAGAAGCATCAATAGCCTTGGTTCTTAGAAGGACTGCATTCTCGCCTGCATTAAGATTGATGGTGTGATTAGCATAATTAAGTCTGTGAACCCTGGAGTATTCCTCTGCAAAGCAGCAATTACTAATGGTTTTTTTTTGTTTGTTTGGTTTGCTCCTGCCTATGCTTTTTATGAGGTACCTTATTTGGTGTTGGTTGGTTTAGATAATCTTTGCCTCAGCACGTTACATAGGACCACAGTAACTGGGGATAGAAGAGAAATATTGGGACAGAGCTCAGCCAGTGTAAGATTGTTCATGAACAACCCAGTGCCTTGTCCAGGCGAGTTTTCAGTACAATCCCTGGAGTCTTGTCTGGGCTGGTTTTAATTGACCCAGTATGACAGGGTGTAAGGGCGTGGAGACTCACCCTTGCAGCGCCTCCTGCTGGTCGTCCGGGGAATCAGCTCTTCCAGCCTCTGGAGAGCCCTCTGTAGTTCGATGTCCCGCTTGTCACTAGCCCCGTGTCCCTCCCGGATCCAGGTGCCCCATTATCTAGGGGGGCTGCCCCCTGGCAGTAACCCCTCACTCTCAGAGTCCCCCCTTCCTGGGGACCCCCAACCCCCTAATCCCATCTTGCCTCAGCGTGTGGCTACTGCCAGTCAGCAGTGAGCCCCTGCTCCCTGGGGCAGACTGCAGTATAAGAGCCAGTCACCACAGACAAGGGGTTTTTCAAACCTGCTGCCTTTCTCTACCACCAAGTACCTTTATGGGCCTAGGACCAGGCCTTGCAGCTTGGGGAGTTGCAGGCCTTGAGCTCCCCAGCTCCTCTGGCCTTTCCCCAGTCCTGCTCCACTCCCAGTATCTTTTCTCCTCCAGCAGCCAGGCCCTGCTCCCTCCAGGACTAGAGAGAGACCGCCTGGCTCCAAACCAGCAGCCCTTTTATAGGGGCCAGCTGGGCCCTAACTGAGCACAGCCATGGCTGTGGCTGCTTTCCCCAATCAGCCTAGCTTCCTGCCCTTTCAGCCCTCCTCCCCAGCCCTCTCCAGGGGGCAGTTTTTAACCCTGCCAGGGCAGGAGCGGGTAACCACCCCGCTACACAGGGCTTCTACTATTTCCCTTGGGAAACTATCGCACAGTTTTGTGGCTCTACCCCAACACAACTTGCACCCTTTGTTCCTCCTCCTCCTCTTATATCCTCATTCCCGCCTCATTCAGAAGGACAACAAATACAACAGCTGTCTCAAGAACGACTGACAGCCAGCAACAAAAATGGGGGAATGGTTCTATGTTTTCCTTGTATGGACCCTGTGTCCAAGGACCCTGCAACACATTGGACCCCATGACCATACACCTGAGTGCCTCACAACACCCATTCGAGGTGTAGGGAACTTTTTTGCACATGTGGAGCTGAAGGAGAGAGCCACAGATTTTTAAAGGTATTTAAGTATTGCTGCACTCAGCATTACAATGCCTAACCAACTTCAGTGTCTACACCTCATTTTTAATTTCTAGATTTCTACATCCAAATATGGCTCCCGTAGCCTAGTGCGTGAGTGCTGGTGAAACCCACACACCTCCTGGGTGTGGTGCTCCATCTGTCCCCCCAAGTGGTACCGAGACCACTTAGAAATTAACGAGTGTGCTACAGCCTTAGCTAATGGCCACGTGGCTTTTAGCTCATGCATTTAGCTCCCAAGGTCCCAGGTTCGATCCTGCCGACGACCGGGGTCTGTTGGCATTACAGTGGCAAATGTGTGGTGCTGTATCCCTGCTACTGCTAAGATTGGGCCTTTAGCTTCTGCCCTTAGGAAGGGGTGAGATATAGCCGTGCTGCCCCCAGAAAGGAACTGTGGCTTAATTCCTTCGACCCTAGCTGCAAGGAAGGAAATGTTATTCCAGCCACTGGAAGAGTGCATCTTACCCTTTGCACCCAGCCAGCTGATCTGGCCAGCGAGAGTCTCTGTCCCCTCTTGTCTCCTTTCCCATCCATTTGATCTCATGGTCAGTATCAAGAGTGAAGAGTTAGGATGGCTTTTGCTCAGGGGAGCAGGGTCATGATGGAGTCTTATTGCCAGTCACCCCTGGGTTGGCCAAGTGAGAAACGGACACACTCTAGGCCTAAGAAATAACAGCCGTCAATACAGATTTTGGAGCCATTATAAGTATTGCTCTCCCTCTGGGCGAAGGGAATTGTGTCCAGCTTATAAATATCATCCCCGTCCGTCAAAGGCAGGAACAGATTCTGTACATTCTCATTTGAACTTCATGCACCGAACCTTCTGCTGAAACGTCAACCTCTGTGTCTCAGTATTAACTGCTTACAAGGGTGCTGGAACAATTTGTATAGGGGGAGGGTGCTGAGAGCCATTGAACCCAACTGTAAACCTTGTATATCATAGAAACCACTTCAACCCAGGGGCTGTGGCGGTGCCCCCAACATCCCTAATCCCAGCACCTATGACTACTTAGACACATGGGCTAGGAGATTGGCCCTGAGCAAGGCTAACCTGGGGTTAATAGCTCTATTATGAGTCAATGTTATGAGCCCGACCTTGGCCCCTTCATTAGTTATTCTTGACATACAATGTATTTGACTAAGCTCATTCTTAGAGCTAAGAACCAAGGACCAGAACTGTAATGAAGGGGGGAAGCCAAGTTACTTCTAGGGCTTAAAAAACCTGATAGAGGATAGAATTTAATCAAGTCCAAATTGCCTGGGATTTGAGGTTATAAATCTGTTAAGTGAAGCGACGTGGTTTATCCAGGTATTATTAAGGGAGGAGAGACTGGAGGCTGATTGCAGGGAACGACAGTGCTGATGGTCTGTATTGCTGGCATTCCTAACTTATATTGATGGCATGATGGGTTATTGTGATCTGGATTCTTGGCTGGGAAACGATAAAACAATATAAGGGTCAGAGATGGGGCAAGAGAGTGAACAATGGATCAGAGAGTGGGCAGAAGGGGAAAATATAGAAATGCCGGGGGAGGGGAGAGGAAAGAAGAACGCATAAGAGAGGAAATACAATGAGCCTGCTGCTCTTCTGAGATGTCTCCTTGATGGTGCTCAGAAGTGCTGTAAAATACCCAGATTCTGGCTGCACATTGCCAGCAGAGAATTTCTTTGGCATTTGGGAACTCCGGACAGCTAGGAGAAGCTGGATGTTTTGTTTCACTGGAGAATCTGCAGTCTCAGGGTGGGTTTTTTTGTTTGTTTGTTTGTTTTTTATTCTTAACCAAAATGAAAACAAATAATGTAGAGATTCCAATGAATGAATGAAATTCCAAATTTTTTGTTTTGTTTCGGGTCGATGCAAATGTTTTGTTCTAAATTTTACTATTTAAAAACCCTGTGTATTGTGTCATCTAACAATTTTTTTATTTTTTTTTTGCAAAAAATACGGGCATTTTGAAATACACTTACCCGCAGTGTAGAAAAGCTCCCTGCTGGTGCCAGATGCGGGTACACACACACACACATAGACACACACACACACACACATAGACACACACACAGACACACACACAGACACTCCATATGTAAGGTTTATTAAGGACCCTATCCCAGTGCCATAAGCTAGAGCTGTGCACCAGAAGCTCCAAGCATGGCCAGGGCTAGTTCTGTAGCCATCAGAATCGTGGAACCGTGACTAGTTCCCTGATGCCATCCAGCTTTCTGCCTCGAGCTCAATGGATGAGAGAAACGAAGCCAAGAGGAGGCCACTCTTCGATGCCTGGCAACCTTTTTGTAGTGGGCAGCAGGGCCCATCTATAGCTTAACCTTTCATGAAACCGCCTCATGGCAGACAGCATGGCCCAGATTCTTTGGTAGCGTAACTCCCTGGGAATGCGTGGAGCTAGGTTAGTTTATACCAGCCGAGGGTCTGACTCAATGTGTTCCTGGATTAGAACTGCCACTGGTGGTCTCTCATCATCCACCTGGGGTTTAGGTTCTTTGGGGTGCAGGGCATTTGAGAGGTTGAGTGACTTGCACTTAGGGTGAGCGGACAGCGAGTGTGAAAAATTGGGACGGAGTCGGGGGGGAAATAGGTTCCTATAGCAGACAAAGCCCCAAATACCAGGACTGTCCCTATAAAACTGGGACCTCTGGTCACCCTGCTTGCTCAGGTTCATACAAGGAAATCTCCAGGCTGGACCTGGAGATTAGGACCACGCCGGAAAAGAAGTGCAAACACACGGCATTTTTTTTTTACGAGTACTAAAAAACTGCCTCACCCATTTTTTTCTTTCACTATTCCTTCCTCTGTAGCCTTTCACTTCAATGTTAATTTAATCAATGCTGCTACATAGCAATACAAGCATCAGCGGAGCCCAACGAATCCCTCGCCCATCTGTTTGCACTGCATAAATCGTGCGCTCTAACCAGAGAGAGAGACACCCTACTCCAGGAGGAGTGCCCTGCAGTCAGCAGCAGCATTATAAATGTAACGTACCGTGCATGATGGCTAGTCCAAGAGCGATGCACCTGGAAGGGGGTGCGGTTAGGGCAGGGCTCAGGGCTACGGTCTGGTCTAACGCCAGGGATGGAATTGGAATGCAATGGTGGGAGAAAAGCATCCCCCTGTTCTCTGAGTCCCAATACAGCTGCCAATTTTGCACAGTAAATGAACAACATGGCTGATGCAGCAGATTTATAATGGGTATGGACTCAGGCCCAGGAGAGGGCCCAGGGGCAAACAGTAGATGGAGCTACGACCCAAAGGAGACTATTAGCCCCTTTGCCTGTAGCCGTAAGGGAGCAGGGGCATCTGCCAGCATTGAGAGCCCTCCTTAATTCGCCATAGAATCATAGAATATTAGGGCTGGAAGGGACCTCTGGAGGTCATCTAGTCCAACCCCCTGCCCAAAGCAGGACCAATCCCCAAATAAATCATCCCAGCAACCTATAGCACCTTCCATTCCCACACAGAGACTTCCTAGGTGCTCTCATCCATTCTCACGCTGTGTCCAGGAGTGGCTGGGTAGCACGGCAAGGCTGTTACTTCACACACAGAGCTTCAGAGAAGGGTAGGGGAGATGTTGAGTTGTTACAACCCCCCAAGCCACCAGAACCTTGCCTACTTTGGGACTTGCTTTAGAGACAAACCCCCCCGTGAGAAATCCAGAGTTCGGGGCAGTTCCGATCAGAGGCTTCATCTTGACAGGTTGGCGAGACCCGGGGTATGTGTACACTGCAAATAAACACCCAGGGCTGGCCTGTGTCTTCTGACTCAGGATTACAGAGCTCAGCTGTGGGGCTGTAAAATTGCACCCCATGAGGAGGGAGGGACCCACAGACCAGATCCAACCCTATCCCAAACATCTACACAAAGTGACGTGCCACGCCACCCTGACTTCTGCGCTGCTGATGACGGCGGGGCCACCTTCAGAGCTGGGCAGTGGGAGAGCAGCGGCTACTGGCCCAACTCTGAAGGTAGCATCGCCACCAGTAGCTTCACAAAAGTAAGGATAGCGCATTATGAGGGTGCCATCCCTTTTTTTTGGGGGGGGGGGGCATCACAGCCTGAAATATTTTCAAGGGAGGCACCAGCAAAAAAAAGTTCGGGCACCCCCATTTCTACACTGTAGACATACCCTCAACTTTCAGAGCAAGTTGTCAACTGTCTTCAACTTTGGGAGTGGAGCTGTGGCTTGGATTCCAACCTTCGTTTTATATTTGCAGATGGTGGGCTTGGTAGCGTAGCCTCGTAGATAGAAGGCTAGACAGGGCCTCAGGAGAGCTGGGCTCTAGTCTTACCTCTGCCACTGGCCTGCTGGGTGACCTTGGCCAAGTCACTTCATTGCTCCATGCCTCAGTTTCCCAATCTGTAAAAATGGGGAGAATGATACTGACCTCCTTTGTACAGTGTTTTGAGATCTCTGGTGAAAAGTGCTGTTTAGGAGCCCTAGATTATTATTAATTAATTATTATTATTATTATTATTACACTCACTGAGCCCTAGTGTCAATCATGACACATGGTACTGGCCAGTGGAAGAATTGGAACCACTGTATCACCAGCTCTTTGTCACAGCCAGTTGTGGTACCATGAACTGAACCTGTCTCGCATCCTTGCTGATCTTGCGATAAGATAGTCTGTGCTAGACCTGGCTCTTTCTTTCTGTGAACAGTGAAATCCACACTCATGGGAAGATAAACTCCTTCATTGTTAGCATTGTCAAATCGGAGGTGTGAAAAGACCTTGCTCACGCAAAGATTTCCGTCTGAATGAAAACAGAAAGGTGACTGATGATAAGCCAGTGTGCCATGTGATTTCTAAATCTGATACTCTCCAGCCAGCACATCAGCTGTGTTTGAAGGCAGAGCCTTCCTGAACACACGGCAATTCCTTGTAACAAATACGTTTGGCCAACGTAAATTCATCTGCAGAGCTTGGCGTGCCGAGATAAGGGAGCTGAAACAGCTTGTAACATTCCTAGCCACTGAGCAGCCAGGAGAGGAAAAAAATGACCAAGCTGTTTTTCAACTGCGCTGGCAGAGATGAGACATGAGCTGGTGAACCAGATACTGGCTTCCTTGCTGCTGGAGCTGAACTACCACCAGGTTTGTCCCCACAGGAACAACCGGACCAGATTCTGCTCTTGCTTACAGCCTTGCGGATCAGTGCCGGTTTACAGCAATGTAAGTGAGAGCAGAAGTTGTCGCATCGTGTACAATTTATCCTGCAGGAGTTGTGAACGCCTCTATTTTCTCTGCTGTAGATAGTGGGTGAATTTAGACGGGGATTCTCAAAATAACCTGAGGAATGTAGGTACCCAAATCCGAATGAATTTCAGGGGACACTTAGACTCCTTCCACAGAGTGATGGATTTTAAAGCTAGAAGGGACCGTGGTGATGGTCTAGTCCAGGGGTGGCCAACATGAGCCTGAGAAGGAGCCAGAATTAACCAGTGTACATTTCCAAAGAGTCACAGCAATACATCAGCAGCCCCCTGTAGCGGGGTTGAGACTCACTGCCACAGCGCCTCCTGCTGGCTGTCTGGGAATTAGCTCTTTTCCAGCCGGAGTGGCCTCTGCAGGCCGGTGTCTTGCTGTCCGCTGGCCCCCATGTGCCTCCTGGACCCCTGTGCTCTTTTACCTGGATTGCTGCCCCCTGACAATACCCCCTCACTCTCTCAGTCTTCATGCCCCAGGGAACCCCTAACCCTCTATCCCCACCTTGCCTCAGTTTAGGGCTATTACCAGTCATCATCAAGCCTCCCTCCCCCCCGGCTCCCTTGGGCAGACTGGAGTGTAACAGCCAGTCATCATGGGCAAGGGGTTTTTGGACCTGCTGCCTTTCCCTGCATCCCAGTACCTCCTCCGGCCTTTGTATCAGGCCGCAGCCTGGCAGGTCGCTAGGTCTGAGCTCCCCAGCTCAGCCTGCCCCTTCCCCAGCACTGCTCCACCCTCAGTACCCTTAGCTCCCTTCACGCAACTAGGTCCATCTCCCGCTAAGGCTGGAGGGAGACTGTTCCCAGCTTCTGGCCACAACTCTCTTATAAGAGCCAGCTGGGCCCTAATTGACCCAGCCACAGCTGTGACTGCTATTCCAATCAGCTTAAGCCCTCTCCAGGGCTGCTTTGACTCCTTTTATTATGGGAGCGGGGTAGCCACTCCGCTACACTCCCCATTAGCACCTCCACCTGAGTCCCTGAGCCTCCCACCCACTTGTAGCCCCCGGTGATCAGTGCCTCCCCGTATCTCCAGATCAGCTGTTTTGTGGCGTGCAGGAGGATCGGGTGAGAAGAGTGGGGAGAGGAGCAAGGGCATGGCAGGCTCAGGGGAGGGGTTGGGAAAGGGTGGAGTGGGAGCAGATGTGTGGCAGAGCCAGAGGTTGAACAGTGAACACCCCTCCCCACCCCCCGGCACATTGGAAAGTTGGCGCCTGTAGCTCCAGCCCTGGAGGCGGTACCTATACAAGGAGCCACATATTAACTTCTGAAGAGACGCATGTGGCTCCCGAGCCTCAGTTGACCACCCCTGGTCTAGTCTGACCTCCTGCATAACACAAGTCTACAGAATTTCCCCCTGTGATTTCTGCATCAAGCCCGTACATTGTAATGAAGCTAGAGCTTTTAGAAAGACACCCAGTCTTCACTGAAAGCCTCCAAAAAGTGGCAAATCCACACTATACCTTTGTAATTTCCTCAATGGGTAACCACCCTCACCATCCAGTCGTTGCCTTATCACTACTCTGAATTGGTCGAGCTTCACCTTCCAGCCATTGTACTCATTAGGCCTTCGTATGATAGACTGACCAGCCCTCCGCGCTCAGAAATCTTCTCCCCAGGTAGGTACTGCTAGAATCCCCTAGATAATGGCCTAGCCGTCGCGCTCCTGAAGTTAAGTGAGTTGCCAGAGCCAGACATAGGGGCAGATCCGGTGCTAACTCTGTGTAAACTGGAGGAATGTAAACGAGGGAGAAAACCACAGCTGGAGTCAGCGCGGCCTTTTCCTCAATGGGGACAGCATGTTGATAGAAGTTCGGAGTTACCGTACACAGCAGTTAAATAGGAAACCTCAGCCCAGCCCTGTGGTACTATGTATGGAACCCAACTTCCCCAAAGACATTCCCACCGTAAATATGCCTTTCGCCTGCGGAGCACCTTGAAGAGGAGGAGGAGGAGAAGGAGGAGGAGGAGGAGGAGGAGGAGTAAGTTGAGCTGAGGAAAACCCCTCTGTCACGTGGGACCAGGTACTACCTTTCCCCATTTGGCGCTGCCAGTACATGACTGACATTCACCACCCCTGCTTTTCTAATCCAGAGCCGCCCTCCTAGCCCCACGGTTCTGCCATCACACCTCAGCCGTGAGCTTGCATCTCTTTCCTGGGTCACTGTCGTTCCACCGCACCAGTACCAATATCTGTAAAGTACTTAGAGATCTCAGGAGTTCAAAATATTATCATTAGCAGCCTTCCCCTCCTTGCACAGAGGGATGGTGTAGCGGGGCGGCGACTCATCCCCACAGAGCCTCCTGCTGGTCGTCCGGGAATTAGCTCTTCCAGCCTCTGGAGTGTTCTCTGCAGGCCGAGGTCCCACTTGCCGCTGGCCCCGTGTCCCTCCCAGACCAGGGCCCCTTTCATCTGGGGTGCTGCCCCCCTGGCAGTATCCCCACCGATCTCTGGGTCTCCCCTGCCTGGGGAGTCCCCACCCCCTATCTCCATGGGCTACTGCCTATGGGCTACTGCCAGCCATCATCGACTGGGGCCGACTGCAGCCTGTATAATCCAGTCATCATAGGCAAGGGGAGTTTGGGGCCTGCTGCTTCTGCCTATCCGTGGGCTGCCCCCTGAAGTCCCAGTACCCCCTTTGGCTTTCTACTAGGCTGGCAGTTTGGGGGGTTTCCAGGCCGGAGCTCTCAAGCTCGTCTAGCTTTCCCCCAGCCCTGCTCCACTCCAGGTACCCTCTCAGCTTCCAGGCAGCCCAGCCCGTCTCCCTCAGCAAGCTAGAGGGAGAGGGACTTTCAGCTCCTGGATTCCCTGGCCTATTATAGGGTCAGCTGGGTCTGTTTGGGGCATGGTCCCCAACTGAGGCTCCCTCCCAATCAGCCCAGTTTTTTCCTTGCTACAGCCCTCTCCCAGGCCTGTTTTAACCCCTTTTTTTCCTGGAGTGGGGGCAGCTAGTTCTGCCTGGTTCTGGGTAAGCAATGTTCCCCCAGAGAGATAAGAGACTTGTTATAAACATTAGAGGAGATCTCCATTAGTTCAAGTGGAAGAGACTATCTGGAGCGGAATGAGTAGGGTTCTGGCCCAAAGCCACAGCAGACTGTGTGGTTTGTCGGTCATCTGGTGCACATGGAGGAGGCTGTTCTTCTCCCTTCAGATGAGGTTTATGACTGGAAGGTGACACAGCTCTCCGGAGTAAATGTGGAGATGAACTGGGACAGTCAATACTTCAATAAGGTACATGTTTCCTTTTTGAGTCACCGGCTGAAGGTCAAGTAGTCTTTCCCCAACTCTTGCCGTCAAAGGATAATACCATAGATAGTTAAATATTTGTTCACTCATCCTGAATTAAACTATACAGGGAATGGTCTGATAAGTCAAAGCTCTGACAAAGAGTAGGTGTGCTCCAGATATTTGGGGCAGTTTCTAATGCCACAGGATCGTCTCTTGCACTCCATGCATCTGAAGAAGTGGGTTTTTTAACCAGAAAAGCTTATGCCCAAATAAATCTGTTAGCCTTTACGGCGCCACCGGATTCCTCATTATTTTTGTGGATACAGACTAGCATGGCTACCCCTCTGATACTTGATCTCTTGCACAGCTTTCTCTTATAGTTTAAAAACATGGGTTCAGAAATATCCCTCCCTGTTTCACCAGCTTTGTAACTGTGAGCAGAAGCACTGCTGCTTCCCAGAAAGACTCTGGTCAGCTGATAGTAGGAGTGTAGCTCCTAACTTAATTAACACCCAAGGCCTCAATTCTGCAAGAACTTGCTGACGTGCTTAACTCTGAATACACGAAAAGTTCCACTGAACGACTCTACTCGTGTGCTCAAAGTTAAGCACATTTGTATGTCTCTGCAGGGTTGGACCCAAGAAGGCAACTTTTGAGTTGCTGTATGACATGCTCTGTTATTCTTTAGGTGTAATACTGCCCTAAATGTCTCTGCCTTTATCATGTATTGGAATTAGGGATGGGACTGTCCCAAAACCATTGATCTAAACACCTTTCAAAATCTGTGAACATTCAAATCCAGTTGTGAATTCCACAGTTGGCCATTACCTTGTAAAATAGACACCAAAATCAAACATACCTTTCAAACCACCCACCTTCCTAACCCACTACAGTTAACATTTGGACCTAAGTCTGAACTTCATGGCCACCACTTCAATAATTGAAAAGAGCACTGAATTCCCATGTCATAATCCCGGTTGATGGAGTATCATGATGGCCATTTCCTCTTAATAGTTAAAAAAAATGTAGGATTGGCACTAAAAAGGTTTTTAGTGATTTACTTTTCTTTGTTAATTAAATTTCACGACTGGAAAATCTCTCATGCCGTGGTGAGGTTTCCCTTTAAATCAGGCTGGTTCCATCACCCCTGGCGTTGACTGAGATGGTGAGGTCATTCCACGTGGTGATTTGCGGCTGTAGAAACCATTTTCAGCAGGGCACCTCCATTTTGCTCAGTGTTTCTCCACTATATTTAGCAGCACGACTGAGGCAAAGCACCATTTAACTTGTCGCATTACTCACCGCCCTGGTCAGGGGACATCAATAACCAACCTGCTCCGGAATTAGTGATCTCCAAACTCGCTGAACTCTCTGTTAACTAATGGAGAGTTCTGACAAAACGTCATCCAGCAACACCGTGCAATTCACCGTGCTTTTGTGTTAGGTCATGTTTGTGGGAGTTTGTGTACCGTTAGGGAAGACATTACAGCATCGCTTATTAGGGACTGAGGAAACACGGGGGCATTGCTTAATATGATAGTGATAGTGCCGTATTTATTATTATTAATGCAATGGTAGAGGTGGTATGTGGCTTTAGAGACAAATGAAATACACTGTCCCTTCCCTGAAAGGCTTACAATCTAGAAATAAGAAGGCTTGCATCCGACGAAGTGGGTATTAGCCCACGAAAGCTTATGCTTCAATACTTTAGTTAGTCTTTAAGGTGCCACAGGACTCTTTGTTGCCTCTGCTATTCCAGACTAACACGGCTACCTCTCTGATTCCAATCTAGAAATAAGATAAGGAAACATGGGAACAGCTCTAGAGGAAACTTTTGAATCTAAGGGCATAGAACTACTATTTAAGCTAAAGAACCAGGTGCATTAGCAGACTCAAATGGCTACACAGGGTCTAGCCACTAGTGGGGAAATAAGACACACTGTGTTGGCATAGGCTACACATGAACAACTCTGACCCTTCCTCTGTGTTCTCACTTTCTGAGCTTTGCATCATCTTCCTGGTGGCCCTGAACTGTAACCCTCATCTGATCTTTGTTATCTTACATAATTGCCCCATGTGCCTTTTTGCACAATGCCCTTTGCATAGCACCCTCCCCCCCCACCCACCCCCCCCCGAGATCAGCCACATTCGAGTCCGTCTCAGAGACCCACTTCTGCCATTGCATTGTCCAGGCTGGAGCAGGCCAGGGAGCAAAACCACATGGGTTGGTTCAGACTTGAAGGTTCAATTCAAAGTGCTCCTGAAACTGGAGGTCATTTAGCTCTATGAGTCAAGTCAGGGATGTGCAGGGATGTGGGTTTGGAATGCTGAAGTCATCCTAGCCCCTCAGGGAAAATTTAGAATCATGCTCAGTTAGGGGAAATAAACACAGATCATTCACCGGATGGGTAAAGACGACAGTGGGGGATCTGCGTTATGGAGCAGGCTGGCTGGGAAGATGGAGCTGGCGAGGGAAATCAGCATGGGGTGAGTATCTGTGTTAGGGGAATGGCGCGTTATTGATTCTGACTTGTGCTCATACTGTGGCATCGTGGCTAGTGACCAGCCAAGATGGTCCCTCCCTCCGGTTGTTCTCCTTCTTGCATCTTTCTCCATGGTATTGTAGTTAGTGATGTAGCAGAGCAGATACTTTCACGGTGTGTGTGTGTGTGTGTGTGTGTGTGTGTGTGTGTGTGTGTGCGTGCGCATGCGCGCGCAACTACGGAAACTGCAGAAACCAGGGTGTTTCCAATGTGGTGAAATGACTGCAGAAAGAAAGCCACTGCAGGAGAGCTCCAGCGTCAGCGGTAGGACTTCCCGAGGAGACGGCATGCACAATCCACATGCAGGGGCAGCATCTCCTCTGTCGGCAGGCCTGGCCCCGCTTCATTTCCACAGCTACAAAGATCTAATGAGACGTTTTGGAAAGTCGCTAATACTATGGGGCTTTTACATTGTCGCAAGGCATTTGATTTGCTCACATGTGATGGGAATGTGGATTAGTGGACAGTGCATCCCATTAACCATCTCACCGGGATAAGTGAGGCATATTCGGCTGGCTGCCAGGGGCCTCCTCTCCCTGCCTGGGATCTGCCATCCTAATTAATTGCTTTAGACCGGCTCCAAAGCCACAAGGGGGGTTTAACTGCTCTCGGAAGCAACTTAGAGTTTGAATGGCCATGAGAAGTCCAAGTAATGATTCTGAACCAACAAACAGTAGATAAACCTTTAGCTTCCCCTTTTAGGTTTCTCTTTCCCTGCCTGCTCTTCCCCCCTCTTCCCCTCAAGTGACCCTGTCTGAACAGCCCTTCTGCCTCCCCCTCTGCCAAGCGGGCAGAGAGCCCCCTGATTCCTATCCTATTCTCAGTGCCAGCCTGCCACACCTGGTTCTACACCTGCCCTTCTTCCACTTCCCCTGTCTGCCATCTTGAAGAAGGGATTAGGAGCCAGCAGTGGGAGATGGGGAAATCACTTCAACAGCATAGTCAGGGGTTGAAGGACAGAGCAGAGACAAGCTAGAGTGCCTCCACCCTGCAGTCATGGGTTGTGACCGCGGCTCAGGTAGACCCCAACTAGCTTTAATCTAGCCAGCTCGGGTCCTGGAGTAGTGAAGCTGCAGCTGTAGGCACTTCAGCACAGGTTACCCCTTCTCGTAATTACCCAGGGTTACTGGGGGGCTTGTATGGCCCATGCTGCCCCAGCTTGACTCCTCTTGTACCTGAGCTAGCTCCTTCATGTACATTTGTCTGAGCTGCAATCACATCCCATGATTGCCGTGCAGAATCTACCCTAAAGCCAGGTCTACACTACCCGCCGGATCAGCAGGTAGCAATCGATCTGTCAGGGGTCGATTTATCACATCTGGTCTAGACACGATAAATCGATCCCTGAGCGCTCTCCCCTGTACTCCACCGCTGCGAGAGGCACAGGCAGAGTCAACGGGGGAGCGGCGGCAGTCGACACAGTGCCGTGAAGACGCCGCGGTAAGTCGATCTAAATACATCGTTTCGGCTACACTATTCGCGTAGCTGAAGTTGCGTATCTTAGGTCCCCCTCAGTGTAGATCAGGGCTATAATTCTCAACCTACTTCCATCACCTGGAAGCCAGAAACCTTGCCTTCTGCTCAGAATGAGGCATCTATATGTCAGACACAGGCATTGGGGGGGATAATTTGACTCCGAACAAAATACCATTATGCAGTCTTCCCTTGTAGAAGTGCAAAGTATTACCGTCTAGCCCAATGCACTGTGGGCTCATCCGTTTCCACCGAGCCTTACGGAGAATAAGGCAACCTTCAACGGTACTGCTAAGGACAGGTGTCCATTCTGACTGCTGCTTGAGGGTTTCTAAAGGTATTGGGACAGGCTCCCTCACAGTCATTGGGTTTATAAATGATAACTGACATGTCTAAGAACTATAGAAAGGTGTATGCAAACACCTGTATGATATAAACATACGAAAGCTGGTTGAAATTTTTCACTGTTTTTAATGAAAATTGGCTCCCCCCCAAAAAAAACCCCAAATAATTTCCTATTTTTATTTCTACATTTCCAACAAAAAATGTTCAGATTGTTATTTTAAAATATTCCCCCAGTTTTGTCAACTGAAAATGATGTTTTGGCTTTCAGAACAAATATTTCTAATGCTGAAACCCCCTGCAAAAAATACCACATCAGTTTTGGGGATCTGACATTAAACACAAATCAAAGAAAATGCTGACAAAAATGAAAATGTTTTTGTTTTCATTGTATTTTTTTTGTGTGGGGAAAACAATAATCCTATTGACCAGCTTCAAAACATGATATACCTTAATTAATGTTTTCACTGCACATATGAGCCACTGCTGGGACAACAGGCGGCCACAAATTAATATTGTTTAATGTTCATGCCAAGACAAAAGGTAAAGAATACTCTTGACACAAATTCTCCCCTTTAACAACTGAAAATCCAGGGAACCGTCGGAGTTACATTGTCTCCATTCCTGAGTGGAAACTTGATCGACTCACATCCCATATAATTTTTTTAAGCGCCACTGGATCTTTAATGAGCTGAATCCGAAAGATGACCCTTCCAGCAGCCTGCAACTTTATGCCTGGGAAATCAGTTCCACAATGGAAGAGCGCTTACCTTTTGAATCACCAGGACCACTTTCTTTGGGATGCCGATGTCCCGTCGAGGGCTTCCATCCAGTCTGAGGTGGCGTGATGCTGCTTAACATGAATGAGGATTGAAAGGAATCAGAGGTCAAGGGGATATATCTGCAAGTGCAATTCACCTTCATAGATGGAGTGTTGAATGTTCCACCATGTCTTCAAACTCCTTGCCTTCCTCCAAACCCCAGGGGTGCTGATCTTTCTAGTTACCCTTTCAATTCCTTGCCAGGCTGCCTGCTGATTTAAAAAGACAGAGCTTGATGTTAGGATTTAAGGAGACATTTGACATAAAGTTTCTGGCTTAATTAAGCCATTGAGATTTTTTGGGGGGTTTTAAGTACAGGCAATTTGAATGTATAATTCAGTTTGCACACTGGCTCGCCCAGTGCTTCGCTCATTCTGTGGTGAAACAGATTGCAAGGGGAGGAAGACAGCTGCAACGACACCCTGTAGCGTCTGACTGAGCCTGTCCCTCATTTACATTGTGGCCTCGGAGATGAATTAATGAGGCGTTCCTAGCATCAAGCTGGCATTAAGCTCACAGCCCCATGCTGGGCAGGTGCACCTCGTTTGGCCCTAGAGATCATGAGCTATTGATAGGCTTGCCCAGGATTGCCCTGATTACAGAGGGGTTGGAAAATATTGCCGGCAATTAACTGATCCACTGGGATTCATTATGACCTTTGGGCTGAAGACATGTTTTAACTTAAGTTCTCTTCGTTTAGGAAAAACCAGATCAGCAGAACCTACAGAATGCTTGACTCAGCATTACTTTAAGCAAAGTTCAGCTGGGAGATTGAATGACTAGGGGATCAAGAACTGAATATGAAGCTTGTGTCTTACCATGGCATCAATCTGAACCCAGCCCAGGCTCGCAATGCTCAAAAGTAGGTTTTTCAATGGCTACTTGGTGGCTTTCTATTGACTACGCAAGTGATCTCAGTGCTGTTTCAGGTCCCATAACAACTGGTCCATGCTGGCATTCTGCTGCACCTAAGGAGAGGAAGCCTTTGGAGAAAATTTCATATTCACTGCTAGAACTATCTCCTGAAATTAAGAGAGGAGGCAAATGGGTGGTTGGAATTAGACCAAAAATGTACACCGATGTTTTTCACTTTAAATAACAAAGGGAAAATGTTTTTTGATTAAAAGGAAATTTTTGCCGAAATCTCTTATACTATCTATTGTCGGAGACAGGTCATTGGGGTCTGGGTCGGATTCAGCCTGGCAGGTGCTGTGTACCTCCATAAAAAATCTCCATGTTCAGTTTGCAGGGGGGAAAAGAGGAAAACAAAAATTGCAGGTGCTGGAAACAGGTTTCCCGTTATTTGACAAAAATCACACACATTTAAAAGACTACTGGATGACAATGGATTTGGTTTTGGTCTTGTTGAAAAGGGAAGAAAGATATTTGCCCAGCAACTGATGGGGTGTCGTTTTGCCTGGGGAATTTTACCCAGCTGTTGCCTATTTATCCTACATTGTGGATAAAGGTGTTTGGTTGTCAGGGCTGTAAAGTCAGGCCATTTCATCAACACGGAACAAAGAAATGCTTTCACTCCCACTTCAGTGCATCATCTGATGCATTTGAGTGGGTCTAAAAATGATAGGTTCTTTTTAAGGACCAACAGGCATTTCTTAAAATCTTTTAAAATCAAGAAGAGATTTACCATTTCTGTTCTCCTTCCCATCGGTCAAACCCCGACCTGCCTCATCTCTGTCTTCTGCGACAGCCTCTCGAAGTACAGCAAGAAGGGCAAATATTCACTCCAAAGCTTGTCTCTCTCACAAAAAAGGTTGGTCCAATAAAAGAGATACCTCCCCCACCTTGTCTCTCTAACACACACGCCATTGGGCTCCATGAAGGGGTAAACTGGATGAAATTCTCTGGCCTGTGTTATGCAGGAGGTCAGACTAGATGATCACAATGATCTTTTCTGGCCTGAAACTCTAAAGCTCTGAGCCGGCATGTCACACGAGGGATGGGCAAGCCAGTTTAGGTAAAGCATGCTTCCTAGCCGCTTTTTCCTCCAAACTTCACTGTGATCCTTTAGCCAAAGCCAGCATTCCAGTTCTGTGTGACCAAAAAGGTTTTTATTTTATTTTATTTTTATTTATTATTTTTGTTTAGTTTTTATTGTTTATTTTTGTATTAATTTTGTTTATTTTTTATTTTATGTTTTAATTTATATTTGTTTTATCTTATTTTGTTTCTAATTTTTAATTTGGTATTCTTTGTATTTATTTTTATTTATTTATTGTTTCTTTTTATTTGTTCATTCTTTTTATTTCTTTTTATTTTATTTTATTCTTTTTCATTTTCATGGCGCCCACGCAATTTCAGCTTCCAATTGAGATCTGAAGTGCTACGGTAACTTGAGATACTGTTCTCCTACTATTTCCAGTCCAAAAAGAAAGCATAAAAATCTCACATTAAAAAACCCCTCAAAAACACATTGTTGGTGCAACATTTCTGTCCCCATTTCTGTTAGCGGTACGACCTAGGACACACCTCAGCAGCTCCGATTTATTCCAGCAGAGGGCAGTTATACACAAACACTAGCCATTGGTTCATTAAACTGTCCGACATAACAGGCTGCTACTGTAGGCTCCTCCACAATGGATACAGAACATGGGTAGTGCATATGGCAGCATTGCAGTGGGTGAGCGGTGCACAAGTCGTGACACTGCCCTCATCCCAACGGGGTTCCCGAGGTGTATTAACATTTGTAAAGATTTCCCTTGGCCAGTAACACAACTAGTTCCTTCTTTAAAAGGACACACTGTAAATAAGCCATGTGACCCTCTACCAATTTTTTGTTCCAAGGTAACTGCTGAATTCATCAGGGGCTTCTACCCCTGGGAAACACTCAGGCAGGTGTGCTCAGTGATGGATAGCAACAGCAACTGGTTGTTCTGAGGCATCTGGCCAAATAGCTTCTATTCACAAGCTTAGAGAGACCCAACTCTAATTATTTCGCTACACATGTCTCGCAGGAATAGCTGTGTAGGTGAGGCATGCGGTGGTGGTGATATTAAAGGAGAAGAGGTTATGGAGTCAAGCATATTAGATTCCCACCATTTTCCTTTGAAGAAATCTGTTAATGCCAGTAGTTGGACTAGGGCTCAGGGAGCCATACTGAAGTGCCCCCCCTGGTGGTGGGGGAAAGTCATTAAGCTTTTTAAGCTCAACATCCGTTGCCTTGAAAGTGTAATGCTAACAGATGCTGGTTGTCAGTGGGCAGGATCGAACCTGCAACTTCTGGAACTAAACGCATGAGACTCTACTGCATGAGCCCAAAGCTACCTGCCTCTTAGCCCAGGCTGCTGCAGACTCATCAATCTCTAGCTGGATTAGACACCCCAAGAAGGGGACAGACCACCACACCACGCAGGCCTGGGTTCCAAAAGCAGAACTCAAGTGACCAAGCTGTGTGAGATGAAAAGAACATCAGCCTCTTCATTTCCTCCAGTCAGTGTTCAGGAGATTTGAATATGCTGCATGTAACCAGGTCTCAGCGGGAGGGAAGAATTCTCCTGCTCTCATTATAATAAGCTGGTGGGTTCAGTATATCTAGAAGAATAGGATCCCCAGGGCAGAGGAAGTTCTTCTGATTAAAATATTTGCCATTCCAACCCTGAGAATAACCCTCCAAAACCTCTTCGACCGAAAGGAAAGTGATGTGGTCGATGCAAGTATTAGTTTAAATATCTTGCACTTCCAATGCATCCGACGAAGTGGGTATTAGCCCATGAAAGCTTAGGCTTCAATACTTTAGTTAGTCTTTAAGGTGCCACAGGACTCTTTGTTACCTCTGCTATTCCAGACTAACACGGCTACCACTCTGATTCGTAGTATAGTTAGTGAGGCAGGATGGGCTTGACATTAATGACCTAGATCAGGTCTCAGGTGATCTGGGACCAATTCCTGGCTCTGCAATGAATTCCATATGTGACCTTGGGCGTGTCACTTCATCTCACCAGGCCTGAATTCCCATCTGTAAAATACATAAAATACTTTCTTTCTCACACCCTTTATCTCTTGTATTTAGAAAGTAAACTCTCCGAGGACAGGATTGTCAATGCCTATGTGTCTATACGTTGCCTAGGGCCACAGAGTCCTGATCATGGTTTGTTGCCTCCGGATGTTGCACTTCTCCTAATGCCAGCTAGTGAATAGACTCTCCAATGAGGACTCTGTGTCAGGCGACGGGTTGTAGGCAGTCATGCCTAGTCGTCAGAGCAAGTGCCCGGCCTTGTTGGTTGGAGTCAGAATGCCAGAGCCCAGGGTCAAGGCAGAGTCAAAACCAGGGATCAGAGCTAAAGGACCGAACTGAAGTCAGAATCCAAATTCCCAGCCAAGGGTCGAGCCGAGTCAGAGCAGGAATCAGAGCCAAAGGCCAGAACTGGATTACCTGGAGTCAGGGAAGGCAGCAGCAGGGCTGGTTCCAAAGCAGGAGCGAGGCTGGCATAGGACAGGAACAAGAGGATCCCTGAATGAGTGAACTGAACAACCACTGATCGGCTGCAGCTGCTGGGCTTAAGAGCAAGCTACCTGTAGCCAATCAGGTGGTTCTGCTGTGGCCCAGCTGCACTCATTGGCTACCTGCCGTGTGGGGAGGTGCCACTGCAGGCCCTCAGTCCCGACACCTCGCCATTTTCACAACTAGACTAGACCCATGAAAAATCTCCTATTTGGGAGTGCATGAAAGCAACACACAAAAGCAACAACTTATGCAGCACACAGCAGCCTGCTTTTTAAACAAGGGTCAATGTGTATCATATGTCACTGCTCCATGCACACCACTAAATCCCTCTTCACTTCCAAAGCAAATCCAACATCCTGATACTAATCTTCAAGTCCCTAAACAGGCTAGGACCAGACTGTTTTAGAAGATGTATTGCCAGCCATGACTCGTCCCCTCTACTCTTCATGAGAGGAGACCATGGTGCATCACAGGAGATGTAGTCTAACTTGAGAGCCTGACCAATAAAGGACAATGAAAACATACAGCATGCAAATTGCAACTTCCCGGAGGCTCTGCAATATTTCAGTCTAGTTTTGGGCTGAAATATTTCAGGTCTTCATTTTTCACCAAAAAGTTAGAACTTTCCATGGGGGAAAAAAAATCCAATTTTCTGATCACGTCTGTTTTTTTTAGCTGGGATTTCCAAAGGCAATGGAGGGAGATGTTAAGAAATTTAATAAGAGCTGGGCAAATAAAAATTGTAGGCTCCTTTGAAAATCCCACATGAAATGTCTAAAATTCCCTGATCCTCCTTGTCTGTTTTGTCTTTCTAAACTACTGCTCCTCCCTCGGGTAGTTAAACCAATCTTAACTCATCTCATTGCTGGGGCACTGAATCCAGAGTACCAAACACTCATAGCAAACTGATCATGCTCAAGTCATAGAATACAAATGCACTTGCAAAAGAAAGAATGAAAGAAAGGAATTGTCTAAATTTTAAATAAGAAATCCGAGAAAACGGCAATCTTCCCAAGGCTAATATGGAAGCAGGGAAGCATATGCACTGGTTGACATTTTTCAAATGTTTAAATTTTCAGCGAAACATATCAAGGATTTTTTTTAAAGTACAATTTTTTTTTGACCATCTCTAGGTAAATTTATATGCTAAATAACTGGGCTCTATTTAGAAGGCTAGAGGCCAAATTGCATCACTCAGGATTTGAACACGTGTTTCCATTATAGTCCAGTTATTATAAACATAGAGTGAAATCCTGGATTTATAAAAATATATGGGAGTTTTCCAGAGGGTCATGATAGCGCGCCTGTTGCTTAGCTGGCCCAGCCAATTATGCATAGAAATAGAAATTGTGTGGTAATATAATATTTGTTTTCTTTAACAAGAAAATAAAACGTTATCCTTTGATGAAGCTGGAACATGAAATGCCACTTGTTAAATGTAACAAATTAGACGTAGAAGGCCATCCATCATTGTGAAGGCTGCCAATGGCTGGCTGTGCATAAAGAAACTCTACACTTTTTGGCTTTGTACGTCTCTGTAACTATTGAATTTTATTTTCTTAATAATCAAGTTACAGCTGCTGCAAACAAAGCTCCCCAGTGGCCACTCTGAAGCTATATTCCCACTCAACGACATACTGTACATAAATACTCGTGTTCTGAATGATCTTTTATTAGGGTGACCAGATGTCCCGTTTTTAAAGAGATAGTCCTGTTTTTTGGGACTTTTTTCTTATATAAGTGCCTGCTAACCCCCACCCCCTGTCCTGGTTTTTCACAGTTGTGATCTGGTCACCCTATCTTGTATGGAAATGCGACTCTTACTCTGAGCACAAGTCAGGGAGCATGTGAACTCTTGGGAGATTTTTAAACCAAAATGTTGCAGGTTAATGATCCGGGGATTTTTGAGGTGGAGAGTGCTGCTTTCTTTGGAGTTCTGAGTACTTAGGGATTCATGCTTCCCCCTGGAGTCGTATGCCAGGGCTAGATTGGCCAAAGGTCTGATCTAGAGATGTGATGACACATGTCATATGCCAGAATGTGGCCTCCTTAGAAAAGGAGTGAATTCTGGAAGACACGTCACATGGGGTAATAATAACTTTCCAGCGTAAACCTGAAATTGTTTAATCATGATTTGAGGACTTCAGTAACTCAGCCAGAGGTTAGGGCTCTATGCACGAGTGGGTGGAGGCGGTTCTGTTGCCTGCAACATACAGGAGGTCAGACTACATGCTCATGATGATCCATTCTGACCTTAAAGTCTATGGGTATGTCTCCACTACGCGCTGGATCAGTGGATAACAATCGATCTATCGGGGGTCAATTTATCACATCTAATCTAGACGTGATAAATCAATCCCCAAGGGCTCTCCTGTCAACTCCAATACGCCACTGCCGTGAGAGGCGCAGGCGGAGATGACGGGGGAGCAGCAGCAGTCGATTCAGCACCATGAAGATGCTGGGGTAAGTCGATCTAAATACATCGACGTCAGTTATGCTATTCCTATAGCTGAAGTTGCATATCTTAGGTCGATCCCCCCTCCTGCCCAGTATAGAACAGGGCTAAGAGTCTAAGAGACATTTTACAAAATCAGGGATGGTTTAAAGCCATCAAAAGCAGTTCTGGCTCATTGCAAAGGAATGCAGTAGCTGGCCTGTGAGAGGTTCCTCCCAACCTAGAGATTGGATTCTGATACTCTTACCTTTTTCCACAAGCAACTCACCAAAGTCAGCAGGGCTACTTGGAAAATGAGGTGCTATTCCATCAGAATAAGGAGTTCAGAATCTGGCCCTAAGTGGTCTCAGACTTCATTTCCTTTCTGGTTAATTTTAAATGATCCAACAACAAAGGGCAGATTTATTTATTGAAAAGTATAACCTGGGGTTTGAACCGTAACCTGATCAACAAACCTGTAGTTGCTCCAAAATGAATCCTCTGTTTAGAGCATGACTGTGGTTGCTGATTGTCCAAAGCCACATTCTAACTTGCTGTTTGGGGCTATTTTGTTTATGGTACATTCATGCACCATCACTTGCTACTGCACCGAAGAGAGGTTAGCTGGGGCTTGTCTCTCTCTGGAGCGGTGGGGCCTCAGACCGCCTCACTAAGTTTGGGAGGAGGCCTAGTAGAAAATTAATCAGGCCTCAGGAGTCTTCCTTTGTGGCCTTTGTGAGGACAGAAATAAACCCAGTTAGCGTAGGCCCTAGGTGAGGACGGGGCAGGGGTTAGTCAGGCGCTCAGGCTTTCAGGCAGTGGCTGAGCAACAACAGTAAATAAACAGTGAGCTCAAGCCCTAGGTCTGAAGGCCTGGGAGATGCCCTCCCACAAGTTGGGTGTCGGGGGGGATGCAGGCCCTCCCACTCCACTCCGCTGCGTCCCAGCCCGGGGCCCTAGCAATGGCAGAAGAACCACAGTTGCCTCAGTAGCGATCCTGGCTGCAACACATGGACATGGGTTCTGGCACTTCTGCAGCCTGACTAGGGTCAGCTGCCCCGGACTACTTACTTTCAGACTCCCCCTCTTGTGGTACCTCTTTGACCCCTCCTCTCCTCCTTTACTCTTATTCAGTAAGCCTTAAACAGCTCCTAACATGGGCCAGATTAGAGTCAAGGGAAAAACTCCCACTGAGTATCAGGCTTTGGATCAGATCCATAGGGTTGGATCCTGCAAAGTACCGATCGCCCTCAACTCTCATTGCCTTTGGTAGGAATTGCAGGACAGCATCACATTGCAGTGTCAGACCCTCATTTGAATCCGAAGGAGCCCAGCTGCTGGAAAGCAGGTGATGGAAAGCAATGGGAGCTAAAGAAATTTAGGGGTAGGTCAGGAGACCTGCATGCTTGCTACTGAAGGCAGAAGTTGTTCAATGCTGGGACATCCTAGAGAATATATATCTCCAGGCTGTAATGCCTCCAGGGTCTTCAGCAGCTCAAGTATCAGTCATGTAAATTATACCTCCCCAGGAAAAGTATGACACAGTGACTTGTACACCTGATGATGCAAAGAGTGTTATAGGTTCTTTGCCCAGACTTTGGCTTATTCTTAGCTAGCTTCATTCCGTTTCCTTCATCCCTGGTTCCCATTTGTTTGTAAGTTTCCCCTCCATCTCCACTCTCCATCCTTATCCCACCACTAAACGAGGAAGGCTGGTCTGGAATTTACGGCTTTAGTTTAGCACTTGGGAGACCTGCTCCACCTCTCTTATGAAGGGGTCTACAGATAGGCTGCCATAGGAGTGGGCTATACCAACTCTAGTCTCAGTGGAGAATCTCTGAGATGCAGTAAATTGCTAGCAGGGAACAGCAGGTAAAGGAGTATTGTAAAGTTTAAGTAGGGTTGCGATAGAGAAATCTGACTCACCGTTCCAGCTACGTCGGCAGAGGTTCTATGTTGAGCGTCTCAAAAAATGATCCCCATAATAAGGAACTGATTTATGTGGTGCCATTTTCTTGTAAATTTAAGCAAACTCATGAGGAAGCAGTTGTGCTTTGGATGGCTGAGAGAGTTTGCTAAGCCCGTAAAACAAGTAAATCTTTGCTTAAGTCTTGCATATGTCCATTAATTAAACATTTTTATTATGTGGCTGATAAAAAAATAATCTTCCATTAAGTTAACACAGCAATAAATAAGGAATGGAGCATCCAGTGACATCAACAAATCTTATAGTCAACTCTTACAGAAATACAGTGCATTGTTTTATTGCCTCTCGTTAGAGCTTCTTGCCAAAGAAATGGTGCTTTTGCACTGCGGTTTCAGCTTCAATGTAGTGAAATTAAGCAGGAAGTGATGATTCCAGCAGGGTTATGGTAACGTCAGCTATTGCACTGGTTTGAGTCTTAGCAGACAGACCACCAGATGGGGTAAATCAGAATAGCTCTATTGATTTGTGGTCATGAAAGTGAGGCGTTAAAAGCATTTGCTGGAGCCCGATTTGAGAGGAAGGTGTTGGGAAAACCTTTCTTTCACACCTACGCCAACCCCTGTCAGCCCCCAAACTTCAGCACACACATACTGCATTGTTTTAAAGAATACATCAGAAGTAGGAAGCTTGACAGTCAATGGATCCACTGGCCAATCAAGGCTAAAAGAGCGCTTGAGGAAGGCAAGGCCATTCCAGAGAAGCTAAATTATTTTTTTGCATTTGTCTCCGCTGAAGAAGATGTGAGGGAGCCCCTCACACCCAAACCATTCTTCTTAAGTGATACATCTGTGGAACTGTCCCAAGGGAGGTGGCTACCGAGGAGGTTTTGAAACCAATTGATAAATGAAGCCATGAGAAGTCATCCAACAGTTATGAAGGAACTCAAATATGAAACTGCAGAAGAACTAACTGATACCTAACCTATCACCTAAATCAGCTTCTGTACCAGATGACTGGAGGGTAGCTAATGCAACTGAGATTTTCTTTAAAAGGCTCCAGAGTCAACCCTGGCAATTACGTGCTGGTAAACCTCACTTCAGTACCAGGAAAAATGGTTGAAATGATAGTGAAGAACAGAATTATCAGACACATAGATGAAGACAATAGGTTGGGGAAGAGTCAACATGGCTTTTGTAAAGGAAAATCATGCATCACCTAGTTAGTAGAATTCTTTGAGGGTATCAACAAGCATGTGGACAAGGGTGATCCAGCTGATACAGTGTATTTGGAATTTCAGAAGTCCTTTGACAAGATCTCTCATCAAAGGCTCTGAAGCAAAGTAAGCTGAGATAAGAAGGAAGGTCCTCTCCTGGACCTGTAACTGGTTAAAAGATAGAGGGGAAAGGATAGATAGGGGAAAAAGGATAAATGGTCATTTTCCACAATGGATACAAGCTAAATAGTGGGACCCGTGCTATTCAACATATTCATAAATGATCTGGAAAAGGAGGTGAACAGTGAGGCAGCAAAATTTGAAGACAGTATAAATTTTCTCAAAATAGTTATGTCCAAAGCTGACTGCCAAGAGTTACAAAGTGATCTCACTAAACTGAGTTATTGGGAAACAAGATGACAGATGAAATTCAATGTTAATAAGTGCAAAGTAATGAACATTGGAAAAATCATCTCAATTGCATATGGAAAATGATGGGGTCTAAATTAGCTGCTGCCACTCAAGAAAGAGATCTTGGAGTTCTTGTGGATAATTCTCTGGAAAAAATGTTTTAGAAACCATTTGGAAAAGGATAGATCATAAGAAAGAAAATATCATAATGCCTTTGTATTAATCTATGGTATACTCACACTTTGGATTCTGTGTGCAGTTCTGGTCAACCCATCTCAAAAAAGATATGTTAGAATTGGAAAAGGTGCAGAGAAGGGCAACAGTTTTTAGGGGTAAGGAACAGCTTTATATGAATGGAGATTAAAAAGACTAGGACAGTTCAGCTTAGAAAAGCAACAACTAAAGAGAGCTATGACAGAGGCCTGTAAAATCAGGACAGGTGTGGAGAAAGTGAGTAGGGAAGTGTTATTTACCCCTTCACATAACACAAGAACTGGAGGTCACCCTATAGAAGTAATAGACAGCAGATTTAAAACAAAGAAAAGGAAGCACTTCTTTATACAATGCACAATCAACCTGTGGAATTCTTTGCCATGGGATGTTCTGAAGGCCAAAAGTATAACTGGGTTAGAAAACAATTAGATAAGTTCATGGAAGATAGGTTCATCAATGGCTATTAGCCAAAATGGTCAGGGACAAAACCCCTATGATGCAGGGGTCTCTAAACCTCCACTTGTCAGAAACTGGGACAGGACGATGTGACGGATTACTCAAAATTCACCTGTTATGGTCATTCCTTCTGAAACATCTGGCACTAGCCACTGTCAAAAGACAGGATACTGGGCTAGATGGACCATTGGTCTGACCCAGTATGGCCATTCTTATGTGTTTGTTTTTATTGTGGAAAATAAAGGGGGGAGGGATAGCTCAGTGGTTTGAGCATTGGCCTGCTAAACCCAGGGTTGTGAGTTCAATCCTTGAGAGGGCCATTTAGGGATATAGGGCAAAAAGGGGATCAGTCCTGCTTTGAGCAGGGGGTTGGACTAGATGATCTTCTGAGGTCCCTTCTAGCTCTGAGATTCTATGATTTAGCAGTTAGAGAAAAGTTCTGGAAACCTGGATACTGTGATGAGTTGTCTATCCCCCAGGAGTAAACAAAAAGTTAAGAGGACTCAGAGAGTTCAATTGCCTCCTCTGATTGGACCTGGAGGATGTGCCAGTTCTAACTGATGATGGAACCCATCTAGAAAAGGGCTGGGTGGTGTTGCAAACAGAGGAAGTTTGGAGCAGAAGCCATCTGCAGGGAGAAGCTCTGCAGCCACTCTTCTGATAGATGGAGTAAAGGGACCTGTAGGGAACAGAAAAGCATTGTGAGGTGAAAGAACAGGGGGAGGATTGGATCAGAAGAATTCCATGGAGGTGGCTGTAAGGAATTGAGTGGAGTGAACCTTGACTGCCTGAGCTAGGATCCCTGAACTGGAACCCCGTGTAGAGGGGAAGCCTGGCTTCTCCTACAGGAAGCCCATTAGAAGGTGATGTGGACCATTAAAAACCCCGAGGAAAGGGTATGTGAATCTCTGTGCCAAGAACTGAGAGCAGCAGGCTGGCCAGAAGCATCAAACATTCATGACTGTTGTGTTTTTGGTTATTTCCCTCTGGACTTTCTGTTACCCTGGAAGGTGTGAGGACTAAAACAGCCTGGCTGGAGGGCTGAGTCATGACAAAAGGCAAGACTACCATGGGACTGGAGCAGCCATCAGCAGGGGGCGCTACACAAGAAAGAACTGCCATGCCCACTCATGAGGGGGCACTCTAGGCATTCTTCTATGGTTACTATGGTGGTAGACATCGTGGAAGTATCATAGACATACAAATAGACACAACTGTCATAACAAGGGCCTGATCTTGTTCCGATAAAAGCTAATGCCCAACCCCACCATTCCTTTCAGTAGTTACAGGATCAGACTTGAAATGAGCAATGTATATTTGGTAGTAGAAAGCCTGATGAATTGTTGGTCCAGTGACTTAACTGGTTGCAAGAGGAGGTGGTGGTTTTTTTAAAAATTGTAATGAAATTTCCTTTTTATTTTGCACTGAAATTTTGTTTTTACTGAAATATTCAACTGGCTTTATTCATAAACTTGCAAAATGCAGCTGTTCTTTTAGCTTTTGGTGCAAATTAACTAAGGTCTTATACCATTTTGAGTTCCTCCATTTTTCCTGCTCAGTGATTCACCTTAGATGTTTTCTGCCATATCTAAAGAATATTTCTCCCTTTAGGGATTGTGGTGAGGCTTAATATTATGCAACATTAAACTCGTATTGTTTTCCAAACATACCATCCGCAGAATAATAATTTCCTATATGTGAAGCATTGAAGCTGGAGCAGTGAGTTAAACAAATTGCTGAGGAAATAGAATCGAAGTGATCGCTGTATGTCTATTTCCTTCTTACTGTTATACCCTCCCCATAACTATTTAAATAGTTACTATATATGCACTGTAGCTGCTCCTCCATTGACCTTGTCCAAGGTCAAGTGCCTACAGCTAGAACAGGATGTGTGTGATAAGCCTTGTGATCACATCACAATTGATCTTGCATCTACCGATATTGTTCTTTTCCAGTGTACAGCTGAGTCTTGTGCAGCTCAAATGCCAATAAAAATGCTAAGTATTATAGTAGTTCAAGGGCTAGGTCTCACTTCTTTTAGAATGTATTAAAAGTAGTGTAGTTGACAGACCAAACTATAAGATTAGAGCCTAGAATTAGGTGGGTTTTCATAGGTTTTACATCTAATATGCAATGACAGGCACCTTAGAAATACTGGCCTCCACTAAATTCAGTCGAGTTACCCAGGTTTACACTAGATGAGGATCTGCTGCTGTAGCTGCATAGAATGGATGTGGATAAACTGAACCAGAATCCACGTAGTCAAGACTTAGCCTAGGCTCATATGCACTGTAAGCTGGGTACGCAATACATCGGGCCTGATTCTCCTTTCACTGCCCCTGGTGTGAATCAGAAGTCACTCCACTGCAGCTATCCCAGTGTACTGCCATTGCAAGGTGGAAGCGAATCAGGCTCGTTAATAATGTTCTACCCTTGCAATGGAACAGAAATAAGTGGAGTTCAGAAAAGACTGACAAACTTTTGTGCGCCGAGTTTGCTGTTGTTCTTAATTCCAGGACAATTTGTCTCTGCCCCGCTACAGGAGTCAGCTGCAAATTTCACTGCTTCAGCAGAACAGCAGGCACTCTGCACACTCCCAATTATCACGTTCCAGCTTTGGCTTCTCAGTCCTTGATGCAACTCAATACTGGACTGGCTGGCTTGCAAACAGAGCCCTGGAGACCTTCATGACACCTTGTCAGTAAACCACCTTCTCACTTAAAACTCTTGTGTACCTTGCATTTTTCTTGGCTGTTTGCTAATTGCTTCCTTTCCCCATAGCTCCTGACCATAAAATATTGAACCTCGAGTTGTTTTTCCAGTGTGTGTGAAATGACTGATAATGACCTGTTATTGTAACTTGCACCCAGTAAGCAGCAGGTGTTTTTTGTTGGTGGTGATTGTGGGTTTTTGCTTTTGTTTTTTTGGTAGTCTAAAGGTTTAAGATTGGTTTTGTCATCTTTAGCCTTGAATGCTGTGTATATTTCCAGGCCTCATGGTTTGCTTTCATATTGGACCAAATCTTGCACATATTACTTATGTGAGGAGTCCCAAATGACTTCAGTGGTATAGTATTACAAATAACATCAGCAGGAGTTTGCTCAATACTGAACCACATCGCTCACTGGTGTAAACTGAGGTTCTGTTGACTTCACAGAGTTTCAGGTCTTTGCACTACTTGAATATCTGCCCCATACTCTTGACAATTTCTGTTTCTTAGGGAAAAGCTTGAATGTTTTCTCATTGTTCATAAGTGAGATCTGGATTCCCCTCTCACTTTACAACATTTTCCACTCTTGTAACTTTACTTACTTCAATTCACTTACTCCTGATTTGAGGGGCTATCAGAGGAGAATTGGGCCATGTGTACTTTTCCATTGAAATAAGAGAACAAACCAAACCAAACTCCAGGGGGGGGAAATCACTCTGACATTTGGTAACCCTTGGATCCAAAGCTGGATTCAAGCTTTGTAGAATAGGGCTATCCTCCACTAAAATAGTCCATTGAAGTCTTTTGATGCTTTAGATGAGGTCAATCATCCATAGCTACCAAAAAATCTAGAGAGTGAAAAATTTAAATCTGGATGTAAACAATCCCAAATATTAAGTGTGGTTTGGATCTGTGGATTTTTGTTTGTTTCAGACCATCCTATAAGCAACAACAATACTGTGGTTTTCCTACACAAGTTCTGATGGCGCTTACGGAAGCCACCTCAGTTGTCAAATATTCTCCAAGCTGGATGGATACTCCAAAATAATTTCTATGAATACTTGTCCACATTTTAAAACAACTTTCCATTGCCCCTGTTCATCCCCCTTCTGTGAGGACTTTTGGGGGAGTGTCGCTCATGTGAATGTTTAGGGCAAGTAGATTTTCAGTTTGTGCACTTGAGTAAATGCCCCATAAATGCTGGTATGTTTTTTTATACTGGATGGAACTGTGCATGATAAGACTTCGCTTGCCTGAGCGATCACCCCAGGTGAGGAGGTTTGGGATGTGTGGTTCAGAAATGAAAAGCTATACCATTGTCTAAGATTTCCTACTCAAGTTATCTTTCCTCGATTTTGTACAAGATTCTTGGGGTCTTCCCAATTTTATACAAGATTCTTCCTACCCTTACAGAGTAGTCCCTTAGTATTCCCAATAGGCCATGTAGCAAGGCGGTGACTCACCCTGCGGTGCCTCCTGCTGGCCTGTCCAGGGAATTAGCTCTGTCCAGCGTCCGGAGCACCCTCTGCAGGCCGATATCCCGCTTGCTACTGGCCCCGTGTCCCTCCCTGGACCCTGGTGCCCTCTTCCCTGGGGTGCTGCACCTCTGCAGTACCCTCCAGAGTCTCAGGGTCTCCCCTCCCTGGGGAACCCCCACCCTCTATCCCCACCTTGCCTCAGTCTAGGCAACTGCCAGTCACCATTTACCCTGTTCTCTGAGGCAGACTGCAGTATCATTGCCACTCATCACCAGTAAGGAGGGTTTGGCCTGCTGCATCTGTAGCCATAGGCTGCCCCCTACAACCCCAGTACCCCTTGTTAAGCCATCCCCTAGGCCCTGCAGCCTGGGGGTTTCCAGACCAGAGCTTCCCCAGCTCCTCTTGCCTTGCCCCAGCCCTGCTCCATGCCAAGTACCTTGTCAAGCTCCCCAGCAGCCAGGTCAGTCTTCCTCCATAGACAGAGGATACACTGTCTGTCTGGGAGCGGGTAGCCACCCTGCTACAGGCCAAATGTGAAATTTTACTCATCTTGGTGAGCACTTACTCATGAGGCAGTATAATTGGTTTCAGCATGGGAATGATGTAATGTCATGTAAGGATTTTCGAGTCTGGCCCATGGATTTAATGGGGCTGTTTGCAAAGGAAGATACTCTATTGCATGAGCAAGGGTTGCCGAATCTATCCCCAAATGAAGGCAATCCATGCCCTGAAAAATGTACAATCAAGTCCCTGATTATGGGGTCCTTATTCACACTGGTGAGCTCCAACTTATGCATGAAGTGCTGTTGAAACCAATGGGACTGGAGTACACAGTCTTTCCTTGTGAGGAATGCAAATTGCCAAGAGAGGATGCACTGGAAAGGAGAGAGGAAGGAGTAACTTTAGGTGTTTCTTGTAGGCAGTTATTTTTTTGGCTTGTTTTAGTTATATTTGGCTTGGATCAATTAATCACCATATACACAAACATACTATACCACTAGCCCTTCTCTATTGGAATTCCCTCCTCCTCCCACAAAGACTGGCCCTACAAAACATTCAAAAATATCCAAGATGAAATATAAAACTGTGACTCGACTACCCAGCTCACCGATCCAATAAGGCACACGGGAGAAGCTATTATCATTTCTTATAACCAGCATCTGTTGGTTGGTTTTTCCCTCCCGATCACACAACACCACTGCTCTTGGGCCTGTCTGCAAATGGATCAGGGCCCTTCTGCAGGTTGACAGGCAAAACAGATTTGTTCATCACCCGGAAACAAAAGGGTTTCTTCTCTCTGCTCCAAGTGGAGCGAGGACATGAGCTTATGAGAAGGTAGTGACGGCTGACTAGTTCTACGAGTGCTCCACTCAGCGCTCTTTTTAGGCAGCATATAAATGGTCATTGAGTTATTCTGTCCATTTAAATAAACAAAACAAAACACATGCTGCTGGCTGGTGTGAGAAAGCTGTTTCCTTGGCATTCTCCATTAGCTGGGCAGCTTCTTTAGTGTACTGATCAGTGGCACGAGAGGCACTGGGACTGTAAGTTAACTGGCTAGACGGGGAGAAAAATTGTCCATGACAAATATCTTTCCCAATGTGCCTACTTAGCAGGACTTACATCCTTTAAGATTTATCCACAAGCCCCATCAAAGCAGACACCAGCTTAATAGTTTAAAGGACTTCATTAGTACCAGCTGTTTACTAGCTGGTTGTACTTGTCTGACATCTAGCCCTTCCCACAGCCGCACACAAAAACTGGGATAAAAGATCTGGGGTGATAATGAATAGCCCTAAATCAAAGACGGACCGTAACAGTTTGGGGAGCATCAATGATACACTGACTTAAAAAACCTAGATATTTGCTAATAGATAAGCAGTTTTATTCACCCTCTTATAACAAAAAATAGCAAGAAGAATGCAAGGAAGAGACCCCGGGGCAGATATCAGAGCTACACTGCCTTACCCCCCCCCCCCCTCTTTTTGTACTTTCCTTTTTACATTAACGTTCATGTGCTGCAGTGTTCAGCAGGGAGCATTTAATTGGACGACCTTCCACTGAACTATAGAACAATTCATTAAGGAAAATTGTTTTCCCAAAGACATGCCAGATGTAGGAGACACTACAGCCGTTTAAAGGCAGGTGACACAACCAAGCTGGGACGGGGGGGATTTTCTTTTTTTTTCCTTTTTAACTTCCTTTGCCGCCATGAAATGAATGTATTGTTTAAACAGGGCGTTTGTAAAAAGCCCCCTTTCATTTTCGCTAACTGTAAACCTTCCCAGGGATCTAAATGCTTTGTCAATTACCAGTTCGCTCTCTGTAATGACTCCATGTTTCACAGCAAGGTCCCCTCTTTTGCTGGAAACCAGGTGAACAGTCAGTGTATCATTGATGCTCCCCAAACTGTTACGGTCCGTCTTTGATTTAGGGCTATTCATTATCACCCCAGATCTTTTATCCCAAGCACTGTTTGTGGAAGCCATGAATGGCATCCTATTAATTATGATATAGTGGGTTCTTCCTTCATTTGTGTTGTCAGGTAGAGTTTGTTGGTGTGAATGAGAGAGGTACAAAGTAAGCAGGAAGGGAGGGAAGATATGCCCAAATCCTTAGGAGCCAGAAGTTCTTTATACAGGGAAGCTCTCAACTGGCTTGATCAACCCACCGGCAGCCCCAGGACAGTGGAGTAGAAGCCCTGGAATGGTCAGCATAAGATGCCAGGATATGACTCTTGGGTTGGAAGGAACCACTGTGGTAGATGATGTGTGATCATTTATGCCGTGTTGCCAGTGTCTCTCTCTGAAATTATCTCTTTTGGTTTAAATCCTCAGCCAGTCTAAATCAGCACTGAAGTCAATGGAATGATGCTGATTTACATCGGCTGAGAGTCTGGGCCAGTAATCTAGACTTTAAAGAAGCAAACTCTCTACTATAGCGTACGTAGAGTGTCTAAGGGACTGGTGAAGGATGGGTCTCCAGTATTCACAATTACTAGGTGCTGGCTGTGTGTTAAAGGGTGGAATAGACCCTGGGGCCCCATGCAGGAGGTCCCACAGCCCTGCCACACCCTATCCCAGAAAATGGCAGTGGAGAGGGTCCTCCCAGTGGCCTACAATGGCTGTGTGTGACGCAGCCAATCTGAAAGGACTGCAGGAAGCAGCCAATCAGGGCCCAGCAGGGTAGTATAAAAAGGGCAGCAGTGTCAGAGCGAGTTCAGTTCCTTGCTGGAGTATGGGTGGTGTGTGTGGCCGAGGGAGCTACAGGACGTGGAACAGAGCAGTGCTGGCAGAGACCAGGGGGAGTGAGAAGGAGCTCTGGGCTGTCAGAAGGGACTCAACCAGGACAAGGGCCTGAGGTAAGGGTGACGAATGTGCTGGGACACAGTGTAGTAGGAAGGCCCAGGTCCCCCATTAGCCACTGGGGAAGTGGCCTGGGTTTTTGATGCATCCCAGAATGGGGAGGCAGAACTCTTTGAGTGGCCCAGCAGGAAAGCAGGGGCCAGGAAGACCCCGAGAGAGTGAAGACGTTGCCTCAAGGGAGGGAATTCCGGACCACTGCTCTATACCGGATCAGGGACAATTTGATAGAGTCCAGAAGGGTCTGAGAGACAGTTCAAACCAGGGCACTGAGATAGGTCCAGCTGGACCGATTGAGCAACTGATAGGGCTGCAGACAAAGAGACATTTAGCTACAACCAATTTAGCTACAACCAATCAGGAAAAAGACCTGGGAATCATTGTGGATAGTTCTCTGAAGGCATCCACGCAGTGTGCAGCGGCAGTCAAAAAAGCAAACAGGATGTTAGGAATCATTAAAAAAGGGATAGAGAATAAGTCGGAGAATATCTTATTGCCCTTATACAAATCCATGGTGCGCCCACATCTTGAATACTGCGTACAAATGTGGTCTCCTCATCTCAAAAAGGATATACTGGCACTAGAAAAGGTTCAGAGAAGGGCAACTAAAATGATTAGGGGTTTGGAACGGGTCCCATATGAAGAGAGATTAAGGAGGCTAGGACTTTTTAGCTTGGAAAAGAGGAGACTAAGGGGGGATATGATAGAGGTATATAAAATTATGAGTGGAGTGGAGGAAGTGAATAAGGAAAAGTTATTTACTTGTTCCCAAAATAGAAGAACTAGGGGCCATTCAATGAAATTGGCGTGCAGCAGGTTTAAAACAAATAAAAGGAAGTTCTTCTTCACACGGCGCACAGTCAACCTGTGGAACTCCTTACCTGAGGAGGCTGTGAAGGCTAGGACTATAACAGGGTTTAAAAGAGAGCTGGATAAATTCATGGAGGCTAAGTCCATAAATGGCTATTAGCCGGGATGGGTAATGAATGGTGTCCCTAGCCTCTGTCTGTCAGAGGGGGGTGATGGATGGCAGGAGAGAGATCGCTCGATCATACCTGTTAGGTTCACTCACTCCGGGGCACCTGGCACTGGCCACTGTTGGTAGACAGGATGCTGGGCTAGATGGACCTTTGGTCTGACCCAGTATGGCCGTTCTTATGTTCTTATGTTTCTTATGTACATTGCAGAGGGTCCTGAGAGGCCCCTGTTGGACTTGTACCTTGGAAGGGGTTTGCTTTTTATTTCACATACAGACTGTGTGTGACTCGACCGGAGGGCTGAATTGCTAAAGAGTCACCACAATGCAGAGAGAAAAGGCAGACACACACACTCAGCCAAGGGGGTGCCTGTCAGAGGAAAGTGCACCCCATTACACTGTGATATCCTGTGAGGGTTTTCACCCCTGAAGGGTTGGGGCAGCATGGCCTAATGGCCAGAGTCCATAGAATCGCCCCTATTCCCAGGGCAGCATGGCCTAATGGCTAGAGTCCATAAAGTGGGTCACCCACCGAGGGGTGTGGCGGTCTCAGAAAGTGGGGCCCTAACTGTGGCATAGTACCCTGCCACTGACTCAGTGGGGAGGTTCTACCAAAACATTGTGAGGTTTCCTGGAGGGGAGGTAGCATTCTGCCTCCCTCCCTGGGTCACTTTCTACCAGTCTCATGATTGGGGTCTCCCAGGTGTCTTCGGATCCTCCTTGAGCAATTGGGTCCGTCACCTCCTCTGGCTCCTCCAGTCTCTGGGGTTCACGTGGGTCTGGAGCGACTCCAGCTCCCAGGGCAGTCAGTGGTTGTGGCTGACCCTCGGCAGGAGCTTCCCAGGCACATCCTTCCCCTATGGTTTCCAGCCCAGAAGGAGCTGAGCTCCCTCCTTTTATACTCCCAGAGCACTTGGAGCATGCCCAGTCCTGTGGGGGCGGGACTTCCGCTGTCAGTGCTACTGGCCTGACACTACCAGGGCTAGTGCAGGGTAGGCCAGCTCCGTCACATATCCCCAAACATCAACTAAGTTTGACTGGGCAGCGTAAGTACCTGGATGGGGGATGCCATGAAAAATCCAGAATTCTGCAGGATACAGAATTAGCAATTCAGTAGCTGCATTCTGATTCAGTCCTTGAAAGGTTACCCGATCTGTCAGCTGTGGGGCGCTGTGCTGCTTTGAGTCTCCGCCCTTCAGGATTTAGGGGCATTGCCAGCAGATCGAGGGACGTGATTGTTCCCCTCTATTCGACATTGGTGAGGCCTCATCTGGAGTACTGTGTCCAGTTTTGGGCCCCACACTACAAGAAGGATGTGGAAAAACTGGAAAGAGTCCAGAGAAGGGCAACAAAAATGATTAGGGGCCTGGAGCGCATGACTTATGAGGAGAGGCTGAGAGAACTGGGATTGTTTAGTCTACAGAAGAAAAGACTGAGGGGAGATTTGATAGCTGCTTTCAACTACCTGAAAGGGGGTTCTAAAGAGGATGGATTCTAGACTGTTCTTAGTGGTAGCAGATGACCGAACAAGGAGTAATGGTCTCAAGTTGCAGTTGGGAAGGTTTAGATTGGATATTAGGAAAAACTTTTTCACTAGGA
Organism: Sternotherus odoratus; assembly: GCA_032164245.1. Classification (NCBI taxonomy): domain Eukaryota; kingdom Metazoa; phylum Chordata; order Testudines; family Kinosternidae; genus Sternotherus; species Sternotherus odoratus. Next base: position 101,833,466 of record JAVMKO010000005.1, read on the forward strand.
GGGTGGTGAAGCATTGGAATGGGTTACCTAGGGAGGTGGTAGAATCACCTTCCTTAGAGGTTTTTAAGGTCAGGCTTGATAAAGCCCTGGCTGGGATGATTTAGTTGGGGATTGGTCCTGCTTTGAGCAGGTTGTTGGACTAGATGACCCCTTGAGAACTCTTCCAACCCTAGTATTCTATGATTCTATGATTACAGTCATCTTCACTTCTGCTCCTGGAAATTGTTGTGTTTTGATGCTGATACAGAATGGCTGCTGCTTTCCACCCCAGAAGCAGAGGGACTTTCAGTTGGCAATCATTGATCGTTAGAGGTACAGAACTGGTGCCCCAAATTCAAACTGAACTTTGCAGGTTGGATTTAAGTAGCTAGATCTCCACCAGTCCTCACCATTTTGCCTCTGGGGCTGATCTGTAACCAGAGGTTCAATTCTGAGTCTGGTTCAGATCCCAGTCACTGGGAGAGAAGTAGTAACCAGCCCTTCCTCCTGCCCAACACGTTTCCCACACATGGAATTATGTACAATGTGCCAAAGGATTAGCATAAATTCCCTGGGGCAGCCTACTGTGCTGCCCTGCTTGGGAAAAGTGTTAGACACCTCATTGAAAGACCACAAGGGAGAGCAATCAAGACCTGATTCCATCTCCTTGGAACAATGGACTCTTTATACACGGGCCACAGGCCTGCAAGGGAGGGAGAGGCAAGCCAGGACCATTTGGGATGGGAAGTGATCATGTGGATTTGGAGTTTGAGCCCATGGCACAGAGACTGGGGTCGTGGTCAAGAGGGGGACCCAGCTCTGTCTGTGTGGAGTTGGCTAACCATCATAAGAAGCACCTCAAGTGCTTTGGAAGCAAAGGCAGTGCTGTTCCGAATATCCTGCCCTGAGCCTGTGGTCCTTGCTTTCCTGTGTCTCTGGAGGGGTTAAACTAGAAGGCCACAGAAGGGGTGGAACTCTGACTGAGTGTGTTTAGGTGGAGTGGGTCTCAGATGCTGTTTTCAGGGTGTATGGCAGGTGGATAGCAGAGCCCCATGTCCCAATGAAGGGTGTCAGACAACCGGTTGACCCAGACATGTACCTAAGGGTACATCTACTCTGATTAAAAAATCCCTGTCTCCGCACTGGATCAGCTGATTCGGGCTCACAGAGCTTTGGCTGTGGGGCTATAAAATTGCAGTGTAAATGTTCAGGGTCTGGCTGGAGCTCAGGCTATGGGACCCTCCCTCCTCACAGGGTCTCACAGCCACGGCTCCAGCCCAAACCCAACCGTCTACACTGAAATGGTGTCGTCTCCCCAGCCTGAGCCCTACAATCCCCTGACCCAGGCCAGCCACTGGCCTTTTATTGCCGCCTACACATACCCATTGAGACCCAGAGCTACAAACTTTAGACTAGACACTACCCAAGCCCATTTGACCTGGAACATGTGAGACTCGGCGATTTGGTCTGTTCACAACACACAGGTGACCATACAGAGGGATACCAGCCCTGTTTCTATGGCTACCACAAAGTGCATTCCTAGCATCCCCCTTAGCACTAAGTCCCTAACCCTGCAGTATCACCCTCTGGCTCCCCCAAGTTCTCTCAAGTCCCCATGCTTGTCCAGTCTCTGTAGCTACCTTGCAGCCTCTTTTCCCCTCATCACCCCTGACCTGAGCTAATATTTGCACTGCTGTTGGCTTCCCCAATCCTCTTCCTCCCCTTAGCACTGAGGTCCTCACCCCTTAGATCTGCGATATATTCCACTGGATTAAAGGCTTCATATGACCACGGGACACCATTATTGTTATCTAACTCCTATTTGTTGAGCCCCATTATATACAAAGAAGCATGTGGGACTAACCCTAATGCATGACGGGGCTGTACCCTCAAACTTTCTGGCCCACCCAAGTTCAGCCCTGGAAAAGTTCCTCAATGGCCTTAAGTGGTGGAGAAACATTCTTTTGTTTACATTTTATTGTTTCTGTCACCTCCTCCTGCTCCAAAAATGCTAAATGAGTTAAGCATCTTGCCAATAAATGGAATGGCAAGACTCCTGTATTTATTATGCAGAAAATGCCCCGTTCTTACAAATCTCAATGGGACATAAGATTTCTCGTGAGTCTTCTTAAGCCTGGTCAGTTTCATCAGCGACGGTCTTTATATAATATTTGTTTCACTGATGCTGTAAAATATGGATTTTCTGAACACTGATGCTGTTGGAAGTAGGACACAGGTCAGAGTCTTATCTCACTTTCTGGAGTGCAGTTGATTGTGAAGGTAGAAAATCAATATACAATAAAGGTGGTACATGTTAAAACTAAATTGGAATGATTGATTTTTTTTTTCCTCGGGATGACTTAGATTCCCCCCCAAAATCTCTGTCTGGTTATAGAGAAATGTTTACGCTTCATTTAAGGTTTTACAGGATAGTGAAAAGAGAGATAAACATCCAAACTTTATCTGAGGGGGAAAAAACAAAATGCAGCAAACCACTGCGTTTTAGATGCACTTTAAGGGGTCATTGCAGATATAATGTAATAAACTATGAGGCTTATTCTCTGCCATTGTAACAACCAAAAGTCAATGTAAATCTCTAACGTCTTTGGATAGATTCTCAGCTGGTGTAAATCAGCACAAAACTAGTCCGGCCAAAGGAGTCTAAGCATCACAGCAGAGTAGTACAGAGACCTTAGACTTCAGGAAACCTAGGTCAAAATCCTTCTTTGAGTCACAGGACAAGTAGAGCACAAGAAGCAGCAATGCAAGGGTTAAACAGCCTTTGCCACCCTGCCCAAGTCATGTGCCTGAACATTCTGGTGGAGGGCCCTCTCTTGGAGCAGGGGTGTAGTTAAATTTTCTATGCTCCGAGACTGCTAGCTTATGTGCTGGACTATTTTCCTGCAATTACAGCTCACATCATCTGCCTGTTTCCAAGTGTGAACTTAATTTGCCTTGTATTTATAGCATACTTGTTTACATCAGAAAATGAATCCACTTTGTTGCCTTTTCCTTAACTAGTTTCATACTTGTTTTTCAAGGTACAAAGACATCTGTACAGAACATACACAATAACATTTTAAGTGTTAGTAGACCGAAGCATACCAAATAGCATTCAACCGTAGTGACATGAACTGTTCTGTGCTAACGATACCCAACAATTCATATATCGCATTCCTAAGAAGAATAAATATGTTGTTTCTGATAGCACCTACATGTGCATAGCACAGCAGTTACTGATAGTTTACCTGTTAGCATATATCCACAGTAAAGCTTAACATAAGTGCAAGGCATCCTGGGAGTATGGTTCATAGTTATGCAACTTAACATGCATACAAAGTCTTTGAAAAATATGATATTGCCTCATGCCTTGATTGCCTTCATCTCTGTCATCTCTGGCCTCCCAGATTCACCCTTCTTCATTCTATCCAAATCCATGCTAATGAAATCCTTTCCTTCACTAATTAAAACAAATCGGCCCCTCTCAAATTAATCTTCCACAAACAACCTTAACTCTGCCCCGTTTAATATCCATTCTCTATCCAGTAAGTAACCAGCTGTTGGTACCAAAAATAACCCAACTCTCCATGCCTCATTCATTTTTTCCCTAAATCTCAACACAACACCAGAAATCTAACCGTCAATATTTTCTGATGACAAGGTTCTAATAATGTGGGTTTAATTTAACTGAAATCCATATGCAATCTTAATATGGTAAGTAACTTATGATTTACACCTACAAGTAAAAAAAAAAAGTTACCAAGCCAAAGTCTGTAGTGCGTAAACCCTGTGTCATGCCACTGCAAAAGGTCCCCAGGTGTCCAGAAGTGGTTGAAATTTTTCCAGCAAAAATTATTCTAATCCAAAAATAGCCTTTTTAAACCCTCCACACCGCAAAACAAAAGAAGTTGCCCATTTTCAAAACCTGCAAAATGGAAATTATGTTGAAAACGTTAACATTTTTCATGAAAAAGCTTTGATTTTTTTCCCCAGCCACCCCTATAGGTAGCAGCTGTCTTTGAAAACAAAAATGATGGATGGCTACACGGATGTTTCCCTCTTTTAGTAACTCCTCACAGAAGTCAGTAGCATTCCACTGGTAACTCAGCACAGCTTTCCAGACCACTGCCTCTTTGGCATGTGGGAAGATTGAAAATAGAGGTTAGGTTTTTTTAAAAAACTCTTTCTGTGTGAATTTCTCTAAAGAAAAAGGTCTGTAAGATCACAGCAAGAACTGTAAAGAGGAAAAAATTGGAACTGGAAATGTTAACCCATTTTGCTGGAGTCTTACCTGATGTAACTCAATGTAGCTCCATTAACATGCGAGTGAAGTCAACAGAGCTACACAGCTTTACACCAGTGTAGGATCTGGCTGTTCAAATTTACAGTGTTTGGAAATTTTCCATTTTATAGAGTGGACGGAGTAAAAAGTCCCCAGCTGTACTGTTTGATTAGAATAACTTCTTGTTTAATGCCCTTTAAATCATTTCAAGACAAACTTGACTGAGAATAATAATGTTATTTACTAAACAAAGTCCACCGTGGCATCTTTCTTGCTGTGCTCTGTACTCCAGAGATGTTTCAGGACAGTGGGGTCTAGTGGTTAGGCTACTAATGGGGGACACAGAAGACCTAGATTCTATTTCCAGCTGTACATCTAACCTGCCATGTTATACTAGGCAAGTTACTCCTTCTCTGTTTTCCTTTTTTCTGTCTTGTACATTAAGATTTGTCATCTCTTTGGCACAGAATCTGTCTTGTATTAGGTTTATACAATGTCTAGCGGAATAGGGTTCCAATCTGGTTCTGTGATTTTTAGCTGTTATTGTGGTATAAATGATTCTGACTTCAGTTTCCCTAGAATATCAAACATCTTTAAACATTGTTTTATATTTGGCCAATAGGAGGTAGTGTTCTCTAGTGATAATAACATAGAACAGGGCATCCGTGTCCAGGGGTTCTCTCTTGGTCTGCTAGGGGTTCACTGTATGACCCTGTACCAAGTCAATAATCTCCCTCTGATTAGGTGTATCCATCTTTGGAATGGGTCTTTTAATACCTCCCTACATCCTAAGGGTGTTGTGATGCTGTGCTAATTAATGGTTGTAAAGTGCTTTCAGATCCCCAGAAGAAAGGAGCTTGATGACTTCCCAGCAGAGTGCTAACAACCTACCACTGTGACAAAGCTCCCAGGGTGCATGGCTTGGCAGAGAATGTATGATGATTATTTTAAGATAATTAGCTGATCAGATATCTAGCGCTGTTGGTAATTCTTATTTAACATGACCAATTTGCAAACGTACACACTTCAGTGCATGCGCAGCTCTAATTGAAACATGTCTAGAAGGCAGACTTCTGAAGCAGGAGCTCAGTAGTGGTGCTGATATCACTGTGAAACAAACGTTAATTGATTAGTAATGACATGATCCTGGGAAATAGAAAATTGTCATTTGTTCAGTCCCAGAATGGCCTGACCATGAACCAAGAGAGGGGGACAAATAGATGTTCCCAAGAAGTATGATCTGGATGTACAAATATGCAGAAAAGCAATAAATAAACCATCCTGCTAATTCCAGAGAAGGCAGTCACTCCTTCACGCCTGGTGATCCAGCTATATAGAGGATAGCGTAAGACACAGTTCAAACAAAATTGGAAGTAACTTCTGCGTTAGGGCTCATTTAAGGATGTTTTTCTCCAGTGAGTATTTATTTCAAATACATCTTTTTCCATTAAAGAGACATTGCCAAGCAGTTAAATAATGTAGTTCAGGGTCTGTTAAACCAAAAAATGGGGTTGGGCTGTTAAAAAGTCAAATGTGACTAGAAAGACACGATTCTGAAAAATCAGGAGCCTATTACACTTTCAAAAGTCTGGATGGGTTTTGTATGCTCCCCCTCCTGCACCTTCCAGGCACACCATTTTCAGAAAGTGCTGAAGACCCTCTCTCTGAAAACCAGGCCGCTTTAAGGGGGTCTCAAGCTAGGCACCCCAAAATCACAAGTTGCTTTTTCAAAAATTAGGCCAGGGTTTTTTTTTTGGATAATTATTAGCATAGTTTAAAACATCCCCGGGACTTACAGAAAGCAAGGCACAAAAGGAATCCAGCTAGTACATGAGAACAAGAAAATGCAACTGATCAGAAATCAAAAGTGAAGCTAATTCATGGTGTAAACTGAGTGAAAGGCAAACGTGCTAACAAATTAATTAGGCTCTTAAAATTCTTTCAATAACCTAAGGCAGGGGTAGTCTTGACTCCCATTCTGTTACTTTCTTACCACTAGAATCCACACCCACGTGCCATCTGTAATGGTAGGCTTCTCCAGGTATAGTACATTTTGGAAACTGACCTTATGTGCAATCATATCAAGTGATTTAAGGCACTTAGGAGCCAAACAGGACTGAAAAATGGCACCTCCAAAGTTTTAGAGGCTGCATTTGGAAAGGTGGTCCTTGACCTGGGCTAAACAATTATTTTCAAGATCATTTGGCCTTTTGAGGTGCCATTATCCCTCACTGTTCATGGCTTTCATCCTCCTCTGTCCTTTGATAAACAGCGAAGTGACATCTTATGAATGTTCCAGCAGACCATGAAATATTAACTAACAGGAAAAGACACATGCCTGTAAACGGTGATAGGGGGATTCAGCAGCTCTTGGGGAAGAACGAGGCATCGTTTGTCACCTTTTAAAGGCTTCTGAAAATCTCAGGCAGCCACCTGTTATTTTTGGAATTATCATTATACATTAGCAGGGCCAATTTTCAGGCTTTTAAAGTCATTTCACAGCTCCTACTCGTAGTGAATATTAATGCACCGACGGTAACTCATGAATATCAATGAACTCTCAGCGTGGCAATGAAGAGTCAAAATTTGAAGTCCCTTTGAATTGTACCTGTTCCCAGGCTGGCCTTAGAGCTTCCAGTGTGTTGTGAGAGAATGGATTCATGGAATGGAGGGTGGAAGATGTTTTTTCAAGAGGGATTTTCTACCTGAGATGGAAGAACTTGTTCCATCTAACTTTGTACCCACTGGAACATCAGGGGCCAGGTTGTGTTGCATTTTACCACCAGCACAGTAGGGGCAGCCTAGGTTGGGTGGAGCAAAGGATGATTTGTGCCACATTGTGCCCTCCAAATTATGAGTCTTGCTGAGACCTTGTTTAGTGTTCAAGTAGAACCTAGAGCAGCCCCACCGGCCCCTTTCCTCGTGTCAGCCTTGCACGGCTGCCTATGGACCGTAATCCAGAAAAGCCAAAGTGCAAACCTCTCTTATGCCTCAACCTTCCAACAATACCACTCCCTCTTTGGCATCTTCCTATGCCAGGGAACCCCCAACCCTCTATCCCCACCTTGCCTCAGTCTAGGGCTACCGCCAATCAGCATCAAGCCCCCGCTCCCTGGGGCAGCCTGCAGTGTAAAAGCCACTCATCATAGCAAGGGGGGTTTGGATCTGCTGCCTTACCCTGCAGCCCAGTTCCCTTTCAGACCTTCTTATGAGGCCGCAGCTTGGGAGGTCACCCGGTCTGAGCTCCCCAACTCAGCCTACCCCTTCCCCCATACTGCTCTATCCTCAGTACCCTTAACTCCTTCAGGCACCTAGGTCCATCTCCCTCTAAAACTGGAGGGAGACTGCTCTAGCTTCCGGCCCACAACCCTCTTATAAGGGCCAGCTGGGCCCTGGTTGGGCTGGCCACAGTTGTATCTGCTTCTCCGATCAGCCCAAATTTGCTGCTTCCTCCCAGCCCTCTCAGGGAAGCTTTTAATCCCTTCAGGGCTGGAGCAGGGTGATCACCCCGCTACATGGCCCAACCCTGATTTCCATCTATTTGGCAGTCATTTTGGTCCTCGTTAAAGGTCACCTCCCCAACGGAGTTGACATTCAATATAGAATGGCGGGGCAGCTCTTCAATCTTTGACATCTCCGCCTAAAGTCTTCAGGATGTCCATTGCCGATCTTCAGTATGCTGATGATTGTGTCATCCTCGCACACACTGAGAATGACCTTCAGTCCATACTGGATTTTCTTGCACAAGCTTACCAAAGCCTAGGACTCTCCCTCAGTATTGAAAAGACTAAAGTGCTCAATCAACCTGCTTCAGACCTTGCACATGACCCACCATAAATCACCATCGAGGGTTAGACTTTGGAGATATTTGAGCACTTTCCCAACTTTCTCAAAATCCAAAAATAGACAGTGAGATCCAGTGCAGGATCTAGAGCACAAGTGCTTCCTTTGGGAAATTGCTCCAACCTGTTTTCACGGACCATGACCTATGGCAGGACACCAAGATCCAGGTATATAAGAAAATTGATGTTCTTAATGGATGTGAAACCTGAGTGACCTATTGACAGCACCGCAAGTGTCTGGAGTGATATCACCAACGATGCCTTTGGAAGATCCTTTGTATCATGTGGCAAGATTGCCACACTAATGCCAACATCCTCACTGAAGCCAATATAAACAGCATTGAAGCAATGAACCTCATGCTCTAATTTCTCTGGTCTGGACATTGAATGCGGATGCCAGAGTCTCGCCTCCCAAAAAAAGTCCTCTACTCTCAGCTCACCCATGGTCAGAGATCCCGTGGTGGTCAGAGGAAACTCTGGAAAGACAAACTGAAAGCGTATCTTAAGACCACTGATGTGAACATCACAAGCAGGGCAGAGCAAGCCACCAACTGCCCCCAAAGGCACCATATCCTCCATCAGGCAATGACCTGCTTCGAGGAGCAGCACCTTACCCTCGAAGCTGAAAGAGAGAAAGAGAAGGGAGGAAAAAGAGAACTTTCTCCCAGCAGGCAGCTGGCCTGACACAAAATGTCTATACCTACTGCGAGCAGATTTGCGGTTCCAGGATCGGACTCCTTGAATCATCTCAAGGAGACGGTATTGATCTGTGGTAGAGATCATCCTCAAATCGAGGTATCGACAATCATCAATCGCCTGTTCTGTTCATTCCCTCTGAAGCACCTGGCACAGCCACTGTCAGTAGACAGGATTCTGGGCTAGACGGACCTCTGGTCCAACCCTGCATGGCCGTTCTTATGTTCCAGAGAAGCTCCTGCTTTCATGGATGTCCTTTCGGCTGCCACACCAGATCTGGAACCAGAGAACTTAGCAGCTAGAAGGACAATGTGCTGCAGCTTGAGCTAAAGAGCCAAACCTTTATATGGGAGGGCTCTAACAACTTGTATGAGCTGCAGATTAGCACAGTGGCGGTGTCCAACTCTCCAGGCCTCCTTCTGACTCTGTGGCATTGGCTTCCTTTAGAATACCTCTTCTTCAAACCACCTGGCATTCTCCAAGGTATACCCTAACTTCTCATCCATAATGTGGGTTTATCTCCTGTCTCTTGTTTAATTTAACCTCTTGAAATAAATATAAATGAAAACAATGATGTGCCAGGAAGAGGACATTATTAAGAGATACCGTATGCAACTTACTCGGCAGGCTCTTTCCAGCACTTAGAATAAAAGGCTTTGAGCACCAAAAAGCCCTCCAGGGTAATTATCTCAAGATAATCTTTAGTGCTCAGATGGATTATTGCAATTGAAGGAGATGATGAAATAAATAAACTTCTGAAAGCTAAGTAGCCACTTTTCCTGTGCCGCTCTCAACACTTGTGAGGCTTGTGCAAGTCCCCTCACTTACACTGGTGAAAAATTGAGGGATGGTAGGTGAGAGGAGACCCAAGCCCGGTGGCTTTTAAAGATCCTGGAACCAGATCCATAAGTTGTGCAAACAGGTGTAACTTCACCTATTTTTACACAGTCTAAGGGGAGCAGATTCTGTTCTGATTTACAGTGCTGTAACGCCACGGAAAAGACTCCTGATTTACAGAGGTGACTCCACTGATTTCAATGGAACTATGTTGATTTGCACCAGCGGCTGATTAAATGGCTAGACAGATCCTGCACTCATTTTCACAGCGGTAACTCTTTAAATCAGCAGAGTCAGACCAGGTACATAAAGCATTAGTTCAGTGGAGTGACCCCTGATTTACACCAGTGTACATTAAAGCAGAATACAGCCCCTTTAGTCTGTTTTAAAGATAAGCCAAACAGCCGTAGTCCCCAAGCTGCCTAGCAAATCCCCTTTCATTTTTAATCTCTTCTTTAAAAGAAAAAAGAGCCAGAACATTGACAAGTAGTCAAATTTCCAAACACTGCTAGGGGAGAAAGGGTCCTTCGGTTATGGTGAGCTCACCCTGATAAGCCCTTTTTAATTAGCCTGTATGCAAACATGGCATAAAGCGCTGAGGGATGCGTGTCTCTGCGCTGTATATGTAGGGAGGAAATGTAGGAAAGGCAACAGAAATCAGAACCTCAACTACAGTTTCTCTGCACAGCACGAGGCAGTATATGATTATGAATTGGCTACATCCACAATTAATAAGATGTAGGCTGTGTTCCCCAGCACTTCATAACAATGTCTAAGCAGTAATAAACCGATAGGGCAGGCGATGACAGGGGCATTAGCAGTGATGGTCGTGCCATCAAAGCATTGTCTGACTCAGCAACATGAGAAAATAAAATCAGTGTATAACAAATTTACCTTCTTCTTCATTTGAGGTGCCATTCACAGCTGTTAAGTTAAAGGAACAGCTCTTCCACCAGAGGTGTTGATGCAGAGATGCTAGTGCCCCTAGCTTGTGTTTTCCATTGAAGGGCGGCCTTGATGTTCGGAGACACAGCAGCACTCACAGTTTGTATGCAGTTCCCATACTAAGGGAAGGGGACCCAGAGTAGTAGCTGGATAGGCAGAGAGCCAGAAACTCCTTGTGTCTCATCCCACCATTGGGTCTCTTCACCCATCTGTGTCTCAGTCTAGCTGTTTAATCCCTCTCTGACTCAGTTTCCCATCTACATCGAGAGTTTAATTATACCAGTATTGTCCCCGCCCCCAAAAGTGTTCAAAAATAATTAATTATCCCCCCTCCAAAATCATAAGATTGGCTTAAAGACCACAATATTTTTTTAAAAAAATATGAATTTGGGGGTTTCAGTTGCCTTCTGATTTTTAGCCTTTAAGGCTGGCAGTTTTCAAGTTTTCCCCCATAACCACAAGGACTAGAAGTGTATTTTTAAATGAAAACTGAGAGTCTTAGAAAAAGAGCATGACTCCAGAAGCTGAAACTTCAGCAAAGCCACCAAATTTCATGAGACTCTTGATAACATTGTGAGGGGTGGCAACACTGCAAGACCTATTTCACCTTAGAGGGGTGGTATTGTGATAACTGGGCTGACAAATGTACCCTAATTGTCAGCTCAGAGTCCTTAAGATGTCACAAAAACCTATCACAACAAATGTTGATGGGCAAAGGTACGCAGATAAGACAGCCTGCATTAGCCTAAACGAAAAGGTCTACTACTATACCTCCAAGATTGTGTTAATCTTATGCTTGGTAAATGAGAAAATGTGGGTCCAAATATCCAAAATTGGTGTGTTGGAAACTAGATCTAACAGGTGAACAAAATGATGAGGGGATGGGCTATCCCAATCACCTTTCCATTTGTGGATCCTTAAAAAGACTTTTGGGGCAGCGGTGAGAGGGGGAGGGGTTGGAAGACCAGACAAAGGCTACTGACCAAGCTTCATCATCATGACTGCCACCCTGACTGTCTCCTGTGACCCTGGACATTCTTTGGCCTAATCTTGAGAGATCCCCTGACCAGCTTGGGACAGAGAGAGGGATCTGATGACATTGTCCCCTGCTACTGGCTCTAGCTGAATCCCGAATACCAGCTGGGATGAAACAGGATTGGACTTTTGCAGTGGCAGCAGCTTCAACCCATCTCAGATAACCTCTCTTTCCTTCAAAAGGACACTGCCTGCCATCTTTGCTGCCATGTACACAACTCTCAAACAAGGGAGGGTTTCCATCTAAAGAGAACAAGGGACGTTGTTAAAATGAACACTTTATTTAATACTTTAACTGTTTTCCCTTCTTTTCTGTGTCTTTAACAAAAGCTTTTAAAGAGTTTTTAATGGTTCATTTGCCATGGTTCAGAGCAGATTGAGGTCTCTGTAAACCAAACCCCGAATCTTGTTTAACACCATTTAACGTTGGACAGTATCTGAGTTCTTATAATGCCTCTGGCCCATATTTGCCGTTTAAATTAATAAAAGAATAGACATATGAATCATAGAAGATCAGGATTGGAAGGGACCTCAGGAGATCATCTAGTCCAACTCCCTGCTCAAAGCAGGACCTAATCCCCAAGTAAATCAGGAGAAACAGCAGGATTCTTTGATGGGGTAAATCTGCATAGATCCATTGACTTTACTGGAGCTAAGCTGACTGTCACAGCAGCTAAGTATGTGGGATTGACGTTAGGGGATCATATTGGTTAGAAGGCTTTAGAGGTTTTTTTTCCCATTAAATCCTTTCTTCAGAGATGAGGACATCAGTTGAATTGATCCAGTCCATTCTCTCTCACTGAAGGTGGGAGTTAGCATCACATCTATTGGTTACTAATTAATGGTCTTGGCAGCTATTTTTCATCTCCTTAAGAAATCAGTGTGTGTTTAAGTTCTTGTTATTACTTTATACACAGGTGGCCCCTTCCGTGGGAAGAGGGCAAAGCATTTCACGCTTGTTTTCTGAGCCTCACTCACAAGGCTGTGAGAATGTTACAGCCCATGTGATTAGAGCTGGAAGGATACTTCCCAGGAAAGAATAAGCTGAGCATTCACCCACATTTTAAAATGACGTTCTTTTGGGTGGGCTCATGACCCTTTCACATTTACTCTGTCACATGAGTGAGGTTTGCTCATGCACAGCCATTTTTCAGATGATCGACTTGAGTATCTGTTCCAGAAAGGGTCTATTTTGTAGTATTCAAACCAGGTCTGTTTTGTTGGAATACTGCTTCCAATTCTCATCACCCATGTTCCGGAGAGAGGAATTTAAATTGGGGCAGGTGCAAAGAAGTGCTGCTAGTGGGCTCCGGGGAACAGAGAGCCCATTTTCTATGAGGAAACTAAAAGAATGTAGCTTTCTTTTTTAACCTAGCAAAATGGAGACCGAGGCATGGTCTAAACTAGCGGGGGAGGGGGGGAAGGGAGGGGTTGACCTAAGATATGCAACTGCAGCTATGTGAATAACGTACCTGAAGTCAGTGCATCTTAGGTCAATTTACCTGGGGTCCTCACGGTGGCAGCGGGCTCCCCCATCAACTCTGCGTGAGCCTTTTGGTGAGATGGAGTTACGGAGTCAATAGGGAGCGCCTTTGGGGGTCGACTTATCGCGTCTAAATGAGATGCGATTAATCTATCCCTGATAGATAGATCGCTACCCACCGATCCTACAGGAGTCGAAATTCTTTTGTGATGTCTTTTGCATGATCCCATAAAAGGAAAAAAGCTTTAAAACCTGCTAAAATTCCCTAATACTTTTTATCCTTTATCACGCACTGAATGCTCCCTCCCTCTGAGAGAGTCAAATCCGCAGTTGTTCATTCCAGCCTTCTAGATTATAAATATTAAATCAACCCAGCTCAGATTGTGACTATAGGGGATCTGGTACTGTAAACTGTTCACAATGGAGCCACCCAGCAGAAAACGTGTAACAAAATTCAGTGAGTAAATTGTGATCTACCCAAAAAGGAGAGGCTAATTTTATTGGGCCAGGTTATCTGCTGGTGCAAATGGATGCACTGGCACATTTACACTAGGTGAAAATGTGACCTATCTAGTGAATTATTCACTCATCTTTGAGGATTATAATATAGTTTGATGACCTGATAAACAGAGAAGTTAAGGACCATAATTGGACAACACTTTTCTTCTCACACCTGCAACTGTTGTCTGTTCTTTGGAAGAGTTGGTGCTTCTTAACAAAAATCCACATTGGTCCGTATTTTGAAAATTCAAAAAGAATTATGGATCTGATTCTGAATTAAACGAAGGCCCCTTTACACTCTGGCATTGTAACAAAATGAATAAATGCAATTTATGCGCATTACGTATGAGGGAGGAGTTGAAATAAGAACCAAGCCATGTATATCAGACTGCTAAATGGAATCTATGACAGATATACTAATGTCCCAGGTTCTGAAACTTGATAGTGCTTGAGAAGAAAGAGTTGAAAGGAGATCATTTAATGCTTTTTTATACCTTCACTGCAACTAAGATGTCTTTTCTTCCCCCTTCTGGGTTATGTTCCATTATCTTCATGCAGTAACACTTTAAATTAATGACCTAGTTAATTAACATTGAATCCAAGCTGAAAATCTATGGAAGTACTTGTGACAACGACATGAATAAGAGAGTGGTTCATCAGAATTAATGTTATGACAGTACATACCTAGAAAATGAACCATGATTAGGTCTTTATTCTGCATTGTCCTCACTTCTGCACTCAGCTCTTTTAGACAGTAGTATTTCATGAGGAATAGGTGTGTCATTGCTTCATGACTTAAGATATCACTGCCTCAGATACTTTGAATCCCAGAAAACAATAAGGAAATGCTACAAGATGGGACTTAATTGTCACACAGACATTTTATCCCCACAGAATCAGATGCTTGAGAGTGGTAAAATATGTTTGGGTACATATTTCCCTCATTTCCTTGTCTAACATATTTGGGAAAGAGCTGAGAGAACAACAAAGTTTTCAGTCACCGGCAATTTTAAAAAATAGTTAGCGTCAAACCAAAAATCAAATTTTTGAACATGGCAGTGACTTAAATAATCATTTTAATAGTTGAAGAAAAACATGGTTTGCCACATTTAAAAAAATATATATTTTTTTAAATAAAATGAAAGGAAATTCCCAAACACATGATTTCAAATAAAACATTTAAAATGTTTCATTTCCAAAACGTCAAAATGAAATGTTTCAATTCTCTTCAGAGTGAATCAGGGTGGTGAAATCTACATGAATTCACAAAACGTTTCAGTATTGCTGGGTTTGCATTTTTCACCCCCAAAAAAGTTTTGGTCCAAAAAGGTCACCCCGCTCTATCTGTGAATATTTTATTATTAATTATTTCTACTATGACCGTACCTATGGGTTCAAACACGGAGTGAGACCTCAATATCCTACGCACTGTTCAAACGTATAGTTTAGACAGTTTCTACCTGGAATAGTTCACAGTCTAAATAGACAAAGGGTGGGAGGGAAAACAAAGGTACAAAGACATCAAGTGACTTGCCCACAATCACTCAACAGGTAGTTCTAGGAATAGAACGTATGTCCTCTGCCTCCTGATCCAATATCATCCTGTGCAGTTTGCTGCCTACCTGTCCTAATTTTGCCTTGTAGAGACCACCTTGCAGAATGAAAGGAGGACTCCCTCGGTTCACTGAGTCTGCTAGGAAAAGGAGGCATTTAAAGATGTCTGTGTTTTGTGATGTGAACACTGGATACTAGACGGAGGACCCGCGCTTTCTTTGCCAGCATGGTGCAATTTTAACATTTTAGGTGGATTTTTGAGGCAAGCTTCAAAGTGCCCTAAGTTGATGAGACTGTGGGATCTGACAGACTGAGTTGGATGCAGTTCAGCCCGTCCATAAAATATAAGGAAATCCATTAAAATACCCCTGCTCACAACACACTCCAGTGCAACACCACCACCAAGATGTCTGGAGAGTCATCAGAGCAAACTCAGGAACTTGTAAATTCTTCTTTCCCCAGGGAAGGGTTGTGAACTTTCTACTCACACAAAACCAAACTCCTTTGCCCCTCCCCCTGCCCTGCCCCTCTTCCGAGGCCCTGCCCCTTGCTCATTCCATCCCCCCCACCCCCGTCACTTGCTGGGGTTGGGGCATGGGGGAGTGTGAGGGTCCCGGCTCGGGTTGCAAGCTCTGGGGTTGCAAGCTCTGGGGTGGGTCCAGGGAGGAGGGGTTTGGGGTGCAGGATGGGGCTGAAGGTTGGAGGGGGGTGGAGCTGAGAGGTTTGGAGTACGGAAGGTGGCTCAAGGCTGAGGCAGGAAATTTGGGTGTGGGAGGGGGTATGTGATCCGGGATGGGGGTGTGGGTTCTTGGGTGGGCCCAGAAATGAGGAGTTCAGGGTGTGGGAGGGGGCTCTGGGCTGGGGAAGGGTGTTGTGGTGCGGAGGGGAGGGGGGGGGGATGAGGGTTCCGGCTGGTGAGGGGGGCTCTGGTGTGGGGCTGGGGATGAGGGATTTGGGGTGCAAGAGGGTGCTGTGGCCTGGGATCAAGCAGTTTGGATGGCAGAACGGGTATCAGGGTTGGGGAAGGAGGATGGGGTGTGGAAGGGAGTTGGGGTGCAGGTTCTGGGGGACGCTTACCTCAAACAGCTCCTGGAAGCAACGGCATGTTCCTGCTCCAGCTCCTACCTAGAGGCGTGGCCAGGTGGCTCTGCGTACTGCCCCGTCCACAGGTGCCGTCCCTGCAGCTCCCATTGGCCATGGTTCCCAGCTAATGGGAGCTGCAGTGCCGGCACTTGGGGTGGGGGCAGCACATAGAGCCCCTAGTCTGCCCCTACATGTCGGAGCTGGAGGGGGGACATGCTGCTACGTCTAGGAGCTGCACAGAGCCATGGCAGGCAGGAAGCCTGCCTTCGCCCTGCTGCACCACAAACCGGAGTTTTAATGGCGGCTGACCAGAATGGTCAGAGTCCTTTTTTGACCAGGCGGTCTGGCCAAACACCGGACACCTGGCAACCCTATCCCCAGAACTGCTCGCTTGCCGTTCCCCACATCTCTAGCCTTTATTTAAAGTGTAAGGGCCAGATGGGGCAAGACTTCATATCACAGCGGATACTCACCACTGGGCATCTTCTCTTGGTTGCCTTTGAGGGATAGCTCCACTTGGGTCTGATGCCCCCCCCCCCCCCACTCCCCTCTACTGGTCACTCACACTGCAAACCCCACCCCCCTCCAGAACTCACCGTGACTCCGCCCTCTGCTCAGCTCACCATGTAGTCATCATCCCCTTCCGGGATATCAAATTCCCACTGGGTTGATTTCCCTCATGCTTTTCCAGTCCAAGGCCAGGTTCTGTGCCATTTCCCCAGCAGCTGG
Source organism: Sternotherus odoratus (assembly GCA_032164245.1). Classification (NCBI taxonomy): domain Eukaryota; kingdom Metazoa; phylum Chordata; order Testudines; family Kinosternidae; genus Sternotherus; species Sternotherus odoratus. Next base: position 101,850,432 of record JAVMKO010000005.1, read on the forward strand.
TAGGGGAACCTGGGGCCACCCTCTACTCCAGGTTCCAGCCCAGGGACCCTATGCCCAGCAACTATGTTCTGCTTGCTCCCAGATCCTGTTGCTATTTCCTTGGACTCCTTCTTACCTCCCCGCTTTATCCCCTGTGCCCTCCGCCCACCCTTCTGGATTTTCCAGCCCAGACTCCCTCCTCCCAGGGAGCAATTTCAGATGATTTAATTCTATAGCCCCAAACACACCTCCCTTCTCCCAGGGAGTGACTACAGACTACTTCTCCTGCAGCCTTCTTTTTTTCCTCCCTCTCTCCTTTTTCTGGCAAAGCAGACTTGATAATAGTCTATCGCTGTCACCAGCTATAATTCCTCAATACTTAGTGGTTTATATCCTCGCACTCTTCCCTGTGACTTTCAGGTAATGAAACAGCACCGTTTAAATAACACTCCATTTCCCTGATGTTTTTACTAGATAACAATGTAATTCTGTTTTTACCTTAAGATGTTTGAATGCCTCAGAAAGCTTTTCTCTTTCTTCAGCAAAGCCCTTCCATATCCATAAAAGGTGATGAATTGTTTCTCCCACCTCACAAAGTGCACAACCTCCATCTTTGTGTCTATTTATTCAAAATATATATTTGCTTAAGCCACAAGGACCAATTAGGACTCCAAACAAAAGCACTTCCTGAGTCTTTTCCAGCCTTTGAAGTATGTCATAATCCTCAACTCTAGGACCCTATTAAAAAAAAAAATCCTCTTTTTTCATTAATCCAAATTTGATGCACTTCCTCTTTTAAATTCAACCCTTTTCTGTTCTTAGTTTGCCGGCTTCGTACAAGCTCAGCCTTTCTCTGCCCAGATGGGATTCATCATCAGCTTAAGCCCTGGCTCTCCCCAAGGAGAAGCCGATTGGGTTAATTGCCCAAATTAACCTGCACCCTTTCACATGCTGTCTAATGTAAATCATTGTAGCTCTGGTGGCTTCATTTGAGCTTTCAGGTCTATACGCATAAAATAATCATAATAAAATAATTAATAATTAGTGTGACTTCCTCTCTGGTGTTATATGGGCCAGTGATCTGCTAGGTCTCTCCAGTCCTTGACTCTGGGAGCCAGCCTTACCCTGTGAACTACACTCTTGGGCTGTGCATGCACAACCTCTGACATGTTAACTGCTTCTTGGATTCTGTAATCAAATGACACCAGCCAATATCTCTGATCCTGGACACATGCCTAGGAACCTCCATCTTGCAGTGTCCAATTATGCCCACTGGACACTGCAAGATTATATGAGTTCATCAATTTAACAAAGAAATTGATATGTACCAGACTTGTTATCCCCTGGGGCGGGGGGTGTCTCTGACACACTTTAAATCAAACACACTGCTTCAGGTAGAATAAACAAACAAATTTATTAACTATAAAAGATGGATTTTGAGTAATTATAAGTCAAAGCACAACAAGTTGGATTTGGTCAAATGAAACAAAAGCAAAGGATATTCTAATCTGATTTTAACACTGCCAATGTCCTTATAAACTTAGATCCTTATCACCACAGGCTGACTGGTCGTCCTTCAGCCAGGCTCTCTCCTTTGATCAGAGCTTCGGTCATTTGGTGGTGGTGTCTTTAGATGTAGGTGGAAGAGAGAGGAAGAGCATGGCAAACGTCTCTACCTCTTATCATGTCCTTTTTTCCCTCTTGGCTTTGCCACCCTCCCTCTCCTCCCCCCGCCCCCACTGCTTCAGAGTCAGATGAGCATTACCTCATCACAGTCCGAAACTGACCAAAGGAAGGGGGATGACTCACTCGAGGCTCCAACAGATCCTTTGCTGTTGCCTAGGCCAGTGTCCTTTGTTCCTGTGAGGCTGGGCTGGGTTTGTAACATACATGCCCTGATGAGGTGTGAACTGCTTCTCTGTTTCTGGAGAATTTTTGCCTGGGTTGGCTTTAAGCCATGTTTAGTGCTTAAATGCAAATTAAGACAAGCATACACTCCGTTGTTCCAGACAGGTCAGTTTGGTGCTATGTGAGCCTGAATCTGAACCTGTATTTTTAACATCATACGGGGGAAATGTATAATTTTACAGGTTAAAGCTGCTTTGTAGATTTTATCATATAATTTATCAGCAAGTTGTGAATTTTCAAATGACACCTCACACGGTATACCTTGTGCAAAGATTATTACAGCAGTGACTAGGGTGTGAATGTGGGTGTGTTCCGTCACAGCTGCAAGCTGGTTCTTAAGCCAGCAGCAGAAGTTCAGTGTCCAGTAAATGTTCGTGCCCACCTTTGTTACTGCTCCTGTGTTACCTTGTTCCTGCTGCTCCTGACTTGCACCCAACCTTGCCTTAGTCCTGGTCCTGCCTTGACCCCCTCCTTGCTCCAGTTCCTGACCTCTGCTGTGTCCCTTTGCTCCAGCTGCTGACTCTGGCTCTGACCCTAGTCCCTGGTTCCGATGCCTGGTTCCCGATGCCTGCTCTGACCACTAGAGAAGACTGCCGTCATCCTGGTTGCTTGACACCAGGGACTTAAAATTCTTCACTAAATAGCCCTGGATGGACTACACTGAACATTGCACTCAGTTGTGCAATACAAGGAAGAGCAACCAGAACAGTACAAAACTTAGAGGAGAAGACACATAAGGAGAGACTGAGGGAGCTAAATCTGTATGGTGTGGAGTTCTTGAGGGGACACAATCACGTATATATATATATATGTGTGTGTGTCTATAAATACCTTCATAGCAACAGTATAAATGAAGGAAATGAATTGTTCACAGCTTCAGAAGATGGTAGGTGAAAGAAGCAATGGCTTGGAGCCGAGTAAGGAAAAGTTTAGGCTAGACAATAGGAAAAGTTCTTAGCACTCAAATAGGGGAGGAGAACAATGAAGGCACCTTCATCGCAGGGATATTAAGGAACTAGATATACACCATGAGCCAGTTTCTCAACATCAGTAGATTCGTGTCATTTCATTTACTTGAATGGAGCTATTCTGACTTACATCACTGGAGGAGCTGACCCACAACCTCCAGTAAAGTCAGTGGAGCTACACTGGTCTACATCAGCTGAGAATCCGGGTCAGTAAGTAAGTCAATGGAGCTTTCCTGATTCACACCAGCTGAGGATTTATCCCAGTAGCTCTACTGAACTCCATGGAGCAACCCTGATTTACATCAGCTGAGAATCTGCCTCACCACTGGTGGGTGGTGTAGGATGCCATGAACTTTCCTGCCTTAGCCAGGGGCTGACCTTTTACCATCTTTGCTGAGCAATGTCTCCATGTGTTGTTTTTCCACCAGCAGAAATGGCTGAGGGGAGCAGCTTGTCTCGGCTGCCCAGTGCTACGTTTGTCAAAATCTTTCTGGGCTAAATCTGGGAAGCTGGAAGAATCCAGCAAAATACACCCCGATTTTTGTATTTAGGTTCTCCTGTGGTGCATAGAGCATGACATTTTTTTCCATTGTAGCAAGCAGATGAAAAAAGCTAATGTGTGAATTTACCAGTAATGGCCCCAAAGCCAAACATTACTCTCTAAATACATAACATGGATGGACTCTCTCTTGCCATTGTCCATTTCAAAAACAAAATAAATGTCCTGTCCCTTTAAGGACTTGTCTCTGGTAGTGACTGTTGTTGACTAGTTACAACAAGGAACTGAATTTAGGCTATTTGTAATAAGCAATTGAGTTTTATAATGTGGTCCAATGGATAGGACATTGGACTGGGGGCCAAAAGACTTGTTTTGTCATCCCAGCTCTGCCGCTCGCTCCCTGTGTGACAATGCCAATCCATTTAACTGGTACATGCCTCCATTTACCCATCTGTACAATGGGGATTGAAATGCTACTTTAATTCAGAGGTTGAAGAAGAGCTTTGATAAATCATTAACATTAATAAAAATACTGTAAAATCCTCAAAAAAGAATACCGTCCATTGCAAAACACATTCCCGTGGGTGTCAAATTAATATGCCACAGTAAATGACTATGCTGTACATTTCTGGCATATTTCGTATGTAAAATGATGTGCAGAGACTAAATATTTTGTGAGGAATCTCTCTTTAGTAACGTCTATTAATTCTTTTTAAATGTTTCTGGGATGACATACAGAGAAAGCAGCCAATTTGCAGCTCTCCATTCTAACAATATAATTTCTTTGTCTTTGTTTCTTGCTGGATTGCCAAAGACAATGGGCACTTGTACTGCGATTTAACCTACAAAAATACAGTACGACACTCACCAGGATGGAGAATGGCAAAGTTGTTCCAAGAAATGCAAGATGTATATACGTGCCTGGAGAAATACATGTCAAAAATCTTCTTCAAATTGCCATCAGGGCCACCAATATCAAAGTGACCTTTATATCTTAGTAACATGATAACTGTGCTGCTTGCAACCTCATAAATTGTCCGGTTGCCTTAAGAAAGAAAATAAAAAGGAACATGAGGGAGAGTCTTTGTGCTAATTAAAAAAATATTTCAAAATTGGTTAAGGGCCTTATGCTCATCTGATGTAAATTAGCAGAGCTCCATTGCCTTCAATGGGCATTGACTTCAACAGAGCTGCCTCAGTTTACATTGGATAAATGATACAATGCACTTTGGCAGTATGTCTTGTTGTAGTGGTGTAGTGTTGTTGTATGGTGTCCAGAGGCTACCGGTGTGGTGCTTCTGCTTTCTCCTGTTGAGATCACTCGGCTGCGTGCGTGTGTTCCCTCTGTGTGCTGCCCCAGCTCTGTACAGATAGCTGACGCAGCAGACCCGACGAGAACCCCCAATAACCACAGAGTCTTAGTAAGGTACAAAGGCACCTCGGCCAGGGTTTATTGCGACCCTGACACCCTTTCTGTTTCCAGCGGATTTCTCAGTCCACCAGACATACAGCTAGAGAGTGACGCTTGGCAATGGACACAGCTCAGTGACGGGACATTGTCACTCCCCCTCGAGCTGGACCAAGACATTCCGGTGACACATGCTTATATACAGATACAGAACAAGTTACACATCACTCCTGACGTATTCAGGTGTAACCCTTCCACGTAGCAAGGTACAACCCTCCTACGTAGTAAGGTGCAGCCCATTTACATCGTTAGGTGCCGCCTCGCCCCTTGCACCTGTTGTTTTGATCAAAACAACTCTATCCATCATTTTACCCTGTCATTGGGATGGGTCAGCCTGTTCCTTGTTATCTGAGGAATGTTCTTGGTTTCTAATGTACCTTGGTACAGTGTATATGTGTTTATACTAAAACTTATAATGAGTATGAATTCTTGCGTTATCAGCCCTGTCCCGGCCAAGTTCTATATGCTGAACCAGCCTTTTTACTCACAGCTAAACTTTGCTTTATATTAGCAGAGGCTTGACCATACTTTAGTTCAGGCCTCAGACTGGGCCCTCAAGTAGGCCTTTAGCCTTTACTTACATTGCCTTTACTTACTACATTCCCCCACTTTTTGTCTTTTTAAGGGGAGGACGTTTACCCATCATCCCGGAAAAGCATAATGTAGGGACGAAAGATAACCCAGTGGGCTAAACACTGTGAGGTGGTTACCTTATTTTACCATCCATACACTCATGCCCCTGCTGTCTGATTAGTCTGCACATTCCCTCGTACGACAGACAGACAGCTTTCATTATCCAATTATTTTTCGAATCCCATATGGTGGGCCTGGGAATGTTAGGCCCGGGACCACAAATTATGTGGGGTTCAGTAGTCAACCTGATATTGTCATAAGGGCTACAAGGGGACATCTAAACTATATCTAAGATATAAAAATTCATAATCAAATATATGACTTATCTATTGATAAATGAGAGTATATATGTATATGTTTATATGGATACAACGATTATATTCTTAAAATTGATACTTTAACTTCTTACTTTATGAAATGATTATATAGGTATATATATACCTTTTAATATATGGAAACATATCTGTACCTTTACTTACTCTGGGACATGATTATTTGGGCGTACAACCGCAGTGTTGATTGCTATTTCCATTACCTTGTCCACTCGACCTTGTAACTTGGCGCGTTTTGTTTGATGGATCATACAGCAACACATTCCCATCAAAACTACTACAGTTAGGGCCTGGATTCCCATGAGGATTACACTTAGGGTGCGAACCACTGGATGTAAAGTTATATCCTCAGGGATGGCCCACCAGGGTGTTTCCACTGCATGTTGAACTTCATCGACTTCATGCATTTGCTGTTGTATTAAGTGGGCTATTGGTATTAGGGACTCCTTTGTCCTGGTTACTAAGTCGTGTATATCTAACTGTAAGAACTTTACAGGTGGAAACAGATTAACTAGTAAATCTTGCAGATGTTCATGAATGATGACCGTTTCAGTGACAGCTTTACCCTTCTTTGTTGGCCAAAAGGCATGGGTTCCTATTTGGATAGTGCCAATGACTGGTACACAAAATCCTGCCTCACTTGTAGGGCAGATATCACGATCAATAGAGAAATTAGAGTACCCTATGGCACAGGCCATATCCTGAACACGTACTACTTCCTTAACCAATTCTTTTTGCACCAACCATGCCCAGCCTTTTCTAGTAGTATTAATATCAATTTTGGCATAGCACTCACACAGCCACCATCCATTAAATTTCGTACAACACGCTTGATTAATCTCTGAGCCAATCTCCGTCACTAGACGCACAGTGGGGTAATGTTGCACATAAGTGTTATTTACCAGAGTCCCCACACTATTAGCATAGTATACTTTAACTGGCTCCTGTAACCATCTGGGCACTGCCATCATGAGATGTATGCATTTGCATTCCCCTTGATTTCTTTTTGGGATGCTGTCAAATTTTGCAAATTTTAGAAAGATAGGCATTATATGTTCTATGCCTTGTTGTTGTAATTGGCTCATGATGGTGGCACGATTTAAGATACGTGGCCAATTTTGAAGCTGCAGTTGCAACAAACTTTGCTGTACCATCTCTATTACCCTATTTCCATAGGCTGTGCAGGCTACTGCCAATGAAACGTCATTGTTTTGTATGCTGTTAATGAGAGACAAAATAGTGGCATTTAAGTGTTAAAACCCTTGTGCAATGACATGCATATTGTCAATAGTGATTGCATGTTGGTCCATTAGCAAACTGCTAACACCTCCCCCTGTTTTAACCGCTCTCCCTATACCGTCCACTACGGTACTTATTTTCCAATTTAGGTTTTCAATATCTGCAGAATTCCATAATGACATGCCAAGACCTGAGCCTCCCAGAGCGGTTCCCAATATATCCCGTTTATCTCTATCCCGTCGTGGGACAATTTGAGAACCCTTCCAAAGTTTTAACTGCAATTGCAGTTCAGAGTTAAACCAATCCTTATAGTGACTAGGACATTGCTTTGGCATGGTCATTCCCTCAAAATCTAGCTTTAGTGGCACGTAAAGCCATCCTACATTCTCTACCATGTAATCTGTAGTGGGCTGTAAAAAAATTCCTGAACTAGGCCATGGTTGTACAGTTGGACATCCTTCTTTTATGTCAGTATCAGTGTATGGAGGAAAGGAAGGAGATGGTGTTGGGAGTGTGGTAGGACAGGCATTATCACAAACCTGCACATGATAAACACATTTACTGGTAGTTGGGGATATAGTCCAAGTCCCTGTATATGTTCCTGCATCTCTTAACTGAATCCTATGGACACGAATTGATGCACTCCACTTATTTTGCACCTCTGTAAATTCCACTCTGTTCTTAGAGTGAGATCTTCCCCCACTATTCCTGTGAATCTGCTTTGGTGCGACTAGAGCACGCTCCATTTGTGGAGTTGCTCGTTTCCTTTCCTTATTTCTACTCTGTTCAGGGTGAATTGGTGTAACACCGGGAACCATGTTGTTTAAACCTGGAGGAGGGAGAGCCAAAATATCCATAGGTTTACAATTTACAACATCATCAACTTTCCAACAACATGCATAACCCCCCTGTGTCTCTTTACTTAAAATCAGTTCTTTTCCTAATCGTGTGGATGTGTCCTCGAACTTTAGATCCAGGCTATCATTCTTAACTTTCCATGCCATCTGAATTGGGAAGGGCGAAACTCTAAGTATGTTTCCTGTTTGTTGCTGTCCTTTACTTTCACTTTAGTTCACCAACTTCAACACAATGCCGGTAGGATGCTGCTGACTAGTTGTCTCCCATTTGTTTGGATTATCTGCTGTTTCGACTTAAAAGGTTCTGGTCACTGCATGTGTTAGGTTGAGTTTAGTGACATCTGTTAGTCCCTTTACATCTTGGGCTATCACCAACACGCCTGCCAAGGTCCAGATCCATGGTGGCATCTTAACCTGTGAAAATACAAATCACACTCGCCTCTCCTTTATGGGCGCAGAATAAGTGATATTATTTTTTTATTTTATTTTATTTTTTTATTTGCATTACCAATGCCCCAAGTAAACTGACCCTTTGCTGTTAATTGTTTATTAGGGTAGGATCTAGTCAATTTAAAGTGTTTTAATTGTCCCCAAGCAATGTGTAGCAATAAGTGGGGTGCTGATGGAGCTTCAACCCATATATTTCTTTAATTGCATGGCATGCTTCCAGCGTGGCTGTTCATCAATGTTAACCAGGTATAGGGATGGTCCCAATTTCTCCAAAATGGGCTAGGGTCCATTCCATTCTGCTTTAGGAATTATTATTATTTTTTTTTTTGAACCCGGTTCAATTTTAACCATTACTTGGTTTCCAATTTTCCATTGTTTAATGTCATTGTGTGCATCAAAAACTTGATTCATCTTTAGCTGTTCTGCAGCCTGCTGTGCTGCAGCAGCTCCTTGCACTGTGCCCAGCTAATACTTAAAACTGTTCATCTAGGTGGTACTTGTGGTTAATTGCATTATCTTTTGCCTGAAGCTCTTGTAAACTTTGTATATCTTTTTGGTTGTTTTCTCTGTTTTACTTTTGCCTGTGCTCTAGTTCTATAGTTCTAGTTTTGAGTTGAATTCCTAAATACTGCACTTCTTTCTGTTTAATCTGAGACATAGAGGGGTTAAGTTTCAAGTCATACGCTTGGCAGCACACCAGCAGCTGCCACATTAACTCTTCATGTTCCTGCTCTGTTTTGCTCACAATTAAAATGTTATGTACATACTGAACAATTCTTTCTGTTTGTAACAATCCCTCTTTTTCCAGCATATCTCTCACTACAGTATGGAAAATTGTGGGTGCATCACAGTACCCCATTGGTAACACATTTCAACAGTATTGCATACCTTGGAATACAAAAGCTGTTCTATACTGAGACTCAGGTTCCAAAGGTAAACTCCAAAAGCCATTTGCCACATCTAGTACAGAAAACCACTTCATGTCAGGGGTAACTACTTCCAATAATTCAGGGTACGCCGCTACTACGGGCGCTCCCCGTTTGGCAGTTTTATTTAGCCCCCGATAGTCAATATTTAATCTCCAAGTCCCATCAGGTTTTTTAACTGGCCAGATCGGTGCCGCGTTAGGCGCTGAACACCTTCTGATTAAATTTCTTTTTTCCAGTTCTGTAATTACTTGCCTTAACGATTCCTTTGCCTCCTGAGGTATTGGGTACTGTTTTAAAAAAGGAGGTGTATTGCCCTCTAATGTAACAGACATTTGCATTTCACCCGTGTCTAGGGAATTTACTGCCCAGACAGATTGAATTTCACTCCACCAGCTTTTCCAACCTTTTGGTGCTGGGGGCGGTTGTTTGGGTTTTATTGCTTTTACCGTCTGTCTGGCCAGTCCCATAGGAATTAGATTTACTTCATCGGTATCGTGCATTACAGTGAGAGTCTGTCTAATACACATATTGGGAAAATCTAAGATCAATCCCAAACGCTTAATTGTCTGTGCTCCAATTAGATTTTCTCTACCTGCAACAGCACAGTTCTCCTGACTGGTATGCATTCCAAACTGGAAGGGAAGGGTTTTAACAGTATACGTTTGATTAGTTCCACAAATCCCCTGTATTTGCACCAACTCTCCAGCTGTATAAGAATTAAAGTCATCTTTCACTATAGGAATTCCAGCCCCCGTATCCAACAAAAAATCAATTAGCCCTTCCCCGACTCGAATGCTTAAATGGGGGCATCCCCAGACATCGACTGTCATGGGTTGTTGAAAAATGCATTCCGAGTCGTGGGTAGGGCTGTCCTATGCCACTAAATCAGTAGCGATTGGGTCGTTCAATCCTGTTGCCAGGACAGTAGCCCGAGCTACGTTCGTCACTGTTTTGTCTCTCTCCTGTTGAGATTCTTTACCAATTACACATGCTTGCAGCTGCGTTTGCAGCTTTTCAATCTCTCCCTTAAGGTCTGAATTCTCCTGTTTCAGAACTCCGAAAGGTACTCTCGCACCCTCTCTATCACTATCTCTCGTTCTATATGATCCACGACCTCTCCAGCCCCGGCCGCGACTACGGGGGGAGTATCCAGGACCCTCTGTTCTCCACTGTCCTAACTGAGTACGCAGCTCCTTAACAGGAGTTCCTTCCTGCTGATTAACTGCTGTTTTAACTTTTGCAATCCATTTATCCCAAGCGAAATCTTTACCTCCATTCTCACACCAAGCATTCATCCAGTCTACCACAGTGGGGGGCAACGCCTCCAGAACCATTTCCTTCACATCTTCCATGTTAGCATTCACGCCTGAGAATCTAATATAGGTTTGAATCCTTTCTGCCAGTTTTGCAGGCGCTTCCCCTGGTAACCGGGCTATCCCTTTAAGGATTGCTATCTCACTAGACAACTTAAAGTGCTTCTGCACTACGCGTTCAATCATCTGTTCAACATCATCATGAAAACCAAGGGTATGACAGTTGAGGGGTCCCAACAGCATTTGTACTAGAATAGGTTCCTGCAACATGTCAATTCCGACACCTTTGAGTAACTGCTTGCCTTTATGGAGCCATGCCATAAACTCATTGAAATTGTTAGGCGGGGGGAGGGGACCCACAGCTCCGGCTAAAGCAGTCAGTTCATTAATTTTTAACGCATCGAGTCTGGCTGTGAGACCACTCACACGGGGTTTTTTAGATTCATCAATCCTTTCCCTCTTTGCATAGGCTCCGCGGTGGGGCCATGACCCTTTTATAGTGTTAGCCAATTTGTTTACTTCATTGTCCATTTCCTTGAATAACTGTAAAGGGGTGTTTATATTTGAGGGACTGCACGGGGATTCATCAAGATTAGGGGGGGGAATCTGATTTTCACCCTCACCTATTTCACTCTCACCTATTTCCCCTGCTTTTACTGGAATTGATCTAGGTTTTGGGGTGGGCTTACCCAGAACCTGGCCTGCATCATACGGTGGCGGTTGCGGTGCGGTAGCTCCTGCCCATGGGTTATGGTAAGGTGTTTTAACAGAGTCATACACCACGTCCCCGGCAAGAGCCACCTGTTTCCATTTCTGTCCCCACTCCTCAGGCTCTATGAAAGGACCTGAAGAACACTGAACCCCAGGGGACGGTACCTTTTGCTTTTGCAGGTTTTCTACAGCTGTTTCTAAATTTTTATTTTCCTGCTTTGTTTGTTCCAGCAGATCATGAGTTTGGATCGCTTGCTGTCCAGCGAGGAAGGCCTGCGATTTCCAATGCTCGACTGCCTGAATTAACTCTTCAACTTCCCCTGTTTTTTCTGTTACTTGTCTAGCCAGCATTCCAGCATGCTGTCGCAACCATCTCACAGCCAGAGACATAAGTTGCAAGATTCTTGCTTTTTTACTCTTATTACTGGTTTTCAGCGCCTCGGTTTCTACCATCGCTCTACATATGCCAGTCCACGTTTCCCCACTCTCTTTTGTAAATTCATATGGACCCCCCTTACTGGCAATCCAGTGGGTCCAACAATTATCAAACTCCGTGGGGATCATAAGGGAGGGGATAAGGGGGTTCCCTAGCTCGAGATTTACTGCCATGTTAGGTCGCGAGTCCCACCACGGAAGTTTTGCTTACTTACCAGATCAGCGGTCGGGGTCACCAGTGTTGTAGGAGATGGTGTTGTGTTGCTGTCCAGAGGCTACCGGTGTGGTGCTTCTGCTTTCTCCTGTTGAGATCACTCGTCTGCGTGCGTGTGTTCCCTCTGTGTGCTGCCCCAGCTCTGTACAGATAGCTGACGCAGCAGACCCGACGAGAACCCCCAATAACCACAGAGTCTTAGTAAGGTACAAAGGCACCTCGGCCAGGGTTTATTGCGACCCTGACACCCTTTCTGTTTCCAGCAGATTTCTCAGTCCACCAGACATACAGCTAGAGAGTGACGCTTGGCAATGGACACAGCTCAGTGACGGGACATTGTCACTCCCCCTCGAGCTGGACCAAGACATTCCGGTGACACATGCTTATATACAGATACAGAACAAGTTACACATCACTCCTGACGTATTCAGGTGTAACCCTTCCACGTAGCAAGGTACAACCCTCCTACGTAGTAAGGTGCAGCCCATTTACATCGTTAGGTGCCGCTTCGCCCCTTGCACCTGTTGTTTTGATCAAAACAACTCTATCCATCATTTTACCCTGTCATTGGGATGGGTCAGCCTGTTCCTTGTTATCTGAGGAATGTTCTTGGTTTCTAATGTACCTTGGTACAGTGTATATGTGTTTATACTAAAACTTATAATGAGTATGAATTCTTGCGTTATCAGCCCTGTCCCGGCCAAGTTCTATATGCTGAACCAGCCTTTTTACTCACAGCTAAACTTTGCTTTATATTAGCAGAGGCTTGACCATACTTTAGTTCAGGCCTCAGACTGGGCCCTCAAGTAGGCCTTTAGCCTTTACTTACATTGCCTTTACTTACTACATGTCTCTATCTTTGCACCCTTGCTTTTGAGTCATTTCGAGTTTTATCCTGGGAGTAGGCGCTGGGGACCCTCACCCTGGAACTTAGCACCTTGAAGGACTGAGCCCCTAGCCGCCAAACTGAAATGTCAGTGTTAATGAAGGGGGAATGCCCATATAAAAAGCACACCCAATATTTTCTGCCACTAGCCACGGGTTCAGAATGTTTCTTTGGGCCACATGGAGTTTCCGTTGCCTTCTGCCTCACCGCTACAGTGCATGGCAACCCATGTTTGATGGAAGCCACCATCCGTGAATGTAAACCAGGCCAAGATGCTAAGAGGAGATGAATCCATCTGCTGTTGACAACAGACACCATTATTTTGTACAACAACACCTGGGAGGTCATCCTCGTCCTTTTGCTTCAAATAGTTGTCACTTGAATGAAAGGAGAATGCTCCCAGTTAAAGGTGGCAGCAGGTCTTTTGTCCACTTAGTTGTCCACCCACTGAGGTGTCAATGTCATACATATACATGCACATGGCACAAGGGGTGTGGATCAAAGTGTGCTCAGCAAGCGACATTTAAAGTTTCATTAGTGATTGTAGGCCTGAGGCAAGTGACTTCAGCTTGACTTAACAAGATTCCCATTGCCTTCAGTGGGCTTTGGGTCACACCCTAGAGAAGCAAAGAAAACTTAACTAAAATGGCTTTTATAGTCCCAAAGCTTCATTTCACTCATTTTCAGGGTGAGAGAGGAAGGAACAGCTCTGCCAATTTGTAGGACTTACAAATATGTGTGTTAAAGTATATGTAACCCGCACACCTCCTGAGTGTGGTGTTCTATCCCTTCTGGTGACACCGAGACTTATAGATTAATGAGTCTGCTACAGTCTTAGCTAAGAGCCATGTGGCTTTTGGCTCCTCCCAGATTCAGTCCCTCCCACCGATGCTTGGGAGATGTGCACAACCTTTTTCAGTTCAGTGCAGTATCTCCAGCCACTTAATGCTTCATATCATAGTCAGCCTACCTATGAAAGAAGTGAGTGTGTAGGAAGACTGTCTACCGCGAGAAAAGTTAATTCTCCAGAGGTAGAAATCAGATAAAGAAATGTAAATTGCTGGATGGTACGGTATGTACAGACTTGCCCTTTAAAAATCTTTCCTGTAAAAAGGAACTATCTTTATTTACAGGAGCTGGGTGTTGTTAAATGCAAGACAAACAAGAATTTTGCAAGTCCGTAGGCCTAAGTGACTGTGTCTGTCTTGAAAAGATAATGTTTCTGCCACGTAAAGAAATCCTGTAACACGCTATTTTGGCTTCAACTGCGGAGGAGATAGACCTCACGTGATGGAACAGGTGCAACACCTTCCTGAATTTGTCTGATTCCAGGCCGAGCGAATTACAGTAGCCCAGCCTGGTGGTGATAGCCAGGTGGGCCACCATAGCCAAGTCACTGTTGGAGGGGAATGGGTGCACCGCCCTTGACTCCTACTGGATGGAATCAGAACCATCATTGGCCTGTTTCTGCTCAGAGTAGCAGAGAATCTCCTGTAGTTCAACTGCTAGGAGGCCTGTGATTTTGGAGCAGATGGCTCTAAATTCTAACCCCGCTGCTAATGCAAAGTTCCAAGTTGCCTTGATGAGTAGTCCTATGTGGCTATCAATATGTTTATACCTAATTTTCCTGTTCCCTAGTTTAGCCCCCTGCAGTGTAAGGATGATAACGCTTTCCACATAGGGTGTTCAGAGACTTGGTGTTTGTAAAGTTCCACCTGACCTTTGGTGCCATTGAGTTAGTGTTGTTTCAAAAAGTGCTGCTGCAAGTGTAACAGGCACTGTTATTCAGATCTCTTAGAAGGACATTGTTTGGCTGTAAGCCTGCCCCTCTGTGTATACTGGTATCGGGCAACAACCTTCCCAGTGGGTATGCTCCCAGTGTTGTCAGGGTAAGTGTCGCTCCAAGAGATAGTTGCTTGCTGCTTCTTTACTGTGGCTTCTCCGGCCTGTCTGAAACTATCTCCAAACTGTCGCTCTGAAATCTGGGCCTAGTCAAAGATTTGCTTGTCTCAGCGACAGTCAATGTCATCGTGACTCAAACAGCCCCACCAAGACGATATTATACTGAAATGCCTTTTCCTGCCATGCGTATTCTGACTGAAGCATTTTACTTCTAGATTACTGAGAGGTTTTTAGTCTTGCAAAGACAGGGAAGAAGCCCCTGCTGGCTTCAGGAAATGAAACCCTGGATCTGAAGTTATGCACAGCATGTTCTTTGGGTTCTTGTATTATTTCCCATGGCTGTTTGGATTGTTAAACTCTGTAAGGGCCCGGATTAGTCTTCCTTGTCAGTCCAGAATCTGGATTGGTGATTAAGTATGGAAAAGCCAGCCCAAGAAGGGGTTGTGTCCTTTGTAAACAAGAGATGAGAGAGATCGGTCATCATAGCAATAGCCAGTGGCAGGACCCAGTGTCTCTTAGGGCTAGTGAATGGAGCAGTGTGGGAACTGAATTTTTGGTTTGGAGGGAATTTCTCAATTCTCTTTTTTTCTCATATTCTTGCATGGAACAAAAACAAAGTTGTGACATTTCTTGCAAACTGAACTTCCAAAAAATGCCCAGCCACTTTGGATCGATCCATATGTTTCATTCTAATTTTATTTTAAATTGGGGGGGGGCAGCACCTGCCATTTCTCCTACAGTTTGCCATCATCTCATCTCAGAGCCAGGGAGAGAAGCAGGCGGGGCTGCTATTTATAATAAAAAAATCAAATGAAACGTTGTGATAGGGTGCCTGCTCCCACACTGGGCTCTAAGGGGTTAATCGAGCCCTAGGGAGGCTGCGCAGAAGGCAGCCAGTCAGAGAAGCGCTGAGGGGAGCAGCCAATCAGGGCCCAGAAGGCCCCTATAAGAAGAGCTGCAGGGCAGAGCAGCTTCACTCCCTGGAGCTCCAGAAGGGAGGAGGACTGGCTGCCTTGCAGGCCGAAGCATCCTGGACAGAGCAGTGCTGCAGGCAGAGAGCCAGGGAGCTAAAGGCAGCTCTTGGAGGGCTGCAGGGATTGGCAGAATGTGGCCCTGAGGTAAGAGCAAAGAGGTGCTGGAGCCATGGGGAAGTAGCCCAGGGAAACCTACTGGGGAGTCAGACGGGCGCAGCAAGCAGCTGCCTTCAACAGGGTCCCAGTGCTGGGACCAGAGTAGTGGGCAGGCCTGGAGTCGTCTCCCCCTCCCCCCAACTTGCCAGTGGGGAAGTGGCTAGACAATAGACTGCAGTGGCCACTGAGAGAAGTGGCTGGACAGGGATTGCAGAGATGTCCCCCAGAAAGGGGGAGCCCCGAATGTGGCACTGCCAAAGTCATGTCACTGAAGCCCTGGGAGGAGCAGAACAGGTGTTGGGCGGGGCATCACCAGAGCAGAGCGCAACTGGTTGCCAGAGCTAATTCCCGTATCGGCCACGAGGAGGCGCCAGAGTGGTGAGTGAACCTGTTTCCATCTTCCTGACGCGCCTGTTTCCCATTTTTATTTAAAAACAAGTTGTTAACAAATCGTTGACAAATTTTTGTCACAAAATGTTTCATTTTCATCAAATTGGTATTTTCTGATGGAAAAATTCTGACCAGTTCATCTGCTAATGAAGGATCAAATATGAAAATATGGACGGCAGGACTATAATCCTGCATTGTTTGCAGATCTTCAAGCTGAGGGCGGGGGGGGGGGGTGACAATGGAAAAGGCCCTCCCTCCCCTGTGTAATATGAAGTGTTCTGGTGGCCCGCTCATCCAGTGGCATCAATAGCAGGCAAGGGAAATGCTACTGCAGATTGAATCAGAGATGGGAATGACCTATGGGGGTATCATCTCCCTACCTATGGGGTGGGAGATGGGAATGACCTATGGGGGGTATCTTGTCCTCCACTCTCATCAGTGAAGGACTGTCCCATCCAATGCTTTTTCACTGACTCGAATGATGGAGCTTCTACCAGTTCTTTGGGAAACTAATAGACCTTTCTGAGTCATTTAATTGAATCATGGAAATTAGTTCATCTGCTGTTCCCCTCTCTGACACAGCAGCTTTCTTAATGCTTTGTCCCCATTTCTTTTGTATGTCTCAACCAAAGGTCAATTAATACTCCCCTTTGGAGACTAGGCCAGGGGTCTCCAAACTTTATGAGACGAGGGCCGTATTAGATTTTTGAAGGGGCTTCGCGGGCCGAAGCGATGGTTAAAATATTCAATATATGCAAATATATGCAAAATCCCCCCCTTTGCTCCTCCGGTCGCTGCCACAGGGGGACTCATGCCTTCACACATGGGGCCACTGGCAGCAGCTCGCAGGAGGGGGAGGGAGCAGCGGCGGCTTCTCCATGTGCCTGCTCAGCTGGAGGGCCGGACAAATTGAAGCCACAGGCCAGCTACGGCCCCTGGGCCGTGGTTGGAGACCCCTGGACTAGGCCATAGGCTACGAAGTTATGAGTCAAATAGAAGCATGAAGTGGTCAGAATCTTGGCCACACTAGGGACTGAACCAGAGATGTCTAAACCTGAAATTATGAGCTGCTACTACTTGAGTTTAAAGAGCCAGGCTTTGCGGTGGGTGGCTGCAACAATCTTAAATCCTCGGTGTGTAATACACACAGGCCAGTGGATTACAATTCCCTTGAGGTATCACTCCAAGCTACAGTATGTCATATTCATTGTTTTGAATTACAGATCTTTATTGCTGACCTAAAGCTTGCTTAGCCTCACGCTAACTCAATAAATAACCCATGTCAGCACCCGGTCTTAACTCGGGCCTGCTGCTCATTCACAAAGCAGAGACAAAGCTCTTCATCCTTTCTTTGAGGATAATAAAAACATGTTCCTATACCGATTAGGTAGAAAACTCTGAGAATTCAACTGTGACACTGGCAGACCAGATGTCAGCTCATGCCAAGGTCTCCAGATCTCAACGGAACACAGACAAACACATGGCAAGAGGCCGTCTGTCTCACCTGTGTGTTAGTATTGTTGAAATGAGAATCAGAATTCTGAGAATGTGTTTAGAGTTGAGACTTTATTGAGTGTCTGTGAGACGCTGCATGCATTGATCTTATGTGCATATCTGTATCCCATATTTGAATGCTGGTATCATAAACCTCTGTAACTGTGTCACCAGAGAGGAAAGAGACATGAACTAGTGTGAAGGGCCAGTTTTAACTGAAGGAGTCATGTCCTGCCCAACGGCAAAGGTCTATCGACATTGGATGGACTATTGTGGAACATTAAAGAGAACAAAAGGCTTTGTTGTTCCGCTCTTCCCCCTCATGAAGACAAGTCATGTGTAGCACACACACACCCCTCCCAAATCCTGGTCACTGGCCCCAGTTTGAGGCTGTTTCAGATAGGGGAAGTCTGCCTTGAGACCTTTTACACAACTTTGGGAAACCGGGCATGAAACTGTGCTCTGTGTTGTGTGTGTTGTGTGTTCACCTCAGACCAGACCCACTCAGAGAAACCACCAGAAACAAGGCTTTATTCTGTAAAGAGCATAGACCAGGATTACAGTCTGCAGCCTCCTCTCTGCTTGCCTCCTCCATCCTGGCAGGAACCAAGAACTTAACCCAACATGCTGCAGTTTGTAGTCCACAATGTTCAGAATGATAGTAGTCCATAGTTCCCATGGCTGCTGTGGAAGCCCACTCGACCTTCTGCTACACATGCAAGTGGATTCCTCTCATCAGCTGAGTTCACAGCTCAGAACAAATGGGAGGAAAGGAATAAAACCCCCTAAAGAGAGGCCACTGTGGCTATGCCTACACTGTAGACCTTACAGTGTCACCTGTGCCGTAGTATTGTGCTGCTGTAAGGTCTCCCATGTAGCCACTCTGTGCATAATTAAACCTGATGGCCAGAGAGCGTCTCCCACTGACTTAGCGCTGTCTACACTGGCACTTCTGTTGGGTAAACTTTTACATCCGTTGGGGAGAGGAGAGGTTCACACTCTGAACCAACAAAAGTTTTATCGACAAAAGTGCTAGTGTAGACATAGCCTGTATTTCTGTGCTGCTTGGACTCTGGTAGGCAAGGTTTGTAGGCATAACCCCAGGATTCCCAGCTGCTTAGCCCGAAAGACCACAGAATTTCTATTACCTTTTGAAACGTAAGAAGGTCACTCATTTGTGTATGTAGGTTTACTGGTTTCAGCCTTGTAAATAACTCTCTTAGTTCCTTTTCCTAGTTAATAAATATTTCTATATGTTTAGTCTATGATTGGCTACCAGCCAATTATCTTTGGTGTGAGATCTAGAGTGCAATGGATCAGGGGTAAGTGACTGGTTTGGGGGAATTGGGAGTACCCTGTATATTGCTCAAGAATCAGAGAGGTAGCCGTGTTAGTCTGGAATAGCAGAGGTAACAAAGTCCTGTGGCACCTTAAAGACTAACTATAAAGTTTTGAAGCATAAGCTTTCGTGGGCTAATACCCACTTTGTCGGCTGCAAGCAGTGGAAGTGTCCCTGCTTGCAGCCGACGAAGTGGGTATTAGCCCACGAAAGCTTATGCTTCAAAACTTTATAGTTAGTCTTTAAGGTGCCACAGGACTTTGTTACCTCTGTATATTGCTGTGATTTTTGGTGTAAGGGACCCTCTATCACAAAGGTAGGCTCCTCAAGAGGGCAAGACAGACTGCAGTACCCCAGGGGACTGTCTGTGAGTCCATGTTAAGGCTGCCCTAGTGCCTCAGGATTTTTAATGGGTTGGTGAAATCTAACAACTCACAACCAGTTTCGGGTTTGTGCTCTGTTTCCTAATAGTCAGCCCTGAGGCTAGTTCTCCCACTCTTGAGTCCCTGCAGACAGCTTGACATCAATTTTGCACTGCCAGTAGTCATCAGTGACTACTAGGCCTGTTTCTACATCCCTGGGGACAAGAAACTGAGAAAGATACATTGCAAATGGTGTAGAAATGTGCACCTTCTGGGATAGATATTTCAGTTTAAAAGGCACCTCCAATGACTAATTGCAAATCTCAAGCCTTTATGATGAACTTTGCATAGAATATGGGTGTTATGAACAGAAGACTCCAGCTGACAAGGTGTTAACTGAGCCATTAGCCATGAAAACTGCTTGATTTCATTAGCCAATGGTACAACCAACCAGCAATAATGTCTGTTTGAAATAGAACAGGGCTTCAAGAAGTTCTGTTATCCTGAAGGCCACTGCTTGGCTAATTAAGACCTTTTGGCTTCAGCCTGAATGCAAGATGTGTGAGTAACGGCTATAATTACACACACAAGTGCTTTGTTCTGTGCGAGGTAACCTTGCCTGTTCTCCCCAGCTAGTCACACGCTGTCATATTATGTTTTAGCTAGGGGACATGAGTTTGGGGCTGTGTTTTTTTGGATCTGAGGAGCACAGCGGGTGCCATCTACTCCTATAAGCTCTGCACTAAATGATACAGTGTCCCAGATGTGTGAGTTCCTGCAATGTACTGGCCAGGGTCTTTTAATTATGACCTTGGAAATAGACGACTGGAGGGTCAATGCAGCTGAAATTGGTGTGGCCGTTGGGGTCAGTTCTCAGAATGTTTCTTTGTTTGTTCACGTCTGTGTTTGGGGGGCGGTTTTGCAATAAGAGAGCTCGCTCTGTATGGGGCACGTCTCTCCTTTGTTCACACAGGTCCCTGCCTTGAGGTAGCCAGAATGATCAGTGGCTTGGTTTTTAAAAGAATTTAAGGGGGGGGGGAAATAAACCAGCTTAATCCTCAACTCTCTCACGAGATTTTGGTGTCCTCAGGGCCAGATTTACACCTTACGGGGCCCTAGGCGCAGCACAGTCAACGCTCCCCAGGCCTACAGCTGAGCTTCATGTTTTTTGGCACGAGACAATCTGCCATTCACGGCGCTCCCAGCCTGATCCGGGACCCAGCCCACCCAGCCAGGCAAGGTGCAACGGGGGAGACTGTACTTCTTCCCACAGCGAGTGGTCCCTGGGTGTCTTCCATCCCTCCTGCAGCCTAGCATGGCAACCCCATTCCGGCTCCGCCTATACAAGGGAATGCGGCTTCAGCCATGCCCCTCCTTTTCCCTCCCCTCCATGGGGTGGTGGCAGCAGGGCAGCTGAGATTGAGAAGGGGCTGGGACACGCTCAGCATCTTCAGCAGACACCCTCTCCGGACGTGGCTCACAGCGCCCCCAGGTGGGGTGACTTGGGTACTCACCCTGCTTCAGGCACACACGCTGGGGGGGCCCCCACCCGACAGGGCCTACCACAGTGGGGTTCTGATCTCAGTTGTGGCCTTTAGCTGTGAGTGTAATAGTACACCATAGTGACAGACTGTGAAGCCCTCACTCACACTGAGCACCGGTTAGTCACCCCCACGGACTCCCGGGGTCTTTATTGATTTACAAGCTGTCCCACACTGGTTTAAGAACAGTCAGAGCAGTGGCACACATATGTTTCTGCCTGCAGCTGTATTTCCTCCGGCTGTGATCTCAGATTTCAGATGCCAGGAAAGGTCAGGACCGGGAGAAGAGAACTCCAAGGAAACCCCCCCCGGGCATGGCAGGAATTGGTATTAACTATGCACTCTTGTGAAGCAGGATGGAAGCAATGCCTCCTGCGGCTCACTGGCACTCTGCTGTTGGATGTGCTGTCTCCCTGACGATGGGTAAAAGCCCAGGCCTAACTGCACGTGGTCATTAAAAATCCCTCACCGCATTTTTTTGCAAGAGGAGTACATAACATAAGAATATAAGCATGGCCGTACTGACCAAAGATCCAGCCCAATATCCTGTGTACCAACAGTGACCAATGCCAGGTGCCCCGGAGTGAGTGAACCTAACAGGCAATGATCACGTGATCTCTCTCCTGCCATCCATCACCCCCCTCTGACAAACAGAGGCTAGGGACACTATTCCTTATCCCTCCTGGCTAATAGCCCTCAATGGACTTAACCTCCATGAATGTATCCAATTCTCTTTTAAACCCGGTTATAGTCCTAGCCTTCACAGCCTCCTCAGGCAAGGAGTTCCACGGGTTGACTGCGCACTGTGTGAAGAAGAACTTCCTTTTATTTGTTTTAAACCTGCTGCCCTTTAATTTCATTGGGTGGCCCCTAGTTCTTATATTATGCGAACAAGTAGATAACTTTTACTTATTCACTCTCTCCACACCACTCATGATTTTATACACTGCTATCCTATCCCCCCTTAGTCTCCTCTTTTCCAAGCTGAAAAGGAGACGTGTGTTAACTCTGATGTCCCCGTCAAATTCTAGCTTGTGGTATTTCATTTTCCTGCTGGACACGGTACTCTTCACGTCTTCTCCCAACCTGTTGTTCGGGTGTAAATATGCTCCACTTGGCTCATCTGCAAGAACTAAGCTGAGGAGCCCTGGATCTCAAAGCACGCGCCTCTATGGCTTACGTGAAAAGGCTCCACCTGAAATCTCAGAACCTCCACTGATATCAATGAGAGTTTTGTAGTTGGCGGGGCCAGGATTTCACCCAGGTGTGTTAGCTCTCAGGCAGTAGCAGACTCGTGTCATGGACTCTGCCCTCGAAGGGAGACAGACAGTGTCAGTGTTCCAGCGGGAGTTATGCGGAGTTTGCTGCCCAGCGTCCAGCAGCGGCTACATTCCATCATCCCACAAGTAGGTTCATTTCCCTGGTGGATCAAGTGATCCTTCTACAGAGCTCTATATAGAGCTAGACTGTGACCCTTGGTGCCCTCAGGGGTGTTGAATGGCAGCTTACGGGCACCATATTGCAGACAGAGCCCCCAGGAGGAATGCTGCTCAGCCTTCTCCCATAGGTAAGTCACCACCCCACCCCGTCCCTTTCAGGTGTCTAGCCTCCATACAGCTGCTGTGTGGGGACAGGAAATGAGTCCCCTACTGCACTGAGCATGTCTGCATGGCACACTAAGCAGTTGTGGGCTTGGTGTTCCCATGCCCGAGCTTGAGACTAAACACAGTTGCTGTACCCAGGTCTCACAGCCGTGCTAATGTGTCCATACTGCCCTGCGCCGACTTTCTGACTCAGGTTTGTGGCTCGACCTGCATCCACACTGCAAAATGACAGGGCTTGGACCTAAGTCTCAATGGGACGTGGGCTCTGACCCACCCACCCCAGCAGGGTCCTGGTTCCTGTGTTCTTGCTGACCAAAGTCAGCCTGATGTGTGTGTGTGGATGGAAAACAGGGCTTGGGCTCAAACCCGAATTAGAGCCTAGGTTTATGGTGCAATGTAGACATAGCCATTTTGGCTGCTTGCTGTGCAAGGGGAGGGGTTGGAGGGGCCCTTCTTACCTCCCTCTCTTCCTCCCCTTTGTGCGCCTGCCCAGGGACTGGTCACTGTCAGGCACACAGAGCACCCTACTGCTTCACCCCAGTCAGTCCCCGAGTTCCAACCTCTTCAGTTTAGTTCTGAACGGCCAATGAGGTTTCCGTAACCGCGATGGGATGAGGATTCCAAACTCAATGGGCCAAGCGGCAGAAAACCTTGGCTGTCACTGTTGAAAAATGAGAACTTGGGCAAACCGAGTCACCAGCCAAACCCAGCCTTGGAAAACGGCCAGGGATACGAGGCAGAAGCTGATGGGTTAAAGCAGAAAAGGGGCAGAGGTCAACCAGATGAGCATAACGGTCCTTCCTGGCCTTAAAATCTGCAAAGTTATGAACTTGAGGAATGGAGCAGGCCACGCTGGGCCTCATTTTGAGCCCAAAGGTTTGAAAGTCAACCGCCAACGTTTCTGGGTTTGCAGCCTGTTTGGGGGTTAATGTCACATGACCAGGGCATGGGCTGGCATGACTAGTGGTCAGGACAGGAGTCATGCCTAGTGGTTAGAGCAGGAAATGGTGCCCAGGGTCCGAGCCAGAGCCAAGGGTCAGGACAAGGTTACCTGAAGTGGAACAGTACTGGGGCTAAGGCAGGCACAAGGGCTATGGCAGCTTTGAGTAGAGTGACCAGATGTCCCGATTTTATAGGGACAGTCCCAATTTTGGGGGCTTCTTCTTATATAGCCTCCTATTACCCCTCCCGCCCCTCCATCCCAATGTTTCACATTTGCTGTCTGGTCACCCTAGCTTTGAGCAGTCGCTGAACTGCTGCTACTGCTGGATTTAATCGCTGGCCTGCTAGGTCTTCCAACCAATCCGGCTGCCTACTGCTCGTTAGGTAGCCCAGAGATTGGCTCTGCTGCAGGCTCTGATTCCTGACAGTTTGTGCACGATGGAAAGATGCCCAGATAAAACAATGATGGGCATGTGCTAAGAACCAGAACAGAACAGCGGGAGGATGTTCTTTGTACATCAACTAGCACATTGGAGTCTTGCGCCATGACTACAGGTGCTACAGTAATATGAATAATTAGTAATAATAGCAATTAATCATGTGATTGATCCTATTCCCCTGGTGCAAGTGAGAGGAGAATCAGGCCCAAGGACGTAAATTACAATTCATTTTTTAGCCTGGCGTAGGAGGATTTGCCCAAGCTCACAGTCTTTGAGCTTCACTTTCCTTTTTAAAAGTCTTTCAGATCAATATGAAATTGAGCAGCGTGAGCGCAGAAGTTTGAACGTGGGAATGATTCGCCGAGACAGCCGCATCTCTGAGGGTGGGAGCGGCTGCATTTCAAAACCCTCCCGTAGTAACAGTGAAGGGCCCGAGTGAAATGTGCAAAGGCCTAGGAAATTGAGAGCAAAACCTACAGTTCCCAATGGGCAGGGCTGACATGACCTTCGAGCAGTCAAACATAAGGGATATTATTTCTGATGCTGCAAAAGAGCCACAGAAAAGCCAGTAAAACATAAAGGCCTCTTCTATCGCAAGGGGTCTGGAAAATTGCCAGGCCTGATCCTCCTCCGGGGGGAATTTGCCATTGATTGCAAGGGGAAAAGGCTCAAGCCTTTTATTATTGCTCCAGTGAGTCTTTAATAATGCCTTTATGCTTCAAACCGCACCAAAAAGGTTAATAGTGGCCAGATACTGAACACCATTAAGAGCAAGGGCAGGGGTGTGCACGGGAATAAAAACATGGCCACTTTTGGAGTGGGATATGGTGTGCTCCCTGTGGCTGGATGAGGGGACTTTCCCTGGTGCTGGAGAAGCTGGTGCGGCCCCAGGGCTGAAGGAACAGTCATTTCCCGCCCCGGCTCTCCTCGCCCCAGCCCCAGAGGAGCCGTATATGGGCCGTATAAGTCCCCAAGGTAAGTAGACTTTCCTAAGTCACGGGACAAGGTCAATGATAAGAAACCAGATTTGAAAGACACTCGCCTATTTAACCCCACACGTTACCACGAGAGCTGTTTGGGAAATCATTTTTCTTTAAGATTTTCTTTGGGGGAAAAGGATCCTTTCCCCTGTTAAACAATAATGAGTAATATTAAGATGACGGGGTGAGGTGGTGAACTGGATCCATCAAGGAAGTCACAATTTAACAGTTTGTCAAAGTAGAAGACATGCAGATGGGAATTTTGAAAAACAAGGGAAGTGTGGTTCTGCCCTGGAAAATGCCCGTGGAAAGCCCCTTCGAATGAGGTGTGCTCTCTCCAGCCAAAGCCAGATCGGTTCAATTTCGTAACAAAAGCCTCTTTTCAAGTCTGGCTTAGCCCTGCAGAGCCAACACAATGACGAACAAATTTGACCTGGAAGCTACTGAGAGACAATACACACAGAACTTGTAAGAGCCTCATTTCAGTGTCACATTTCAGAGCAGAACTGCTTAATATATTGAAAAGGAGAGAGATGCAGGATGCAATTAGGTCATATTCTCTACTGAACCTCAATCGGGGCAGCTCTGTTGAATGACACCGGTGGAGAATCTGGCTTCACTTGTGCATCATGTCTTCACCAGATTCTATCAAGGTTTGGCCTTTATCTCCCTAAACTCCCCATCCCCACAACTCTTTGTAGCTGGAATAGATTTACCCACTTCATGCAAAATATACCATGGTATTAAACCAAACAGCCAACCACACATGCACTGGGTAAGTCACTCCTGCCTTCTCTCCCTATCCGACATGGCAGTCTCATACTGAGGCAATTCCGGATTTTCATTTTCCATCTGAAAAAAGCTCAATTCACTTCAAATTGAAATAAATAAAACCGTACATAGTGTAAATTGCATTCAAAGAGTCCCCAGTGTCTGGAAGGTGGCCAATACGGAGAGATTATTTTATCAACCTTGAAAGGAATATTCATCACCATTTTGGCAGCTTTGTCACTCAAAGGGCAGAAGAATGCAGCTTGCCTTCAACAGGAGGCAATGAAGTGATATCAAATTCTCAGCATAGGGGAGGAAAACATACATGCGGCACTTTCTCCCTTAACCTCTTAAATATAAACAATTGAACAGTTCTGACCTGAAAATGTCATGGCCAAGTTGTTATTTTGTGGCCTATAAACATGTGGGTGGTGATTGCATTTTCCCCTCAGGCAAGAGAGGGAAAATATCAGGTCAGAACTGCTAACAAAGTTGGGGACTAGCTGAATTTCTCACTTTAAACTCCGCAACTGCCAGCTCACATCTGGGAAGTTTTGTCCATGTTCCCTTCCATTCTCCTGCGTCAGCAACTTAGACTCCAATGGCTTCGGGTGTTAGGAGAATGAGACCCCTAAAGGCACATCTACCCTGCAATAAAAAAACAACAACCGTGGCTTCAAGTCTCAGAGCCAGGTTCAGCTGACTCAGGCTTCCAGAGCTCAGGCTGCAGGGGTAAAAACTGCAATTCGGGCAGGCTCTGAGACCCACCCCCCCTTTGCAGAGTTTCAGAGCCCAGGCCCCTGCCTGAGCCTGTATGTTTACACTGCAATTCTTAGCCCTGCAGCCCAAACTCCCTTCGCCCCGTCAGCTGACCCAGGTCAACCGTGATGACCATCATGCAAGTCTTTTATTGCAGTGTAGACATAGCTGAAGAATGACAAGGGTTGAATCTGAGATTGAGGAGCATTGACTAAAGTGCGGGAGAATAAACAGTCTCTTCAAAGGCCTGGCTCCTGATGTTTTCACAATGCGCTATGTTCCCTCCTCCCATTAGAAGACCACAGGCATGGGGCATGTTTGCTGTCCAGGAAAGCTCTCTGCGTTGGCGTTAACACCATGAGCATTTTGTTCTGAGTGTCAAAACATAGTGCTGCCCTTTCAAATTTCTCCTGTGCTGCACCGCCAGACACGGTGAATCCCACGGTGCTACAGGGTGTCTTGCCCCTTTAAGGGTTAGTGGCCTAGGGCCAGCCAACCCTAGTTACTCGGGTGGCATACCTGAGCAGGGATCAGCTGACTCCCCTAGAAAGAGCAGCAGGAATCTGAAGAAAGGGGATCTCCAGGGAGGCCAGAATGGGGGATGGAGCAGGACAGAGAGAGTCTCCTGGGAGTTCGGAGGCTTCAGGAAAGACTCGAGAGAGGCCTGATAAGGAGGTGACCGGATGGACTTAAGAATTCAAGTTTTAACCTTTGTCAGTTTATTCACTCAGAACCGGTTAGGGGCTACAAATGAGCAAAAGGGTCTGTGAGATATTGAAGAGGCCCCTTGAAGGGGGAAACTGAGGCAGGAGCTGTTTTCAGGGCTACCTAGAAGCTATCAATTCAAAGCTACTTTCTTGTAAACTTTGCTGAGTAATCTTCAAGATCAGCAGCTGTTCTGGATTCTAGAAATTATTGGTTAGATGCAGATGTTTGTTTGACAGAACAAGGAGTAATGGTCTCAAGTTGCAGTTGGGAAGGTTTAGATTGGATATTAGGAAAAACTTTTTCACTAGGAGGGTGGTGAAGCACTGGAATGGGTTACCTAGGGAGGTGATAGAATCACCTTCCTTAGAGGTTTTTAAGGTCAGGCTTGACAAAGCCCTGGCTGGAATGATTTAGTTGGGGTTTTAGTTGGGGATTGGTCCTGCTTTGAGCAGGGGGTTGAACTAGATGACCTCCAGAGGTCCCTTCCAACTAATATTCTATGATTCTATGTTAGATGCATAAGACCAAATCATCTCTCTCAGCAAGCCACTGGTGATGTGGGACACTGGCTGGGTCAGAAGGTCGTTAGACAACATTATTAGACTTAACCCATTTCAGTCAAATCACATGGCCAATTTAGTCAGCTGGCAGTGCATCTGCAAAGTAGTTCCAGCTGACTAGATCAGACTAAGAAATGCCTTGAAGCATTCTCTTCATCCTGCAGTCTCAGAGACATTGTGAATAAATAGATGAAATAAGACATCTTAACCATGTTCACTAAAAGACGTCCCATGAAGTAAGGTAAATAATACTACCGATGCTAAAACTCCCAGCAGCCATATCAGATGTTTATCAAAGAGGCGAATGGAGGAGAAGAAATTGCAATAATAACTTGAGATATATGGAGGTCCATTTCCCAAAGGATTTTGAGATTTTAAAACTGGACTTTGTTCCAAATATAAAAAAGGAAAATTGAAAATTTAGAAACTTTGAAGGAAACTTCAGGAAAAAAAATTGTCTTGGGTAATCTAAAACATTTTGCTTTGACATAATCAAAATGTTTCAGTCTTATTTAGAGGCAGATCAAATCACTTCTTGCAGCAAACAATTTCCTTTCAAATTCAATTTTTGGTATTATATAAAACACAAACAATTTCAAAACCAAAATTTATTTCTAACTGAAACATTGAAATGTTTTGTTCTGAAGCTCTGTTGAAACAGGATGCTTCGATATTGTAGGATTTCCCCTGTCAACAGTTTTTCTCTCAAATGAAATTCCAGTGAAATCAACCCAATTTTGTAAAGTGTTCACTTTCAAAGGAACAGCATATTCTGGTGGAATGTGGTTCTGTCAAAGTTTCTCTGACCAGCTCTACTAGCCACATAGGAGTCAGTTGCTGGGATATGTATTGACAGCCATCGAGAATGCTTCTTTTTAAAGGAGAATGCAAACTATATTTAGTCATTAATAGAAAGCGCCAGATGCAGCGGTACTATAAATAGATGTATTCCTTGTTGTTGCATGTCACAAATATGTGTTACACGCAGGCGCTGTTCAGTACTAACAAGGCATATGGATAAATTCAGATAAACATTAAGGGGAAAGCCAAAAATATATGGGCCTAATATAACCTCACATCTAAAACCCTTTGAATTGTGAGTGGCGGGTTCTAGCACCTCTGATCCGAAAACCACACAATGCTTGTGGTTCAGACTGGGAGACCTGTTCTGCATTTCAGATTTAAAATCTAACTAGAACCTCTCTTGCCATTTCAAACCGAAAAGGAGAAAACTATGAGATTATTTTATATCACACCCCATGGATATGCATGTGGCTTTTTGAACCAAAGAGTTTGTGCCTCAGAGAGTTTACAATCTAAGGTCCTTTATCCTACACCTATTTAAGATGTAAGGTGGTTTAGTTGGAATCTAGGGTTCAGGTTTCTGCTCTCATATAGACTACGAGCAGACTGGGTGTTAGGAAGTAAGGCCCAGTGGTTGGAGCAGGAGTCGGGCCTAGTGGTTGGAGTCAGAGCCAGCGGTTGAGGAAGAGTCGGAGTCAGGACTGAGGGTCAGAACTGGATCAGTGGGAGTCAGGGAAGACAGGGGAGCGGCTGGTTCTGAGGCAGGAGCAAGGCTGGAAGAGGATGGGAAGAAGGCTGGGTGCCGGGCAGGATCTGGACTGGAGCAGTAGAGGCAGGGCCGGCGACAGAAATTTTGGGGCCCCCTACTCTGAGCGTTTGGGGGCCCCCTACTCTGAGCATTGCCCCACCCCCCTGCCAAGGGCTGGCCCGGCTCTTGCAGGTGGGCGGGGGAAGCACTGCAGCCGGGGGTGCCTCTGCCTCGGGAGCGGCACGCCCCGCCGTCCTCTGCAGCCACCGGGGTGGGGGAGGCGATGGAGCCGGGGGTGCCTCGGGGCAGCTCCTGGGGGGGCGCGGGACGAGCAGCGGCTGAAGGGCTCAGGAGGCAGCCGGCCGTGGCGCCGGACACAGCCGGGGAAATGCGGTGCAGTGCCCAGGGGAGACGACTACGAGTAGAGCTGTGTACCGGTCCCCGGACTTCAGGGGGACCCCTGAAGTCCGGGGCCCGGTACAGCTCTACCCGTTGTACCCCCCTGTCGCCGGCCCTGAGTAGAGGAACGGATCAGGAGCAAGAGTTAGGGAGATGAGCACGGGGAGGCAAACAGTACATGGACGTGGGCACTGAGCAGCCAGCGAGCTGCTGCTAGCTTTAAAAACCTGCCTGCTGGTTTCCTCGGCCAAGGAAGCAGGGTGATCCAGCAGGCAGACTCGCTGGCTTCTTAGGGCATCAGAAGCACCGTGCAGGTGCAGCTGAGGGCCTTACTCCTGACACAGACTCCTGTGGCCTTGGGCAAGAGACTTCATTTTTCTGTGCCTCAGCTCCCTGTTTGGGAAATAGAGATAATAGCACTGCCCTGCATTACAGGGACAGTGTGAAAATAGATGCATTAGAGAGTACGAAGTGCTCAGATACTATGGCGACAGAGGTCAGATAAATACCTGAGGTAAATTGAATTGTCTCCAGCAGTACAGGGGGAGCCACTCTGATCCCAGGGTCAGGAACTCAGTTAAGGCAAGAACAACGAAGAGAAGGACATCACAACATACCAAGAGGTTTAATAGAAAGCAACTGTCCTGTTTGTGTGGTGCCTCAGGAGATGTAGCCCAGGAGAGGGGAGACAAAGGTAGCGTTACACGATCTTTACACTGTCTGGGTTTGGGGCAGCTCTGGACCAGAATGACCCTGTGGTCTAAGTCAGAGCAGCATCTGCTTTAACGCACAGTATCCCACACTACACTCCCTATGGGCTTCAGTGCAGCCCAGAAATCCCTTAGTGCTGTGTGCTACCGGCCTGCCCCGGGTCACTTCCTACCCTGGGCTTTGCAGAAAGATATCCCTAAGCTGTGTCCGCCCTGGGGGAGTTGTCCCTCGGGTCCCATTTGCAACCAGAAAAACAAGTAGGAGCCAGAACAGGCTAAAGGATCTGTCCAAATAGAACCTCTTCGGAAAGTCATTCCCATGCCCTGGAGGTTGTGTGGATTTGTTTCCATTTATTAGCCGATAGATATCGGCCTCCTTCAAAATCGCTTGAGATTTCAGAGCTGTTGAATCCAAATCCGCAACCCTCCTAGACTCACATCCCTGAATAAACCCAACCCGGATGCTCCATCTCTGCTTAGGATTATATACTGTTCAGAACCAGAGAGCAAAATTAAAGTCCTGTGTTACCTCAAGTGGTTCATGTGTTACAACCCTGGCTAAGACCCCCCCACCCCAGAGGGATGCTCACCCAGCTGCTGAAATAAACCCAGACTTTGGGTCCCATATGTTCATAGGCTAGCTGGCTCAGAACAGAGTCCAGGCATGGCTTCTGGGCCTCTAGGCTCAGTTGACTCTTAGGGTGCAGATCCTCTATCTCCCTTACCTTTCTGAGGGAATAGACTTCATAGTCCAACTGCCTACATCCTGAAACCAGGGCTGGTCTTCTCAAGCCTTCGGAGACTATGTGACAGTTAAAGAGGAAGGCACGCTCTAACTTTGTAAAGGAATTTTCAAGCTAATCACACTTTACTCATAAACAAAGTAGTGGTATATGGAGCTATGGGAAATAATCAACATCTGCACACAAAATGGCCCCTCCTATGTCCTCACCACCCTGAAAGCCCTTTGAGTGTTAGTCCTATCAGGTTCGCAGGACTCTCCTTCTTCTGCCCAGTCTTGTATTCTTGTTTTTTCTCATCCATATGGCTAAGAAGAGAGCCTCCCTTTACATAAGGATGGCCATCCTGGGTCAGACCAATGGTCCATCTAGCCTGGTATCCTGTCTTCCAACCATCTCCAATGCTCGAAAGGGAATGAACAGAACAGGGCAATTGTCAAATAATCCATCCGCTGTCATCCAGTCCTAGCATTCAGAGGCTGAAGGACACCCAGAGCATGGGGGGTTCCATCCCTGATTGCCTTGGCTAATAGCCATTGATGGAGCTGTCATCCAGGAACTTATTTAATTCTTTTTTGAAGGTACTTCAAAGTTTTGGCTTTCACAACATCACCTGGCAATGAGTTCCACAGATTGACTGTACTTTGTTCTGTTCTGAATGTTCCATTTCCCCCTGTCAGGTGATGCCTCTCTGCAGCTTCAAGGCCTTTGTCAGGTGACCCACTGCTTTGTTACAAGCCGCCTGCAGTCCAGACTGGGAAAACCAGTCCCCCTCCTCCCCTCCACCCAGGTGCTGCAGCAACTCATTATTCTAGGAATTTTCCATTCCAATGGAAGGTCATTCAGCTTAATGACTCTTGATTACTCTCCATTGTTCTGCTAGGGCAGTGTTATTCAATTGTTGATGAAATTTAATGACTGTTCCATGCACAGACAGATACTCAGGTGCCCCTCCACCCCTCTCCTCCCTTCCTTGCATCCAAGGAAGAGGTATTAGCCCACGAAAGCTTATGCTTCAATACTTTAGTTAGTCTTTAAGGTGCCACAGGACTCTTAGTAACTTCTGCAATTCCAGACTAACAGGGCTACCTCTCTGATTCCCTCCTCTTAAGAGGACTCAGGGAAAACCCATCAGTCAAGGTATAAACATACAGAGAATTCATAAAATCAAACTGGAAATCATAATTTCCCATGGACAGATCCCCGAACTGCCATATAATGCACAGCTTCTAGGCTGCCGTAGCATTGGGATTTAACACATTCCTGGTTTAATCTTTCTGTTCTTATATTTGAATCTGTTCTCTTTGCCTCTCTCAGTCCTTAGACGTGACATTTTTCCCCTTCTCCATCTCTGTGTGGGAGAGAGAGATCAAATACAAACTCAGCGTTCAGCAGTACTTGCACCGTGACATATTAATTAATTTTTTTATGCCTGGCACTTATACTTTAAAAAATCCATTGAGATTCCAGTGTCCCATCCATATTACAGGCATTTACGGGGCTTTGCTTCTGTTTTCTTTTGGCTAATTAAGGCTCACCAATTTATCTTGCCTGGGAATTCTGTACATATGCCTCTGTCAAGAGATAATGGAACAGATGGAAACTGCACCTTCCATCTAATTTCACTCCAGATTTCAAGTAGCTACAAATGACGGCTCCAACAAATGTGTAATGCTCCCATAAGACTTTGGGACTTGGGAAAATCTAGGTACACAGATATTGGCAATGCGCTTTTGTTAGACTTTTAAGACAACCATTCACCTTATTTTTTTTTTCATTTTAACTCTGATTTTACCATTTCTTTGACTATGATTGTATTATTTTGCATGCCATTGCTACGAGAATTATAATCCAATTGAATCATTTGAATGAGAGGTTTAATTAGGGTTACGGCACGTCCAGGTTTTCCTGGCCATCGTCTATTTTTTGAGGTCTGTCCTCTGTCCGGGTGGATTTTTCAAATAACAGGAAATGTCCAGGATTTGCAGAGCCTACATTGCAGCTCAGAAAAATCCCTGATTGGTCCACTTCCCAATTGGTCCCTCCTCTGCATCCACAGCTGATTGGTCCATTCCCCTGCAGACAAAGCTACGGGATCCCTCTCACCCAGTCCCCAGCTCCCAGCCCTGGGGGAAGGGGTCCCACAGAGAGGCACTGACTAGGGGGCTGTTGCTGCATCCTGGGCTTCCACCAGCCACCCCGCCATCATGACAAGGAGTAACACTGCTCCCCACTTCCAGTGCTCCCCACTGCAGGTGCTCCCTCCAGTACCCTGGACTGCCCCCCCCTCCAGTTCCCCACCCCTCTCTGGCAGTGTCCTCTTTTGGGGAACCTGAAATGTGATAACCTTGGTGTAATTAACCTGCGGCAGTCACTACTGCACAATATTAAGGCACATACATTAGTAAGGCTATAAAAGAGATGAGACGTATATACAAACTAGATTAGCCTGTACAGTTATGCTAGCCCAGGAGAGCAATGGACTAAGATGTATCAGAGAAGAAAGCTGGCCTAATGGTTAGACCTGGGGGAGAGCAGGGCATGGTTTCAGAGCTGGAGTAACAGGGGGACTCAGTTTTGGACCAGAGGTGCATTTGCAGTTGTAAAGGGCTCCAGTCTTGGAACCGTTGGGTGGAAGAGCATTAGCAGGGCTGCATAGAGAGCCAGGACTAGCCTAGCTAAGGGAAGGAATGAGGTGCATTAGCAGGGCTGCAGAGGGCCCCAGGTCTGGGATAGTCATTAGTGTTGTCATTTGGGATTAAAGTCAGGGCTATCTGGGAGGAGAGGGGGGGTGGTAGATCTAGGATCAGAGCGGAAGATGTCGATCCGGACTGGGGTTCCAATTCACAGCTGCAGCGAGGTCCAGAACGGGCAGTCGCAGCTGTTACAGGGCAGGAGTGAGCAATGAACGCCTCTCCTCCAGGAGGAGTAACGCTCACTCCCCAGTGGTTGGATGTGAAGAGAATACTCTGGTTGTTTTTAGCCGGGGGCAAGTGGTTTGATACTGGGTGACAGAGCTCTCTGCTGGTTCTCCTTTCAGGCAGTATTTTAGAAATGAGCGAGCCCAGGAGTGAATTGCTCAGAGCCCAAGAAGTATAATATTCATCTCTTCTCCTCATTTCTAGTTCCCAAGTTACTCTCGGGTCAACTGAGCGACCAGGCTGGGAATTATATAATGGTCAGAAATCAAACAGGCCTGACTCAGTTCCAGGTTTCCCTCCAGATCATTGACGTTCGGAGGAGCTGTCATTAGCTGTGCTGTGACTCCCAGCGGTATCCTCTGCACTGAACCTCCCGAGGCTTTAGCGCCGAGGGACCGTGGGAAATAATCTGAACCCAACGCAGCCACCCTGAGCAGCTTGCAGGAGAGCAGCCCCGAAGGGAGCTGACAGGGTACAGCTGGCCAGGATTATGCAAGCTCTCCCCGGAGCCCAGGAGTAACAGGGCAAAGCGGAAGGAAAGGCCGTGTGTCACTTCGTGAGCGGGCTTGAGAACATCTTACGGATCAAAAAATTCAATCTGCATTAAACACCTGCAATCTACATCTGCGCCAGCCTTTTCCTCCTCCCCTCTCCCCCAGCCCCCACAGCTCTGACTGAGTGAAAATCCCATTATTTGAAGACGAGAAGGAAACCCAGTCAACATACTAATGACTTGCTTGTTTCACTGTGGTTTTCTAAGCACGGCTTTAGCCCTAGGTTCAGTTTTCCCCATTACAAAGGTAAAGCTTTTTCTGCTCTAGTCAGACTCTCAATTGCTGTGATACCTGAGTCCTGTCCAGCCATGACACTGACCCTCTGGAAGAACATGCGATTCATTATACCTAGCTAAAATACTTACCATCATTATCTGAGCACCTCACAATATTTCATGCCTTTATCCTCACACGATCCGGTGAGGTAGGGCAGTGCTATAGCCCCCATTTTACAGATGGGGAACGGACTGCCTCAGCAGCGGCTTGACCTCAGGGCTCCGGCTAGTGCTCTAACCACTAGGCCACCCATCCTCTCTAATAGCATTAAGCCTCTGCAAGAGGAACTGCAGCCACGCAAAGCAAGGGTTAAGCCAGTGCCGCTCTCTTCGCTGCGTTGTCAGATTCATTCACCCTGTTCTCGGCCCAGCTGCCTGCAGAGGAACATGTCTACCTTCCGGGTTGGTACTGGAGTAGTAACTACATCCGGGTGATGACCCAGGTGCAGATTTCCTCCCTCGAGGCCTGGCCTGAGTTTCATGACCAGCCTCTATGGATCTCTAGTTCTGCTCTCAGTTACACTTACGTACATCCATTATTATAAATTCTATTTATTTCTATTATGCTCACAGGTAGAAGTCCCAAGCAAAGCCAGGTGCTCGGGGCTGTACAAACCCTAGGCAGAGACAGTCCCTGCCAAGGAGTTCACACTCCAAGGCGTTGAGGTGGGAGATGAAGACGATTCAGGAACCATAGTACGGAGGGATGAAGTGATTTGCCTGAAATCACACAGGGAGCCTGGGACATATCCAGTAACTGAACCCAGCTAACCTGAGTCTTAGTCTAGTGACTTAGCTTCAACCCTCTCCTTTCCAAATCAAGTCAATGGCGTTATTCTCTGCTTGTATTGGCGCATACACACTGTCTGGGACTGTGTCTATAACCTGATGTGGGTGGCAGTATCTTGGCTGTGGTGTAGCAAGGAAGTGGGACCATTGTACCGCCTGTCTTTATAACCGCAAGGATGACTGTTCTGGGACTGGATCCAAAACCCACCGAAGCCAATGGACATATCACATTGACCTGAATGGACTTTGGATCAAGCTCTTAGCTACTACCGAATAACGTCTGCTTGCAGGAAATAAAACACCCATCTCATCCCATTACAATTAAGCAGCCTTCTCTCTCCCCTCCCACAGTGACGAACGCTGGATTGGTAGAGCCAAACCTGAATACTATGCGTCTCACCCTCAGAAAAAGAGGGACATCACAGCAGTCACACGCCTTGTGTTCATCTCTCAGTAATACCTCGGGACTTCCATTTGCTGTCCTCGCTAGTATTCACAGGGGGGGGAGATAGATAGCTACATTTAAATGCCCAGAACCTTAGCATGGGCACACACATCTCGTATCCTAAATCTCACTCATGCTAAACAAAATCCTTCTGGGTTGTTGTTTTTTTTTTTCCCACCACTACTTCTCAGAGGCTTGACAGTTTCTTGTGGAATTAGTCTTAATGCATTTCTGGAGACGTGTTATAAATAATTAAATTTGACTTTTGTGGGGGAAGGCGCAAAACGGGGAGAGCTGAAGTCACTGAGTGCAGAGAATATTAGGTGGGTTGTTATTCCTTCCCAGCTCTAAGTGCAAACCACGGTGGGATTTTCCCAAATCCCCCCCCTCTCTCTGCTCCTTGTGTCCCATTAAGTGCTGCTGCTCGTCATGAGGGTATGCCAGATCTCATCTCAGCAGGTCCATTTCACTTATTGAAACATTATTTGAGAACAACTTTATTAAAGATGCAAAAAGCCTCTACAATATGATGTGGTGTGTAGAGGCTTGTATCCCGGACAGCTTTACAAAATTAAGTAATGCTAGACAGCAGGCAGGGGAGGGTGTGAATTACAGAAAGAAGCCGTGTAAAAATCATTCCGTAGTGAATAAATTAAAGCATTCCGTCATATGGGTAGCAATGCAGGGAGACAGGAGCTGGGAGGCAAAGCAAAGCGGGGAAGCTGTGTTGGAAAAGACGTGCAGAGTGGATGGGGCAGGAAAGCTACTTTGAGTTGGCAGGTTCAAGAATAGCAGCCATGTTAGTCTGTATCCGTAAAGAAAGCGAGAAATAGAGAAGAAGGCTCTGATGCGTGGAACCTCTTATGTGTGGTCAAATAATTAGTCCCACTTGTGGTGGGGCAAAATGACTGAAGGGCAGGACTCCCCTTGGGAAATGAAGCAGCCGAGGTGTGGGGTGAAAGCTGGCAGCTGTTTTATTTTGCTGTTATAATTCTTGTAATGAATTATCACACAGCTCCTCAGCAAGCGTAAATTAGTGGATCTACTCGACCACCAGCTGAGCATCTAGGCCTGACACACTTCTGAGACCTTACCCCAACCAAGCTCCCGAAGCAAAGATATCAACTGGCCATTAATACAGTTAGGCTGGCAATTAGAAGAAGGCTTCTAATCATCAGAGGAGAGAGGTTCTGGATCAGGCTTCCAACAGGTGAAGTGGGGGCAAAATCTTAATTGGTTTTAAAATACAGCTTGATGTTTATGAATGGGATTAGGTGACAGGAGGACTGGATTTGATGACTTTCCCAGTCCTATGTTCTTGAGCCACATTTGTTGAATAACAAGAAAAATATCCACAAATAAGGTAGTTGATGATTACCGGGGGGGGGGGGGATCTTGCATAAAACATTTGGTGAAGAATGTCATTTGACTGTTTCCAAAGGTGCCTGAATACTGGACAAATGCATATCCAAAGTTGAAGACTAAAGATTTTCGAGGATAAGTTTGTGCAAAGCACTAGTAACAGAAGCCGGCTGCGCTTTGTTCAAAACATTTTTTTGACAAAAAGTGGGGTTTTGGTAAAAGTTTTACAAATAGACATTTCCCTGGGCAATGTCAATTTTCAAGTCATTTTTTCAAGTTTTTGTAAAAAAAAAAAAAGGGGTGGGGGGGAATTTTCGGTGATCAGCAACTAGCAACTAAACATAGTATATAAACATATGTATTTAGATATAAGCTCTTAGGGGCCATGACCATCCCATACATACACAGTGTTCTTGGGTGCGTTAGATATGGGCACAAGCAAGAGATGACTGAGTATAAGAAGAGGAGGAGGTCAGCTAGCTTTCCACATCTCAGGAGACACTATGATAGCTTTGGGGACACAGAGATCACTGATTGAAGGGTTTCTGTCCACTTGTTTGTCTCTTCACACTGCAGATAACTGAGCCCAAAAAGGGACACCCGGCTGGAGTGGGAAGCAATGCAGAGAAAGGACGGGGTGGAATGCTGAGCTGGGTGGGGGAGAGTGCTGTGGGTTCTGTCTCTTCTTCTGGATTATTCCTTGGGTCAGTCCTGGTTCAAAACAATGTCAAATCCAGATGATCCAATAATGTGTCTGCACCTGAACAGCAATTTATATTATGAGCTTCATTGAACAGCCCTTAGGAGATTCTTCTTTTGCTAGGGAGGTATGGATTGATTATCCCATCTGGATTAGGCTACTTCAGCCTAGCCTTGCCATTGTGAAAGCTCTTCCTAGACAGATGCGTGGCAAAGAGCAGCCCATTGGTTTAAGGGTATGTCTTCACTGCAGCACTAGGTCGATTGCCCTTAAGTCGATTTTCTAAAGCAGACTTTATAAAGTCGACTTAGTGCGTCCCCACAAAGCACAGCAAGTCGACAGTGTCTGTCCTTACAACTTTTGCAAGGGTTGACATAGCCAGCATTGCACTGTGGGTAGGTATCCCACCGTGCCGGGAGTCCCCAGCAGGCACCACCTTTCGGGGCAGTTGGGCATGCTCCCCAGGGGACCAGCCACCAGTCCGAGCAGCTCCGTGCCCCCCCCCCTGCCCGCCCGAGCAGCCCCGCGCTGGCTCCCCCAGCCCGAGCAGCTCCGCGGACACCCCCCCCCCCATGCCCGCCAGAGCAGGTCCGCAGAACCCCCTCCCCCGCCCACCCGAGCAGCCCCGCGCCGGCTCCCCCCCGCCCGCAGCTCCGCAGACCTCCGTGCCCGCCCGAGCAGGTCTGCGGACACACACACCCCCACCCGCCCGAGCAGCTCTGCGCCGGCTCCCCCCCACCCCCGCCCGCCCGCCCGCCCGAGCAGCTTCGCGGATCTCCGTGCCCGCCCGAGCAGGTCTGCGGACACACACACCCCCACCCGCCCGAGCAGCTCCGCGCCGGCTCCCCCTCCCACCCCCCCCCGCCCGCCCGCCCGAGCAGCTTCACGGACCCCTGCTCGGGCGGGCATGGGGGTCCACGGAGCTGCTCAGGTGGGCACGGGGGGCCCGCAGACCTGCTTGGGCGGGCAGGGGGGAGCTGGCGCGGAGCTGCTTCGGCGGGCATGGGGGTCCACGGAGCTGCTCAGGCGGGGGGAGCCGGCGCGGGGCTGCTCGGGCGGGCACGGCGGTCCGCGGACCTGCTTGGGCGGGCGGGGGGGGGAGCCGGCGTGGAGCTGCTCAGGCGGGCACGGCGGTCCGCGGACCTGCTCAGGTGGGCACGGGGGGGCCGCGGAGCTGCTCGGACTGGTGGCTGGGGCATTGTTGAAGGTCGGAGGCTTAATGTCACATGCATCCTCAGTAACTGACTATCGACCCAGAGAGGTCGATTTCAGCTACTCCTCTCGTTAGGGAGGAGTACAGAAGTCGATTTTGAGGTCCCTTTAAATCGACTTTAATGGCATGCACGTGAGGACGGGTACATGTTTATATCGACTTAACGTCGCTAAAGTCAACGTTAAGCCCTAGTGGGGACCAGCCCATAGTTCGGTTGAACAGGTTACACCCCAGAACGTCAACAGAGGATTCATGCATTGCAGTTATGAATGAGACAGGTCTCCTTACATCCACAAGGTGGCGCTGTGCCTGCCATTGCTCTACCAAGAGCTCTGTTTATGTTTTGTTTTCAGTCCTGTGCTGAAGAAAATGATTTCCTGGGTTACAGTGGTTTTCATAGACACCTTCGTTTTGCATGTCACGTCAGTGACACTGAGGTATTTCCCCCAAAGGGATGCAAAGCCCCTAGGAACATCTTCTATCCCTAGGCCGAGTTATAGGAGCCGGGTTTCTTAAAAAATTAAGAACAACTTATCCCTGTGTGAACTGGTGCTATAAACCAAGCCATAGTGGAGAGTCTGTCTGGGGAATGTGGCATATTAGAAGGTTTCCTAGATTTTATTAGTAGATTGTCTCTTGCTAAATAAGAGCAAAACAGTGGGCCAGATTCTGATTGCAGGGACAGCAGTGTAAATTGCAAGAACTTTGCTAAAGCCAAGGGAATTGCTCCACTGGTATTGACATCTGTTAGCATGATTGATTTGTACTGTCTAGAGGCCCCAGTCAGGGACTGAGTCCCCACTGTATATACATACATCAGAGTCTGCCCCCAAGAGCTCACAATTTAATCATAGACTATCAGGGTTAGAAGGGATCTCAGAAGATCATCTAGTCCAACCCACTGCTCAAAGCAGGACCAATCCCCAACTAAATCATCCCACAGATTTTTGCTACTGATTTTTAAATGGCCCCCTTAAGGATTGAACTCATAACCCTGGGTTTAGCAGGCCAATGCTCAAACCATTGAGTTATCCTTCCCCCCCCCCCCCCCCCCCCCCGCATAGCCTGAGCCTCAGCTGTTGTAAACAAAGTGCCACTGAAATCCTTGGTGCTATGCACACCAGCTGAAGATGTGGACTGAAGTAGCTATGCGGTTAGAGTAGGCGGGGCTGAGAGTCAGGATCACAGGTCCTTTGGTCCTGCCATTGGCTCCCTTTGTGATTTTATGCAAATCACACATACCCAGCTTAAAAAGCTGTGAAATACACTGTGACTTCTCAGCTCCCTTCCCTCCTGGGCAAGACAAGACACTGCCCTTCTCTGATTACTTGATTGGGTACCTTTGTGTGTGCCCTTCATAGTTTGAATGCCTCCTTATCTGCCATTATGTCTAGGAGGTAATATCTTCTATTGAACCAACTTCTGTTGGGGAGGGAGACGAGCTTCTTCCCAGACCTGAAGAAGAGCTCCGTGTAACTCGACAGCTCGACTCTCTCACTAACAGAAGCCGGTCCAACAGAAGATATTATCTCCCCCGCCATATCTGTCTAATGTCCCGGGACCAACACAGCTACAACACTGCCTATTGTCTACCATGCTTGTATAAGTTGCACACCTATTGAATCAAGCATTGGATGGCTTTTCTTGACTCCTACACAAACTGATGGGCCACACTGGGGAAAGGAGTGCGGGGTAAGTGTTTGTTTTTAGTGAATTAAGGTCAGCGATGTCTCCATTTGTGACTGGAGCGCAGAGATTTATCGCTAGTCAGTTTTTCAACTTTTGTTTGTACAACCAGGCACAGGCGAGCCTCAGAGACTTGGGCTGGTACAAAGACCTGCTGCTTTTCCTTACGAATCTCCAACGAAAGCTATCACCTGCAGCGAGGCAAAGGATGAAAATGCATTTTAGTAGTAGAGCTGGTCAAAAATGGTGAGGCTTTTCTTTCTGTAGAAGTTGGTCAAAAAGCAGTAACAATTCTCCTGATCTATCTATCTATCTATCTATCTATCTATCTATCTATCTATCTATCTATCTATCTATCTATCTATCTATCTATCTATCTATCTATCTATCTGTCTTGTATGTGGGGCGGGAAGGTCTTCACATTTTTGAAAATTCACAACAATGGTTGTAAGTCAGTCTGAGGGAGCAGAGAGAGAGACCGCTGTCCGGCACAGCAGGGGTTAAAGAAAACCTTTGGGTTCAGGTAGTCCCCGCCTCCCACTAATGCCAGGCCAGGAGGGGGGGGAGAAAAGAAGGGAGCCAGACTCAGTTAAGGGCTGGCTGGCGATGAGGTAGGAGCTCTCGGTCTGCAGGGATGGATCAGTGACCTGCCAGCCAGCACAAATAAACCCCAGAGTATGGGGCAACTGGACTAGCAGGGGGGCATGCCCCCAAACGGAAGAGACTTGTAGGAAATAGCCAAGGGAAGTGGGTCTTGACTCCCTGCTGGGAGGGAGACCCCACCTTCTGTGGTTAGGGGTTGATCTGCACAAGGCTCTGGGCTGGGATCTGGTAAAGAGGGTGGGTCTGGGTCCCCCTATCATCCCTTCTGGCCTTACAGATTAAAAAAGCCACTAGGCTACTCACAAAAGACCCTATCACAGTCAGCATATGAGAAGCTCCCAGTAGCGTTGGCTGACTGGAGTCCTCAGTGTGACTCAATATAATGCAAAGTACTTTGGAAACAATTACAACTCTCTCTTGCTCACCTTGGAAATGCTTGTTTTCATAAGCTACTTTTGTTTCTTATATCTGGGATTTTCAAAGTAGCCTATGGAAATCAGACAACCAAATCCCTTCAATTGCAGTGTAAATTGGGAACCGAATGCCTTTAAGTTCCATTGAAAAAATCTAGCATGAAAATTACTGTTCAAAAAATAGTGTAATAGGTCCGACTAACTGTGACTATGGGCTTGTCTACATGGGAAAACTAATTTGGATTCAGCTAAGGTGAGAATTTAAAATGGAATAGTTACTCCCGAATAACAGCTTGTGTGGATGTTTTTATTCCAGAATCAGTGTCCACCCAGGGAGTTAATCTGGGGTAGTTATTCTGGAATAACTCCCCATGTAGACAAGCCCTATGGGAGACCCTGCCATCCCCTTTTCTTGTCCTCACGGGAAATTAAGCTCATTAAATAGAGATTGGTTTCTCACTGCAGTTCAGTTCCTCGGAAACTTCTGCCAACAATCCCCTGGCTGCATGTCCCCTGCCTGCCCTCTGAAGACTGCACATTGTGGAGTTTTGGAAAAAAACTGCCTTCATAAATGTCTTGGGCATTTTTAGACCTAGGAACATCTAAAACATTAGGGTGGAAAAGACCCATGGATCCATCTAGGATTGGATGCATGCAGAAGAAGGGGTATAACCTCGAAACCTGACTTCAGTGTGAAATAGTCTCTCTCCTTCCCCACGCCCGCAGTGAGAAACAGCTGTGGCCCCCTGGACAGATGGACCATACAATGGCAGGAGTGTGGGTGCCAACCCAGCCAACACCTGGGATGGCAGCAAACCTGCTGATCTCACTCTGTGCCAGCTACCTTCACTGTAACACCTCCAGATGGCTTGGCCCATCTCCGCAGTATAGTGTAATTACAGAGGAATGGCCTGATGCAGCTGCTCGGGAAAGTGCCAGTGGGCTAATTTCACATAGCTAGGATCCCTCCGAGCGACCTCAAATGCCTGGATGCCACCACAAAGGAGCCGAAGTGTTGGCATACAGTAAAACACGTTCCTGATCCTTTTACCCTCTCCCTCGCTGCTCCTTTACTCGCCGGGCAGTCCCTCTTCTTTCCAGCCATTTCCAGATTCTCCGCCATTAATTATTCATTTCAGGCCCGCCGGCTTGATGAAGATAAACGAGCCTGCAGCCCCCGGAATACACAGCCGCCCGGCAGCCTGCCGGAACTGATTCGGCGGGTCTGCGTCCGGTTCCAAGTGGACAGATGTTCCTGTTGCAAGGGCCGCCACCAGAACGATC
Source organism: Sternotherus odoratus (assembly GCA_032164245.1). Taxonomy (NCBI): domain Eukaryota; kingdom Metazoa; phylum Chordata; order Testudines; family Kinosternidae; genus Sternotherus; species Sternotherus odoratus. The sequence goes on from JAVMKO010000005.1 coordinate 101,893,821, forward strand.
ACTCGTCGTCATCCTCGTTAGCGGCCTCAGCAAACAGGCCCAGAAGTGAGTGGGCCATGGAACTTACTCGGAGAGGGGGCCCTTCGAAGGGGATGCAGACATACAAGGGCAGGGAGTCGGATGCGGGAGGCTTGCAGAACGGCTGCATGTATCGTTTAATGGCTAAGCAGAGGACCTTTCTTCGGTGATACCAATTGGACGTGTCTCAGGAGCACCGGATTTGCTGGGGAGGGTCTGTCTTTCCAGAGCCCGACGCTTACTATTGCCTGCTTGGCTGAAAGGTGCCATGGCTGAACCTCTCCTCCCTTGCAGCCTTGACTAGCCTGAGCTCCAGTGCTCCTGTGGCTTGTAGGGGGAAAAGACTCATGATCTTGGACCGACCATCATGGGACCTCTCCTAGGTGATGGAGGCTGCACTCTGAATGGTCCCAGTACAGGAAAGGTTGACAGGAAATGCACAGCTCAGAGGAAACGTATGGGATTACCAGGAGAGGACCTTATATGTGTCTATTAATACAGAGAAAAATATGGTAAAGGCAAGGGAAGAATCATTTCAGGTGGATAAAAGTGAGCTGGGGAGCAGTGGGCCATGTCTACAAAAGGGGAAATGTATGTTAACGACTGGGAACCATTTCATAGAATGAGGTCAATGGGCCAGTGGAGGAATTCACAGAGTCACCCCTCCAGTGGTGTCAAAACATGTGTTGGTTTTCTCCATCCTGCGCTGCTGCAAAAGGACGGGCCTGGTGTGTCCTCTCCTGGTGTGTTGTATTGGATTCCATTCAGGGAGGAGTGAGTTTCTGGACTTCGATGGGAGGAAAAAATAGATTAAATCCACAAATTCCCTCACCCCTCACTTCTTTGTCTAATCTCTGTCTTCCCCAGTGAAACGAATAGGTCCAGAAGTGAGTGTTTGTTTAAGGTAAGTCACCAGTGCAGGGAAGTCATGATCGTTATCTATATGCTTCCTGGAAAATCAAGGACTATTCCATACTGGCCCTAACGCTCTAGCTTATAAAGGTGGCGGTTACCATGGTACTGAAGAGAGATGCAATATGACAAGTGGTTTGTAATGATTTACAGGCTTTTCCTTAATTGAAAAATCAGTTGTTTGTTCCGGCTAATTGAGTTCCCTTCCAGTAATTATTCTTTGGAGTTCTCCGTGCCACTGTGTTGCCCACTTGACTCTTATCAGAGCTACACTGGCTCTATGACTTCCCTGGACCCTGCAGTCTTGATCAGCTGAAATGGAATCGCCTTCCAAATTGCCCTGGAAGACATGGTGGGTTTTTGCTGCTTGCATTCCACAATGGCCAGCTGTCAGGCCCCGGTGATGTCCCGGGGAGTCATCACACTTCACTGTCCGTGAGCTGCCAGGACTGGCGTCCATGAAGACCAATAGGTCACAAAGCTACACTATGATTCGGAGAGCGCCAAGGCTCCTGATTGGACCGCTGCCTCTATTTAAGCCAGAGGAGGAAACAGGAAGTTGTCTGCCCAACTGCGCTTCACCCCACCATGGACTGCTCGTCTGGTGTTTAGCTGTTCCTGTCTCCTCATCCTGACTCTTGGTAACGGATTCTTGAACCCTGCCCTCCAGTTTGCCTCTCAGTTCCGGCGTTCCAGCCCAGCCTGGTGCCGGGTCATTGGCTCCCAGCCCCATGGCCCATGTCTGACACTAACCCCCAGACCAGACTCCCCAGGCCCCAGCCCTGTCACCACCCTTGCAAAGTGCTGAGATTCTCTACCCGACACCCCTGTTCTGGGGATACCTCCCAGTAGGACCCAATGCAGGTCTCCATGCTGTTCAGTAAAATCCATCAATGCCTCAGGTCCTTTTGTTACCCAGGGCTACACAAAACAGCAGAGTGCAATTCTATTTTGTATTGCTTGACACCCTCCTCTCTTTGCAGTACCTGCCAAAGGCCCACTTCTGACATAATACCCAAAAGAAATTGACCAATTCTTAATGAGGGGCAGTTGGGGGAAGTCAGCATGTATTTATTTATTTATTTGATTATTAAACTAAAATTTCAAAGAAAAGTATGAATATAAAAATGAATGTATTTGGTTGAAAGAACGATGAGGACTAGGGTGGGAGATTGGATATGAAGACAGATTCAATACCAGTTGCAGCTACGTTCCGGGTACTTCCCCATTGATTGTGACATTTTCAATAGGCTTCTCTTCAACTCTCCATTTTCATCTTGCTCACTGCATGTGCTGGAGTCAGCTGAGGGTTAGCCCTTCTCCCTTCCCCCACCTCTGCAACCTCGGGGACGTCCAGAGTACAATGGAGCCAATTCAAAGGCTACAAGATCCTGGGATCTTCCCCGGGGGGGCTTGTGGAGCACAGCTTCTTGGGAACTCCCTGAGTGTGAGCAATGCAGGGGGGTTTCAGAGTTGGACTGAGATGATCCTGATTCCTGGTTGCACAGTCAGTCTGATAACCCAGTAGGAAGTACAGCAGAAGGTCCATACCAAGGAAATAAGCCCTGACTGTTGAGGGCTTGTGAAAGCACAAGCGACACCAACCAAGTGTAAGACAAGGCAGTATGGGTCACAGAGCGGCGTGTAGCCGCAGGGGCATGGAAGCTTCCTAGTGCATTATTCCGTGCTGAAAAGGAATAGTCCATCTGAAAGGAGAGGCAGAAAAATTGACTCTGCACTAGGTTCCCTTCCAGTAAGTTTAATTCCTTAATTATTTTGTGGGTCATTTCTTGGCGCTGCCAAGCCGTGACTCATTCCCCCTGAAAATCACTGAGCTGCCTACGCAACCGTCATCAATATCCTTCAGCCAGCCATTCCTTCCAGCTGAAATTGCGTCCTCTGCAAAGAACGCCATTGCTGTCATAATGGTGACCAGCAAGTTCAGCCTTGCCGTGCCAAGGAAGAGAGACCTTTTCATTACCCCAGGTAAGGAGCTCAGGTGATTGGATGCGTGACGTCTAGGGAGATGTCTGCACCACACCTGGGATAGGTTGAGAGACTCATTCAAGCTGGGCTGCACTGTGAACATTGCAAATTGGGCGGTAGTGAGAACACACAAGCCCGCCTAACTCTCTGGGTCGGAGCTTGGGGGGCTAAGCAGAGCCTCCATAGAGCCCCAATAGCTACACTGCTACTTTTAACCTGCTAGCTCAAGCCCCATTAGTGCATGTCCATTAACCCAGGCTGGGAGGTTCACTCCGAGCCACAGCATAGACAAAGCCTCTGTAGGAGGCCCACTATGGTGCTTGGGACCACTGCTTCTGAACATACCATCTGTGTGGTAAGACCTAAAACTGGGGACTCTTCAAGTCATAGTCTTTGGCGATCTCAGGGCAGTTTTTGCAATAATAGGAAGGTTTCGCCCTGCTGTCCTGGCTAAATTCCATTCTCTGGTTTCAACTGGACACAGAATCCTCCACTTCTTAGCCTAACCTGGTGAAGTATCTGCTGCTAAACAGCTGCCATGTCCCACTCCAGGGGTGAATCCATTCCAGTGGTGGCTGAAATGATTCCTGTATAAATAGAGGGTTTTTTTAAGTACTTTGGGCTAATTCAGGATAAAAAGATGCTTTAGAAATGCAGGATGATTTATTATTAGTCTCTCCATATAGCTCGAGGAAGTACAGAGAGACTCTGAGCAATGGGTGATTCAAGAACACTCTTAAGAATTTTAGAGCAATTTGGCCCTGTTCATTAAAGCTATTACATTATAAATTACCACTGAGCCACAGTATATAGAATTCTAATGATCTCTGGTAAGGGCGGCACATTTATTTTCAGAGAATGGTTAAGAACATTTGCTTAGTCCTTATTAGCAGCAGCAAGTAAGAAGGAACTTTTATGAAAACCCGGTTTGCTCTGTGTGTTTGCTGCGGAGGGAGAGAGACAAAAGTGGGGGGAATTGTTCTTAAATAACATATAAATATTAGCCAGTAAACCTTCAACAGATTTCACAGGAAACACTTGGTGTGGACAAATAGTGTTGTGGAAGCCCTGGATTTTCAATTCTTACAGCTGCAGTCCTAAGGTCAAGTCTGCATATCACATCCAAGCTGCAATAGCCACTAAATTGCTGTCACTCTCACAGTTATGAAGGTGTGCTGGCCAAATTCCAGTGCCTTCGCTAAATTCTTATCACCATTTCAACTGGGCGATGGTGGCTGCTTTATGGCCATCCAGTGCTCTTGAACAATTGCTGCGCATTGTTAGATGGCAACCATATTTCAGCTCAGAAGTGGTTGCCCCTCTTTGTACATGTGGGATGTGATCGTTCAGATATGTTAGTACAGGCATGTTGGGAGCTGGGCTGCTTCAGATGAGCTTACAAGAACCAGACAGGTAAATGTAGGAATGATTTGATTAAATAAGGCCTGGTCTACACTAGCGGGGAGGGTCGACCTAAGATACGCAACTTCAGCTACATGAATAGCATAGCTGAAAAGTCAACGCATCTTAGGTCGACTTACCTGCTGTCCTCACGGCAGCAGCGGTCGACAGCGGGCTCCCCCATTGACTCTGCCTTGCGCCTTTTGGCGAGCTGGAGTTCCGGTATCGACTTTGGGGATCGATTTATCGCATCTTGACAAGACGCGATAAATCGATCCCCAATAGATCGATCTCTACCCGCCGAGCCGGTAGTGTAGACACAGCCAAAGTGAAGCTGTCCTGTGACCATGTGATACACAGAACATGATGTCCTCTGTATCCATGGAGTGGTCTTTCTAGGTGGTTTCTTAAAGATATCCCACCCTCTGCTTTGCAGTAGGAACCTCCTTAACCTGCATCGAAGCATATATTTGAAGGCTTAGAAAGTAACCTCTGTTCTGCACACTTGGAAAGGGGGTGAGGAGTGGGGGTCTTCTTCAAAAACAGCAGACTGATCATCAGAAAAATGGTCCTATCTGCTGGGCCTGGGAGGCTAGTGAAAAAGCTTCATTACATGCCTTTTGAAGTAGGTTTAAGAATAGCAGCCATGTTAGTCTGTATCCGTAAAGAAAGCGGGGAATACTTATAGCACCTTAGAGACTAGCTAGTTTATTTCAGCACAGGCTGAAGTAGGCTGACTAGAAATGGTTGTGTGGCCAAAGCATTGGCTTAGGACTCAGGAAATCTGAGGTCAAGTCCCACCCTTCCTACTGATTTATTCTGGGCAAGGGTTTGATTCTTACCCCAGCAGCCTATAAAGGGGGAGTTGATAATATTTCTCTGCCTCATAGGACTGGTCTGAGGAAAAGTGGGCTCATGATTGTCATGGGGGGTTGGGTAAATAGATGATGCTAAAGCACAGAACCAAGAGTGACTGGGCAATATTCAAAATGCCAACAGGAAAAAAAAACAGGAATGTTTTTGTGCAGAAAATGTGTCTGGACCATCTCCAAGAATGACCCATTTCATTTTGACTTGTTGGTCACCTTTGTTTCTTATACGGGGAGGCAGGTTTCTGTTCCACTGGCTGTATCCGCACTTTCCCCAACATCCTGAGCCAGTAAAACCTGCCCCTGGAACTGCGCATGGGCCTGTGAGGAGGAATTAAAAACCCCAATGTTCTTGACCAATTCTGCAAAAAGTTATTTTCTTCTGCTTTTCCAGTCCTTGCTTGGTTGCCCCTCCCCCCGCCACCCATTTCTCTCAACAATCATAAAACTCATTTAGCCGCACTTGGATTTCATCAAGAAAAGTGCTTCCAAAAAAAAAAATACATCGTAACTGCTAATTTAGACTTCTTTCTATTACAGAAACAAGCGCTTTGCAGTCTCCATAGCCTGTGCTTTTCTGGATTCCCTCTGCTTTTTCTGCAGAGCAACAAAACTTCCTTGTGATAACAAAAAGCTTTAGGTGGGATGGGATGAGGAGCATTAGCAGACCTGCTGTTATTCTAACCCTGTGTGAGTGAATACAGTAGCAAGAGATGTTAATGAGGCATTCCCTTCCCTGGGCAGGTGGCTTTCCCCTAGCCTAGAGATTATCTGCATCTGCATATAATCAGACCCTTGTTTATGGCTTTATACAGAGGCCTGGTTGGTGATTACAGTGAGCCCTGATTCCCTAGATTTCTCCTTTAAGTTGTCCTTACCCACTTCCTTGCAGTGTGAAAATCTGTCTGTTTCAACATACCACAGGCTGGCTTTGAAAGGAGAATTCGAAATATAGAGTATAGGAGTTTTCTGGCTAGGTTAGAAATTTCTAACCCGGTGATCCCCAAAGTTCAAGAGCTCAGGTCCTCAAAGATGAGAAGTATAAGAAGGCAGGCCAAGAAAGAATTTGAGAAGCAGTTGCTAATGATGCAAAATGTAACCATATTTTTTAAAAGTTTATCAGAAGCGTAGTGAAACCACTGGACAACAAAGGTGTTAAAGAAGCACTCCAGGAAGGCAAGGCCATTGCAGAGAAGGTACATGATTTTTTGCATTTGTCTTTACTGCAGAGGATGTCGATGCAATATCTACACCAGAGACAGTCTTTTGGGAGTGACAAGTCTGAAGTACTGTCCCAAACTGATGTGTCCATAGAGAAGAGGTATGAGAGTAAATCTAACCAGTAATAGGTCACCAAGACCAGATGGTATTCACCCAAGAATTCTAAAGGAACTCAAATATGAATTTGCAGACCGACTAACTGTGGTATGTAACCTATCTCTGAAATCAGCCTCTGTACCAGAAGACTGCAAAGTTGCTATTTTTTAATAAGGGCTCCAGCCGAGATCCTGCTAGTTACAGTCTGGTGAACCAAAGGGTCTTAAGTAATGTAAACAGTCATGGGGTAAGAGGGAAGGTCTCTCATCGGTCAGAAACTGGTTGAAAGATAGGAAGCGAAAGGCAGGAATAAGGTTTCACAAGAGAGGTGGGATCCCACAAGGCTATGTACTGGGAGCTGTGGTGACCAACATATTCACTAATAATCTGGAAAAGGGGGTGAACAGTGAGGTGACAAAGTTTGCAAGAAATAAAAAGAATATTCAAGATAATTAACTCCAGAGTTGACTGTGAGGAGTTACAGAGGGATCTCACAAAACTGGATGACTGAGTAACAAAAGGGCAGATGAAATGCAACACGGATAAATGAAAAGTCATGCACATTGGAAAAAATAATCCCAATTTTACATATAAAATGATGGGTTCTAAATTAGCTCTTACCATGCAAGAAAGAGATGTGGCATCACCACAGATAGTTCTCTGAAAACTTCAGTGGTCAAAAAGGCTAAAAGTATGTTGGAGACTTTTAGGAAAGGGATAGAAAAGAAAACAGAAAATATAATGCCACTATATAAATCCATGGTGTGCCCACACCTTTAATATGGTGTTCAGTTATGGTTGCCCAATCTCAGAAATGATTTAGGGGAACTGGAAAAGGGTCAGAAAAGGGCAGCAAAGATGATTGAGGATCTGGAACAGGTTCCATATGAGGAAAAACTAAAAAGATTAAGGCAGTTCAGCTTGGGAAAGAGACAATTAAGGGGCAATATGAGAGAGGTCTATAAACCCACAAATGGTGTGGAAAAAGTGAATAGAGAAGTGTTGCTTAGCCTTTCACACAATGCAACAACCTGGAGTCACCCAATGACATTAATAGGCAGCAGGTTTAATACAAACAAAAGGAAGTACTTTTTCACACTGTGCACAATTTAACCTGTGGAACTCATTGCCATGGGATGTTGTGATGGCCAGTAGTTCAAGTGGGTTCAAAAAAGAACTAGATAAGTTCATGGTTCATTAGTGGCTATTGATGGTCAAGGACACAGCCACATTCTCATGGTGACCCTAAACTTCTAACGGCCAGAAGTCAGGTAGGGAAGATGGGTAGGGCATTACACAATTGCCTTTTTCAGTACATTTTCCCTACAGCTCTGATATGGGTCACTGTCAGAGACAGGATCCTGGGCTGAATGGATGATGGTCTGACCCAGCGTGACAGCTGTGACGTCCTTATGTTTAGGCACCTAACCATCTCGTCCTGAAGTCAATGGAAGTTAGACCTATTGGCACAAAGAGATACAGTTTGCACTTTTCTTGCCCACGATGCCAGCTGTGCCTCAAGCAGCCTTCACTTCCACAGAGGGAAAGCGGCTTTTCCAGGAGAAGAAAGGAGGTTTCGTTTCCACTGGCAGAGTCCTCAGCTGTCCCAACAGCAGAGGCTGGTCTGAATTGGAACACCTGGGCCAGCTTTGCTTTGGCGGGTGCAGCCTGCTTTGGCTGGTCTCCTGTAGATGCTGTTTTCTCCCTCCTGGGAGCTCTCTGCCCCGTTTTATGCTCCAAGAAACCAGGTGAGTAAATGTAGTGAAGAGATCTCTGAGCTGACGTCTAGCTAATAGGGAAACTCTAGGGGAGGAGTGGCCTGATCCACAGCCTCGCCATAATCCAAGAAAGAGGAGTCTGGGATGCATCCATAAGGACTAACACGCCCAGTGGGGGTGAAGGGAAGGGGCATAGCAGGGGATACAGCTTCAGACAGAAGAAAAAAGGGGGGAAAAAACCACTCTTGCCTGAAATGACTTCAGTCTGCGAAGCAAAAACCCCATCAACGCAGCTCTCGAAAAAACCCAATTCACTCCCACCCACCAGGACTCTGCCGGCAGGTTGAAGCAATAGCTAGGAATGTTGGCCGTCTCTCTAACAAACCATTATCAGCCCATGCAATAATGTACCAATCCTAACTGAGAAGCTGAGTGGCTGCCAAAAAAACAGCTGTGGGGACGAGGAAGATCCTCAGAACTCCTGAATCGTTTCCATGAGCCTGGAGAATGCAGCTGTTGTGTTCTTGGCCTTTCCTGTTTGCCAGCTTCTTCTCTAGCCCACAATCGCTTCTCTCCTTCTAACATGAGCCCCATATGTTCTTTTCTAGTAGCCCCGTCCTTTGTCCTGCCCCCTGCTCTTTACCAATCTCCTTCTCTTCGCCCCCCTCCCCTTCGCCTTTCTTCTCTTCCCCAGACGAGTCCCCCCTCACAACTCCTGTAGTGAGGACTGATTAACAATTTTCTGTCACCGCTGTTTCTTTCTGGGGGGAATTCCATTGTCATGCTTCCAATGGAAAATTTCAATTTTTCATCAAAAAACCCCCAAACTCCTTTGGCTGAAAACGGAACCATTTAAATTCTGACAGGTTGACACCGTGCCTCATGGAAATTGTGGTGCGGTTGCTTTTTTGTTGTGTCCCAGTTCTCCTCTGTGGGCTGGGTTCCCCGGCTAGATTTCATCTCCCATGAGGCACTGCCTAGCCTCACCAAGAGGGAGGACTGCAGTGCATCATGGAGGATGTAGTCTAACGGGGGGAAGCCAGCCTGTGGGGGAGAATGGAAGCAGCCCCTCAATGAGTCCTGCTGGGCTTCATAGAAATGTAGGACTGGAAGGGACTTTGAGAAATCTTCAGATCCAGTCCCCTGTGCTGAGGCAGGACCAAGTAAACCTAGACCGTCCCTGACTGGTGTTTGTCCAACCTGTTCATCAAAACCTCCAGTGACGGGGATTTCACAACCTCCCTTGAAATCCTATTCCAGAGCTTAACGACCCTTCGAGTTAGTAAATTTTTCCTAATATTGAACCTAAATCTCCTTTGCTGCAGATTGACAGTCACTATTTGTCCTGACTTCCCTGGACCTGGAGAACAATGGATCCCCTCTCTCTTTATAACAGCCCCTAACATATTGTAAAGACTATTTCTTCTGGGCATGTGTAGGCAGTTTTTTTTTGCTGCGGGAGGCAGCTCTAAATTGGAGGTGGAGTTTCATACAAACTGCTGCTTCAGCCTGCCCAGGGATACAATGGGTCATCACATCTCCTGGCAGGCCCTGGCAACCTCTTTCCAGATTTTAATGGGATCTCTTACCGCCTATAGGCTCTGGACAGAGGGATGTTCTGGGTGCATTGTGTCCTGGGCAGGGAAGGAGTTCTGTGTACCTGGATGATACCAGCAAGAACCAGTGTAATTTTGGGCTCAATCTAGCTCTAAGCATCTAATGCTAGTTAGGGATTATCCTGTGTTAGCTTGTGTGGGGGAGGGGGACGAGCGTATGAACAAGCTGACCCAAGAGCATCTTTTCCATCTTTAATAGCTGTGATTAGACGCCCGCGAGACATTCCCAGCAGGCTAGAAATGCTATTAGATGTTGCCATCTGCCGTACTAACTAGCACAGCCAGCAACAGGGCTCCCTCGGGGGGATACAAGAACATGGGCCATCAGGTCAGAATTATTCACCCGAGGGGCCAGAACAGTGGCTGTAAGTGGATCTGCGGCGCTAAGGGGATTCTCTTCGTGAGTCAGTGCCTAGAGATTGTAGAAAAATACCCTGGCTCAGTTATGCCAAAGGGGCTAGTGGCTCCTGGGAGCCACACATAACTATGCATGGGACTGGAGAGAGAATTTGCCAGGTCCCTGAGCTACACTCAGCTGGAGGAGAAATGTTTCCCTGGCAGTATTGTGTCTCTTAAGCTGTAGGGTCATTTCATCTGTTAATCAAGGTGGTGTGAGTTGGGGGAGAGATGGGGTATTACGCTACACCAGGAAATGTTCTAAGGGGTGTCAGTGGATAAAGCAGGGCAAAGGTATAGAGGATTTACAAATGGGCTGACACCCGCTCGATGGCAGTGGTGCCAATGTTATGAGGTGCACAGCCTTTGTTTGTGGAGGCTGGTGGTAGGAGAGCTTCCCTGTGAACGTCCTGGGCACCAGGACAGAACATGAGTTGCCAGGGATTCCAGTTGCAAAGGTGCAAGCCCACCCTGGCCATACATGTGTTGTTGAACATTTGGATTGATAAGTATCCCTTAAAGTGCCATCTAGTAACTCTTTGGTCTAGCTGCTGCTGGAGACCGTGTGCTTTGAATACTGGAGGTTGTAGCAAGTAGCTAATTGAGAAAATATGTGTGTGAGGGAGGAGTGGTTTGCAGTGAGGTGAAGTTAATGGGAATCTGGAGTGAATCTTTCCCATTTCTAGTTAATCCCAAACAGAGTGTGCAATTGTGCAGATCCGGGAACCTGTCCTATCTTTCCGATCTCAGTGAAGCATGGTCTATCAATTTCCAGGTAACTTATCTCCACCTTGCGGTCTATTTTTATACACACAAAAAAGGAAGATGCCAGGCATAAAAAAATCCAATCCTGATCCAAAAGGTAGAGTTGGTCAAACCAAGGGGGAGTTTGCTTTGGCACCGTCTGGAATAAGAATGGTTATGCCCTGACGCACCATAGAGTTTGGAACAGCCCCCCTATTGCACAAGCGTGTGCTTGCAGCTTCATGTAATACTGCAAAGTCTGATGCACATTGTGCAGAATCCAAGAAGGCATCAAAGTAAGTAGAGCTGAAATGAAGGATTGTCCTTATTTATGAGGTCTGCGTTCCAGCAAAACATTGAATAAGGAGCGTCTGCATTGGAAGCTACATACTGAGCTGAAGTAGAATTTGTTTTTCCATCACTATTAGTACTGCTAACGTTCTCTTTCAATCACCCAGCTGCTACCCCGTAATTGTTTATTGGCTCCCATTCCTTATTCGTCCGGGGTGTACCTGCTCTATCATTATCTGAGCTTGTTATATCTTTAGCTTGAGAATTGTGTAAATGGCTGCACAGGGAAGAAGTGGAAAAGTTAAGGCCAGCTGCTGCGGCAGAGGAAGGCTTTGCTGAATATTGCTTTTCCTAGTAAAGTAAGGTTCCTTGTTCGGAAGTGATACTTAGTATAATTATGATGCATGGTAAGTACAGTTGATTAAAGTGTATCTTTCCAATGCCAATCTGAGCTTTTTCTCCCCAAATCAGCCCATTAGCTGTCAAGATGCTGAGCACTCATGGATTATTTCAGATCAATAACATATGTCTTGCCTGCAAACTCTTCACTTTGGCTATTTGTGGTGTGCAATTGGTACCAGGGTACGAGGTTCACTCCCTGAAAAGAGGCTGATGAACAGCAATTAATGAATAATTGATGCAAACTTGGGATTTGGGAACATCAGAACATTTACCAGGGTGCCCGGTCCTTGGTCATTTGAATAGTGTCAGATACACAGAATGATCCCATGAGTAGAAGTGAATTGCAGTTCATCTGTTCATTCACAAATATATTACTGAGTCCGTTTGTTTACTATTCAGACAGCTTTATTAGGTCTCGCCAGGGCTAGGACTCTTTGGACTTCTATTTCCTAATGGCTGCAGCTCCCATAAAGGTTAATACCCAACACTTTTATGTTCAAAGCACATCTGAACCCTGGGCAGGCATTGACTGACCCTCACAACCCCCCTGAGAAGTAGATCACTGTATATTATCCTCATTTACAGACTGAGACAGAAAGACACAGTGAGTCACCCAAGCCCGTGCCGTGAGTTGCAGTTAGGGTGACCAGACAGCACATGTGAAAAATTGGGATGGGAATGGGGGGTAATAGGAACCTATATCAGAAAAAGACCCAAAACTCTGAATTGTCCCTATAATATTGGGACATCTAGTGACCCTAGTTGCAAAGCCGGGGACAGAATTCCAGGATCCTGGCCAGGTATCAGATTCAGAAGATAGAAGTTGCCATCCTGACTCAGACCAATGCCTATAACTTTGGATCTCAATCCAGATTCTAGTTTGCATCTGAATATGGTGGCTTGGCCCCAGCTCAGTAAGGGTTGAACAGAAACATCCGTATTTTAAAAAATCACCTTCTGAGCTCAGAAATTATAAGGTAACCCCACTGTGCGGGTGAACGTGCGGGTGTCCTCTGCCCAACCCTCGGAGAATATGGGTCTATTACAGTTCTGCTTCTTTAGCGCAAGTTCTTGGGAATCCTGCCTAAGGGTGGCTGGTTCAATACTCCGTGTTGGCCTCCATAGGAGCCATGGCAGTAAATCATCCTGAGTGGGAAGGGAAGAAAGTTATAAACTAAAATAAGGGGTTCGAATGCATCTCAGTCTTACAGTGGGGCTGCTACTACTATCACCCTATAGAATTAATCCAGATCCATACTTCACATGCACTGGCTGTGTCAATCATTGCAAGAGATTTATGGTAAAGGTATGATTGATTTTTCCCTTGAGGCAGATATCACCCCCCCTCCCCACCAAGGCAGAACCAACATTAATTTCCTCCAGCTCATCAGATGATGAATTCAGAGACTGTGGGAGACCCCGCTGGTGCCTTCAGTTCCGAGCCAGCTGCAAATGCACAAAAAAATAGCCTAGGATTTAAACTTTCTTTTATTCCTTCCCCACCTGGGTCAGACTCTGATTCGTACCCTACCCTCTCCCAGCGTCTTCTAAAATATGCAGTAACTAAAATGGTCAGACTTAGTTGCAATGGTGCTAACTAATACCGGATCCTTCACATACATCAGAGACGTTGCCTCTTTAAGACAAAAATGATGCCTGTATCTGGTCTTCAGCCCACCACTCTGTGCATGGTTGCTTAGCAACCGCAAGCCAGGGAAGAGGGGAGGCTGCAAGAGTCAGATGCAGAAAGACAAGAGGAGTCATTAGCTCCAGAGACACTGAGCACGCTGGGTCGGATTCTGAGCTCAACCCTGCTTGTCCAAATCCAGAGCCACTCTGTGGATTTATCCAGCCAGCACAAGATCTGTGCATCACTGGAGTCCGTCGTAAGCCCTGAAAACAGACGTGAAGTGATGCGTAAGGGCCTCATGTGTGAGGGTGAATTTCATGCTAAACGAGAGCAGTATTGGACCCATTCTCTCGACCCTTGTCACCTTTTGACTTTGTTGGTCTCTCTAGAAAAGACGTTTGGGTCTCGAAGGCGTTTTGCCTCCCAGTTCACCTCTCACGGACGCTGCGTCTACACTGCAATAAAACAGCCGCAGCTCGCCAGAGTTGGTGACGTGGGCAGGCTGAAAGGCTATAAAATTGCAGTGTAGCCGTGCAGGTGTGGACTGAAACCTGGGCTGTGCCAGCCTGCAAGAGGGGAGGGTCCCAGAGCCTGAGATCCAGGCCATGCCCAAACATCTACACTGCAATCTGTTAGCTGCATGAGCCGAATCAACTACCCTGGGCCAGCTGCAGGTGTTTTCCTGCAGTGTAGACACACTGGAACACTTCAGTAAATCAGGGTAACCACATTCCAGCCAGTAGAGCAACCTACCGGTAGCCATCTGGTGTGAGAGAAGAACCAGGCCTCTTGTCTTCATGTCCTCCAAACACCAGGACCCATCCATCGAGCTGATAGTGGACTTCAGAACACTCTTAGCAGAGTGCAGGTGAACCAATGTGAAATGAATATGAATCCCCAGGGATCTAGCCCCAGAACCTAATCCAATCTGAGTCTTTTTAGAGCTTAGAAAAAGTGTAGGGGTTTTTTTTAGAGGGGGAGGGGGAAGGATGTTGGAGGGGGTTCATTTTCCCCCCCTTGCATATTTTTAATATCTGGCTTCTGGCCGTGCCAGAACACCCGTGTTCAGTTCATCAGGCAATGGGTCTGTGCCAAATTACACCAGTTGAGTATCTGGCCCTTTAAAAGAGTCCACAAATAGGACTCAAATGCAAGAAGTACCAGCAATCTTATGAGATGGTTTATTCTAAGGAAATTCCCAAACCAAGATGGCAAAGCCAAGATATTAGGTTGGGCCCCTATTAAAGTGCATGCCTGAATCTAAGCACGTGGAGTTAGGTGCTTAAACTTAGCTATGTGCTCCAGTATGGTGCTGAATACCACACTGTAATGTGGATGCTCTTCAGATAAATATCCAGGGGCCTGCTTCAGTTGCCGTTAAAGCTAATGTGAGTCTTTCCGCTGTCTGCGGTTGACTCTGGATGACAACCCCAACTGTCTGTGTTCTTCTCCACAACCAACCTGAACCTCTAGGAGGAGTTTTCACCTCCCACTAGCTCTGATTGCCGTCAACAGACTCTCTCTACCTCTGCATTACAGCAATGGTGATTGGAAGTGTGCTTCAGAAGCGAGGCGAATCAATGGTGGATTAACCTATAAGTAATAAAAGCACGTGTTTAGGGCACCAAGAGAAAAGGGACCCCAAGCAACAACAAAAAATGGTTACAAAATTACAAGTTTGCAGGGCCTTAAATTTAAAAAAGTCTCAATTAACGTCTTGGGCCCCTCAAAATCCCCCAATGTTGCGTCAATTACACTTTGCGAGTAAAAGCTGGGTTGTGAATGGGGGTGAGAGTTGAAAGGGGGGCCCATTGCTTGGCTGTGCTTAGGGCCCCAGGAGCAATTAATCCACCCCTGGAGGAGAGCCAGTTTCTCCAGAAATCCTTGCTGATTTCATTTCCTGCTTCACTTCACTCTACTCCCATTAAAAGAGAAAAGGATGGTTTCAAAAGATTGGCCTTCATGAAACCACTAGTGACTTTCATTAGCTGATTTGATTGTGTCCCAGATGTATCGCTAGCATCAATTTATGTCTTTGGGATGAAGGCCTGGGACTAAGGAGATCTGGATTCAGTTTTTGGCTCTGCTGCAGGCTTCCTGGGTGACCCTGGCTAAATCACTTCCTATTTCTCTGTGCCTCGGTTTCCCATCTGTAAAATGGGAATAAGAATATTTCCTTTCTCCCACCTTGGCTCTGTCCTTTCTATTTACACTGCAAGCTCTATAGCTGAAGCTATCGCTTACTTCGCTTACTACATGTTTGTATAGCTCCTAGCACAACAGGGCACCAACATCAGCTGTGTCCTCTAGGCACAATTATAATATTAATAACAATAATCATAATGGAAATATTGTGATAAGCAAATTTGCCTACATGGGGCCAGCACTGGAAGGAAACAAAGAATCCCAGAGGCGATTGTCCATTATTGCATCAAGTTTACCACATGTCCCCGGTCTCTGTGTGTGTTTCTGCTAGCATGTGATGCCTGTAGCATAGCAAAAGAAGGAGCTCTAATATTCCCTCAGGAGGCACTGGTGTCTGCACACTAGTGCCGTGGTTCCATCATGGCACGTTCATCTCTGTGCTTTTGTAGTGCAGAAGTGGATGCCCATTGTGTTCTCCCATGTCACAAGTGCATGACATTCTACCTGTCTTTCCTCACGGTCAGCCCTCTTCGCCACGGACAAATGGGACATCGTTTCATTCTTGTATAGACATCTGGCTTCAGGCAGAGGAGAACATCAATGTATCATTGTATAGGATGGCAGTTGTGCCTCTATCAAGCACCTTGTAAATATAACTCAACTCAGTGAATCTTCGAGACCATTTCTTACCTAAGGGAGACAAAAGAAACCCCGTGAATGTCAGTCTCTTTGTCCCAGGGTCTAGTAGCAAGACACGGACAGCTTCTGGAAAGCTAAATGTATTGGTTACATGGTAGGAGCTGGCATCCCGAGTGTTCTTCATGGAAACCAAGGCCAAGACTACAACAGGGATCAAAGAAGAACTAGATCAATTCATGGAGGACAGGTCCATCAATGGCTATTAGCCAGGATGGGCAGGGATGGTGTCCCTGGCCTCTATTTGCCAGAAGCTGGCAATGAGCAACAGGGGATGGATCACTTGATGTTTATCTGTTTTGTTCTTCCTTCTGGAGCACCTGGCACTGGCCACTGTCAACAGATAGGATACTGGGCTGGATGGACCTTTGGTCTGACCCACTATGACCATTCTTAGGTTCTTAATGAAAAGTTCTCCTTGCACTTCAATGAGCACAATGCAAAGTGACAGCAGAACCGAATACATGGACATTGTCCCCTATTGCATTGTGTCTTGTGGTCCCTACACACAGAAGCTTCCCACAATCAGCGAGTCATATCTGATGAGGGCAAACCCCTTTTTCCCAAGCAGGTAGCTGTCCGTGAGAGTGACACAGAGCACTCTCTTACGGAGGCACAGGAATTCTCCCTGGCATGAACTAGGCTAGATTCTGATCTTGCTTTCACTGGTGTAAATCCACACTAAGTCCACAGTGCGTGAGATCATAATCTGGCCTTCTGATCAGTGTTCCAGCCTGGAGACCTTATTTTAACAGAAGTTCCATCTTATGGAGGGAACTGACAGCCGGGTCCCCTGTTGTCTTTAAAGACTGTGTGGTACATCTGGAGGAGTTTGCCCCAGCGTGCGGACACTCTGCCAGTTTGGGTGATGTTTTACCCACTCCAGAGGGTCCCTTCCTGTGTCTGTTGGCTACAAGGCCAAAAACCTGTTTCACTAGGAGGGTGGTGAAGCACTGGAATGGGTTCCCTAGGGAGGTGGTGGAATCTCCTTCCTTAGAGGTTTTTAAGGTCACGCTTGACAAAGCCCTGGCTGGGATGATTTAGTTGGGGTTCGTCCTGCTTTGAGCAGGGGGTTGGACTAGGTACTTCCTGAGCTCCCTTCCAACTCTGATATTCTAAGGCCCTTCTTCACTTACTGCTGTGCTGCATCACCACGCAGTCAAAGAGCTGGTGCCTTTCACCCCCAGAGGAAGCTGCACTTCAGCAGTGGTCAGAGCGATTATTATGGGCATGAAAGAGAGAAGAGGGCCCATACAGCTGGGAATGGAGCCGCTGCATCACAGCCCCTTGGCTCTCCTGAGTTCCCGGCTAGCATCCTCTGCGTCGCAGGCTACTCAGTAAGAGAGAGAGGAGAGACTCTGGGATGTTACTATTCCCCCAGCCCCATGTCTGCACTAGCTTAAAGGGTAGCCTAGAGTGCACTCCACATGCATGTTATGGAGCCCCAGCGAGTACCAGGCCTGCCTGAGGCAGAGTGCTCCCCAGAGCTCTCCCCGGGGCGGTACAGCTCCCCACCACTTCCGGATCGGCCCTGGGCTTTAATGGTACAATCTGGCCCTGGTTAAAGCTTTCAGGGTGCTCCAGGGCCCTTCTGGATGGATGGTGCTAGTGCAGTAGATGCATCTGTCATCGTTGTCATTGCTGAGACCTGGCCTGTTCCCCCCACACCCTCCATAAACTCAGATGCTGGTTTGCAGGCTGGAGAACGCTGGCTTCCCCCAAATACTCACACCTCTGGCTGGCTGTAATCTATCTACATGATTCTCAGGTAGCGCGAGGCATGAAGGATGAGCCCCGTCACAGTGGAGCTAAAAGAACAATTCATCACCTGTCCTAACGGATATCAACCGGATTAGAACGGTAGATATCCCGCTCTTCCAGCACATCTCTGTAGGGCTGCTGACAGCACTGTATTGTGCGGGTGACATAGCATCCCCCATGGTGACACCTCAGTGGCCTTGACCTTCCTGAATCATCAATCCGCCAGGCGGCCTTTCTATGCCAATGGGAGGGAGCTGGTACTTCCGAGGTTTTCCTTTTAATGCTTTTTGGGCAGCGGAGGGCAATGGGGTTGAAAGAAGGCTGCTGCCAGCACGGTGTCAGATATTAAAAAGCAAGTATTGCGAAAGCATCGATCATCCTTTACATGAAGTAAATAGTGATTTTTTTTAAAGACAGCGACCGTTCAGAGTGAACCGAAGTAGCAATAAAAAGGTTAATGGTAGACAGTTGAGTCAAAACAATAACGGATAAAAATTGAGAACCAAAGACTATAATCTACAGGCTGTGTGACTGCTGCTCTCTGCGGGACCGAATCAGAACTGCTCAACGGTGCGTCATAAACCCCAACTGAACTTGGACATGTCCCTTCCCTCCCCGTGCCTCACTTTCTCCATCTGTAAAATGGGGATAATGATCATGACTCCCCTTTTGTAAAATATTTAGCGATTTCTGGATGAAATGTGCTATAGAAGAGCTGGATAGTATTAGGGCTGATTCTACTACTAATGTCAGAGGTGTAGCCGTGTTAGTCTGGATCTGCAAAAGCGACAAAGAGTCTTGTAGCACCTTATAGACTAACAGATATTAGGGATCATGAGCTTTCATGGGTTAAGACCGACTTCATCAGATGAATATTATTAACTAATGGTTATTAACTAATGGTTATTCTCTGTTAGCATGACTAAGGGGATGTCTATGCTACCCACTGGATCGGTGAGTACTGTTCGATGTATCCAGGATTGATATATCGCATCTCATCTAGACGCGATAAATCAATCCCCGAACACACTCCCCGTCAATTCCGGAACTCCATCTCGGCAACAGAAGGAAGCGGAGTCGATGGGGGAGCAGCAGCGGTCGACTCGCCGCCGTGAGGACGGCCAGGTAAGTCGACCTCAGATACTTTGACTTCAGCTACGCTATTCACGTAGCTGAAGTTGGGTATCTTAGGTCAATCCCCAACCCCAGTGTAGACCAGCCCTAAGAGCCTGCACGTCAGGAGCAGGTCCATCTGGATTGTAGGCTTCAGTGTAGCTGTAGAAATGTAGATTGCCCTGGTGGACAGCCCAGTACATTTCCTAGGGGGCAGTTTGTTTGATATAATGATTCGTCGGCTGTCAAGACGTCTTTCTTGCAATGATCTCGAAGTGCTGTATCGTTAATTAATGAAGCCACACAATAGCCTTGTGAACATTTGAGGCACAGAGAGCTGATGGGACTTGCCTAAGATTGCCTGACCCCACTATCCTTTCTTCTCCCCTGCATCACGTCACCCACAGTCTATGGAGCAGAGATTCAAAAGTGCCTGTGAGTTTGGGTGTCCACGTTTTACTCCTCTAAGGTGCCTGATCTTCAGAAATTACTGAAAATCAGGCTCCTTTACTGGGTCTCCAGTCGGGCCCCAAAAGCTGAGGTATCCCCAGTCACGAGGCACTTTTGAAAATATTGGCCTTAGGTATTTGCTACTGAAGAGCTGAGGAATGTTCCGTTCTCTCTAGTCCAACCTGGAGCTTTCGAGACCATCCGCCACATTTCCCCCAATGAATCGGGCTGTGCCAGGCTGCCGGAGTGGGAAAATATCTCCCGACCCAATCAGGCCCCGAGGCGTGAGGACTGACACCTGTTGTCATCTGCATCCTCGTTCGTGTTGCTGAGGTCGTTACTCTTGTCTAATTTTCAGTGCCCGCCTGAGCCTTTTCCTCCAACAATATCTGGCAGCAGTGAGTTTCTTTCTGAAACCAAGCGTGAATCTCCCAATTGTCCCTAGAGTTATTAGTCCAGGGCACTTGTTATTCCCCCATCAACCGCTCCACCATGGTCTTTTGCAGTCCCCATGCAGTTTCCCGGTGTTTTACCTTTCAACAGTTCCAGGCACATGGAACACCCCAGTGAACTCGCCATTAGATGTTACTTACCGTAGCGAGCTGCTGAGCAGATTTTAAACCGTGATGGACAGATAACTGCTTTCAGTATGGTCCCAGAAGACTCCAGAGTAAATGAAACAGGGATTTAAGATGTCCCCCCCCCCCCTCCATTCCCACTCGCTGCTTGCAGCCTGTCAACAGACTCCATCTAGTTCTTCGTAAATATTAAAGCCGGGAGCGTGTCAGCTGCGCTGGCAGCTTGCCAAGCTCAGTGGGACTTGGGGTATTTTAAACTAGCAAGGATATGGGGGAGGTTCGTGCTGCTCTCCATCGCCAGGCCGAAGACAATGACAGCCGCGCGTTTTAACCTGCTGCAGATGTTGGTCCTTTTGGTGTTAACATCATTTGGGGATATAGACCCGGCTGGGGAGAATATGATGAGTCCCCAGCTGGAATGGAATATCCTTCAAGCTGGCTCAGGGTGCCTGTAGCCCCATCGCCTCCATGCTACACTGAAAGCAGTGTGAGCAGTAAAATACCTGAAGCTGCACGCACTGCAAACAAATTTGCTATCCCCAGGTAACCTGGCCAGCAGCAAATTCTGTACAAGGCAGTCAAGTGCTCAGTGCGTAAATGTAATGTTCATCAAATCTTTCCCTGGAAGGCATAGAGCTTTGGATTTATTTCAGCAGCAGGTTTTGAGAGCGAGAGAGAGATCTAGGAAGCCACGGAACAGACAGCGCCCCTCTCCCCCCCCCCCCTTTTACAGTTGCATCTGAGCACTTCACAGTCTTTTCATGAATTTATTCTCACACCAAATCCTGCTGGGTGGGTCCATGCTATTATCCCCATTTTACAGATGGGGAACAAAGGCAGAGAGAGACTATACGACTAGCCTGTAAATATGACTCACCCTCTAATCTGAAGAGCATCAGTGTAATTAATGATTATGATCACGCAGTGCGGCTAGAATAAGCATTTAATTATGTACCCATCTGCACTACCCCTGCCTCAGTCATCTTCTGTATTCAATAACTAACAGCGAATAACTATACTAGTCGCCTTTTGGCTGTCAAAAAATAATAATACTACTAATCCTGCAATGGTATACACAGAAAAAGAGAAATCTAAAGAGTCTGCAGATTCATTGTTAAATAGCAGGTTCTCCAGGCGTAATCCTTACGTGGAGATGGGAGCATAGTTACTTAGGGCTATTTGCAGGGTGTTGTGTTTGTGGTTATTTTGCATTTGCATTTGTTTATGCGGTTTGTGGGCTGTTTGCTTAATGCCTCTGGGAGTTGAAGTGACATATTGTATATTTAAAAGAAATGCAATCAAAACAATTTAAGACCTTTCCCCTGCATCTGCGTTTGTTATTTGGCGCTCGCAGGAGGGAACACATTGGGAAAAAAATATAGATTTCTTTTTTTAAAATTGCAAAGTTAGGACTTGCTGAGCTGAAGTCAAGAACGTTTTCCTTAACGGTGAGAACTGTTCTCTCTAAGACAGGATTCACTGAGTTTAAGATGGGTTGGGGATTGACTCCTGAAAGGTTAGAAATCAGGACATCTAGTCACCTAATGGTTAGCCTCAAAGTCTGATGATAACCACCCCAAATGCTTTAGCCCCTTGCAGCATCTACTTACATGCCCCATGGAAATGGCTTCTGCCATATATAGTGTTGCCAGGTGTCAGGCTTTCGACTGGAACACCTGGTCAAAAAGGCACTGCTGACCAGGCTGTTAAGAATCTGATCAGTGGCGCAGCGGGGCTAAGGCAGGCTCCCTGCCTGCCCTGGCACCCTGCGGCTCCCGGAAGCGGCTGTCATGTCCCTGCAGCCCCTAGGCACAGGAGTGATCAAGGAAGCTCCGCATGCTGCCCCCGCCTCCAGCGCCAGCTCCGCAGCTCCCATTGGTCAGGAAGCATGGCCAGTGGGAGCTGCAGGGACGGCGCCTGTGGTCATGGGCAGTGTGCACCACACAGAGCCACCTGGCCGCGCTTCTGCCTAGGGGCCAGAATGCTGGCCGCTTCCAGGAGCAGCGCGGAGCCAGGGCAGGCAGGGAGCCTGCCTTAGCCCGGCTGCGCCGCCAGCCGTGAGCTGCCTGAGGTAAGCGCTGCCCGTCCGGAACCCACACCTCGAACCCCTTTGCCCCAGGTCAGAACCCACTCCTGCACCCTAACTCCCTCCCAGAGCCTGCACCCCAACCTCCTGCCAAGCCCGGAGCCACTTCAGCACCCTGAACCTCTAATTTCTGGCCCCACCCCAGAGCCCGCACCCCCAGCTGGAGCCCTCGTTCTCTCCCACACCCCAGCCCCCGCCCCAACCCAGTGAAAGTGAGTGAGGGCAGGGGGGAAGCGAATGACAGAGGGAGGGGGGCTGGAGTGAGTTGGGGGCAGGGCCTCAGAGAAATGGTGGGGGTCAGCGGTGGAGCCTCGGGGTAGGGGGCGGGCAAGTGTGTGCAGTTTTGTGCAGTTAGAAAGTTGGCAACCCTCACCCTAAAACACAGGAGATTTTCATGGGATGCAATTGTTGCCGCTGCCATCTTGTCCAACTGAACCAGGGTCCTCCAGAGCTCAAAGGAGGCGCGGCTAAAGCACTGTAGATGGGGCTGTACCAGATTCATATTCTCCGTGGAGTGGGCACTGCCGGGGACCGGTAACACACACTCACCAGCGGGTTACACAGTAACAAGACACAGCATGAAAATACCACAAAAAGTCCAGCACCTGTATTATTTCTGTGATCCCAGCACAGGCAGTGAAAACGAATCACATGGTCTTCGGCTTCTGACTAGAAGTTTAATTGGTGCCATTTTTTACTGCTGGTTCCCCAGTATAATAACTTGGGGCTTTATTCACGTTACTCTGGAACCTGAATGCGTGCGCTACTTTCTTACCGCTGGAGGTAGGAGAAGCTCCACTTGTTGGAATACTGCAGGGAATGGATCTAGAAACCAGCAGTCTATTCAGCCCAGCAGAGGGCACTGTTGTGCAAACATAAACCAGCCTATCATGCCACCGATTTGCCCTCTCAAGGTACCCGGGCAAACACACCAAGTACTAGCAGCAGATCATTATGGGCCTGGGAGACAGGAAGGGTAGTAGAGCGGTCAGTGCAGATATAGAAAGGAAGGCTGATCATTAGGGTGATCCGATATTCTGATTTTATAGGGACAGTCCTGATATTTGGGGCTTTTTCTTATATAGGCTCCTATTACCCTCCACCCCTTGTCCCGATTTTTCACACTTGCTATCTGGTCAACCTAGGCATCATTGCAGCTTCTGAATGGGACATTTGCTTTTGAATCACCCTGGTCTATTTTATAGGATACTTACCTGCTTCCTTGGGGGCATTTTCATTTCTGGAGAGCATCAATGGCAGCAGACCAGTCTATCTACATTTTCTTATAGCCCTCCTCAAGTGGAACAAAAAGGAATTGCAGTGTCTCCTTT
Organism: Sternotherus odoratus; assembly: GCA_032164245.1. Lineage (NCBI taxonomy): Eukaryota > Metazoa > Chordata > Testudines > Kinosternidae > Sternotherus > Sternotherus odoratus. The sequence continues at coordinate 101,917,281 of JAVMKO010000005.1, forward strand.
TCAGCCTCAATGAGGGCCCCAATCTAATTGTCAAACCTGCGTCAAGTAAACCAGTTGTGTAAAATGATGCTTCTGACCAAAATTTGACTCCCATACAACTAGACTTCGCTTCAGATGCTGAAATCATTGAGATAAAAAAGATGGAGCTTTCTTGTGGTAATTCCATCATAGAACATGTGACGGCGCCCTACGAAAAGAACAATTTCTGGTGCAATACAAACAATAGGAATAAGCACTCTCGAGTCCATAGGTATGATAAACATTAAATTCAGTCCTACAGCTATCTCCCTTGGCCTAAGCCAGGAGTGGCCAAACCATGGCTCACGAGCCACTGCTCTTTTACAGTTCAAATGCAGCACTTGGAGCCCCCCACGGCTCCCCACATTCTCCGCCTACCAGCCAATCTTGGGGAGCTTGGGGCTTGTGCCCAGTGGTGGGGCTAGGAGCTTTGGCCGGGAGGCAGGGGTGCAGTTTTTGTAGTGGTGGTGCTGAGAGCCATTAAACCAAACTGTATATAATGGAATCCACGTCAAGCCAGGCAGCATACCCAGCACCCCTACTTCCAGCACCTTTGCCAGCAGGGAGGGGGGATCTTGGGGCTTCAGCTCTGTAGGCAGCGCCTGCCAGGGCTCAGGGCTTCAGCAGGTGTGAGGCTGAAGCGATGAGCTGTGGCAGGTTTGCCCCGTGGGACACCCCCGCTGTCCTGACCACCCAGGGCAGAAGCCCCCACCTCACCACCCCCTCACAGGGCTAATCCATGAGCCCTGGCAGGCACAGCCCGGCTCCCCAACTTCTGAAGTTTGTTGTATGCAGTTCAGAGGGTCAGGACGTTTGGCTGCCACTGCCCTAAACCATTGATTTTTGCTGGCCTCTCTAATCCCAGTCCTTGTAACAGCCTCCGTGCCTCATATTTCTGCCAACGTGGGGGAGGAGTGAAATGTCACTTCTCATAAACTAGCTTGAAGCTGACCAATGAGGAATGAAATGAAACCTGTGGTTTGGCTGCATCCCGTTCAGTCTGTAGCATTGACTGATCTAACTGTGCTCAGGGTCTATCACTCCGATCAATCTGTCGCTGGGGTGACCCCTTTATCAGCATAGTTTTAGGCCTCTCCAGTTCGCAGATTTAATGAGATTCTTTTAGCTTATCTGAAATTCAGCTCACAGAAATGCTGCTGTTAGTCCACAAGGCAAAGGGAGTGTAGGTCTACAGAAGTGAATGAGCAGGGAGGTAAAGAAAAAGAAACAATTTGCATAAAGGCATGTAAGAGGCATGTGAGAAACAATCTGCATAAAGGTATGTTGCCCTCAGGTTCCACACTGGTAACAGGTGTTGACCCTGCTAGGAGAAGGTTAAATGGGGTCTGCTCATTCATGGAGGCAGGTGGTTTATTACATCACTTGACAATAAAGGAGGTGGGAGTGGTTACCTAGAGATGATCTAGAATGTGGTCTGAGTAGCACTGAAGGAGGAACCCTCGGACTAGCTAATTTACAGTGAGAAGATATGCACTCAATTTAATTAATTAAATTGTTAATAAAGCCAGCATGCGGGAGGAAGCTGAGTTTTGGACTCTAGACTCTTATTTGTTGTAGAGGCAAGGGGGGAAAGGCCCCTGCTGACCTGGTTCATTGGATTATTCAGCCGCTTCGCCTGCAGTGGGTTGACAAATGTAAGTTTCTTTTGTGTTGGCCGCCAATTAAGTCCGTTCAGCACCAGGATGGCCCTGTTCCCGCATAGTTCAGCTAGTTCAGCCAAGTGATGTACAGTAAAAGAATGTTATATTTTTATCACCAGGGAAAAATGCATGAAAGTCAGTAAAGTAATTAAACTAGAATCTTGCAACAATGGAAGAGAGAATAAAGAAACCTGAGATCAAATATGAGATCCCAGGCCTCAGATGCCATTTTCTGAGTATATAAAAACCCTTCTCACCAGGCACAATAATAAGACATTAATATATGCAAGATAATAGGACAATAAGAAGAAGTGATTCAAAACTGGGATGTCAAATCTGAATTTTTTTCTCATGTAAGGAAGGCAGCATTGGATTTAAATCTCTGAACCTAACCCAATTGGGTCAGAACCTGAGCAGAGCCCCCTCGGAGTCCTGTATAAGGAACGCTTCATCATTCAGCCTTTTATTGCCAATATACTTTAGGGTTAAAACCCGGATTTGAAACAAAAATACAACTCACACAAAAAGACCCAGCAGCCTGCAACGCAGACTTGATCCAAAGTCCCCTGAAGACAATACAAAGTCTCCCATTGTCTTTGATGGGCTATGGATCAGGTGTCTGAAAAGCCTGTCTTCTCACTCTGGTTTGAAGGTGTAACCCACACTTGCACTATGGGACACTTTGGCCCCCTCTAGTGGCTGGGTCACACATTGATGTTGAGGAGTGTGCTACAGACTTGCCACTAACAGATTTGGCTCTTCTACTTAATTCAGTAGAGAAGTTGCTTTTAGATCCAGATTCAACCCCGACTGTCAACAACCCATCCAGAGGTGCGGTGTTATAAAAAGTTGTCATTTCTTGGTTTGTTTATCTGATGCAAACTGTCAGCTCACTGTGCCTAAGTGGGTCACAGATATGTATACCAAATTCAGGGCAGGCTCTATAAAACAGGGCAGGCACATCCCAAACGGGTGGCTATTTTATCATTAGAGTTTACCAAGCCAGTAACAAAAGTTACTGTAACTGGTTAACAAGAAGCTAAAAAACTAGCCCTTTTAGGCATTCAAGCCCTTGGCTCATCCCCCAAACAACTGGACTTTATGATGAGAGGTTACTGAAAACTAGATCCATCCGATATAAGGTTTTTCCAATCCTAAGGGATCAGCCACTTAACCAGGTCAATATAGATCTCAGAGCTTCCTCAAAAAATCACGCGGGTAGCCAATCTTTGAGTAACTAAAAATGAAAGGTTTATTAATATAAAAAGAAAGAAATGAATTATCAAATGATTGAAGAATCCTACACATTGCAATTGATTTTCAGAGACTGCAGGTCAGGATCATAGCAGCGACGTAAATCTGCTAGCCTGTGAAAAGCCGGTCTTTGCACTCCCAAACGGATGAGGAGGTCATTCAGTCCCTTTGGTTCAAAGCTTCCTTGTTAGAAATCCAGTCCAGAGAAATGAAGAGACAGAAGTGATGGCACAGTCTCCCTTTTACACCATGGAAAGTTACTGGCAAAAGCTGGAGTCTTAGGTCACATGTCCTTACACCCCATGATTAGTCACTGGGCAGCCATTGCCTCCGTGTTTTCTGAAAGGTCTCCAGGAAAGGCTTATTGCCTGTGTTTAGTGTCTTCCGTGGCCATTGTGAGAGCTGTGTGTCCTTAATGGGCCATCCATCCATAGCTGGCTAGCCCTGATGTAAAATCTGTCTGGGGAGTGTCACCCAGAAACACAACCTGTGTCTGAGATACAAGTACTTAGCCAATATTCATAACTTCAGATACAAAGACGATACATGCATATAGACAGGATTATCATACTGAACAAACCATCATTTTTCTATTGATCTCTTCCATGGCACACTTTGTATCAGACTTAATGCAGTTGTGCAACAGTGGTAACACTAGTTAGATGAATGGTGGGTCACCTTTCTTTTATACAGCATCACAAACCAAGGTTGTTCTCCCTCTGGCTTCCAGTAAACCAGTCCCTGCTTTCAGCTGTTAGCTCCCGACAGCGTTCTCGGCCAGAGGTCTTACCTGGTCATACCTGTTCTTTCCTAGTCTTTGGGCACAGGAAGCAGGGAAATATTGCACTGTCCCTGTCACCCAATAGTAAAACTTGAATTCTTTGAAGAGTATGTTAATGCAATACGATGCACTTTGACCTTTCGTATAATTTTCTTGTGCATAATGAGAAAATGCAAGTGAGATCCATCCACAAATTAAAGTGAGTAGAAGGGGATTGAAAGTAGGTCAATCAGTGGGGTGGAGAGATGAGAGGGAATGGAGCAGCTTTTGATGGAGTCTCCATAATATTTTGCTTAGACAGATGATTTATTCTCTAGCTTCCTACAAAAAGACTCATGGGGTAGAGAATCATCTTCACCTCCATGCAGTAGGGTATAACTACCCCCTCTCAGCAGTAAGAAAATGGAGTTAGGGTGCCAGAACTGTGAGTGGCTTCCCCACTTCAATGCCAGTCCAGGATGAGAACGTAAGTGTCCTCGCTCCCATTCTCCCCCCCCCCCTTCTTCCCCCGAAGCACTAGAAAAGACAATTTTGTGGCCTCTTCTCACAGAGGTCCCCTATATTTTTAATTAACATTTTTCTTAAAATAAATAAAGTGACAGACAATCACATTCATTTTTTTACAGATTCGATGAATGATCCTGTAGAAGATAAACTGATAACCAATCAATAGTGTATTAATAATTCCTACCCATCTTCCACACACAGATTCAAGCAGTAGAATCAATGCACTCATGATCACCTTTACTCTGCTTTTCATCGGGTTGCCCTGAATCTCAAGTTCTTACCACAAAATCCACAAAAGGGCAAAGGGAATCTGCATGCCATGTGTGAATTATTAGCCACACCAACCAATACCCGGTTTACAAAATTACAATTACAAAACAGATAGTTACTTCGGGAGATAGATCCCAGGATAAGTGCTGTTCAACACAATTTATTACACCATATAAGTGAAGATGAGAATATCAGACAAGCTACATGTTCCCTGAAAAGTAAGTGGTCAACCGGAGGTACACTGGCTTAAATCCCTGGGCATCAAGTAACTTGGGTGGAGAGATGAGAGGGAATCCCCACCTCTGCTACAGACTTTCTATGTGACTTTGGGCAAGTCACTTTATTTGTGTTTCCATCCGTTGTCTATGTAGATTATTAAGGCTTTGGGGCAGTTGTCTGTCTCTCACTATGTGTTTGTACAGCACTTAGCACCATGGGACCCTGACCTTCAGGCTCTAATATAATACAAAATAATAATAATAATAATGTCATGTACATGATGAAACAATGCACAAAGAGAAATGTTTCTGCAAGAGAATTCCTTCTGACTAGCTACAAACACCACTGCTCAGGCAAAGTGACCACCCGGAGTTTTGCCTGGGACCTGAGAAAGGACTCCAGGATTTTGCCCATTGTCAATTATCATGTGATCTTCCACAGACAACACGACCATTCATGGAACAGTTGGTCAGCATGTGATGTCTTTTGTGTAACGCAGAGTCCTGTCCATTTTCCATGATTCCCTAGAAGCCATTTCTGGTGAGCAAACCACTATGTCTGGCTTTCAAAGCATCTCTTTTTAGTTCCTTGACAAAGAATTTATAGCCAGCTTGGATCATTCAAGCCTGAAGTGCTTTATATTTTGGCAAAACTTCACATCCCGCTGTATATGAGCTGTGTAAATAAAAGCACTGATTATACAGTAGGATGATGTAATGAACGTTCTGATTATACAGCAGGACAATGGAGTGAATGTTTCTGATTTCCCAGTTATTATTTTATATAACCAATTAATTGGGGGTTTTTTTTTAGCACAATGGGCTTTGACATTTTCTTCCCAGAGTAAGTATGCTCACAAAGTTGGTACCTCTCCAATCTACCTTTTGGATTTTTCAGTCTACTATTTTCATGCTGTGGAGCAATTAATTTTGTGAGTTTGTAATTAATGTTTGCTTTTTTTTCAGCTTAATCCACTCATTCCATTTTTCAGCACAATTGAAACTGAAGCCCTGAGCACTCATTGCTATTAAAGATCAGAAGACCATCTTTCTTCACTAAAGATAGCAACCAAACCTTCATCCTTCTTAAATCACACAGATAATGGTGATGGGACGGATGAAAATGTAAATACAATGATAATACTATGGACTTTTTTCATTCTCTTGAGATTGATTTTTTCATCTTTCTCTTTATTTGCTTCCTCTTTTGATCTTTGAAATATTCCTCGTCTGTTCCATTATGGGTCACTGATTCTGCAGATCTGGCATATCTTATCTTTTCTCCTTCTTTTCTCCAAATCCAACTCCCTGGCAGGATGATATAAAAGTTTGGTTTGCAGGAGTCTTAATAAAATGAGAGAAAGGACTCTCCGATGCAGTTTACTTGTGTTCTAACTTTCATGTTTGCACAAAATGGAACAGAAATAAAACACATTACATTTGGCTCCTGCTTCTTCGTACTATAGAGAAAGGAATGGAGAACAAAAAGTCTTCATTACTGTCAGACAAATGCAATAAACCCTTCTATATGCAGAGATCCCACAGTTCAGATTCCCTTTTCTGCTATTTCTCTGCCAGTAAATGGGAATTATAGAACATGACGATACTGGAAGTTGTGGGAAATAATTCACGAGTTTTCTCAACTAGAGTTGGGTGAAAGTTTTGCAAACTAAACATTTTTAGGTCAAACAAAACATTTTCCAAATTCATGTCAAATTCATCAAATAGTCTTAAAACAAACAAACAAACAAACAAAAAACATTCCCCCAAAGTCTAAATGTTTTGATTTTTTTCAATTCAAATGACTTTTTGTTTTGAATTTTTCTTAAATTTGTCATTGGGTTTTTTAAAAAATAAAAATATCCCTAAAAATGAAATGAAACGTTTTGGTTTTGATTGAACTCAATGTTTCGTTTGACCCAAATCATTTTTTTTTCCAATTTGTTTCAGACAAGACATTACTTAATACACTTTGCATACAATATTACTGTATTATAAATTGGGTGATTCAATTGCTTATTCTTTAGGGTTCAGGCCCCTTGCCTTTATAAACCAGTAAACTAGATTGTAGATAGTTGAGTCCTTACCTATGCCCCTTGTTAGCTTGATGGCTTGGTTTCCTTTTATGTAAATAGACTTCCATTGTCTCTGTCTGACAACCAGGCTGGCCAGACATGCAAATATACCCATTGCTTTGTCTAGGACAGACTGCGCTTATGCATTTCTTCCCAAACACATTTTAAGAACATAATTCCAGCACATGTCCATAACTTTTTGTACGCTCTCCATACATACATGCGAGAATATCAGTGATCAGTGAGTTGTTAGTTTTTCAGTGATAGTACATTCCGCCTTTGGGTATCTATTCTGACAAAAGCATGTTGTATGTCAGGCCTGAGAATAGTCGCTTGCAGAGCATAGAGAATGCTTTGTTCTGTCTAGTGTAAAATATCCTAAACAATAGGGTCTCCACTAATTTAATATAGGAGGCTAATTCCACAGTGCTTCCTGCTCTTTTGTCCAGGTTTTCCCTTTCTTAACTTCCGCCCATTACTTTCACACCACCCTAAATAACTCTCCTTTTTTCTTGATGTTCAACCCTTCAAATACTTTATAAAGTGCTCTCCTGTCCTGCCTATATTGGTCACTTAGCTAACCTTTATAAATCACTCCCTTAGTTCCTCATGCACTTTTTCCTCTTCTCTGATCCCAGAGTTCTATGGAACATTCCTGCTTGTCTCACAAAAGCCATCTAGAAATGGGTGACTATTTCCCTTCTCTGCATTGTGATGTCTCTGACATAAAACCAGGGAAAAAGTCAACATTTCATCATTGTCAAATCCATGACACAAGAGGTGTTAACCTCCTTATCAAGGACCAACCCAGGTAATCTATGGGTAGGATCAAACCTGAGACCTCTAGAGCTAAATACATGAGCTGCTACTGTATGAGCTAAACACCATACAGCTGTTAGCTTAGGCTGTGGAGCTGACTCATTTATCTCTCTCTCTATGTGGTCTTGATGCCACTAGCTGGGACAGAACACCACACCCAACTCATGTGTGGGTTACATATGCAGCTCAAGAATGCAATGTATTTTTTGATTCCCAAAAATAGGGAAGTGTGGATCTTTTTCTTCCTATAGTCATTGGTCCTCATAAGAGGTTTATGAATCTACTGCTGCTTGCTACAGCTGGGCTTATTCCTTTAACTCCAGATGGAGTCAAACCCAGATGTTGTGGCAAACAGGATTATATCCCTTTGCATACGTGTGTGTAACATGCTTCCCACGGCCATTCCGAAGCATACTGCAATATCGAGGTTTCTCCTTCCCATTGGATATTTGTGTTTTGCAGTATGCACTGGGACCATTTTCCCCAAGTTGAATTTTGGCCCACATTTTTAACCTCTCTCCACCCCTGTGCGTTATTTCTCTGTTTTTCTTACACTCTGATATGGTACGGGCACATTGTGTTAGGGCAAGATGAAGTACATCTCATAACGATGGAACACAAATATCTTTATGCTGATCAACTCCCTTTCTGGGACCCTGTTCCAGAGGGTAGTTCTCTGATTAGAGCTCAAATGCAGATTTCCTTACAACCAGCTGATGATGGGGGGGTCAATCCCACACAAGGCCTGATGAGGTAAAAAGGGTCAATCAGCCTTACAGGCTACACCTGGAAGAGAGCCAGGGCTAGATCAAGCCTAAATGAAGATGAAGCCAAGCTGGGCAGGACTGTCTGGGCTTATATAAAGCCAAGAAGTTGAGCACCAGAGGGGGCCAAGCTGGTGCTGGCTGGGTGAGGAGTTGGGTGGAGAAGGACTTGGCTTTTGGGCTGAGGTTTGAGTTGGGCTGAGTGCTGGGGTCTGTCTAGCTGAAGAGGGTCTGACAGGGCTGTGACGGTCCTGGTACCCAGATGAAAGGAGGCTAAACATTGAAACTAGCAGTGGAGGCTGGGGCAGGTAAAAAGAGAAATCTGCCTGGGACTATGAAAGAGAAGCAGCAGGGGATGAGCAATGGAAATATCAGGAAATATTAAAGATCAGATTAGCTGTGTTGGGGTTTGCAGAGGGAGAAATAAGAAACAAAACCAGGTGAAAAGTCAACATTTCATCATTGTCAAATCTGTGACAGAAGAGGTCAAACTAGGAGATGCTTACCCCCCTGAACTGGTGAAATGCAAAGAGCTAAAAGAGTTTAGGGGGAGAGCTCCTGAGAGCATGTACACAGAAGGAGTGAGCTGAAAAACTTCTTAAAATTGTAGGGAGAGGGAGCGGTTTGAGCATTGGCCTGCTTAAACCCAGGGTTGTCAGTTCAATTCCCAAGGGGGCCATTTAGGGATCTGGGGCAAAAATCTGTTGGATAAATTAGTTGGGGATTGGCTGGAGGGGGTTGCACTAGATGACCTCCTGAGGTCCTGTCTAACCCTGATATTCTATGAATGATTTCTTCTGCCTTCACTGTACCTGTTTGTTTCCTAACAAATAGCTGCTGCATGTCCAAACCTTTGACAATTACAGCATGTTTGAGGTGGGAGGGAATATATGGTTTAATCCTGAAAGCTTGATACACCATTTGGGGCCTATCTGGTAGTATCCCACTTTTAAGGTGTTCTAAATAGATGGATTTTTCCCTCTCCTACAAAGTAGCCATTTAACAAAAAATAGTTTATCTTCAACTAGCCTGTTTTTGAGAGGACCCTCAGATAATCCAAGCAGCACTCTATACTTAATCCTTCTTGATTCTGGGGTGTTTAGTTGTAAGTGTTTGCAACAGTTACAGCTAAACAGATTTTTCACCTAGATCCCTAAATGGCACCTTCAAGGATTGAGATTATAACCCTGGGTTTAGCAGGCCAATGCTCAAACCACTGAGCTATTCCTCCCCCTTCCTGCTCCATCAATGAGATCTGTATAGAAGGAACAGCACCTAAATTTACCACATGCTACATATAAAGATTGTTGAATAGCAGGACGTGCTATTGAAATACACAAATTTAAATAATTCAAAAAGAGTTGTATGCAGAGGCTACCAAACAAAATAGGAAAAAACAAATATTCCAGTCTGAGAAAAGATGTAGACGGGCAGCAGAACACATCTCTGATCATGGAAGAGAATGAGAGGAATGAGAAATGATGTATTGCTTGTAGATATGGAGAAGTTTATAGTGTTCATTATAGAAGTTAAGTGTCACTGACTGGAGGAAAAAAATGAAAAGATTAAAACCATAGCAAAAGCAGTGGAAAAAATCTAAAGATAAACTACCTCTTGGTAGAGCAGAATCACACAATTTTAAATGAAGGCAATAATGCAGCTCAAATAACATGGTCTTAATGATGCTTAGCCTGAATGCAGATCACTTAATAATGCAAAGATGGGAATTTAAGAAAGCCATCTTTGAAATGGGCAGGGGGATGTCTGATGTAATATGTTTGTAAGAAACATGGCTAATAAGTAAAACTTGTTTTCAATGTACCACGATAGGATATACTCAAGGGATTGAATGGCTAGCAGAATAGGAGGAGTCTATAGTTATAAAAGAGGGACTTAGTTTCTGCCCATCCATGTAAATGTAACTAAGTTTTTAATATAATACTATTGAAATTCCCATGTAGAACAAAACCACTTACATATGGATTTGTGATGTTTATAACATGTACAAATTAGTTATTTTAGAATTAGAAAAACTAGTTAACGTCAAACCCATTCATAATTTGTGAAGACTTTTATAATGAGCTATGAGGAAATAAGAAAACAAACCTATGTGGTAAAGGCTTGAAACAATTGAATTATAACCTGGTAATATTGAATGCATGAGCACTTACTAGATTTAATTTAGTAGATGGATCCTTTTCTGTTTTGGATTTAGTAACTGCAACAAATAATATTGCAAGGAAATGCCTCTGGGAAAGTCATGAAGACAAAATGAGAAGTGATCACTTTCCTATCATTGAGTACCAAGGCTGAGGAAATGTCAAAAAAACACAAAAAGAGTTCCTAGCTGGAATTTTAGAAAAGCTGACGGGGGCCGTTTCAAGACTAAATGTGATGAATATTGATGCCGTAACTGTACAAAGTGATAACCAAGAAGAATTCTATAACAATGTAATAAAAGGAATTATAGCAACAGCTGATCTGGCCATTTACAAAACATCAAATTGCTGCCAACTTATAAATCTGGTTCCTTGGTGGAATGAGGATAGCACTCAAGGAAAGAAACTAAAGCTTACAAGTAAGCAAAATCAAACAAGGAATAGTAAAGATGTAATGAATTATAAAAGATGTACGGTGGTATCACAAAGGATTCTCAAAAAGACAGATAATTGGAGAAATTTCTGTGGGAAATTGAACAAAGATGGAAAGCTTTCAGAAATATATAAGCAGATTCAAAGAATGAATGGAATGTGAAGTAAAAGTAAATGTGTATCTGGTCTTATTGTAAACCATGACATTGAGAGATCCAACTTAGGAATGGCAGACATTTTAGAGAAAGAGTTTCAAACGGTCAGCAGTTCTAGAAATCAAAGCAATGAGTTTCATGAAAAAGGGGAGTAATGAGGAAAAACTCTGAACTATTAACTGGCTGGAGAGAATATATTAAAATAATTTAGTAGGCAGGAGCTAAATGCAGCCATTAGAATAAGTAAATATACAGCTCCAGGTAGAGATGATATAAGTAATGAAATGCCCCAACATTTGTCAGAAGAGAGTTTAAAGATTCTATTCTGTTTATATAATAATATGGGGGGAGGGGGAAGGAGGACTGCTGCCCATAGAATGGAAACAAGCTTTGGTGATACCATTTAGGAAACCAGGCAAGGTACATCTAAGACCTGATGCTTATTAGGAGGGTTGTTGCCCTCTTATCACGTGGGGCGGAAATCACATAAGAAATGATAAATGTCAGTCTGGGAGAATACTTGGAGAAAAATGATATTCTAACTGAGGTACAATGTGGTTTCAGAAAAGGAAGATACACAGTTGACCATATAATGAGACTAGAAACAGAGGTACAGAAAAGCATAAACTAAGAACTTCATGGTAAGTCTTTCTGGACATGGATTATGTATATGATGTGCTATATGAACTAGCCAAAATTAGAATAAAAGGGAGCACATTTTTGATGGATAAGGGACTTTTTAAGTGACAGAACACTTCATGTTAAAGTGGGAACAGCTTTATCAGAAACATACAAGCTTACAAATGGAACTCCATGCAGAGTATTATCAGTCCTACTTTGTTTTCCCTTATGAAAAATGACCTCCCAGAAAATGAAAAGGTCGTGAGGTGATATCTTTTACTGGACTAACTTCTGTTGGTGAGAGGGACAAGTTTTCAAGCTTAGACAGAGCTCTTCTTCAGGTCTCAGAACTGTGCTCAGAGTCACAGCTAAATAGAAGGTGGAAGAGATTGTTTAGCATATTTCAAAGGACATGTTCAGACAGGAATACGTATTTCCCTTTTTGCAAATGAATTTGCTATATGGACTAAGCATAAAAGACCTAAAGTAGCCATGGAAAAGACTAATTAGGCACCCCAGAGAATTTCCAAGTGGGCAAATGATTGGAGGTTTAAATTCTGACTTGCAAAAACTAAGGCAATCCTTTTAACCAGAAAAAAAAATATTTCTTTAGGGTGGAAAAATTCAGACAGTTCAAAAGTTTATGTTGTTAGGAGTAGTGTTTGATAATAAATTAACTTGGAGTGGTCCTATAGATACTACCATATGAAAGTGTAAAAATAAGATGAACATGACAGGATATCTGGAAACAAAAGATGAGAATGTATTAAAGGTGGACAGAACATTCATAAGATCAGTTTTAGACTATGGATCCCAAGCTTTTGTTTCAGCCTCAAAAACAATTCTGAGAAATTTGGCACTGCTGCGGGCCCACGTTCTGCAACTGGAATGTAGCACAATGAAGATTGGTCCATCAGTGGCTACTAGCCAGGATGGGCAGGGCTGGTGTTCATAGCCTCTGTTTGCCAGAAGCTAGGAATGGGTGATGGGATGGATCACTTGATGATTCCCTGTTCTGTTCATTCCCTCTGGGGCACATGGTATTGGCCACTGTCAGAAGACAAGATACTGGGCTAAATGGATCATTGGTCTGACCCAGTATATGGCTCTTCTTATGTTCTTATGATAACAATAACAATCTGTGCTACAAATAGCCACTGAAGAAGCACCTATAACTCTATGAAACTATTAGATCTAACATTTTGGGAAAAGGTAAAAGGGAATCATGAAAACAGACACATGCAACAGATTTATGAGGTTTGCTGGACGTAGACAAAAATATATGGATTGACACAGACTTCCTTATAGTATTAGGGCCAAGTATAGGTAAAGGAGATATGTAAAAAAACAAAAATTGAGAGAACAAAATTTTTAGTCACAGGAAATTATAACTGGACAGTAATTCGTCTATTTATGGATCTGGAATTGTATGAAAAAAACAAGGGAAGAAAAATATGTATGAACAATGAGGCCAGCTTTGCTCAGTCTATACAGATGGATCAAAAGATGACAGCATGGATAGCATTTGAAAGTCTTCCGCATTCTAGTCTTGGGATCCAGAAATCTAAAAAGGGGTTGAATTATTTGACCATTCTGATAGCTGAACTAATGGGCATAATCTAGGCACGAACTTGAGTAAGAGACACGCGACTGGCTAGAGCTGTAACTTTAACTGATTCCTTGTCAGGAATTCCGAGAATCAGGACAGGGACTTTGGAAAGAGAAATGACATCAGTGAAACAATGTTCCTAGCTAGAGAAATAATGGAAGCATGTATCTGGGTAACAATCGCATGGATTCCTGTGCGTATCGGAATATCTGGAAATAAAATGGCTGTCAAAGCAGCAAAACAAGCTCTTAAAAAAGGAGGAGGTGGATATTAAAATACATTCATGTAGACAAGAATTTAAAAGTGTGGTCACGAAGGAGCGTGCCAAGGAATGGCAAGAACTGTGGACTATGAAAACAAAAGGACAAACAGTTTGAGGTATGCTCAAATTGAAGATCATACGGTATTCCACAGTTATGATAGACCAAGTGGACTAGTCATTTTTAGCATCTTAGCAGGTCAAATTTCTCTGTACAACTGACCTGTCCTCATTTACCACTCTGCCGATCTGTGTCATCTGCCCATTTTGTAAGTAGATGATTTGTAATCAATGATCTAGATGAAAATACAAAACACTCAGTGTCTGGGACAGGCCCAAGCCATGCAGAACCCATTAGAAACTAGAGCTGAGCAGGAAACAGTTTCCCATCCTATGAACATTTTCAAGATATTTTTTAAAAAATCCCCTCCCAAATCAGGATTAAAAAGTCAAAATCTCAAATTTTCCGGAACCAACTAATCTGAAAGGATTTTTTGGATCAGGTCAATCAAAAACATTTTGTTTTGACCATTGCTATAGGTTTCATTTCAATTTTGACTGGGGGGAGTCAGTCTGCCCCGCTGCCTACCGTGGTGGGGTTGGGCTCCCAGCGGCTCTGCGGGGTCAGGGGTCTGGGACAGCCACACAGTGGGAGGCTGGGGTGGGCAGCTGACTCATCCTGCATGGTGGAGGTCTGGGGTCAGGGCAGTCACCTGGCTCCATGGAGTCCGAAGTCGAGGGTGGCCACCCAGCCCTGCAAGCTCCAGGAGCCTGGGTGGCCACACAGCAGGGGATGAGGGCGGGGGGTCCCAGGGCAGGTAGCCCCATGGGTTCCCAGATCCCAGAGCCTCACAAGCTCCAGGGGCCTGGGCAGCTGCGTGGTGGAGGTCCCGGGATCCGGGGCAGCCACCCAGACCCACAAAGTCACTCTTGGGCGGGCAGCCAGCTGGCCCAACATGGCAGGGGTCCAGGGCCTGGGGTGCCACTGCCCTGCCACCCGGCCCCTGTGACCCAGGTCAGTGTGTAATATATTGAGAACCACTGGTCTAGACAATCCCTGACAGGTGTTTGTCTAACCTGCTCTTAAAAATCTCCACTGATGGAGATTCCACAGCCTCCCTGGGCAATTCATTCCAGTGCTTAACCCCCCTGCCAGTCAGGAAGTTTTTCCTAATGTCCAACCTAACCCAGCCTTGCTTCAAGTTAAGCCCATTGCTTCTTGTCCTATCCTGAGAGGTTAAGGAGAAAAAAATGTCTCCCTCCTTCCCCCGCCCTCTTCGTAACAACCTTTTATGTACAGTACTTGAAAACTGCTATCATCATGTCCCCTCTCAGTCTTCTCTTCTCCAGACTAAACAAACCCAGTTTTTTCAATCTTCCCTCAGAGGTCATGTTTTCTAGACCTTTCATCAGTTTTTTCCCTCTTCTCTGGACTATCTCCAATTTGTCCACATCCTTTCTGATATGTGGCGCCCAGAACTGGACACAATACTCCAGTTGAGACCTAATCAGCGTCGAGTCGAGTACAGAAGAAGAATTACTTCTCCTGTCTTTCTAATACATTCCAGAATGAGGTTTGCTTTTTTTTGCACCAGCATTACACCATTGATTCACATTTCTCTTGAGATCCACTATAACCCCCAGATCCCTTTCCACAATTCTCCTTCCTAGGCAGTCATTTCTCATTTTGTATGTGTGCAACTAATTGTTCCATCCTAAGTGAAGTACTTTCCTTTTGTTCTCATTGAAGTTCTTCCTATTCACTTCAGACCATTTCTCCAGGTTGTCCACACTATTTGGAGTCTGGAAACCAGTATTATTGTGAAGGCTAAAACATTTCTGAAAGCTGGTGTGATGGGGTGTAGAAGCACCAACCTGGCAGTGACGAGGCTAAGGGAGCCCAATTAGGTCCCCAGGAGCCCAATTAGGTCATTCTGTGGCACCTGAGGGAAAGACAGGTCATTTAAGAATTAGACCAAACTGGGGAGAACCAGACAGGGTGGTTCTTATAATGGGAGAACTGCAGGGGGGTTGAGTGAGGAGAGCCGTAATATGGAGCTTTTACCCGGGCACTGACCCAGTGTAAGGTGATTGTAAAGGAGTTCCAGAAAACAATGAGAGAGTCTGGAGACTGCTAAGCAGAAGTTCTTCAGCAGCAGGCTGTCAGGAAACCATGCAAGGGAGAGACAGGAGGCCTGGAGGATGTCGTCCTGGGGCAGTAGCCAAGGGAAACAGCCAAGGGTAAAGAGCAGGTCTTGGGTGCTTAAACACAGGGACCCTGGGCTTGAACCCAAAGGAGACGGTGGACCTGAAAGACTGATAGGATAACCTCTCTGAGGAAGGGGGAGCAAGGACTATACAACGAAGGCAGGGGGTGATGACCTGATATAGAGTCCAAGGGTCCCAGAAAGGGTGAGACTAGGAAAGACTTGGTAGGAGGGCTGGTGTGAAAAGAAGCTGCTATCCCAGGACCAGGCAGCTGTCTGGGGCTGGAGGAAACGAAGGCAGAGTCCCTGCTATACCACACCTGGTCAGCGAGTTCACTCCAGTACAGCTGGCTCACTGTGTTCACCTCTGCACCATGCCAGGCTGTTAAAAAATCAGCCGTCTCCTTTTTTAAAAAAAATAATTCCCCCTTTAGTTCAACCAATTATAAATTTACAAGGGGAAATGCTAACCCATTAGCCGTGATGACTGCACGCCACTAATTGGATATCTAACTTTCAGACCGGCAGCTCCGTTTCTAAATCAAACTGATAATTAAGGCGGTTAGCCACTCATCTGTGTGATAGCTGGGTGTAGGAAGGGGTTTCTGTGTTTATGCAGCAGCATCTTGGCAAATCCGTCACAGAGACATCTTTCTCACGGACAGGTCAATAAAGCACATGTGTAACTAATCACGGGCTCTTGATGAGCTTTCCACTCGTTATTTCGCACAGGACTGACGTGCCGTCTACCAGCCGGTCTTTTAATCCCTCCAGAAAGAGGCTTCTGAGGTATCAGGAATGTATCTGCCTTCTCTGACTCCTGTAGCATTGATGCCAAAAACAAGGGGACAAATTCAACGAGGTGGTAACTCTATTGACTTCAGTGGAGTTACGCACAGACACCAGCTTCCTCCAGTCCCAGGGGGTTCTCAACCCCATGTCCTGCCCCCAGTCTACTCCTTTCCTCAAGGCTTCACCCCTGCCCCACGCCCGCCCTACTCCGCCCCAACTCTTCCTGCCCAGTTTCGCCCCTCCTCCAAGCATACCCTCTACCCGTTCATCCCCAGCACCTCCTGCATGCCACGGAACAGCTGATTGCAGTTGGCAGGAGGACTGGGAGGGGAGGAATTGAGATTGGTCGGGCTTCTGGCAGGTGAGAGGCGCTGGTGGGGATGGGGAGGAGCTGGCTGTTGCTGGATGCTAAGCAACCATTATTTTTTTTCCCCGGGTGCTCCAGCCCTGAAGCACCCATGGAGTTGGCGCGTCTGGAGTTACACTAGAGACGGACTTCTCAAGATGAAGAGGACTTGCATAGCTAGCATGGACTGGTCATGAAGCACCAAGCCCTGTGGCTCTAGACTGCTTGTTTAAATCCATCCAAGATTAATAATGAAACACAGTCTATATCATAAGAACATAAGAAAGGCCGTACTGGGTCAGACCAACGGTCCATCTAGCTCAGTATCCTGTCTACCGACAGTGGCCAGTGCCAGGTGCCCCAGAGTGAGTGAACCTAACAGGAATCGGAGAGGTAGCAGTGTTAGTCTGGAATAGCAGAAGTAACAAGGAGTCCTGTGGCACCTTAAAGACTAACTAAAGTATTGAAGCATAAGCATAAGCTTTTGTGGGCTAATACCCAGTGGTTGCATCCAACGAAGTGGGTATTAGCCCATGAAAGCTTATGAACCTAACAGGTAATGATCAAGTGATCTCTCTCCTGCCATCTATCCCCCCCCCCCCCCCTCTGACAAACAGCCTCCTCAGGCAAGGAGTTCCACAGGTTGACTGTGCGCTGTGTGAAGAAGATCATGAAATATGTTTTGATAGTTTTCCTTCAACTTCAGTTCATGGGGTGCCAGTGTTCACACCACAATCCACACCTTTGGCAGAGATCTCAATAGTGCTGCGTTGAAGAGATGACTCCGAATACACCACATATTTGTTTAGTATCCCTTATGCAATTATCCATTGCAAGGAGGATTTTGCTCTCTGTTAGGCTATCACTGTAGTGTAAGGTTTTCAATCAATTGCATTCCACCCTGAACACTTCAATTCACCGCTAAGCAGAAGACGAGTCAGAAGGTTACGGATGAATTGTGAACAGGAGCCAAAAATTGATGTCCCTATACTGCGACTGTCAGTTCTATTGATGCTTGTTAACGCCATATAAATCTTAGTTAATGGGTTTTCTAATTCTTATTTCTTCCTCTCATGCTCCATTGTAAACTCAGCCCACCATTCGCACTTTCCTCCATCAAGAGTAAAAAAGCCAGTGGAGATATGTGAAGGGAGTGGAGGGAAGTAAACCTGTAATACAAGCAGCCCTTTGATTCACATTATATAGCTTCACCATCTGGGTCCATGATGGGTTTGGATTGATAGTTTTTCATTAAGAGCCACTAAACAGGTTCCCAAGTCAACACAAAGCACCGCTAGCAAAATTCCCACGTTCCCATTCATCATTGCTACAGCAGGACACGGAACTCTATTTGTTTCTTCCGAGGCTGACAAATGTAATTTATGGGCTTTAAAGACCTAATCATTTTTTTGTCATACACGATTAAATAAAAGTATTTGTTTGGGGAGGCGTGGGAGGAAGCATGAGGTTGGGATTTTTGGTGCCGCCTACTTTGATGCAGCGTATACTTGTAAAAGTGGCTTCTGTGTCTTTTGAAGATTCCACTTGACCACGTACCAGGTCCCCAGCACAGAAAACCCCAGATCCTTTGACTATTGCAACGTCTGATTTGAAACCTATTATTCTCTGGGTAGGGAGGGAGATAATATGATTGGAAACGAACTCTCGATCTTTGAAGTTGCCTTCAATTGACCTTAACGGTGCCAATTAAAATGAACTGAATCGATAATCCTAACCAGCCTGGTTTTTTTCCATTCTGTAAATTCCTTGTGTTATTTAATTGGGAAGCTCTTTACCTTGATTCCTTTTTGATACCAGATCAGCTCTATTGAACAAAGCTGAAGTAACGAACGAGTGTGCTAATTTAAAGTGGCAGGATACTGGAGATTTCATTAGAGGCCAACAAATAGACTCAAACAAAATCAAACACTCCCCTCCCCCACCTCATCTCCCTTTCTTATCTGTCGAAAATGAAAGTCTGGTTAAATCCCTCTTTATTTTGGTGTCAGGTGGCAATGGTACAATACGTCAGATGCAATAATAAAGAGGTGATATTCATTTATAGAAAATATAATATTAGAATAGGGTAAAGGAGCATTATCAGGAAGGATCACTGAATGATTTCATTATACTCCACCAAAAACGACCCCAGAGGTCTCCAGGAAAGGAATTTGAACTCTGTGTCTGAATATTTTTGCTCATTTACAAATCTTCAGAAAGTTCTGGGAGGGTTTGGTTTACGCCCTTCCCTACCTCGTTTTTCTTTTTAAGGGAAATTTTTGAGAGATTAGTCCCTATTGCCATGCAGGTTCTTCTGTTTTATTTAAATGTTAAAAAGAGAATTTTAAGCTCAGGTGAGCTATTAAATCTTCAAGTCCCTGGAAAATAAGATATTTCAGTTATGAAAGGGCTGGCTAAAGGTTTAAAATTTAGAATTCAGAAAAGGTTTAGAATTTAGATTTAAGACTGAAATTTAGTTGGTGTTTTGTCCTGCTTTGAGCAGGGATGGGACTAGATGACCTCCTGAGGTCTCTTAAATAATAATATATGGAGATATACCTCTCTCATAGAACTGGAAGGATCTTGAAAGGTCATTGAGTCCAGTCCTCTGCCTACGCTACCAGGACCAAGTGCTATCCCCTGACAGACTTTTTACCCTATCTCCTTAAATGGCCCCCTTAAGGATTGAATTCACAATCCTGGGTTTAGCAAGCCAATATTCAAACTACTGAGCTATCCCTCCCCCTAGCCTAATACTCTAGGAGTCTATGAAATTGTGTTTTAAACAGATCCAGTTGCAATCACTTACTTGGTATTCTTTGGAGCGGGTGATGTTAGAACACAGAAGATGCCATCTAGGTTCAGGATGGTGAATGTGACAGTCTCAACAGTCACATGGCGTGAGGAAAAAAATCCAAACGGTTGACTCCAATTAACCTATCCTATCAGGGGCTGCTGGGTAGGAGAGGTCTGGGGTATAAATACAAGCCATACCTCGCCAATTCCAGAGAGAAGTGGAGAAGAAGGGGTAACACCCAGGTAGACTGGAAGGCTGAAGGAATGCTCAGGGGAGAAAACAGCTCCAGAAAGGGGCATGAGATGAAGCAATTACTTTATCAGGGATGGTGGGGAGGGAAGATACGGAGTTTGGAGAAAGTTGGGCACCTACTGTGGCTGCCTCCCTAAGAAAATTGGGACTTGCCTGGGAGGTAAGAAGACTTATGGGATAATGGGCCTAAAGACTTTGGGTGCAGATTATGATAAACAATACGGATACAGCCCTTTTATCATAAGTATTCCTACATTCTCTCTGTTGTTTTTTTTCCTCCCCTTTCTGCTATGGTTAGGTCATCCTGGCTAACCAGGCAGTGACTTGGTGACATTTGGGACTTACCCACAGGGTCAATTTACCTTTGGATCATATGCTCAACTCCCTGGAGCTGGTCACAATCCTTCATTCACAGTGAATTAAGGAAAGAGCCTGCAGATAAACTGCTTCAGACTGTCTCTTTAAAAGCTAAAGAGGGTCAAACCGGGTTGGTACATGGAAAGGAAAACCCAGTTACTGCTGGGAGTAGTGTTGTTCTTACAATGGGTAGCCCTTTCTCCTTTAGTTCAGTATTGAACCATTGCTGGAGGTTACTTTTCAGATGAGATGTAAAATGGAAGGCCAGGAAACTTTAAAGTCAACAGTGTTGCATCAATGTAAGTAGGAAGAATATCAGGGGAGAAAAATATCGGAAGGGATATAGCCCCTGTGAGTGTAAACTTTGTCTTCGACATACATATATCATTCTTACAAAGCAATAACAGGCGCTCAGGGATAAAACTGGTTGAACATTTTCAATCACAATTTTTAAAAATAGAAAATGGCTCTTATCTAATGGGAAAATTCTCAATCACTGACAATATAAACACCAAACACTTTTTTCGGGGTTGGGGTGCCAATTAAATATATATATTTAATTAAATGAAAAATTTCAATGACAAAATATTCCTTTTCATTTAATTGTTTTTCATGTCACAGTCAGCTCTGCTCACAGGATTTGCTTTGAACAGGGAGCCAATATGTTAGCCAGGATAGAAGGCTATCAAGGATATCACTGAATATTGTGGAAGTTCTTTGACCACTGAAAATTACTTTTGTTCTTATATGTGTAATGTGTAATTAGTAGAGAGACAGAGACATATTTTTAAAGGAAAAGGAAAGATATTTGGATATTAGGAAAAACTTTTTCACTAGGAGGGTGATGAAGCTGAGAGAAAACCCTTCCACAGACCAGCTCAGTACCATGGAAAATACCAGAAAATACCCTGCAATTATGGGCAAATCAAATACATAAGTGAGCATGAAGAATTAACCCCATTCCCACAGCTACCTCTGAACAGCCTTAATTGCTGACCGTATAAGATCATAAAATGAAGCATACCTAACAGTCCTGATTCAATAAAGCCTACATGTAAGCACACGGTTAAGTCCCTACAGGGAATTCTAAGAAACCAGCAGCTTCTTTTTCACCTCCAAAAGGTTACAAGAAATATGACCACTGTATCCATGAATATATATTCCTTTTATTAATTTTTAGGATTGTTTTGAATGCTGAATAATAAAATGTGGTTCTACAACGATTTCAGGTAAAAATGTGTTCACTTTATTTAACTGATTTGCTTTTTGGTGTATATACAATGGAGCTGGTTGAATTCTTCATTGTGAGTAAGAGTTATTGTGATTTTTAACTCTTTTTTTCTGTGTGTGAAGTGTTCAAAACCCAATCCAGCTTTCTGAGAATATATTAATTATTCTCAATTACTTGCTAAAGCGTTTGGATGAACCGTTTTCAGCCTCTAAATTCTGAACTGTACACTCCAGATATTTGATGTTCAATATTGATTGCCTATGATGGGTTACCTTAAAGACTAACTAAAGTATTGAAGCATAAGCTTTCGTGGGCTAATACCACTTTGTCGGATGTTATTCCAGACTAACATGCCTACCTCTCTGATTCCTGAATCTTAAGCATTCTGTTCCATGATTGGATGACTTTCAGAGTGAACAAACCCTTTCACAAATGATTTGTTACTTGGATTGAATACTTGGGTGTAAGTAGTTGCATAACCCCAGCGAAACAAAAAGGCTTAACATTTTTATTTTTGAAAATATTCATATATGAGGGTTTTGTTTAATATTCAGTGAAGTCTAGTATCCAGATTCTCATCTGCCTCTTTCAGTGGGGAAAAAAGCCATATGTATTACGTCCGATAGACCTGCTATGGGAGAGTGAGTTGAATTCCTTTTGTCTCACACATTGCTGGATAAACTGTTCACAAAGCGCCTGCTGCTGGATGTCA
This sequence comes from Sternotherus odoratus, assembly GCA_032164245.1. Lineage (NCBI taxonomy): Eukaryota > Metazoa > Chordata > Testudines > Kinosternidae > Sternotherus > Sternotherus odoratus. Next base: position 101,939,577 of record JAVMKO010000005.1, read on the forward strand.
CATGGCTCTCTCTTGAAGACAACAGAGTTTCACAAGTGGAATTGATAGCAACGTCCAAAAGCTGAAGGCTGCAAAAGCTGTAATTTAGTGGCATTCCCCTTGGGGTGATCTCTTTCTTCCCAATGGTGTGGTGCATAGGAACCCAGTTCAGCTTTCCAACCCCCCGGGGAGCAGTTTTCAGGGTTAGCAGTTCGGGGAAAAAACACCTGTGTTGTAACGAGAGCAAAATTTGATTCAGAAGCTATCGAGAGCCGTAAATATGGAATCCCATCATGGTATTTTTCAGATCAGAACTGCACTTAAATTAACTGAGTCCTAGGCAAACCAATCCACGGCTTGTTAGAATTCTGCTGTTGGCTTTCCCTCCCAGAAAATACGGAGTTGTTTGCCCTTCTATCTGAAAAATAATTGCAGCTTTTCTTAGGCCTATTCACCATCCCATTGCCCTCCCCGGGTTCCCTTAGCGTGAGAATGCCCAGCCATCTGTTTGCATGAAATTTAATGTCGGATGGCAAACTTCTATTTGTTTAATTCAGTTTCAAAAGCGCCAAACTTTTCAAATTTGGCAGCAGATGCAGAATAGCAAGTTTGTGTCTATTTAGCCTGCTATTCCCCAGTGAGTGGCCTGTGAACATACAGGTTATACATATGCAACTAATTAGGTCCACTGTTAGGATAAGGTAATTGATTTCACCTCCTAACTTAGTTAAATGGCAGCCTCCTGAACAGATACAGTAGGAGAAATTTCCCCACGATTACACACATCGTTCCTGCCAGACAACCTGCTGAGGCAGACTGAATATCTCTTCAGCAGTAGGCTGCCTTCTAAAATGAAGGGAGCTGCATGGGGAAAAGAATAACACCCTCACTGACAGGATAGATGGTTGTTACTGAATGTAAAACCTGCTTCACTGCTTTGTTTGCTTTCCAGGAAGTGCAGAAGGCCTCTGGCACTGTTTTAATGGTCCTGCTGGAAGGAAAACAGCAAACTTTCCGCAGATAGTGTAAATCAGCTCATAGTTTATCATGGCCCCTGGTCTCTTGGCTACCAACTATCCCTCCACTAGTTTACTTAGAGGTAATGATGGGTCCTTGTATCAGAAGTCAAGTGTCGGAACCTCTTTTTAGCCCTATGGTAGCTGTTTTCTGTAAACTATGTGTGCATTAGTAAGGCAAGCAACTTGGTAGTTAAGGGATTAAATTATAAAAACGGCAGTTGCAATCACACCAGCCGGGACAAAATGTCCAGACTTGTCGGGCCTCTGTTGTAGGGGGACAATAAGCTGACCATCAGTCAGGGTGAGAAGCCAAAAGGGACCACTGCATCATCTATTTGGACCTCCTGTGTATCAGAGGCCACCAATGCCTCCCCAGCACCCACACACTAAACCCAACAACAGACAGACCGAACTACCACAGCAGACAGGAGACTAGAGTATTATGTACCACAGGCAGAGACTAGGATGGCCCGAGATACACCAGGGGCCAAGGCCCCCCAATGGCAGGGAAATGAGTAAGTGAGATATAGGCAGATAATTCTGGCAAATGATCATCACCACTAGCCTGTTGCATGGCCTTGGGCAAAGTTACTTCTCTGTTCTGGAATATGGCAATTAACTGGCCCATCTCACAGAGAGGCTCTGAGAATTAATACATAGATACTTGTAAAGTGCTTAGAGATCCTTGGGGGGAAGAAACTATAGAAACGCAAAGATTATAATATACATTTCTTTGTTTTAGGCCAGTAGTGTTGTGTTTTAACAACCTTGCATATATTTTGCATATATTTGCATACATTAAATTTTCCCCAGTCACTTCGGCCCACAAAGCCCCTTCAAAAATCCAATATGGTCCTTGTCTCATAAAGTTTGGAGACCCCTGTTTTAGGGGACTCCAACAATCCACTCTATATTGGGTCTCCACTAACCCGCCTCACTATTTTAGCCAATGGCTTCACATTGCTCAGCCTGGACATATTATGATGCTGATTTGGGTAGATGTTTCTAGTAGTCAAGAAATGAGACCCACAGTTTGTGCTGTGTGTAATCCTTTGAATAATGGGTTCGGTATATGTGTGTTTTTCCATTTCTATAAAACCATAATAATACGTGCTACAGTTGGGTGACGTGAGCACTGGAAGAAATGTGATTGATGGCGCCTCCTTTGTTTCTAACTGTACTTCGAGCTGAAACTACACTCTGATGTTGTGTGTATAAAATTAACCACCTTTGCCACTGCCGCTCCTTGGACGCTGTCAGCCCCTGGCCCTCTTCACTACTTTCCATTCTCTTTTGCCCTCCTGCTACAACAGAGCCTGAATGCTTTGGATAGATCCTTTAAACATTTGCATTGCGGATTATCAATACAAACTCCTGCAGGGGACTGTAAACCAAATGGGGAGATAAATCAAAGCCCAGTAAGGAATTCGCAAGGCGCTCACAGCTGGGCAGAGACTGGAGAGCTGAGGTCAGAAGCTGAAAGTTCTGTTGCAGCAGCCGTACAGTAAGGGAGATATTGTCTTTAACGCACACTCTCCAGGGCTCATTAGTGAAGATGTATCTCCCGTGAACTGGATTTGCCCTTCTATTAATCTCAGATAATTAAACCGTCCAAGCAGTTTTGTGTGGCACTGCATTCCCTCCTCCTCCCATGGTATGTAGTATCTGCAGACCTGAGCAGTTTATTGCCAATTAGGAGGAAATACCTATCGCCTGAAGGAGATTGAAGCTGATGGGAAGGGATCAGTCTCTCCAGGGTACGGATTTCCTCATCTTCTGTGGTTGCAGGGCAGCCAGTCCAGTGGCTCCTGATCCCACCTGAGGCCTGCTGTGGTTAAAGGTAGCTCATGGGACAGCCAGTATGTATTTTAACGGATACTTTTTAAACACCGCCTGGGCTATTTTATGATCAATAGCGATATCATTGCTTCTTCACGTAGGTTCTGATTTGGCGCCCGACTCAGGACAACACAGTAGGGAAGTTCTTAAGCATATACTTAAAGTATGAGCTGAATGTTTTGCAGAATAGCAGGCCCGGCGACAGAAATTTTGGGGCCCGGTACTCTGATCATTTGTTCCCCCCTCCCCCCCCGGGCCGGTCTCCCACCGCCCGCGCCCTGCCCCGCCCGGGCCTATGTGGGACTGCCTTGCCGGTCGGGCATAGCGGGGGTGTCGTGTCGTGGGGGTACCAGGCACGGTCGGCGGTAACACAGTGGCATGAGGCGCACGGCGCGTGCGGGCGGCCTCTAGCACACCACCCCTGCCTGGCCCACCTCCCCCCCTCTGCCTATTCTCCTTCCCCCCCCCCCGCCTGACCCGGCCCAACCAACCTAATCTCTTCCCCCAGCCTAACCTCCTCCCCTCCCCACCCATCCCTGCCTGGCCCACCCCGCTGTTGGTGGTGATCTTCCTTTACCCCCACCCAGCCTCCCCCCATCTAACCGCCTTCCCTCCCCCACCCCTGCCTGGCCCGGCCTATCCCACCGAACCGAACCTCCTCCCCCCTCCCACTCCCAACCCAGCCTCCTGCCCCCCATGCCTGACCCGCCCAGCCCAGCCTCCCCCCCACCAAACCTCCTTCCCTCCCGCACCCACACCTCGCCCACCCCATCTAGCCTAGTCTTCTGCCCCCCTCCCCGGCCACCCAGCCTGCCCTCCCCCCCCCCCCACCGCCCCCTTGCCTGCCCCCCAGCCCAGCCACGCCGATGAATGAACCTCCCAAGCGCCCACAGGGGGTGAACTCACTGCAGAGCTCACCTGCCCCCTTACCCTGGTGAGGCCGGCTCCCCTTCTCGGTGCCTCCGCCACCCTCAGCACCGCACACCAGAGCGACCGGGCGCGCTTTCCCGGGCCCGCTGTGGAGTCTGCCGTGCGGTGTGGGCACTTGGCTACAGCGCTGGGGTGGCCGCCCGGTGGGGGATTTGCACGCGGCCGGCTGCGCGCGCCGGGGCTCTGCAGAGCATCCCCTGTTTCCACCCTGCCTGTGCACTCCTGAGTCCTGACATGGGGGCCCCCCTTAAGTCCGGGGCCCGGTACACCTGTCCCCCTAGTTCCCCCCTGTCGCCGGCCCAGCAGAATAGGGCTCTCCACCATGTATTTAAGCACCTGCCTTATTGTTAGCATGTGTGTGGTCCCACAGGAGTCAATGGGACAGGTTCATGTGCTTCGAGTCAGGCTCGTGTTTAAGTACATTTCTGAATTGGGTCCATTTGATGGGGGGAAAAAAATCAAGTACAGGCTAGTAGTTAGTACAGGGTCCAGAGAGCCAGGACTCCTGGTTTCAAGTTCCCAGCTCCGTTTGTGAGTCACTTTGGAAAGTCACCTTAACTTTTATGGGCTTCCCTTTATCCATCTGTAACAGATTTTAAGTTTCTTGGAGCAGAGATCCCTGTATTTATCTGTAAAGTGTCGTTTACACCATAATTTACACATGTTTACACCATAATTACTGTACTTAGTGATTGTGCGGTTTAATTCATTAAAATTGTAAAGACTTTTACAATTTTAGCTGATACCATTATAAAAACCTCAACAAAAGAAGTAGAAGCTAGGAAGAGAAAATGGGCAATTAAAAAAATTCTCACCTTTTTCCCCCATTCAACTTGTTCTTTCTCCACATCTGGCGAGTGACTGACTATTTTTATTAAAGCAGCAAAAGAATGTACTTCCAAAATGTAGGTTTTATGTTGTAAAAATTCAGCTGAGAAGAGCAGAGGATAGAAATGTTTCCAAAACTCCCTCACCTCAGTCACTTAAACCAGTTTGCTGACTGTCTCTTTTTTTCTACTGAGTCAGCCCACAATTTTACATCCCACCCAAAGTCTTTTCCTCAAGGACTAATATTGATAACAGTAGACAAATGTATGTAGTAGTGCATGAGAAGCGGAATCTGCAACAAATTAAAGAGACAGGCACTTCACAATGCCAGTTGGGAGAAGTCATTAAATCACTACCTGTGATGAAAAGCAAACACAATTGCTAGCATTATTTCAGGTTTTCACAGGTTAGGGCAGTGGTTCTCAAACTTTGTTATGTCGACCCCTTTCACACAGCAAGCCTCTGAGTGCGACCCCTTCTTCTAAATTAAAAACACACTTTTTTATATTTTCAACACTATTTTAAAGCGATATTTGCATGTTTGTTAATATCACTTATCATGGCAGACTTACTAGTGCAGCCTTCACAGCGGACTTACTAGCTTACTGGAGGTATGTACTCGTGACCCCCCCAGAATAACCTTGTGGCCCCCAGGGGGGTTATGATCCCCCAGTCTGAGAGCCCTGGGTCTAGGACCCCAGTCCTGCAAGACACGTGCATGCGAGAGCAGTCTCCCTGAGTTCATAGATGTTTAAGGGCAGAAGGGACCGCTATAGTCATCTGCTCTGACCTTCTGTGCAACTCAGGCCAAAGAATTTCCACCATGGACTTCACGGGGTTAATTAAGCTGCTTATTGGTTCAATTCTACAAAGGGCTAGGACAAAAGAGCACAAGCTTTACTTTAAGCACTAGCCGAGTTGCCTCTTGACTAAAATTAAGCACAGGCTTGTTGCATTGGTGCCTAAGGTAGACTTAGTAACATAGGGCCCAGTCCTGAATGATAGCAAGCAGTATGCCTGGCTGTTATTGTGCAGGATTGGGCCCATAGGCAAAGAATTTGAATACACAAACACACTCAGGCAAGCATATACACATACTTATTTAGAACCTTTTAAACTGAACGCGTTTTGTGGGGAAATGCCACTGTGTCGAAACTGAGATGTTTCATGGAGACATATCAATGTCAATGCCATTCCCAATGGAGAGGTTTCTGAAGTCCAGGGTAGATCTCGTCCATTCCAAGGAGGCCAAAGAGGAGGAGAAGCCAAATCCTGACCTTTTTGAGATGAAAATGGACCATTTGACACAATTCTATTTCGTGAAAACTTTTGAAAGGTGGAATTATCATTCCGACGCTGAACCCAAGCAAACATTGAAACATCAAAAGTCTTTGCAAAATGGAATTGCTGGTCTCCGAATCATTGTTCTGACTTTTCTGGTTTGTATCCTTTTTTTAAATAGGTCACTGTTTTCACTTTGAATTCTCTGGTGCTGTATTCCATGTAATGACTGTCATTTTCTTTGGAGCACGTTTACAACAACAACAAAATAAGAAGTCATAAGGAGAAATGTTTGTTTTTGCTTTAATCCTTGAGTCTAAACGGACAAAGTCTCTCGTCCCCAAAACATACAGTTTAATTTGCAAATCTTTTATTTTTATTTAGGTGTTTGTTTATATCGGGTAGGTTAAAAATTATCTCAGTCCCTATCATATTCAGCATGAAAACCTTTTGGAAGGGGAACTTTGAAGCACTTTTGTTGAATCACATTCTTAAATAGCTTTTCTGCTAGATTGAAATATGATGAACAAAGCCCTCTGTCACTGCTCCATTAGATTGTGTTCATCTCTGGGATGTCTGTGGCGTTTCAAAGGAAGGGAAAGGAAAGCAGTGATTCAAATCATCTACTGCTACCTTAAACTCACCTCTGCATTCACATATCTGCAGTCAGCTCCCATTGGAGACTGCCACCATCTGCCCCACAGGGGAGAAGGTTTATAATCTCTAGGAATTGTAGGTCTATTCTGAGCAACGACATGAAACAGTGGACAAAGCATGAATTCACCCTAGTCTTGTGAATATGTAGAAGAGGTAGTTAATAGCAAAGAGCTAGTAGGATAGTATGCAATGTGTGATAGCTTGCAGCTGGAGCCTAGCATGTAGTGCAGCACATGAATAGCTCATGACATAGATGGGGATTGACTTAGGGTGACCAGATAGCAAGTGTGAAAAATCGGGACAGGGAGTGGGGGCTAATAGGTGCCTATTGTTGCAAGGTACTTTGGATTTTGCAGAGATTTTGCACACACATGTGGTTGTATAAAGTGGATGAGTTTATTAGAAGGCCTCGGTCCCTCAAATAGGCGCTGAGGGGCTCGTCTGTCAGCGCGACCGCAGGAGGGGTGCCTAGCACACCGGAGCCACTGCTAGGATGGAAGAGCCCACAAGCAAAATACAAGTGTGGTCTTAAATACACTCGTACATTTACATCTCATACATAGGCAAATCTCATTAATATCTAGCAGGCAAGCACCTGTGACTTGGTCACACGCAACTTTTCTCATTGTTTATATGCAGTTGCTTTGTTTAGCTTTGCGTTTCGACTTTCACACACAGTGTTCTCACACACAGAGCAGACCAGAAAAAGCAAAAGAAGCAGAGGGACAACAACAGGCAGCTGCAGAGCTGTTTCGTCTTCCCAGGAGATAACGGGTCGCCGTTACCTTGAGCACGCTAATCATGGCTCAGTGCCCTTTCCAGGAGGGGCCGAGGGGAGCGCTCCCGTTGCCTAGCAGCTGCGCTGTGACAATCTCTTGTGCGTACTACACCTATATAAGAAAAAAACCCCAAAATCGTGACTATTCTATAAAATCAGGACATCTGGTCACCATTGACTACAAAAATTAGTGGCCCAATTATAAATACAATGTATTGGCCAGTATTATTAAGTATAAATGTGTATATAAGTTGACCCATGATTATGTACAGTGGATGAGTGGTATATCCTCTTCCCACCCCCTACCCTTGAGCTTGATCAACTGAAGTGTACTTTAGTTGACTGCCAATAAAGAAACCTCAGTGACACGTTCTGAGTTGAGCTGAGTTTTGGGGACCCAAGTGGATAAGCTCTCAGAACCCACCCCAACTTACTCCTGAGTTCATAAGGTCTCAAAGGCGACCCCAACAGGAAGTTATTGTAGTGTCTACAATCAGTAAGTCATCAACCACTGCTACTCCTGCTTTGCTGCCCGATCTCAACACTCTCTTCCCTTTCAGCAGGCAATGATTTAGAATGATCAAGGAACAGGCACAATCTTCCTGGTTCTTAATGGAATGTCGAGACTGACACAGAAGACCAGATCCTCAGCTAGTATATGTCAGTTGTAGCTGTCCGAAAACTTTTCAGCAGAACAGCAGCTGCCTATTGGAAAGTGCAGTTTTGTCAGCATGGAAACATTTCATGGCAATATGTTGATTTCGTTTTAATTTTTTATGAGAAACAATCTGAACAAATTGTTTTTACTTTCTCAGGTTATTTCCATAATGCCACTTTCCTAGGGTAATTGTTTTATTGTTTCAATTCATGTTGGCTTATGTTATGTTAAAAAATTAATTCAAACATAATATGTATAGATATATTTAATATTATATATGCAGTAAATGTGTATTTTGCTTTGATGTTATCAACACATTATGATGGATCCAAATCAGAATTTTTGTTCCAAGGGAAATTTTGAGATTTCAGCTATTCCATTAGGGGTTTTTTTTGTTTGTTTGTTTGTTTTTTTAATATCAGCATTTCCCCTGGAATGGAAGTTCTATTTTTCTGACCAGCTGCACTGCCGTTCATGTTGTGTTGAGTTAGTGGAGCTATGCAGTCTTATACTAGCTGAAGATCTGGTCCCTTTGGTTTTGTACTACCAAATCTATCGAAGCTAACCCTCCACCTATTCATACCAGAGCACTTCCTACTCATCGGTGCTTTTAACAATGCAACAGTCCTGTGAGAGCATGAAGGATTATACCCATTTTACAGACGGGGAATTGAAGAAGAGAATAAATAAAATAACGTGCCCCAGGTCATACAGGAAGTGTATGGAAGAGGCAAGCTTTGAACTAAATTTCTGAAGTCCCAGTCTGGAGAGTTAACTATGAGACCATCCTTGCATCACATAACACAACACAGTAATACATAAGTGCTCAGTCCACAGATTATTCGTCATACGAGATATTTTCTAATGGTTGCTTAATGGTATGCCCCACCAGTTCTCTTCTCTCAGCCACACCCCGAGCTGTCCTTTGGCTACAGCTCCTTCTCCCATCACGTCTTCAAACGCCAAAGGCCTTTTTTAGTCCAGGAACTGAAATGAACTCGAGCGGTGAAAAGTAGTTGCTGTCTAAAGATTTGCCGCCGCCTCTTGTAGATTGCAGTTGTTCCCCAGAGAATGATTTTCTGGTCAGGAGCCTGTAGCTTCTTGATATCCTGCTTAACTTGGAAACCAAAAGACCCTTGTCATTCCCATAGGACTCCCAAATCATTCTTCTCCTCAGCAGCTCATTCTGCTCTTCAGTAGCGTACGTGGCTCCACTCTCAAGCACTTTGACTGGAATAAGGAGTTTACTCCTGTAACTGTGCAAGAAAAATAGACACTCAGGAGAAGAGAGAGGCAATTCTCCCAAGAACTGGGAGCTAGCTCAACTCGCCACGGCACAGGGAACCGGGAGGGGCTGTGTTGACTGGCACCGATCTGAGCCAGGAAGCCATGTCGGTGTCATGGGAAAGATGGATGGGGTTGCAGTGGTGCCGGCCAGGCCAGGCCAAGCCCTCTCTGCCAACGACACTTTCTAAGGTGCATTTGCCTGCATGAGCCGAGAGCTAATGTGACTCGTAGTATTGTTACCACGCTAGGGAAGGTGGGCGTGTCATGGCACATCAATTGGAGACATTTTGACATTCCCAGAAGACGAGGCTGGGACAAGGGACCTTGCCCCAGAAATGGGCACAAGCCTCCAAAATTCAGGTTGGCTTAGAGCCCTGCTTCTGTTCCCTCTGCCTCTCTTTGACACCCCAGCAGGGCTACACACAATGAGAAACCATAAATAAGCTCCTCAATTTACCCCAGGTAGCCTGTGGGTCATAGACTGTCTGGGACGGCATGTAAAAATGCCGCACAGAGCCAGGCCAGGAAGGGGTTAATCGTTGTGGCCTGCTGACAGCTGTAGCAGAGCTAATATATCCTGGGTACAACACATCCCAGGGGAACTTCCCGCCTACTTGATAGCGAATGGCATTCCTGTTGGTGTTAAGGGAGCAGCTTTTGCATATTGTATCTCATAAGGTGTTAAATGAAGAATGAATTGGATACGTGCTGTAGAGTGAGCATATGTAGGTAAATAAGGCAGATCTTATGCATGAAGGGAAATCCCATATGGAACTGAGAATTTGTACTAATGCTGGTTAATCTCTGGGTTTATTTGCTGCAAAAGTATAGGGCGGGGAAAAACCCCATTGGATCACCTGTCCCAAAGGGTGGTATAAGCTTTGCTTTATGTATTTGCGTCTGTGTGCATATTTCCTGATATTTTTTTTCCCCACAAACTCCAGGCATCTGTTCATCCCACTGAAGTTAATGTGCACTGCAGGTGCTGAAAATCTTTGCCTATCAGGCCTGCCTGTGTTTCTATTTGCATAGAACCTTGTTTGAGTTCACTCTGAAACATTTCATTCTAATTGTGCAGTCAGGTACAATGTGTTTGCCTTAAATTATCTGTGCCCACCTAATTATGGTACAGAAAGGGATGCCAGGTTGAGGTTCCTAAAAACTCAAGACCACTGGATAGGTGTATCTGTGTTTATATACACACCCACCCACAGAGAGGGCTTTAAAAAGACCCCAGCCTCTATCTGTGCCTTGAAAACACCCAGGAAAAGGAACCCAAAGAGCTATTTAAAACAGAGATTTCTTTACAGCCTCTTCATCATGTCTCTTCCAAATAGCTGTTGAACATTTCCCTGTCAACTCTTCAAGTATTTAACTACAAAATACACTTTGTAAATAATGTAGGCAGATTAACTAAATGGTACATAATTACTGAAAATGTAGAGTCCCATCGCAGAATAGGTTTTCTCCATGATTGCAGTGCTTACAGACTTTCCAAACATACTTGCGTATATTTGACAGGAAGCCATGGGAAAATTTCAGCAGCTGACAACTTCAATTCAGAATCTATACTATAGTAACCTAGATTAACATGTTATTAAAGACTTTGATTCGGGAAACACCTAATGTCCCCTCCTCCCTTTTCCTTCCTTCAGAAGTTTTTTTTTTTTAATTGAATTTGAGCTTGCAAACTGATAGTTTTCAAAGTTGATTGTAGGTTCACAGCTCTGTAAAAAGGTACATCTATTCTGGCATGGACTCAAACAAGACCATTAAGAGGAGCAATGAAGCAATGCAAGGAGTGGGGAGGGTTCTTCTTTTTTTAATTGGTGCTAGGGAAAGGCAAGGTCCCCTCTCTGCAGAAAAGAATGGAACCTTTGGAATAATTACCCGAGTGTTTCTGTAAAAAGGCTTTGAAGTATCAGTGAAGCAAAATCTTGATCTCGGCATAGAAAGTGACGGAACGGCAAAGATGTGACTTCTCAGCAGAAGCCCATGAGGGATTTGCATTGATTTGAAACTGATTATTAAAAGTGACTGAAATAAATGCCCAAAGCAGAGCTAAACTAGGGAGCTGATGCTGCACCTAGTTAAGGCTATGGGAAAATCCCCTTTCACTTCAATGAGAGCAGGATCTAGCGCTCTTAGGTCCTTACATGGCCCCCCATTATTGTAGACTGTGAGTTGCTCAGACACCTATATTTATTTCCCCTCCCAACACTGCTGCTAGATAGCCCTATTTTTCAGGCAGACCTGAGCAGCAGAGAGGCTAAGGGACTCGCCCAAGGTCACAGAAGAAGCCTTTTTCAGAGCAGGAAATTGAACCAGACTTTCCAGAATCACAGGTTCATACCCTCTTTTCTGGACCATCCTTTTTCCTTAAACTTTGCCCCATTTGGCTTAAATCCTGCATTCCTTCCTCAGTCAACACTAAGGTCACCAGACAGCAAGTGTGAAAAATAGGGATGGGGGTGGAGTGGGTGGTAACAGGAGCCTATATAAGAAAAAGACCCCAAAATTGGGACTGTCCCCATAAAATCGGGACATCTGGTCACCCTAGTCAACACCCTCACTGGCTTGAAGGGGACTCTGGCCTAAAGACGAGCAAAGGACTAGATCCACACCAGGACTTGGGCATCACAGTGCCTCACATTAAGGCTCCCTGTGGCCTCATGAAATTCTCAGCCTCAAGTCAGACCCCCCAGGCTCCTGATACAATGTAGAAGGAGAGTTGAATGCCTATGAGCGAGGCGCTGCCTAAACGAGCCAATAGGAAATGCAGAGGTTTAGGCCCCACTCCACTGTGGGTTCACAGACACGAATCTTCTCCTGGAGTTATGCACGTAAGCCACATCAGCCCTTTCTTGCAAGAAATCAATGGTACAGCAACACCCCTGTATACCAGTGGTTAGCACGCTCAGCTGGGCGATGAGAAAACCCAATCCCCACTCGACCTAATCTGGAGGAGAGACTTGAATCCAGTTTCCCCCTTTCTCCCAGCTGACTGCACCAGGCTGAGTCTTTCTCAGTTACTCCTGCTGAAGCTGTTCCACGTTGTATAAATAATCATATTCACTGGAGCAGGGACTGGAACTTGGAGCTCCACAATGACCGCCCTAACCACTAGGCTATAGAGACACTCTACCTCTAGCCCAATGAATATTTGTATATTATACAAAATGGACTGGATCCAAATCCCATTGAAGTCAATGGATGTTGAAAGGCTCACTGTGAGTACGGGTACGTCTATACTACCCGCCGGATCCGCGGGTAGTGTTTGATGTGTTTGGGGTCAATTTATCGCGTCTTGTCTAGACACGATAAATCAATCCCTGAACACTCTACCTGTCGACTCCAGAACTCCCGCTCCACAAGAGGAGTCGACACAGGCGCTGCCGCGGTCAACTCACTGCCGTGAGGATGGCCAGGTATGTCGAACTAAGATACTTCGACTTCAGCTATGTGAATAGCGTAGCTGAAGTTGCGTATCTTAGTTCAAAACCACCCTTCTGGTGTAGCCCAGGCCTGACTCTTCATCGTCGTTCATTGTTAAGCTTTATGTGCTTCTTACCATAAGAAAAACCAACCAACCAAACCCTTGACACAAGGACATAAACTAGACCATGCCTCTCACATAAATGAATTCAAGGCTAAGTGTCTATTAAAAGACATCAGGCTCCGAAAGATAAGTCGTTTGCATTGTGCTGAAAATGCTACCCATCCAGTTCCTGGGGCAGCCTCTCTGATGTACTGCGGGAGATGATTTTTTTCTGAGGTATGCTGAGGGAAGATTTAGCCTGAAATCAGAATGTCACCCTCTGCTTGAGAGCAATCCAGATACAGCAGGTAACAAAATTCACTGTGTGTTCACTATAGGGTCTAGTGTCTCTAAGGATATGGCTACATGTTGAACTCAAGTAGACGTGCTCACCTGGCTGAGTCATCTAGCGTGCTAAAAATAACAGAGTCGATACAGTAGTCACCCCGAATATGTACCCAGGGGTTCTAAGGATACATTTTCTGGTAGCCTCAGAGTGCTACCACCAACTCTTGCTGGTGGCCGCTCTTACCCTTTCCCCTAAAATACTTGATTAGCTGTAGGAAAAACAAGTAGCTATGCCCATCCACACATCCAAATCACTGTAATTTATTTATTGTTAGCGAGTATGTTGTGAACGGTGATATTAACAAACATGCAGGTATCACTTTTCACAGCAGGCTGACTCAGCCAAGCCTGGGGAGAAATTAAGTCCCGGGTGTGGGGTCGGAGGAGGTAGCGGGGGCCTGAGGCAATGGGGGTTGGTGGGTGAGGAGTTGGGGGAGGTGGCAGGGGGCTGGAGCCTGAAGCCGCAGGACCCGAACCTGGGGCCCGCCGCCGCTCAGCCAGAGCTGGAGCCCGAAGCCCCTCAGCCAGCATCTACTGCTCCACCGCCCCAGAGCTGAGGCCCAAAGGCTGAGCCTCACTGCCCTGGGAGGGTGGGGGATTCACTGGCTGCCTTCTCCTCCAGCATTGTACCCCAGGTGTCTCCAGAGGGGGGCAGATCCCAACCCCCGCTGGCGGTTCCAGCAATCAACACCAGGGCAGTGCATCCAGGAGCAAGAGGGAGAGGGAGGAGGCCACTATTTTGCTTTCCCACCCCCACCCCATCACAGCCCAGGAGGCTGTGACTGCAGGAAAAGCCCCTAGTGTCCACATCTGAGAAATGCTGACCTTGGATCTAGGATTGACTGTACTCGTGGCAGCTAGCGTTTCTCTCTTCTGGCACTGCTGAGGCTACACTGCTATTTGTATCACACTAGCTCAATCAGAGCAAGCGTAAGTATTGAGTTGGGAATTATGCCTTTCAGCTCCAGTCTAGACATAGCCTGTGTGCTTATACAGTGCATAGCACAATGGATCCCAGATCTCAGCTGTGTGTGTGGGGAGGGAGGGGGACGGCATTAGATGCTACCATAAAACAAACAGGAATAATACCACAATGGTACCCCATGCTCCTGTCAAATGCTTTAATTTAACTCCCATATTGAATTCAGCTTCATTTCTCCTTGACAAATATCCAGAAACTGATTCTAGCACCTGGTAATAAACGCAGGTGCTATAATCAAAGGAGATCGCTCCCTTTATTTTAGCAGTGCTCTACATTTCCCTTGCACCATTAACTCTAAATAACAAGTGAAAATCTGAGCACTGCATGTAGGAAAATAGTTAGACCAGATCCACCCCAACACTATGTTTAAGAAAACATCTGCATCTGAAAGTAATGCTTTTGTCCTTTGAGCATGGACCTATGCTAATTTCTTTTCTTTTTTTTCTTTTTTTTTTTTTTGGTTGGCAGTGAGTGGGTAGGGGAACTGCAGGGAAATGACTTTAAAGAGCACCAGACCTTTAAAGTCAAAAGCTCGTTCTGCCATCAAAAGAGAGCAGGTTGGTTCTGCTTTGAGATAATCCCAAATTTCTCAATTAGGGACAGGGGGTTGAAAATCACAGTTCTGTTCTGCGGCATTTTTCTTTCCAATTCCTCCTCTATTGTCAAACAGAAAGTGTGTGCAATACATCCGGTCCACAGATGGACCCGTGTCTGGGTTGAATCTTAATAGCTGTCCAAAAATAATAATGCATGAAGGTATTAATTTTCTGACAGTGACATACCTTGGGCCTTCCTCATCTGCTGCATTGTAATCCTCTGCTCCTACAGGTAGATATCTTAGCTCTTTATCCCACAGGATTTTAAAGAAGGAATGAATTAGATAAGCATTGTGAAGTAAGCCCATGTGTGCAAATCCCTCAGGAACTTCAAATTTTCCACTGATGCCAATTAATCACTCCAGTTAATCACTCCGGTTATTAGCCAGCAAAGAATAGTGGGGATGAGGCAGGAGAGACAGCAAATCACCCATCCCAGCTTGGTCTCATCTCCCTTGGTCTCATATCCCTTTTGTTTTTACACTTTTTACTCACTTTTGTTTTTACACTTCATCCCCCACTCACTTTTTACTCCCTTTTGTTTTTACACTTCATCCCCCACTCAGGTGAATTTCTTCTGCACCCCCTGAAGTTTTTTTCCATTTGTTTCAGTGGTGCATATGTGCCTTCATTAGGGTACATTTTCCTGGGCTATCTGAGACCTCCAATTCCTCCTTCTTGCCTTCAAATCCCTGCACACCTCTGCCTTGGGTTTATGTCATAGAAATCATAGCAAGGTAGACTTGGAAGGAACCTCAAGGGGTCTAGTCCATCCCTCTTCCCTGATGCAGGATTAAGCTTTCTTAGACCATCCCTGACAGATGGTTGTCTAACCTACTCTTAAAAACTGTCAGGATCCTACTGTATCTCTGATCTCATTTTCTATTGGGTACCCTCACTTTCTCTTTGCTCCATTAATGAGATCACTCTTACAAATTTGTTCATTTCTGGCTCCTTCTCCAACACCTACCTCCATGCTCTGGGTCATGCATCCAAACCCCACAATACCAAACCCCATTTCTACCACCCCTCCATGTAGTCTAGCAAACACGAACTCATGTCAGTCAAACAGTCTTTGCACCCTAGAATGTTATTAGTGGGGGGTTGGAGAAAGCATCAAACTGACAACAGTTTCTAAATCAGATTAATAAGAAATGACTTTTCTATGACAGTAATCTTCAGTTCCCACAATCCTCTTTTGCAAAAAAATTGAAAGTTAAATGGATTATTTTTCTTGTCTAAGATCAGTGTTGACTAGTTAATCATCTTTTATCAGCCATGGCAAAAACTTACTTCAATTAAAGTCTGTCTATCTTCACTGCTCATGGATCTCCCATTCCTGTAGCATCTAAGAGCATCACAATCTTTTATTTAGCAATATAAGATCCATCTGAAGTCCCGTTTTACAGCTAGAGGACAGAGGCACGGAGCCTGTGATTTGCAAATGGGGGAGGGGGGATCGACCTATGAGACACAACTTTAGGTACGAGAATAGCGTAGCTGAATTTGACATATTTAAGTTGACTTACCGTGGTGTCTTCACGGCGCTGAGTTGACTGCTGCTTCTCTCCCATCGATTTCGCCTGTGCCTCTCGCAGGGGTGGAGTACAGGAGTTGAAAGGAGAGCACTCAGGGATTGATTTAGCACGTCTAGACTAGATTGAGAGATCGATTGCTACCCGCTGATCTGGCAGGTAGTGTAGACCTGCTCTCAGATGCTTCATGCCCCCATTGTCTTCCATGGAGTGGGTGCCCGGACTGTATTACTTTGCCCATGAATTACCATGGAGGTTCAATTATAGGACAGGCTGTGGTGCATCATGGAAAGTGTAGTCCCGCTAAAGAGTCCTTACCATAAAGGAGAAGGGGGGCATGAGGCATCTGAACTACTGTTCCCATGAGGCACCATAGCAGCTTAGGCAAACGCATATTAATGTCAAAGTGCTGTGATGTTTTATTTTGGTTCAACAAACCAACATGTTTTGATTCAGATCATCCTAATCCCAAATTAAAATATTTCTGTTCTGATTTACCAGGGAAATTTTGACTTAATGGAAACAGCAGCTTCTGTAGAAAATCTCATGGAAGCAGAAAATTCCCACCCTGTTCCAGTATTTATACACACACACACATAGCCAGGCAGGTATCACTGCATTTCCTCATGAACTACAGCCACTGATAAGGGGATTTAAACCATTATTGGAGGACTTCAATAGCTCAGACATAGGTGAGAGGTTTATTGCAGGAGTGGGTGGGTGAGATTCTGTGGCCTGCGTGGTGCAGGAGGTCAGACTAGATGATCAAAATGGTCCCTTCTGATCTTAACGTCTACGAGTCTATGAGGTCAATTTTGTCTCGCAAGCATAGCCCTGAGTTGGATTCAGCAGAGTTAATCTTGATTTACACAGGTGAAATGAGACCAGAATTTGGCCTTAGAATGAAAAGGTTCCATATCTATTACCAGACCACTCCGGTTCTAACATACAGCTTGTCCTACTGACTTCCTTCAACGGTTGACTTCAAAGTTTCTGTGGTTCAAATGAAAAATCGTTAACCAAGGTCACTATTTAAAAGTCACACTCTCACCTGTCTATCTGCGGTTGCCATGTTAGCTGTTCTTACACTGCTCAGCCCTTTAAAAGTTAGTTCTAGAAATCAATAAATAGTAATATTGACAACAATGGGAACTGGGAGGGACCTCTCATTTCCTTTGAAAGCTTTGGGCACTGCGGGAAACAGAAGACAAGCAGACCGAGCAAGAGCTCCCTGGTCTTCATTCTCTCATCGACAGCACGGGAGCAATTGGTTCTTAATTATGAGTGTAATGCTGGCACACAAGGGAAACGGCTGTCTATGGGGAAAGCAAAAAGGAGAGAAACAGCGTGGAGTGATTAACTGACGTAGCCATTAAGCTGCAATGAAAGAGGGCAAATGCTTCATTTTTTTTTCTCTTGTGCACTTTATTTCAAAGCATAATCTTTAGATGAATGTTCTCCTCAATAAAGACGAGTGTCCGTTTCTCATACGGTGCATTTCTGTTACCGCAGCAACCTTTTGAAGTCTCTTTACCAAAACCGTAGCTTTAAAAAAAAAAAACAACCCACATACAACAAAAGCCACCGAGTTACCCAGATGCAAGACATCGGCAGCCAGACTGCCTTGGGCTGAGATTGCTTGCTCAAGCCAATGAGGGTGGCTTTAGCAGGGGTTTGTGGGCTCAATGAAACGAGAGTCCCTGCTTTAGGTGTTGTGATCTGGCATGCAGGGCTGTAGCACCACTCGGGTTTGGCCTTATTGCCGGGGCTGCAGTGCCGGGTAAAGGCTGCTGCTGTGGGCGGCTGGTGTCCCCTCAACAGTTTAATACAGTGCACCCATTGAATTAGTAGGCCACAGACATCTGCCTCTGTGAGATGCACTAATCATTTTGGCTATTAAATATCGCTTGAGTCTTTTCTCCAGAGATGTGCTGCCCCGGGTGTCCAGGCCGAATTCTAACTTGTGTCCTTCTGTGGTGACAACCTGCAATTTCCCTCACCAGTTTGGTACAATAGTCTCCGGGAGACCCTTTCTGGACTTTCCAGGGGAATCCTATGCGTTCCTATTCATCATAGCTCCCAGAGTATAGACTGAGTTCTGCATGTGCCGAGCGTCCTGTGCTCCCAATAGACATCACTATGAGCTGAAGATGTCCATGGCGTTGCCTTTACAGTGGTGAATTCATTCCCACAGGTATGTCTGGGCTGGTGTCCTACCCCTTGAGCTGAGACTCTTGCTACCCTGGTCGGTCAGTTGGCTACAGACACTGGCTCTCTTGCAGTTTTGTCAGCAATCGGTGAAAAGGTCCCATCTCCTTATAGCCATCTTCTGGAGGACCCTAGGAGCCTTCATATCCCTTGGACAATACCACAAGTAGATGTGGTAGGGTGACCAGGTAGCAAGGGTGAAAAAATTGGGGCGGGGGTAATAGTCACCTATATAAGAAAAAGGCCCCAATATCAGGACTGTCCCTATAAAATCGGGACATCTGGTCACCCTGAGATACGGAGACCAGACATGTCTCTTCCCAAAAGGAGCAGGCTCCTTGCTGCTTCTGAGTTGATATCCACATAAGGACTGTACCCACCCGAGGGAACAAAGGACAGCAAATATGAGTGTGTTGGCTAAAGCTAACAGCAGAAATGATGAAAGCTCAGCTCCTGTAACATGGGAAAGGAGTCCTCCCGAGACCAGCCCTTCCATCCACCAGCTAGAGCTGGCTGGGAATCTTCAGGCAAAACATTTATTCATCTGAATGAGCTGACTTCTCAAAATCAAAACTTTTGGCGGGAACATAGCCGGGGGAGGAGGGAAAGCAATCAAGAGTGAGTGCATATATTCCCTCTCAGATTAGCCAACTGCCCTGTGGTTAAGGTACCCCCTCAGGATGGAAGAAACCCAGGTTCAAGTCCCTCTTCTGGATCCTGAGGTAAGTTGATTTCTTGCCCCCAAACTTTTCGAAAGATCTCGAATGTGTCCCAGAGGGGAAGAGGACTTTTTTATTGTTATTTTTTTGAAATCTCAGATTTGTCACAAGATCAAGAAAACTATTTCCTGTCCAGATCCACTCCCAACTATCAGCCACCACCTCCCGGCTTCCTTTGGCCTCTACTTACCTCCCTCCATGACCCCTTCCCCCTCACCGATCATGGTACCCTTGCAAACCCTGCAAAACCCAGGCTCAATAAGGGTTGTGGATGCTGAAGTCCCTTCACTTTTGCACTAAGAGTCTTTAGCACTTAATTTACCAATGGATAATAATCAGTTCCCACCTCCAGCCCCTCCTCCTACGGTGGCCTCAAAGGCTGGTTCATTGAAAGCTAATGGACATTTTATTTATAGACATGCAATATTTCTGTATCAACAATTCAACTCCATAGCAAGGTCTGCTGACTCCGGTTCTTGTTATCAGCCAATGATATTCTGGCGGCTGCAACCATTTTCCCCCACTGAACTTACACTGAGGGCGTTCATGATGCCAGCTGAGAATTCTACTTCCTTTTTATTCAGGCAAATGAGAACTTCATCGTTTGTGATTCAGCTGCAACTTTCCCCAAGCGATAGTTTATTAAACTGTTCTCCACACCAGACACTTCTGGGCTTGAATCAGAGCTTACGAGGAAAAGAAAATGGATGGATGGGGTCTGATTGCCGGAAATGCTGAACGTTTCAGCAAGGTTGGCATTGGGGAATGGGGCCTTTTGTGCCTAATTCACTGGTCTGACTCTGGCTCAGATCTGTAGTGACAAACAATGAATGAATCTTAAGAGCTTTAGATCAGGTTAGACAAGCAATCAGACCTCTTCAGGAAAAGGACTTTGTCATGAGATTTCAGTGTTCCCAAGTTACGCCTGTCTATTGTATTTATATGCCCCATTGTCTTAGAATCTGAAAACCTCACAGGCTTTGATATGTTTAGACTCTCAACACTCCTGCGAGGAAGGGCAGTGTTATTAACCCCACAATACAGATGGGAAACTGAGGCACAGAAAGGCTATGTGACTCGATGGAGGTCACACAGGAAGTCTGTAGCAGAGCAGAAAATTGAATCTGTCTCTCCTGGGTCCCAGGTTGGTCCACATCCTGCTGCAGAAATCTGGGGGCAGCTTTTCTTTTTGTATTTTAGCCCTAAGGGTCTCATTGCTGGTTAACACCAGAAAGGCATAAAAGTTTAAAAAGTGAATCAAACCCTTCCTTACTTTGAAAAAGATTCACTTTAGCATCAGGAGAAGATTCAGGTTGTTTCTGATCACATCTCAACTGGCCACCCATGTTTACCAATATTCATCCACCACTACTTTCCTCTTTCTCTTCCTCGTCTATGGAAAACCCCCAAATGTCATATACTTTAGCCTCATGAGAAATCTACAAACCGGTACGGGGATGAATAACATTTCTTCATGGCTAGGCAACTATATTGTTCTTTCTGGGCTTGGTAAAGATTCAGGGTTTTTTGAAAAGTGTGTGTGTGTATTTGTGTGTGTGTGTGTGTGTGTGTGTGTGTGTGAGAGAGAGAGAGAGTTGGCTTTAAATATAAACCTGTTGTTTTGCATTCAGAAAGGAGTCCGACAAGCCGTATAATGATTTGAACAAGCCACATCTCACTGAAAATTCCCTCTATTCTTTGCCCATTCCAAATGACAGAGCCCTCATGAAGAGGGATGTTCAAAGCCATCACATCTATAACCTTTGCCAAAGGCGCACACCATCTTGTGAAAGAAGGTTTTTATTTCCCCTGTCACTTTTAATGTTAGACACACCAGTTGAAAGCTGAAGCCTGAGTATAGGTCACTGCTCGGAAGCTTTCTAGCGACACAGAGCTTGAAAAGAAATCATCCGTGAATTTCACTTTTAAGCTTTTGCTGACAGTGTAGTGATACACTATATCCACTGATTGCAGACCTCCTGTTATGCAGTAAGGGTGCTGGTCTCATTTGCACTGTTTCCCCCGGTTTCAGCTGTGCCTTCTCTACTGCAAACCGACAAAGTTTAGTTTCTGCCGTAATTAGCACAACAGAGTCTCCTGGTTCACAATCTGGTAACGCAGCATTTTGCCAGCTGAAAAATCTCTCTTGGTCCACTATAACTATGAACAGTCAACCAAAGGCACATGAATCAGCTATAGATAGGCGTAACTTACCCACCTATGCCAGATATACTTATTTATTTGTACTGCAGTAGCACCTGGGAGCTCTGGTCTTGGATCAGGGCCCCCTTGTTCCAGGAACTGTACAAACACACAGAGACTGGCTCTGTCCCAGAGAGTTTGCCAGCCAAGCATAAGGACTTGTCTACACTTCAAATGCTACAGCAGCACAACGGTGCCACTGAGGCTGAGCCAAGGTAGCACTGCGGTGTAGATGCTACCTATGCCAAGGGAAGGGTTCTCCCGTTGGCGTAAGTAACCCACCTCCCTGAGGGGCATTAGAATTCTTCCATTGACCTAGTGTCTAAAAGGGAGACTTAGGTCTGCTTAACTACTCCACCCGGATGGGGGTGGGGGGTAGATTTTTAACACCCCTAAGCGACGTACTTACACTGACCTAATTTTTGAGTGTAGACCAGGCCTAAATCAAGGCACAACAACAGGATGCAAGAAGCAGACAGCACAATGCAAAATTATAATGAAACAATGATAGCACTTGACTCTGAGTGTTCTACCTAAAGGTGTGGGGGGGGGAGATGGCTTTTCAGACAAATTCCATCTTTGAGTAATTAGATTGTACCTGCCGGAGGGCTGTATCTAAAGCTTGTTAGAGTTAACTCCAATCAGCTTTAGATCAAGCCCTAAATTCCCCCTGCCGTCGCAAATGTAGGAGGTGTTTCTTCGCTTCCTGTCCAAAAATACTGTGAGTTGCATTTCTGGGGACTGTTGTAATGGCTTTCGCATTCTGCTCCATAGGTTGCTGCATTTCAGTGGCATTTAAAGTGAATCTTGGTTACCATTTGGGATCCTCCTGGATGACAAGTGTCATATTAATGTAAACAAATTCATTTTTTCCCCTTTTATCCATAACTGCACCAAGCCGGTTCTGTGTGGTGAGATCTTCAGGTCCTGGAAAGAATTGTGCAGCTCTATAGCTTTTGAAATAATAACAATAATTTCATGTGTACTGTTATTTTAAAATCTGTCTGTGGAAAAAATAGAAATGTCAGTTCATGATGTTTAGCGTACAAGTCCAGATCCTCAGATGTATTTAGACACCTAACTCTGATAGATTATACATATAAAACAAATGCCAGCCAGCCATCCTACTGTTCCTTCCATCTCAGAACCAAAGACTCAGGGCACAACATTCAAGAGTGTCTTAGGCTCCTAAGATAACAAAGTCCTGTGGCACCTTAAAGACTAACTATAAAGTTTTGAAGCATAAGCTTTCATGGGCTAATACCCACTTCGTCGGATTGCATCTGACAAAGTGGGTATTAGCCCACGAAAGCTTATGCTTCAAAACTTTATAGTTAGTCTTTAAGGTGCTACAGGACTTTGTTACCTCTGCTATTCCAGACTAACCCGGCTACCTCTCTGATTTTAGGCTCCTAAGTCATACTTTCAAAAGTCAAGTCATTTTCATTGCTGGAACCTATTCTTACTGGCTAGAATACTGGATAGGAAAAGGGGAAGCAGATTTTTCAAATTATTACCAGATACAAATTTTAAAAGATCACTAAGGACAATTGTTTTAAGACTAAGTTGCACTTATGATTAAATTATTTAGAATAATTCTTATAATGCAGTGCTGTCTCTTTAAAACTCCTCCTTGTCCTGAAGAAAAGAAATATTTTGTACAAATGTTCAGTGTAAATCAGTACTGAATGGTAGACATTTTTAAAGGCCAGAAATGTACATGTTCCCACCAAAAGAATCTGAAATGGAAATTTGTCATTAAGGCGGACCATGCTTGTATATAAACAATACTTGACTTGAGAATATATACTGCCATGCACAATATAAATTCTACCTTTCTGTGCCATGTTGCATATTATTACTATGAAATGGCGCTATTTTTAAATAAAATAATAATAATACTGTACTAGCATCTGTGGCAGAATTTCAGTTTGGGGCTATGAGATGTTTCCCTCCTGGTAGATATGGTTAAAATGTGACCTGCCCTTTAAAAAAAAAATGTTATCAGTTAAGTTTGTGCAATTTGTCACTCAAAGAAAACCAAAATAAATGTCAGTGTCTAATAAGTGTGCTGAGGATGCTTGAGCACAACCCTACAACAGCAAAACCCAGAAGGCAACTGCTTTCATTGAAGCACTTCCAAGGCTCACAGGGAGGAAAACAGCTTGGCCAGGACTATTTGATTGCTTTTACCCTACAGTATACAGATTTCACAGAGGAGACCAGTGTTTCTCAGACGGAGGGGCCTGACCCAAAAGGGAGTTGCGGGGGGGTCACAAGGGCATTTTAAGGGGGTCACAGTACTGCAACAATTACTTCTGCGCTGCCTTCAGATCTGGGCAGCTGGAGAACAGCGGCTGTTAGCCAGGCGCCCAGCTCTGAAGGCAGCGTCCTGCCAGCAGCAATGCAGACGTAAGGGGGGCAATACCATACCATGCCACCCTTACTTCTCTGCTGCTGCTGGCGGTAGCTCTGCTTTCAGAGCTGGGCTCCAGGCCAGCAGCCGCCGCTCTCCTGCTGTCCAGCTCTGAAGGAAGTGACTGCTGCTAGCAGCAGAGCACAAGTAAGGGTAGCCATACCACAGCCCCCCCACAATAATCTTGCAACCCCCCCCCCCACAACTCCTTTATGGGTCAGGACCCCTACAATTACAACACCATGAAATTTCAAATTTAAATAGCTGAAATAATGAAATTTACGACTGTGAAACTGATCAAAATGGACCCTGAATTTGGTAGGGTAGCAGAGTCATAAACGATGACTCTGCTATTCTTGCTTAGACCAGTCCCCTGCAAGGATGGCAGGATTTGGCTCAGATGTAGCAAGTAGTTGATTGTGATCTACATCTCTACAGAGCAGGATCCCAGAGATAGAAATGTGCTCCCAACACCTCCTTTGGCAGCCACAACATCTTTATGCTATAGCACGATAAATGCATAATTCACGTTGTCAAATGTATGCATGAAATGGTTATTAAAATAGATCATCGCTCCAGTAGCTTTGTGCCTGTACTGCTGTCCACAGCATGCAGAGCAGGCTTTTCATTTGTTTTTGCTGAAGAATGATTTGGGGTTTGATATGTGAGCGTTACCACAAAGTACCGGGTAGCTATGAGGCTAAAGCCCCAGTCCCATAGCGGTGATGGATTATACTGTGTGTCTAGGGATCATTTTTACAGGCTTATGAGTGTACTTTGACATTCATTGATCAGGGAAAGAGAGGTATTTAAAAGGTAGTGAGGATAAGTGCTACATAAATGTGGATAGACAGAGATATACAGGAAGGAAGGTGAGGTTTTGCCCCGGGCACAATGTGCATCCACCAAAATCACATCTGCATTTTTGTGTGTGTGCGCCTGCAGTTTACTGGCAGATACTGGTAGGACCATGTAGATTGCTCAGTATCTACATGTGGACACCAGAGAGGTACGCAGCCCTCTAAGTCGGGGGGTTTCAGTCAGGTTCGGGTGCTAGCAAATTTTCTGCCCTTCCCATATTGCCAAATGGAAGGAGACTCCTAGCAAGGCCTGGACTGGATGTTCTGGTATGAAAGAAATTGAGAAGTTGATCTAAGCGCTTGGGTCTGAACCCACCAAATGGGAGGCTGCTCTCTAACAATCCAGCCCATTGCTCGGAAATCAGGTGTAACAAACCTGTGGATTTGTTTAGCTGCAGGTTGAAGATGGCCCCCTTTCTGCAACGGCAACTAACCATCAAGTTTATGCCCCCCTCTGTTACTTTTGCCAACTCTGCCTTCCCTCTTCACAGCACCAGTAATGGCCACTGGAACCAAATCGCTTTCTGAATCATGGAGGTTGCATTGAATGACTGGTTCGGGGGAAACTTCTGTTTTTCCTGGATCACCTGGCATATGGATCATGCCCAATTATGATGTTCTGAGTTCGGGCTTCTCCCTGTGCTTAGTACCTGGTCTTCTGGCATTCAAGGAGTTTTGCCACTGACTTCAGTGGAAGCAAGTTCAGTCCACATTAGGCCGAATTCCTTTCTTGGTCCATCAAATTACTCTGATGTCAGTGCGATCAGAACCATGAACTCTGTATCCATCTTTTTTATCTGCCACAATGAAGGGCTCAGATTTTATTCCCTGAATCCAGTGTATACGAGCCCGGGTCCTGTGAAATGTCAGGGTTAAATATGAATACAGTAGACTGTCGATTTTCCAGGATTGGGTTAACCAGGTTTTGAATTAACCAGGTTGCTAAAAATACACGTAACTCGCAGGGCCGGCTCTGGCTTTGTTGCCGCCCCAAGCACACACACACACACACAAAAAAAAACACCTGACCAGGGCACAGGGCAGCTAGTGAACCAACACTCCCTTCCCCCGGTGCAGGGTGGCTGATGAACCAACAACCCCTCCCCCCCCATATTTCCTATGGGTGGTGATTATCTGGGATTTTATTAACCAGGATTATTTTTTTCCCTATCATCCTGGATAATCGACAGTCTACTGTACATCTTACTGTATCCTACCTGGTATAAACACACGCCATCATTATACTCACCATACTTACTATAGGACCTATTTTGTAAGAAACATTCAGACATAACAGCCTGCCATAAAATCATGTAATTGTGTTGTGCTTCTTAAGCAACGCAATCCTCTCAAGTGATTAAGGAGAATTTGTTTCATGTTATCTTTCTCCTTTTTGTGTGTTGGAGATTAGCAAACACCAATTCAAATGACGGCAGTATCTGAAATACAAATTACGGATGATTTCTTGATGAGGTTGTTTTTTTTCTGGAGCGAGTGCTAATGAAGCCAGCACCGAGTTATTTGTCACCGAGCTCCAGGTTGCATGTGTTTTAAATATGAGGAAAAATTAGAAGACTCAAATTCATAAATACATGGATCTTGGCGACACGATTGCTCACTTAATAGAATATCAAATTATCTCCAAGAAAGGTTAGTTGGAGAGCAAACATTCTCAGTTGTGCTATTTTTGGTCTTTTCCCAGAGTTGTAGAAGCATTAATAGAAGTAGACTAGCCAAGCCGATCACCAGATTTGGACAGAGCATGGTCTTTAGGAAAAAGCAAGTAGCTAGGACTCCTGGGTTCTAATTCTGGCTCTGCTACTAATTCAGGGTTTGTCTACCTTGAATTGTTACAGAACTACTGCTGTAATGCTGCCACGGGGAGGAATTCTCCCACTGGCCTCTCTCCAAGAGCCAGTAGCTGGGCTCATGGATGAATTCTTCCATTGGCCTGGCACTGTCTACACCAGGGGTTATGTCAGCTTAACGTTATCACTTAGGAGTGTGAATTTTTCAGACCCCTGTGCAATGTAGCTCAGTCGACCTAACTTTTTAGTGTAGACCAGGCCTCTCTCAGTGAGCCTGAGTAATTCACATATAATTCCTTTCTGTGGCTACTGAGGTTCAGGAATATTGAGTCTGAATGTTTATGAACAACTCCGAGCTCTTTGGAGAAAATATTTTTCTGCCCCTCTGTCGAGCAGTAGCAGATGTTGAGGCCTTGCAAGTTGGCATGCTGTGGAAGAAGAAATATTAGTGAAGCAGAGGACAGGTATAGTCTCAGTGCACCTTGTTTGTTTGTTTTACACTAAATACACCAGCCTTTGAATAGAGCTGATTCTAAATGCACCGTTCCCAGGAAGCAATGCCACCTCATGAATTGACTCGCATTGGAGATTAAGGCAGACAGCAAACTCCCTTGCTACTTGCAACAGCTCCCCTAAAAAAAAAAATTGGTCTCGCAAAAACTCCTACAAACATTTCTTCAAAGACTGAACAGCGTTGCATGTCAAGAAAAGCAACTAGCAAGACTATGTGAAGCCATGACACCCGATGGCTCCTGTTAGAACAATATTCAGTGAGTCCAGGTTCCAAATGGTTAGTATTGGCCTCTGAACTTTGAAGCACCTGATCCTCTATGAATTAGATGCTCATTTCCAAATTTCCATGAACGATATGGTGGGGATTCACACCCTGGAAACAATGGCAACTTCAACCAAGAAGGAATCCAGTGTTGTCCCAGTGGGCGAAAAAATGTGTGGGAAATGTCCTGCCTTATTTTGCTTAGCAAGGAAGCACTCACTCAAGCATGTGGGTGTTAAATCAAACTAACTGACTGGACGCACTTCCCCTGTAGCAGATTATTCCATAATTGTCCACGAAGAACGCAGCTGGCACTGCGGCAGGATACTGGATTACATTAACCATTGATCTAATTTGCTTTCCTGTGCTCCTAAAGCCAAAGAACCTTTCTTTTCACAATGGCCTACAAGGCAGAGCATGCTTGGCTCCTTCTCAATGAATATTTCTTGGCATGTATACGCGCTTATATTGCTATCTAGGTAAGTGGGTATGTATATAAGGAACAAAGGGCCAAATAGCCTTCAGATATACTTGGGCCCTGGTCTCCAAAGATATTAAGATTCCTAATTCCCATTGAGTCCAATGGGAGTTAGGCACCTAAATAAACGTGAGGGCCTGGGCCTTGATATATAGCAAATAGAAAAGCATATAGACACACTAGGCCAATAAAGACTGGGAGAGGAAACATGCTAGTGAAAATAGACACACCGCTAAAGTTCAGAGGTAAGTTGCAAAGTCTCTTAATAGCGGGGCTCCGATCAGGAGGTGGGGGAAGGCTTATTTCTGAAATGCTCCATTTCCTGTAAAGACCTGCAAAGTAGGGTGATCAGATGTCCCTATTTAATAGGGACAGTCCTGATTTTGGGGTCTTATTCCTATATTGGCTCCTATTACCAACCACCCCCTGTCCCGATTTTTCACACTTGTATCTGGTCACCCTACTGCAAAGAAACTTCAAATGGTTCACCGGCTGAGTCTGTATAGTCTGGGGGATCCGCTGCTCTAGGCACTGCGATTTTGCTGGGAACTGGAGTCTTTTAAGCATGCAAAATTGAACCAGAGAGAATACCAAATGCCCACATGTAGACGCTCATCATTATGGGCTATGAATTCCCTCTGCATCTATCTCTAGGGTGTACATATGACAGGGCAAATTCTCAGCTTGTATAATGTGGTGCAGCACTCAATGCGGCCCTGAAGATCAAATATCGCACTAACTTAGAGATGAAAGACAAGGCAAATGAGCCCCCCTATGGATGAGTTTGGCCCATGAAGGGTTTTTTTCCTCTTCACCAATTGAAGCGCATCAAACATGGCAGATATATTTCCATTCCTAACAGTCCCTGAGAAGAATGTAAGTACAACTGTACACCCAGTCCTGTACAGCTCCAGCAGTTAATCATGCAAAGCAGATCCAAAAAAGGGCCATAAACGTACATGAATTGCCTGTATGTCTCTGAGTTGAAGCAAGAGGAGGAGAAAAACAAACAAACAGATAATCAAGGGAACATGATTTCTGTGTCTCTGAGTTTGACAAATAAAGATGATTTGTGTAAGTGATTTCAGCAACTAGAAACCTTTCTCGTCTCTGCTTTGCATGTTTACATGCCAGAGCGATGCAGGACTCCGTGTAAAGCAATGCCCTTGTTTGGTTCTTTATGAGGTGATTCAGAGGTTGATCTTGCTTAAGCCTGAAAAAGCACCTGCCGCATTATGCATGTGTGATTTCAACACTCGAATGCTGTTAGTGTGCAGGATGATAAGAATTCATCTAGGAATGCAGGCTATGACAAGCATCAGTCTGGCATCTTGCTGCTGTGCCAGACTAGTGGAAGGTAACTCCCCACACCCACACACAGTGCCCTACTAAGTAAGTGACTAATTGTCTCCCATTGTACTTGAGGGACGTCCTTCCTTCCTGACCTCTGCAGTTATCACCTCATACCCTGAAGCATGAGGGTTAATGATCCAAATCTTTGAGTAGCAATGAAGACGATGAAAGACCCTTTGCGAAGTCAAACATCCAGTTACCTCCCCCACCCCACAGCTTCTTTGCCAATTTTTCATGGTCCATCTGGCAGTGGCACTCATGAGGTTGTGGCTAGTGGAGCAGAGGTCTACGTTGGAAGACTGTTTGGAGTCTGAATATTTTAAGAATCTGGATATAAATGACTTGAACAAAGTCACACAGGAAATCAGGAGCAAATGTGGGGATGGAACCCAAGTTTCCTAATGCTTAAGCCTGCATCTTAGTCACAAGATCTTTCCTCCTTCCTATCTATAATTACAGAAGTCCAGATTTTCAGCAACAGCCTTCATTGTGAAGGACACTGTGATGGAGTGCAATAATCATACCCCACATGGGCAGCGAAAGGGGTTAACAGGAGCCAGAAAGCAGCTAGTGCACCCAGTTGCACCAGGAGAGTGGGCCAGGGCCAGTTAAGAATGAGCAGGTCCTTGGTGCAGGGGAAGGCGTGGGGGATGTCTAATAAAGGAAGGACTTCAGGGCAGGAGGGGAAAGGAAACGTTGAGATCGTCTCCTGAGAAGGGTCAGGAGAGACCATGAAGAGCTACAGGGATGAAGCAAGTTCCTGTGGTGAGCCCTAACAAAGAGGAAGAAGTTGGACCTTCGGGAAGAAAGCTCTGGGTGGCATGTCTCAGTGTGAGAAGCTGGAAGAACTCTGCAGAGCCTGGATAGGGGCCTGGAGGCAGGTAAAAGCAGAAAGAAGGCCAGGGAGACAGCATGGAGTTTGGGGAAGCAGACTGTAGGGCCCCTGGACTGGAACACTGAGTAGAGGGAGATCTGGCATAAGCTCACTAGGCAATTGTTTGTGGGACTTTCTGCTACCCTGGAAGAGAGGGACTGAAGGTGACCTACCTGGAAGGCTGAATCTTGAGAAGAGTCACACAACCATAGGGCCAACTGGGGGCACTAGATGAAGAGATTCTTCTATGCCTTGCCCAGCCAAAAGGTAAGTTTGCCCTTCTCCTATAGTGGTTCTCAACAAGGGGTATGTGTACCCCTGGGGGTGCGTAAGCTCTTCCAGGGGGTACAGCAACTCAGCTAAAGATTTGCCTAGCTTTACCACAGGCTATATAAAAAGCACTAGCAAAGTCAGTACAAACTAAAATTTCCTTCAGACAACAACTTGTGTATACTGTTCTACATACTATACATTAAAATGTATGTTCGATAATATATTTTAATTGATTTATTTTATAATTATCTGGTAAAAAATGAGAAAGTCAGCAATTTACCAATACTACTGTGCTGTGACACTTTTGTATTTTTGTGTCTGATTTTGTAAGCAAGTAGTTTTTAAGTGAGATGAAACTTGGGGTACGCGAGACCAATCAGACTCCTGAAATGGGTACAGTAGTCTGAAAGGTTTGAGAACCACTGTTCAACAACACGCAGACATTAGATAGCTAGGACCAGATCCTCAACTAATGTAAATCTAAATAGGAGCCACGCCAGTTGACACCAGCTGAGGAACTGGTTCTTAGACACTTAGGATCTATATCTACACCGCAAAGGAAAATGCACAGCTGGCCTGTACCACCTAACGTGGCCTCATGGGGTTCGGGCTGTGGGACTGTTCCATTTCTGAGGAGACTTTGGGCTCTGGCTGGAGCCTGAACTCTGGAACCCTCCCAGTTCATAGGGTCCTGGAGCCCAGGTGTCTACACAGCAATGATAGAGCCCTGCAGCCTGAGCCGGTTGGCACAGGCCCGCTGCGGGTATCTAGCTGCTGTGTAGACATATTCCTTAATACTTACAAGGAATTGTGGGGGAAAAATACTGGGGCCAGGTCTACACTGGGGGAGGGGAAGGGAGAGGATTGACCTAAGATACGCAGCGCTCAGGGATTGATTTATTGTGTCTAAACTAGACAAAATAAATCGATCTCTGATAGATCGATCACTACCCGCCAATCCAGTGGGTAGTGTAGACCTGGCTTGACACATAAAAGACTCAGGTTGCAGCCTAGTTAAAAATTTGGCTTCTTAATATATAAACCCTGGTGTACAGAAATGTGCTTGTCATCTCTCTCCACTCTGAGTTATGGCACCGGGAGATACACAGATGGCTTGCTATAACCTGGCTGGATCTCTTGGAGAGTGGAAATACATTCTGGGCACCCTTTCTTGGAGGGTAAGGGATTACCATGGTTCTTGCTTTAGCGCCTTCCAAATGTATAATTCTTCTGAGAATAGGTGACCCAGTTCAGATAAAATGTGAGAGATTCCAGACCTTTCCACTTAAACTTTAAACTGTCAAATGGAAGTAGTTTTAAGTAGGAAGGCTGCAGTTCTTGGAGATCTCCATAGCCAAAGTAGATGTCTTGCTTCAGAAAAACACTATCAAAGTTCATCCACCCAGCAAAGGGAGTTATAAAGCCCTGGGAGATCTGGCCCAAGAGATCCAGTGACTGGTGTGTAATTATCTTTTAACTTCTAGTCAATTATTTTAATGCTACAAAAGGTAAATTAACCCAAGTAATTAGAAACAATTTGGATCAACTTCACATCTAGGATCCTCGGGAGAGGAGGTGAAGTTAGTGTAATTGGCTGTCTATTAGCACGTAGAGGCCTCAGCCAAGACTGGAGCTCCATTGTACGCAACCAGAAGCTCCCTGCCTTGAAGATTTTACACCTGAACAAAAAGTGACAATCAAATGGCGAAAGAAAGGAAGTGCTACTATGCCCATTTTACAGACAGGGAATTGAGGTGCAGAGAGGCTTGCTAAGGTCACAGAGGTAGAGCCAGCAATTTAACCTGCACCTCCTGAATCCTGCACTATTGCCGTAACCACAAACCCATTCTTCCTCTCCCCTCTAAGTTGTTTCCCAAGAAGGAAAAAATATATAGATTATTTTAAAGGACATAATCTTTCCTAATGAGCTCAATATCCTTCCTCCATCACCCCTCCACCTAATCTTCTTTCCAGCTGAACTGTAGGAGATGAGCTGCTGAGGCTTATCCAGTACTACCACAAAAAGCACACTTTGTAGTCTGCACAATTGTTTTATTGTTCTACAGTGGAGCGGGTAGGATTGTGATACAAATGTATTGTTGTTTGTCAGTTGTCTGGCATCTGTTATCAACGTCTGCCAGCAGTGATGATAAAAGCCACACATGCCTGCCTGTGGAATGACCTCTTTATTTGCCTCCAAGAGTTGCCTTGCAATTACCAAGCAACTAATTGGACTGTTTAAACTTGCAGGACATTTCTATCACAGTTTCAGAGCAATCCCCCTTCTCCATTAGACAACTCCTGTGTGGCATGTCTCCATTCCTCCTAGATGCTACTAGCTACAAAGAGAGACACATTTCTATGTAGGCTGGCCCTGGGCTTCATTGCTAAGTCCCCAGCCTGGGGTCATGCCAGCTTCCACCAGGGCAAACCCAGAAAGGGATGCTAAAGGAATAACCCCTGAGGAATGGCAGATTTCAGAAGCAAAATGACAGGAAGGCCCTAGGGGGTTATCACAGCTCACAAAGTTGGCACATACTAGTTGGGAAAGTGCATTGCCAGGAAAGCACTGAGACGGTGTATCCCTTCAGCAAAGGACCTCCACCTGGATGTAACTTATAGCCAGCAATGATACCTCCACAGGAACAAGAGGTGTCAGAGTTCCTGTCCTCCCAGAGGGCGATCTGCCCAGGGGTTCAGTGGTGACTTTTGAAGAAACAGTGTGGCACAAGTAACCAGCTGTAGATGAAAAAGTGGTGTGTGTATCTAAGTGCTTTTCTCTGGTTTATGTTTAGCTTAGGTGTAGTGGCATGTATTATAAACGCCATACAGGGCTTTGGCAAGGAAAAGGTTAACCCTATCTTCTAGATTGAAGGCCATCCCAGTGCGACCGAAATGTAGGAATGGTCAGGGCTCAGACAGTTTATGCATTTTCCTCAGTACGTTAGAAGATCGGTATTTGGGCTATATAGTAGTGTTGTAGCTGTGTCGATCCGAGGATATTAGAGTCCGAATAGAGACAAGGTGTCTGAGGTAATATCTTTGATTGGACCAACGTCTGTTGATTGAGAACATCAGCAGAAGTTGGTCCAATATTACCTCAACCACCTTGTCTCTATTCGGACTGACCACTGGCTTTACAAATTGAACCCTTGTGGAAGGGAGAAACAGAAGCATTGGTTTTGATTGACTCATACTTTGGTTGAAAGGAGCCATGCTTTTTAATCAAATTCATTTGCAGCCAAATTTTCAGAAGTGCCCAGCACCCAACAGCACTGAGAACCATGGAAGCATTT
This sequence comes from Sternotherus odoratus, assembly GCA_032164245.1. NCBI lineage: Eukaryota > Metazoa > Chordata > Testudines > Kinosternidae > Sternotherus > Sternotherus odoratus. The sequence goes on from JAVMKO010000005.1 coordinate 101,973,094, forward strand.
TTGAAAATCCAGTCCCAGGCTGGAGAAGGCCTCGTAAGCCCTAGAGGCTAAAGCTTGGATTGATCTGACCAGTCTCCCAGTAGGGGGTGAAATCCAAGAATCAGGAGCATTGATTCTGTACATAAATGCAGTTTACCTAACGTGCCCCTCTTGGGTTTGGGACCACATTAAGGGTTAAAGTTTGGATTTGCTGCTGCTTCAATCTCTAACTGGCCCAAGAAGGGAGAAACAAAACCTCTCAAAGTTTCTGGCATTTTGACTGGTGCAAATCTTGCATGACCAACTATCCTTGGGAGATTTCAGCTATGTTGAAACCTGAAAAAGAAACACTTCCAATTCTAGAGCCCACTACAAATGTGGGGAGAAATCTTGGCTTCCAATCTGACCCCCAGACTTGAAAGAGTTTGGATCTGAAATGCTGGCATTTGACCCACCACCAGTGGAAAGCATGAGAAACAAATGCATTGGCTACAGGATAAATTGCTAAACAAAGGAGTCTTCAGGTCAAGACTGGATGCTTTTCTTGAAGACATGTTTGGCTCAGGCAGGACTAGCTGGGTGAATTTTTATGGCCTGTGATATGCAGAAAGACAAACTAGATGACTGAATGGTTCCTTCTCACCTTAAGATCTATGATGACCAAAGGCTGCTAGAATAGTTCCACAGTAAATCATTAGTTCCAATGCATGTACTGTGGAGTGCAGGTAAATCCGAGTCTCCTCCTGTTTTCATTCCAAGTGACTTTGCTTTGACTGGCGCTTGATTAGGAGAACAGAAATAGGAAACTCAATTTTGCAGGAAGATGTGTTTCTAATCAGGCTAGAGGCTTCTGTAAGTGGAGAGGAAGGGGGCTGCTTTGTCAGCACAGCTGGGGGACTCTGGAGGCCTATCAAAGACTTTAATTTATTTGTATTTATTTTATATTTGTGCTCAGTGGGCACAGCCTCTGGAGGGTTGCATCAAGTTGCCCACATACTAAATCTCAGTCAAACGGATCCAGCCCACATTTGTCTCGGTTATAAAACTGCTATTTGCACGCAATAAATGCGAAACCGCAAACATACATCAAATTAAAATGTTATTAGTAAAAGCAGTTTGTGGGGACTGCTTATAAATAATCATCAAGGCCTTACTCTAGGGAGACCGCCATGAATATCTCAGGCAATTTGTTCCATGGAGCCCGGGGAACAGGCGAGATTCATACACATATGTTGTCTCATTTGTGCGTCTGTCTGTTCTAATATGTGAAACTCCTGATTGTCTTGCCATGCCAGAGCTGTCATTTGTTCCCCGACTCAGATCTTTCCTTTCCCTAAGTCTGGAGACATCTATGCAGATCCGCTAGGTCATCTTGTCCTACGCACTCATCCCTATCCCAGTCTTTGGGTGATTCAGGAAGCTATGCAAGAATGAGGTTTACTGCATAGGCTGGAGACTTAACTTCTTATTTGACCTCTTAGATCTTAAGTAAGATGCAGCGACCAAATTCCACCTTTATTAGCAATGCCACAGCAGCAGATTCCCACATGACTCTATCAGGTTGGTTCCTCTCCAGTGTAGCTATCTATGTGGCCTGTCCTACCTTGCAAGATGGCCTGGAATCCCAAATGTGCCTCTAGGTTCAACTGTGCTCAACAGCTGATCAGCGGCACAGCCACTGAAGAGCTGCTGAGAGTTTAGGGCCAGCCACTGAACAGCTGATTGGCGGCTAACCCTTGGGCCACCAGCATAGCAACAATGGCCAATCCTGTGGGTGCTGAGCATCCCTTATTTTTTCTCCATGGGTGCTTGAGCCCTTGAGCACCCATGGAGTCCATGCCTTCACTAACAAAGTGGCATTCATTGTACCTGCAAAGAATTGTGGCCACACTAGACAAACGCGCAATTTGCAGGTTCAAACTCCAAAGCTCAGCTTTTACAATGGTGATGCACGTGTTAGTAAATAATAAGGGCCTAAAAAAGAACTCCTGTTATGGAAAACAGCCCGGAGCATTCATTTCAGTTTCGCTTCATGGGCCCTGATTCAGATTATGACACACTGGGGACTTTAAGATATTGGGAAATTTCAGAAAGCCGTTAAGTCATCTGTCGCTCCTGCAAGAGACAGAGCTAAGTCAATATGGGTCCCTTATTGGGCTGGCGAGAGAAAACAGGTTGAGTTGCCGTTAGCCCCTTTTGGCTGCATGCAGCCGCAGTAGCTGAGAAGTTCGTGAAGGTTTATAGTAAGTAAAGGAAAAGTAGACACGTAAGAAAGACTCAACAATCACACTACATGGAACTGAGCAAAGAAACTATATATGTTCCTTTGGGAAGAGCAATGCGCTGATGTGATGTATCCGTGGGCTCCAAAGTACTGGTGATGCATATACTTTTACAGGCTCCAAGATTCAGTATGGGTGAGCCCTAAGCAGGTTGAATGCTTTTGCAGGTCCTGTTGGAACTATCCAAACCTCTTGGAAATGTGGTGAGAATATGATCTTTCAGGAGATTTTGAGTATTTAAACTTCCAGGTCAGGCCAGTAATACCGCAAAATCAGGTTTTAGCGCAGTACTTAGGTACGTCCCTTTCCAAACAAGGAGATTCAGAGGTATATGAAAAGTGGGGGGAAAGATAAGAGGATAAATCTTTGCTTCAGGTTGTGTGAGGGATTTTGCAATGGTTCAGGTCAGTTGTTAGCAGAGATGGGCCTGGATCAGCACTGGGATCTGACTCTAAGCTCTCCAAGGTTTGATGCCGGAGCTGCGCAGGAATGTCAGACAGCAAATCTGAACTCTGTGGTTCAAGCCTGGGCCTGAAACATCTTCCCAAATTAACCAGACCCACGTTCCCTCTCCACATATCTTTAGGAAGTTTGGGATTAGATCTGGGTTGGAACTTCCTGACTCATACATAACCCCAGTTCATCCAAACCTGTTTGCCAAACCCTGGGCTTTGAGTAACTGGAAACTCAGCTCGTTAGAGTTCAAGGCCAATTTGGAGCTCCCCTGCCTGGTTCTAATGAGGGAGATCACATTTCATCTTACTAGTGACTTTGGTGGGGCAGCACACAGAATAAAGCTAGTTTAGTGGAAGAGTAGTTATGCTTCCTAGCCAGCAGAGGAACGCTGCAAGAGAAGGGAAGTGGCAGTGATATGAAGGAGATTTAATGGACACATCAAGGGCAAAGTCTCCAGAAGATGCCTTGTGAGGAGAGGTGCTGTGGTCCAATGGATTGAACAACATCCTGGGACTCCAGAGGTATGGGCTCTGCCAATGATCTGCTCTATAAACTTGAGTCACTTCATCTTCCTCTCACCCTCAGTCATGTCGGTTTAGACTGTAAATCCTTTGGGGAGAGACTGTCTCTAACGATGCATTTGTATATCACCTAGCACAATGAGGCCATGATTGCAGCTGGGGCCTTCTAGATGCAAATAAATAATAAAGTCAGGCGAGGTTAAACATCACACCAAACCTAACCCTGTTTTGCTAGTTTCTACCTGACCTCTCATTATTTAATATTTTGCGCTACTCACGGCCGTACACATGTTAAATGAATACTTTAAATATTCAGAGACGCTTCAGTGAATTCTAGAGGAAAAAATGCAAATAAATGTAAATGTCTGTTATTATCAGCTTCATCAAAGCAAACAAGCAGCACCGGGCCATTATACGACTTTGATAAGAGTGCATATTGAATCATTTCCCTAAGGAACTGGGTAAAACTCATCTCATTCAATTTCCTTTTGTATAATGATAGCAATTGTTTCAAACAGAAATACCTGCATGCACCTTTTTGTCTGACCTCTTTATGTGTACACAAAAAATACAAGATCTGTTCTATTTCATTTTTGTATTGTAATTTCAGAATGTGGGAAAGAGACTTGAAGAAAGGTATTGAATCAGAAGCAGGGAAAGCACTGTAGCACCAGAATAGGAGTGCATTAACACAATAATGGCTCTGGAAAGAGAATGTATTTTAGTGCCACAGATAAAGAGGAAGCTGAAAAGGAAGAGAGAGAATCAAAAGAGAAGTCCTAAAATTTGAATTCCTTTCTTGAGCATCAATAAAATGATGCAATTTGCTATGTAGCAAATTCCCCTATCCATAATATGCCAGACATGTTTGGCAACTAATCAAAATCCATTCTCTTTTCTTTCAAAGCCATCATCAGACTTTTTTAGACATATAATGCACATACATGTTTATAGCGCTATTCTGCTGCTGAAAACCTTCCACTGAATAACATTGCACAAGGCCAACTGGTAGAAAAAGTAGCATTCGTGGAAATAGCACTGTCACGTTACTGAAATAATTTGGGACCCTATAAATCATTGCTGCAACCAGGGTCCTATAGTAGCACCAAATCTTATGTACAGGGGGTCATAATGGGTGCCTACAACCAGGTTATGAATGGCTGATTATGAATATGCCAGTGATATGTGTGTATCAATTTTGTAGTTAGAGTTATAATATTGGCTCTGAACTGTCTGTCTTTCCAAATATTGTGCTCTGCTGGGGAAGAAGATTCCTGAATACTGGGCGTCAGCTTGGCTTGGGCTGCCTGATGGCCCATTAAGGGACTATCAGCAACACAATGGACTCTGGGAGCTTGGAATGCTCCAATCCAGACAAAAAGTCTAAGAGACAAAGCCTGGGCATAATGGCTGCTGCCTGCAAATATGAGTCATGCATGGTCATGTGATCTGCCCATGTGGTTCCAGGACTCCATGGGGCTGGACTTTTCACAGAGGGAGAGAAAAAAACTATAAAGGAAGCTGCTACAGCCCCCCATCTTTGTCTTCTACCTTCAGCCTGCAGCCTGTCTTGCTTCCAGCTCTAAATGGACTTTGCTACACAGGTGAACTCTGAACTAAGGTGCTGACCCAGCCCCCAAATGGGATGCTTTCTAAAGACTTTGATTTGAACCTGCAGTTTATTCTACCTTTGCTGCAAGCCTGAACCAAGAGATGTGCCATTACTGCATGTAATTGATTTCTTTTAACCATTCTTAACCCTCACCTATACCTTTTTCCTTGTATAATAAACCTTTAGATTTTAGATTCTAAAGGATTGGCAACAGCGTGAATTGTGGGAAGATCTGATATGTATATTGACCTGGGTCTGGGGCCGGATTCCTTGGAATTGGGGAGAACCGTTTTCTTTATTTGGGGGATTGGTTTTCATAACCATTGATCCCCAGGACAGGTGGCTGCTGGTGGTGATACTGGGAAGCTGGAGTGTCTAAGGGAATTGCTTGTGTGACTTGTGGTTAGCCAGTGGGGCGAAACCAAAGTCTTTTCTGTTTAGCTGGTTTGGTTTGCCTTAGTGTGGAAAACCCCAGCTTTGGGCTGTAGTTGCCCCTTTGGAAGCAACCTGTCCTGATCTGACACTCACAGTTGGATCCCACCAGGAACAGCACCGTCACAAGCACATCCCTTGGTTACCTGTAAAAGTGGTCCTGTTTGTATTTTACAACCAAATTAGGGAACTGTAGGGCTTAGTGACCCATCTGGAAATTATCCTTGTTGAGGGCTAGATCCTTCCACTCTACAAGGAGTCCCATGGAGTTCAGTAAGACTAGTTGCAAAGCAAGGTGCTGTATACTGTAATGGTGACACTGTGTTACTGCTTTATCATTGGAATGTTTTATAACCACTTGCAGAGTGGTGGCCTGTTTAGTGGCCACTTTGACCATCAGTGAGGGCCATTGCTACTTAGACCATTTCCTGCAGAACTTAGTTGGCAGGATACAGATTCCCAACATCTCTCCTGGGAAGAGGAGGACTGTGTAAGTGCCAGAAGTGAAATCCTTGATTGGCATCCCCAGATATTACAAACCTGTGACTGGTTTTCAGATAAGCTATGTATTGAATTCCGTACTTTCCTTTCTCATAATCGTGTGTGTGCGCGCGCGCGTTCATAAAAGAAAGAACTAAGTTCGGTACTGAAGACCAGATGTGAAGATACAGTCAAGGTTACTTAATGTTCTGGTTAGATATTGCCTCTCTATTTATGATATTTCTAAAGCATCTATCACCTTGGTAACTAACCAGCACCTAGCTTGAAAAGAACAAGAAGCAGGTCATTTATTGCTCATAGGACTCTGATTTTTTTCAAAAAATATTTTTTTATATTTTATGCTTCTTTCACTGAAAATAATGAGTTACACTCCCATCTTCTGGTGCCTTTCTGTTCCAGTGGTGAGTCACTCTGGACTTATGTTCCCTTCTGTGGGTTTGATGACCTTTCAGAAGTAATTACAGTGGGAATCTGTAGCATTCTAACATTTTGATCCATTTCTAAGAGTGCATTTCTTCCCAGAAGATGAATTCAGTGCTGGTGAAAAGTACCAGATTCACAGGTTTGGAGAACAAAACCATCTACTGAACCACAGAATGGACATGGCGTATCTAGGGAAAGGGTAGGGTCTCAAATACTGCTCCCTTGGGACCTGACCCAATGCCTTTTTAAGTTTGTGGGATTCCTTCCGTTGACTTCAGTAGGCTTTGTATCAGGACCTTAATTTATCTTAGCCTTGATCTGGAAGGATTCCCTATAAGATCTTGGTCCTGCTTTGAGCAGGGGGTTGGACTAGATACCTCCTGAGGTCCCTTCCAACCCTGATATTCTATGATTCTATGAATATTACTCCTTGATTTCTATAGGGCCCAATTTTGGCATTGCTGGACTCAGGAACAGCCCAGGAACCGTACCATGATCCAGACCATTGGTCTAGTGCCTGCCAGAGGAGAAGTAACTGACACTATGCCTATACTTGGTCCAGATTGCATCCTTCTCCCATGCTGGCTCAGCTGCATGAGCCAGCATATTGGGGATACAGAGCACAAAGAGAAGGTTCTGCCCACCTGGGTACAATGAAGATAAACCACCCTATGCCCCCAATACAGATAACCAGTGCAGTGGAGTAAGGAACACCTGCTGCAGCCTTAATTCCCCATGTTGTCATGTGGGACAAGTTACTAGCTCACCCTTATTTATTTAATGGCTGTTTGGTGACCTCTATGTGAAAACAGTCATAAGTCTCAATCCAGTTGCAGCTGGGCACGTGTTCACACAAACCCCCATCACAGCTGGCAACCGCCTAGAAACCTTAATAATCAAGTCTCAGAAGAAAGGCCAACAACTATAAGGACCACATTCTTGTTAATTAAAAATTGATCATGAATACATTGCCATTTATCAATAACCAATTAATTGATAACATTTAATACATTTTTACATTGAGAAGAGGTGTTTGGTGAGAGGGATTTCCTGAGTCTAGATTAGTTTAATAACAACCACCTGGGATAAATCAGCTTGATTAGATTTGTTGATTAATAGTAAAGACAGCACATTGCCGAGAGAGGCATATAACTACACAGAGCAATGCAAGACCTTTGCATATAGTTGTCTCTGACAGCCTGTGTGTAATCTGCAGGTGGTCTCCTTCCCCTCGCAAATGCTTAGGGTGACCAGATGTCCCAATGTTCTAGGGACAGTCCCAATATTTGGGGTTTTATCTTATATAGGTGCCTGTTACCCCCACAGCCTGTCCCGATTTTTCACACTTGCTGGTTAGTCATCCTACAAATACTTAGAGCTATTCTAGCTTTGTTTCCTACCTTTGTTACCATGGTGACCCTTATCTACTTCCTCCTTTTTGGTCCATACTTCTCCTTGTCTTAGGTTATGTTCTAACCCCTCTGTTCCCCTGATAACTTTCCAGCTGTCTCAACAACTCGTGGTTAGTGATTATTCGCTTACTTGGGAGCTTTTAGCCGTTCTACATTTTCCTCCAGTTTTGCGGCTAGTCCAGGAATGAAAGGTTACAGCTTTCAGTAAAATGTCACTTTTTAAAGTTAGCTTACCTGCGAAGCATCATGGAACTCTGGCTCCCAGGCAAACCTTAGACACTTTCTTCGACTTGTTAAAAGTCAGCAATATAGACCAAAACACCATTTCACTGCCAAAGACTGTCCCTCCAATGTAAGGCTCACATTTATGACTGGATGGTAATATGTGAAGAGCCTTTCAGCATGATTTCTGTACATCAAGCCAACACTCCAACGCATTAAAGTCATTTTAAAAAATGGAACATTTTCTGGGCAAAGAAAGATCTTGTGGGTTTTTTTCAGTGTACGTTGTAGTGATAATAAATGGCAAATTCACTCAGAACAGAGAAATGTTTAGAATCAACAGTCCAAATTCATGTCTGATGCAACTCTTTAAAGTGAATGGACTTAAACCCAGATGAAGGAGGGTGCCTTCTGTCTGTCTGTCTCATAAAGGGTTTCAGGCGGAAAAAAAACACAGTTACATTTTCTGTTTGAATTTTTTTCTTCTCTATGCATCATGGAAAAATCATCTTTGCCTGAGACCTACTATAACAAAGGTAAGTGTGGAAGAAACGTTATGTCTCAGATATAAATCTTAGCTGAAGGAACTTAGTGATAGAAACAAAGAACAGAGAGGGTGTTGCCAGCTCCAGACAGCGCTACTGATAAAATTTTCAGTGGCTGGAGTTATTCATATTTAAAGGAAAGAGATTTAACGGGAACCAGAAATAACCACACAGAGAACACATCTTTGACTTCACTCTAGGCAGAACGTTAATGGAAATGTACACTGACTAAGTTTGCTGCAGAAGTACGACAGCAGGAGATGAAGGTTTATATAAGTGACCCACAACAGACGTTTAGGGGAACTCAAAAGTACTGTTATTCCTACTTGTTGACACACATCATGTTCTTTTGCATTCATTTTTTCCCAGTCTAACTTCTCCTTCATTTCCCATTCAGATCACTCTAGGAAATATTTATGGGAATGTATAAACAGTCTAGTTGTTAAGGACATCATTATGAACCTAATGAAACACTGAATGAAATCCTGCTTTACGGTATTGGTAATGTACCCGCATGGGCTTACTAGGGAAAGTCTGCAAAAGAAATCTCTGTTCCTGGACAGGAGTGCACCGTTTAGCCCGCAACTTCCCCAGCAAATTAAATAAGATTGAGCTGGACGAGAACCAAACCCCATCTGAATATCCTCCTACTTCCCATTCTAATCGAGACTACATATCTCAGGCTCATCTTGAAAAGGGGCTGAACCAACCCCCCCGGGTCCAAACACCCCAAAACCCCTCCCCTAATAAAAAGTTAGTTACTTAATTAGTTTTGTCTTTATTATCATGATCTATAATAGCAAGAAAGGCAGCTAATTGCTGACTGGGTCAAGGGCTTTGTCTCAGATTCTCCAGCCAATCAGGAAATGGCAGTGAATCTCCTTTATAGTGTACTGCTTCAGTGAGTTCCAAGAGGCCCAGCATGAATACCCATTATCTTTACTGGAGTGAAAGGGTGGTGGGAGGGGACCTTAACATTGATGGGCACCACCCAAGGGCACAGTTTGCTTTGAAAATGCCTCCTTGTGAGGGAAGAATCTGTCTACCAAATTCTCAGAGTCCTAGGCACCTCCAAAACACCATTCCCTCACTTAGCAGCATCTTTCTATACCAAAGGGTCATCACTTAGGAAGTGGAGCCCCATTCTCACTCTCTTTTTAGAGGAGAGAGGATAGTTCTGTCTTCATGGTCTGTCAATAATATAGAGCCATTTGTGGATAGCAACCCACCAAAAACTACTCTGAAACCTTCAAACCATGGGAAAGCTGTGGTGTTTGACAGAGCAGTCACATTCTGAACCCACTGCTCACATTGGTGAGTTGTTACACCAACGAGTATCACCGTTGATTTCATTAGGACTCCTCATATCCCTCTGCATTTCTCAATAGCATTGGTCGGAAAATATTTTGAGAGGGTTTTTTTGTTTTGTTTTGTTTTCTCCTATGAAAAAACTTGACGTTGGATCAAATAGCCAGACACTGAAGAAGAAAAAAAGTCAGCTGAAAACAAAAATGTTTTTAGCCCGTAAGGTTCAGGTTTTGGGTTTCCAGTGAAAAAAGCCAGTATTTTGGTGGAAATTTTCCATGCAATTTTTCATTTAGCCCTAAATCCCAGTTTTCCATTGAAAAACTGAGATGAATAATTGTTACCCAAAGTGAGTAACAGGTTTGAAATCAGTCCCTAAAGTTGCACTCAGAGTTTCTCAAATTCTTACTTGTGATGGGCAGCCGAGAGACTGCAGCATGAAGGATTTAGGAACTCTGGATCATAAGGGGAATGTTTACTTTGCTGGCTAGACTTTACGTGCTTTGTGTTTTTTTCCCACCATTAGACCCAACATGCTACATTTCCAAAAAGCAACCAAAAAACCAAATGCCTAAGTTGCTCTAGCTATTGATCCTCTTCCATCAATGAAAAGACTTTAAGGTCAGTAGGGGCCATCCAGAGGTGAAAGGAAGCCACTCCGCTCCAGTACGGCGTAGAGATAAGAAAGTGCCCGCTGGTACACAGCCAACTGTACCGACAGAGCCACTGATGAGGGGTGGGGAGGGCAAAAGGGGCAGCTGCCCCCGGGGTCTGGCAATTTGAAAGGGACCTGGACTCTTGGCCATTGCTGCTGCTACCGCACTCCAGCCCCATAGCAGCCGAAGCACCAGGCCCTTTAAATCAACACCAGATCCCTGGATGGTGTTGGCTGGGCAGCACTGAAGGACTGGCTGGGGGAGTCTGGCTCCAGCCTCGCCCAAGGCCCTGCCTCTTCTGGAGGCCGAGAGCCATCCCCACACACTCACCTGTCCCAGGACCCCGGCCGCTCTGCATACCAGTAAGTCCATCAAATTACTTTCACCCCTGGGGCCATCATTATCATCCAGTCTGATCTCCTTCACATTTCAGACCACAAAACCTCACCCACCCACTATGTACTAGACCGCAACCTCTGGCTGAGTTACTGAAGTCCTCATACCATGGTTTAAAGACTTCAAATTACAGAAAATCCTCCTTTTACACTGCTGTAACCCAGCAAATGACCCAGGGCCCATGCTGCAGAGAAAGGCGAAAATCTGCCAATCTGACCCGGGGGGAGAGGGCGGCGGTGTGATTCCTTCCCAACCCCAAATGTGGGAATCTGTTAGACCCGGGCATCTGGTAAAGACACACCAGCCAAATGCCAGTGAAAGAATTCTCTGTAGTAACTCAGAGCCCTGTTTGGTAAAGGCTTAGAAATCTGTTGAACCATTTTCAGATGCGACAGAGCTAAAAAGATCCATACTTCCAGTCCTAATGAAGTCTTTGCAATCACTTGCCTTCCTTTGGAGGCTAAAGGCAATGTGCTATCATAAGGTACTGAAAAGCATATTGTCATTTTTTTAAATTGTATTGCACTGTCTGTCTCTTCTAAATCAGGCTTACACTGCACATGGGTTAACATCTCTCAACAGTCTTTGTCTGGCTTCGATACAAATGTCTGATTGCTGCTTCAGCATTCTTTGGGCCAGATATTCAGCTGGTATAAATTGGCCCCACTCCATTGACTGCAGCGGAACTCTGCTGATGTTCACAAGCTGAGGATCTAAGCGGCTCCGTTTTGGACTTGGACCCATTTAAAAAAAAAAAAAAAAGAAAAGAAAAAAAAGAAAAGGAGCAGAAACCAAGACAGGAGAAAAATCACCTCTTTGAAAACCTGTTTACAAGGACAAACAGAACAACAGTGATTGACTTATTCCCACAGAATCACTGGCTGGGGTAGATAAGATGTATTGAATTTTTAATTGTGTTCCATCATGAATACAGGTGTTTTGCATCAGCCACGATGTAACAGTCATTTAACAATTCTCTGCTGCTTTCCCGACAAGAGGCACCTCAGATTTAATTAGAATTGTGAGATGCAGCCAAGAACTTGATAACGAAGGGCCATTCTGATGAAACTAAAAACACCAAGAAGTTGGACAGCAAGAGATAAGATTTGTTTTAAAGAGACACAGTGAATCCATTTCAACCTTCAGGTCACATAGAGCCAAAGGTAATAGAACCTTTACCCACAATTCCCAGGTTAGGTTGCACAGGGAAATACATCTTCAGCCTTCTTATTGCTATTTTTCTTCACATTGATTGACACGTCGGAGAACTAATTACCAGCTCTATAGGTGAGTAAAGTACCCCGGGGGCTGGATCTCACCAGGCACAGATACTCAGTGCCCTTAACACATTCAAAACCTTAAAAGCCTTAAACAAAACACCAGATGCCTACTTAGTAGATTTTTATACCAAGGGATCGTGGTGCATAGATATGGAGGCTGGTGGAGGGGGCATGTTGAATAGGAAAGTGTCACGAAAAATCTAGCAAAATTGTCAAAAGTGCATAGCTCTCATGGACGATACCAAATCACTTTGACTGGTCAAATGTCAAGAATTTTATTCATTTCCGGCCACAGTAATAAATATTTTTAACAGCTGCGAGTCAAAATAGCAAGAAGGTCTTAGTCAGAGGTTAGTTTGAGTGCACTGGGAAATATGTCCAAAAAGAACACCTCTTTATAGGGCTTAAGTTGACCACTCACACCCAGAAGCAATTAACATCATCTGTGCCTTTTGAGAATGTTGGTCAGAAGGTGGGCAGTAGGGTAGAGGTGTTATCCTCACCGTGGGGTGATATTGCCGTCATAACTCAGTGGCGACGAAAGGAGAACTGCCCATGCCTACGTACGTGGGCTATAAATAAATGCCAACTACTTTGGTGTAAGTTAACACCTCTGATTTCTTTGATCCCTTTACCACTACAAAGCCCACAGAGTGCATATAAGCTAACATATGCTGCATTTCTGTGCGGACAGGGTCATTAATCTGAGCAGTATGCCCCTTTTCTTTCCTGATTATAACCCCAGGATCATCAATGTATAACCTGAGGGGTTTAGAAACCCTTTTCCCCTGGTTTTTAATTCCTATCTAGCACTCCCAACAAACATCGCAAGGAGCTCTGTTAAAGTTTGGTTATGCAGCAATGCCTGCCAGGCATCTGTACAACTGTCAGAGTTGACATGTCTTAATAGCTTTCTTGCCAGAAGCACTTCATATTGTAGGTGCTGCTTGAACTTGTCGAATGCCTCCTGCCCGCCTAGATGAGAACAAGAACTCCCTATTGTTTTAGGTAATAATGTTAGATGGGCTTATTCCATAGCATCTGACAAATAAATAGGAGGTGCAATTTGAAGTGATGCATCCTTTTGCTTTTTTACCTTCAGCAGATGCCTCAGGCCAAATGGCCATTCATCTATAGCTCTTTTCATTGTACTGGTATTCCTAATGAATTCTTTTCTACTGGATGTGGTATAAATAAATAACCCCTGCCGCTTTTTGCTAGGCACCGTTACTATTGCAGTTTATCTCTTTCCCATTTCCAAAAAATCACATAAAAAGCTACCCAGAAGGCTTTGTTTCAAAAGAATGGTTGGTAGGAAAATTAAAACCCCAGAGTGAGTACGGCTTTATTGACAGATAAAAATTCTTTATTCTAAATGTTAGTTGAGTATACAGGAATGGCTGAAGTAGCCTGGAATTCATTTAATGTCTTTAATGAAAATATATTTCTTTATATCTATAGGGAATTGGGGTCCTGGCTACCACTTTGTATCATGGATTTTCAGAAATGCAGTACCACTGAAGGCAGAAAGGAGAGGGAGACTGAGAAGGTGAAAGAAATAATAACATTTGGGGAGTTGCCATAAATATACTTAGCCCAAAGATGTGAGCTCTTTATGCTGGTGGACAGTGTGATAATTCTTGATACCCAAGATGGGAAAGGGCTGGGATCAATTCACAATTGTATGGGTTGTGTATGCAGGGTTGGCCCACAACATTTTGGCACCTGAGGTGTGGAGCTCAAATGATACCCCCATGTCCCCTCGCTTGGGTCAAAACTTTCAAAGGTTTTCTTGTGCCCTCCTTCCTCCAGCCCAGCACTCCCCCATCTCTGTGCATCTAGAGCAGGGAGAATACAGATGCACCAGTAGCAGACACAATTTTCTACACTCTGGGTCTTAGTGGTGCCCCATACAGTCTGGCACCTGGACTTCAATCCCCGGTTCTGAAACATCTCCTATGTTTTTTCCAAGTTGCAGCCAAAACTGGACAGGGACTGTTTTCTTGATCTGATTTGCCATGAGGCTCAAATTGGCTAAAATCTCATGAGAACAGCTGATTTTGTAACACTTCAGCTATTTAAGAATGCCTATTGCGGCCAGTTTCTGACGTAAACAGTTGGTGACGTTGAGGCACGGCTGAATCTGAAAACGGAACCCCAGACTTGATCTAATTCAGATCCAGAAAACTGCCTTTTCAGTGCATCTTCATTACAAATATGTTGGGCCTAGGTCAGCCTTGGCTTAGAAACCACCATGTCCATGGACCGTTATAGAACATTGGATGGATGTCAGTGAGGTAAAGATACAGTGGCATGTTTGAAATTTTCTTGGAGAATACATGGTCATCAACAAGACAGCATTTGCATTTCTCAATGAATTAGAAAACCAGCATTCAGTGTGCTCAACTGATGACTCAAATGGTTGAGAATACTGAAGGGCAGATTTGGAAGGATTTCTAGATCGGCATTCTTTTACACCAAAAATACAACAGGAATATGGTTTTTATACTCGTATATTTAACAGATAACATATATTTGATCTTGATGAAGTTTAGATGACATTTAAAGTAAGAACATGCAAGAACACCTCTCAGCCATATTTCTGGAAAGAACCAATTCCAATCCAGGACATGGGGCTGTTTTCATCACGTCAGGTGGGCACAAATATCGTAAAGTTATCCGCTGAACTGGGCTTGCAATGCTTTGGTTGGGAGACATTCAAACACGGTTGGGTTGGGCAAGATCAGTATTCTTTCCCAAATAATTCACCCGCACGTCATGCATCTTGTTGTTTACATCTATATTTGTTCAAGAGCAACTGCTGGGTTTCAGGAACAATATGGAAACCATGGGACCAATTCAGCTATAGTATAAGGGATTCATATTACATGAGAACTGAATTTTACCCACAGACTTTCATATCAAGGAAGTGGATCCACATTTTTCTCCGGGTGTTATAGACCAAAAATTATTATATTCTCAGTTCAACAAAGCACTTAATCACATGTTTAAGTGCTTTGCTGAATCAGGACCTATAATCCAATGCCTCTTCAGTACTCTGCTTTATTTAGAGTGAATTGCTGGTTCCTAGTGGGAACGTGTCTATCTCAAAACCACAGTCTGGCTTACTGTCCACTAGGCTACACTGCCTCCCTCCTAAGTATGGAAATTTATTCCCCTGGGCTATCTGCCCAGCTCCTTTCACCAGTGCTTTATTACTTTGCTAAGAAATATCAGCGTGGGCATGTAGGTGTTTATCAGTGTGGCATACATCGCCATAAATGCCCATCCTTTCCCATGTGGCTTCCTCTGACACAGTAGTGGATTGAAGCAGAAGCAAATCATTCCCCGTCAGGAGTATATTCTTTGGTGACTTCCACAGAGTTGCTCTCTTTTTTCCCCAGCATGCCTTTCTGAGGCTGAACCTTTACATATGGCAGATCCGTGAAGCTAGAACCACCCCAAAAGACAATTTCCAGGCTGTATTTCCTCTCTTACAGTTAATATGTTTCCCTCATCGTGATACATTGGTTTGTACAAACTCCTGTATGGTCTGTTCATATAGTTCCCCTTTCACCACACCCACAATAACATAGTCCTACCACCTAATCAATATATAATCTTCTGTCTCTTCCCAAGTTCATGTCACCTAACAAAGCCATTCTGTTACTCTGGGATGATGCAACTGAAACCTTTCGTTCCCGATGGATGGACAATATTTCTTTACAAAGCAGCTCAGTGTTTTCCATTCGAAAGTGAGTTGAACGCACTGGCCGAATATACTTCAGTTGCTACATCTTGACCCAGAGATGTGTGACATGCATTGCTAATATGTTCTGTCCACTGCTGAAAGAATAAAATAGGCTGGGAGTGAAGAGCACGGCCATAGAGGTGGTTAGTTTTTGCACGTGCAAAGATGTGCGTTTCTATTTGTGTTGTCGCTGCAGGTATGATGGTACCGCTTCAGGTACATCTACATGGCAAGAAGGAACCTGTGGCCTCGAGTCTCAGAGCCTGGGTCAACTGACGCTTTCTCAGGGCTTGGGCTGTGGCGCTGAAATTGGCAGTGTAGACGCTTGGGGTATGTCTACACTGTAGTTAAAAATCCACATCTGGCCCATGCCAGCGGAGTCAGGCTCATGGGGCTGGGGATCAGGGATTGTTTCATTGTGGTGTAGATGTCTGGGCTTGGACTGGAGCCTAGGGTCCAGGTCTCTGCAAGGGGGGAGGGCCCCAAAGCTGAGGCTGCAGCCCAACCCTAAAAGTCTACACGGCAATTAAACAGCCCTTTAGCCCAAGCCCAAGTCAGTTGGCAGGGGTCAGCCACAGGTATCTAATCACAGTGTAGACATACTCTGAGATTTGGGCTGGAGCCCGGGGTCTCACCCCCTTTGAGCCCGTAAGCCCGAGACTCATGTGCTAGGTGCTGTACAAAACACTCTACCCCATACAGAGACAAAAACGAATGGAAATGAGTTGCCTGAGGTCCCAGAGCTGATCTGGGGAATAGACAGCAACAGAAAACAGAGTCTCCTGACTCTCAGTCTGGGGCCTTGTCCATTAGACTGCACTGCAGTAGAAAACAATTCCACCCACAAAACAAGCTCCTTTGCACAGTCAGAAGGCCTGTGGGTGCACAGTTACCTGTGCCTTGTGTTCAAAGGGCCATTTTCCTGGTGAGTGTTGTTGCGAATGCAACAGGCATCCATTCATTTCCCAACCTCTGCCCCCATTGAAAACTTGGCCCAGCATGTCAGAATGAAGTGTCTGCTTTCGAAGGCTCAATTTCACCCTTCGCTGGCATCTGCTTAAGGAAGGTTGAGATGTGCTTTCGGAGAAGGATTCGATTGGAGCTCTTGGGTCAGGGCTGGTGCATTTTGAGATATTCCACCTAGTAAACAACTCTGTCGTGAGAAGCATCGGGCAGTGTCTGAGTTAGAGAAAATAGAAGCATTTCTACTTAATTAGTCCTTTTAAAACCTTGCTGTTTGCTTGTCAGCTAACTCTCAATACAAGGAGCTTTTAGATACAGGCTCATTGGTTTCAATTCTCCTTCACCCCTTGGAGGAAGTAATCTGAAGAGGCTGTGCTCTCTCCTTTTCCGATCTTCACATTGTGACTTGTTTCTGAGGCTCTTTCTGTTCGTATTATTTGGCTGCTTGGAAAGTTGCTCTTTTGCTAAACTGAGATTGTATTCAAGCTCAATAGCTTTGAACTAAGATGAACCTTTCTGCTTTGATGTTGGGGCTAATAGGCTCTGGGTAGGATTTTGAAGCCTTTCAAGGATGGTTCACCGCAGCATTATAGTGATAGACCCAGTGACACAGGACTTCCTAATCCATCAGGAAGTATATTTCAGAGCCTTTGCATGCCTGGTTGGATAGCTGGTCGGTGTACAGCACTATATCTCAGCTGCAGTCTACTCTTCCCCCCGCATATTCCAATCCCAGTGCCTCCGCTGAATCCCTAATCATCCATGCCAGAAGAGGTGGCTATAAGTCTTCCTAATGGTCATCCGGACGATCCTCTTCTGATGGATTGGGACATGCAGAGTGTCTGCTAAGCACTCAGAGTCAGGTGGTTAGGGAAAGGAGGCGCAGTAATTAATTGCACAGGTATTCAACTCAACCTGAGTCTGCTCAGGCTTCTGCAAACATTTCGATTCATGCTGGCCATCTTCAGAGGCTCACCGGACATTGCCCTTGCAATTCCCATTATGACGTTACATTCGTTCATTCCCATGTCACTCAGATCTTATTCCTTACAAGATGCCAGGATGGGCTTGGTGCATCACATAAGGGTCGCTTGCTTAATCCTGAAAACAAGACAATGCCAAAGAACTTTGGGCTTCAGTAGATGCTGTGTGTAAATGTGGGAACCCCAATTAGCTTGGCACCACCCCCCATTCTGTTTTTTTAAGGAATATTGATTTTTGGGGGCCTGATCTCCTGTGATTCTGAACTACAAGCAGCCTGTTGGAAATACTTGATCCAATTAAAAGTAGGGTGCTTTCAAGCAGTAACCACATACAGGATCGTCCATATAATTTGTACCTAGGTGGGTGCAGAGCCTTTAAAATTATGCTTTGTCCTGTATTTTCCATCCAGTTGATCTTTATCTTTAATGCAGTTTTCTTGTAGTGATATGTGCCATCATGTTCCAGCTATGCCCCTCTGCAATATACATTGGCCAAACCGGCCAATCTCTATGCAAAAGAATAAATGGACACAAATTTGACATCAGAAATCATAACATTCAAAAACCAGTAGGAGAACACTTCAGTCTTCCTGGCCATTCCGTTAAAGACTTGAAGGTGTCCACTTTAAAACAGAAAAATTTCCAAAACAAACTCCAACGAAAAACTGAGGAACTGGAATTAATTTTCAAATTGGACTCTATAAACCAAGGGCCAGGACTTGTGAATGGTTTTCTCATTACACTAATTGATTGCATTTCCCCAGTTAATTTACCTTCAATAGTTATCTCCTGCCAGACACAGATATTCATTCCAAAAGGTATTTTTTTTCTCCTACTGATAATGGCCCATCCAAATTAAACAGCCTCTTAGAATTGGTATGCTAATGTACGACCTTTTTTTTGCTTTCTGTGTGTATAAATACATCTTACTTCTGTTCCATTCTATGCATCTGATGAAGTGGGCTATAGTCCATGAAAGCTTATGCTGAAATAAACTGGTTAGTCTCTAAGGTGCTACAAGTCTTCCTCTTCTTATTTACATAGCACATGGGTCACTGTCAAAACCACTACCCTCTATTGGCAGAAATGTGTCAGTCACAGTCAAGCTGTTTGCAACTGGCTCATGAACGAGTGGGTAGAGGTCTGAAAACGGGACATAAAATCCCATTCTATCAAAGAGAGTTATTACATTTGATTAGGGGTGGTAGTTTTGGGTCTGCTCCAGTAAGTTCCCTGTTGCTAAGGTCAGACTCCATGAGGGTGAGCGGTCAGGGCAGTTGCTTTGCAGAAGGCCATGTGCCATGTGTGAGCTAGGAGAGGCTGAGAGCAGGAAGTAGGCCGGTGTCCCTAAGATCGAAGAATTTTGCAGCAGGTTAGTGATATTGTTAACCCTGTAACAGGGAAGCCTGAGCAATGCTAATTATAGCCAGGGGAAATTGGGAGGGAAAATAACTTCTTCTATCTTAATTATATGCTTTGAATGTTTTGATTTTAGACAAGCTGTTCTAGTTAAATTGTCTCAACTGGTGCAATTCACCAACTTTTCTTCAAATGCAGGAATGGGGAAAGAGTCATTTCTGGTTTGCTATTCTCAGTTTTCTTGTAACAGGGTTTTCTTTAAATCTATACAAGTAGCTGAGTGGTTGGTTAATCAGCCAGCTGACTGACTAGCAGTGATTTTGGCAGAGGAAGAGTCTTCATGGATTCCAGCTGAAGATTCCTATAAGCAAGTGGAGGGAAGATGTTGTTTTAGACTCAGCTGACTGTATAGATTTGGTGATCAAAAACTCCAACTGAGACTTAGGTGAACTAAACCAAAGCTTTTGGGAACTCAGTTTCTTCTCACTGTGTTTCCGCGGCACTGAACTGTTCAGATTTTAATTTGTTTTCTTTATTTATGTTTATGGATAACTGACGGTAACGTCTGTGGAGTGTAAAACAGGCATGTCATGATGTAAAAATGAGATGATTTTTTGTTTATCATAAGATTTTATAAAGTTATTTAATTAAATTCATTTCTTTACTTCCTTTTGGTGCAGCTCACCCAGTGTAATCCTTGCTGAAAATCCTTAGAGACTGAACTCTGGGTCTCTAGCTACTTTTCCATGGGAGTTGTGGGTTTTTTTAGGCACTGAAGAAGGGCAATGAAGTGAACTCCAGCCCACCCAAAGGTTACATTTCCTTTTGATAATGTTTGAAATGTTTTGACCTTTTTTTCTTTATTTAACCTTTTCTTTAATCTAATCAGCTTATTTAAAAAAAAAACAGTTCTTTTGAGCCAGACATTTTTGTTTAGAAAATGTTGAAATGAAACATTTCCACAATTTTTGTTGTAATCTCGATGTTTTTTCAAGTCGGAAAGCTTGTCCAAACTGCCCCTATTTTGTAAAGTTTCTGTTTTGATGAATCAGCATTTTTCAATGAAAAATCCATTTGTCGAAAAATTCCCAACCAGCTTGTCCTGTCTCCTACTCCGGGTCCCCATGTACTAGAACTAGAGCATAACATTTCCTGTTTCTGGCACCTCCTCCTCCCGGTGATTGGTAAACCTGTGAGAGTAATATTTCTTGTTATATTTTAAGGGTTCCTCTTCCAATTCCATCCAGAACCAGACAAGGCGGAGGCATATGTCGCAGGGAGGCAGAGACTTAGGCCACATTTTCAACCTCCAAGAAAGTTTTTGGTTGGAGATTTGTATGAAGGTTCAGGACAGTTCTTATTTTGTTAGAACCGGTTCACCCGCCTCTTGTTTTATCCTGATGTTTGAACTGAGATAAGGGATTATTTAGTTACTATAGTTTTCCTTCTCACCCTTTTCTTGTTCACTTTGGGTTAGTAAAATTGGCCCTAAACCACAGTTCCGCTACAGTGAACATTCAGAAGACTTGGAATGCTCAGGCATTCAAGGGCTTTGGATGGGCTAAACTCTCCTTAGGTCTTCAGATGCTACCTTGACAATATTTGGCTGGGTGGCTTTTCCCTTTCTGGGTGAAGCGCTCCATTCACAGTAAGCCACTCACTGTCCTAGGAAGGGTTGCTTTGCTGTTGGGTAGTCAATTTTGTAGTAATAACATAAACCATACATTCTCCAACTTCTTTGCCTATTAAAAGTGTTCAGGCAACAACATGTAACTTTGCAATGCTCCACAGAGCCACACTTCCCAACACCACTCTACACCAAAACCTGGAACAGCTACACACCTTGTTTAACGAACTGTCTTCTCACCCTAGTGACTGGATTTTTATAGACATAATAGGTACCCAGTGTGTAGAATACCAGCATCCGGTTTGAGATTAGCTCTGCTGTGACAGCTCATTGCTCCCTGCCATTCTACATTCTGTGCAAAGGGACAGAGACGTTGGGACATTTTCCAGGAGCCTTTTTAGGAAAGAGTGTCACTAGGTATTTCCAGTAATTACTATTGCTCCCCAGGCCATGCCTGTAGCAGTAAATCCACGCACTCCGAGTGAAGGCTAGTTACAGACAATAACCAGGGAGCAAGAGGATGGCGATTTGTCATCTTATATTTTGGCGTGCCTGACTCTTCCCTCGCTCACCGGGGTCAACTGCATTCACTTCACTGGAGTTGCTTCTGATCTGTGCCGGTGCACGAGATCAGAGCCAGGTGCTATCTCGTAAATGCCTAATTGAATGCTGCAACTCTGGAAATATGCTCCTGGAGACAGATCAGAGAGGCAATGCAGACCAGTCATATTTCTGAGCACGAGGCAAATCCACAGCCTTCCTAGCCACATTACTTCCTATCCTGCTGTGTTCCACGTGAACTTTACAAGTGACATTAAGAGAGCATTGTTTTACATAGACACACCTTTATAGGATTACAAAATAGCCAGGGCAAATGGAATTAGTTTAGTGCAGGGATCTCAAACTCAAATCACCAAGAGGGCCACATGAGGACTAGTACATTGGCCCAAGGGCCCCATCACTGACACTCCCCCACCCGCCCCTGGTCCTCCCCTCCACTCTACCCCTTCCATGAGGCCCCGCCTCCTCCCAGCCCCCATTCCAACCCCTTCCCCAAATAACCACCCCTGCCCTGCCTCTTCTCCGCCTCCAACCCTGAGTGCACGGCTCCCCGTCCCTCCCCCCTCCCTCCTGGAAAGTGCTAAGCACCACCAAACAGCTATTTGGAGGTAAAGTGCCTGGAGGTAGGCAGAGGAGCAGGGGTGCGGTGCACTGGGGGGGGGGGGGAGAGGGGAGGGAAGCAGGGGAATGGGAGCTTGGCAGGCTGCAGGAAATAACTCTGGGGGAGCAGGAAGGGGGGCGAGGGGAGCTTGGCGGGGCGACAGGAAATAACCCTGCATGGTGCAAGCCCCTCAATCCAAGTCAATGGACCCAGGCGCCGAGACTTGCTGCCGTGGTTGTTTTTATGGCAGCGCTGTGTAGATGTACCCACAGATCACAGGTGTCAAGGCCAGAAGAGACTATTGGCACCCCTAACCTGGCTTCCTGTCAGCTAGTCTGACCTCCTCAGTGGGTCCGTTGATTGAAGGCTTCCACAACCAGTCCTTCATCACTAGAAAGTGGTTCTGGGCACTGGAGTGTATAGGAATTTAGCGGCATGCACTGTGTTCTGTGTTTCATATACCAGCCATTGCAGCAGCATGTCTATGTAATGAGGCTTTCCATGTCACGAGTATTCACTGAACTTAGTTATTTGGACCCCTTTGCACCTATGTAGTCCCTTCAGATTATGGTGGTTGTATAAAGGGGTGGGGTGTGCACATAACAAGCACCAACTCATTTCCCATAGACCGCGTGTCAGAGTAGCTGTCCCATTAAGGAGAGATGGACCCAGCTCCATCTGGGACTTATCAGCTGCCTCCCAGCTGATGATGTGAAGCCAGGGATTCAGTGATAGCTTGGAGATCACGAGGTCCTCATAAGAGCCAGCAAATAGTTCAGTTGCTGGGAACAATAGCCCATGTTTGTCCCTGGGTTTGGGTAGAGAACCCAGTTTGTATATCACTCTCAGATGGATGGTCTGCAAGAGTAGATAGGAAGGGAAAGGGAGTGAAGGGGATTCCCTTGACTCCCAGGCAGCTGGTGTGTGGAGTGTAATCTTGTCCGGAGTATGTAGGCCCCTGCAGGACAGCCGTGGCTAGGCAGAATGGACATGACTGATGCATTGATTGTGAGTTATTTGAACAAATAAAGCTGATTCCCTAAAGGGAAAGGAACTGAAATCCTGGGTCTGGAGAATTCATTGGTACACGGGCCAGTGCGTTAGCCCCCTCACTTACACCACTAAACAGCCATCAGAGGGAGAAATTATTGACCTGAGCTGGAATTCAACCAGCAACCTACACCTCTGTTGCTTGGTGCTCAAATTTCCAGGAGAGAAAAATCAAGTGCATTAGCCCTACTGCTCTACCAGGGCTCGTGTTCAAATGTTTTTGAATCTTTTATAGCTTTAATATTAGGAAGCAAGGGAATTTGCAGCAACACACTGCAGCTCTGTTGAACTGAAGGTTCTGTAGAACTCTCCTTTGATGCAGCACTTTACTGCCTTCTTGGCCAGAATCGTCCAGGTGTGAAAATGGATCACACAATGCATTAGGCGATATTATGCCATGCACTCCAATTAACATCAGTGCTATCCCGTTTTGGTAGCTGACTGTCCAAAAAATTAATTTTATTGCTTTCAAAACTTTGAACCAAGTCAGATGATCTTTCAAGCAGATGTCTAAGCCATTAAAAACCACAATTACATTACTTCAAAGCCATAATTAAAAACTTTGGTACCGGTTACAGTACTTAGCCATTGATTTCTAAGGGAAACATGTTTTGATCATGATGTAAATCCCAGTAAATCACTATGGGCTATGAGGGAAAAAAATAAGTTTAGCTTTCCCCATAAAAAATATAATGCAGTTTTATTAGGGGGAAGAGACTAAATCATTGTAAATTTGTATTGCTTCTTTATAACGGCTTGGATTTGAAGTCAAGTATAATTTGACATTTTATTGATATTTCCAGTATTTAAAACTGACAAGCAGTACATTAAATTTTACCATGTAAATCTGATATGACAATAAAAAGCCTTTCGCACTCTGCATTTGCACTGTTGCAGTAAAATAAAATTAGAAGTGCCACACGGGAAATGATTTTTTCTTCTTCTGCCCAGTAATCCTTCGGAGCCCTCTACAGCGCTTGCTAGTAGCTGAATGGCATTTGCTCATACAGCATTCCTGATCCCCCTCTTCTTGATGGATCGCTCCATGTATCTGCTATTATCAAAGGGGCATGCCAAAGACACCTCAGATTCTTTTCTTCAGTGCTGCTATAATAGGCTCCTATCCTGATCAGTAAGGCACTTCCAGGGTCCTATAAGTCTAGAACCCAGAATGTGGCTGACCGCTCCAGTCTGCCATCCTGCAGTGGCTGTAACCTCCTTTGGCTCCATTTCTCATGACCTCTGTGGACACAGACCGTGGGATGTTCCTCCTCAAGGGTTTAACAGACAGCCACCCCATGGCTCCTGATTGGCTCTCTGCCCTATATAAACAAAAGGGCTTCTCCAGGAAGTCCCTAGGCAATATTAGGGATGGGCTGTAGCTGCTATTACTGTTTCTTGCTCTTGAATCTTGGCTTGATTTGGACTTTGCCTTTTGACTTGGATTCTGACTTTTGATGTCGACCCTGTCCTGGACCTGACTGGGGAATCCTTGGCTACTCCTAACCTCAGGCTTGCCCCTGCTCTGACCCTTGACCCTGACTGCCCTTATTGGGATCCTGGTGCCTACCTATTATCTCTTATATGCCACTGAGCCATTGCCCACCTGCCTCCGCTCCCCCAGCAATGTGAGCCCGTAACAACCCAGGATATTGTCTCCTTTCGTCTACTATTACAAGCCCCTCCTGAAACTGCACTTCTGCCATGAGGCCTACACTCTGCTGGACAATGGCTTGGCCGCAGTTAGACTGAGTGCTGCTTATAACACTGTGTATTTCACTGTTACCTTTGCTATGATGGTCCACTTGGGAATCCAGCTATGTCATCTTAGACTTAGACTGATGGGCACTGTTTGTTACATACGTTTGTGCAGTGCCTGGGCACAATTGGGCACTGATTCCTGAGTGAGGCCTGTAGGGGAAACCACAATGCACCCTTTACGATCCTATGACAAAGGTGGTAAGAAAACCAAGGTTTAAAAAGCTCCTAAGCAGCCAGAGGAGCTGAGGAACTGTAGAGTAAAGAGGGGATTTTTGCAAGGGAATGTGAGAGGGCAGATACACCTAATCAATATATTTTAAATTTAGGCCAATGATCCCCTGCAAAAAACAAACAAAAACCCTGCAAGACTAAAAATAAAGCAGGCAGAAGTCCAGCAGTTTATTGCACTGAATGGACCATGCCTTGTGGGCACGTGGAGTATCTGTTCATTCAGTGCAAGGCCTTCATGGCCCTCAGAGACCCAAGCTCAAGCTCTTGAGACCAGAGCAGCTGAACTGGAGGAAGTAAGGGAGATAGAGAGATACATAGAGGAGACTTTCAGGGACACAGTAGAGCAGTCTGGTATGACAGCCTCTGTGCTACCAAGGAGGGTGAAAGTCTCAGGGATGGAGAACATCAAGTTGGAGTGGAAGGAAACGATCCCATAGTTGGGACCTTCTTCCCTGATGATGTCACGAGGATGCCCCTCCAGGAAAGGGGACCCCTGTTGTTAGGAAGAAGCAGGAAGAGTAACGAGGGTTTTGTTTGTTAGAAATATAGATAGTTGGGTTTGTGATGACCAGGAGAACCACATGGAGAATTCTCTTCTGCATGAGACATCTAAATAGTTTTACGTGGAGTGCTGGAGAGGCAATTATGGCCATGGTACATGGGAGTACCAGTGATATAGGGAAAGGCAGGAGAGATGTCATAGAGGCCAAATTTAGGCTGCTAGGAAAAAGGTTAAAATCCAGGAATTCCATGATATAATTCTCTGAAAAGTTTCCAGTTTTAGAGGAAAAACTGAGTCTCAATGTCTGGATGAAATGATGGTATTAGGAAGAGGGGTTTAGGTTTATTAGCAACTGGGCAACCATTTGGAAAAGGAGAAGCCTATGTAGAAGGATGGTCTCTACCTAAACCAAAATGGAACCAGACTTCTGGCATGGAAAATTAAAAAGGTCATTGAGGAGTTTTTAAACAAAGAGCTGGTGGAAAGTCAACAGGTACAGAGGAGCACAAGGTTTGGACGGAGACATCCCTTACAGGAGAATTTATGAAGGTGGATAAACTATATCCTAGTAAAGAGGAGATGATAGAAGTTGATAAAGTGTAGGTAGGAACTGACGAGAAACAGTCAAATGAAAGAGTCTCATTCGATTACATCACATGAGGGCAGACAGCTAAATATTGTCTACCAGCATTTATAAAATCTGTCAAATTCAATAAGTCTAAATACTAAAATGGATGAACTAATGTGCCTGCTATTAAATGAGGATATTGATCTAAGATACATCACAGAAACTCGGTGCAACTATGATTATTAATGGTACATGGTAACACCAGGGTACAAAAGATATAGGAATGACAGAGTAAATCACACTGGTAGGGGAGTGGCTCAGGGAGATTAGAGAGATTACAAAAACAGAAAGCCCAATAAATTATGGGAGATTTCAACTATCCCCTTATTGACTGGGTACATGTCAGAAAAGATGCAGAGATATTAATAGTGTCTAAAATTTTTGACTGCTTCTTGGAGCAGCTAGTTCTGAAACCCACAAGGTGAAGGGCAATTCTTGATTTTAATCCTAAACAGAGCTTGGTAATGCCGACCAGAAATGATGTCATTACATTTAACATCATTGGGAAGGGGGGGAATTCAAAAGAAACCCACTACAGTAGTGTTTAACTTCAAAAAGGGAAACTACAAAATAATGAGGAAGCTCCTTAAACAGAAATTAAAAGGAAGAGTCACAAGGATGAAATGTTTGCAAGCTGCATGGAAACTATTAATAAAAACACCTTCAGAGAGACCTAGACTTAATGTATACCTCAAATTAAATAAAACAACAGTAAGAGGACCAAAAAATGCCACCATTGCTCAATGTGGCCCAATGGAGGCTGTTAGAGACAAAAAGGCATCTTTTAAAAATTGGAAGTCAAATCCTACTAAGGGAAATAGAAAGGAGCATAAACTCTGGCAAGCCAAGTGTAGAAGTATTTGAAGAACAGCTAGCAAAAGACCCAAAAAACTAGCAGCAATTTTTTAAAGTCCATCAGAAGCAGGAAGCCTGCCAAGAGTCAGTAGCGCCACTGGACAAAGGAGCTCTCCAGGAAGGCAAGGCCATTTAGAGAAGCTAAATGAATTCTCTGCATTGATCTTCACTGCAGAGGATGTGAAGGAGATTCCCACACCTGAGCCATTCTCTTTGGGTGACAAATCTGAAGAACTGTCCCAGATTGGATGTCAGCAGGGGAGGTTTTGGAACAAATTGATAAATGAAACGGTAATAAGTCACCAGGGCCAGATGGCATTCACCCAAGAGTTCTGAAGGAGCTCAAATGTGAAATTGCAGAGCTACTAACTGTGGTAAGTAACCTAGTGCTTACATCAGCCTTTGTACCAGGTGGCTGGAGATTAGCTAATGTGACAAAAAGGCTCCAGAGATAATCCCCACAGTTACAGGCTGGTAAGCCTAATTTCAGTACCAGACAAATTGATTTAAACTATAGCAAAGAACAGAATTATCAGACGTATAGGTAAACATATCTTGGGGAAGAGTCACTACAGTTTTTTAAAGGGAAATCATGTCTCATCAATTTATACGAAATCTTTGAGGGGGGTCAATACGTATGTGGATAAGGGTGATCCAGCCGATATAGTGTAATTGGATTTTCAGACTGCCTTTGACACAGTCCCGCACCAAAGGCTCTTAAGCAAAGTAAGCTGTCATGGAATAAAGGGGAAAGTCTTCTCCTGGGTCAGAAACTGGTTAAAAGAGCAAAGAGCAGGAATAATGGGTCACTTTTCACAATGGAAAGTGATACATGATGGGATTCCCCCAAGGATCTGTACTGGGACGCCTACCATTCAATATATTTATAAATGATATGGAAAAGAGGATAAGTGAGGTGGCAAAGTTTGCAGATATACGGAATTACTGAAGATAGTTGAGTCCAAAGATAACTGCAAAGAGTCACGAAGGGCTCTCACTAAACTGCATGACTTGGCAACAAAATAGCGGATGAATTTCAATGTTGATAAATGCAAGGTAAATCACATTGGAAAACATAGGAGGATAGGATTAAAACTGAAAATGGTCTGGACAAACTGGAGAAATGGTCTGAAGTAAACAGGATGAAATTCAATAAGGACAAATGTAAAGTACCCCACTTAGGAAGGAATAATCAGTGGCACATACAAAATGAGAAATGACTGCCTAGGAAGGAGTACTGCGGAAAGAGATCTGGGGGTCAGAGTGGATCACAAGCTTAATTCTGACCCTGGGGCAATGTCATTGCATCAGCAGATATGGGATGACTTTTTTTTTCTTCATGATGAATAGGACAGCAATGGGCCAATGGAGAGAATACTGCACTGCAGGACAGCAAAGCGCTCTTCCCAGCTCTGCCATTCTTTCCTTGTGTGGTCTCACGTACATCATTTAACATCTCAGTGCCTCAGTTTCCCCATCTGTAAAGTGAAGATAATGATACACAGACCCTCTTTTTATAAAGTGCTTTGGGATCATCAGTTTAGTTCCTCCTATTTTACCTCTCTGTGTCTTTAAGAAGAGCTAGTTTCTTGGTTGGATCTATCCTACAAATGGGATGTTTCCTAAGGGTTAAAAGAATAGCTCTGTTGACAACATTTTCCCTGTACTAGGTTTCAAAAAAATCATATCTATGGAAATTCAGACAAGTCCTTTAGAAATGAATATCTGATGAAGGAATAAACTTGAAAAGAATCTTAACACCCAGCAGACCAAAAGGTCACATGCAACAGAAAATTGAACTGCTTAAAAGACTAAATCTGTTTAAATGAAGACATTTTCTCTCTAGCATCATATCAAAATACATTTCATAAAACAGCAAAGCCTTTTAAATGAAGTCCTGTTAAAGGAAATTGAGAAATAAACCAGGAACAAGTCGTATTGGCATGTCAATGAGAGAGGAAAAATGCTTTTCTTAACATCCAATGATCTATCTGGGATAAACCTCCTGATAGCAGGGTTCACAAGCAGAGATCAGAAAAATGCCTGAGCTTCACCAGAGATTGCCTCTGTTCTTAACCCTCAATCCATCTGCGTTATCAGGCTCTTAGGAGAATAACACATTGCTGCAAGGAGGTAATCTGTTTAGCAGGTTTCCACTGAGTTAGGAAATCTCTGCTCTTTATTATGTGTTCTGGAAGGCTCCTCAATGATTGACAAATGTGTCTCCTCCTCATTTGGCCCAGGCTGGAAAGGGACCGTCTCACAAGACCATTTGAATACTTTCACTCTTGGTGCAGAGAGCCAGAGGGAGATGTCTGTCCAGTGGTTAGAGCACTCTCCTGGGGCCCTGACACTTCTGATTTAGTTCTCTGCTTCATCCCTGGGTTCCTTCGTGAGTCTGGGCAAATCACTTAGGCCCAGCTCTTCAAAGGTATTTAGGATCCTAACTTGCATTGAAATCAATGAACATTAGCAGCTGTAGCGGGGTAGTTACCCACTCCAACCCTGGAAGGGTTAAAAGCCAGCCCTGCAGGGGGCTGCAGTTGGGGAAAGCAGCAAAAAGGCTGATTGGGGAAGCGGCACAGGTGGGCCATGCCCGATTCAGGCCTCACCTGGCCCTGTTATAAGGGCGCAGGGAGGAGCCGGGTAGAACAGTCTCCCTCTAGCCATAGCGGGAGATGGACCTAGCTGCCTGAAGGGATGAAGGGTACTGAGGGTGGAGCAGTGCTGGGGAAGGGCCAGGCTGAGCTGGGGAGCTCAGACCTAGGGATCTGCCAGGCTGCGGCCTGATACAAAGGCCTGAAAGGGTCCTGGGCTGCAGGGAAAGGCAGCTGGTCCAAAAACCCCTTGCCTATGATGAGTGGCTTTTACACTGCAGTCTGCCCCAGGGAGTGGGGGCTTGTTGCTGACTGGGAGTAGCCCTGAACTGAGGCAAGGTGGGGATAGAGGGTTGGGGGTTCCCCAGGGAGGGGAGGGGTGTGTAGTGGTATTCTCAGGGGGAAGCAACCCAGATAAAAGGGCAGCAGGGTCCAGGAGGGACATGGCAGGGTCAGCGATGGTGAGACACCGGCCTGCAAAGGGCACTCTGGCTGGAAAAGAGCTAATTCCCAAACGGCCAGCAGGAGGCGCTGCAGGGGTGAATCCCGTGACATTATAGTAACCTATGTACCTCTGAGAACATGGGCCTTAGTCTCAGTTCCCTGTCTGTACAATAGGGATAACGGCACTTCCCTACCTCCCAGGAGTGTTACGAGGATAAATGCCGTTAGAGTGTGAGGTGCTTGGGGGCGGTGGTCATTGGGGTCCTATAAGTGTCTAATCTAGATGGATAAACAGGATCTTTTCTGGTGCTCAGGAAAGTGTGCTGGCAAATATAGGATGACACCTATGCAGTCGTAGTTGCAAATTTCAGCAGCACATTTGAAGTAGGCTTGCAGGGCTGCTTTCTTGCAACGAGCGCCTTACTGGGCTGGATCAGTACTTGTGCTAGGGATCAGCTGCTGCAGGAGGCAAGGGCAGTGCTGGGGGGAGCTTGCAGGATGATAGCCACCCCACACTTTACCTTAGCATCCCGCCCTGCCCTGTAGCACCCACCATTCTCCAGCCACCCAGCTCTGAAGGCAGCACAGAGAGAGCGGTAGCTGCTGGCTGGCCTGGTGCCCAACTCTGCAGGCGTCAGCAGCAGCAATGCAGGCGTAAGCCTGGGAGGGGACAGGGGGGCCATGAGAGCAGCCCCCAGCCCATGTCCCTGCCCATCAGCGCATGCCACCCAGGACAGGTGGAGGGTCCAGGCTTCCCCGCAGCTGCCTGGACTCACCCACTCCAGCCTGGGCTCCTTCCCCTCCCCCCAGTCACTGTTTCCCGAGAGCTCTGCCGGCCCCGGAGCCTGGATATCCCCACTTTGGACGCAGTTACCAGCTGTGAGCAGTCAAAGGGCAGTGGGGAGCTGAGGACCAGCAGCAGCCCTGGCCAGGAGGCGGGGCCTCAGAGGAGGAGGCGGGACTGGAACTTATGTGAGATAGAGCAGGGGGCAGGGCCATGAAGAGGGGCGGAGTCTTGTGGGTGAGAGGGGAACAGCCGTCCCGTCTAGTTCACCTCAGCCCCGCACTGGGAAGAGACTGGCACCACCACTGGCAGGAGGTGGCCCTAATGACACAGCAAATAGCAATTTTCCACTCTCAGCAGAAGAGCATTCAGTAGGTGCTGCTGGGAGCTGCATCTTTCTCATAACCCACAAAACCAAAGTCCTGATTCTTATCAGTAGTTCAAGATCCCATTGAACTGTCTTCAGGACAAGATGCGGTTAGTTCTGGAATCCAGGCCAGATTCCATCCTGGGTAATTACATCACAGATCTCTAAATACAAAGGTTATTTGCTCATTAGAAATCCATAGATAAATTATTTCTGAAATCTCAACTGCAATACAGAATTCTTCACTTTCTGTGCTAAACAGCAGTAAATGTTGCAGTTCATTGTTAAAGCATTACCACCATTCCACCCCAGAGATGGCTGCATTTCATGGGTGGGTGAAGCATATTATTTTCTAAGGGTAAGATTTTCAACACTGCCTGCAGGAGTTAAGTGCCAAAATCCCATTGATTTTCAAGTCAGTCTCACCCAAAAGCAGTTTAGGATCCTTGAGAATAAAAGGTGCTGCTTATGCATATATGTAAGTAGCTGGTATTACTGTGATCATTAAGCCCAAAACAATGATTGTATGAGGGGAAAAAAACACCCCAAGAACAGGCTTAGACTTGTAGCCATATTGAAGCTATGAAACTCCAAATATCATATCACTCTTGTATGTAAAGTGAACAAATATAAAGGTAAAGCAAGCCTTGGAAAAATTTCAAGACCCAACACCTGGTATATTTACATTTAGCTCGATTCAGTGGCAGCAACTGGAGAACATCAATTAGTGGTGCCTCTCTTCAGAGGTTCTGACTTCATCTGAAATTAGGAGTTTTGCAAATCAAGCCATCTTGTCTCAAGCTGGGTCCCCAGAAAACTGAGTACCTATGTATTAATTCATTGGCATTAATTCATTGAAGGGCTGGGCAAAAAGTTTCAGATGAAACATTTTCCCATTGGAACATGAGATTTTATCAGAACTGAACTCTTCTGTGGGAAACGCTTGGTTTCAGACGAATTTTTCTTTGGAGGAATTGAACCAAATTGAGCTATTTCTGCATTGAACATTTTTGGAGCTTTTTCATTCTGTATGAAAGTTCAGCTATTCCCGACAAAA
This sequence comes from Sternotherus odoratus, assembly GCA_032164245.1. Classification (NCBI taxonomy): domain Eukaryota; kingdom Metazoa; phylum Chordata; order Testudines; family Kinosternidae; genus Sternotherus; species Sternotherus odoratus. Next base: position 102,005,237 of record JAVMKO010000005.1, read on the forward strand.
TGTCAAAATATCAGATTTCCCCTCAGGATGGAAATTCCATTTTTTGATTGGCTCTAATGAACAGGCTAATGAAAAGAGACAGTTGTATTGATTGATTTTAGTATAATGTAAAGTGTAAAGTGAATATAAACGAGTGTATAACTCTAGTAAACACTGTCTCAATTGAGTACTTACAATACCAATACAATATGTGTTTGATTCACTTTTCATTTCCATAGGACTCTTGTCCTCCAAAAGCAGATATACATGGGAAAGTGCCTGGGAATGAAAACTAATTAAAATGTGGTGGTCTAATTAGTCATGCCATAGTTGAGGACTATAGTCTGGCTTGATCTCTGTTCTGTAAGGAATTATAGAAACAGAGCTTTGTGCTTTTCCATGTATAGTTAGATTTATAAAATAACATTCAAATCAGCTTTGCTAGGGGTAGCTTTGTTTGATTATGGGCTACTACAACGCTCAGCACACAGACTGCAAAATCAATTTGGAATGTCCCTCTTTGCTGGTAATGAAGTTAGATGGAAAAGCCATCTTCAGATGGGGCAAGCTGCAAATCTCCCCCAGATACTAAACAGACAGGACTCAGAAACTGCAGTACTTTTCATTACATGCCTGTTGTCTGTTTGGTTTATATTCAACAAATCAAGTCAAATCCTACTGAGGCATACATAATGCTTTCGGTAACAGATGCAGACGAGCACATTAATAAATCATGACCATCATTAGAATTCTTAAACCAATTTTCTGCAGTCAGGCATGCTGTTTATTACCAGCCTTGTATTGTTGGGGGTAGGATGGGGAGGGGGGATTATTCTTTAGTTAGTTATAAAAAAAAATTCATATTAAATTAATAAAATGGCAGGAGCAGATTCATTCACAATGGTCACTAACAACACAATGAAGGTGTGGAGCAGACGCTCAATGCAGTGAGAGGCAAGATGAGTGTCAGGACCGTGGCGGTGATGCTGATAAGGGTTACTGCTGAGCCCTCATGGTCCAAGCCCATTCAAGTGGCAGAAAAAAACAGGCCATCACCTCTCTCAAGTGTAGTAGACAGAGAATCTGAGAGAAGAGGCCTGGTCTGAGGCCCTGTTCTTGCCAGGTTCTGTGAGCCTGCAAGCGGAAGAGACTGACATCTGCTCACAGCCTGACTTTTGCTAACTTTGCTCTAGTCTATATCAGCAAACTTGCCCATTACTTTAGTTCAGGCCTCAGGCCTCAGACCAGGCCTCTTGTCTCAGGCTCTCTTTCTACGTCGACAGCCACCCCTATTTGTGATGCAGCCGACGTGGGGGGGGGAGGGGGAGAAAGCTGCCACCGGCCGCACAGAGCCTTCTGCCACAGCAAAACTGCCATCTACGTAAGGCTCAGTCATGAGCCTGCTTATGAGTTTGCACGTGGAAGTGAGGGGGCATTGATGATCAGTATGCCAGGGAAAGAAGCAGCACAGAGACCCACTGCCCATTCCTAGGGGATCATGGTAATGTCTCAATTACACCTTGGTTTATTTACACTTTGATCTTGTACGAAACATGCCGTATAGTGATAGAGCCATCGGGTTTAAGGCCAGAAGGGAGGATCAGCTCATCTTGTCTGAGCTCCTGGGTATTACACGCCACTAAACACCAGCCTGCCACACCAAGTCCAGCAACCAGGCTCAAGGAGCTCAGTCTAAGTAGCTTAACAAAGAGGAGGTTCAGGGGAGACATGGACACAGTAAGTATCTTCTTGGAGGGCCATACATTTGATAATACAGAGCTCTTCAATCTAGCAGACAAAAGTATAGTAAATTCCAATGGCGGGAAGATGACACCAAACAAATTCAGACTGAAAATAAAGCATACATTTTTTAACGGTGAGGGTAATTAACCATCAGACCAATATATCAAGCATTGTGGTACATTCCACCCCATTGTCCATTTTTAAATAAACTAGGTGTTTTTGTAAAAGAACTGCTTTTGTTCAAGCAGGAGTTAATCCGTGGAAATCCTATGACCTGTGGTACAGAGGAGGTGAGACTATAAGTGATCACATTGGTCCTTTCCGGGCTTAAAATCTGTTGAAACTCCACCCAGAGCACTGAGTGCCTTTCGCACACGCTTACAAATACCGGAACTCAGTAGAAGTTGACCAGAGCAGCCACACTTCTTCATTTCCCCAACCTTGTCACAAGGTGTGCAACTCCTGTCCCCTGTGAAAAGAGGATCGGTATTTCAAGTACTGGTGTCTCATCCCTACAGAAGAAGGCAGGCTCAAATGGGAAAGCTAAAACACTTCCCTGAGTGCTCCCTGTCGTGCCTGGGCGTTGCTGCTGATCTGGTCTTTATGGGATGCCACATGGCAAAGCAACAGAAGGGAGGGGAACCCCCTGGATGAAGCATCTATGCGACATATTGCAGCAGTGCGTCCTCCTCATAATGCACATTTCTGAAATTGCCTAAATACGTATATATCTGAGTAGGCTGGAAAGGCTCCATCTGGCTGGCAGAGACGCAGCTGAGGATTTCTGAGTAAATGGACTTTTTTTTTTAATCTGGTGGCCCTTACGGTCTGTCAAATAACTATGTATTTTGACCAGCGTTGCAGCATGCATTATTTACTCTACTGACATTAACAGCTTTCTGGAGCTGCTCTGGGAGAAGCGACATGGCAGCAGCGTAGTTTAGAGCAGGGGAAAAAATTAGCAAATGGAGCCTCTGAACAGCTTCTTTGCGTCAACTCGTGGCATGGAGTCAGGAGTGCATGGATAATACGCAGGGTCTATGACTAAATAACTAAATGGAGCATGTCCTAGAAATAGTTCCTTTTGAAAAGCAAGCGTTGTTTTCTAGATTTTGATATACATAAGAGTCCAGATGTTCAAAGGGCTCAGCACCAGTCGAAACAATGCAGCACACAAGGAACTGAGTGCCGGCCTTAAATGAACCTAATTACAAGGATGACTTTCTGAAAGCTAGGTCTGAGTCCATCAAGAGAGGACTTCTCCAGTTAGCCTTCCCTGGCCTTTTCCATAGAGCTCAGTTTCTACTTCCGAGCAATCACCTCGGAAGTGCAACTAGAAGCCACAACCCATTGGGGGTGCTGAGAACGTCTGTAAAATCTCTGGCCCAATGCTTTTATTGGACAATACGTACACTATGCACTTCTGTGCACAGACTCATCCACAAAGCCCTCTGCTGTGCTGCCTCTAGGGAATCTATGTAAAATCCGTGGTGTTTTCCCCCCACTCTGACCTCTGGCTGCCTGTCCATCCATTCAATATGAGCTACTCAGGGCAAGGACTCCTTGGGTGCCACTGCCAATAATAATAAAGATAATAGATTGCTGAGGTTGGTACAGTGTACAAGGTACACACTACACAGCTAAAAGTCAGTGCGGTGTAGTGGATGTTCCAGCCCTGTACTCTTATGAGAGGTGTGGTCTAGTCCCAGGCCTCCTAGTGGCCTCTTGGGGGACCTTGGGCAAGTCACTTTAACCTCTCTGTGCTCAGTTTCCCCATCTGTAAAATAGGAATAATAATACCACCCTCCTTTGTAGAAATCTACTGGTGAAACATGCTGTGGAAGGGCTAGAGATTATAAGAACATAAGAACATAAGAACGGCCATACTGGGTCAGACCAAAGGTCCATCTAGCCCAGCATCCTGTCTACCGACAGTGGCCAGTGCCAGGTGCCCCGGAGTGAGTGAACCTAACAGGTATGATCGAGCGATCTCTCTCCTGCCATCCATCACCCCCCTCTGACAGACAGAGGCTAGGGACACCATTCATTACCCATCCCGGCTAATAGCCATTTATGGACTTAGCCTCCATGAATTTATCCAGCTCTCTTTTAAACCCTGTTATAGTCCTAGCCTTCACAGCCTCCTCAGGTAAGGAGTTCCACAGGTTGACTGTGCGCTGTGTGAAGAAGAACTTCCTTTTATTTGTTTTAAACCTGCTGCACGCCAATTTCATTGAATGGCCCCTAGTTCTTCTATTTTGGGAACAAGTAAATAACTTTTCCTTATTCACTTCCTCCACTCCACTCATAATTTTATATACCTCTATCATATCCCCCCTTAGTCTCCTCTTTTCCAAGCTAAAAAGTCCTAGCCTCCTTAATCTCTCTCCATAATCTCTCTTATAATCAAGATGTAGGTCGTGGTCACTCAGCATCAGGCTGATCAGCTCCACTTGCAGAGCGATTCCACTATAAAGGAGTCATCCCTCTGTTTTACTCTGCAAGTGACACCCGGGGGCTTTGCCTTCTCATGGCACGACCCACAGCCAGGATTATCTGCAGAGCCGGTCGGCAGCTCATGATAAGGGCTGTTTCCACAATGTACAAAGTCAGGTTTACATTGTAAAAACAAACAAAGAAAACCTGATGCTGATTTTGTACAGCATCTATTATTTTTAGGGCTAGATTGGCTTTGGCCCTTCAAGGATGGCCAAGAAGGGAGCCCTTCCAGCAGTCCACAGGGCTTTTTCCTAACCCCTGGGAGGCAGTAGCCACCTCAATAGGGTTGAAGGGTAGAAATGAGAACTAGATACACTAGAGAGCACCTGATACCCTATTGGTGAGTGATGAATCGTGCAAATTTCAAACTCTAAACACTGAAAAAATGGTGAATTGAGCCCCCCTCCAAAAAAACTCATGAGATTTGTCTTAAAATCTCAAAGACTTCACAAAAAATAAGATTTTTGGGGGTTGTGTTTTGTTTTGTTGTTGCTATCTGGCATTGTAACCCCCTGGTGGGGAGTCATATTTTGAAGCTTTCCCCTGAATCCATGAGTGCTAGAAACTTACCTTAAAACAAAAATGACAGCCGAGAGTCTCATATCATCACATGACTCCAGGAGTTGGGGCTTTAAGAAAAGTAGGAAATCTCATAAGACACCCTATATACTCATGAGACTTGACATAGCTGATGCTTCCCTGCCTCTGTAAAACTGGACTGGACTAGAAAATACACTGTTAGGCAACCCAAGGACGGACAAACTGATTTAAGAGCAAAGACCCATTTCTGATGTCTTTGACTCTGTACAGGAATGATTACCCAGTAGTCAGCAGCCCTATTCTAGGATATTGGTCCCTGTGCTAGCATAGACTTTCTGTGTGATCTTTAGTTACTCTGTGCCTCAGTTTCTCTATCTATAAAATGGGGATAATAGCACTTCCCTACCCCAAATAGAGGTGTTGTGAGGATAAATATATTAAAGATTGTGAGTGCTTACATACTATGATGATGGAGGTCATATGGGGACCAAAGATCCTGGAAGATTACATTCATTTAGGAATAAATTTGGCCTATCTACCCACAGGATAAGGAGTAAGAACCCTGCTTATACCTCCATGTGGGCTACCTAGACTGCACCCACTTACTCCCTCAATGGATAAGATGGGCAGCAATTGGGTGACAGATGGTGGGGTATTCACTCCAACCCCTCTACTTGCTGGCTGGTCTGGGGGGGGGGGTACTAATTTCAGCTGATATAGGCCAGCAGTAAATTTCCACCCAATTGTGACTCTGAAGTGTGAGTCTGGGGTGGGGCTGCTTCCAGAGTGGTGGTGGTTATGTATCATTCTTTGCTGAGGGCTGTGATTAAAGTGACCATCAAGTCCTTACCCAGAAATCTAGAAAATTCCAGCACACAAAGAGGGGTTGTTTCTTCGCGGTAACTTAACACAATCTTTTTATTTTCAATTTATTTAAAAATTTAAAAAAAATGCTAGGCAAATTTGAACAGAAATGATTTTACTCAGCTCTACTTCCATGGGTTCAAGAGAGAATGAATAAACTTTTTGAGCACGGCTGCAGTTGTCTTGTTGAACAGTGAATAATTTCACACAATCCAGTTTTGTCAAGAGCAGGGAGGAAAAAAGAAAGACATTTATATTGGCACCATGACGCCACATGTTTGGCAGACGCTAAAACAGTTGCTATTTCACAAAGGGCTCTCTTTGTACATTACCATATTTATAGCTTTAAAAATACTTAGAAGGCTGGAATTGATACCAATTGCCTTATATTTCTACTTATTTTTGTATCTTTTGTGTCTTTATCCCAGCAAATCTCTTTAAGATTTGGATGATGGTCAAAATCAGTGAATGGGGTGAGTTTAAGCCTAGGCTAGTGTCACAGGCTGGCTCTTTTAAGGTAAGATGGGTTCACTCCCATGTCTGACATAGGGTATGTCTTCACTACCCGCCGGATCGGCGGGTAGCAATCGCTCTTTTGGTGATCGATTTATCGCGTCTCATTAAGACATGATAAATCAATGGCCAAAGGTGCTCCCATCATTCCGGAACTCCAGCTTGCCAAGAGTTGCATATCTTCGGTCAACCCCTCCCACTAGTGTAGACCAGCCTTTACTTTGCTCACCTGTCCAGATGGAGAGAATGAGTAGTGTCATGCGACAGGTGACTAAAATCAGGCCTCTGGAAGAAGACTCAGGAGAGGTTCCAGGCTGGAAGTCCTCAGAGCTGTTGTTTGGGAGTGAAAGGGTGCTGTGAACATGCCTATATAAAGAATATTCTTAGCCCCTTGTCATAGAGCATGGGGAGTGCAGAGAGCCAGCACCTGCTAGAAAGGCAAGAATGTAGGGAACTGGTAGGCTGAAGGAAAACCCTCAGCTAGAAGCTTTGTTTTTTTTCCCTTTTGAACTTTTCGTTAATACACCAGCCCCCAAGCATGGGTGGTATTGGACACTGGAAAGTCTCAGAGTCCAAGGTGGGCCCAAAGAGTCCAAGATGCTAACACAACCATGAAACTGTCCAACATTAAATAGTTTTCAAGAAGGTTTTATATACAGAGACTTCAGCCTGCTTAGTACCATGGGAAACATGTCAGTAAACAGCTCTTTAAGCCTTTCTTAAAAATACAGAACAAGAAGCAAAAACAGGCTTAAAGCATTTGAAATGTAAAAGTACTCAGCAAGGCTTTCATTTTAACCACATCCCTTGTTCCCTTGCCCTGTAGTCGTCAAGAGGGTTTATAACGAGACAATGCCTTGCTGGACCTTCTTTTAGATGGTAATAACTATCTTTTGCGGAGAGAAAAGAGAAGACCGTTAGTTCGGATGTGTCCGGTTGTTGCTATTGCTGCTGAAGTTCAATCCTCTTTGCTAGAAGATGAAACAAGACAAAGAGCACAAAAAGGGAGAGAAAAGTACAGCAAGGAGAGCTTATCCAGCTTCTGCCTCTGGTGTGGACTCTCACTTGGAATCTCAGTGCTGGAAAAACACAGGCCCATCACGTGGTCTTAGCAGCTCCTCTGAAACATGGCCATCTTGTACCAGTGCCCAGCCATTTTAGGGCATTGCATTTAGCTGACTTTGTAAGGTCAGAGATTCACAGAAGTGTTGCTAAATATGAAGTCTTGGCCAGCTAAGCCAGAGTCTTATTAGATGGAAGGAAAAAGGAGACAGGAAAGAGGCACTATAAGGTGGGGGAAGGAAAAGCATACAAGGGGCGGGAGTAGTTTGGGGGTGTATGTGACAAAATATTCAGGGTTTAGCTGGAGGTTAGAGAAGTGACTATCATTTGGGTCCTTCTTCCTGGCCCGGTTTGATCAAGGCCACCCCAAAGGTACATTTGTCTCCCTGGATTCTGGGGTGGCTTCTGCCATGGCAACCCAGAACAGAAACTAGCCCAGCTGTAGAGCACAATAATAATTAGGGCTGTCGGTTAATCGCAGTTAACTCAGGCAAGTAACTTGAAAAAATTAATCTCAATTAGAAAAAAATAATTGTATTAATTGCACGGCCAAGCAATGCAATACCAATTGAAATTTATTAGATATTTTGGATGGTTCTAAATTTTAAAATATATCAATTGTAATTACAACACAAAATACAAAATGTACAGTGCTCACTTTATATTACTTTTATTACAAATATTTGCACTGTAAAAATGATCAAAGAAATTGTCTTTTTCAATTCTCCTCATCCAAGTACTGTAGTGCAATCTCATTATCATGAAATTTGAACTTAAAAATGTGGAATTATGTAAAAAAAAAGCATTCAAAAATAAAACAATGCAAAACTTTAGAGCCTACAAGTCCACTCAGTCCTACTTCTTGTTCAGCCAGTTGCTCAGACAGACAAGTTTATTTATATTTGCTTCCCACTTCTTGTTTACAATGTCACCTGAAAGTAAGAACAGGGATTTGCACGGCACTGTTGTAGCCAGCATCGCAAGATATTTACATGCCAAATACGCTAAAGGTTCATATGTTCCTTGATGCTTCAACCACCATTCTAGAGGACATGCATCCATGCTGATGAGGGGTCTGCTTGATAACAATCCAATACAGTGCAGTCCAATGCATTTTCATTTTCATCATCTGAGTCAGATGCCATCAACAGAAGGTTGATTTTCTTTTTTGGTGGTTCGGGTTTTGTAGATTCTGCACCAGTGTGTTACTCTTTTAAGACTTCTGGAAGCATGCTCCACACCTCATCCCTCTCAGATTTTGGAAGGCACTTCAGATTTTTAAATCTTGGATCAAGTGCTGTAGCTATCTTTAGAAATTTCACATTGGTACCTTCTTTGCATTTTCTCAGATTTGCAGTGAAAGTGTTCTTAAAACAAGCAACATGTGTTGGGTCCTCAACCGAGACTGCTATAACATGAAATATGTGTCAGAATGTGGGTAAAACATAGCAGGAGACATACAATTTTTCCCCAAGGAGTTCAGTCACAAATTGAATTAACACATTTTTTTTAGCAAGCATTATCAGCATGGAAACATGTCCTCTGGAATGTTGGCCAAAGCATGAAGAGCCATACGAATCTTTAGCACATCTGATATGTAAGTATCTTGTGATGCCAGCTACAAAACGTCATCGGCATGCATCCAACGAAGTGGGTATTAGCCCACGAAAGCTTATGCTTCAATACTTTTGTTTGTCTTTAAGGTGCCACAGGACTCTTTGTCGCTTCTGCAGATCCAGACTAACACGGCGATCTCTCTGATTCCAGCTACAAAAGTACCATGCAAACACCTGCTCTCACTTTCAGGTGACATAGTAATTCAGAATTAGGCAGCATTACCTCCCATAAATGTAAAGAAACTTGTTTGTCTTAATGATTGGCTGAACAAGAAGTAGGACTGAGTGGATTTGTAGGCTCTAAAGTTTTACATTGTTTTGTTTTTGAGTGCAGATATAGCAAAAAAAGTGCATTGTACGTTTGTAAGTTGCATAATGTGGAAGACATTAAAATATTTAAATAATGCTATTCTCTTATTGTTTAACAGAGTGATTAATTGTGATTATATTATTAATTGCGTGACAGCCCTAATAATAATACTAAATTGTGAAGATACATGCCAAAATCCCCTCGAGAGAACCTGCCTCCTCAGTCCCAGCCTGGGTTTCTGTATGGGAATCTTGGCTTGGCTTCTGCGTAGTGGGAATTGGGTTTGCCTCCGATCTGGCTTTCTGGGGCCAACTCTTCACTCCTTGTGCTCATCCTCTGTCTTGCTGGATGTCCCCAAGGTTCTATGAAATTCTGGCCAAATGCCAGTTGTAAGAGGGCTATGCTCCGAGTACAGAGATCAGGGCTCTTATATGCCAGACCAACAAGTCCTTTTCCCCCCACACCCCCACTTTGCCAGTTGGGAATTTGGGGTTACCAATCGCTGCCACCATTCGGGTATACTTCCAAAACCTGGGGGGGGGGGGCGAACTTCCCCACCCTAACTTTGTCCCCCTCCCTGGGAGCCAAAGTCAGACACCTGAAGGCTGCTTCCCTTCACCCTTCCCGGCTGAAGGCAGACTTCCCCTAACCATGTCTCTCTCTACCTGAGAGCCAGACCCTCAGAGGCTGTTTTTCCTCCCCCCTGTACCCTGTCCCCCTCCCTGGGAGCCAGAATCAGGCACCTGGAGGCTGCTTCCTCCCTCCCCCGTCTAACCTGACGGTAAGGAGAGAGAATCTCCACACTCCAGTTATGCACTTAGCTGCCCTGGTCCCTATTTCCCTTCCCTTCTCCCTTCCCAGACTGGAAGCAGAGAAACCCTAAGCGAAATAAACCAGACGGTTTTATAACTAGAAGATTTAATAAAGAAAAGGGAATGAAACAGATACAATACACTTTACAATTTGGGGTTCTCTAGCTCCCTTCTGACACGGAAAGAAACACCCCCAAAAGGCACCGGCTTAATAGAATCAAATGATCATACTCACAGTACAGCTAATCAGAAATATAAGAAGAAAATAGAACCATCTTTATAGCCAAAGATGGTCTAGGACCCTTGCCAAGCTCCATGGCAAGCCAGAAATGAACTGAACTAAGTTCCTGCTTCCGGCCTCATGGCCAGCCAAGATGGAACTGAACTTTTTACTCCTCCCTTCCTCATGGACGTGAGGCTCTGATGACATTGCTGTCTCAGATGACATTAACCCTCTCCAGCCCTCCACACCCATGACACCAGTTCTTAAATGGGTGTAGGAGACATCTGGGCAAAGTGACACGAGAGAAATGGAGGACTCACAGGTAAACAGACAAATCAGTAACGGGTAACCCACAATGTAATATGGAATAGCAGCTAGAGGACTGACAAAATAGCATGCAGCTGCATTACGAGCACTCAAAAAACAATGGAACTAACTCCTTTTTTAAGCAAACTTAGTTCATTCTGAAAACGGACCTCCCGATTAAATATAAAGTTAGTGCATGACAACAAATTTTGTCGTGTACTTAAGTGTTTTCAAACTGGTTTCGTTCCACTTAAGCCAGTGTAACCCTTCCTCTTCATCCCCCATGTAGACAAGCCCTTAGTCTCTCTCTGCCTCAGTTTCCTGCTTGTAAAATGAAGCTAAGAGCACTGCCATAATTCACAGTGGTGTGAGGATGAATGCATTAAAAGCTGTGAGGGGCTCAGATACTATGTTGATGGGGGGCCAGATCAGTACCTTAGATAGATGGAAGAGGAGTAGTTGCATGAAATGGTCTCACTTTTGGTCCATTTCTAACCCAGCCGTGGAGACCCAAGAACAGTATCCACAAAGTTCAGCAGCTGTCCATACTTCCTTCAAGTTGCTTCCACCCTAGCCTGGAAGGTGAGGGACATGACAGTTGAGCCTCCATCCCATTCGGTGCTTAGATTTTTTACTAAGAATCAGACCTCAATGCAGTGACAAATGATTAACTTTCACTGTCTCTTCAGTATTCCATCCACATACTACAATGTAAGGAAGCACTTCCAGTATCCGCAGAAACCTGAAGTGTGGTTAGCAATGATATTTCAGTAAGGCACTGCTTTCTCTGTGATTATGTATTATATTCAGTCCCGTGCCCGGCTGAGAAAGAGTATTAAGTTTAGTGTATGGAGAAAACGATTATCCGGGATGATCGGGAAAACCTTAATCCCGGTTAATAAAATCCCGGCTAATCAAGCATCTACGGGGGGGGGGAGAGGTTTCCGCCGCCGCCCGGGGGTGGGGATGGTGATGGTCCCACCACCTGTCCCAGTCAGCTCCCGCTGCCAGCCTGGGTGTAGGGAACCCAGGCTGGCAGCAGGAGCTCAGACCCCTGCCTAGCAGGAGCCTGTGGAGAAACTCTAAACTGGCAGCTGGTTGAGCACTGAGCCTGCCGCCACTTTGGGGTTTTCCCCCCAGGCTCCTGTCAGCCGGAGTCTCAGCTCCCACTGCCAGCCTGGGTTCCCTACACCCAGGCTGGCAGCGAGTTGAGACCCGGGCTGGCAAGGGATCCACCGGGGGAAACCCCAAAGCGGCGGCAGGCTGATTGCTCAACCCGCCAGCGCTTTGGGCTCTCTCCCCAGGCTCCTGCCAGCCGGGGTCCTGCTGCCTGCCCCAGTCAGCTTCCGCTGCCAGCCTGGGTGTAGGAAGCCCAGGCTGGCAGCGGAAGCTGAGACCCCCGCTGACAGGAGCCTGCGGGGAAAGTCTAAAGCGGCAGAGAGCTGAGAAGTGATGGCAGCGGCCGAGCTCCAGCCCCCTGCTGCTGTAGAGTTTCCCCGCAGGCTCCTGCTAGCTGGGGTCTCAGCTCCCGCTGCCAGCCTGGGCTTCCTACACCCAGGCTGGCTGCAGGCTGAGACCCCAGCTGGCAAGGGGCCAGCGGGGGAAACCCCAAAGCAGCGGCCGGTTGAGTGCTCAACCCGCCGCAACTTTGGGGATTCCCCCCCGCTGGCCCCTTGCCAGCCGGGGTCCTGCCTCCTGCCCCAATCTGCTCCCGCTGTCAGCCTGGGTTCCCTGCACCCAGGCTGTCAGCGGGAGCTGAGTGGGGCAGGTGGCAGGAGCCTCGGGAGAGAGCCCAAAGCGGCAGCGGGCTCAGCATGCAGCCTGCTGCCGCTTTGGGCTTTCCCCCCAGGCTCCTGCCAGCCCGGGTCTCAGCCCGCTGCCAGCCTGGGTTTCCTACACCCAGGCTGGAATCAGGCTGAGACCCCAGCTCATAAGGGGCCAGTGGGAGAAGCCCCAAAGCAGCGGCAGGTTGAGGCTTAGCCCGCCGCCGCTTTGGGGTTTCCCCTACCAACCCATTTAGACATCCCGGTTAATCCGCAACCCGGTTAACCCGCGCCCGGATAATCGGGAGTCTACTGTACAGTAAGTGGGAAGTGCTAGCCTGAGGGTTAGAAGAGCTCTGAATTCTTTCCATTTCTTCTGTTCTTATCTATATCCGAGTTGGTTAAGGTGCACATGGGAGAACTGATATAGAAGAAAGAGCGGCCAAAAGAAATGAACTTCTCAATTGGTGGATGCTGCCATGTTTATAGATTTGTAGTATATCAAGAACAGCTATGCTGGGAGACACCAGTGGTCCTTCTAGCTTTGAATGGTATACGCCCACTGGGAAGGGGTTGAAAATGTTCAGCTGTAGCATGAGCAGTAATGTGAGCCCTCCCCACGCTGCCCCACCAGCGTTCCTCAGATCTGATGTGGAGGCACCATCTCTAGGTGTCAAAGGAGGGTCAATCCCAAAGGTCCATTTAGTCAACACCCCTGCTATACCTGCTATCAAGGGGCTGTGTTGTGTTACGCAGGTGACGTGGATGTTCATACCTCAGCAAGCCCTATTAGCTATTCTTCTCTTACACTGTACCATCTCTTTCTCTCCTGCCCTTGTCTTGTGGCTTTCCCCAGCCTTACAGCTGTTCCACCTTGTGCTGTGATATTGTCAGACTGCAGGACTGGGCTGGATTGAATAGCTGAATGGGAGACTATAGAAATCCTTAGTCTCTTGAATGCTACATGCTGTTCTACTGAAGACCCTGGTTCAAGAGAGGCCTTGTGGTCCAGTGGACAGAGTCCTGGACATGGGGGCCAGGGTTCTACTGCTCATTCTTCTATTGCCCTGCTGCGTGAGGTTGAGTATATGACCTCCCCTCTTTGTGCCTCTTTGTCTGTCCTGGCAACACTGGGAACCCTCAGGGGTGCTAAGCGGTGGGGTAGAGGGCTCCTCTGCCCCTCCCTATTTTGTGTTTTGCAGCCAGATGGACTTCGGCCGCATTCTAGATTGAAGACACGTACATGAGGGGGAGCCCCAGATGAATGAGGCAAGTTAGCTTGTTTGCCTGGTTGCGTCAATGATTAAGGGTTGCAGACGGCTCACTACTGAGCCAGGTAATTATAATGCATAAAACAACCCAGCTATAACGCAGCCGTTGCCAAGAAGGAATCGACGCATGGCTCCTGCAACTATCTCCGCTGTGTTATTCCAGGCATTTGAGGAGGCGTCAGCTGTCAGGGAGTGTTTCTTAAAATGGTGATGGGAGAATCTTTCCCTTTGCAAATGGCCTCCGAATGCATCAGGACAGCTGCCTGGGCTACAGCTCATTTAGCTGCAATTGTCTCTGCTATGTTTATGACCCTCCCACTACTGTGCAAGGTACAGCCATCACTTATAGTCTCATTTGCCTAACACGGTGTTAAGATGCCCTTCCAATGCTTTGCTGTGTTTCTTTCCTCCTCCTCCTTGCTGTGGTTGTCATCGTATCTGAGACGCTAAACCTATCTCTGAACAAACTATGCATCCCTGTCAAAGATTGCTTGCTGAAGGATGCTCTATCTGCTGTTTACGCAGCAGCTTCCCCATCCTATTTAATGACACCCTTGGGGATACAGGGTGTAATTTATAATGTTTGATTCATTATATTTAATAGCTGCACATTTTGGACTCTGGAAAACTGGCCAGGCATATGGAGCACATTTATTTGCTAGTGAGATCTGCCCTTCTTAAACCATGAACACCGCCGTCTGCTCACATTAAACCAGGGGTCTCAAACTCAAATGACCATGAGGGCCGCATGAGGACTAGTGTACTGGCCCGAGGGCCGCACCACTGACACACACCCTGCCCTCGCTGCCCCGGCTCCACCCCCACTCCACCCCTTCCAAGAGGTCCCACCCCTGCCCCACCTCCTCCTCTGAGCACGCAGCTCCCCGTTCCCTCCTGGAAAGCGCTAGGCACCACCAACAGCTGTTTGGCAAACAAAGCAAGAGCAATATAGGAAGTCCAGAGCTAGAAACACGCGCGGCCCAGCCAGGCAGCAGAGAAGCCTCTGCTTCTGGCCCCTCCCTCCCGCAAACTACTATGTGGGGGGGACGACAGGAAGCTTGGCGGGCCGCAGGGAAGGGCTTCGCGGGCCACATGCGGCCCCCGGGCCGCATGTTTGAGACCCCTGCATTAAACCATGGGAAGCCAAAGGTGTGTTCAAAACCCCAATCTGGAGCTTTGTTTAGCAACCGGGACTATCTCTGTAATGCATGCTGGGAGTTCCATGCCTGTTGTGCATCATGGGAGATGTAGGCTAGCCAAGGAGTCCAGCCCATAGGGGAGAATAAGAGCATGAAGCACTTGAACTCCAACTCCCAAGAGGCCCTGCCGCACCTCGGCTAGGCAGAGATTGATATTGCACTGACCAGAAATGAAATGTGTTGATTCACTTTTCCTGTTTGCTCTCTTCATCTCTAACGACATACAATTATGACCAGCTTAATGGTTTCAAATGAATTTCTCCTTGAGCCACTGTGTCTTTGAGGTTCCAACGGACTCCCTGTGAAGGGTTAAAAACCAATGTGAAGCATGGAGACAGATTTTCATGGAGCACTCCAAATGGAGGAGTCTGGGATATAGATAACTCTGGAAATGGGCTGATCACTCTTGAATGCTGTTTAAAGATCTTATTGTATTTCCATGGTTTGTGTTTTAATGGGTCTGTTGATTATGTCATAACATAAGAACATAAGAACGGCCATACTGGGTCAGACCAAAGGTCCATCTAGCCCAGCATCCTGTCTACCGACAGTGGCCAGTGCCAGGTGCCCCGGAGTGAGTGAACCTAACAGGTATGATCGAGCGATCTCTCTCCTGCCATCCATCACCCCCCTCTGACAGACAGAGGCTAGGGACACCATTCATTACCCATCCCGGCTAATAGCCATTTATGGACTTAGCCTCCATGAATTTATCCAGCTCTCTTTTAAACCCTGTTATAGTCCTAGCCTTCACAGCCTCCTCAGGTAAGGAGTTCCACAGGTTGACTGTGCGCTGTGTGAAGAAGAACTTCCTTTTATTTGTTTTAAACCTGCTGCACGCCAATTTCATTGAATGGCCCCTAGTTCTTCTATTTTGGGAACAAGTAAATAACTTTTCCTTATTCACTTCCTCCACTCCACTCATAATTTTATATACCTCTATCATATCCCCCCTTAGTCTCCTCTTTTCCAAGCTAAAAAGTCCTAGCCTCCTTAATCTCTCTTCATATGGGACCCGTTCCAAACCCCTAATCATTTTAGTTGCCCTTCTCTGAACCTTTTCTAGTGCCAGTATATCCTTTTTGAGATGAGGAGACCACATTTGTACGCAGTATTCAAGATGTGGGCGCACCATGGATTTGTATAAGGGCAATAAGATATTCTCCGACTTATTCTCTATCCCTTTTTTAATGATTCCTAACATCCTGTTTGCTTTTTTGACTGCCGCTGCACACTGCGTGGATGCCTTCAGAGAACTATCCACAATGACTCCCAGGTCTTTTTCATTAGAGAAAGCAGAGCTTTGAAAATAGGCTGGGGACACTTGGAGTGGGCCTAGGGTGACCAGATGTCCCGATTTTATAGGGACAGTCCTGATTTGGGTTTTTTTTTTTTCATATATAGGCTCCTATTACCCCCTGGTCCCTGTCCCAATTTTTCACACTTACTGTCTGGTCACCCTAATGGGCCCATAAGCAGTTTGAGGTTGCTTTGTGTAGATCTGCCTGCACCTGGTATTGGTGCCTGACAGGAGCTCCTGAGAAAGGGTGCAAACTCAAACTCTAGCCCGGTCATCGTCCGTGAAATGAAAACCCGATCAGTGAAACTGTAACACAGCCTGGGACAGCTGAGCTCCCTCTACCCACCCAGCCCTGATCTACAAACCCCTGGAAACAGACAGTTCAAATGGAAAGTGATGACAAACCCATAGATCTAGCTGGGAACCCTGATGCTAGGAAACACGGATCTCTTGTGAAAAGAGAAGCCTGCTTTGTTATCCCAGGATGCAGGTGATAATTACTTTTGGATGAATAGCCCGTGGACCTGCCTGTAACTTCCACCTAGGCCGACAGACTCATTCAATCTAGATCCTTTCTTGAGGGATTGATGGCCACTATGCAACTAACACTTTTGTTCCTTGCTTTCAGCTATGGGCCCCATGCTGTAGGTAACATGTTGTTTCTGGGCAAATACACTTACAATAAATCAAATTGTGGTATAGGAAAAGATACACTGGGAGGTTGCTACCTGCTATTTCTTTATGTGAGGGTGTATAGGTAACAGAGAGAGAGTTTGGGGTATTTTTATTACCTCGTGGTGCCCAAGTGATTGGGTTAGCCAAAGAAAGGCGAAGGGCAATGAAATCATTCAAATGCTTTTTTACTGTGATGATGTCTTCATTGCAGAGTGCTCCACTGTAACTGTTGTTAGCTAGAACTCCCCAACATAAGTGCTTTACTGCTGTCTGTCAAAAGGTCGTCTGCTGCCAAAAGGGTGGAGTTGCAGCCCATCTGAATCTTTACCTGCAGCCAGGTGTGGAAGGCAGAAAAAATGCAGATCTTGTAAACTATACTGCAGTGGGTGCATTATTTCTACAGACAGATATCTCATTTTGAGCTGTTTATTAAGGTAGTACGTAAGGGGTTGATGGAATATGCATTTAATTCAGTCAAGAAACCTATTGAATTAAAGGGTCTTTAGATCAGGACCTCTGCAACTGCCAGTTGATAAAGCTCTGTGCTGGAGGTCTAATTGGGAAGAAGCTAGGACGCTTAGTACAATCACAGAAATAAATGGGCAGGGCTGAAACAATGGCAAATTGAGAGATTATAACGGTTAATTCCAGATCATAATGGTTTGTGACTGACTGTCTACTCTGTGGTTTTAATAGAACTGTTTGGGGGGGGGGAAATCTGTGAAAAATAACCATTTTGGGAAACATTTGGTTGTTTTGGGCTTTAAAAGTTTTCGGTTTTGATTTCTGATTTTTTTCGTTGGAAAACTGGATCACCTCTGTAGGGAAGGGGAAGCAATTTTAATTCACTTTTTGTTCCTCTCAACACATATCACAGAAAATACTGTTTTCCACCCAGCTGGGACACATAAGCAGTAGGAGGAAGGTTGGTGCTGGGGCTAGTAGCACTAACTTTGGATTCAAGAGAGCTTGGTTCAATTCTGGGACTTCCTGTGTAAATTTGTTCAAGCTGCTTAATCTCTTTTGTGTCTCAAATGCCCATCTGTAAAAACAGTAAGAGAAGTGCTCTGTCTCTCAGGGTGCTGTGAGGATAGATGTAGTCAAGATTGTGGGGCACCCAGATGCCAGGGGAATGGGGGGTGGGGGGCTATATAAATGGATAGAGAGAAGTGGAAGAGTCATGGCACCAAGTCATGAGATGCTGCCATTTTTCCCGATTATTTGGTGGACTGAGCTAATGGGATGGAGAACAGGATACCTACATTTTCTGACAACAGACTTGAACCTAACCTTAAAGGACTTGAATAGGATTTTAGACAGGCTGAGCCGCCAAGAGGTGCATACCATTTGGTGTGTCTAGGCCCAGAACACAAGAAGCAATCCGTCCAGGGAAAGGGAGCCATTGCAACGGGCCACATTCATCAGGACTTTCTCAAGAGAAGGCTGCTGAATCCCGAAAGTCAAGCAGGCTCTTCCCAAAGAGGCCAGTAGCCAAAGTAGAGCCATTACTTTTAAGTCTAGAGAAATGGTATTAAAACGTAACAGTGCTTTTTCGGAGAGCACACTTAAAGCATTGCACTGGAAGACACAGGAAATGGAGGAGGATAAGAAGAGGGAGGAGGGGAAAGGAAGATACTAGCTTTTAAAAGAATGAGAAGGCTAAAGGGTAGATTTTCTCTGGCTAAGGAACAGAGAGGGGGCTGTTTAATCTCACAAAGTAGAAAAAGGTATAATCAGAGCCGGCACTAGGCAGAAGCAGACGAGGCGATTTCTTAGGGTTCCAAGCAGTCCAAGGGGCCCCTATTTGCTTTTTATTTTGAGAACTTGCCTGTTTTCATATTGGGGGAGCAAAAATATTCCTGCTTAGTGCCTCCAATGGGCTAGCACCAGCTCTGGATACTGAGAGAAAAAAGATGGACATTTTTAATATACACAAATAACTGACGATGACAGGGTGGGAAGGAAGCAGGGATGGGAGTCATTAAAATCTGGGGGGTTGGTGAGAACAGACACCCCAAAATTAGGGGCTAGATCCCCTGGGTTGAGGCAGCTGCTCTGCTCTGCCAGTGTAATCTGGCTGCCAACCTGGTGAACCTGAGGCCTGGAGAATTGTCCTGATATAGGACTGATTTACCAGTGGTGTGGAACCCGTGTAAGGGCTCTTGTACCTCACACACTTCCGGCTGCTAAAGGAGCAGGGAAAAGGGGACAAGTGTGTGTTTCCCTTGGTCCATGCTGAATGTTGGACCACAGTTTCAGCCCTTTGAGCTCTCAGCAGCTGGTATCTACTGGAGAAGCTGCTCTCTCTTCTCATAGGATGGGATGCACCAGTTTTATAAGACTACACCTTGGTGGGTTCATCCACTCTCGTGGTGAGTGAGGGATTGGATGACTTTGGCTGTTGCCCATTCTAAAGCACTAAGCTGTGAGAGCAGGGCTGGTCTTTTCATCTAGTTTTACACCCATTTGGCGAACAGTCGTATTTGCCGTATTCAGTGCATCACCTGAATTTAGGGTGACCAGGTAGCAAAGGCAAAAAATCAGGATGGGGGGTAATAGGTGTCTAAAAAAGAGAAAAGCTTCAAATATCGGGACTGGGACTGTCCTAACAATATCAAGACGTCTGATTACCCTAGCTGAATTATGTTTAACAAATTAATTTCAGTTTTTGGCCGTTTATCTATCCAGCACCATGCTCCTGTAAACACTTAGAGCAGGTCAACATTACGGTGGGGATCGATGCTGTGAGATCAATCTATCAGGGGTTGATTTACCGTGTCTAGTCTAGACATGATAAATCTCTCCCCGAGCGCGCTCCCGTCGACTCCTGTATTCCACTGCTGCGAGAGGCACAGGCAGAGTTGACAGGAGTGGTAGCTGTTGACCCGCTGTTGTGAAGATGCCGTGGTAAGTCGATCTAGGTACGTCGACTTCAGCTACGCTCTTCCCGTAGCTGAAGTTGCGTATGTTAGCTCTATCTCCCCTCCCACCAGTGTAGACCATGGCTGAGGTATGTTTTGCTCAATGAGGACCAGTCTCATCCAAGATATTACTCATATGAATGTTTGCAAGCTCAGAGCCTGGCTTCTCCAAACATCACCCATTGTCCTAGTATCTGAGCATCTCCTAGGAATTACGACCATTAAAAGCCATTCAATAAATCTCTGAATAAAGAGATTGCTGTGAATTCCATTTTGCCAAACTCAATTTAGTTTCTGAGGCTTGTATATCCTCACAATCTCACTTAGTCTTGATTGCGACTTGGTAACCTAAAAGTTAGATGAATCCAGGATTAGAAATACTACAAGGGGCTCAATATTTGAAAGTAATTTTAAGGAATAAATAACTCTTTAAAAAAAACAACTGGGGTTTGTGCTGTCTAGTAATCCCAAAGTGTCACATGCAGATGGTATCTGAAAGCCTTCCCAAGGCTTGCAATTCAGAATTTCAATGAAGCCTTGCAACCCACTTCATCTAATGGAAATCTTGTGCAAGCGAAAGTTCCCTGAGATCCTGCTTAAAAATGAATCCCATACTCTTAGGCAATTATCTTCCTAGGCAGTTATGCATATGAGAGCGCTGCGGGACACAGCAGGAGCTAGTCTGATGGCTAGTATATTAGGCAGGAGAACGAGGAGGAGAAGAAAATAATGTATTTAGTCAATTGCCAGTTTCTGGGATTTCATATACAGCAACTTAAGGAGGCTTCCCTGGTTTCCCTCATTTTTACTTTCAGAATGGGTTCACCATGCCTTAACATAAGCCTGGTCAGTATTCAGAAAGCTACAGATTTAAAGACACACTTCTATCTCCAGGAAAAATCTATTCCCTATGGACTCATCTCGTATGCATTATTTATCTTTCAGTTCCAACTTTTCAGCCTTACTCAGGGTTGGTTGACTGTTCTCTTGTTTATCTTTTTTTCCGGTTGTTTTTGCCTGGTGGATGGGACGGCTCAAGCAACTACACCAGCCTTCATCACCTGAGATTTAGCCTGGGAAGAGTAGGTAGACTCACAGAATCATAGACTCATGGACTTTAAGGTCAGAAGGGACCATTACAATCATCTAATCTGACCTCCTGTACAATGCAGGCAACAGAATTTTCCCACCCATTCCTGCAATATACCTCTCACCTATATCTGAGCTATTGAAGTCCTCAAATCTTGGTTTAAGGACTTCAAGGTACAGAGAATCCTCCAGCAAGTGACCCATGCCCCACGCTGCCGAGGAAGGCAAAAAAACCCTCCAGGCCTCTGCCAATCTGCCCTGGAGGAAAATTCCTTCCTGACCCCAAATATGGCAATCAGCTGAACCCTGAGCATGTGGGCAAGACTCACCAGCTAGACACCCAAGAAAGAATTCTCCGTAGTAACTTAGATCCCATCCCGTCCAACTTTCCATCATATACCACCAGGCCCCTCTATTACCATAGTGAAAGATCAATTGCCAGAATTATGTTATCCCTTCACACCATTTCCTACATAAACTTATCAAGCTTCGTCTTGAAGCCAGATAGGTCTTTTGCCCCCACTGCTTCTTGTGGAAGACTGTTCCAGAATTTTACTCCTCTGGTTAGAAACCTTCATCTAATTTTTAGTCTAGGTCAAACATAGGAGGAAAGTGTGCAATCCAAGCTGAACAGAGGGTTCCAGAAGACTCAGGTCTTCATTTATTGAGATATAAATTGTGACCTGAATAGCTTTAAGATGAACTGCAGATTTTACTGGACTCTCCTGTAAGGTTTGTGCTGCTCTCAGAATAGAAATGAAGTGGGGCTTAAGTGGCTGATAAGCCTTGTGAAGATTTTCCATATAAGGGTGAATCTCGCCCTTGCTGAATATGGTTTGGGGAATTCCAAGAAACGGGGCGAAGAGAGTAAAATAGCGTACCACTTATCAAAGGTTTGCTGAAAGATGATACAGAGCCTTGATGCTGCAGTGACTTGAACTATATAGATACCTTGACCCTGCAGAGTCACGCTTCTTGTAAAAGAAACTCTGTCTAATACAAACTCCACTCACAGGACTTGATCTAAAGCTCATTGGAGTCCATGGGAGTTTTTCAGTGGGCTTTGGATCAAGGTCTGACTGAACTGCATGTTGTGGCGAAGACACAGTCTGAAACTTCTTGATATTGCTAGGAGTTGTAGTTGATATACCTGGAAAGAATCACTACAGCTTGACTTAGTCCAGTTCCATGAGCAGGCGCTTATATGTCCCCAATTCAACAAAGCACTTAAGCGCATACTTTAGCATTAAGCATGTAAGTCATCCTATCTCCATTCAGAAAAGCATGTAGCCAAGTCAATGGGACTAAACACAAGCACTTTGGTGAAGCAGGACCTTTATGAAGAATTTAGGCAACCAGCCTTACCTGATCTCAACCGAATGGGAGCTACCAGAACCGACTTATGCAGTGGTTCCCACTGCCCCTAACACTGGTTCCATACTTTTTTCCTCCCTTGATTAGTCCTTTTCTTCTTTCCTTCCTTTTCTCCACTCCCTCACCTCACTTTAGGGTGACCAAATGTCCTGATTTTATAGGGACAGTCCCGATTTTGGGGTGTTTATCTTATATGGGCTCGTATTATCCCCCACCCCCTGTCCCGATTTTTCACACTTGCTGTCTGGTCACCCTACCTCACTTTCCAATACCCATTACTCCACCTTTGTCCCATCACCGTGCTTAAGAAAAACACCAACCTTGGCACTAAAAGCCACATGCGCTATCCTGCCCTGATCATTGTTTGTGTGTGCCGCCCATTCCCACCTCTCTAGGTGTTTCAGACCATAAGTTCTTCCGGGCAGGGACGGGGCTTTCCTCCGTGCTTGGGAAGTGTCATGATCACACCTGCTTAGGGAACAGATATTTGGTGATGGGCACTGCAGTCTAGCAGACAAAGATCTTAACAAAATCCAGTGGCTGGAAGTTGAAACTAAATAAATTCAGAGTGGAAATATGGGGCAAACTTTTACCAGTGAGGGTCATTGAGCTTTGGCACCATCTGCCAAGGGTTGTGGTGAATTCCTCATCACTGAATTTTTAAATCACAATTAGATTGAAAAAAAAGGCTCTAGTTCGACCAGGATTTATCTGAGGGAGGTTCCGTGGCCTGAGTTAAACAGGAGCTCAGACTGATGATAGTGGTCTCTTCCGGCCTTGGAATCTAATAATCTATTTTGGCCTTTACTTCACTATAGAGCGGGTGGGCAAACCTTTTGGCCCGAGGGCCACATCTGGGTGGGGAAATTATATGCAGGGCCATGAATGTAGGACTGGGGCAGGGGGTTGGGATGCAGGAGGGGTGCGGGGTGCAGCAGGGGGCTCAGGGAAGGGGTTCGTCATGGAGGCTCTACCTTGGCGCCGCTCACCTCAAGCGGCTCTGGGTGGCAGCGGTGCACTGCAGGGTCCCTGCCCTGGCCCTGCACTGCTCCCGGAAGTGGCAGCATGTCTGGCAGTGGCTCCTGGGGGTGGGATGGGGCAGGCGGCTCCGCTGCGCACTGCCCTTGTTTGCGGGATCCGCCCCAAAGCTCCCAGTGGCCGCGGTTCCCTATTCCCAATGGCCGTAGTTCGCCCTCCCCTGCTATAGAAAATAATAACTAATAACAACAGGTTCAGGGCTGGCTACTTTTCAGCTTTGGCTGAAGATTCAAGCTGGTCCTTAGTGCACCCAAGCCAAGTCATCGATCTCACTTCAAAACCCATCACCTCACCTCCCTGTGATCACCAAACAGAGACAGATGTCAAAGGGGCCTCCCTGAGAATGAACACATGTATTTTTAAAGAGCCTTTACTAGGACAATGGCTCTTCCCCTTATTGGCAAACATCCCAGCCACCTTTTCACTGCTACACAAACCCCGTGGCCTTTCCTGTCTATCTGCTGCATCTAATGAGGTGCTTACCTGGTGTCAATCATCATAACAGAGTCTTCTCCGTGACAGCTTGGGAGGCAGGCGGTACTGCAGCTACCTAGCAAGCAGCACTGCACACAAAAGCCCTCTAAAATCAACGAACCAGGAGTAAACCATGAAGCAACTTACATTCGGCCCTGAATGACATTCCTCAGCCAGGAACACTCATGCGGACATTAAACCAGAAGCCTGTACGGTCATGGTTATTGTTTTACTTTAAATGAGCTGTGGGGGCAAAGGAAAGCGTTAGACATGTCTGCTGTTGTAATGGTGGGGACAGCAACGAAGAAGGCTTATTTCGTCGAGGCGGTGGGAGTATTTAGAGAGGTGCAGTTTGGAGAGGTTAGAGAGATAATGGGACCACTGCTGCACGCCACCAGCAATCAAGAGAAAAACCTTTTCATGGTCATTTTTTGTGAGTCATTCATAGATTATTGACTCTAGAAATGGGGAAAATCTGATTAAAATAAAATGCTTATGTTTGTCGGTGTATGGGTTTTCTATAGTGTGCTTCACTAAGCACTTTCCAAGTAGATTAACTGTGCAGAGGGGGGTCCCTAGTGTGACTTCTTGTAGCTTTTTCGGGGAGGGAGGGTTGAGGGGGGGCGTTACAGGTTAAAGGAGGCTGTGCTCTGGGTGGAGAATTATAGCGACTTAGGAAACGGGTTTTATTCCTGCAAAATGTTTTATTTCCAGGTTATCCTTGAAAAAGCAGAACCAAAAATTAATTTGTTTTTTTGGCAACTGAAAACTGAAGCATCTTTCATTTTCAGGTGTGTGTTTGGACAAAAACCTGACCCGTTTTGTCAAAAATTGACATTATCTGCAGAAATTTTTGGTTCAAAAATGTTTCATGAAAAATGTCGGTTAGCTCTAGGGTGATAGGTCATCGCTGTGCTGGCTCTGGTGGAAATACTTTGTCAAAGTGGAAGGGGACTTAAAGATGCCCTGAAGATGGTCAGACTGGATTAATCTGGTGCCATCTATAAACCCATTCCACAGCTCAGTCCTTCAAACAAGAACATTTTCCTCCATCTCTGCTGGGCTACATCCTGGCATTTGTAAGCAGCATACTTCTAGAGGGGCAGAACGATGGTAAGAAGGTTATGGATGGAGACGAGATCACGGATGGCACTAGACTTTGACCGCCTGTCAACATCTCAGGCCCTGCAATCTCCTTTAAAAGCAACTCTTTCTCCACTATCTTCATTCTGCTGAAGTACTGAGGAGATCCTCCCTTGGACTACACATTGGAAACTCTAGTGGAGTTGTCCAACCCACTGTTCCGTCCCAGAATGCACTCTGATCAAACTAAAGTGACAAAGAGTCTTGCAGCACCTTAAACTTCTCCAATGGTTTGGCATACACTTATTATTTATTATTGTACATAGCTTGAAAGCCACTGCAGTTGACATGAAAGCAGGAGGAAATCATAGATTCCAGATGGTGGCTGGACAGAGTTGAAAGATTTCATATGTGCAAAGACTGTCAAGGGATGTGCTTTCGTTTTTAATGGGAGTTATCTGCTGTTCATGTCAAAGTAACAGTAACAACTGGTAGTTTCTTTAAGACAGAATTTGAAAGGGGAAAAATACCAACTTGTATGATGCTGTTCCCCTCTATATCTATAGCAGCTATCCTCCAGGTGGGCACAGAATTAGATTTCCAGTTACTATTCCCTTCACGCCACTAATGGGATGAAGCATTTTTAGTTTGGTAGCAAGTCAATTCTTGGTCAGTCAATATCTGCTCCAAAGCCCATTGATGGCAATGGGCTTTGGATCAGGGCCCTGGTAAAGATAATCCAATAGAGAAGAAAAGCGCTCATTGGTTAGAACAGGGCATCAGGACTCTTAGATCCTATTCCCACCTCACCACTTTCTTTGTGACCAAGGATAAGTCATAACCATATTGTGCGTCTTCATCTCTACCTGCCTTGCAAGGAAGCCGTTAGTACTCCTAAAATACTTTGAGATTCTCAGATAAAGACACTGTTATAGATTCATAGATATTAAGTTCAGAAAAGACTGTTATACTAATTTAGACAGGCCTCCTTCTTAACACAGGTCCAGATTTCATCAGTAGT
Source organism: Sternotherus odoratus (assembly GCA_032164245.1). Lineage (NCBI taxonomy): Eukaryota > Metazoa > Chordata > Testudines > Kinosternidae > Sternotherus > Sternotherus odoratus. The sequence goes on from JAVMKO010000005.1 coordinate 102,030,912, forward strand.
TCCTGCATCAAGCATAAAACGTTTGGTTGAACTAGAGCACATATTTTAGAAAGATGTGCGATCTTGCTTTAAGGACTCCACGTGGTGCAAATTTTGCCACCTCCCATCAGGGGCGGCTCCAGGCACCAGCGCAGCAAGCGCGTGCTTGGGGCGGCAAGCTGTGGAGGGCGGCCTGAAGGTCGCTTTCATGGTGGCAGCCAGAGGGCTTTTGGCGGCATGTTGGGTCCGGTGGTTTCGATGGCATTTCAGCTGCAGGACTGGCGACCTCCCGCAGAAACACTGCCAAATCTGCGGGACCGGTGGACCTCCCATGACAATTAGTTCCAATAGTTAATTACTCCCTTTATGAAAAAATTTGCATCTTATTTCCCAGTGGAACTTTGTTGGCTTCAGGGTCCAGCCATTGAATCTTTAAATGATTACATGTGCTGATTTACATGGACACATTGCAAATAAATTTGCCTAGATATTAGGGATGGCATATATCTGAATGCTTATTCACAATTATCACAGTTCCACGAGCACACTAACTGTATCTGCGTCCCTAAGCAGTCAAAAATCTACCCTGCTAGATTCTGGCCTGTCCAAGAGGCTTTTACATTTTATTTGTAATACACTGACTTAGTGTCTGGGGTCATGTCTTCCTCTACTGGCTGGGCCCAGTGACTTTACCAGTCTATTACGTACAGCTAATACTGTTTGATTGTTTGTTTCAGAGCAAGCATTTGATAGGTGCTTTTGATGCAGAAAATCTTGGGCTTGAGGCCTATCAGTGATGATAGTGTCTGTATGTATGAACCCATGGTTTGTTACATTAAAAAAAGGATCAGAAGTGTGCGATTAACTGTTTTTCTGCTTATATTGAAAGAAGATGATTTTTTTTACTAGATTTGTTTTCCCCCATCATATGCATCTGGGGGGCATATAAGAACGTCCTGTCTGCAAGGGATTCCCACTGCATGGGAAGCCGCGTTTCAGTTGCAATCTGCCAACTCTCAGCTAAATATCACATTGTGCATAACACATTCAACCATGGCAAAGAAAGGTGAACGACACCATCAGAAATGCTCACCCTAATCTGTTCTTCATGTGCAGTTCGCTATGGTACAGATAAATTACAGGCTGAGGAGCGAGGCCTTTCCTGATACATGGATTTGTATGGATAGGGTGGCTATGGACTCATCCTGAGTCCAGGACTTCCCCTGGGTTTTCCCTGCTCCCACCTGCATGACCCTGCCCCCAACAGCATGCCATTACACACACAGAGTGTGCAAGATCACGGTGCACTGTGGATACCATTTTGCAGTCTCATTTTGCACGCTCCTTGTGGGAAAAGTCTAGCCGGCAGAGGCGGGGAGGAGGGAGCAGCCTGCTCTGTGAAATGGTGTCCTCGGTGCACCTGTGACAAGACCAGATTAAACTAAGTCCCTTTTTACATCAGTACCAGAGAGGGGCACACCTTACAACCCCAGGACTTCCCATCTTAAAACCAGCTGAATGGCATGCCTAGATATGGCAGAGCTTAATCAGGGGGAAAAACATAAACATTTCCGTTCTGGATCAGAAGCCCATCTGATCCAGTATCCTGTTTCTGACAATGGCCATTGGATGGAAGGTATAAGCAACCTACAGCGGGCTCAAAGGGAGTTTCTGCCTAAATTCCATCTTAACCCTGAACTCTGAAAGTTCATATCCCTTCCAAAACTCTTGGCCTAATGCAATCAACACTACTGCAACTTTGGCTATTCTTTTTATCCAGAGAAAGTTCCCATTTGGTTTTGAATCCTGCCAGACTCTAAAACCAAAACCAAACATTTTGCTTTTCCCCCAAACCATTAACAACATTTTTTTGCCATCCTTTTTTGAAGAAGGATTTTTTTCACATCACTTTACAAGTCATGCAAAATAAAACCCATCAAAGACCACCCACAGCTGTACAAAGACGCTGCCATTGCGAGGCGCGCAGATCAAGAGCAGACATTTCGTGCTGGAAAAAGTGCTTAACAAGTATACATGAATAATTCATGAACCGGGGTTAAAAACAACAATACAACTCACGATGTGGGCATCAAAGAATGTTTGTTTGTTGTTAGTTTTATTATTATTTTTAACCCCAGTTTGGTTGCTGGGTTTAGTGCCAGGGTATCTAGTTGTGCTGATGGCCTATGACACGCAGGTCAGACTAGATGAACAGGTCTTAAATACAATGACTCTTCTATGACTTTGTGGACATATGTTTCTTCATATCCTGTCACACGCTAAAGGCTGTGTGTCACCATAGTAGCCTGCATTGTGTGTATATATAAGCCTTTTGGGCCTGGCCTAGTTAGGAATTTAGCTTTAATCAGAGCTGAATTAGATGTTAGATAATTAACTCATCTTCCTTCCCAATAACATTTCTAAAATACTTGCCTTTATAGAGCCACCATACACTGCATATGAGAGAGAGAGAGAGAGAGAGAGAGAGAGAGAGATCACTTGCAAAATCTCTGAATGATACTGTCTGCAGCAGACTAAGATAAAAGGATTATGCAGAGGTGAATGGACAGCAATTTGGTGCAATCAATCCCCCCATATATGCTTCAGAGATCCTGATGAGTCAAAGCATATCCTGTGTGATTTGTTGTGGCTGGGACTGCTTTGTCAGAAATCCAGTGCAGAAAAGAAGCACAGAAACTAAACAAATTGGTACACTTTAGACTCTAGGGCATAGTGAACATGCTGAATCAACCGTGCATGCCACACTTTCCCAGTCACCTGTTCATACTCCCAGTTCTCTTGCCAAACCAATGCACAACATTGTCGAAAGTTGAACACCCTGCCTAGTGCTCTCAAATGCCAATTAATTTTAAAGGGATGCTATCCAGAGCGAGGGTTCAAACATGCAGTGCTGGCCACCCCCAGATGTCCTGTTTCTTTTCATGCAGATGCACTTCTCACACGAAAAGGAGCCAATGGAACATGAAGTTGGAATATGAATGGAACCCTTGTCTCAGAGGCCCAGTATGAGGCCTGAGGCCTAAGCTAAAGTAATGGTCAAGACTTTGCTAACATAAAGCAAAGTTAAGCTGTGAGCAGGGCCTGCCTCTGTCTCACAACTTAACTTTGCTTTATGTTAGCAAAGTCTTGACCATTAGGTTAGCTTAGGCCTTATGCTAGGTCTCTAATACCAGGGTTCATGTTTCAGGGCCTCATCCTACTACAGGTTCTTAGTCAGGGTGCTTTCGCTGTGAGTTTCCATACTTGCAACTGTGGAGGTTGTTTTCTTTTCCAAGTTAGTCTTCACTCTCAGTTTCCTGGTTTCCTAATGCTGACACTTTTTTTAGAGTTACAACATTCTTCCAAGGCTCCCGTTTTATGCTTCTGTTACTAATATGTGTCCTCATCTTAACAACACTTTTGTGGGGAGGGGGGGCTAGGAGTTTCCTTTGTTTTTTTAATGTTGGAGATTTTTATGGTCCCAGGGTGTCATAAGTGTGGAGTGTTGTTTTGCCTATATGGGGTTAACTTTACCTGAGAGGGGGTGACGTAAGAGCTCCCGTGCCATGAGGGGTGGAGGGATTTTTAGTTTCAGTTTCCTTCCATCCTAGCTTGAGACAAGAACTTTTTCTTCGTTCTCTAGCTATGGGGAGCAACTCTTCTATTTTCTCCTTCCTATATTCATAAGTAGCTGAATTGTAAGTAACATATTAATTTTTCATAAGCTTATGCCTGGTCTAGGGTGTCACTACCCTCTCAGGGGGAGAAATCTGGAGGGAGGGGTAGGAAGCCTTATATCTATAAAGTGTATTAGCTGTAAGTTGTTCTCTTTTCTTTATTAAACCTTTTTAGTTATAAAAAGTGTTTGGTTATTCTCATAAAGGAATCCTAGCTTTAAATTTGACCCAGTTCCCAGGTAAAGGGGATTCTGTGTGTCTGAGAGGCAGGTTTACAGTGTGTGAGCCAGAGGGCTGTTTCTGTCGGTAACAAGAAAGAGGGGGGTGAGGGGGAAGTGAAGCAGCATCTGGGTGTCTCAGGCTCTCAAGAGAGAGAGAGGGAGTTTGGGGGAGTCCGTGTGCCCCCCTCCAGTATCTTGGAGATTCACACGGATGGTGGCAGCTTGGGTACCCAATTTCCCAACTGGTAGAGTGTGGGTTTTGGGGGTGTAAAGACTTAACTTACGCTGGGGAAGCAGTTTATAGTTAAGGGACCATAGAAGAGTCCCTCCTCTGTACCCCAGTGTCCAGAGAGAGGGAATAGACACTCTTACACAGGGCCTCAGGTGTGGAACAGAGTAGGGTTTCTTCGCTGCCCTGCAACTCCTGCATAGGACCTGGAGAGGTGCAAGATGTGGCAGGGAGAACGGGGCAATGGGTTTCTAATTCCTAGGGAACCTATTCTCCTCCACAACCTCAACAAACCATCTGGCTACTGAGCCACCCAGTGGGCCTAGCTAAAAACATCAGCCATTTGGGCTCAACCAGCATCTGAGGAGCCCACGAAAGATTGTGTTGTAGGTGAGGGAACAGAAAGGCAGAGTCTCATGGGGATACACAAGCGAAGCAGGGGAGGGAATCTTATCTCCCCTGACATCCTCTGCAGGGTCTTTGGGGATCAACTAGAAGAGGACAGCATGAACATAGAGGGTTTCCCTCAAGATTCCGCATTTTCTCCATCCCTTATGCTCCCTACCCAGAGTTCCACTCTCCAGTCCTTGCTTCTTTTTCAGCCCCTGCCTCTCCCCAGATTCCCATCTTTTGTTCCCCCTTGCTCTGGCCTTCTGCTCTTCCACAGTCCCCCACCTCCAGTACCACCCCCTCCTCCTCCCACCTCAAGTCCTTTCCTTCAGTCTTCACCTTCTCCCTATCACACTCCCACTCCCTATCTTCCCACCTCTCCCTCCTGGCGTCCCTTTCTCCAAAACTCACTTTCCCCTCCCATGTCCAAGATCACCAAAAGATATGCCAAATATCTGCCAGAGGTTTTCCAAATGGATGTGGCACACATTAGGGCAGAAGTGAGGGAGCGGCTCAGATGCTGTGGAGATGAGGGTTAGATAAGCACTGAGTTCATCAGATAGAAGAGAGATGCAGCCACTTTTCCAACTGTTGACAGAAAACCTGAAATATGCCGGGATCCAACTGAGCTTGCTTTATTTACTTGTGACTGAAAAGGAGTTGTGATCAGATACAAACTATTGGCTGATTTAGAAGCAGCTGAAGCATGCCATAGTGCTTCTAATTCTGTGGTCAGACAGACAGTGTCAGATAAGTTGAAAGAGTTGGGAAAATATTATTTACTTCTGTAAAAATATTGTAAAAATATTTGCAAAGACTTTTGAATCAAGCTAAACCAGGTCTTAAAGCTATCGCAATTTCCAAATCTGTGGCATTTGCTAGAATTGCACTTAATATGGTCTGTAATGTTCAAGCACATGGTTGATTTCAAACATGCACTCATGGGGCATTAATCAAATAAGCAAGCAAATTAAAACACAGGTGCTTTGCAGTTTGTTGGGGGTATAAATGGAATTCTAAAAGTGATTCCTGCTGTAACTCAAAGTTGGTGGCATTCAATTATCGAAGCAAATGATGGTTTTGGGGGCTGTCCAATGCCCCCTTCAATATGTTGTTGCTGCACAAGAAACCTACTGCAAATATTAATCAGAGTAGGAAAAAACCCCACATTATTTATTTATACTGCCAGCTGAAATTCATGGTGGATTTTTCTTTTTGGTCATGTTTTATACTAAGGTTCCATTTCTGAATAATCTATAAAGATTTTAAAAATAATTAATGATTAATCAATTGTTATAGAGGCCAATATGTCAATAGGTTAATCATAATCATGGCCTACTGTCATGTATGACACCTTCAACTGATGTGCTGAAAACATAATGTGTAATATGCAAGCCTGTAACTTATCTATAATTAGAGCTAGTTGGAATTGTGATTTCAGCTGCCTCATGCTCCCATTCTTCCTGGTTTCCTGGTCAAACTACATCTCCCATGATGCACCGTGATGATCTCCCATTTTGGAGAGGGGAGAGAATGTATAATGGAAACCCTGGCCATGGTGTATCAGGGGAGTTGTAGTCATGGAGAGGAGCACAGACAATACAGGTGAGTGGAGATATGCGGCAAAGAAACTTCAACTCCCATGAAGCACTCTGGCAGCATATAAAATAAAAATTTTGTGTGTGTTTGTCTTTTCAATGAAACATCTACATTTTTGTAGACTTTTTTTATGAAAAAAATCATTTTGTTGATAATCTGTTTTCCATCATAAAACAGGTTGGATGGAAAATTTACAACCAGACCTGATTATAAAAACTATAAATAATCTTTATCATCTGGTTATAAATGGAGCCTTAATATAAAGAGTGACTAAAAATAATTTCGGAAATTGAATAAATAAAATAAAAGAGTGGGAATCTGGAAAAAGATCTATATCCACCAACTGATTTTGCCAAGTAAGGAATGGACTTGAGCATATGCTTAAATGCTTTGCTTAATCAGGGCCTAGAAGACAAGTAGAAGAAGGCGGGTGACACAAACAAACAGATGGGTGATGATCGTGGCAGTGGGAGGTTTTAGCACAGACTAGCTCTGGGCACAATGTGCAGTCACTCAGAAACAGCAACAATCACATAACTATCCCTTCCGGATGACAAAGGAGCACTCGGCTTCAAAGGGATAAGCCATGCGTATGCATTTGACCTTCACCCATCACCCCCTCTCTGATCTAACTCCATATCCTTTCCTGGGGGAGCAGGTTCTTTTAACTGCTGCCGTGCAGTGCTTCAGGAAAGCAAAAGTTCCGTTTCTCAAATGGTTTCACGGTTATGAATTTTGTATAAGAGCTAAAAGGGGTGCATTTTCAATAGCAAAAACCCAGAAGGGAGAAGCTAAAGTTTGTATTATGTCTCGGAACTATTTATTTCTGCTTGACCAAGAAACAGGCGCAGTGGAGCATGCAGGCTATAAGTAGGAAATTTCGATATTGGCCTCCCAAAGGACATCTCTAAAATAAACTGTCGCAGGCCTGCATAGACAACAAGCTCTGGAGGGAGTGTTGAACCCTTCAGTCATCGCTGTGGATGGCTCCGGAGATTCTGAAGCCCGTGTTCTGTTTCCTTTCTCTTCAGAGCACTCATGATCTATTCTTTTGCCGGGAGGACTCGCGTGCAAGGGATTGCAGGGAGATCATGTCCTGCAGCCATCATCAGGCCTTCTGTACAGCCGGTAGTCTGATCTCAAGAGTGCTCCCTGTGTTGTGTTGTGCAAAGTGTTGACACATAGGACAAGTCCGAGAAACGGGTTGAGATATTCCAGGAAACCGCTAAGCTACCTGCGTTGCGGGTTTTCTTTTTCTTCTCATAAATGGTTAGATTCCTCTAGTGATGTTTCCAGGTAATTTCCAGCAAGATCTGGCCATTCTGTAAAACGCTCTTCACCCTCAGCTGAGCAGAGCTGAGTCCCGAATAAAAATAAATGAATTAAGCTGCCAAAAACCCCTGAGCGATTGGTTTGTATTTTTATCCCCATTTTACAGCTGGGGAAGCTAGGCATGTAGAAGTTAAGTGATTTTATTTGTGGTTGCACAATAGATCAATGGCAGAACTGGATAGAGAGCCCAAGCGTCCTGACTTCCATTCATTATTCATGGTATGTGATTGGTAGAATAATTAGTTGTTATGTCTTAAGTCTTGAATTTCAGCTCTGGTCCAGTTGTTGTTTGATTCGACCATAGGCATCTCCTTGACTACTGTGTCTGTGAGGCTTCCTCCCTCTTCTATAGGGAAAGTCCGTTCTTCCTGCTTCTCTTCCAGCAATCTGAATAGATAGGCCTCTGCCACACACACCAATTGTGGGTGCTTAGCACTTGAAAACCTGGCCCTAAATGCACTGCGTTCTTTAAGGTGGAACAATATTTCTTCTAGAGACTCTTTAAGTTCCCCGGAGTAGGATTTCTCTGCAGAACATGGCTAACGCATTGCTATTTATTGAGTCCTCAGCGCCTGTGTTTGTGCAGGATCTCCTAGAGAAGTCACGTGTTAAAAAAAAGAGCAAGACACAAATGAAGGCTCTCAGCTGATCAAGCAGCCTGGGGAACAGATTATAGGAGGGTGACTGTCACTGAACACCCAGCCGGTGTCGTACATATTTCAGATGTATCAATATTTTCTTTCCCGGAGACACTGATGGGAGTGTTTATGGGGGGAAAATGGCAGTAAACAGGCAGTGCTAGTTTGCGCGGCTGCTAAATTGCTCAGATACTGTAGCAGGGTCCCCTTTTCTGACACATGGCCTTTGGCAGCCCGTTCAGCCCCTTCATCTGTCTGTCTGTCTCCCTCTCTGGGTATGCATACGATGCGTTTTCATAAATGCAGTATCACCGAGAATAAGTGTACCAAAAATATGAGTCAGCCCCCATTTCCAAATCAGGTGACTGGCTTAAAAACCATGTGATTTGTTTCGAACGACAACTTTTGAGTTCTTTTTGTCTTCTGTTTCACGACCCTTTAGGGTAGACTTGTTCTAGCTTTCCCCTACAGCCATTAAGGGGGTAGAAACATACTTTTTTTCACCAATGAAAGCTGAGAGTCTCTCCAGGAACGGGAGACTCATGATACAACTGCAAGAGCTGGAAATGTGGGATATGGATTTTATTGTTGAACATCAATAAATGACACCGTTGATAGTTATTGGAGTAACAGTTTGCTTTGTAGTTCATTAGCAGTCGTAACAGCCTCAGCATTTTGTTCTGTGGTAGGAGAATGAGACCTAAAACAGACATAAAGGCTGAAAAAAGGGATTGAGACCCAATGTACGGATTTTAAAACCAATAGGACACATTATGATGATCTAGTATGACCCAATGTCTAACCCAGGCCATATTACTTCTCTCAGTGTTTCCTTCATCCAACCCAATGGCTCTTGGTTGAACTAGCCCATTTCTCTTTCGAGAAATATTTCCTGAGCTTTACTCCTGTTAATAATTTGATGTATCAGAGTTGGGGTTTTTTTCCACTTTGCTATTTCTTGGTATTTGAGAGGAAAATCAATGGGTGCAATCTGATGGGTGGAGGGTGGAAAGATACGTATGGTGACAGCTAGAATTGCACTTTCATTCTTGAAGGAAGATAAGAAGATAAAATACCACCTAAGGAGGGAAACGCTATCAAAACGAGTATTTCTGTTAATAACAGATTGCACATGCTGTGTGGTGTATTTTATTCCTAAAATTGTACCTGTGAAAAATCTTTCAGCGCCTTCCTCCCAAGGAGAGAACAGAATGTGTGACAGGCTATGTAAATGAAGGCAATATTTGCTTTCATTAGGGTTTATTTTACATTATGCTTTGTTTCACATTATTCTTTTTTTTTCACGCAGCCTGTTAAAATGACATGGAGAGTGTTGGGTCCCCCCCCTCCCCCCCATAGCATAAATATTTTTTACAACCTGTGTTTCATAAAACTTGTCAGGGAAAGGCAAGATGTTATTTTTTGCACTAAGCAGAGTATAGCTATGAAACTTAAAGCAAACTCCAGTAAGGGTGTTTATTTTTCTCAATTTTAACCTGTTAATCTAACAGGCATAAACAGGCCGTAGCAATCACATCCAGCTCCTAAACTGAATTACAGTGTCATGTGGCCAAAGATAAAGGATCACTGTCTTCCAACACTGAACGAGGAACTTTATTAGTCATCTGCATAGAATCAGGAATACATGGTTATCCCTAAAGTTACTCTGTCTCTCTGCTTTCACTGCAGAGTGTCTGATCAGAATTTCCCAGCTCCCACCCCCACCCCGGCCCCATCCCTTCCCCAGTGCCTGCTACAGATTTAGAGAAATAGGACAGGTATCTTTATTTCCTCCAGGCATGCTCTCTCAAATGCCAACCCGCTACCCACTCCCATCAGAGAACTTTCACTCCAAGGCATAACAAAACGAAGGCCTAACAATCGGGCTATCTTCTGGGTATTAAAATGCACCGTACATTGCAATAGACATGGGAGTGCTCTTAACTTGTGGCATTCCTCTGACCCATTCTGCGGAGTGCCTCTGCAATGATGCATGCTGTAGCAATGCAGACAAAAGCAACTGTTATTGATTATTTATATAGTGCCAACATGGTACACGGGTCCTCCAATAATAATACTGTTTGAAGGGCTGCGGCTAAAGGCAATTCTACATAGTAGTTCATAAGGTTACCTTGCAAGGCTGCAGTAGACCGTCTCTGGTCCTCATGTGTATATAGAAGTGTAGCCCTGATGTGGATGTGTTTTATTTTAATTTCAAGAAATGTTCACACAGATAGAAGTGTTCTCACTAAAAAAACACCAAAAAAAACCCCACGAGTTTTTGCTGAATAACCAAAAAATAAAACTTCTGATTCTGTGTAAAATCATCCACATTAAAGTCTTCTTGATGACAAACTGTTCAATAAGAAAGAAGAAATGCCACTAACTTGGACCCAACAGCGGATGTGATGATATATAAGCAGAACTATACAAGAGTCCTGTACTAGACCAAGGTGAAATACCATATATGTAAAGGTTCATATTTTAAAATAAAAAATAGGGACATTTCAGGACATTTTTAGGATAGAAAAATACACAAAAGATAAAAGTACACGCTTAAACACTCTTGATGTTGCTACTGCCAGTTTTTGACTCAACATCAATACATAGATATTTTGCAGAGTGGAAGATTTTTTTCCCAGTAACTGAGTGTTCTGAATGAGTCTATCAAGAAACACTCAATGGGTGCCCTTCATTTTCATTCTGAGCAAAAAGAACAACATTGTGAGCAACAACTCTGATTCAGCTTTTCACTCCAAATGTGGTTCATTTCACTGAACACTCCTACTCGAGTTCTTGGTGGTTTTGTCTTTGGTTAGTCTGCTTACAGCAATGGCAATCCACGCAGAGTAAATTAATCTAAACATGATTTAGTTGAGATTGGTCCTGCTTTGAGCAAGGGGTTGGACTAGATGACCTCCTGTGGTCCCGTCCAATCCTGATATTCTATGATTCTATAACAGACTTTTTATGAACAAGATTTTTCCAGTTCGCACTCTGCTCTCAGCAGCACAACCCAGCACAGAGCCAGAGCAAGTGAGAGAGGGAGACAGAGAGAGTATATCAAAATCATGTCCCCTGTTAAAAGGGCAAGTGCTCCAGTTATAGATCTGTGCATGAATACAACATGCTGATAAACAGAGCAAATATGACTCAGTCCAGCAATATATCTCAAACATTAAAAAAGAAAAGTTTGGATTGAATAAATGAAAAATGGAAATTTCAGGTGTCCCAGGAGAAGTTCCTGGGATGACATGTAAAAATGAGGATGTTGGGTCACTTTATGTATAAGAGTTATTATAAGTCTGTTCTTTGCCATAAGCTGCTGCATATGTCAGCAATTCTTGCCTCTCTCTTTTATTAGAACATACAGAGCAGCTGCTTACAGCTCTGCCCACCTGCTCTGTTATGTTCCTTCATGCACAAAAAGCAAACCCCGTTCTTTCCATCTTCCATTAAGGGAAACTGAGTCAAGAAAGGACAAAAGTAAAGTCTCCACCAGACAGCACAGCACGTGTGTCTATTCTACAACATGCTTTGCCTCACAAAATGGCAGCTGCCCCCATGGGCAGAAAGACTCCATAGACATGTAGAGGAGCTGTGCAGAGAAAACAACCGTGGAACAGTGAGATGGCTCCAGAAAAATGGCTATGTGAAAATATTGCACAAGTAGGTCAATGACGGGGAGTATCTGGGGCTGGCTATGCCTTCTTTGGAAGTATCCTGCCTGAATCACTGCCAATAAAGGATTAAATGGCCCATTGGTGTGATCGTCTTCAGAAATTCCTATGAGTACACAAAGTGAGCATGAAGCCCAGTTGTGAACTGAGCTCGCTTTAACATCCAGCAGCTAAAGAGGGAGCGGGGAGGAGAGAGCCCCCTAAAAGCAGGGGGAGATCCCGCTGTCTTTGGCTTGTGAAAGCAGTTGTACCTCACAGCCCCCCCTCTTACATGGTGAAGTCTGCCCCTTCAGGCTACTCTAAGCACTATTAACATACACATGGGCGTTGCGGCCATTTTATTTTTTCCAAGATGGCCTTCCTTTTATGGGGGATTTGGGTCCCTTGGCAAGAACCTGGGGCTGACTCAGTTATTCTATGTGGGAATGTCCCCCCCGCCCCCCCGAGAATATTCCCCCACACACACATCCCATGCAGGAAACCTCCCTGCCCACTGTAGAATTGCTCTACGTTGGCTCTCAGCCCCTCACCACAGGGCACTGCAGAATGGCTATTCAATGGTTCCCAGGACCTCAGGCCAGAGACCATATGTTAGAGCAGCCCTAAGGGCTGCTCTAGCTTACACTAGGGGTTGAGTGACCCTCCTGCACAGCCCCCTATGCAAGGAACAGAAGTCTGTCTTAAACCTTCACCCCCTCCATCCTTGCCCTAAGCCCACAAACAGAATATCGGAAAACAAGCCCTGTGAGTCTAACTCCCCACCCCCCCATCCTCCTCTCTGACTGGCTGCTCCAGATTATCTGGCTGTGTTTATCTTGCTCATTCATTAACGTGGTCTGAGTGGAGCGTTCATGTCTTACATTTGTTACTTTGCCTTCATTAGGATCATGGCCAAAGCTTCCTCCATTTTCTAGAGAGAGATACCCGCATCCCCTACAAGTGATATGAAACATGCCCTCCCAAAGGATCACAAAGATTTATATTCTTCCGCCCCTAGACACATTATTTGCCTTAACGATTCCCCAGAGCAAGCAAACACACACACACACACACACACACACATACATATATAATATTTGTTTGCTTAATTTCTAATAACCATTTCCACTGTCATTTTATTTTGGTAGGCTCTTTTTACATTTTATTTGGCTCGGGCCCAGCTGAAACGCTGCCCTGTTTCTGCTTTTCAGCCGGTGGCTCTGGCTTTGAATGCTTAACATTTAATTCATGGTTATTTGTTCTCGCAGTTAGTACACATCCAGCTTGTCTGCTGCGTAATTTCCTAATGAGAATATTATAAATGCCGGGAGGCTCGTTAAATGTTGGGCTTTTCTTGCCTCTGTTTTTCTAATTCAAATGCGAGATGCATTTTTAATATTTAATATTTCATCCATTTGAGTCAATGAGTTACCCGCACACATTATGGCTAATGAAGTGCGAATATCTCGTCTCCATTAGGATCTTGGTGTGGGGGGAGGAGAGGAAAGGGTGCCGGCTCTTCAAGGTTTCTTATTTTATATAGAGGACTGGTGTTGTCACAGGCACCCTGGCCTTTGCCCAATTCCTCTCCAAAGAAAGGGACTCCAGCTGAGAAACTTCAGCTCTCCAAAGACAGGACGTGCTGAATTCATTCACAGTGGGCCACAAGAAGCTAGGGGCTTGTTGCAAGAAATGGAACAAAAGTCTATAGCCTGTGTTATTCTAGCTGAAACTAGATGGTCATGAAGGTCCCGTCTGTGCTCAGATTCCATTAATCTATGAAATCTGGCACCCTCTCTAACATGGACCTGTACACATCTCCACCAGGATCTCCATTAAGGTACTAACCAACATGAACAGCAGTGGAAGAACCAAGCCCATGGTGTCAAGGATTTGATTCTGCCATCCTTTCTCACCATGAGTAGGACAGTAGTCTGAGAACATATCCATTGTAATAAGAGAACTTTAGAGTGGGGTTTTGCTCGACATAAGGGTGACAGATGCCGGATGTTACTTGGGTAATAAAGGAGACATTACAGAGGTAATTCAGAGAGTAAAAAATGCCTAACTGCTTTAGTTATCCAGCCCTTCCTTGGGTCAGTAAAGGGAAGGTGTGATAAAGGGCCACGTCTCCACAGACAAATTGCCACCTAATGTTAAATCCTAGCAGTGCTGCTGAGCATGCTTGTGTATTTTTGTACTGTACAACCCCAGGGATTAGATATATTAAGGTTGTCTCTCCCTTTGAATACAGCACTGGTGAGTAATGCTGGAATACTGGGCACAGATTTAAAACAGATGTTAAAAAGTCGGAGGAAACAAAGTCAACGCTTTGAATCTTCCCTGAGGTCCATCATTCATGTCCCTTAATCATTTATACCGATTACTTTTGAAGGCCGATAGACGGGTCATATCCTGCAAAAGGCTGGACACTCATGCATGGGGGAGGGCGAGTGGCAGGACTGGGGAGTACGGTAGCAATCCACTCTCGGATTGAGATGCTCGTTGCAAAGTACTTTAGGTGAGTTCTCAAGTCTGTGGAGGAAGAAAGGCACCAGCTTTCTGTTCTGTGATACGAGGTAGCTTAGCCTGCAATCCAATACTGCATTTGGCCACTGAGTTTTAGTTGCAAGCTGGCATCATGTCTTTGGAAGCTTCTTCCCAGCTTCCTGAAAAGCCACCTTTGAGGCACTGAAAAGTCCCCATAGTAGTTTCCTGCACTAATAGACCAGAAGGGTGTATCTCTTTTGACAGGAGAGTCAATTGTTTTAACTTACTTTGTTAATTGCAAATAAATCAATAAAATATTAATTTTCTTACTGGGTAATCAACGTGGTGGACAGAGTTCACTAGCTGTATCCTGCAGTTAGAGCTCATGGTGCCTTTCACAAGAGCTGGTATCTGAGGGTACGTCTATATTTGAGCTGGGAGATACGATTCCCAGCTTGTATAGACATATCCATGCTAGATCTAGCGTACTAAAAATAGTGTATTCAGGGTATCATGGGTGAAGCTGCCTGAGTACCTAACCAGGGGGTCCAGGTGGACATGCATTGGGCAACTAGTCTGAGCTATTGCTCATGCTATCCTGGCTACACTGCTGTTTTTAGCACGCTACTGCATGTACCTCTTTGCGACCTGGAAATCACACCTGCCAGCTCAAATGTAGAGGTACCTTAGTCCCATTGTTCTGGGTCAGTTTCATTCTGGGTCATTTCTATTCTGCTTTCTTAAAATTCCTCTGCAGTTAGAAATACCTCACTTCCCATCCTAACCTGTCGTGTGCTGATGACATCAAAGTTTGCTGTTAACTGCTCTCACTTTCCAACTTGTCCATGCTTGCACTAGAGGTGGTCAGGAAATTTTTGATGAAAAATATTGTTTTGTCAAAACCAAAAGATTTGGCAAAACAGGTTCAGATTAGACAAAGCTCCAGACTCCAAAAAACATTTAAAAAAACCCAAGTTTTGAAATTGTCAGAATGTTTTATTTTGACATTTTCATAACGAAAAACGTCAGGTTTCTGATTTAAAATAACCTTGCATTTAGAAATGTAAGTTAATTAAAATTAAAAAAAAGTTTTAAAGAATAACAGAAATAAATGAAACATTTTTATGGGCCTGTATTAAAAAAAATGTGGGGGGGGGGGTTTCAGTTCATGAATATTTTAAAGATTTTGACTTTTCCTCTCAATTTGAGATGGGGGGAAATTTCAAACTCTTGGAAACAAGATGGGAAAACCATTTCCTGCACAGCTGTGAGTTGCACATAAACAACATCTGAAATTCATTCTGAATCTACAGGGCATTTTGCATGTGTTGTTTCTGGTTTTGTAGGTTTCTGGAAACGTAAAACATTCATGATGATGGGGCATATTGCCCTATTAGTTGAAGCAACGTTATACAGGAAACAATTGTTTACAGTGGGCAAATATGAAAATATGAGGACTCCAGGATACCTATGGTAACCTAAAAGTCTTTTCCCATCTCAAAGGCCTATGGTCATTTAAAAGCATTGCTGTGAAGAGCAGAAGCTTTGCTCTGGTGTGTGACTTTGAAGGCTTTTAAAAATTCACTGGAGTTGATTCAGTAGAGATTCCAAACACACCAGCTACTTCCTTTCAGGTCCAGTGGTAGCCACTTCAGTGCGCAATGTCTAAACTCATAAAACTCTGGTGCGCCCTCTTCTTTCTTGGTATAGAAACCAAGAGAATGAGCTTTCCTGCACTAAACAGAGCTTGTTCCCCAGTTGTGCATTGAACATGCATCTATTCTGCCCTGGACCCATGACACAGAAACCAAGCAGCCAAGAGGAGGTTTTCTAAAGTGGTTGACAAATACATGGCACAATAAAGAGGCATTCAACAAAGATCTACAGGCTGGACATCTGTTTTGACTTGTCCGGCTGGGACAACTGCCCCAAAACAGCCCTGTATTCAATGCTTGCATGAGGTCTCTGGCCTGCTAATGCTCATGCCCATCTGCTTGGAGGGCAAGGTGCCCACTTGTAAGTTGCTCAGATGGTTGGCATTGCTCTTGGGCAGTTGAAGGTTTGTGGGGGCAGCCGAGGCAGCCCGGCTAAATTGCATCTGTCCTGCCGGCTGTCTCGCCTCTGTGTCTATCGGCTATGCCAGCGTGGCTGCCGCATCTCTCTTATTTACATCACATCTGCTGACGCTAACCTGCCAAGTCAAGCCAACAACACTTGCCAGGAGGGGCAAACTCAACTCCAGTGCTGGGGGAAGGACTATGCCGAGTCCCCATGCACTGAGGCAGAGACAAACTTGACAACAAATGTAGGGCAAAGTAGCATGGGGACTGTAGACCTGAGGAAACCCTCCAAGCTCAGCTCAAAGCAGACTCACCCAGCTTTGATTTGTAGGCCCTGCCGTTCAGGAAGGCCTAGGACATTGCTTTCCAGTTCAAAGTGCTGGCTTTAATCTACAAAGACCTACATGGTTTAGAACCTGGTTAACTGAGGGATCCTCCCCCTCCATTATATATGATCGGGATTGCAGTGGCACTTACGGGTCTGAGCCCTGGATCAGGAACCCATCGGGATCAGAAGAAAATGAGTGTTCCTGCCCTTAAGAGTTTACATTGTATTATTATTTGGAACACACTAGCATCTCAAAGTTCCACCTGGATCCAGGCTCCATTCTGCTCACGGCATGCATCCATCTCACCCCGTGCACCAAGGAGCTCCCATCCAGTGTAGAAAAGACAAATGAAGGATTTATTATTTCTATTGTAGAGATGGGAAACTGCAGTCCAGAGATTTTGTGAATTGCCCAAGGTCACACAAAGCCTGTGATGGTACCAGGAATTGAAACCAGATCTGTCCCAGTCCAGCATGCTAGTCACAAACCCATCCTACCTGAGGCAGATGTGACTAGTGGAGAAGGAACTTAACAACGAGGCATGTCTGGAGCATAGGAGAAAAGGGCAGACAGAGAGAGAACTGTGTTTTGTACAAGGCAGAGATGTGGCCAAGGAGCTGGAACTTGATGTGGATAAAGACAGAAAACCACTGAATGCATTTGAAGAGGAGAGTAATGTGGGGTCAGAAGGGTGAGAAAGGAAGATGACTTTGGTAACAACATTTTGGATAGACTGAATGGAGAGCAAGAGGTAGAGGCCCGAAAAGAGGACACAACAATTCCCCCCCTGACCTCTGCCAATGATGTTCTTATACCCTGAAGCATGAGGATTTGGTAACCCTTGGTGAAAACAGAAACACCTTAATTAACTTAATAATCATGAATGATCCCCAAATAGAGACACCAACTAAGAAACAGTGAGAGGAAGAACAAGACTCCAAATGTGGATGAGCGTTGCCATCTAGAGAGAACTGTGACCATTTGCTCGGAGAAGAACTCTTTGGAGTGGATGAACACTCTATGGGGTTCCGCCAATAGATAAAAGACCCTCTCTGACCCCTGCACAGATGCTGTGGGCCCCTGAGCCAGTCTCCTGTGTTTCTCGCTAGCAGAGCTATAAACAGATGTCTAAACTACTAAAGTAAAAGGGAAGGGGGAAGAGTCACAGACTTACCTGCAAAGCAGTTTTCTCCCCCTCATGTTTCACACTCTGCTATATTTTCACCTCTGTTATTCTATCAGCCATTTTTCAATGTCTTTCCTGTCATTCTGGCCAAGACAACAGCCTCCCAGCCTTTCATGGCAAAATTAGTTTGGTAGTGAAAGAAAAAACAGCTCTTGTTTGTTTGTCTGTTTGTTTGTTTTCCTCCCTCTGAACGATTTATCTTATGGATCTTACTCAAATTACCCTCTAACTGCAATTTCATTTTCAGTGTTGACTTTGTTAGACAGGCCTTCGATTCCACCCTCTGGACCAGGAAATGAAAGCCGGGATTCAGGACTGGAATTGACGGGCACAGTTTGGCGGAGACCCATTCCTCCTGCCAAATAGCAGCTATTTGTGAATGCTAAATGTTGCTTATGAGCAAAAGACTCACAACAATCTAGCCTAAAGAAAATTACAATTAATGAAATAGACTGAAAAGTGTCTGGGGGGAGTTGGCCCTTACCTTGCCGGTAGGGTGACCAGACAGCAAGTGTGAAAAGTCCAGATGGGGTGAGGGGTAATAGAAGCCTGTATAAGAAAAAGACCCCAAAATCAGGGACTGTCCCCATAAAATCAGGACATATGGTTACCCTACTTGCCGGGGTTCTGTTCTACTGGGGAAGGACTGATCTCCCAACATGTCATTGGTGGACACATTTCTTTTTCAGTCTCTTAGCAAGCTGTCTCCGTTGTTATCATCTATATTAAAGTAGCACATAGAGGCACACCTGAAATCAGGACTAGGCACTTTACAAACACATCGTGAGAGACAGTCCCTGACTCAAAGAGTTTACAGTCTAAATAGACAAGGCAGACACCAATTGGGAGGGGAAAACACAGCAGGAAGAGCTGAAGCCACTTGCCCAAGGTCACAGAGAAGGTCAGTGGCACAGTTAAGAGGGCCAGTCTGCTCCTTTAAGCACCAAGAGGCCTGACTTGAAAAAATATTAAAAGAAAAAAAGATTGAGATTATGGAAACATTTCACGTGGCCAGTTTCAAAATGAAGATGTTCCAATTTTCCTGTTCAAAATGACTTTGTGTTTTGAAATTTCAGCTAAGTACTGTAGACAGGAAAAAGATCTGTGGAAACAAAATGTTTCGATTGAGCTGACCCCCCAAAAAGTGTTTTGGTTTTCCAGTTTCTTAAGAGTTTTACTTTTTTGTCTTGATTCAAGACAGGGAAAGAATTCAAACTCTCAAACCTATTGAAAGTGTGGGAAGGAATTTCCTGCCCCGCTCTAGTGCCGTGAGCCTGAGGTCTCTGGTATAGTAGGGCAGAATCCACCTAGATCCTCTGGGACAGCTCTTTTAGTGATGAAACCCAGCCTTTGGCACTCCTCTACAGAGCACTTACAGCCCACAGATATGGTGCATTGAGCCAGAGAATCACATCTGGGTTGCATGGAAGGCAATACAGAGTCCTCTGAAAGCATTGCTACCCCCAAACCCTTGCTGAAAGAATCCCAGCCAGGACTAATATAGGGCAGTACAACTCATTCCTAACATTGTTTGGCATTCTTCATAGAATCTCAGGCTTGGAAGGGACCTCAGGAGGTCGTCTAGTCCAACCCCCTCCTCAAAGCAGGACCAATGCCCAGTTAAATCATCCAACAGATTTTTGTCCCATATCCCTAAAAGGGCCCCAGCAGGGATTGCACACAGAACCTCAAGTTTAGCAGGCCAATGCTCAAACCACTGAGCTATCTGCCCCCTTTCTAAAAGTTTGCTTAAGACAGAAATTATAGCTCTAGGAGCAACAGATAAAGAGACTGAGTCTACTGGGACCGTTAATAATTAGAGGACTGTTTTGTTTTGTTTTTTTTTAAAAAAGCAAGAACTGGATTTGAATGGGACAGTCTTGCTGAGAAACCTGCCCGGTTGTTGGGTTTTAAATGCCAGCAACATCTGAACTGCACCCAGACCATTTTTCTGCAAGGGAGTGAGACTAGAGCATTTTTCTGGCACATTTCCCCTGATGGCTGATATTCTGCACCAGAGGCTCCCCAGTCATTCAGACTACAGCACCACTGTTGATTTATTTATTTTGTGTTCCATTTCCTTCTTCTCCTCCCCTTCTCTCCCCCCCCCCCTTTGAATAATCTCATAAAGTTTGCAGAATGCTCTGGGGAGGGGAGCAGAAAAAGAAATACCCAGAAGCATGCAAACAACAAACATAGGCAGCACGAAAACAATCCAGACAAAGAGGTCTCCTTTTTTTAATTGGGGAGGGAAATATATTGTATTAAGGTTTCCAAACAGGAATCCAAAAAACCAAGAAGAAATAATAATATTTTAAAAATGCAATTATGTTCTATTTTCCCAGGAACAGAGTAAGCAATTTCAGTGCTGCACAGATTAAATTCTCTCATGGGGTATCTTAGAAATGTCAGAGATTTAGCTAAGGACACTGCTGGAAAAGTCCATTATAACACAGTGGGTGGCAGAGAGATTGTCTTTTGCATTTGTGCCCTATTTTTCCAATGTTATTGTTATTAGATGATGGGGAGTGTGTGCATAGGTGAAGATCGGAGCTGAGCAAAGGTAATTTATCCAGTGAAAGTTGACTCTTTTACTCTTTGATAGTTTTCCACAAAAAGATTGCAGTTTTATTGGATTTATCCATCATTCAAAATTATCTGCCAATTGATTTCTGTGAATAATTCATGGTCTGTAGATTGATCCCAAGCGGTTCATTGATAATAAGAATATTTGAAACGTGAACTGATTTGATTGGACACATGGGTCATGTGGTTGTTTCTGCTCTCTGCCTGGAGAAGTATCAGTTCTCTAGAGAAAATACTGATAATGATGAATATGTGATTCTCTTTCTGGAAATATTCTGCAGTGTTTATTTAAAACTGTCTGGTTAGCTGCTCTTTTGAGATAGAAAAATCATTTGATAGAATATTAGCAGGCAGCTGGAGCCATTATAAGAAGGCCAAAGGTCTCACAAACAGACCTCTGCTTGGTGCTCAGGAGATCTTGGTTTGATTCCCAGCTCTGTCACACACCTCCTTGGGCACTGAAGGCCAAATTTTTTTTAAAGGAATTTAGGCACTTAATTTCCACTGAACTCGATGGCAGTTAGGTACCTAAATACCTTTAAAAATCTGTCCCTTAACTTCATTGGGCCTCAGTTTTCCCATCTGTGAAATGTGGAAAATAAAGTAACGATTATGTTGTGATGACAACTTCATTATTGTGAGTGAGCTGCTTGTTTTGTTAGCAATAGGTGATTTTCTCATGGAAAATTAAAACGTTGCCGAAAGTAACTTTTCCACCAAAAGTTATTCTGATGTAAAATTCCCAACCAGCTCTAGTTATAGGACATGAAGCTGCATTAAACATCCCAAGAGGCCAGTGTTATATGCTGAGACTTTGCTGTTTGTACATCAGCAGTCAGCTACTGGCTTGCATTCCTGACTGTCTAGTCTCTCACCAATCTGGATCTCTCCTGATACCTGATTGTCCTTCTCCAGTTCCGTCCATCCACACATCCATTCATAGCGATGTGAGGCCAATACAAGAGGAGAGCAGACTCCAAAGGATACAAAATAGGAATGTGTGGATCTATTTTATTTTATTGCTGTTATTTACCCAGCTCCGGAGCAGATGAAGTCTCCAAAACTGTGCTTTTCATAATGAGTTTTGACGCTCAGATTTATGGGCTGTCAGGGCTGTAATAAGCAAAATGCTTCTATCGCCCTTTTGATAAAACTGAGCAGCTATAAGGTGCAGTTAAAAGCACAAAGAAGGCATTGTTTAAATTACTGACAGTAAAGAGCGATAGGCTGAGGTTCTTGCTTTGGCCCATCCTCACATCTTTTCTTTTAAATGAGTACATTTGACAGGGCTTTTGCTGTACAGTTTTCACTCTGCTTGCATTTCCAGCAGCTTGCATTAGTTGGAAAGAGAATGCGGTCTAATGGTTAGAGCGAGTCAGTCTGGATTTCTACAGCCTCTTCCCATTTCTGCTGCTTCCTCACTATTTGACATTGGGCAAATTGCCTACCTCCACTGTTCATCAATATTCCCAAATAAAACCCTGTATCTGACCTTCTTGCCCCAGATTCTGAAGGAGGAATTTAGATCTGAATTTATTACTTGAGCATACCTATCGTAGTGTATTAACCCACACAAAGCACAAGGAAAGTCCATAGGGTAGGTTGAGGGCAGGGTGCAAGAGAAAAGGCTTGGGGTGCATCAGACACAGGGATACATGGGACTGTACATGGGGTGCATCATAGACAGTGGTGTCCAGGAAAGTACCTAAGGTGTATCTGAAATGGGGATATATATATTATATCAGGCATAGGAAAGAACATGGGACTTGGAGCCAGAAACCTCTGAGTTCCAAACCCGGCTCTGTGGCCTGGGGAAAGTCAAATAACTAAAGATGGACCCGGGCCGTAAAACTTCCCCCAAATTTGTGTGCTGGGGATTGGACCTAAAGTTTTGCTTTTTTTCCAACTCTATATTTAATCTCCCAAAATCTTAGTGTCCACCTATGTAATATGGGACTACAGTAAAACCTCGATTTAACGGACTAATTCGGGCGAGGGGGTGTCCGTTAAATCAGAAAGTCCGTTATTTAATAATAATAAAAAAACGAGCTGTCGGAGCAGCAGCCCGCCCGCCACAGGGCCAGGGCGGCAGCTCCGCAGCCCGCCCGCTGCTGTGACCCGGGCGGCAGCCGGGAGCCGGCAGCCAGCCCGCCCGCTGTCTGGACCCGGGCGGCAGCCGGGAACCGGCAGCCAGCCCTCGACAAATGGATTTCGGATGCATCAGACTTGCTTAGAAATTTTGTCTGTTGCATCCGAAGTCCGTTAAATCGAGGTCCATTAAATCGAGGGTTTACTGTAATAGTCTTTACTCACCTCACAGAGATGTTGAGAAACTTAATGTGTGTAGTGTAGTTTGAAAGTAAAAGGTGTTAAAAATTATTATCATGTGGGAGCATCAGGATTAGGATAGGTTTCAGAGTGGTAGCCGTATCAGTCTGTGTCAGCAAAAACAACACGGAGTCCTTGTGGCACCTTAGAGACTAACACATTTATTTGAGCATAAGCTTTCATGGGTTACAACCCACTTTATCAGATGCATAGAGTGGAAAATACAGGAGCAGGTATAAATACATGAAAGCATGGGAGTTGCCTTACCAAGTGTGAGGTCAGTCTAATGAGACAATCCATTTAGGATTAGGATGTTACAGGAGTCTGGATACCATACTAGAAGGGCCGTTGATCTTCTCTGACAGGACAGTTCCTCTGCTCCCAGGTACATGAAGATTTAAAAAAACTCACAAATTCATCCATGTTAGAGACATACCAGTTTACCCATATCTATGTTGCTCTAAGCAAACTTAATAGCTTGTGAAAATGAGAAAGTGTCACCACCAAATGTTAAATGATGGTTGCTTCAGATATATATATAGGAACACAAAAACACTAATGATGTGTAGCGGGTCTCCAGCTGACTATCCAAATGCCAAGCACAGCTGAGTTAGTGCTGTACATGGAAACAAGACAAACATAAAGCTGTATGGGGAGCTAAGCAGGGTAGCTGGGGGTGTTACTTCAGTGTCAGACCTCACAATCTGAACCCCAAATGCCATGTCTCATTATTATTATTTCCCAGGTTGGACTAATGACAGAAGGGATTAGAGAAGGGGGTGGGCATTCAGATTAGAAGCATTGTCGAAATCAAACTCTGCTTGTTTAAAACAATGTATAACAACTGTGAGTGATTTCCCCCCCACACACACACACACTTACAGGCTGCATGGATTTATTGACTATTTTCCTTTTGAATGTCGAGGCTATATTCAATGTTGCCAACAACAATGTATTGTGATTGGATTGAATTGAATTTTCTTTTCCATTCCAAATTATTAGCTGGGTACTGTAGAGATGAATAAATAAGCAACTGGCAATAAATGTTACGCTCATGGCTATATTGTATCCTGTGCCTTCAAGGTTACTATATGTGGAAGATGACATATAAGAAATAAATTGTATTGACCCAAATGGTCATTTCTGATCAGCTGTATCAAATCCTACATCAATTCTGTGATTCTAGGGTAAAAATCTTTTTCTTCTCCCGAATAAGAGTTCCTAAAGAGTAGAATGCTACTACTCACATTTGCAAAAATGGATTAAGATTACACTGGAAATGGTCCCTGTAGTGTGGCTGCTGCCCCACTCTGGTGTGGAAGGGGTTAAAGCAAGACAGAGAGACTGCGCAGAGCCCCAGCCAATCCTGGAAGGGCTTACAGCGAGGCAATCAAGTGGAGGCTTGAAAGCAGCCAATCAGGACCAGACTGGGCCTATAAGAGGCTGCAGGGCAGAGAGGGGGGTAGTCTCTCCCTGGAGGGTGAAGAGAGAAGAACTGGCTCTTAGAGAGAGAAGCACCTAAAACAGAGCAGGGCTGGGCATGGTCAACAGAGGCTGGGGAGCTCTGGGCTGATGACTGCCAGGCTGGGGCCCTGACACAAAGGGGCACAGAAGGTGCTGGGGCAGCAGGGAAGTAGGCATGAGAAGAGAGTTGGAGGAGGGTAGTAAGTGGCTGCCACTAGAGGGTCCCTGGGTTGGGGCCCAGAGTAGTGGGTGGGCCTGGGTCCCTCCTTCTCCCCCCTCCCCTCCCCCCGCCCCTGCCCCACTTGCCAGTGATAAGTGGCAAAGCCAGACTGCAGTTTGCCCTCGGAGGAAGGGACTAGACTGAGGCCTGCAGTGAGCCACTGAGGTGAGTGATAGAACCAGCAGCTGCCAGTCCCCCAAAAGTGGAGGAGAACCAGCGGCGTGGGCAGAGCCAGAGGGCAGAATCCAGAAGCAGATGCCCCATTCTGAGAGTGATGGGGATCCAGTGGTGAAGACAGTGGAGACCAAGAAAGTAATGGAGGCCGAGATACCACTAGCAAGGAAAGGCATGCTGCTGAAAGAGCTAGTTCCCTAGTTCACGTTTCAAGTACAAAGATAATTCTATGGGGGAACTGGGACTGTGGGAACCTTTATATTGTCATCGCCGGATATTCTGGTGTGTTTGTGCTATTACATTCTCCACCTTGAAGTTTCATTGACATGAAGGGAGTGGGCTAGGAGCCACATTGACTGACATTTTTAAAGTAGTCATGTAACCCTGAGGCTAGATGATTCTCCCCCACCTTGGCCCAGTTCAAAGTTGTGCATAAACTGTGTATCCAAGTGGTCTGGATTGGAATTAGGACTGAGAGCTCCATAGCTCTATTTGCAGCCGTGCCCCCGACTTATGGCATAAACTCAGACAACTCACTTCATGTTTATGTGCCTCAATTTCCCCAGCTGCAAGATGGGTATAATAATATTTACTGATATCACTGGGGTACTATAAGGACTAATGCACTTAAACTGCTGTGTATTCGTAAAGGGCTATATACATGCAAAGTATTCTAGTGCTCCCTAGATGGGAGAGGTTGAAATTCTCCCTAGAAGTGCAGTGAATCAATGTTATTCTTCATTTTGACTCTCCCTGCTGTCAAACTTCCTCTAAATCACCATGTAATCAGCTGGGAGCAGAGAAATACAATGGCAGTAAATCCAAGATGTTTGAAGAGGAAATGAGGCTGTTCACTTTATTATTCTTGATTAACAGCAAATTATTCCCCTAACATTTACTTGTTCTTTTCATTTATTTGAAAGTGATTAGACACAACTAGTGGTTAAAAACATCGTGGCTTTTTAATAATAGTTTTATTTATGGTTGTAATTGCTTCTGAAGCGCCTCTGCAGTCAGACACACCTCCTCCTGACATGCACACACTTAAACAGACAGCCCCTCCCCGCCTCATGCACACACTCACACCATATGTCTACATGGAAGATGGCACTGCAGACATGGCTGCAACGACTAAAAATAATAGTGTAGCCAGAGTGGTGGGATAGCTGGATGATCTTGTCCAAGACTCTAGGCCTATACTTGGATGGTTAGCCTCTCCCACTGCTCCTGCCACGGTTTGAGCACACTAGCTCCATCAGAATTCGCCATGGGTATGTCTATATAAGATGGAAATTACACCTCTGGCTCTAGGGTAGCCAGACCCACAGTCTCATTCAGAAGATGTGACAAAGGGCGACTCATGGACCCACTGAAAGCAAGAGCAAAATACCCATTGACTTCAATAGGATCAGGATTTGCCTGGTTGGACAAGGTATCCACGTATACCAACCCCACTTCCAGTTTACCCGTCGGGAGCGGGTTTCTCTGATGTATAATGGAAGGGGATGTCTGCACAACCGTCAGGGGGCATAACTGGAGCACACATCGGCACGCCCCTAGCTCGCTTTGATCGCTAGGTACAGCGGTGAAGCCGCACACGCTGTGGCACCGACAAGCCCCCCTGGGAAGCAGGGTCTGCGTTCAAGGGGCTAGGCTGTACCGCTGCCCGCCCCACCACGGCTTCGCCACTATTGTTAGTAAGCTAGCTGGATGGCGGCTAGCTTGGGCATGCCCACGTGCGCTGTAACCACAGCTCCCAACTGCTAGCTAGCCGTACCCTTAGACAAACATCACCCCTGCTTTAGAGACACACCCCACCCCCGCTAAGGGCCGGACTGGGAAGCCCTGACGCCAACTGGTGAGCACTCACATAAGTATTAAAATAAATGGGACGACTCATGTGAGTAACTCAGTGATCACCAATAGGAGTGTTATTTTTTCCTCCACTCAGAGCCCCACTACACTGAGTGCTGTACAATCATAGAGCCCTTGAGCTCTTAGGGCCAGATTTGTAAAGGGATTTAGGTGTTACGTGGCTGAGCAGATCAATGACTAACCCTGAGGTGGCCCACTGCCTAGGGGGATTTTCAGCCCTGAGTTAGCCAATTCCTCTGGATTGGCTTCCTATAACATGCAGGGCTCAGCCCCTAAGAAAAGGATTCTCATAAGCTTGCCAGTTGGGCAGGGAATCAGCAATAAGGTGAGACCCGCACATGGCAACCTGGAAGCACAGTTGATACAGGGCAGCTCCAAGCGCCATTGCTGGCTGAGACCCATATCCCAGTCGAGCTCAACGCTGAGAAGCTGCTATTGTTCCAAGCCCAAGGACATATTGCCATCTAGTGAAACGCTGAGAGCAACAGGGCGAGGGAAGGGCCAGGAGAGGAGAGAGACTTAAGTGCCTAAGTAGCTGACCTGGTGCAGCCTGACTGGTCAGCCAAAAATAACCAGTTCCCCCTGCTACGACGCTTCAGCCGCAAACTCTCTGCTGGAGTTAGGCACTGAAGCCAGGTCAGCCCATGACTTGTGTCTCTGCTGTCTCCCCCAAGTCCTCTCCCTCACTCTGGCTTATGCTCGATATCTCTTTCAGGCTCATCCTGCATTTCCCTGCGCCCCTGTCTGGTTCATGGGGGAGGAAGGGGAGAGCGGAGGACTCTGCTGTCCCTGATCCTATTGGTGGCCTGAATCTGGCCCCATTGCTGTGGGGTATGGCAGGTATTCGACCTACATAAAGAGGTTGGGTAGTCATCTGCCTTGAACAGTTTAGACACGACAAATCCTGCCTCTTGGCAGGGGGCTAGACATGATCCTTGTGTTCCATTTTAGCCCTATGGTTCTGTGATTCTATACTCAGAGAACTCCTACGGGATTGGGCCCTGCTGGTGAGGCAGAGCTTCCCAGAGACCCCGAAGTGGAATTTTTATACTAAAGAGAGGGATGAGGCATAAGCTAGGGCTTAGAGCATCTCATTACTAGTGGGATGGGTGCAGGACTTAGGCAGGTTGGAACATGCTCACCCGTGGAAACTTGAGCATCTGAGGACTCAAGTCCTTATGGGGTTAAGTGGCAGGTTTGGAAAGGTCTGTGGTGCCTGAGATTAAACAAAGTGAAATAGATTGAGCTGTTCCAGGACACCTGATGGCTTAGTGGTTTGAGGCCTCACCTGGTCACTCAGAGTCAGGCAGAGTGGGGGCTTGAACCTGGCTGTCCAACCATGGGTGAGCATTCTAACCATTAGGCTATTAGGAGGCTACTGCCATCACCTTCACCTTGTTGGCTGTGATTGCGGGGTAGCAAGCAGGTCAGTGTGGTAGCCTCTGAGAACACCTAAAAATTGGGCCCCACAGGTAAAATAGGCCGACTTTGAGAATCCTGCAAGGGCTTAGGCGTTGAGCTTTTTGGTGATGTCAGGACATGGGCAGCTGTGCAAATGCCCACTAGCAAAAATTTAGATGCCCGGGGGACTTTACTGTCAGAAACTTGGGCACTTAGGCACCTAGGGACTTATAGGTTTAGTTGGCAGCTGAGCAGGAGTTTTGAAGATCTAAATTTTGGTCTTAAATGCCTAAAGTTGCACTTACGCATCTAAATCCCTTTGCGGATTTTGTCTGAAGTGTCTATTGTCTTTCAGATCAAATGTTGTTCCATGTAGAGTTCATTTTCTTTTAACTGCCAGCTGTGCAAATCTCCTGGGATATCAAGGGCCGGTTTTGATGAGATAGGCCTCCAAGCGAACATTCCTTTCCTTTGCACAAGTGACATGTACTCCCTCACACAATTTTCTCCCTTTTATGTTTCTCTGGACATCCCTCAGTGCAAGTTCTTCTACTTGCTTTCTGATGTAAATCTACGTCAGTGGAAGTTTCATCAGCATAGTGGCCAGGTAGACACCACCCACTTCCAGGGTGACACAACTGATACAAACGGTCCTTTTATTCTGGGAGTCGAAGTGAGGATTGCCTGAGCTTGTGCCTCATTCCCAGAAAGGTTTTTGCAGCTGAAATCCTGCTCTGGGTGTACATCTATGCAGCCTCATGACCTCCAAAGGTGCTAATTTTACAGCATCACTTTCTGGTTTAGAACCTTACTTTTAAATCAACTTAATTAAAATTCAGATCCAATTATGGAGACATACAGTGCTCCCTTAACAAGCACAGCCTGGCTGGAGGCAGTGAATCTGACTTTGTTGCTAATGATGTTTGGATAATTTTACCATAACAGATTTAAGAGATTTTGGCATACAAAACCAGACTATACATTTCTGAAACCACTTCTTGTGGTCAGTTCTCTGCCAGGAATTCCAGCGGGCATGGACTTTTAGACTGTGTGTATCAAGAGTGCTAAAAAAAACCCTAAAACTTTAGGACAATGAAATCCTCCAGGTAAGGAGTTGGGGGAGTTTAACAAAATAGTCAATTCTTTTAATTGCTGGAAAATGCAGTGTTTTACATTTCAGCTGCTGTAACCCAGTTTATTTTAAAAATAATAGTCTCTGGCAACTTGATTGTTAAGTAACCTGCATCTTTTCCCTCTAATCAGTGTTACATACAGAAGGGTAGTTTTATAACACCTTCACTCAAGATACATGAGTTTGAATTGCAAAGGTGACTGAAAAGCTTTTGAAAGGGAAGGATTCATAACACAGGGTTAGATCCAGGCAGAGAGAGGGCACATGCGCTGGGAAAACTTCCCCTATATGCAACTCAATCAGTTCCCCTAAAGCCTTTGTTTTCTTTCAAGTGAATTAAGCCCCGTCTAATGTCTCAGATTAATAGCCTTTGTCCACTGAGCACTAAGGGATAGAGACCATGTGAGCTTTTCCCCACAATGCTCTGCCAATAGGTCTCAACCATAACCTGCCTGGACCATATGTAGGGATGAATGAGCCTTTTTGCCTCCTACAATGTACACCAGTGCTACAATGGGCATTAAAGGATGGAGAATCTTCTTGGGAGACTATTGTACCTTGGCATTGACACATAATACAGGGATATTGCCTAATCAGCTATCCCCATCCTCTTGCCTTCATCATCAGGGGGATGGTTCTAGTGAGGGAATGCCTTGAGAAGGACTCCTAGGATTGGTCTGAACCCTGTATTGAATGGTGGGAGTTCCACTTGCTTGCTGACTAAGCTTACTTGAGATAGGGCCAGATTGTAAACTCCTTATGCTGGAGAGCAGCTACCCAAGTAGTCCCATGGGTCAGAACTAGGAATAGAACTCGGAACTCCTGACTGCCCATGGGAACTTCAGTGGAATGAGTCTCATAAGTAAGTGCTCCCAGACCGGCCCATAAACCCCAAACCTTTAAGGAATAGATCTTGCTGACGGAACCTGTGGAGTTTTCACTGCTGAATAACTTCATCGGCTTCCTCTCTAATAAATGTCACCACTAGGAAACTGTTCCAGATATCTAGCCTCAAAAGTCAACAGCTAGTGTTCCCAAGGTATTCTTTAGTCCACACCAGTGCTTAATTTGTACACTACCGCTGGCACCTCTGGGCTTGCTGCATCTGTAAAGAATGTAAAAAAATAAAAAA
This sequence comes from Sternotherus odoratus, assembly GCA_032164245.1. NCBI lineage: Eukaryota > Metazoa > Chordata > Testudines > Kinosternidae > Sternotherus > Sternotherus odoratus. Next base: position 102,061,013 of record JAVMKO010000005.1, read on the forward strand.
TGCTTGATCCCCAGCCCCTCTTAATTACAAATCAAGCCGCGGTTCACACATGAATTGAGGATTGCGGTATCAGTGCCTAGGTTGGCAGAAACAATCTCATTTATCTTCAGAGAAGAAATTACTTCACCCTTTTAATCCCAAAGTCAAAATGTCACCATTATCACCTCAGAGACTAATTGCTTCACGTGCTCATGTATTAAAGTTTTTTTGAGAATAGTGGAGGGGGAGAAAATAATAGGTCATAATAGAAAAAAAGGAATTCTTGGCCTTTATACTATCATTATCTGGCACAGCCTTCTCGGCAGCTCAACGTCATAATATTTCACGTGTGCACATTTATGAGTTCCTACATAAATTGAGTGATTAATTAAGGTGATTATCTAAAACTTCCAGTATGGGTGTAAAAATAACCCCACTAGGGGACTGAATGGGAAAGATGTGGAGGAAGGGACCCTAAATATTTCACAAGTGACTACTAAATTTGGATGTCCTCATGGAGTTAGATTTTCCGGAAAGCAAGCCCATTTAAGGTGACGCAGGTTGGCATCCATCAGAAATCACAGGTGAAAATTTAAGCCAGAGTATCTGCTCCATTCTAAGGCTCTGAGCCTGCAGCTGGCTTCACAACAGGTGATGGAAAATCCACCACTTCCCTTGGAAGTTTGTTCCAGGGATAAATCACCCGCCCTGTTAAAAAATAGAGTCTACTTTCCTATTTGAATTTTTCTGGCTAGAGCTTCCAGCCATTGGTTCCTGGTCTGCCTTTCTCTGCTGGATTAGAGTGCTTTAGTGCCCGGTATTTTCTCCCTGTGAAAGTACTTAGACACTGTCATCAAGTCACCTCTCAGACTTGTTTTTGATAAGCTAAACAGATGGAGCTGTGTAGGCCTTTCACTGTGCCATTTTCTCCAGCCCTTGAATCAATTTTGGGGGCGCTTTTGGTGCTCTCTTCACGTTTTCAAGGTGACGGCCCTTTTAAGATGTGGACACCAGAGCTGTACACAGAATTCTAGTAGCCATCCCACTAATACTCCAAACAGAGCATACCTTGACTGCCACAGCACACTGGGCTTAACAGTGAATCCACTGGCATATCCATGTGTGCAAAGTGCTGCAACCCACCGGCAGAGGAACAGATTTATAAGAGTACCTCACATCAAAGCATGGAACACTGCACCGTTAATTAGCCAACAAATATCGGGGCAACTTCCAGTAATGGCTTTGCTCTTCAAAGCATTCAAGGGGATGGGCCCTGCCTCTTTCCCTGTCTATGACTTCCACCGCAACCAGAAGCTATCATGGTAGCTGTGGTCCTCAGGAATGAGGGACTTCTCAGTGAAACTAGAAGGATTTAGAGCTGGAATTCTTTTGACAGCTGAGCCATGGCTGGGGAACATCCTTCAATTAAGAATGGCCATAATTTGGCTGGCAACAGGACAAAATGCAAGACCCGTGTCTTTGCTACAGCTCCTCCAAACGACTTCCTCCTGCCCTTGGAAAGGAGGCAAGAAGAGAATACCTAAGTACCTGTATAACCCATTGACTTGGACCAATGTAAATTGGTAAGGGATTCATAGACCACAGCTGTGAGTGTGTTAGAAATACCTGAGTCAATAGAGAGACAGCCAGATGAATGCTACTAAAGGTCATGAAATTATCCAGTCCTTGTCTTGCTGTCTTCCTTCACCCGTGAACTATAGAAGTTGATTCTCTATTGTGTGAAGAAATATTTCTTTGTATTGGTTTCCCTCCTTTAAAATGTAGCAGTGAGAAGGGAGGGAATTATTCACAATAAAAACGAGAGGCACTATAGATTTGATAGATGGTCTTCTCTGGTGCTTCATGAAACGTTAACTGAGGACGCAGTAGGTAGTATTATCCCAGATTCCAGTGAATTTGAAGGGCACAAATGCAGCTTTAATAAACAAATCTGATTTATCTCGTGGGACCTGTTAGAGGGGGGTTTTGAGCTATGCTCTGATTTCCTTTCCCAGCCAAAGGATGGGCTTGTGGTCCAAATGACATGGCTATCTGGCTCGGTGTGACTGGGCAGTGTTTCATTATCAGGAAGTGATATGGCAGGCAGGCAGAGTTGAAAGAAAAAGATCATTGTGGAATATGCCGAGACGCCAGGGTCACTGAGCAGAGTAGAGGTTGTGAGGTAGAGGTAGCAAGCAGGCCCCAGCTTAAATCCTCGAGTCCCTAGCGCCACATATAACTGGGTCCCTACTGAAACCTGACCCTCTTTCCCCAGTTCCACTCATCACATGACAGCCAAGTCATTTAGTCAGTCACTCACTCAGTTTTCCATCTGCTTGACCAATATAGTAAACCGTGTCTACCTCTCAAGGTTGGGAGGGAGGCTGAAGTCATCATAACCTCCCTGCGTGGAAGGTACACTAGAGATGCACTGTATGCACAGGTACATGCTGAGGTCTAGTCCTGGGTTTCTGGTAACAGGTGTGCATTAGTTGTTTGGGGAGTTTTGCCTGCAGAAGGCCATTTCTCCATCTTTGTGTAGCATTGCTTTTTCCTGCTATCTTGGGTACACAGATGTCCCCGAAGATGTAATATGCAAGTGCCTCACAATCATTTGTGCATGTATCCTGTTTAAGGTTACCACCTTTGAAATGCAAAAAAACCCAAACCAAACCAAACCACAGCACCCCCTGCACATAAGGCACACCTGCTGCAACCCCCAATTACAAGGCAACTCCTCAATCTTCACCCCTTGAACAGCCACTGACAGTACCTCGAGAGCGAACACATATAGATAAGATTGATAACATCATTAAAACAAAGGCCAACTTGTTATCATCAGCACATTTTGCCAGCCGGTCTTTGTAGTCTCTTTTGTTCTCCCACTTGTCATTGAATGTGCAGTTGCTGATGCAAACTTCCCCCTCCCCCCGGTAGCAGTGTAGTAGGATCACTCACCCCATCGCCCTGATCTTCCATTATTTAATATGTCTCACACATCTCCTCACTCTTGCATGACTCAAACCTTCTCACACACACGCACGTACGTTTGTGGGTAGACAGATGCAGTATTTTCAACAGTTTTGATCAATGCGCCATCTTTAGCTGGACAGAGAAACTTTTGACATTAGGTACCCCAGTGTTTTGTGATAATCATGCAAATCTTTAGACCCACGTGAAAAGAAATGGCAGATTATATTATTTTTCTGGCAACTGGCAAATCCAGAAAAAAATCCAGCTACGCCGGCCAAATACCAGCCAGGTGGTAACGCTAGTCCTATTTGGAAGTGAATTGTTCTTATCCTCATTTAGCAGTTGTGGATCTGAGGCTAAGTGACTTGCCTTAGTCTGTGCAAGAAAATTATAGCAGAGCAGAGAACCAAACTCAAGTCTCTGGATCATGTGCATTGCTAGATGTGAGGTCCACTCTCTAAAATGCCCGACAGGGTACAGTAATTCGCTCTCCATTGTAAGAGTTACTATTTGTATCTGCCCCAAAGATTTAAGTGCAGGTCGCTGAGCAGTGTGTTGTTAATCAGACTTGCTATGGGGCTGTGGGGGGGGGGAGTGGGAGGGGGTATGAGGGGAGGGGCTACATGAAGGAAGGGAGGGGTTAGATGGATGGTTTTAGACTGACCTGAAGGGAACCACAGCATCTCAGAATGTGGGACTGCCACATCTCATCAGTTAAACTGGTTTTCGTTTGAGGAGGACAGCCCACAGGGAGTGGTAGTATGTCCTGGTGATTCAATAAATGGCAGTATCAGAGCCAAATTCCACCGAGAGTAGCTCATTCTTCCCTATCCAAAATTCCTCTCTCGGGTCTCTCTCTTCACTTCCTGTCCTAAACTCTGGCATTGTTTCTGTGCATTGTTTAACAGCTGCTGTGTTCCACTTCAGAGGCTGTTGCATTTTAGTGATGAGTTGGTGACACTTCCGACCTGAGCCTGGGTATTACCACATCAGGCTGTGGAGCGATTGGCTCTAACACTGTCGCTCTGACCTACTTTGGTAATCTCTCCTGGGCTGCTGGAGGGACAGAGAGCAGGAGACCATGGTCATGATTATACCCTTTCAATCCCCTTTACCAATTGATGTTGCTGGGGAACAGATTAAGAAAGTGGAGGAGAATGTAAAGCCTTTTTTTGCCGTGGTCTGCCTGCTTTATCATTGACTTCAATGGGGGTTAAGATCAGGGCCTTCCCTGTAGAAGTGATCCAGAAAGCTAAATCATGTGACCATCACTCTCTGGAGGAGGTTTGCCACATGGGGCTCCAAGCCCCACACAGAGAGCCATGCCCTCTCCTGAACTCCAGCAGCTGAGAGCTGCCATCTGGAAGACCACAGTGTGTGTTCTCCTGATCCCAACTGAGAGAAGGGGTGGCTGGAACAATTCATTTTTATTTTGGTTATAAAAGCTGTTTTGTTTCATGGCCAGATGACAAAAGACACTTAACACCTGGGCTTTGTTGTGAAATGTTTCTCAGCAGACATGGATCTGCTAGGTTTAGTCTATGGGCTGGCCGCCTGCTTGTGCTTAACATCCTATAGAAATTAAAGAGCCAATTCCAACCATCATGACTATACTTTGGAACCTGAGAACTATAACAAATGGCTAATACGAAAAATGACCCATGTCTTGTTGCATGAGCTATGCTGCAATTCATGAGCAAGGAGAGAAGCGTAAAGCAACCCAGGATAAAGGAGCAAAGAAACTACCTGACTCATGAATTCTTCTAGCACTTATCGCTTAAAACATTTTCCAATCCATAAAGTTAATAACAAATATATTACCCAGGAATAGCTTCAGCACTTGAGATAAAACTTCACAGCTTTAGAAAAGGAAAGAGGGAGGGAGAAAAAATTGGCTCTCGCAGACCATTAATGTGTTTTTGGTTGCAATTAAATAAATTGAACGTAATGAAATGGCTTTGTGTCAGAATCGCGAAGCCGTTTGCAGTTCTGCTGCCCTGGGTGTGGGAAGAAGGGGTCCCTGGTGCATTCACAACTATCTGAGGGCTGGTCTTCACTACCTGCCGGATCAGCGGGTACTGATCGCTCTATCGTGGATCGATTTATCGCATCTCATCTAGACGCGATAAGTCAATCCCCAAAGGCGCTCCCCATCAACTCCGGAACTCCAGCTCGTCTAGAGGCGCAAGCGGAGTTGATGGGGGAGCCCACTGCCACCGTGAGGACACCAGGTAAGTCGACCTAAGATGCGCCGACTTCAGCTAAGCTATTCATGTAGCTGAAGTTGCATATCTTAGGTCGACTCCCTTTCCCCACTAGTGTAGACCTGGCCCCAGACTCTCCTTTGAACCAGGAAGAGTCAAATTGTCCCCCTTTGCAACAGTTACCTGGGGTTACTCCACTCCAGCTCTGGAGAGAGTAGCCACAGTGCAAAACAACACTCAAGCTAGGCAGAGAGATTGGATGAGCAGCCCAGGAGCTGTAACTCGAGCTGCTGCATCCCCTTGCAGTACAAGATGGAGGGAATGTCTACACTGCAAGGACAGGTTCCAGAGCTAGCTAGCTTGGGCCCCAGAGCAGTGAAGCCGCAGCAGGCGGCACTTCTGTGTGGGGTAGAGGCTAGCCCCACAAGTAATTACCTGGGGTTCGGGGGGGGAGGCTGCTGTGGTTTCTCTACTCCAGTGCTCAGAGATTCCACACCCATCCAGTGGGCCAGCTGGCTCGAGTTTAAATCACCACTTAATTTGAGCTAGAGAATTTTGTGTGTGGGGGGGTGTCAGGTTGGGGTAACACCTGAGGTGTAGTTTGAGCTCACGGTGCAGTGAGCACAACCCTGGGAGGGGTTTGCAGAAGGGTTTGAAATAACCTCCCCGAGCAGCTTCGGATCCATACAGATGCACCTTTGATTCTTGCACAAGCCTGTTGTTTTCACTGAGGCTCTGTGTAGGCATGGGGGTCTTCCCACAATTCTTGCTCAAGCTGATAAGACGGGTGTGCTCCTTCAGAGTGACTTGCAGGATTAGCATCCAGATCTGGCTGGTCAGTTGGATTTTTTGGGGGGGGGGGCTAACTACAAATCAAATTTCCATCCAACCATGGTCCCAACCGTTCATCATCATCTTGGGGTGATGTTCCCTCCTTGCGCAGAGAGCCATCCCAAGCCCCATGCATCACTTGAATGTGATAAAAGAAAAGTCCTTTTACCCCGACCCCATCCTTTGCTATTGTAAGTATTGGTTCTTGTGGCCGAGGCCTCAAGCAAAATGGCCTCAAATGACCCAGAAACAACAAGGTTTAAGATCCAAATCCTCTCCTTTTAGCTCCTTCTAAATCCACAAGCTGCCCCCAACTTCACCCCAGGAAAATCAAAGGACATAGGGTCTGGATGATGCTTTTTGTTGCAATTCCTGTGGAAGCAGATCCAATGCTGGGCGAGTAAGGTAACAAAGCACACCTCATAGTTAAAGCGTAGTGAATGCACATCACAGATCTCACTCTCAAGCAATCAATGGGCTGAAATTGATTTGCACCAAACATTCTTTGAATTATTATTTGCAGAATGACAGCACCCACAAATACTATTGAGCTGGGTGGTGTGCAAACCCATGGTCCCTGGTCCAAAGAGCTTAAGGAAAATTGCAATAAGCAACCTTGACACAAGAACAGGAAGAGATAATGTTAACAGTAATAAGATCACAGTTACATAGGATTGCAGAGATAAGAGCACACTGTTACATAGGATTGCAGGGCGCACGATTGAAATAGTCTCTTTGGAAGTGGTTGGCTATGAAAACTGTTCTGTTATTGTCGGTTCCTTATACTATGCTGTATGCACTAGTTTGCAGCATTGCTAATGGAAATGTTTCCCTCTTCAAAAAACCCCAAAAGGATGACTATTTAAACAGACACAAATATTTATCTGGAGTTTAACAGATAAAGGATTAAAAAAAAAAAAGATTACATTTCCCAACCAACTGTCCCCTTTTTTAATTGAATCCATATTGTATAGCTAGACTTTTAATTACTTTCCCATTATTTAATGAGTGGCTGCAGTCCACAGCGAGCAGAGATTTCAGCTGAGGTTGTTCCAGCTTCCCTACTGGTTACACTAGAAAGGGTGGCTCTAGCGTCTAACTCAAAGGCTGAGCATCAAACAACATAAAAGCCTAGTCCTGACAATGAAGCCTGCCTTGGTGGAGGATACTCGCTGCAGAAGCAAAGGGTTTGTCTCATTACAGCTGTGACTGGCCCAGCATCACTTCCATAGGCTCAGCCTGCAGTCTACTGAGAGGAAAAGAAGCCAGAGAGTATGCTAGAACTTCCAGGCCAGCGCTTGGCTGCAGGCTTCCTTCTCTCTGACCAGAGACTGATTCCTATAAAGGGAAATATGCTAAAGCTGGTTTGGTGAGGTCATTCAGATGTGCTGCTTTTTATTCACTTAATACTGTGACCACCTTGCTGCCAATGACCGCCAAGGAAGAGTTTTGATGCTTCAGCCATTGCCAAAACACCCGTAGATTTCAGTGGAAATAGGATGGGACCTTAAGATGCCAGAGCCCTGTTTATACTGGGCCTCGTCCTGCCATGTACGAAGCTTCTTCAAACCAAACTGGCCTCATTGGGAGCATGATCGGGCTGTGAGGCGCTTTTCCAGATAGGACCCGCTGTGGTGCACTCAACATAAGACTGAGATTTCAAACAGCCAGACTGTGTTGGAGGAGAGCGGGGGGAGAGGAGGTGTTCTGTGTAGGATTTAGTGGGTCCCACTAAAAAGACGGCATCTGCACAGGTCAAATGCTGGTTCAGATTTCAAACAGACTTCAGAGAAGACTGAAATCAAATTTGCTTGGAGTTTTTTTAATACAGGCTTTTTGTTGGCTCTCACCTCCATAGTATCTAAGCCCATTACGTGCATGAATGAATTAACTCTTGGAGGTAAGGAAGGATTGATATCCATTTGATATAGAGGAAACTGAGGCACAAGGAGATCCCTTGGGCATAAGGTCCCCAGGGAAGTCCATGACAGATTTAGAACTAGAACCCACATCTCTCGACTCCTGCTCCAGAGCTTTCATGATAATCCAGTCCGGTCTTTGGCCTGTCTTCTCCTTTGGGTATACACATGCATACTAAATGATGTCTTTGATGCTCAACACTGAGCTTTTGTCTGGAAATCTGACACAGCGGGAGCTCAAGTTTGCCTCTTGCTTGGTTTCACTTGTCATTTGCAGATGCCAAATATGCTATAACAATTGGCAAACACTGAAATTTCAAGTTTACTTACAGGCTCCATTAAGCTCTCCTTGTCTGTTTCTAGAATGATAAGGTAAAAGCTATAACACTTTTACATCTCTTTATTATGCCTTGATTCTTATTGCTACAGGTCAAAAAAAATATCCCACTTCTGAAATGCTTCTACCTTCAAAAAGCCCTCTGGCCTATAAGTTACATTACAGTTAACCAGGCCATCTGTCAGGATTGCCTCTCCACTCTGAACTCTAGGGTAAAGATGTGGGGACCCGCATAAAAAAAAAGAAATAACCCCCCCAAGCTTATTTTACCAGCTTAGGTTAAAACTTTTCCCCCAGAACACAACTTCTCCTGTGTCTGGACTTGGTTCACTGTCACCACCTAACCAAGCCCACAAAACAATGGGTCTGGGTAGTTTGGGACCCTTCTTTCCCTTATCTGGGAGAGGCCGGAGCAAAAAAAACAGCAACAAAACACCCTCACTTTTCCTGTGAGACTTTTCCTGATTCAAAGCCTGAATTCAAAGCCACAATAGAAAACAAGCCGTCCATTCTTAAAAGAAGGTTTTAATTAAAGAAAAAGAAAGGAATAAATCCCTTATAAAACAAACAGTAGAACAGCACTTCCAATAATCAATAAAGAGTCAAAGACAAACTCCTGCCTGAGGCTAGTTTCCCCCATTGCTGGATGGCAACTGAGCCTTACAGTATAAAGACACACAAGGTTAATTTCCACAGCTGGAGAATTTTCCAAGTGATAGAAAAGATAACTTACTGTTTGACTAACTTGTTGCTGGATAGAAAGCTTATAGGTAGAGTAAAAGACAGGTGTGGTTCATCCCATAGCCGGACAGGAACAGAAGGAGAGATAAACCGAAACTAAAACTCTCTTTGTCTTCGAGGTTGATTAGCATCTCCGCTTCCTATTGGTCCCTATCCCGCTCTCAGGTTACCTTTAGCTCAACCCCTTACAGGTAAACAGTAATTCTAGGCTACTCTATATTTATGACATCATCTTAACTGAATCACTGTCTAAACAAGGGCTAAAAAGAATTAATTGGCAATGCACCATCTTAGGGATATTAAATCTACCAGTAAAATTAAAATCAAAGCTGCGGCATCTGTACTCAGAATGGGAGAACAGAGGAGAAGGGGGAATGAAAGGGGAAGAAAGGGGGCGAGAGAAGCAAACAGGTAGCAGCCCAGAAAATGAAAGAATGTAGAAACCAGGACAAGAGCGAGAGTGCACAACTAAAAGGTAGAAAGGTAAATCAAATATGGAAGGATAAAAACAGACCGAGAGGTGCAGGCGGGAGAGATTGGGAGGAGCTCTGGAGAAAAATAGATGCAAGAAACAACAGGTGGAGATAAGGATGGTAACGGGATGAAGTGTAAATAACTGATTTCAAATTATCCACCAGGCAAAGCAGGATTCTGTGTATTATGAGCTAATTCCTGCCTCCCATTGACCTCAATAGGAGAGTTGCTGAGGTGAAGATTGAGGGCTCAGTTGTGGCGCTTCGGATTTGTACCATCCCAGCCGGAGATCTGAGAACCACTGTGGCTCTGGTCATGCAATGTGGCTACTGTCCTGTTCTCAAGGAGGCCTCTGTCATACCTTTCTGCACTAGGCTAGCTTTGCCATGACCTTCCCTGCCCCCAGCGGGTTGTGAAACATGAGGACTCTGTCCAGCCCGTGTGCAGGAGGACAGTGGATTGGGCAGGTTCCTTGTGTCCCCTTACCCAGCAATAACCAAGCCCTGATCTAGCCTGCAGTGCCACAAATCACTGACCTCAAGCACGTCCTTAATTTCCATTGAGGTCAATGGGACTTAAGCACTTCTTTAAAGGTAAGTATGGATTAAGTGCTTTCCTGGATCTGGACCGAGGCTTTTCTCTTTATGCCATACGCTGGGAATTTTTGAGGTCTTCACGACTAATCGGGACCCCAGCCACAGGGAAAAGATCCAAACCGCTGTTAACCGGGCTGCTGCTAAAATGTCAGTGGATAGAATTCCCGAGGTGGGAGGAATCACAAACTCCATTGTCACTGGCTAAGGGGAACCTTTCATTAGTAATATTCTTATTTTGTCATTAAAGATGGAAATTTACCCACACAGCAGGCAATTCACTGCTCTAATACAGACACAGCCAGCCTCTGAAAATAATCCTGTTCCATTATCAATCTCCGCTCATGCTGCTATTGCTCATATCACTCCATTTAACAAGATTAAAAAACTAACAGCCATTTACATTTATTTTCCCCTCTCTTTTTAACATGTACAGAGGAGGCATTTCTCCTTCCCCTCTCCCCAAATTATTAAAGGGGTTTATGATCCTTTGTTTTCAGAACCTTCTCTTCCAAACCTGTCTCACCAGGGGCCCTCATTCTGTGTTTGTGATATCACCACGAAGCTGAGTGATCCGTCTGGAGATATTCGCTCCAATCAGGCTGTTTAAATCTGGATCCAAACTCCTTCCTGCTTCAGGGGTCTGGAAAATCAGGGGGTCGTTCCCAGGCACTTGATCAAGTCAACAGCAGCCCTCATCCCGACTGCGACAGCGTCAAAGTTGTGGGTTGGAAGAGCTCTTGCAGTGCCCAAAAGAAATGAGCCATCTCCCACGCCCTGCCCCAAGCCTTTAATTGTGTGAAGGAAGCTGCATTGGTGCCTCTCTTTCTTGGGCACCATCTAGAGGTCGGGCTGATGTGAACAGAGAAAACCAGAGTTACATAAGTAATCGAGGAATCTTCTTAATGCCGCCTCATCCATCTCTGTTTGCTACTCCTGCTACTCCAAAGAGCTTGTAAGCTCTCCGGGGCAGTGACCATATTTATGTTAATAAAGCATCCTGCACAATTTGAGGCTCTAATAATAATGTTCAGATGTATGGAGCACAATCCTCTACCCATTCCTAACATCTCTCTGGCTCTAGAATCTGATTTTTGCATTCCTAAAGTGCCCAATTCTCTAGGCTCCAGTTTGGAATTGCATTAAAATAGCTGATTTGGGCATCAAAATCAGAGGTTCCAGTGAGCGGGGAGGAGACTTTATATTTTCCGAGCCAATTCACCTGCATCAACTTTCATGAGCACAAGTTTCTCTTCTCACTCAGTTGCACTCTGCCAGCAGAAATCCAAAATTAAAAAACAAAATCCCTTTTGCGGCGCATCTCTTAGTGGGATTTCATTTACTCTGTTTACAGAACAGAAAGCCACATTTACAGCTTTAATAGGCAAACTCTCCTTCCAGCCATCGCCCTGTGCAATTGAAGCCACACTATCTCCCAGAAACAAAAGCAAGCTCTCTTTGCTTCCATCCTCTCCAGAATGAAAAGGGCAAGAGCTTGAGGGTAGCTGAGCATGTCAGAGGCTGCTTGATTTCAGACAGAATACGCTGGTAAGCTCTTCATTAGCTTACCTGTTCTGTTACTCATCCAATCTATATACTGTTTGGAGCAAAGAACCAGCATTCCTGTCTCCTGGACACCAACGTCAGCCTTGCAAATGCAATTAAACCGAGTTTTGACATGGTCTGTGCCTTAGTATACCATATTTACTAGACTTTTCTGCAGCTGGAGTGTGAACTAAATCTACATCCTCTTGCAACAATTCTGTTTTTGACAAAGGAAATCTGATTTGGCCCATTGATGTTCAACATTTGCCTAGGAATATAGTGGATTCTGTATCACGTAGAGTCTTGAAATTAAGTGTAGTCACATGCGAAAGATGGTTTTCAGGCCAAATCACAGCTCTGCAATTCAGGTATGGTGAGTTCTTACACCTATACATTCTGTAAGTGCGGACATGTCCCTTAATCTTCTTGCCTCTGTTCCACCATCTGTAAAATGGCAACAACAATCCTTGCCTGTTGTCCTTATGTGTTTTGAGGCTGCACTGGTGTTGCAAAGTGCTTAGAGATCCTTGGATGGAAGTTGATGTAGCTGTGCAAAATATTGTTACCCTAAGCAGAACGATTTTCAAGATTTTTTTAAAAAATTGTTTAAGGAATGAAGAAAAGTTTGAAACAGAAAGTTGCTTCAGATAGAAAAATCAAAATGTTTTATTTAGAAAGTGACAATAATTTGATTCTTTTGATGTTGCAAAATTGACCCTGAAATCACAAAATGTTTTGTTCCACCCAAATCAGCATTTTTAGCTAAAAAAAAAAAGTTTTATCCAAAAAATGTCACCAGCTCTAATTGCAAACTATATTTAGAGCCCCCTTCTTCCAAGGCTGCCTCTAAGACAGCAGCTGTATAAAAGCACAGTATAGGAGAAGAAGCGAGGAAGAACACCGGAGACAACTGTAGGGGAATTTATATAGGCCAAATATAATAATTGATTACCCTCACTGTTAAAAATGTCTGCCTTAGTTCTAGACTGAATTTGTGTAGCTTCAACTTCCTGCTATCAGGTTTTGCGTGCCTTGATTAGAGAACCATCTGCTGTCAGCAGTCTTCTCTGCATGGAGGTACTTATGTCTGTTCAGAAATCAACAGCAGCTCCAGCATCATATCGGTTCAGAGTTGGCTGTGACAGACAAATGCCTCATCTCAAATGACCAGCATCACTGCTCCCAGTGCCTTGAAGGGCCCCCCTCTGAGCTTTGAACAGCCCCAGCGCTGCTTAGCATTTGAGATCTGATGCATGGGGTGCGGGGAATATCGTCTTTCCGAGACCCCTCTTCTAAGAGGCTGTGCGGTGTTCGAATGGGATCCCTCAGGCAGTCGACTCTCTGATTACTTGACTACACCCACTCTCTCTTGCATACAAACATTTCTATTTTTTTTTTTTAAAGCAAAGGATCATTGTCTCATTAAGCAGGCGGTAATTGCAATTATTCACCAAGTATCGTGAATGGCAAGCGAGGATTGCGAACTCAATTGGGAAACAATTTGTCTATAAATACACGGATTAGAAAGCCTAATGAAATCCGCCTTGCTTTAGAAACTTCCACCCTGGTTTTCATCAAGGGTTCTGCAGCCGTACAAATCTTGATAAATTATCCCTGTCTCTGCAACATGGAGACAAAAGGAGCGCTGTACCATACCTAGCAATGTTCCAATGGCTGCCGAGGATTTATATTGCTGCTGTGGTGGCGGGGGGAGGTCGTCTCCCTCGGTACACAGAACTGCTACCTATGGCTTTTCTGGCACTTTAGAACCACTGAGCCTACATGCTTGGTGCTACCATTCAAGTTAGGCTATGAATTATTAAGAATTGGAGAAGGAGCAGAAGGGGAGGTGCAGGGGGAGGCATCTCCAAGGGACAAGAGCGTCCCTGGAAAAGCAAAGGAGTTAATCATATTGATCCTGGCTTATCTTGCTCTGGTAGGTACGGTTTGGCATCGTGGCATCGGATTCCCCTTTAACAGCCTCTTCTGCTGTTGTAACTCCGCTGACTTCAACGAAGCCGCTCCAGATCTGCTTCCACACTGCTGGGGTCTGAGTCTCCCCGACTTCGCCTCTCATGTGGTCCGGCCCACCTGTGCCAAATGGGTGCGAACGCTCCCACAGGTGGGAGGGAAGGTGGAATTCTGCAGTGGTAACGTTTCACACTCTTGGGGCACAAGTCTATGTGAGGACACCTGGGGCAAGGCAGTGGGGAATCTCACTTAGGCCCACTCAGAAGACCACGTGATCTTCATGGAGTCTTTGATGGGGAATGAAACCTTAGAGATTCCATTTGGCTTGTGGGAATCACCCGACTAGTAGCAACCCTCCCATCTGTGTAGGGCCAGACCTGGGTATGTGATGGAGAGGTGACCCAAGTCCCATGCACCTGCCCTGTCTCCATGTTGCAGAGACAGGGATAATTTATTAATATTTGTATGGCTGCAGAACCCTTGATAAAAACAAGGGTGGAAGTTTCTAAAGCAAGGTGGATTTCATTAGTCTTTCTAATCCGTGGATTTACAGACAAATTGTTTCCCAATTGATTTTGCAATCCTCACTTGCCGTTCACAATATTTGGTGAATAATTGCAATTACCAACTCAACAAGATACCTACATCCTCCCCCACTCTTTCTCTGTCCTGCTGGGACCAACTCCCTGCCTCCCCCAGCCACAAGTACCTCAGTCTAGCCATCTGTGGTGAATATGCAGGTGCTCTGTATAACTTGCTAACGCTGTAGTTTGGCCTGATTCTGGCCTGGTGATTTTGTATCATTATTGTGGCTTAAGTGTTTCTCAGTAGAGGATTGTCTAAGATGGAATCAGTGGGAAAGGGAGATGGCTGAAGATGGTAACCCATCCAAAAACCTAAACCAAGGTCGAAAGACTTGGGATCTTTTTAATCAAACTTTGAAAACTTTCAACGAAAGGAGATGCTCTCGGGGGAAATCTTCATTTTCTTAATTGCCCAATTTTCCATTTGGGGAAAAGAGATATTTTTGATGGAAATTTTTCACCCAGCCCTAGGACTTATTTTAGGTAGGCCGTTAAATGGGATTATTTTCTCGCGGGGGTTCCGTCCGGAGGAGAGGATCTATCCTGCCTACATGTGTTTGGTTTTTATATTAAACCTAAAGGATGTTTGCAAGCAGCAGCCATCACCACCTGGGCTGTCAACATTCACGTTCTTGATGCTATAGGAAGCCCGTCTTAGCCTTAGGAGATGGTAAGCGGCAGAGCTTCGGTTGGGGGGAGGGAGGTATGGATCTATTCTGCAGTGGCATCTAGTACCAATACTAGCTAAGCCCATAGACATACAATAAGAACAGTTATCGGGGGGGGGGGGGGAGAGGAAGAGGAATGGAAGCCCCAGTATATGTCTGAAGTCCATGGATCTACACAATGTGTTGGCGAGAGATGAAGACAAACTGTGGTCTACAAATAAGAATGCTCCGTCTAATGAGGGATGCAGCACGTCTGTCCATCTCCTTTTCAGAATCCAACAGATGCTTTAAACTTCATTCTGAGACAGTCACTTGTGAGGGAGGTTAGCTCGGGTGCCCGTAGTCAGGACTTCTAGGTTGTCTTCTCAGCTCGTCCCCTGAGTTGCTCCGTGACCTGGGGGAAATTGTTCAGCTTCCCTGTGTAGCAGTTTCCTTCTTTGCTCAATGGATGGCATTATATGCATGTGCCTCAAGGGGTTAACGAGGGGAAGTTTGCAGAGTGGGTGGAGATCTGGGGGTGCAAGATGGTATGAACTTCAAAGTCTGAACTAAAAAGCAAGCTCGTTAAATGGATCTTCAAATGACAGGCTGCCTCCGGGAAGGGATAGCTCACCTCAACTTCATTTAAAGGGATTTTTACGATGCTGGATGTAGGGAGCCTGATTCTTTGAAATGCATGTGCACTTCTAATGCATAGAAATGAAGTTAAATGTGGTGCACTTTGCAACTGACGAGGAGATATTAAACATAAACTAGTTGCCGTGCGTCAGGAAGGAAAGCAAATCAGTGCTGCTAACCGCAGGGTGGAACTAAAAAGTGTGGCTCAAGATGCCGTTAATATGCTAGGAAGATGTAAAATATAGAGATGGGAATCAGTATGAGGTAAAAGATGCCATTAAACTATC
The DNA here is from genome assembly GCA_032164245.1 of Sternotherus odoratus. Classification (NCBI taxonomy): domain Eukaryota; kingdom Metazoa; phylum Chordata; order Testudines; family Kinosternidae; genus Sternotherus; species Sternotherus odoratus. The sequence goes on from JAVMKO010000005.1 coordinate 102,076,737, forward strand.
AGAGAGAAAATGGGGATAGAGGAGCAGTGGAGGGGAAAACTACCTCTGTCTCTTGGCTGGAAGTGTTAGATGCACAATATCACCATCGAGCTACGTGAGAGGATGGTGTTCCAGTGGCTACGGCACTGAATAGGAAACAGGGGACTTGGGTTTTAGTCCCCAACCTGCTGTGTGGCCTTGGGAATGTCACTTGTCTCTCTGTTTTCCCCTCACCGCATTTGGCTGTCTTCCCTAGTTAAACTGAAAACTCCTTTGAGACGGGGAATGTCTCTTGCCATGTGTCTATATAGCACCCAGCATGACGTGGCCCTAATCTCAGCTGGGACAGCCATGTGCTCCTGGAATCTAAATCATAATGACATAAAAGATTAAACAAAGTCCTGTGGCACCTTAAAGACTAACTATAAAGTTTTGAAGCATGAGCTTTCGTGGGCTAATACCCACTTCGTCGGATGCAGGCAGTGGATATTAGCCCACGAAAGCTCATGCTTCAAAACTTTATAGTTAGTCTTTAAGGTGCCACAGGACTTTGTTTAATCTGCTATTCCAGACTAACACGGCTACCACCCTGATTAATGACATAAAAGAACACCAAAATTGCAGTGGCAAGCCCTGAAGAGGTAGGAAATGCCAGAAGTAAGACTTCCCCTAGTGTGGGTGCATTATGGTTCAAGCGGGGTGAATAATTGATTTGATTTTTCTTTTTTTGGTCCACAAGCCAATAAATCAGAAAAAAATATTTGGTTTGATTCTGAAAATGTTGAGAATTTGTCAGCCAATTAGAAAAGGCCTGAGAAAACATTTCATTCTGGTCTGCTTAGGAAAGTGTCTGTCCCTTATAAGGTTTACCCCGGTGGTTAGGCACCTTGCCTGGGACACAGAAGACCAGGTTTGAATCTCCCCTCTGAAACATGGAACATGGATTTCAACTCAGATCCTTCCTAAGGGTGTGCTCTAACCCCCAGCCCGTTCTAGGGTGGGTTACTCTCAATCTCTGCTGCTGAAGCTATTACACTTTGTATAAATATTCCGTAGGCCAAAGAGAGTGTGAATCAGCTGTATAGCATGGTGATCACCTCACAGGTAGGAGATGTGGTTTCAAACTTTCCCTCTGCCTGATTCAGAGGAGCATTAACATTTAATCTGTTCTCATCTCATTCAAACAAAGCAATCGCACGTCTGCATGCACGCTGTGTTGTGAAGGCTTGTGTCAAACTTTTGTCTGGCTTGTTTCATGGCACTTGTCACTGGCTCTGGCTGGAGGTTTAGGGAGACCCTCATTACTCCTATTTCAAGCAGGGGGCCAGGCTGCTGCATTCTAGGTGCATTGAAGTCATGTCACGGCAATATATCATTACTATACTCATGAACACAAAGTCACTGCATGTGCAGATGCAGTCCTAGCGGCCACAGATGCAGTGTTGTGTTTCGTTCCCCAGGGTGCCAGGGTCTTGCGAAGGGACTTAAGAGACCCGTTCACCTTCTTCACTAGGCAATACCAACACCAGTGCAAATGTGTGTGTAAGTTTTGACCTTTTCCTGGTAAGACCATCCGTTCAGGTATTCAGTCATTTTACTGTTCATGGCTCATCCAGTGCTTGGTCTTTCCGTTGGGACTGTCAGCAGGTGAGCAAATTGTAAAGGTCGGTTTTATGATGTGGATAAATTCCGCTGTGGTGTAAGCACACATAACTTCATAGATTTTGCCCCAGGACGAGGGCCTGGATCTGATTCTCATTCATGCCAATGGAGAAACTGTTGTCAACTTAAGTAGGCTTTAGATCAAGTCCTACGATTGGTCTTGATGTCCACAAGGAACTGGAGCGAGACATCATGTCTCTCCCCAGGCAGTAGGGTACCGATCGTTATTGGAAGCTAATGGCTTTGGTCACTACTGAGTTCCCGACCCCACTACCAGTTGTGAGGCAAACCTGCAACCAGATCAGGTCTGCTCCCTCAGCCACTAGGCCTCACCCCTCCAATGGAGCCTGCAGTGACCCAGCCCTCAGGCCTGCTGCAGCAGCCTGACCTGTTCAGGGCCTGGGGCAGATGAACTCCAGGCACAGGTACTTCACAGATCCTGTCCTAGCTGCAGATGAGTCTGTGCAACAGCATGACACAGCCAGGAACCCTCGTGCTGCCTCACAGTGTTACAAACGGCCTAAACTCACAGCCTGCTCTTGATCCAGTTCCCATTCTTGTCCCAGCCCTCTTCGGACTTCTCTGTGCCCTACCCTGACCCTGCTCCAACCCTGCCACCTCTCTCCTGGGCCCCAGGTCCTTGGGCTGACGCCAGCCCTGCTTCAACTTGCTTCCTTACTCTGACTACAGTCCTGATTTGGCTCGCCCATGGACTCTGACCCACAGCCTGTGTCCAGATCGTGTTTTCAGTGCTGCCCTCAACTTGGGCCCGACCCAATGTCTGACCATCCACTCCAACCATCAGGCCTGACCACCTAAAATCGGGTGCCTGGCACCAGTCCCCTTCCAGTCTTCCAAGCATGGTGTCCTTTGGCAGGTGAATACTGCCAGGAGTGGGCTATTAATAGGACATTGGACATCACTTCTGGGTCAGCCAAGAAACCCTCCATTTGTCACAGAACGCCAGCATGCTGGAGAATTGCTGAGTTGGAAACCGTTAGCTTCATTTAATGATTGTTTATTAACTCTCGCTGAGAGAAGAGACGGCTGGTTCACATTATGGGCCTATTTTGGGAAACAATTAGTGATTAATTGGGCTGTTTTTGCTTTGGGCTCTCAGGGTTTCTCTCTTATGCCAACTGCTTTGGATCACCAAACAAGCAATTGAACCTCACAGGAAATTGCTGAGCCTGGCCCAATAATCTAGTGGTTATATAACAACCAGGATGTCTCTCTCCATTCTCACTCAATATCTTCTTTAGCATTCCATCATTTTTGCGGCATGGAGGATGGCATTTTGTTCCCAAAATGGCCTCTCGTGCACCGTGAAGGAGAGGTCACGCTGGCAAAGTCATTCCTATGCTGGTGAGAGCATTCCAGTAATTTCCCATCCAGGACTACACCACAATTGGAGTTAAGGTGAAAATAAGGGGGATGTGATAATTTGTAGTAATTGCAGACTCCGGTTTACTCCAGTTTCTCAGTGAGTCTTCTTTTTAATAATAAACTAACTTAACTAACAGAGTAAAAACAACATGAAATGGATGGATAAATAATAGAAGGGGTCCAGAAAATTTAGTTAAATGTCAAAGGGGTCCTTGGTGGAAAAAAGTTTGGGAACCATGGTTCTATAGTATGGGACAGCCAACTATTGCAGGCATTTATATGGCCTTGTTGTGGGGCGACTGGCCCACTCCAGCTGAAAAGGGCTGTTTTTTACCATTTCTCTCTTGGTGATGCACCACGTTCCCCAGGTCTTTGAGGTACTTAAGTGGCATAGTCCCGGCCAGCGGGGTCTCTTCTCTGGGCTCATCCGTCAGCCTGAAGTCCGTCTGGAGCTCTGTGTGTCATGGCTCTGTAATCAGGGCCTGTAGCCACTCCCTGGAGAGATTCTGTAGCCTGCATCCTCCCCCTTCAACAGCCTGCCCAGAATGACTTGGGCTGCTTCATTTTATACTCTGCCTTCAGGCTGAGCATGTCCAACAGAACTGGAGGGGCGGGGCTTGCAAAGCTCAGTTAACCCTTTGGGGGCTGGTGCGGGGTAGGTGCACCCCATCACACAAAGTTAGAACAGAATTAGGACCTGTAGCAAATTGTGAGCAGAATCTTGAGCACTGAATGCTGCTGTAAGCACTAGACTGTGCTGCCTCTGAGTTTTCCTCCCCAATAGAGATAGTGTAGCATTAATGCAACCAGAGGACTACGATGAAACGGCCCCAGGAGAGAGGGGGTTCATTTGCCATGTTTCCTGAAAGAAACCTGTTACTTTAATTTTCCCCTACAGTCACGATCTTGGTTCTCCCTTAAAGATGTTTATAGAGGCCAATCCCTTTGATTTTCTAGGAGAAATGTGAACCTATTCAACAATGAAGTATGTAAATTGGAAAAGTAGAAAAGCCTATTTCACAGATTGCTATCTGAAAAGCATCTCCTTGGATAAGCGGCTGAGATGTGTCTCTCTTCTCCCTCTGCCTGTCCTCCCCCGCCCCCTCTCCCACTACAATAGCATGAAATATTGCAATGGAGAAACTGAAAGCTCGCTGATGAGGACTGAAGAGATTTAAGAGCCATTAAATCATTATACTAATGGGTACTGCGAGTGGGTCTAGGGAAACAAATATACTCCATGAGGCAGGAGAAAGGGAAAGCCGGCTGAATGAAGTTAGGTTATATACCTGGGCCCTGGCAGAAATATAATGTACTGGAAATAACAGGCAGTGAGGGATTGTGTGGCTCCAGGGAATATGGAGCCTTTCATCTCTAGGGAGCCTGAATCTGATCTTACTTAATGGTGTAAAGCACAAATAAGTGCCAGAATGAGATCCTCGGCTGGGGTAAATCGGGGTAGCTGCACTGAAATCAACAACGTTACACAGAGTTACACCAACTGCGGATCTGTCCCTGACTGAGCGTGTTAGGTCCTAAAGGTCTTTTCAAACCTTATGTAGGTTTAGCATTTGTAGAGTGTTTTGGTGGGATCAATGAGGTTCCTAGCAGAGAGATGTCCCCGGGCGGGATTGGGAGTGTGTGGGAGGGGGGGGGGGGGCTTGACTTCTTTGGCTGCATGGGACCTGGGACACTTGCAGGTTTAAACTAGTGAAAATGGTGTATTCTTTGTAACTGGATGTTTTTAAACCATGATTTGAGGACGTTAGTATCTCAGCCAGAGATTAGGGGGTCTATTTCAGGAGTGGGTGGGTGAGATACTATGGCCTGCAATGTGCAGGAGGTCAGACTAGATGATCATGATGGTCCCTTCTGGCCTTCAAGTCTGAGTCTGTAAGTCTATGAATCGTCCCTATTGGTCCCCTTGTGCTCAGATTTATCAGAGATATCAGTGAGCAGCTGGATTATGGAACTCAAACGTGTTTCCCAGAGCTAGGGAATGTTCTTGCATGGCAGAGATGATGCACAGTGGTGGGTTATAGATGGCTTGACGTCTCCCAGAGGGTCTATCAACTGGCAACTTTCATCAGGAGAACATTCCCTCCAGCCCTTAATCCTCGTTGTTCACTTAATCTTGCCCATGTTCCCTTCCGGTTTGATACTGCACCGCTGTCATGCTGCCAGTGTTGTGACCGTGTAACCCATGGCACTAGAGACAACGACAATGACTTCACTGCCTCCGCTGAAGCTCATACAGAAATTCCTTACTCTAGACAAGGGCGTAAGGAGATGGATCATTTCCCACATTAACTGTGTACTTTGCCTACCCACTTCTGTTTTGTTCTCTCAGTCCAACCACTCATTGGGTATTGGTGGTTTTTTTACCATGTTTATCTGTGAACTGCCCTCAAGTGAAAGAGTCCTGTTCCGTGCCCATACCCCATTTGGAATGGAGTGAGAAGATGAAGTAACACAGGGAAAGCACAATACAACTCAAATAGTCTCAATACAATGAGTCTTCATTGTTCCCTCCCACTACATTTTATTTACATAGATTCTTTTTCCTTTTCCTTCCCCCAATACTTTTTCACTCAAACCATTTAATGTTTGCCACTCACTTCAGTGGGAGCCGCTTGGGCTGGGTTCTTCATTACTTCTATTTGGTATTTCTCCAAGAAAGTGAAGAGTGCTAAAAGCAATAAGATTTCAGCGTTTCTGATTGTTGTGATTTTATCAGGAGTCTTTTGATATTTTTCTTGGGGTTTTTTTCCCTTAAAGCCCCAGCTCCTGGATTCATGTGATTTTAAGAATCTGTGCTTAGTGAATAAAGTACGTTGCCAGTCCTCATGGATGCTTGAAAAATGCAAACCCTAATGGCTCAGCGCCAAAGGCATATTATATATATAATGGCCAATTGATTCATTTGGCTGTGGGGTCCTGACTTGTATTTTTTGAGCATTTGGGGTTCGCAATATCACTTTCATGTGCCACAAGCCCCCACTGTCAGAACGCAGGTAGCTATGAAATAACTCTTCCACCTGGAACTGGTTGAAATGCCTCAGATCTCTGGAAAAGGAGCTGCACGGAGACAGCTCTAGCACGGTAATAATCCATTTAGCAGGGATTTTATGCAACTTTTAAATATTGATATGAGAAGCCTCCTTGAGCTAGCTTATGTCAGCAGATACCGAACACCTTGTTAGACATGCGATTACCAATAAGTAATGTGTAATTCCACTGCTCTTGAAAACCCCACCAGGCATGTTACATGAGGATTTGATTTAACCCCTTCTCCGCCTCCCGCCTCTCCAATATGTGGAGGCAAACTTGTTTCTTATGCAAATCCCCTTCCTTTGAGCTAGTTTCCCAAACTCTAACTCATTTTAGGGTCAATCACCAGAGACAGAGAGGATGTCAGTGTCTAGGAGGAGAAAGGGGTAGTGGAAACAGCTGATTTATGTGATTCTTAGTCATTAGAGAGGTGCAAAGGATGTAGGTAGATAAGGCCACTTGGCCACATTCAAAAGGATTGGCCTCTAAAAATATTTTTAAGGGAGAACCAAGATCTTGACTGTAAGGGGATATTAGGGTAACAGGTTTCTTTCAGAAAACATGGCAAATGAACCCCCTCTCCCCTGGGGTCATGTCCCATCAGTTCCAGTGGATCTGCGCCTAGCAACACCAGCTGAGGATCTTTTCTATTAAGTGAAATAGTCCACACCTCTACCGCAGAGTTAGTCTGTATCTCGCTGATGAGAATGCTTCACGTCCCCCTCTGTGTCTGATCGGCAGAGAAGAGGAGTCTGTTCCTTTTCTGCTAGAGGTCTTTCCTTCAAGGTGGAGGAGCTCATGCATGTAGCAGCTCAGTCTACTACAGAAAGGATGTGGACAAATTGGAGAGAGTCCAGCAGAGGGCAATGAAAATGATCAGGGGGCTGAGGCACATGACTTATGAGGAGAGGCTGAGGGAACGGGGATTATTTAGTCTGCAGAAGAGAAGAGTGAGGGAGGATTTGATAGCGGCCTTCAACTACCTGGAAAGGGGGTTCCAAAGAGGATGGAGCTCGGCTGTTCTCAGTGGTGGCAGATGACAGAACAAAAAGCAACGGTCTCCAAGATGCAGTGGGGGAGGTCTAAGTTGGAGGTTTTTAAGGCCCGGCTTGATAAAGCCCTGGCTGGGATGATTTAGTTGGTGTTGCTCCTGCTTGAAGCAGGGGGTTGGACTAGATGACCTCCAGAGGTCTATTCCAACCCTGATATTCTATGATTCTATGCTTTTTCTCTCTGGGGTTACCTGTTGTGTAGGTCAAGATTGCCAGACCACCATGCCGTCTGCAACCGTCATAACTGCAGAAGTGAGGTGGGAGAGTCCGTTGTTGAAAGAGCTTGGATGATATATCCCTCCATCTGCTCCTGTTCCCTTCCTCTCTAGATGTCGCTAACTCACCCTTCCCAAAGGTGACTTCTTAGAGGGCTCATAAAAGTACCTTTAAACAACTTTCTCTCTTTTTTTTTCCCTTTGGCCTTTGAAATGGCCCGGAGTGCAAACTCACCCCCATCATTTATTTTATACCTTTCAGTATGTTAGCATCAACCTGATCCTGAATAGAGAGCGGTGTGGCATGTGACAATGCTATTGCAGAAAGAGCCATTGTCTGCAACACTGACCCAGGAGTTTTATTAGAATGAAGAAGAACGGTAACATCCCTAGAGTGGCTCCATCTTTCTCTCTCATTCAGTCTGTAGTGTCCACTTAGCACCTTCCCCAGCCATCTTCCTGTCTGGCTTTCTCATACTAACTTAAAGGAACAGCAAACACCTCTTTAGACGGGGACTCACTTTGCACAATAGGGGACAATAGGAAACTCCTGCCACCCTCCAATCTTTTCCAACATATAAAGCAGACCTGAACTAAAACCTTTTTGGCGGCTTCAGAAATGTTTTGCTTTACCTTTCTCCTGTAGGATTTTTATCATTCTGCACTTCCAGGTTTGGGCTGGAAGCACACCTGGTGAAGTACCACAATGAAGGCTGTTCTGAGGAGATTTCAGGATTGTTTGTGGCAACCAAATACGTGTGAGAGTAGACACCCGTGATATATTATTGTTCTTATTAATTGTTCTCCAAAAGCATCCAAGAGTCCCAGTCATGGGCCCCAGTGTGCTAGGTGCTGAACAAACAAAACATAAAGGCCCCTGCCCCAAAGGCCTTACCATCTAAGTATAAGACAGGAGGCAACTGATGGATACAGACAGAGGCAGCCCAGAGAAACAATGAGACAGTTCAGATCAGCGTGTTGGACTGTGGTCTCCGCGGACCAGCAGATTAACCACTGGATATGGGAGTAAGCATCTGTGAATAAGGACTTCCGCCACCTTCACCTCAGAGCAGGACAACAAGTGCTCTCTCGCCTGTGGGAACTGCGGGGTTAATGGGTGATGTCAGGGTGGCTCCTATTTCTTGGATGTGACACAGAGAATGCAACATGTCTCAGCTTGTAGCAGGAAAATTAACATGTTCCGGCATTTAAATAAATACAGCGCACTCTGTGCTGTCAGTTCTTGGTTCAGCAACTAGAGATCTCTCCGGATGCCTTGATTAAAGATTGCACGGGCAGAGGCCCTTAATCAGACCCCACTGCACGCTGCATTTCATTAACCTGGGCTGTGCAGAGCAGCTATGAACAAGCAGCGACAAAAAAAAAAAGGGGAAACAGTGTTCTGAATAATATATTGTCCCACTTCTCCAGCCCTATACAGGCCAATGGGAGAGAGACCGCAGTACAAAACAATAAGTATGGAAGTCCAGACTGCAGAACGTTGACAGGAATTTATTCTAGTACGAACTTCCACGTTGGCACTGGAGGAGTGGGACGTGAGGGTAAGGTTTTGTTTGTATTAAGTGGATGCAGAGCCAAACCTCCCAGATGAAAACAACTGTGAGAACAGTGCAGAATCCAGGTTTTTACTTATTTAAGCAATATTGTAATGCGGGCTCTGCGGAATATGCAAGGCTCTGCTCAGGCATACATCTGTGCCTGCTCAAGTCATGTCGAATACACATCACTGCCTGCTATTTATGGCAAAGCTCCATCTTCTTCTCCTCTTCCTCTCTCCTCCTTTTCCTCCTACCAGATTCACAATTTTTTTTTAGGGATTATTTGGTTCTCCATTCCGCCATGGTTGCTGGGGACACAATAAATTGCCACCTCCCATATTTCACTATTACAACAGCTCTGTCAGTAGTATCGTGAGACCAAGAAGACCTAGCATGGAGATATTTGTCTGTGTCCACAGCAATCAGAAAAGGCTTTTAATTTGTGAGTGTGCTAGCCTGTACGGAGAGCTGTCGGTCTCCTAGGTAACACCTTAAAGATTAACAGATGTATCTGGGCATACGGTTTCATGGATAAAAAAACCCATGGATAAAAAAAATGCTGGTCCTGCATCTGAAGAAGTTAGGTTTTTACCCATGAAAGCTTATGCCCAAATAAATCTGTTAGTCTTTAAGATGCCACTAGACTCCTTCTTGTTTTTGTGGATACAGGTTAACATGGCTACCCCCCGATACTAGTCTCCTGGATAGCTCTGCCCCTGATAAACCAGGGGGATTTACCGTTGCTCAGGAACACTGGAGTATAGAGGAGGACAAGTTTGTGATATGGCATACTTTGGTTTGACTAACTGGTTCGGACATGGTTACCTAACTGCTCCCCTGACTTCATTCCTAAGGGTAAACTCAGTCTGTAAGATTAACCGAATCCTGGGCTTTGGAAGGTCAAGCAGTTATGCATGGAGCATGGGAGAGCCCCCATATCTGGTGTCTTTGAGCTGAAAACAAAATCGGAGTGAGAAATACATGCCTCACGATGGCTGGAGCTTGAGCAAACAATAGAGTTAGAAAGCCTAAAACTCCCCTATGCACTTAGGAATAGGGACGGTCTTCTCCAAGGAAGTGATTGCAGGAAAGAACACCCATTCTCCTAATCATCAGGCCTAATGCATCATGCTTATGTCCTATCTCTCATTCAGATGACCAAATTCCAAAGGCCTTTATACATTGCAGCTCAGCTTTTCAAGAAGTTATTTGTTATTAAAGTATATTTAATCCTGCCTCCGTGCCGGGAGACGGACTAGAAGAATTCTTGAGGTTGCTTCCAGCCCTATGTTTCTATGATTCATTGATCTGTGATTATTCCCATCCAGAATTAGAGTCCCATTGTGCAAAGCTGTGGCCAATGGGGCTAATGCAATCCTTGGATGCATAAACAGGGGAATCTCAAGTAGGAATAGAGAGGCTATTTTACTGCTGTATTTGGCACTGGTGCAACCACTGCTAGAAAACTGTATTCTGTCCACAGTTCAAGAAGGATGTTGATACATTGGAGTGGGTTCAGGGAAGAGCCTCTAGAATGATTAAAGGATTAGATAACCTGCCCCATAGTGATAGACTCAAGGAGCTTACTCAATGTAGCTTAACCAAGAGAAGGTTAAGCAGTGGTTTGATTGCAGTCTATAAGTCCCTACATGGGGAAGAAATATTTAATATTGGGCTCTTCGTTCTAGCAAGAAAAGGTACAACCCAGTATCTGGAAGCTGAAGCAAGACAATTGAGACAGAAATAAAGTGGGCATTTTTAACAGAGAATGTAATTAGCCGTTGGAACAATTTACCCCGGGTTGTGGTGGGTTCTCCATCCCTGCCCATGTTTACATCAAGATGGGACGTTTTTCTAAAGGTTCTGCTCTAGAAATGATTCTGGGGAAGCTCCATGGCCACAGGATGATGCCAATGGTCCCGTCTGGCCTTGGAATTTGTGACTTGATACACTAGATGCTGTATGAACACATAGTAAGAGTCTCTGCCCTAAGGAGCTTCCAGGACACAAAGGGTAGAAGGGGAAACAGGTGAAATGACTTGCCCAAGGTCACGCAGCAAGCCAGTGGCAGATCCAGGAGTAAAGCTAGGGCTGCCCAGAAAACAAGAATTCCCCGTTTCATGAAACAATGTCAAAGTCTGGACATGTGTTGCCATTCCAGTGTGGAACACCACCAAGAACATTTGAAATTATTCACAAAAACAAAACAAACCTGTTTGCCCACTGTAGACTGGTCAACGGCTCGATGGTTAGGGCACTGTTGTGGGAAATCTAGTTTCAGGTCCCTGCTCTGGTTAATTTAGAGTCACTCTGGCCCAGTGAACTTTAAATTACTTACAGATAGTGGAACTGCTCCAGAAGCAGAGCTTGCCTGAGGAATACTGAGTCTATAGCTGAAATGTTAGGTCTCTCGGTGTGCACTCAAGTAGTGAGGATCATGGTTTCACAATTCATCCGAAGCAAGGGCAGAATCTTTCCTAATGCCATGCTGGAACTAACTCTAAGGAAAGAGTGGAATCACCCGAATCAACAAACCCACTTCTCCAGCTCTTGGGTCAGAGCTTCAGATGATGTGAACCACCATAGCACTGACTTCAGTGGAGCGATGCTGATTTACACCTGATGAGGAGCTGTCTCCTTGAGTTTTCCTTGGTGACTCCTCTCTGATCAGACCCGGTTAACACGGGAAGCATGATATATCCGCAGTCCACGGTGTCATAGCAACAAGGTCTCCAGTTTGCTAGCACTGTCTTATCACGCCATGCATACATCTTTTACTGCTACCTATCAAATTATATGGGTCTTTATAATATGCTTTGTAATAACTAAACTCATGCATGAAAAAGGCATTTCAATGGTTATAACAATATCTACCTCCTATAATCTACTTTATGGCAGCATGTTATGGCTTTATCTGCCAAGAATGTGTTAGCTTTTTTGAACAGAAGGCTTTACAGTATAACGCTTTAGCGACAAAAGTCACTTCCCATTCGGCTGGCAAACAATTCTGTGGCAAGACGGTTGACTGTAGGATATTCATCCCAAGGTCAATTCTTCTATCCAAGGGCAGCTGTCAAAAGGGAGGGTGGCGGCCCATTGGTCTGCAGGGGATTTTTAATGTTCTTAAGGGGAATACCTTGGACCAAACAATAATAGACACTTTTATGCTCTTTGGACTAAACTCTGCCGTGAAGTGCCTCTGTTGACAGTATGGGGAAGAGGGCATTGTGTGTTCTTAAGCAGAAACCAAAATCTCTTCTAGAGCTGGATACAAACATGGTCACTTGTGTACGAGAGAGAATGTGTGTGTGTCTAATCAAGTCTATCTTTTTGTTCTGTGTTTGTAAATCACTGAGCTCAATGAAGTCCTAGTTTGGCCAGGGCACCTAGGCACTACCACAATGCAAACACTAGATAAACCAATGAATAACATGTCAGCAATGGGTCATAGGAACAGGCACCTACTTTGGCTGAAAGCTTGGACAACTGGAGTGGAGCAGAGAATTGATTGATTACCCTTCTGGCAAGGGTTGCCAGTTTTAGTGGGGACATAATCCTTAATTAAATATTGAGACCCCAGGACAATTCTGGAGGGTTGGTGACCCTGCTTCTGGCTGGTCACATTGTGGCTTTTCTAAGGCTTCAAAAATGATTAGACCCTACAGAGAGAGGATCTTTAGAAAGACAGACAGACTGCCGAGTGTACCTTGTGCTGCATGCCATTGCTACTCAGAACTGCCTGGAGAAAGCAGGGACAGAGCTAGAGCCTCTTGCTTCAAAACAATAAGCTCTTACCTTTTGAATCTCCGTTAGCAGTACAGGGTCTAAGACCCATAGTTGAGCAGTTCTAAACCTACCCAGCAGTGGGCAGCAGCATGCATATATAGCTACATGTAGACATGGGATAACATTTTCAAACATGCATAAGTCACTAGGACCCTAAGTAGACTAAGGGTATACCTATGCTTCATGCCAGGGTGTCTCCTTGCCTGAGGACCATACTTGTGCTAGTTCTGATCGAGCTATCAAGCTAGAAATGGAGCTGCCACTGTGTGACCTGCGGAAGCACCTAGTTCCCTGAGAACCTACCAAACATCTCAGATGGGACCCCATGCAGGGTGGCTAGGCAGCCTCCCGCTGCTTGCACCACTGTGGCTACGGTGCTCTTTTAAGCATGGCAGCCCATCCAAAGCTAGCGTTGGTAGTCTCCTCAAGCTGGACTTTACATCATGTGTAGACGTATTCTTAGGCTCCCGAGGGACTTAAGTGGTGTTGAAAACTTTATCCCCACACTCTCCAGTTCCGTAGAGCATCTCTATTCATACGGATATTTGGCTCTTCTTTGAAACTTGCTCAATTTACTTTAATAGACAATGGAGCTGTGTACAATCAGTATTGAATACATGTTAGTAAACCACATTTATAAACAGGTTTTTAGCTACCAAGTGGTTTTCTCTAGCTTCCCAAGCACACAGCCGCTGTCTCATTCAAACATCTTTCACTGTTGGCTTTTTCAAAATACTTGTGTTTGTATTTCTTTGGACGGGCCTTTTATTGAGATTAGAAATACTCCTCTGGGTGACTCCTGAAAGGCGGGCCCAGACCCCTGAAAGACTTTGTGTGAAGCCTTCAGTGACAAAACCCTGACTCTTTTGTGACAGCATATTTGATTGTACTCTCTGCCCAGTTTCCAGAAGCTTTCGGAGAAGGCGCCTGCAGCAGATAAGAATGACAGAGGCACCCAACGCTGCCTTGACAATTTCCAGAGCTGCACACTGGGAGACGTGGCCTTTTGAGTGATTTTTCCAGCGCATGTTTTTGTATGGAACGAAACCACAGTTAGGACGGGGGGGGGGGGTGGGGGGGGAATACCAGGCATCATTCTTGCTTTATTAGGCCGAAAGCCGGAGCAACACAAATTAATTAGCAGTAACAACAACACACGGCGGTGACATTCTGCCAACACAAAGGGTTTCCTCCAGGGGCAACGTGAGACGTGTGTTTGTGATGATAAAAACGAATGCAAGCAGGTTGGCGTAATGATTGCTCTGTTGGGTTTGTAATTGGAAGTGGCCTTTCCATTATGGAGGGGCGGGTCACATGCTAAATTGGAGCCAAACAAAAAGCATTTGATTTAGGTTTAACCGGGTGATTGTAGGTTAAACGGATGGAGTCGGAAAGCAAATGTATTGAAGCATAAAGGGGAAGTGGCCCTGATAGTACTACTGGCCTGATCCTCGACTGGTGTCAATCAGTGTCATTCCATTAATGTCAAGGGAGCTACACCAGTTTTCTGCAGCTGGGGATCTGTACTTAGTTCCCCAGGTGTTTTATTAAACCTGTTGTCATGGTCCAGGACTAACTATACCTCTGTCCCCTCTTCTAGTCTCGCTGAGTGCTCTCCCCGCGGCCTGTCCCCCTTACACCGTACTTCCAGGTGTTAGGCCTCCTGGCTTCACCAGTCCTGGGGAGGGGAGGGACCCCATGATTTTCCCACTCTCAGCCTATCTCTACATGGGAATTAAGGTCTGAGTATAGTGTGGTTAGACATACCTGAACTAGCTTTAATTTCCTATCTGCCATGGGATCTTGGCACACTTGTATAGGGGTAGCTAGCTCACACTGAAGATCACTCAGCCATGTCTTCACTACTACCGTTGCCTGTACTAGCTGGATTAAAGATAGTGCAGGTATCACCGGGCTAGAACCCCCTGGGTATCAGCCGGGATTGCTCAGCGGGTATGCCTGTGACTCTTCTCTTCTCCAGCAGCGAGCACGGTGTCTCAAATCAGCCTTTCCCAAATGAAGCATTGTTTAATCTCAACAGTAGAAACACTACAGAACAAGTGAGATGGGGTTTTAACACAGAAAAGGTCTCAACACCTATCTGTCTTGCCTAAAGCTCAGGTAGGCCTTGCTTATCCTAGCTACCCCCATCTTCGGGGGCTAGCGGACAGTCTGTTCTCCCACAATTATCTCTGCCGCTCCCTTGGACTTCCCCCGTTAGGGAGTGTGGCCCTTTATAAAACCCGCCAACTCCTTCGTCTTCTCTGCTCCTGGAGTGTGGTCCCGCGGGGTTGAGGATAGACATCAAAGCAGCTGGTTTCCTGCACTGTCCCTTACGTATTGGTCTCTACAATGTGATCGAAAGCTGCTGTCTCTTCCTGTGACCCTGCAAGTCATCCCCTAATGAGCCCTCACAGGTAATCATATAGCAAATACTAAGCATCAGGAAAATGGACAGAACGTGTAAACAGAAAATATAACAGGCAGCTCCCACGCCCGTCACATCTCCGTTCATGTACTAAAACCAGGGCTGGCGACAGGGTGGTACAACGGGTACAGCAGTACCGGGCCCCGGACTTAAGGGGGTCCCCCTTAAATCCGGGGCGGGCCTGGTACGCAGCTGTACCCCCTTGTCGCCGGGCCTGTGAGCAAGGTGCGGCTCTGGGCAGCTTCCCCCCCCCCTCCGGTCTCCCGCCGCCCGCGCCCCCCCATTCCCCCGGCCAGTCTCCCCCCACCCCCAGCACCCAGCAGCCTCCCCCCGACCCCCTTTGCTTCTTCCGGCCAGGCCACGCAGCCAGAGCGCATGCGGGGGTTGGGGCCCGCGGGCGGCAGGAGACCGGCCGGGGGAGAGGGGGCCACATGATCTGCGTACGGGGCCCCAAAATTCCTGTCGCCGGCCCTGACTAAAACTGATCTTGCAGGCTTTTTGCGTTTCCCCTGTTGAAAATTAAACTAGATGGTGCAGATTTTTTGTTGTTTCTAGTCACTGTCGCATCCTGTTCTCCTGCTCCTTAGGACTGATCAGTGGAAGGAGAAGCATCTTGGTGCTTCCATGACTCTTTGGCTCCCGTCCCTAATGGTGGGAGCCTCTTGTTTGCACTGACAACACAATCTGCGCCTGCAGGGACACAGAGTAACATCAGACTGAGCCACAGCAAAACATTTACACATTTGCAAACAAAACAAAACAAAAAAGCCAGGAAATCTGTTCTGTGAACAATATGAATCTCTTCGTCCTGGGTTGGGGTGAAATGTTTTGGAACATAGGGATTTCCTACATGATGAAAACTCCGTCTTTCAACCAGTTCTAGTTTTCAGGAACATCTAAGGGAAAATATTGGAAAATATATTTCTGTTCTTCCAAGATAAGGCAGTCCCTGTTTCTCTTTTACTTTTATAGACTCTCTCTATGTTTCCAAAACCCCTAAGTCCCATTTTCAAAAGCCACTTAGGTATGTAGGTCTCAGTTTCAGTTAAATGTAGGCTCCTACGTCACGTAGGTCCAGATCTTTACAGGTATTTAAGCATCTGGTCCGGTCAGGAACAGAAATATCTTTGAGGATCAGGGCGTTAGTTACTTTTGAAAACTAGACAGCTTGTCCTTCATTATACACTAGCTAATTTGTAGATACCAAACCTCACTAAAGACACATCTGGTAATTAGGTGCTATGTATTACCGGACTAAGGAGTCAGTCTCAAAAGGTGCTAAGCATTCTCTCTCCCTGATTCAGCAAAGCACTAGAAAATGTTCTTAACCTCAAACACATCAGCACTCCCAAGGAAGGCAACATTCCTGCTAAAAGTTAAGCATGTACTTCACTGCTGTCCTGGGTCAGAGGCAGAGTGCCAGAGTACTTTGCAGGACTGAGCTCCAATTTGCTTTTGAAATTTAACCCTTTAGATTTAATAGTCCAGTTAGTGTTATGCACCAGAATAAATATCTGACAGCTGGTCTTTAATGATGGGTCCAGATCGCTCCTTAATGACCAGTATCCGGAGGGGAGAGACCTTGTTAGGCTTAAGGTCAGGGTGATGAGCATCCTGTCCAGGCCATAGGTGGTAAATCTGTTGAAAATTATTCAGTTTCAGGGGGTGTTAGCCTTGTCACATCTGCAGGCAGGTGCGAGCTCTTGCCCAAGCTGCAGGCATTAGCTCAGAACTGACACTCGCAGCTGGAGACCAGACCAGTCCATGTATATGCTAGTGTTGTTCAAAATAGGTACTAGTCTTTGGTACAGCGCCTGAGTGGGTCTCAGCTGAGAATGTCATATTCAGGACAAACTGCTGAGAAATAGAAGAGGCTCACCCCACCCTGGTGGTAATTCTATCATTAGAGTTTACCAAGCCGGTAACAAAAGTAAACTTCTGTCTCAGCACACTGGGTACCAAGAAGTCAAAAATGCCGACCGCTTAGGCATTCCAGCTCTTATCTCACCCCCAGACACTGCGCTCTAGGATGAGTAGTTACTGAAATATAACATTTAGTCCTGCCATGAGTGCAAGGGACTGGACTAGATGACCTCTCGAGGTTCCTTCCAGCCCAATGATTCTATGAAAACCAATTTAATCAACTATAGGGCCCTTCCAATCTCAAGAGATCAGTCACTTAGCCAGGGCAAAATATAACTCAGATCTTGCCCAATAATCAAGCTGTTGCCAATCCTTAGTGACTAAAATCTAAAGGTTTTTTAATAAAAGAAAAGAAGAAGAGAGTTAAAATGGTTAATAAATCATATACATACAATAATTGCAATGCCCTTATACCAGATTTGTAGCAGGACTGTTACAGATGGATGACTTGTGGAGTCTCTCTGGTAACTTCCAAAAGATTGGAAGGTCTTTGGTCCATGGTTCAATATGCTCTTTTTAGTTGCAAATCCGCAGTCCAGAGAATCAGGGCAGGAAAAGGGCAAAATGGAGTCATTCCAGCGATCTGTCATAGCCTTTGTCATGTGCCTGGAAATCTTCTGTTTCAAACAAAGCTCAGAGTCCAGTTGGTGGAAAGTTACATGGGCCTATTACATGTCCTTATATGGGTTGATTATTCACAGGAGGGCGCCACTGGCCCCTTGGAGCCTGAGGCATCCTCCAGAAGAGCCATCTGGGTAGAATGATTTTCTTCTACGGCCCATTGTGACAGCTGAGTCTCTTCGATGGGCCATCAAGCTTGAATAGTCCATTCACAGCCTGGCTAGACTGGATATAAACCAGGGATCTCAAACTTGAATCACCAGGACGGCCACCTGAGGACTAGTACGTTGGCCCGAGGGCCGCATCACTAACACTCCCCCCCACACACTGCTCCTGGCCCCACCCCCAATACACCCCTTCCATGAAGCTCCACCCCTTACCTGCCTCTTCCCACCCCCATTCCAACCCCTTCTCCAAATCCCCACCCCTACCCTGCCCCTTCTCCGCCTTCTACCCTGAGCGTGTGGCTCCCTGCTTGTCTCTCCTCCCTCCTGGAAAGAACTAAACGCCGCGGACGCGCCTGGAGGTAAGTAGAGGAGTGGGGACATGGCGTGTTGGGGGAGGGGAGCTTAGCGTGCTGCAGGAAATAACTCCAGGAGGGGGCACAGGGAGGTTGGTGGGCGGCAGGAAATAAGCCCGGGGGGGCCGCACGTTTGAGACCCCCTGATATAAACTACCTCGTGGGTGTTACCCCAGGAGCAAACACATCTGAGATACAGACACATAGCCAATAGTCATAACTTCACAGACAGTGTTGGTACATGGATTTAAATGGGATAATCTTATTTACCAGATCATAACTTTTCCATTGACACCTTACGTGACATCCGTTGTGAAAGATTTGTTGCAATTGTCTAAGAGTGGCAATATCCATGATATGCTTGGTCATATTTCAGTCATACAGCTTCACAGTTTTATTAAAACGTATTTAGGGGTGAGACTGTATAGAACGTTTGTACATTGCTGCATGCATTAGCCGTATTTGTAAGGTCTGCACTCCCTGCTATAAGGAAATATGTACGTTTTGCTTTATGACTTTGAACACATTTGCTCTAAACTTGTGAACTTGGGTGGTAAGAGCACTTCCCCCCCTGCTCATCCAAGAAGACTGCCAACAATTCAGCGGACCATTATAAGACAAAAGCTTTGTTAATTGCCCCATCCATCCATGGAGAAGTACAGGCAGAAGGCCTCTTCCCATCTGTTTGAAGGCTGGGAAAGGGAAATAAAAATAGTGGACATGAAGAATGGGATCACTGTACAACCACACTTTACCAACATGGAAAGTTCTGCTTTGGCTTCATTTCCTAGTTTCCTGGTGTATGGAGGAGGCCACAGAGTCATACACAGATATGTTTGGGGGTGGCCTGTCATAGTTAAGCAGGGGGGAGCATGGGTGATAGGAATACACAAAGATGGGCAGCTTAGTCATAAGTGGGGAGATAGGATGAAGGGTTCCTGCACACAGTACCTTGTAGATTGTACCATGCAAACTCTAGTGTCCATCCTGTTGACACAGGTCTTCTATGGAGGGAGGTGCAGACCTGCTATGGTTTGGTTGGGTTAAGCTTCTGTATGTTCAACCTATGGAGCGATAGGGCTGAATTCAGTGGTGGGGAGAAGTTAGATTCTATGTCGGATCCTTGGATGGTGTAAATTGCCCTGAGCCCATTGACGCCAAGTGGGGTGTCACTTTGGGCCAAGTCACCTGGGCCAAACTTTTCAAAAGTGGCCTCTGATAGGGAGGGTCCCCGTTTCTGTGTGCCCAGCTTGAGCCAGTGAAGACTCGATTTTCAGAGGTGCTGCTGCACCGACAGTTGCAACCAAAGTCAATGGGAATTGCAGATATTCAACACCTCCAAAAACCCAGGCCCCTGGCATCCCATGCTCAGCACCCGAACCCAAAGGCCATTTTAAAATGTTGGCTTTAACCTCTCTGGACCTAATTTCCCCTTTTGCAAAATGAGGGTAATATTTAATTCAAAGGCTTTTACGAGGATTGATTCATGAATGTTTGCAACGTGTTTTGAGATAGTAAGATGGGAGATGCTCCTAGGTGCATATTATTATTGTATCATAATCTTCTCTGTGCTGTGTCAGCAACTGGCCTTTTCCCCAAATAGCTGTAGCCTTGTGTTCTTTGGATTCTGCAGACAAAAGTCTGCTTTGTGCTGCTGAATTTCAGCACCTGTGCTTTCACGTTAGCAAGGAACTGCAGTAACGGGTGAAATTTCACATTAACCACACGTCTTTGGGCCTCCATATAGAATGAGAGCCAATTTCTCAGCTGAAGCCACGGAGATATTCACCAGTTTACATCAGCTGCAGATCTGACTTTGAGTTCAAAGAAAGGCAAGAGTTTGGGCATGAAAAACAAGGATGGGAGTGGGTCGTGAAGAGATGGTAGGGGAATCTGCTACCTTTAATCCACTCTGCCAGACTTTCAGTTGGTGGAAATCAGCGTAGTACAAGGTTCACAAGGGTTCAGATTTTCAAGCGACGTGGAATGCTCTATCGCTGCATCTCAGTTCTTGTATTTCTTTAAACCAGCCCCATGTCGTCTCACCAGTTCAAAGCTCAAAGCCGCAACAGGATCCATAGCTGTGAAGCCAAATTTTTGGTTTTAAAAATCCAGCCTTCTATTTTCTTCCCTTGTAGGTTTACATCTAAGTCACTGCAGCACTGGGGCAAAGACACAGAGAATCCCATTCATTTCAAAAATAATCTACTGGGAAGAAACCAGGCTCACTTAACCTCCCTTGTTAGACTCCGTCATCCTCCCATGCTTTTCTGGACTCCAATTGCCCAGGCCTAGAAAAGAGACAGGGAGACAGCGGTGACCTTGCCATCTATAATAACCATCCGCTGTCATGGTGGTTTTAATCATCAGCTCTTGCGTGATGCCAAGATGAAAGAGATGTGGCATTTGATTTGTTAGGGTTATGAAGAATCCCTGAACAAAGGAGCGCCAATTAAGTTGCAAATCACAACCCTGGCACGAAGCGTAATGAACTTGTGTTGATCTCCGTGATCTAATTTGTCGCCAACACAACTTTTCAGAGCGACTTGATTTGACATCAATTAGTTGCTGTTCACAAGGGAAAGTTCCTTTTTACAGGTAGCCCACCCTCACCAATGGCATTTTCCTCCTAAAACACGACTAGGAGCACACATCTTGCTGCCTGTGTTGAAACTCATTGTGGTTGGCGTTTAGAATAGGGTGAGTGGTGGGGAGCAGGAAACCTTCACAGGAGAGGGCTGAAGGGCCAAAATTAGGCTCGCAGGCCCCACCTCCCAGGTACCATTCTCCCATGTATCAAATTCCAATTGAAGTAATGAGAAATATCTAGAGTGGTTTTCCCTCCCACAAATTACCACTAACATTAAAAACCCAGTCTTGACTGCCCAGGCTGTTCTTTCTTAGTGGGCTTGCCTGCCTTATTATGTGGCGGGGTCGTGAGCTGTCAGCCTCCGCTCTTTAACCCCGCTTTCCCTCCAGCATTTATAATATTTGAAAGTGTCCTTTTTAATTTATAAGCACGACCGGATTAACATTTTAGCACCCCTAGGTGCAGCATTTTCAGCACACACACACACACACACACACCCCGCCTCCAGCTGACCTTCATGTTTTCCATGGAAAATTAATCTTTTAACCCCCTTTTCACTATTAGGTGCCCCTAGAATGATGTTGCCCCTAGGCATGTGCCTACTGTTCCTAACTGGAAACCCAGTCCTGTTTAAAAGGGGGGTCGCACTCAGAGCCTTGCAGTGTGAACAGGGTCATCAATACACGAGTCCGAAAACCACAGCTCTTGTCTATGTGCTAGACTCCCCAGCGGGACTGATCTCCTGTACAGTGCTATGGTCATGTGACTGCCATGATGCCCTACCTCCCTCTTCTAAGAGGGGAGACCACGGTGCATCATGGGAGCTTGGCCTCTAGAGGAAAAAGTTGCCCAAGGGGTAGACAATTCATTGATTCTAAGGTCAGAAGGGACCGCTCTGAACAGCTAGTGTGACCTGCTGCATAACACAGGCCCATAGAACTTTCCCAGAATAATTCCTGTTGAATTAGAACATACCTACAGTGAGAAGAGGGGAGGAGGAGTTTGCTGCAGTCCAAGCAACAACTATCCATCAAATAAGATGAGGATTGGAGCAGCAGGGTGCATACCTCCGGAGATGTTGTGACTTCCTGAACACCCAGTTGATCTGGAGAATTGTCCCGGGCGGGAAGATATTTAATAGCAGCATGTGCCATATGATGTTCAGATCTGGATCTGAAATTCACAGCAAGCCCCAGCAGCCTTTCGATATTCTGGGCTGAGCCAAAGCCCCATTCCTGAATAGCAGAAAAGTTTGGATGGGGATCCAGATCTGAGCTGTCAAGCACAGACCTATTTCTCAGCACCACCTGGATGCAGAAGAATGTCATGTGGTTGTGGGATCTGTTGTGCTGATTTCACCTGTTTCTGTCTAATCGGTCTTTTCCATCCCCAAAGTCTGTGATTGGACACTGCATATAAGTAATGTGCTAAGCATGTTCTAGCAGTTAATAAAAATAGCTGTACCATTTTGCCTGGTAGTAAAGTTTCGACTGATTGGACCTGTACTGTGTGATCCCAACTTGGTATTTCTACGGAGAAATAGCATCTCTTTGCTAATAATAAAGGCGCTGCAATATAAAGTAAATGGTTGGAATGAGATTCTTTGAATAACAGTGATTCAGTGAAATGCACAAAAATATCCACTTGATTGTCTAGGCTGCACAGCCGACCCGAGTCACACTGATAGGTGTCCATGTAGAATCTCGCTATGAAAATGAGCCTGGATTTGATTCAGGTAATGACACACTCCACATACGGCACACTCCTAACCTAGATCAGTCAATTAACATACAGTGCATCGTGTGTAAGACAATTTGTCAGGAGGCCACTCCATGATCGATAGATAAGTAAAAGGTAGTTAATGTAAATTGCATTTCCAAACTCCATTCCACCAAGCGACATGCAGCCAGGCCCTGGAGATTGCCATCTAAAGACTGCAATGAGAGTGGGGAAAGTTTGGGCCATTTTCCACTTTTCTTAACATTTACTTCCTAGGAACACATTAAATGTGTCCTACTTCTCAGTGCCATTGCCAATGAAAAGCATTATGGGAATTTGCTTACTGTATTCTGCACCCACATTCTTACTGGTAGATGATCCCCAGTGAACCCCCCCGTAAGTATCCAATTTTGAATGCTGCCGTTATAATGTCACTGCCACCTGACTTCTCGGGTTTTTCTGGTGATCCTTGGAGGAGAGACATAGCACAAGGCAATTTTCTAATGCTAGAACATATTTCCCAGTGATCCCAGTGTTAAAAATATTTCCTGGAATTGTCTATCCATCCACCTTTGGGTTTTATACTGGCTCTCAGCACCACAGTGTCTCTAATTTTAGAAGAAGAGCATTCAATCTACATTAATAATACTGGTATTATTATTCCCATTTTACAGATGGACAACCGACATACAAAGAGATTAAGTGATTTGCAAGGTCACACAGCAAACCTGAGGCATAGCCCAGAGTCTTAACCACCAAAGCATCCCTAGTCCATCGGATTTTTGATGGGATCCTAACAACGGAGCTGGCAAACAGCATTAACAAAAACGGAAATTCAGTAGCAAGTCGTAAACCCTGGCGGTGTACTAGCAGTAACATTAGCATGATACAGCTTTACAAGGTAAAAATACTGTCCCATCAAGAGGATAAACGGCTGCGTCTTAAGCTTCATCTTGCCCACTCAGAGACTGGATGAGCGCCTTGCCGTAAAACGAAGCCACAGTCCCATTCCTGCAAGGTTGTCGGTGGTTTTTTTTTTGCCTAATGTAGTCATTCCTCTTAATAAATTTTTGTTTATTGCATGTTATATCTGGAGTATTCCTGGCTGCTTGATACTCTGCATGGTGTACATCAAAGAGGCAGAGGTGCTAAATAAACAAGTCCAGGGCCGTCTTCTTCATTACCCCTGAAATTTTCCCTGTCCTGACTTTGCTTTTTTTTTTTATAGGGTGTTACCACTGGAGATTAATAATGGGCTTGGGAGTCTGCTAGCACTGGCTCACCTGTCCATGTGCCGCCCGATTGTTTGTGGCAAAGAGCTCTGCCATGTGATGACTCTTTGATGGCCTCTATATTCCCAGCCTCCATCCGGTTTCTAGGACCTGATCCAAAGTTCACTGATGTCAACCGAAGCTTTTCCTCTCTGGGGTCTAGAGGAGGAGCCCAGCAAACAGGTTTGTCCATTGTCATGACTGATGTTAACTGGTTGGCAGTTTGGGCAGCGCGGCCATACACGGCTTGAGAATGAGGTCCATCCGGGGCAGCTTTGAGACACGCTGCTGGGACACCGTCAGGAAACCTTCACTGCCTAGGGCTGTTCCTATTTTGGGACTATCTGGAGCAAGAGATGGAGCTGCACCAATTTACACCCCCTGAGGATTTGCCACCCGGTCCCATTAGTCCTATAGCAGCTATGAAATAAAACAGGTAACCAAGGTAAAATCATGATTAAATCATGGGGCACGTTTCGACTCTCATTTGCACTGATGTAAATCCAGAGTCACTCCAGTGCAGGCAGGGGCTGTACTGGTAGCAGAGGATCAGCTACAGCTACCTTTCCATCCCCATTCCCTACACTGAAGAGCAGGCAGCTGGGGGCACATAGGAGCCACTACACATCCCTATACACTTTGTGGATTTCCCTACCCCACGGGTGTTGCCCCTGGACATACAGCAAGCCGGGAATGACAGCCACAAGCCCTGACTCACTCCACAGCTCTGACCATTGGGCCGCACTCCCTCCAATGAAACAAGCCTACTCTCAGCCCAGATGCTCCATATTTTGATGCAGCTGTTGCCCTAAGAGCTCTGACTGTGGGGGAATAAAAGAGCCATCACCTTGCGTGTCAATTAAGCCAAGCAAATGAGAAACACGTGCACTGCATCTAACTCGAATGTACTTTGGCTCGAGGGAAGCAGTTCCCACTTCTGTCCTTCCCCCTCCTCCGCCTCTTCCCACCCAGCCTATTTGAACAGCAGCAGCTGGCTAATAAGAAAAAGGCTTATTAGACCTTGTTTCTCCCATGTAACCCGTGTCTCGGAAATAATATTGAAGATTACAAGATGCCAACACGCTCTACAAATATTTGCATTTTATAATTGTTTCTCCGAAGAGCGGAGCAGGCGGGACCATGCTGGAGGGACTGTGACTTCCCACCCCCCAGCCTAGGAGAGGCGGTGGAATTTTAACAACCATCGCTTCCACTCCCTTGGCAGCTAATTTAGTACCTTGCTCGCTCGCTCTCTGCACATTGCCTGCTTACAAATAAATGCTCAGAACACAGGCCAGGAAATCATTGGTGATCGCAAAGATGAGCAACATAAATGGGAGGTGCACAGAAGGCAGGAGCAGAGAGGGCAAGTCTGCCCGGAGAAGGGTCTGGGTCTGTGAATCTTCTTGCTAATGGGCCTGAACCAAAACAATGGATCTGTCCCCCACACGTGGGGAAATTCACTTTCCAAGCTGAACTTTGGATCCCGCTGAGCTGCACTTGGGGTACGAGATGAGGGGCTCCAGTCCTGGAGCCAGCTGGGAGCCACAATCTAGAGCAACCTCAAGGCTGCTGTAAGCTGCAACAGTCTCCTAGAAATGTTATACTGGACTGGATTGCAAGGCATTCTGGCCATGCCTGTGCAGTCCCCAGCTAGCCACCAACATGCTGCCTATGCCAGGTAGTGGTCAGGAGTGGTTGGCGGGGAAGGAATCCCTAGGTGCCTCTTTAGAACAACTTCATGGCTTCACTGCACTCTCTGAGCAGTTGACAGTGGATGGAAGTGATGGGGAGAAGAGGATCTGATCTGTCGTGTCTCAGGTAAACATCTCATCTGACCCATCACCAATAAAATACCATTGTAGGACAAATTTCAGGATCCCAGACTTTTTCACTTCTCGGAGCAAAATGACTCTCCTTTGCAAGTTAAAAGCAGATTGTGTTTCTAACTAACTGTAAAGCTGAAAATCAAGCTGGGTGCTTGCTAGCCTAGCAGTTGAGACGTGTGTTGAATTCTCTGCCCAACTCCCGGTGTGACTTTGAGCAAGTCACGTAGCCATCTGGTGCCTCGGTTTCCCCATATGTACAATGGGGTTAAAAGCCCTGCCCTGCCTCACAGAGGTGTTGTGAGGATGAGTACATTGAAGATTTTGAGGGCCTTGGGTATCACAGTAATGGGTGCCATATAAGTATCTGAGATAGATTTGGTGATTAAACCTTGGCTGCCCACTGTATTGGTAGTGTGATAGAATCCAGGTCTATCCCGGAGCTGCGTTGGCTCTGCAGAGCTAACAGGACTTGTAGCAGGTTTTCACTCAGTACCATGAGGAGATTTGCCTCAGAGAGAGACACAGAGAGCAGAGTCGTTAAGTGACCATTTGCCATTTTCGGACAGTGAATGGGAAGAGTCACATGACTGGGGATCACATGATTCAGCCAGTGTTCAAGAGGCAGCAGATCTTAGCCGGAGGGGCTGCCGTCTGCTTGGCTGGTTCTTCCACTGAGCAATGAGGTTCTTCCTCTTGAGGCATCGGCTGGAGGAACTTGCCGGAGGCTTCTCTGTGGAGGTGAAGCCTGCAAAGGGCCTGGACAGAGAAGTCCAGGACGAGATGGCCTGTGAAGGAAGTGGCCCAGGGAAGAGTGAAGTAGGGTGGGGGTTTTAGTGAAAGGGGCAGGTACCTCACAGTCCTAGGGTCTCTGGGGTAGAGAGAGGATCCTTCTCTCCTAGGCTGCCCCTGCTAGAGAATGGTAAGCTGATACCCCTGCTAGTAGTAGCCAAGGGCTGCAGAGGGCTAGGAAAGGAGGTGTGAGGCCAGAAAGGGAGCAGAAAGACTGTCATTTAGTGGGCTGTTTGCCATAGGGGAGGACTCTGACTGATGTCTGGCCCAAGAGCTAACCCTCAAGTCGACCGAATACCCAGGGAACAGTGGAGAAACTGAGGCAGTGAATGACTTTCCATGATAGGGAGAAGTGAGTTGCTGTTTCAGGGTCTCTGGGCACTAGTGCACTACAAGATTTCCGGATCTTCAGCCCTGAGCTCAGTTCACCACAGTTCACAGCCGCCCTCCGTGAATGGGAACTCGGAACTTTCATTTTAGACCTCCCTGGCTCGAGCTTCCAAATTTGGGTCTGGATGTTGCTGATTGCATCCTATACCCTCTCTGCATTCATGATTACTCAAGATGCAGGATAGTGGAGACTCTCTGCATTCATGATTACTCAAGGTGCAGGATGTGGAAGATCTCTCGTTGGGGTGCTAGTGGAAAGATCTTGCCTATTTTCCTCATGGGTAAAACTCACCCCGTGAAGAAACACACCATAAAATGTATGCAACTATTTAGTCCCTATGGGATTTGAGCTATGCACAAGCCTTAAAATGATCCTCTGGACAGAGGTGAATTTCACCCTATGAGAGCTGATCAGATAAGCTGATGAACTTAGTCCCTTTTTCTGTGTGTGGAGATTTCCTCAGATCCCTTGGGGAATCATTTTAAGTGGGTGGATGGCAAAGAAATCTTGGTGTTTGAGCTTCAGGCAGCAGTTATGATTAGTCGGACAAGTAAGTCACATGGTATTGCATCTACTCCCTGACTGGATGAGTGTGCAAGTGGTCCTGGTGCAAATGTTTGTTTTTTGTGTGAAAGTTTCCAGCAAGAGAAACTCAAACGTTCATGGAAGCTGGCCGAGAGAGGGGAAGGATGTGAATTCATCTAACACTTCAGGTAACCGTTTGCTGAGTTTTCCTTACACTATTCACCTAGCAGTGCTCATTAATCCAATCTGTTTCCAGCACTCATTGTTTCCTCAGACAAGTTTTGTCTTTTTTGCTACAAAGTATCTTTTGATCTGTCAGAAATCCTCATCTGTTACATAGCTCACACTCTAAACTGCAGTCTAGTGATTGTCCTATATATCAAGGCAGCAGGATGGTTCCACAAGGACTTGTTTAGAGTGTGTGCAAAAGAGATTTATAATGAAGGGACGAGGGCAGAGAAGGGCTCGGATTCAGATTCCTCCTTGGGGAATGACGCCCGCAAATGAAATTGACCTTCGCGATGGATTATTAATTGCCGAAGAGCGCGTTCTTGAGCATGATGCTGGTTAAATACATCCCCTGGAATCCATGCACAAATGGAAAGACATTAGGGATTTGCTTG
The DNA here is from genome assembly GCA_032164245.1 of Sternotherus odoratus. Taxonomy (NCBI): domain Eukaryota; kingdom Metazoa; phylum Chordata; order Testudines; family Kinosternidae; genus Sternotherus; species Sternotherus odoratus. Next base: position 102,104,656 of record JAVMKO010000005.1, read on the forward strand.
TGGATACAGCGTGTTACGTATACTGCAAAGGGACCAGAGGTAATTCTGCAGCTTTTCACATTGTTTACCTTTGGGATGTGGATTTAAGCCGGGTGCTCTGAGCCACTCTTAAAATCCAGACATGTCTGGAAGTCTCAAACTTTTCAGCCAGCTTGTCTGGATGTTAATTCTGTGGCAGCGAGAGCTCTAACCATTAGCTGATGTTAGCCCAATCGTTTCCTGAAGACACCCAGCCAAAGCAGTGCACCAACTGGGCCAGTCGTTTCATCAAAGTGGGTTAAAATGATCTAGCATCAAGATTTCACCTTAGTGAGGTTTTGCTCTAAGATTCATTACAGTGTGAACTGGTTGCTATGGTACTGCATTAAATGCACTAGACTGCGGTGAAGAAGTAAAGACCCTTAGGTTTTCTACAGAACAATGAAGTAACACTGGAAACTGTAAACAGAGCACCCTTCATTGGCGCAGGGACATTCCTTCACTACTTCAGTACATCAAGTAACCATATCTTACAATTATAATAGAGCAGCTTCAGTCCCTAAAGCGTCTTTCCAAAGTACTTCACAAATTCTGAGCCAGCTCAACTCACGCCATCACAGGGATCATCACTGAAACTGAGAAGGGTATAAAAAGGACAGAATAATAGAATCATAGAATATCAGGGTTGGAAGGGACCTCAGGAGGTATCTAGTCCAACCCCCTGCTCAAAGCAGAACCAACCAACTACATCATCCCATCCAGGGCTTTGTCAAGCCTGACCTTAAAAACCTCTAAGGAAGGAGATTCCACCATCTCCCTAGGTAACCCATTCCAGTGCTTCACCTCCCTGCTACTGAAAAAGTGTTTCCTAATGTCCAACCTAAACCTTCCCCTCTGCAACTTGAGACCATTACTCCTTGTTCGGTCATCTGCTACCACTGAGAACAGTCTAGATCCATCCTCTTGGGCCCCCTTTCAGGTAGTTGGAAGCAGCTATCAAATCCCCCCCCCCCATTCTTCTCTTCTGTAAACTAAACAATCCCAGTTCTCTCAGACTCTCCGTAAATCATGTGCTCCAGCCCCCTAGTCATTTTTGTTGCCCCCCTCCGTCACTTCCAGGTTTACGGCTGCATTATTTTCTGCACTGCCACCACTGAAGTGCAGCTTAACTTGCTTGGAATGTTCCCCCCTTTCCGCTGGCTCATATCAACACTGAGGAATAGTTTAAGATCAGAGCTGGCTTAAAAAATAGATTGTAATCTCTTTGGGGCAAGCACCGCTTTTTGTTCTGCATTTGCACAGCAGCTACCACCCTAGGGTGAGCAGATGTCCCTATTTCATAGGGACAGTCCCAATTTTGGGGGATCTTTTTCTTATATTGGCTCGTATTACCTCCCTTCCCCATCCCGATTTTTCACATTTGCTGTCTGGGCACCCTATACCACCATGGTGTTGTGGCCCATGATTCAGGGGCATCTACGAGCTCCTGCACTTCAAAGAATAGTGATAAAAAGAGAAATTTTAGAAATTGGTTCCATTTCACCTGGTTTGAAGGACAACCACTTCAGTCTGGGGGGTTTGAAAACTATTTTTGATAAACATTTTGTTGAAAATAATAATAAGAAAATACATATTTATATTGAAATATGAGATTATGGTCAATGGGAAATTTTGCTTTTGATAAAAACGGTGCCAAAATCAACATTTTGAAAAATTAAGAGTTGGGGGTGGGAGAGGGAAGTTGTTCCACAATGTGTCTTTTTGAAAGATGGCTTTTCACCAGAGAGAAATCACTTCATGTAAAGAATTCCGAGAAGCTCTCTTTAAGACAGGAAAAGTATCTGTTTCTGCTGAAATGACAAGGAGAATTTCAACTCAGCCCAGCTGCTGGCATGAGAAATTAAAACTAAAGTTGGTCACCACGAGGGATGAATTTCTTTTTTGGGGGGGAGGGAGGGTTGCTTTTTTTTTAACACCATGGTGGGTCTGAGTGTTAACATAATTTAATGTCCCCCACTCTCCTGTGAAAAGCATTATTTCCTGCCCTTGTTCTGTTAATTGCACAGAAGGACAGTACTGGAGTTGAATATTTGTGTCTGCTTCTGTCAGGCACACTCAGCCCTACCTTTCTGCCTTGAAACCAGCAGGGCTATTGGCAAAACGGCACTGCTCAGTGTGCAACTGGAAGAATCAAGTCCACAATGAGTGAAAACTGTGGAGAGGGTCCTCTCCCCCCAACCCGCAACAAGGATTTTTAAATCCACTCAAGTGCAATGTTGCTCATTTCCAGGGAAATTGTTGCCAGTCTCTGTTTTGGGGGAGGGAGGCAGGAATATGAGGAAACTTAATCCAACTATTTCCCGGACAACTGTATTGAGTGTCATCAAAAAAATGCATGAATTTGCAACAGGAAAAAATAGTGAAGAAACTTCATTTCTATTATGGTGCTTTTCCACCCCCACAACCACGTCTTGGGATCGAGGTCATGTAATCGGGCCAGTCAACATTCTGTTGTTGTTGTTGTTAACTGATTTTTTAACAGAAAACTTGGGTTTCCACCAAACTTTTTTTTAAGTGTCTGGTTCCCATGGAAACGGTTCCCTCAAACCTTGACATTGTATTTGGGAGGGAAGCAACCCCACCACCATCACCGCCACTTTCTGACGGGCCTTAGAGCATCGCTCTGTGTGTCAGTTTCAACCAAAGATCCACACCCAGAGGGTTTCCATGCTCTGCCCGGCACTGTGAAACCTACCTACACAATAGTGCTAATCTTTGTGCCCTTGGAAAGACACTGCGCTTATCTAAACTGGTGCAAGGAGGCTTAACTAGGTGTCGCTAAATCACAAGGGCATGCCTTTATGGAAGATATGCTGTAGTCAGGCACAAATTGTGGCATTTAATACTGGAATAACTAGATTAAAGTTTATGGCCCGTGTTAGACAGGAGGTCAGATTAGAAGATCTAATGGTTCCTTCAGGTCTTAAAACCTGTGGATACAAGGTGAGGAAATTAGGCTGAACCAAAGGACGAATTGTGACAATAGTGTCCCAATGGAATTAATGGAAGTTGCAATTCATTAATTATCTATGAATGGGCAAGTTATAGCAGTGGAAACCTTAGGGAGCAATCTTGCTGTGCTAGTGGGAAGGTCTAAAGTTGGTTTGTGTTAAGGGGCGGGTTTGGTTCTTCCCCATCCTTGATTTCTAGAAGTCAGTCAGTTCCCATCCACCACTTGTGGAAGGAATTTGACAGCTTTTTGACAGCTCTTGGTTGAAGAAAGCAACGGGGTACAGAGCTGGCCTGCCCTTTGGTGAGTTAACATAACACATTTCATTAGATCCCTCCACCTTTGCTAACACTGTGCTGTGCAAAATAAATAACAAAATTAAAGCAGAAGCCTACAACAGAGAGAGCTGGAAACCTGGGGTATTTAAAGAATGAAGATATTACCTTTAACAAAGCTGATTTGCAATGTATCGTCCTCTACAGAATACTATTGAATAGGAGCACTTTACTGGGAGGCCGGGACTGTGACCTTTTTAAAGTCTATTTGCCAATTCAACATATGTTTAAAATCAAATGCTTCCATTATTTTGCAATAAAGAAATAATGTACGTCCCCTACATTCCCCATAAGCAATGCCGATGAGCCGCCCTGCAATCAATAGGATACAGCCGCAGAGCTTCTTTCACCTGGGAACCAATGTCAGGAAGTTGCATGTTGTGCCGCTCTTTCACGGAGCTCTCTACAGCGGAGAACAATTCAATGCAAGCTGTTAATGACTTGCACTAAAATTGCAATCACCTTTTAATGTAAAGAGATGTTTTAGCCAGTTTCCGAGAAAGGGAGGGAAGGGAGGAGGTGCCCGTTTCAGAAGGTATTTCCGTCAGTTTGGGAAATGGGATGATGTTCTGCAAGAATCATTGATTGGTTTCCGACACCGTTTCCCGCCGTTCGGCTCTGTTGGTGAGCTGTGCTCTCCGTGCCAATGGTTGCAGCTCTCTGGGAAGTGACTGTCTGTTGCTACGCAAAGCAGACAAAGGATTGGCGAATAGGCCATTTGTGAACATCTCTGTGTAAATAAACAGGTTGCACTTCGAAAACACCCACACTCCGTGTCATTGATTTTCTCTTTCAATCAGAAAATGATGTGCAAGGCCTTGAACAGCACCATACCGCACCAGGGTGACACTAGTTATAGAATGGGATAACGTGGTGGGGGTTTTGCTTCCTAATTGCCATTTATTCTGCCCGTATCTTCAAGCTGAGGCAACTCAGCCTGGTAGACTTCTTGAGAGAAGAAATAGGAATTGCGCTGAGCCATGGCTTCCCTTTCCCACCCTCAAGTTCTCTCTGCTCAGATAAATGAAACTCTTGTCGCTTCACTGATTTCCATGGAAATTTCTTGATCCTCTTTTTATTTCTGCTGGGACTAATTCCACACACCAGTTCATTGCTATAATTATGGTAAATTACTTCACTGGTTTATCTTTTTGATCCTTTAAATAAAGTACCATTTATTGCCATGGGATAAAACCATCATATCTGTATTTATGGCTGAAATTAATGAGTGTCTTTATTATAGACAGTGATAAAATGAAAGGACGCATAATCCAGCTGGAAAGTGACAAAGGCAAATAAATTGTGGACCATTTAGAAATGTTCAAAAAAGTGTCAGTGTTCCTGAAAGAGACTGGTTTCAAGAAGTAATTTCTCACCCTAAATGTTGTTTTAGGCAAGTTTCAGAGTTTCCGTAGCTTAGAGTTCCAGTTATTTCTTCTTACAGACTGTACCCTTGTCTCAGTCTGGACTCACCCCTGCTTTTCCCCTCGGGTTAGTTCTTTGTCCCTCTAGATACATTCAGCGGTCTTTCTTCTTAGGTATGCAATGGAGGAGAGTCCAGAGTAACCCCCTCCCCAGTCTTAAACCTTTGTTTGATCCCCATCCCCTTACAGAGGAAAAGTATCAGCAGTGTCCAAGGTGGTATTTTGTATCAGGTTATTTTATCACCTGACCTTGCAGTGTCAATGCAGAATCCCAGGAAACTCCTCCGGAAGGCGGGAGATTACTATCTTCACAGTTTTATTGTCCTTCTCAAATGGCTCATTCAGGATGATTGCTTACTGTCTGGTGAGTGTTTCCCCAAGTAGACACACAGTTGTAATTCTTACATTGTCAATATACCTAACTGCAGATACAGAAATGATACATGCATACAAATTGGATAATCCTATTCAGTAAATCATAACCTTTCCAATGATATCTTACATGAGCCATCTTGTATAAACTATATCTTAGTTACGCCATACTCATATCATAACCATATTTCCATGAAGAATATGGGGAGTAACGTCACACCTGAGTCATTAGTACTTTGAAGCATCTTTCCTCCCAGACTTCCAAATTCTTCCTAAACCCTGTCACACCATTGTGATGGACGTATTATAATCGTGTACAGCTGGAGACAGACGTTGAAGTTACCACAGCCACACAACCAGTTCATTTCATGGGTGAGAACAGCACCCAAGTCTCCGTTGTCCAATTCCCTTGTTAAAATCCATCCCTACCCACTCCCTCAACTCAGTGAGTTTGTTTTAGAACATTTTCATAGCATGTAAGGCCAGAAGCACCCATTAGATCATCTAGTCTGACCCATATATCACAGATCACTAATTTGTATTGAGCTCAATAATTTGTGCTTGGTGAAAGCATCTCTTCCAGAAAGGCAGCCGGTATTCATATGAAGACTTTGAGAGATGGAGAATCCATCACCACGCTTAGTCCGGTGCCTCGTCACCCTCGTTGTTTCAAAACTTGCACCTTTATTTCCAACTTTGATTTTGTGTGTCTTCAACTTCCAACCACTGATTCTTATTCTGCCTTTCTCGGCTAGCTTTAAAGAGCCCCTTAATACCTGACCTTTTCTCTCCATCAGGGTACTAATGTTCCTAATCATATGATACTAATGTCTTCAATGAATTCTGCGCCCTGGGGTGGGAGGTGGAGGTAGCTGATCATTGATGAAAACTTCTCTCATGGAGCTCCGCTTTTGTACATCCAGCGCCTTCTCTAGTGTAGCTCGTTCATTACGTTCATTGCCCTGAGAGTTTCCTTGCAGACACCCTCACCTGAGAATACTACTTCGCTTAATTTAAACACTTTGTTTCTTAAATGCACCATCTTTTACACCCTTCAAGGAAGACGTAATTAACAGTAACCTCTGGTCACTCCTAGCCAGAGGCTTTTTATTGAAGGTATGGATTTTCCTTCTTAATAGTTCAAGCATAAGCTCCTGCCTATTAATCTAGCCTATTCGCCTGAGGTGACGTCTGCATCTTTATTGACATTGCAGAGGATGCAGGGGCATAAACAGAAAACATTTAGCGCCAGGCAACACATTGATAATTGATCTGAGGAATTTAGCCCTCATTTCTATTTGCAAACAGAGTTAGTTTTCTGAAATTACTTTTAATTATTTGATCTACCAACTAGATGCTGTGGATTGAGAGAACTTTCGTCTGAGAGTCTAGACACTAGTAGTTCTTCAGAACTGTCAATCAGTATTTTTTTTTTATTTTTTTTTAGTATGACACTATATTTTTTTAATGAAGGACTTCGTTTTGGATTGTTTTTTTTGTTTTTTGTTTTTTACTGACTCGCTGTTACAATAGGACTTAAAGAAATATTGTTGTCCAGAACTGGAACATTCACATACTGTCTGAGTACAAGTGATACATGTGATTTGCTGATCATTTATTCTTCTAGATTCATGGATTCCAAGACCAAAAGGGACCATTATGATTATCTATCTAGTCTGACCTCCTGCATAACAAATGCTGAAGAGCTTCCCCCGCAATAATTCCCAGAGCAGATCTTCTAGAAAAAACATTCAATCTTGATTTTTAAACTCATCAGAGAGAATCCACCATAACCCCTGATAAATTGTTCCAATGGTTTATTTCTCTCACTGTTAAAAAAATTATGCCTTATTTGTCGTCAGAATTTGTCTAGCTTCAACTTCCAGTTGTTGGACTGTGTTAGACCTTTCTTTGTCAGAGGATTTGTGTGTGTGAGCGTGCGTGCACATAGATGCACTTAAAGATCTGGCCCCTATTCTTCTTCCTTAAGCCAATTTCAGGGTTCTTGCTTCCCAGTGTGTATCACCACTTCTCCTTAGAACCTTCTTCTAAGGTCGTTTATCCCCCGCAATGAGGCTGTTAGGAAACATGGCTGCTGCTAGGCCTGTGATGAGCTACAGATGTTCTGTCAGCAGCATCCAGCCAACTATTTGTATGGGGAGAGGAGGGGGAATACAATAAATAAATCCTAACCTGGGATTTTGTGCAGGGCCCCGTCTGGTGCCATTGAGGTCAATGGGAAGTTCGCTACTGCCTTCAATAGGAAAAAAAAATTCTGGTCCTGTTGAAATTGAAAGAAGATTTGATAATAACCTCAATGGGACCAAGATTTGGCTCTGCGGTGAATCTCACCTAGCTTACGTAGCATTTAGAGATGCCTGAGCGGAAGAATTCTCTCATGTGGCCTACTTAGAACTCACATCCTAGCTAATATAATCTCGGACACACTTGTATCTCCTTAGAAGGATGGTCTCGTGGTTAAGGTGCTCGTCTTTCCTGACCCTAAGTCAAGTCTCCACTCCACCAGGTTTTGCGTATGACCTTTGGTAAGTCACATAGTCTTTCTGTGCTTTGGTTCCTCATTTGTATTTGTGTGTTTAGAGGCTAAGTACGTTGACCGCTAAAGGTTGTGCAGTGTTCAGATACAGTGGGGGTGTTGTAAGTACCTGAAGTAGCTATTTGCGTCTATCCCTTGCTCAGCTGTCCACTCCCCAAAACTTTGTTATAGTGTATGCCTTGCCCTCCTGCTAGCTCGAGTAGGAATCTGCTCACTGAAGTAATGATCCTACAGGTCACCGCATCCTCATTTAGGAGGAGAAAAGGATGTTCTGATTTCAGCATCCTATGGCCGAAACATAAACATCAAATGATATAGATTGGAATTTTGCACTCTGGATCACACCTCTAATATGGACTGATTTATTTTATTGGCCATTGCGTCCTCTCTAGTTCTCTTGCAGCGTTTATTGAGGTCAGCGGCACCCAGGAAGTCTTACACTGAAAGAACATTTACAGTAAAGAATCCTATCAAAACTGAGCCAATCTTCAAGAGCATCCTCTTCCTGCCAGAGAAAGATGCAGAGAGGACGGTCCATAGATCATGTACACCGAGGGAACAGCCTGACATTTTGCCTTAGGCTCTGGCTGCACATATTTGGGAGTTGGTGATACTCATGTCACTCTAATAAACAAGTGAACACTGTCCCTCGAGCAGCAGGAATGCTAACCTTTCTGCGCTGTCAGCTTGTTGCTTCTAGAGAGCCGGCACCACCTCCTTCCTCATCCTTGACCTTTCCTCGGTGTCTCTCCCTTTCTGGCCGCTGTCCTTTTTAAAAAGCTCCTTATTGATGTTTGGAAGTAATGGGGGCACATAAACAAGTAATAAAGAAAGGTTAACAATACCGAATCGATACCGCGGAGAGAGATGGCAGCGAGGGGAGTGGGGGATAACGCAAAAGGCCAAATTGAATCACGGTTCTATTGGCAATCAGATTGCATTTAGACTTTTTTTTTTCTTTTAAAGCAAGTACTAATAAAAGGTCTCTCTGGCATTGGGCTGTTTTCTTAAGATGAAGCTAATACCTGAATGGGAACCCCGTTGTGTCACATCTTTTTTTAGAAAGATTGGAATTAGATAGTTCAGATTCCTTTTTTCTGAATGGAGAAGGGAGGAGGCTGATGTTAAAGCAGGGGGATTGGGAGATCTGTCCTTGGATAAATCTCCTTTGCACGGACTCGCTGTGTCCTTGGGACGGCTGCTGCCTCAGTTTCCCAACCTGTGAAATGAGGATGGTCTTTTCTTCCTTCATGGTGGGGGTTAGTATTTGGAGGACCCTAGCTGGCAAGTGCTAGAGAAGGGCAAAGGGTATTAGGAAAGCTTTGAATTTAAATTCAGAGGCCATGATTTTCAAAAGTGACATGAGTCATTATTAAGCAGTCCTGATTTGTGTGTGTGTGTGTGTGTGTGTGTGTGTGTGTGTGTGTGTGTGAGAGAGAGAGAGAGAGAGAGAGTGTGTTAGAATGTGCTAAGCTCTGACCACCCGGAAAATCAGATCATTTAAAGACCTCTCACATTGGGGACCAAAGAGTTGAGGATCTTCTTGAGAATTTTAGCCAAAAAAACTCTCAATCTGAAGCTGGGGCATCTCTGCATCTGAGTTTAACGTGATGTCTGAGGAATCCATGCAGCTCCTTGACCTCAGATGCGCATCCCTCACACTTTGTGTGTGGTTCCACAGCGTGTTGTTCCCCAATGAAAGACATGGGTGCCTAAATGCATTCCTGTCTGCAGTAAGGTGTTCAAATTGACAGATGGGTACGTACGAATGGCCGTACTGGGTCAGACCAAAGGTCCATCTAGTCCAGCAGAGTTCTGAATTTAAATACCCAGCTCCGTCTTTTGACTGAGTTATACAGATTTCCTGAAATGTCCCTGGCCTTACCCAAAACGACATTTGGTTACTCAAACATTAATGAGCAATTCACTCTCATTTATTGCAGGCAAAACTCTGCAAAAATGAGCAGGAATGGAAACTAGGGAGGTGGTTAGCATGAATGGGAAGAGACCAAAAAAAAAAAAAGGATTTCAAAGCCTGCTCTGTGATGGTCCAGAAACAGCTTGGAAGTGGAGGTGATAAAGTTTGTTTTGTGGTGCGGTGCATTTTCTGGAGTTCCGCATGAAAGGCCCGGAAGGTAAAAGTAACACTAAAGTCACAAAATATAAAACAAGTCAAATCTGACTTTTTAAATAGCAAAACACTCTCTCGTCTTCAGTCAGCTGGGACTTTCTTTTTAGAAGTGGGGAGAAAATTGCATTAAAATTGAAGAGACTCATTCTCTGGTTGCTGGCAGGGCAAACCAATGCACAAGATTATGTGATTTAATTGGACTCCCAGAGATGATCCGTGCCTGAGGAATGGGGGAAGAGGGGGGGCAAAGTGAGGACAGCCGGTTTCAGCAGTTTTACTGAGCATGCTCAATACAAGCCAAGCAGCAAATCGGAGGGGTGGGGGGGAGCACATGACTCCGCATGCCCCCCACGCATTAGCTCTGCTTATTCCCTGTGCCATAGGTATGTCACAGTACCACTGCAGAAAGGCTGTTTGCAGGTTCCCTTATAACCCAGCCATATAATTGGAAGGAGAACTCAATACCGAAGTAATCACCTTCTTAAAATTCCTTTTTCTGCTGGTTGAAAAAATTGCATTGAAACTGATTTTGGTGGAAAATGTCACTTCCACAAGCTCAGAGTTGGTTTTGCAAACATTGCCTTAAAGAGCATCCCATTTTGAAAACTTCAGAATAGCAAAAGTAAGCCTCACTCAACTCCAGGTGCATGCTACGCCTGCTCTATTTCCTACCAGACTAGAGTAATCTACTAGGCACACATAGATCATGTACAAAATACTACTGCAGGATCTGATGCTGCTTTATGGCAAAGGAGGTGCTCACATATTCCATAGAGTACCTAGATAGCAATAGGCAGGAGCAATGGTGGGGGAGGATGCCCTTATGTTGGATCTGTTTCCAAAGGAAAATGTTCCATTCTCACGACAGGCATCAGCCTTCACCAACGCCTGCCTCTGTTACAGGGTAGCTGTATGCAACTCCTTTAAATATTTAATCACCGTAATCCATGCCATAATGACGCATTATTACTTTTTAACCACCATTAAAGTTTAAAAACTGAATAAAAGCTTTGCTTCGTGCCAGAAGCAATTGTCCTTCGGAGAGAAGAAGAAGAGAGAAACTGTGTTCTTGTTTAAAAGAACCTTAAAGTTTCACTTACCGAAAATAAGACTAAGGTCCTCTTTGCAGTGTTCCCTTTAATTTCAGGTCAAGGCTTTTCTTTTAGCTTTGGAAATCTTTTCTCTCCTTTCTGCCGGTGGATTTGGTTATTAATGGAGGCTTGGACCACCTCTCTGTTCAAGAAGCAAAACTCCGCCCTCTACCCCCTGACATACGTACTGCCCCAGATAGAGAATCTCCTGTGGAAGTGGCATCTCCAGCTTCATATTTGAAATTATTTGGATTTTGCCTATGCTCAGAGCCAGAGCCGGCGACAGGGGGGTATTACGGGTAGAGCTGTACCGGGCCCCGGACTTTAGGGGGGCCCTGGTACACAGCAGTACCTGTAGTCATCCCCCCCTTGTCGCCGGGCCTGGAGAGCGGGGAAGGGGCAGGGAGGCGGCGCGGCTCTCCTCCGGACGAGCACGTGTGTCCCCGGCAGGAGCAGTGAGCCCGGCCGGCGGCAGCGGCGCAGTCCGGAGGAGAAAGGGCGCGGGGGGAGGGGGGAAGAGCAGCAAGGGCGGCTCGCGCCGCTCCCGGGCTCGCGGCGCTCCCGCAGGACCCCGCACTGCTGCCAGCCGCTGTCAGCTGGGGGGGGAGCGCCGGCTGGGCTGGGAGGCCCCCCGGCTGGGCTTCCCCCCCAGCCGCTGTCAGCTGGGGGGGAGCGCCGGCTGGGCTGGGGGGCCCCCTGGCTGGGCTCCCCCCCAGCCGCTGTCAGCTGGGGGGGAGTGCCGGCTGGGCTGAGGGGGCCCCCCGGCCGCTGTCAGCTGGAGGGGAAGTGCCAGCTGGGCTGGGGGGGCCCAAACGATCAGAGTAGGGGGGCCCCAAATTTCTGTCGCCGGCCCTGCTCAGAGCGGCATTCTGTCTTTCCAGATCTTCCTGCACTGAATGATTGTCTCTCCACATCAGTGCAAGGACGTGATTTCCAATGTGGAGTCTGTTTATCTGATACCAATAGGGAAAATTAAAATGGCTCGTTTTAACTCAGTTCTATGGAACAAGCAGACAGCGCTTGGCAACGCCACTGGCTAAAACGGATCATTCAAACATGTTGTGGTCACTATCCATATGTCACTGAGCGAGGGCGTGGCCCAGGTTGGGGTTTTTGTTTTGCATCATTTTCAAAAAGTGGGTTTTTTTGTTTTTGTTGGAGCTGCCATTAACATTTGAAAGGTTGTCCTGGTGTAAAAGAAAAGAAATCAGAGCCAGCTGGTCCCAAGGCTCGGTGTAATTCAACATGCAGGGCGCTACCATTCTGCTGACGGCGTTTCACACTTCTGGGATCCATAAAATCTCGTGGGATAGAGAAAAAAATGGACTTTCCCTACTTGGAAATTTTGGATTCTTCAAAAAAATCTCATCACAGGTTGGAGAAGAGTTGGACAACCCAGGAAACATGGGAAATTTCATTGCCTGCTGGCAAATCCACATTACCAACAACATTGGAATTTCCCCCCAGAAAATTTTAGTTTTGTGGAAACTTCACTTTTTGTTGTTTCTAACGGAAAACTCCTGACTAGCTCTTGTCTTGAGTGAATTTCTAATCAGCCACCAATCCAGGTCTCATCCTTTGCTGAAGACCGTATGGCCCCTCTTGGCTCCAATTGTTGGGTTTGTAATTTAACTGCCACAAAACTGTATCCTTTCCACACAGAAAATTAATCCTGATCTAATGCAGTAACTCCTCACTTAATGTTGTAGTTATGTTCCTGAAGAATGCAACTTTAAGTTAAAGAATGTTAAACAAATCCAATTTTCCCATAAGATTTAATGTGAATGTGGGGGGTTAGGTTCCAAGGAAATTTTTTGGGGGGGGGGGGCAGACAAAAGGCATTATATACTGTACAGTACTGTACTCTACCCTCCTCTTACAGGGACAGCCTGCTGTAGGCAAGGACACTAGGAAGCACCTTTGCAGCAGCAATGGCAGCTTATCTGGAAAAGACTTTGCTCCAGGCCCGCCTCTCCCCATCCACACTTCACACCAGGCCCACCTCTTCCCACCCCCACTCCACCTCCTCTCCAGAGCATGCCACATCCCCACTCCTCCCCCCCCCCCCCAAGAAAGTCCTAAGCACCATCAAACAGCTGCTTGGCAGCAGGGGAAATGCTGGGAGGGAGGTGGAGGAGGTGGAGAAGAACTTGTGCAATGCTCCCTTGTAAAGTCACTGCTCTTCCACAAAATCTTACAGGCAGCCAAACGATATTGTAAGGGAGCATTGCACAACTTTAAACAAGCACGTTCCCCATTTTGAAACAACGTTAAGTGGGAGCATGTTAAGTGAGGAGTTACTGTATCTAGAAGTCACTAAAGGCAAACATCTCGCCAGGACTAGCAATAGATACTTTGCTAATTAAAGATTTGAGCATCCCCCACGCAAGCAAAAGTTCGGCTTCAACTTTAAAAGCACATATTAGCACATTTCGGGCTTGTGTCGGGATATGAGCAAGGAGTCGATAGCCCATGTTCATAAAAGGAGTTAGTTGGTGTGCTTTGATTGATACTCATTATACCACACTCAGGCATATCACCATTTGTTACTGTCCTTCACCTCTTACCTCTTCTCATATGCTTAGGGCTATCATTTCCTTGTATGTAGGTATAACGCCTACCACGACAGGGTCCTCATTCCTGAATGGATCCTGTAGGCCAGAGGTTCTCAAACGTATTTGTTCAGTGACCCCGTTTTGCTTTGCCGCGTCCTGTCGCTGCTGGGTGGTATGTCCGCCAAAAAGCCGCCGACTTGAACACTTCCGCTTTCGGCGGCATTTCAGCGGACGTGCCACATTCGTCTGTGTCCGCCGAAATGCTGCTGGCAGCGGAAGCTTTCACTTCGGTGGCTTTTTGGCAGACACACTCCCACATTTGGAGCTGCCGCTGAAATGCAGCTGAAGACGTCGGCAGCTCGCAACCCCCCTGGAATCGCCCCGCAACCCCCAGGGGGCTCGCGACCCCCAGTTGGAGAACGACTGCTTATGCGCTGTTACAAAAGTAACAATTGATATTTGTTTGTAGCGCTGGGATGCCGTGCGATATCAGGTTACCCCGAAGTAAAGGAATAGCCTGTAGATATCTATTTTAAGAGGATTTTAAAATGATTCCAATAGTTCTGTCCTCTGAGGCCCATGTATATATAGGTTTTAAAGGCAGAGCGGGAAGGCCTATGAGAAATGGTCACAATAAAACGTTTCTGAAAAATGATCAGAAATAACATTGCTCTATAATGTGACATCAGGAAAATACATGAAGCTGTGGCTTAAAGGTTTTATTGGCGGGCGTTTGGGATGAGCCACATAACTCACTCATTATGTCACTGCACATGAGTTGTGCAGCCTTCGGGAACAGCGTCAGAAATCCAAACCTTTCTCCTTCCAGAAGGGAACAGCCGCCTCTGTCTTAGCCCTGGTCAACTTCAGCTACATGACTAGCGTAGCTGAAGTCGATGTATTCAGGGCGTCTTACCTCGGCATCTTCCCGGCGCTGAGTCGACCGCTGCCGCTCCCCCGTCGACTCCGCTTCCGCCTCTCGCGGCGGTGGAGTTCCGGAGTCCATGGGGAGAGCGCTCGGGGATCAATTTATCACGTCTAGACAAGACACGATAAATCGATCCCTGAAAGATTGATCTCTACCATCCGGCGAGTAGTGTAAACCCAGCCGTAGGAAAACAACCATGGACCTGTGGAAAAGGCTCTGAGATGGGACTCAGGAGACTGGGGTTTATTTCCCAGCTTCACTTCCTTCCTATATGAGGTCAGACACCTCACTTAATCTCTGTGCCTAGAGATTCTGCTAACTGTCTTGCCTATTTAGACTAAGCTCTTTGGCATAAGCCCTGTGTCTCACTGTGTGTATAAAGTGCCTAGCACAATGGGACCCGATCTCAGTGGTCATACAAACAAACAATAATGTTGTTGCCCATCTGACCACTTTTCAGTGCTTCTTCTGTAACCCTACACAGCTCCTCCTCAGGCGAGGACTCTAGTTCTTCAGCATGGGGAAGGTGCATTGATTGTTCCAGGATCGTTTCAAATAGGACTGATCGCTTTTATTCTGCTGTTGCCAATGACAGCCTAGCAGCTTTTATCTTCCTCTCCGGGTAATTAATCAGCACGCAGATTTCCATGTGCTGTCCAGCGCCAATGGAGGATTTATGGTAGTGACGGAATAGGTGTAACAAATACACACTTGAGGTATGATGTCAGTGTTAACAGCAGTATAAGGGGAGATTTGTAATTTCTGCAACAGAAGCTAGTTTTCTTTAAAAAAAAAAACAAAACCCACCAACACAGGCATTCAAGCTGCCATTTGGATTATACACCTGACACAAACCTGATGCTATAATTGGCCTGCAGTACAATAAAACGATGTTTATAGGAAACGGATTCCAATTGCCAGAGTAAAGGAGGCTTTTAGAAAAACGGCTGGGAAACCAGCTGAGGTTTTTGTTTTGGGGGGTGAGGCCGGGGGGAGGGAAATTGGAGATCACGCAACTTAGAGGAAGGCTGTTGCTATTTTTTCAGGAAACTAGTGCAGAGATGTAGGGATGAGCTGGGTGGTGCTGGAACTATTGGACAGATTTTCAAGGGAGCTAAGCTGTTTAGGAACCCAGACTAAAGGTAGGGTGACGAGGTGTCCTGATTTTATAGGGACAGTCCTGATTTTGGGGTCTTTTTCTTATATAGGTTCCTATAACCCCCCCAGCCCTTGTCCTGATTTTTCACACTTGCTGTCTGGTCACCCTAACTAAAGGCCGTGTCTGCATAAGTGTTGACTCCGTGAGTGCTCCGGGACTCAAGCACCCACTGAAAAGAAACTGAGGGAGCTCAGCACCCTCAAGTCACCAGTAGGTGGCAAGAGTGTGTACACAGCGCACAGCAAAAGCGGAAGGCAAAAACCAACCACCCACAAAAACACACCTCACTGCAGGAGCTCGTGCGGCATGGAGATGTGTGCAGGAGATGTTGTGTGTTACGTGTAGCAGATGTTGCGTGTAGTCATCATGTTCAGCCCCTACGCTGTGACAGGGCCTAGTAAACCAAGACCTTCCCTGCCAGGAGTTTACCCAACCTGTTCGCAAAAGCTTCCAATGATGGAGATTCCACAACCTCCCTCAGAAGCCTATTTCAGAGCTTAATTATTCATAAATAGCTATGAGGAAAAGCTTTCTAACCAAAATCTCCCTTGCTGCAGATTAAGCCCATTCCTTCTTGTCCTACCTTCAGTGGACATGGAGAATAACTGATCACCATCTTCTTTATAACAGCCCTTAACAGTTCAAGACTGGTATCAGGTCTTTTTCCCTCGCGCTTGAACCTACCTAGGTTTTTTTTTTTAACGTTTCCTCATAGGTGAGGTTTTCTGAACTTTTTCTCATTTCCGTTGCGCTCCCTTGGACTCTCTCCAATTTGTCCACAGCTTTTCTAAAGTGTGTCGCCCAGAACTGCACACAGTACTCCAGCTGAGGCCTCATCAGTGCTGAGTAGAGCAGGACAATTACCGCCCATGGCTTCAGTACAACACTTCTGTTAACACATCCCCAGAGTGATATTAGCCTCTGTAGCAGCTGTATCATTGGTGACCTAAATAAGCCAGAGATCTTTTTCAGCAGTTTTACCACCCAGCCAGTTTTCCCCATGGTATAGGTTGCACATTTGATTTTTTTTCCCTTCCCGATGAAGCACTTTGCACTTGAATTTCATCTTGTTGCATTCAGAGCAGTTCTCCAAAATTTGTCAAGGGCACTTTGACTGCTGATTCTGACCGCCAAAAGCACTTGTAATCCCTCCCAACATGGCGTCATCTGCAAATTTTATAACCATACGCTCCACTTCATTATCCAACTCATTAATGAAAAGATTGAATAGTACCAGAGCCAGCACTGACCCCTGCAGGACCGCACAAGCAACACCCCCAGTTTGACAGCAAACCATTGATAACTATGCTTTGAGTCCGGTCTTTCAACCAGTTGTGCACCCACCTTTCATAGTCATGGCATGCAGACCAGAAGTCCCTAGCTGGCTTATGAAAATGTCATGTGGGACCGTGTCAAAAGCATGACTAAAATCAAGTTATATCCCATCTACAGTAAGAGCTGTTTTATCCAGCATCTTATGGGAATGGAGGATGCCGGTAAGTGAAAAATGCCAGTTAACTAAGAGGGAGGAGGTGCGGGGCACAGGAATTGGAGGGAGTTGGGGTTCTGGAAGGTGACTCAGGATAGCAGGCTGGGGAACAGGAGTAGGTGTGGGGTGCTGAATATGGGAGGTGCTAACTTTGTGTTGCTCCCTGCAAGTGGCGACCTGTCCCAGCTGTTCCTCGGTGGATGTGCAGCAGGTGGCTCTGTGCACTGCTTCCGCCCACAGGCACGTCCTCCTCAACTCCCATTGGCCATGGTTCCCAGCCAATGGGAGCTGCGTTGTTAATACGTGGGGGAGGGGGCAGCATGCAGAGCCAGCTGCCACGCCTCTGCCTAGGAGCAGCCAGGACAGGTCACTACTTGCAGGGAGCTGTCCAAGATGAGTGGCTCCCTGATCCAGCACCCCGCACCCTCTCCCACACTCCAACTCCGTTCCCGTGCCCAAACTCCCTCCTAAAATCCAAGCTCCACAGCCCCTACCATGCCCCACCCCTGCCGGCCCCACACCAACCAGACTATAAAGCGGCATTTCCATGAGAATCAGAAATGCCAGTTTATAGAGCTTTCCAGCTGATGAAGTGCCTCATAAAACAGCTTTTACTACTCCTTTTCCACTATCCATTAGGCCAGTGACCCTGTCAAAGAAAGAAGTTAGGATGCTTTGGCTTGATTTGTTCTTGACAAATCCGTGCTGGCTAGTCTTTATAACCCTGATGTCCTCCAGATGCTTACAATTTCATTCTTTAGTGATTTGTTCCAGTATCTTTCCCGGTATCAAAGTTAGGCTGACTGACTCTACTTTCTTGGGTCCTCATTGCTCCCCTTTCTAAATCTAGGTACTATCGCCACTTATAATGAAAACCCAGAAGATACGCATTTAGCGTTGACTGGATCCAATATATTTTTCCCCATGTGATTAGAACCAACCCCCACAAAAAACAGATTTTTTTTTCAAACTGGGATATTTTTCTTTATTTTAGCCGTATTCGTAGGGTGACCCGATGTCCTGTTTTTAAAGGGACAGTCTCGTTTTTGGGGAACTTTTTCTTATACAGCCGCCTATTACACCACCACCCTGCACCCCTGTTTGTTGCCAGTTGCTATCCGGTAACCCTAATTATTCGCTCATTCCTGATGTGCACATGATGAGATGAATGTCCTCTAAACAGGGCACCTAGAGCGTGACTGTTGGACTACATTGCCCATAATCCTTAGCACACAGCTGGGTGTAACTAGGGAAGGTGCAAAATAGAGCCCGGCTGGATTGTTAGCATCCATCTCTGCATCTCCTTCCAAACCCCAGTAACACCTCTTGTTAAAACGCCAGCTCCTCTGGTATTTCAGGTACAGCTATCTCTGCTATTAACACTGTGGATTGTTAGGAGATGCTTAACCAGGAAGCAGGGGTGGAAGTGAGCCGGTATGGGCTGGTAGGGCGTACCCAGCTAAAGCCGGTACCAGCCCATAGCAGCCCACATTAAAGGACTGCAGCAGCAGCAGCGCTTTAATGTCCCTGCCACCACCCCCTGACCCCAACAGGGGGCGGGGGGGCAAAAGGAGCAGCTGCCCTAGGGCCCATGATTTAAAAGGGGTTGGGGCTCGTGGGCCCTTTAAATCGCCACTGGAGCCCCAGCTGCACAGATGGGTTGGCTAAAGGACACCGACTCTCCCAGCTCCGCCCCTTGTGCCCGAGGCCCCTCCCTTTGGGGGGGGGAAGGGGGCAGTAGAGCCCCCCCCCCCCCCCCACCACCACCAGTATGTCCTGGCCTTACTTTCACCCCTGCCAGGAAGCCATGTGCAGCCCATAACAACTTTACTGGACAATGTAACAATGGGATCTTTCTATTATCTATCTCCCTGTACAGGTGTGTTTTTCCCCCCCAGAGCATTCCCAGAATGAAGAAGAACAGGTGACTGGATAAAATGTAACAGAGAGCACGAAAGCACGCCAAGGAGAACAACAAAGCTTCACAGCACAAAAAACTACCAGGCTAATGGGATGAAAATGTGGTCGATAATACCAAGCTCCATAGACTGTTTCGATCTATTCTTTAATTTTAACATGTGTTTAACACCCAGCTATTAGCTACAGTAGCAAGTGAAGTCAATATTTTTGTCCTTATTAAAAGGAGCCACGTCGTTATTTAATTGCATGGGATGCTGTGTGCAAGTACCATCTAATTAACACTAGTTGAACAATGCTGCATTTTAAGTAGGTGAACGGGAGACACCCAGAGCACTTTTCATCAGTAGATTTCAAAGCACTTCACAAAGGAGATGAATAGCATTATCCCCATTTTACTGATGGGGAAACTGAGGCATAAAGAGGCAGTGACTTGGCCACATTCACCATCAGGTAAGTGGTAGACCTGGAAATAAAACCCAGGTCTCCCGAGTCACTGCCCATGGACTTTATCCAGTAGGTGACATACACTTGTCATTACAGGGAAGGCTGTCATGTACTGGTTTGTAGGTTACATCCTCGCTCACTCCAAAGAGTGGAATTTGTACGATCAGGTAGTGATCTGCTTGGCAAGAAAAAGGCCAAGCTCTTCAAATATGCAATGTGAATGCACCAGAGGGAAAAGGAGGAAATAGGGGTTCCATCCCTGCTGCCGATCTTCCCATTAAAGAGCCATTTCCAAGAACACACTGCTCATGTGGAAAGAGAGTCTCTGCATCCAGAAGGGAACAAGAACACAGATCAGCTTATAAACCAAGGGCAGCTGCTGAAGGACTTTTATATATGGAGATATACCTATCTCATAGAACTGGAAGGATCTTGAAAAGTCATTGAGTCCACCCTCCCCCTCCTACAATAGCAGGACCAATTACTGTCCCCTGATAGATTTTTTTGCCCCAGATCCCTAAATGGCCCTCTCAAGGATTGACCTCACAATACTGGATTTAGGAGGCCAACACTCAAACCACAGAGCTATCCCTCCCTGACTTCTAGTTTCCCTGTTGGCCTGGGATAAGTTGCTTTGAGACTCCAGATCCACAGCTGGAGTAAGTCTCTGCAGCTCCATTGAAGTCAAAGAGCTCCTGATTTACACCCGCTGTCGATCTGGCCCCGCTTCGCTTGTAACTCAACAGATGACTTTTGCCACCCTTGGTTGCTGCTGGTGACCTTCCATGATACATGCCCCCCTGAGCCATCAGGAGGGAAATATTTTTCCCCATGTGCTGTCGGTTTGCCCTTAGGGCCTTCCATATCCCCTATAAATTAAGTGGCTTACACTCTATTGTGCATCAACACCATTGCTGAGGACAGTGGGTTAGAAATTAAATGGAGCGCGACCTTATGTACTTTAGAGCCTGGGTCTGATAATCATAGAATCACAGGACTGGAAGGGACCTCAAGAGGTCATCTAGTCCAGTCCCTGCATTCATGGCAGGACTCAGTATTATCTAGACCATCCCTGACAGGTGTTTACCTAACCTGCTCTTAAAAATCTCCAGTGATGGAGATTCCACAACCTCCCTGGGCAATTTATTCCAGTGCCTAACCACCCGGACAGTTAGGAAGTTGGTCTGCTTGCAGGATTCTACCATTTTGCCCTAATTAACTAGTCATCTAGACTATTTTCATTGGTCACTTGGTCCATTGGTAAAGCAGGGATACCACTACCTGCCTTTGCTGTGAGATATAAGCCGGTAGCCATTTTGATGCTTTCAAAGAGAAGGTGCAAAAAGACTGTACTAGCACCATACAACGGAGCTGAAAGTGGAATAAAGATAGCAGCCCCCATTTAAAACTACAGGGGTGATTTAATTAGGCAGAATATTACTACCAAATTATTACAAACTTCAGCCGCAACATGAGTAAAGACGAGATTGAAGTTATGAGGGTGACTCGCATGGAGCCAAAACAGATGACTATCAACAGCAAGTATCTAATTCACTTCTACACTGAAGTTATCAGCAAATAGAAAAAGTAACAGCCAGCAAGGCACGGAGGGTGTGGCGCAAGACATGTGGAGTAAATTATGGCTGCCCAGACTACTTAAGGGACAACTGGATAAAACCAAGGGAAGACCAGCTCTTCTGTGTGGAGCAGAGACATGGGAACCCAAAAAGAGGCACTTGAGAAGACCAGAAGCCACTGATCGGAGATGTTTGAGGACAGTGAGAGGGGAGACATTGCCACACCATGTGTGGAATGATTTCATCAGACGTGAGACAGTCTGTGGCACCAGAGAGACGCTGCAAGAGAGGAGGCCGCGGTGCTACGGGCACAAAGGCTGGATGGAGGGAATTCTATTAAGGAACGCATTTGAGACTAGAGTTTGTGCACGCAGAACAAGAAGATGGGCAAAAAATGGTGGATTGCTTACGGGATGCCAGAGGGAATAAGGAGTGAGCACTGGCCTGGCAAGCCTGGAAAATACAGCTCCAGTGACCCAACCCCAGCTGGTTGGAGAAAAGGGGAAGAAGAATATTGTTACCCAAATAGGTCTACAAAGGACCAGAAACCATCAGGGTAAGATCGTCAGTTCATCTGAACTGGTACGTCTCCATTGATTTCCCTCTTACTCACTTAACGAGTACAAGGAGAGCTTTGAGGCCTGGATTTTAAAGCCCAGTTTCCCTTTTTGGACTTAAAAAAAAACACAGGGGCAAATTTGCAGGTGCTGTTGATTGTGGGCCCGGTCCTGTCATTCCTCATTTGCATTTGCAAGCATGTAAAGGGAGGCTGGGTTAAGGCCCCTTTTAAAAAAAAGCCCTCCAAAATAGAGTCCAGTTCAAGCCATTTAAAATGAAAACAACTTCAAATGTTGTTGGTCAGCTGGTGCTAACCCATTTTGTTAGCCAGCATGAATGAGTCTAACTAACTGGGGTTTTATTCTGAGCTGGCCTCATTTCAGATTCATGCCACGTGGCCTCGACAAGTCGTTGCTCAGTCCTGCTCAAACGTTTACTTTTCCGTTTTCCCATCAAACCCACATTGCTGCCGAGCGATCGGCGGCTCGAACGTGTCCCCTCTCCCGGCGTGAAAACCGGGCTGACGGGTGCCCCAAACGCCTGCCGGAGAGCAATGCCCTTGTGGAGGATTATTAATAATGCTGCAGTGACATCCGGGTGTACTATACGAGGAAGTCGGCTTTAAAAATGGGCACATTATAGCGCTTGGTTTAAGTGATGATGAAATCATCTCTAGTCATCCCTTTGCACTCACAAAGCAATTTATAGCCGTGGAGCTGAATGTACTTTACAGAGCTGGAGGAAAGGTATCCCTCTCATTTAGTGGGGGGATGGGGGACCCACACAATCATGGGCTGCGATGCTCTCCTGGGCCTCTAGGAGATGCACGACTCGAACTCAGCTCCTGGCAGCAAGGGCTCAGGTGGCTGCTCTAGAACCTTCAGCATAATTTAAGCCCCGAGGGCCTGTCTACATTCAAGAAGGCTCCCCAGAGCCACCTTGTGGCCCTCAAATCCCAGACAGCCAGAGACAGGTTTTGTTTCCGCTTTGAGTTTGGGAGCTGAGAGGGAAACGGAGCGGCTCAGGGCATCTCTGATTGATGCCCCCTCCCCACAATGGAGTCTTTGAACTGCAGTGGGAGGGCTAGTGCCTGGATCGGGCAGTTCCCGCCCTTCAGAGAATGGCCTACCAAGAGCTGGCCAAGATCACGGCAGAACTCCAGACCAGGGAGCTAGCAAGCCTGGTGGGACCCTGCCCCACCCAGGGGTGAAAGCACAGTGAAGTGGCCAACATTCTCAGTGCTACAGGACTTGTTCTCCACATACCGCCTGCCTGAGAAAGGGGCTGGGAAGAGTTGTGAGTGGAGAATTGGTTGATTTCTTATTGTTTATTCCTCATTAGTTAACGCTTTACTTCCT
This sequence comes from Sternotherus odoratus, assembly GCA_032164245.1. NCBI lineage: Eukaryota > Metazoa > Chordata > Testudines > Kinosternidae > Sternotherus > Sternotherus odoratus. Next base: position 102,127,543 of record JAVMKO010000005.1, read on the forward strand.
CAGATCCTCCCCCTGCATCCCCGTTATATTGTTGTTCTTGGGTGTCTCCGTCCATTGCTAGGCCACGTGCTGGTTGACTCGTGCACTAGGTTTTATACTCCTCGCCCATGGTAGCATTACACCCTTGGGGCTCGGACACAGTGAGGGGTACGTAGGGTGGAGGCACCAGCCATCAGAAAAATAATCTCGGGCCCAGTCCATGACAGGAGAGGGGAGAAGCGGCTCCAAGTAGGATGCACCAGGAAGGAGGCATACACCACACCTTGGGGGAGGAGCTACATTCCCAAGGGGCTATGGGGCAGCACAACACCATCTGCCCCTTCCACAGTGCAGACATTATGCCTCTAACCTTCAGTCTATGTCTATAGTGTGTGATTCTCTTTTCCCACGCCAGGCACTCAGTCACCAGCGCTGGGGAACGTTCTGGGTTTTTTAGGGAGGAAGAAAAAGGCTGTTGGAACTTTCCCTCTCAAGTAGGTCTCTTAAGCCCCATGGGTAATGTTCTCAGATGACAAAGCTGCTCTCTCTTTTCGGCAAAGGTCTTTTATCAAGTGATACCGCAGCACATTTTCAATCATCTCCATATCACAATGAAGAGAGACAAACCCTGTTAGGGCTGCTCTCCAAAAATCATAAAACGCCCTGGTTCAGTACACCGAGGGACAAGACGGGGCTTTGAGCATCCATGAATCTCAGCAGCCGCGGGAGAAGTGTAATTCAATCTTTTTAACTCGGTGATATATATTCATGTCAGCGGCTTTAAGATAAGAAAAAGACTTTAGCTGAAGAATGAAACTTTTGATGAATAACCCAGAGTCCGATGAATAATGTACAAATATTCCTTTCCTCTCAGTCAAAATGATTTCAGATCTTTTCTCATTCTAAGCCCTGTCGTATTCTTCATTTTAAAGAAAGGAGGGGTTTTATATATATATATATACTCAAATGCAAGGACCCTATTTAAAAAAACCAAAACTTCCCCCAAAACTCTTCAACACTCAAAGACCGGTGTGATAACAACACTGCTAATGAGGGGCCATCTCACAAAACTCTCAGCCTGTCTGTGTGTGACTTGTGGTTATAAAGAAAATGAGGGATTTGTCCAAGAAGCATTGTTACATTTAGCTGTGAGGCACTCCTCAGTAAATAAAACATGGATCTGTATGGGGAGCATCTCTCTCCATGGCAATTTCATTCCTAATTCTGTCCTTGTAAAAGTGATTGGGATGGTTGCTCGCTAAAGAGAAGCAACAAGAGAAACAGGTGTAAACATCAGGTTTTGTTTGTTTCCTGAGGGAGGGAGACTAAATTAAATGTGCGCCCTGAAATATTAAAATGCAGGGAGGGTGGGGAGAGGTGTTGCGGAAGCATTGGCAGGAGGCTGAAATGATCAAGCTTGATTAAATGATGCGGAGACATGTTTATCAGCCCACTTAGTTGAATTTGCCTGGGTTTAACATTATCCATGACGCCAGTATCTACCAATGTCCTCTTAAGGTGAATCTCCCCATACTAATAAATAAGGGACACTTTTTCTTTTTTAACTGTGAGGGTGATTACCCACTGGAACACGCAAAGACAGGAAGTGGTGGGTTCTCTATCTGGTGAGGGTTTCAGCTCACGACTGGATGCCTTTCTAAAAGAAAGGCTTTAGCCAAAACACAGTTTGCTGGGCTCAATGCAGGGGCAACTACACGAAGTTCTCTAGCCTCTGTTACACAGGTAGTCAGAGTGTGGGACTCTAATGGTCCCTTCTGGCCATAAAATCTCCGAATACTCCGATTCAGTGCTGCTGGGTTCCAAAATAGGACTGTTCTCTGTGTTCCAGTAACATGTAGTGTCTCCCCTTCCATCCTGTCAAATCAGCAAGGGTGGACTAGGCCGCAACCAAACACAAACACGTTCCTGAACTAGAATATAAGAGGTGAATTTCCACCTAAGAGCGCCACCAAGGGAAGTGGCTGCATTTTCAAGGTACATTGGAACAAATGCAACGGGTAGAAGGCAGATCCAGGGCTGAGGGTGGCGCATGGGAGAAAAGGGGAAGTGGAGCAAAGGGGTATTAATTATTATTATTATTATTTTAGGCTGGAAATCAGGCAAAGCTGAGCTCTGTTACTATGGCAACGTGCTGCCAGGAATGTGGTGGAAGCTCAGTAGCTTGAGCCATTTAAAAACAAAAAAAATCTCTAAAATACTGTCCTAGAGAACTCCCCTGAGGAGCTGGGCTTAGGAAAGGTGGTGGAATGAAGTGCTGGTGGGGATAACACATACTCGTTTGGCTTCACCTGAACAGGCTTTTCCCCAGTGGAGATGCCGGGTAGCAGCAGATATCTCAGTGTTGAGCTCACCGCGTCCTAGGCACAAACCCACCCGCCACGGGGTGTCAGGCTGCAGCTACGTTAGGAAAAGGTTGGGTTCAAGTCCAGCTTAACTTGAAGCTCAGCGCCATCTAGATGCCAGCAGTTTTCTTGGTCAAAATCAAGCCTGCAGCATCCACACCACACTGTTCAGGCCCCGCACGTTCCTAACGCTCAGGCGTGTTGGATCAAATCCCTCTCTCGCCCTGCTAAATCTCCTCTTTCTCTAATGAGGGTGACTTGTGAGGGCAGAGGGAGTATGGGGCCTGAGAGATTCAGTAGAAAATGACCACCAGTAGAAATGGGCTGAAGTGACCCAATGGGAGCACTGGCTGAGTACAGTACGGTTGTCTACAGACATTCTAGTGGTAGAAGTTAGCCCCTGGGGGGTGAAATCCACTCATCAAAAGACACCAACCCAAAATGGGGGCAATGCGTTTTGCATCAGAGGAGTCAAAGACGTGCCATCACACTCTCAGGCCTGGTGAGGATTGAAGGGGGCACTGTTGGCCTTTGAGCCCTAAAGTAAATGTAAAGAGGGTCAAAAAGGATACCATTCTGCTCTGGCATTAAGAGGCCCTCTCGAGGTCCCTGCCACCCGGTGCAGGGCAATGGAGGAGCAGGCTGGAAGTGCATGTCCAAAACGAACTGGAGAGCGACAAGCAGCGTACTTCACACAGACTCTGCAAAAGGTTTCAGAGCGCAAGGACGTCCAGTCTCAACTGATCTGGGAGGTCAAAGGTGAATAGCCTAGAATCATAGGCCAGGAAGGGACCTCAAGAGGTCATCTAATCCAGTCCCCTGCACTCATGGCAGGACTAAGTATTATGTCTCATTGCCAACCGATTAAGCCGTCTAAGCTCCCCGGGAGGTTTCCAATTTAGCAGCAGGTGCACAGCAGAGGGAGCTCATCTTGTGCTGCACACACTGCCCGGTGTCTCTGTTACCATCATGGTGGGGGGGGGGCCTGGTGAGCAGCGGCTGCATTTTCCTAAAGCGTGAAGGCGCTGACGTGGGCCATCAAAAAGGAGCAACGTGTCAAGCAGTACTGTGCCATTGACAGAGATCAATGTATTCCCCATTCCGCCCGACCTTTTAATGAACGGTTCAGGCACAGCAGGGGAGCCCTCAACCCCGCCAGGATAGAGCTGTGAGCATTAGGAAGGGCACAGCGAGTTAGTGCTGCAGTGGAAGGAGCAGGTGGTATTTGCTGAGGAATTCACTGGTTGCCCAGCTGAGGCAGCTGCAAGATAGGATAATTAGGAAGGAACACTGGGCCAACACTCAGTGATAGTCTTACGATCATGCTACGTCCATGCTATAGCTCTCCCTGGCCCCAAACTCCACCACCCTGCCTACAGCCACAGCGTGCGTTTGAAGAACGCAGCCTACTACTCTTATTGCGTAAAGGCTGACAACAAGTCTTTGACCGTGCGCACAAACCGGATGGGGCCCGGCTCCACGGGTCTGTGTCTGCAGTACACTTAATGGGGCGGGATCGCTCTGGAAATGGGCCTGCATAACTAAAAGGCGGTTGCAGGCCAGCACCAGAGACGCAGCAGCAGCAAAGCCATCGTTGATTGGGAGCAGAGATGCCAGAGATAGTGGCATTCCACTGGCACAGGGGGAGGAGCGATGGGCACCTCCCTGGCGATGGCCGGAGAGCTTTGGAGGGGGGTGGGTTTCTTTAGAAATACAGAGAGGGAGACAGGTCAGAGCATTGAGCTTTGCAGTGGGAACGATGGACACCCCCCATTCAGGCCAAGGGTTGGCTCTCAGGTTGGGCACCAAACCCAATGGCCACTCTTGCAACTTTGTACCGTAAGCTCTCTGAGCCAGGTTCTGCTCTCAGTTGCCCCAGAGGCAGGCAGAGCATGGCACATATACTGGGGTCTTTTCTATCCGCTCTATCCCATCAGCACAAACGCTGAAGCAACATCCTGGTGGGACAGGTACCCAGGAAGATCAGCCCTCGAGGATGACGGCTCAACTGACGGAGTCCTCCTCCCTCCAGCCCGTTCAGGTCGAGGGTTGTCCATTTTGGGTGGATGTATTCCTGCACATTCCGGGAGAGTCCAGGATACGCCCGGAGGCTTGGCAAACCCTATGCAGGTCATAAATTGAGCAGTGACCGGACAAGCCGGCTCCTACTCAGCATCATATTAGGAAGCGGGGTGTGTCTGTCTGACAGCGAGACGGAGCTCGCCAACCACAATCACATGCCCATTCCCTTGAGCTCTGTTTCCTACCACGCACCAGATAAAACAGTGCAAGCTGAGAAGAGGGGGATGGCTCAGCCTTCTTGCTGCCTGAAAAAAGCGAAGCCGAGGGACATGGGTTTTAATTGGCTAATTTACTAGTCCACCATGATGTTCCCCATGATGCGAGACTGAAAGACGAAGCGAGGGGGTGGCCAGGCAATGGAAGGAGTAAACATAAACTAGCAATCCCGGCTTCTCACGGCCCAGACAGCCGCTGAGAAAACTGTTGAAAAGCAAGAATTCTTTGCTGATCTGTTAAGGATGCAACCAAAGCCGTATTGCGTGTTAAAGGTGAAGGTGACGGGGTGGGGCTTCGGGGCCAGCTGGACTGAATACTTTAAAGACGCATGGACTCCCATCTCTGGCTACACTGTGTAAGTCTACCCAAGATCCTGATACTTCCTATGGGGCCCTGAGAGTAGATGAAGGGCTCATACCGCCGTGAACGGTTGTTCCAAGCCTCTGAAAGGGGCACGAGAAAACGTGTGTGGTTATGGGCAGGCCACGACATTCACACCTCTGCCGCAAATACAGCCGTTTCCCTGGTGGGGTGTAATTGGTGGGGGGGAGGTCGAAATAAGGCGTTTCTGCAGCTAAAACAAAGTTTTTTTCTCTTTGCCCCCAAAACAACAGAGGCATTGCAAGGTCCGAAAATGGCAAAAGTCTGGGCTGGGGATCATTGTGAATTTGCACTGAGTAATGTTAGTCTCAGGAATGCAGGCTCCGAGCGGGGGGGGGGGGGGGGGAGGGGAGGGGAGGCTGGTATAACACCAACAGATCCTGGTCCTCGGCGAGTGGGATCAAAGCTGGGGCCTCTGGAGCTTAGTGCCTCAGCCTCTATCACATCAGCTAAAAGCTCTTAGCTAAAGCTGGAGATCAGGGGTGGCCAAAACCTTTTGGTCCAAGAGCCACATCTGGGACTCGAACTTGTATGGCAGGTCATGAATACTCACAAAATTGGGGGTGCAGGCTCCCGGGTGAGGCCAGAAAGGAGGCGTTCAGGGTGCGAGAGGGGGCTCCAGGCTGGGGCAGGGGCGTGGGAGGAGGCTCTGGTTGGGAGCACAGGCTTTGGGCTGGTGCGGGGGACGAGGAGTTTGGGGTGCAGGAGCGTGGTCCAGGCCGGGATCAAGGGGGTCCACAGTGCCTCGTTAGAAAAACAACGTGCCAGTGAAGCTGGTTTGAAAGGCAGCTGGTGAACTGGATGGCGGGTCTGCCGTCTCCAAATAAATGCGGAGCCTGGAACTGAACAACACACGGCATTTCTATTACACGGGAACTAGTTGGATATTTGATTTTTTTTCCCAAATTGGGATGAAATTTGAACGATCAAAACTTTTCACCAAAATAAAAGTGCTCAACAATTCCCGGTTGGGACTTTCAGAAGATTGCATTTACGGGCAACATTAATAGCTCTGTTTGAGCAGCCGGGGTGCCTTATGAGAGTTGTATTTCTGGGTCGCTTCGCGCCCTCCCCCCCCCCATTATGGGCCCTGTTCTCTAGTTGGACCATCTCCCATGATGCACTGTGGTCTCAGTTTGTGACTGAGTTTGTAATGGCTCATGGGAGTGGAAACCACAACTCCTAGGAGGCACCCATAAGGCAGAGATTAACATTCATTTGATTTGGGTCACCCCTAAACAAAACAGTTCATTTTGCCTTTTCCCAGTGGACAAGTAGATGAAGCGTAGAATCATAGAAATGTAGGCCTGGAAGGGACCTCAGTGGGTTATCTAGTTCAGCCTGCACTGAGGCAGAAGTCGGTATCAGAAATTAATCTTTCCTCATGGAAAATTTGACGGTAACACAATGCCATTTTGCAAAAGGCAAATGTGTCATTTCCAATTTTTCAGCCAGCTTTACCAAGGGCACAGAGAGGATGCTATAAAGAGCCTTTCTTAGGGCAGTACGTGGCTTTATGGGGAGTTAGCTTAAAACAGCACTGCTAATGGTATAGCAGCAGCAAATAGGCAAGGCAACTAGCAACAGCCAAGCTTCGGCCCACTGGGGACAAAAATTAGCTGCCTGGCCCCCCGAGTGGGCTCTTAAGCACATCAGTAAATGGCGAGGAGGGCTGTTTTTGGGTGGCCTTCTCATCTGGTTCCTTACCCCACTGTGGGAAGGATACGCTTTTCTCTTAATTAATATTTTTCCTCCCTAACGAATTTAAAGGCCTCTTCTCCCAAGGGACACACCCAGCACTGCCCCTATGTGGCTTTACATGCCGTTCTAGTACACTGCTGATGTTATGGTTAACAAGTCAGGATGCGTCTATACAATCCACCGGATCGGCGGGCAGGGATCGATCTATCAGGGATCGATTTATCGCGTCTAGTGTAGACGCGATAAACCGATCCCCGAGCGGGCTCCCTGTCGACTCCTGTACTCCACCTCCACAAGAGGTGGAAGCGGAGTCGATAGGGGCGCGGCAGCGGTCGACTCGCCACCATGTGAACGCCCAGGTAAGTCGACCTAAGATACGCCAACTTCAGCTACACTATTCGCATATCTCAGGGCGACCCCCGCCTCCTCCAGTGTAGACCAGGCCTCAGATCATATCCTAAAGGAGCCTCATTCCAACGTGGTGCCATTCAACCAAAAACCAAGAACTGCACTCAAACTGATAGGTGAGAAGGTGCAATTAAGGGCTAGATTTTTTTCTTTGCTTTAGAGTGCAGCGACATTCTCAATGCCTCATAACGCGCCCCCTTGCAGGGGTCACGACTCACCCCTTTAGAAACATTGTCCTAGGTCAAGCAAGCAGTCCGAAGGCTCAGCAGAGGGATAAGAGCAGAACCGGCCAGGGCTGCCCGGGAAGAGTGAATGACAAGGCCAGGCAGGGAAAGGACAGACATGGGTAGCTCTGATGTACAAAAATACATTTATTTTCAACAATTTCAAAACCACTGCCTTTTTTTACAGTAGAAATATTCAAATGGAACAATAAAACCAAGAACAGTATTTATATATATGTATATATATATGACATGCATTCGTATTACCGTGTTTAATAGAAGTATTGCAATTGTCTGCCCCATTTAATCCTTGCAACAGAAAAGGAGGGATTTTTTTTTTAACTCTTCAAAAGAAACCAGAGTTTCTGACCTTGCCCCTCAAGTGTGATACAGGCAGGCGCTGAAGGGAAGCATGAGGATAACCAGGGGCTGGTGGAGTTCCTGGTGCAATTTAGAGCTACCTCAAGGCTGCTTAACTAGGGATTACCGGAGGACAAGTTTGCTCTGGCCACACCCCTTACTGCAGCCATGCCCCCTTCCGCAGCAGCTGTGAGGGAAGGTGGTATGGAGCTGCTAGTTTCAGCCAGCATTATGGTCCAGATGGGCCTCAAATATCTCAGTGCTCTTTCCCCATTGTGCTATTATTTTAATAGAAAGCACTGGGGACCGGCTAACCTAAGGGCCCAGTCCTGCGTGGGGGCCAGGCCCTTCTACGGCTGTAGCTACACCACAGCTAGGAGGTGAGTCTCCAGATGTGCTAGCTCTGCCATTGGGGCGAGATTTGGGTGGCTAGCCGGAGCTGCCATGCCATGCTGCTGTGCCCACACTGTGATATTTAGGAGCTAGCTTGAGCAGAGCTAGCGTGTGTCTGTCTGTCCAAGCAGAGAGTTACACCGCCCAGCGACTGGGCGATGGACTCTAAGAGAGGGACAGCGAGAGCATCCAGTCTCAGGGCCTGCTCCAAAGCTCACTGAAGTCAGTGGAGAAACGCCCATTGGTTTCAGCAGGCTCTGGATCAACGCCCCGGTTCCTACTGAGTCCTACAGACACTGAGGTTTGCTCAGGATTAGACATGGTTGACACGTTCCCTCAACCCAAACATGGCTTCATGACTCGTATGGTGTTTTTGGTGCCAAATCTTTGGTTCATTCAAAAAAATGTTCCCACTTTTCAGCTCTCCCCAATAGCAAAACTACTAATTTTTTGTGGGTTCTTCTCCCTTCTCAAGATCCCCTCCACACCAATGTCTAGGGGGGAAAGGCAGAAAAAAGCAAAAGGGGGAGGAACCTCACATGATTTTTATTTTATTTTTTATATTGAAAAATTTAATTTCACTGGAAAAAAAACCTGTAAAATTCTCTGAAAATGTTCAAAGTGAAAATCATTTAGTACAATGTGTTGGGAGGAAATGAGTTTAATTTCTCTGCCCAGCAGCTCAGAAAAGCTTTGCCTACAGTCTGAGTAGGGCAAAACACACACACGCGCGCACACACCCACACACATACACGTAAATGGGCTGCTATTTGAAAATAATGGCCCTGCTGTGACAGCAAGGATACCGTAACAGAACCAGCGTATGTACATGTGATGGATGGAAACACGAGGTCAAAGAGGAAAGCACAGCCGTCAGTCTCCTGTTTGTCTCAGGAACTAGAGCAGAAGTGACGGGGCGAGGGAAATTATTTTTAAACGGATGGAAAGGACCTCAAGCGTGTTAAGTGGCGGATTAGAAAGGGAGCAGCGGTGATGTGAGGTTGTTTTGCTTTAATGTTTCACACAGCGCCATTTCCCTGCATGTGCCTGGCTTGATTGAATCTTGACATAGCAGCTGCTTTTTCTTTGCATGAGGAGCTTCCCAGCTCCCCAGAAAGATCTTTGAACCCCCTTTCATCTGGTGAACAGAGCCCGGGGCCTGTGACGCTAGTGACACTTCCAGTGTGCTTTAAATCCTAGCCTCCCACCCAGCTCTGCGGGTACGTTAGAAATGAACTAGGATGCGGCATCCAAACACCCCCAACTTTGGAGTCGACTTGGACCCACCTCTGTTGTCTATAATCCTGCAAGAGGCCGCGCAGCTCCTAAAGGTGCCCCAGCCACGCTCCGCTCCCTTGGGACCCTCGCAGGCCTGGGCCCATTTTTAGCATCTTCCCCATTTCCTCCTGCTTGGAACACTCTCCCAGTTCGGAACCGGAATGGAAGAGGTCAGAAGGCTCTAAAACCTACAGGGAACGTCCCATCCTCTGATCCTGTTTTCATGCTTCCTTTCCTGATGCCACGATTTGACCAGGCAGCACCAGCCACCCAAATTGTTCTTGCTGTACTTCCAGCCGGGCCTGCCAGCAACAGCCCTGGAAGCCCAGTAAGGAAGCCTCTTTCTAGAAGAAACCCCGCTCAATTTTGCAGACTAGAGGTTTGGAGGAAATGTAGATTCAGTTTTGCACCGGGCTCACGCCGGCAACCCTTATCGCCCCCAAAAGTTCCTAATTACACTCAGCATTGCATCAGGCCACACCCTAACACCGTTACTCGCATGGAAGTGCCCTTTCCTCTGGAACATGACTTCAGAGAGATGACTCAAGGCTAATCCTCAGTGAGAATAAGGATATCAATCTGCCCCATGGCGAGGCTGTTCAAACACAACTGCCCATCAGCAAGATCAAGATCCTTTCTCCTCGCTTCCATCATGTACCCTACTCAGCGTCACTGCACTGGAAGTCTACGGGCAGTGGCTTAGCTCTAGGACTGGGGTGAAAAACCAACATTCCTGGTTAAAGGATGTTACGAAATCCTCGTTCCCGCCTCTTAAAATCACTCCAGTTCCAGTTATGGAAAAAGAAAAACCACCATGTAACATAGACAGAGCTGAAAGAGTTAAATACGACAGACAACTGGAATATCATCAGAACCCATGTGCTGAGCAAGAACTCACGTGGGGTCCTGGATGGACTGGTTGGTGTGGGGTGTGGGGTTTTTGTTAAAACTTTTCTTTTACTAAACATTAAATTATTTCCCAAGAAATAAAAAGTTATTTACACTGGAATTATCTACAGTATGCCACTGGTATCCTCGTGAGTCACATGCACAGGGTGGAGCCTCATTCATAAACTTGTGCATCTTTCTTGGTTGCTACATGTGTGTCCCGCCCGCCAGCTTCAGAGCCCAAATGGTTAACGTCACTTGGTTTGTTTCCCCATCGAAGGACAAGGAGAGTCTATTGAGTGGGCCCGATCTGCTGAGACCTCCAAGACATTGGGAGCTGAGGGGACTCAGCACGTTGCAGAGTCAACTCCAGTGTCGTAGGCTGTTGATTGACTGCTGGCCATGGAGGCGGGAAGTGGATCGTTTGCCTGCAACCGCTCAGCTGTGGTGTTCAGATCCACCTAGGGAATTTAGACACAAGGTTCCCAGTCATTTTAATGCAAACTGGGCACTCAAATCCCTTAGCCCTGTGGTCTCGGCCTACAATCGTTATTTTTAACCAATGGAAAATTTCCAAATAAAGAGCATCTACCTGCTGTTTATGAATGTGGCCCCGGTAAACAAAACACCTCTCCCCAGCCACCCCCCCCCCCCCAAATGATGATAATGACGTATTTTCTTTTTTTAATAATAATTATAACAATAATAATAATAATTACAAATAAAAAGCCAGAAATGCGGTGACCGAGTGGATTCTCGCTATTAAACACTAGTGCAGTTGGGGATTTCCTTTGTGCTTTCGCTGTTAGCAATGGTCGAGATGCTTCCTGTGGAAGACAAGAGGGAGAAAAGGGTCAGGGTAGCTCAGGAAACAGCCCAGCCTGTCGCCTCTTGCCGCCGGGCAATGGGTATGGATGAGCCACAGTGCAGCAGGACACAGTACGAGCCTAGAGCGAGAAGTTGGGGGGCGGGGGGATGTATCCCACACTTCTCGCAAGAGCAGGAAACTGATCGCATGGGATAAGCCCGCCTGAACCTAACAGGGCCTTGCTCTACGGTTCCCAGCTGCGTCCCCACCCCAACATCATGGGAGTCAAGATCACACCCATGGGGGAGGCTCACAATACCCCACCCCCACAGCCATCACACATTGCTAAATGGCAGCGGGATCCCAGGTAGCTGGGAAGGGGGAATCCCAGTATGGAGAAGGCCACGAACAGAGGAAAGTGCATCGTAACCCAAGCTCCCCGCTCTGGAGGGGAAATTTTTCCTGACCCAAGATGTGGCCATCGGTTCAACTCTGCATGTGAATACAGAGAGGTGTCCTGTCCCATTCACACCCGGAGGTGACTTTGCTACCCAGGCCATTGTCCGTTTGCTTTCCTGGACCCTGGTGACCTGGATTCTGCCAGTATCTCCAGGGCCAGTGTGCTCTCCGGGTTGATCGCTGCTCTCCGAGAGGCGGTCGCACCTTACCTATAACCCGCGTATCCAGTTCTTTCTCCATCAGCTCCTCGGGGTCGGTGAACTCGCTCAGCGCGATCTTGGGGGCACTTTCGCTTTGGCTGACGGAACCGATCATCTCCTGTTCCTTGTCATGCTGGACCTGAGCATAGATGTTGACCCACGGGATTTTCCTGCCCGGGAGAGGAAAGCGAGAGGCCTTTTTCAGGCAGCGACCTTTGTCGTGGCGGAACTGAGCTCATTAGCGCAATTAAACCATCAGAACATAAGAACGGCCATACTGGGCCAGTCCAAAGGTCCATTTTAGCCCGGTATCCTGTCTTCCGACAGTGGCCAATGCCAGATGCCCCAGAGGGAATGAACAGAACAGGTAATCATCAAGTGATCCATCCCCTGTCGCCCAATCCCTCCTTCTGGCAAACAGAGGCTAGGGACAGCATCCCTACCAAACCAGAAGTAGTAACCAAGACACTACTCTATGCATAGGGAAAGCATGCTGGAGGCATGGATACTGAGCCTTCAGGGTGCCAAGGAAATGCCCATTGATTCCCACAGGAGTTAAATGCACCCAGCACCTCTCAGGGGTGGTTAGCACCTGGCAAGATGCGATCTAGTATGGTGAGTGTGTTGGCTCTTTGGTGATTGACCAATAAATGATCATCCTTTGGATTCCGGTAGCACTTGGAAGCTTCGACCAAGATTCCCCGCTAGGTGTTGCACATATGTAGAGTATGAGATGGTGCATGCCCCAAAGAGCTAGGAATCGGAATGGATAAGCCAGGAAAAAGGCAGAAGGAAGGTTTTATTATCTCCCCATGGAGAAATAAGGGACCTCCCTGAAGAGTGGGTGAGCCCTAGAAGGGCAGGCAATTTCGGAACCAGAGGGACAGCGTTTGGATCCCAGAGCTTGTTAGTGGGGTTTGGGTGTAGTCCCCTCCCAGGAGCCGGCTTTTAAACAACCCACACCTCTAAGATGACCCCATTTGAGCTAGTTCATAAGGAGAGGAGCAACAGAGGGCTTCACAGCAGGCTCTGTCAAGGGCCGCCTCTGGATGTTAACCTCTTCATTTACAAATGAGCCAAGAAGAGTCAGAGCCTCTCTGGTGTGAATTGGCTCGGCCCCATTGACCTCATTAGAACTGTCCTGATTTACACCCGTGAGATTCTGGCCCGAAATCTCCGGTGCTGTCACGTTAACTTGACATTTCGTTGTTATCCACAGACATCAGGAGGTATTTGTCATGTTCAGGAGCCGGGGTAATGTTTTCCTCCTGTATTCCCACGCTCGCTCGCTCTCTCTTAGGGTATGTCTACACTCTGGAGATTTGGCAGCCGCCAAGTAGACACAGCTTACATCAACAGAAGGGTTTCTACCCGTGGTACTCTTCTGTTGACGTAGCTGCGTCTACACTGGGGCTCATGGCAGCAGGGCGAGGCCGGTCAGGAGAGTGGCTTTTTCACATGCCCACTAACGTCCAGGTGTAGACCAAGCCCCGCACACATTCTCTTTCCCCATCTCTTTTGGGAGGAAAAGAGCAACCTTGGGTAAGTGCAGCTGCTCTGCTCCACCTGCGTACGCACCGATAAGGAATGGGGCTCACCGAACACCTGGCAGGGAAAGGTGAGCTTTTCTTCATGAAGCTATTACTTAAAAATACAAAACCCGTCTCTATTCCTCAGCAAAGTCCACACATCGCAGTTCTGCGATTGTTAACCGCATGCCTTGATCAGCCGCAAAAGAGTTAACAGTGCTGACAGGCCGATGCTCATCACGAGGCTTCGGTATCAACCCCTCACGGAGATGACTGGGAGACTCGCACCCGTGAGCTATTATTTCAGGCTGTCTGCAGACTCAGGTAAACCACCCTGCCTGGCTTACATTTCATTCATATTCTGGAATCTGCTTCCTCAACCAGTACAGGCCAGAGTCTCCACCACCACCAGTGACAACTTAGGGCCTGGAGAATAAACAGCCACCAACTATACCCAAGAATTTTTGCCAATAGTAATGGACACAGAATGTACCAAGCTGGGTGAATGGGCAGGGTGGGGGAAGAATAGAATAGACCCCACCATGCGTAAGGGTGCAAACAAGTCCAGCAAGGGATGAGGGGGAAGAGTCCACCAGGAAGATGGTGCAAAACTCTCCAGAAATGGATAAGGGGCAGGAGAAGGCTCTACCCATCGGGTGAAGGAAACCAGACTCTGAAAGGGACCTGAACAGTCCAGTCAAGGTCTGAGAATGAACAGGGAAACTCCAGTTAGGATCAAAGGGCCCAGAACACTCCAGATGAGCCTGCAATTCCAGGGAATCTCAGCTCTGTTTTCAGAGGAGGAAGCAGGAGGAAAGTTACTGTCTTAAACTGTGAGCGGGAGGGGATGAAAAAGAGTTCTCGGATGCTGCATGGAACAGAGCCTCCAGCTGCCTCTGGGAACCAGAGAGAAAACAAATCCACACTCACAAACACCCCCTCCCCTCCCCCGCATTATCCCTTCACACATCTGCCCTCGGAGTCCCCCAAAGGTGCAAACATAGCACCAATCTATAAGAAAAGGACAACCCAGGGAATCACAGACCAATCAGCTTAACTTCAGTACCCAGAAAGATAATGGAGCAAATAATGAAGCAATCAGTTTGCAAACACCTAGAGATAATAAGGTGATAAGTAGGAGTCAGCATGGATTTGTCAAGGGCAAATCCTGTCAAACCAACCTGATCGCTTTCTTTGACAGGGTAACAAGCCTTGTGGATGGGGGGAAGCAGTAGATGTGGCATAGCTTGACTTTAGGAAAGCTTTTGATACAGTCTCGCACGGCCTTCTCATAAATAAAATAGGAAAATGCAACTAGATGGAGCTACTATAAGGTGGGTGCAAAACGGGTTGGAAAACCATTCCCAGAGAGTAATCAGTGGTTCACAGTCACGGTCGTGGTTCACAATTCTGGGCCTCTCCAATATCTTCATCCATGATTTAGATAATGACATAGAGAGTAAACTTATAAAGTTTGCCGACGATACCACGCTGGGAGGGGGTGCAAGTGCTCTGGTGGACAGGATTAAAATTGTAAATGATCTGGACAAACTGGAGAAATGGTCTGAAGTAAATAGGATGAAATTCAATATGGACAAGTGCAAAGTGCTCCGAGTAGGAAGGAACAATCAGTGGCACACATCAAAATGGGCAATGACTGCCTAGGAAGGAGAACTGCGGAAATGGATCTGGGGTCATAGTGAATCACAAGCTAAATATGAGTCCACAGTGTAACACTGTTGCAAAAAAAGCAAACTTCATTCTGGGATGTATCATCTGGAGTATTGTAAGCAAGACATGAGAAGTAATTCTTCTGCACTGTTATGGCCTCGACTGCAGTATTGTGTCCTTTCTGGGAGTCACATTTCAGGAAAGATGTGGACAAACTGGAGAACAGAAGAGCAACAAAAATGATGAAAGGTCTAGAATACATGACCTTTGAGGGATGACTGAAAAACCTGGGTTTGTTTAGTCTGGAGAAGAGACGACTGAGAAGGGCCATGATAACCGTTTTCACCAGCATAAAAGATCGTTACAAGGAGGAGGGAGAAAAATTGTTCCCCATACTCTCTGAGGATAGCACAAGCAGCAATGGGTTTAAATTGCAGCAAGGGCGGTTTAGGTTGGACATTAGGAAAAACTTCCTATCAGGGTAGTTAAGCACTGGAATAAATTGCCTAGGGAGGTTGTGGAATCTCCATCATTGGAGATTTTTAAGAGCAGGTTAGACAAACACCTGTCAGGGATGGTCTGATAATACTCAGTCCTGCCACGAGAGCAGGGGACTGGACTAGATGACCTTTCAAGGTCCCTTCCAGTCCTATGATTCTCTGATCCCTGTAATGGGCGACCTCCACAGACACACACTCCTTTCCCAGCCAGGGTTCCCAGCCGGGAGAACAGGTTCCAGCAGGGATCTCTAACGCATCTGCTGAGTCGACTACTCATGGACTCATAATAAGGAGGCTGTGTGGAAGCCAGCGGCGTGCCAATTCTATCCATTTGCAGAATTAAAAATTCATGCAGCCACATGCTCCCCCTTTCTCCAAACAGAAGCTCGGTATTCAGATGGTGAGTCTAGCTAATCACAAAAGTACACACTGCCAGTGGGCCAACAGCTCGGAGGAAGTGGGAGACGAGCATTTGCTTTAGGCCCATTTCTCCATTGAGAGCTCTTGCGTGCTTTAAATTCTAATGCAAAGAGGCAGCGGGCAGGGGGTTGGAGCATGTTTCCTGCTCTGGGACCTTGCCACTGGGCACTCGGGGTTCCAGATTTCACCCCAACATTTTTCACTGGCAGTGGAGTGTGTTGGTTTGGACAAAGCAGCTAATAATATAGTCCTAGTCCTCATTTACCAAGATCTGATTTAACCCCAGTGAGGTTCTCCAGCCCAGATCTGTCCTGCCCCACCACTCTGGAGAGACTGTGGGGTCTGGGTTTCCCCACCCCGGGGGAACAGCAAACTCATACCAGGCACCTGGCTAATGATCCCACCTGGGGAGAAGGGAGGGAATCGGCAGGTGTCTGGTGGGTGCTGAGTACCCACTATTTTTTTCCATGGGTGCTCCAGTCCCCAGCACTGACTCCTCTTCACCAGCCTGCTCCCCTTTTCCCAAGCCCCACACGCCACTCGATTCGAAAGCCTCATGTGGGGGTCACAGGCAGGGGAAGAAAGATTTGGGTTTTTACAGCACTCCAAGGGAAAGTTCCTGCTAGAAGCCCAGCCTCTGGTCCCCACAGTCTAGGGCAGAGGGGTCATTCCCCAGCCTCCTGCGCCTCCTGCCCCTGGAACATCATCCTCTGCACAGGAACAGGGGGGCGCTCCATTGGCAAGCTCCGTTTCATCACAGCCCGGGAGCAGAGAGTAACAGGGAAGCGCCTTTGTGCTGTCGACTTGACGAGTGTAGGAGGCTGACACGCTGCAGATGAAAAACCTGGGCACTACAGTCTTGATCCTCCTCTCCAGAAATCAATGGACGCTTTCCCACTCACTTCAATGGGTGTAGCATCAGCCCACTCCATTCCCACAGAATCAAGCCCCCGGGCACTGGTGCCAGCCAATTTCAATTTCAAAAGCTCCGAAAGGAGCGGCCTGTCCTTTTTGTAAGTACAGCGATATTGATTTCAATTTGGAGCGTATCGTCCAGGCCCCTCCGAGCGACCGCTTTCCACTCGCGAGACCCAATACTGCCGTATACGGCACAGCCTCGCATCCTGCCGAAGAAGAGCCAGAGAGAAAGGCTCCGGTTTGGGAGTTAGAAGCTTAAAACGTATCCGTGCCTGGAATCAAACAATCAGATCCAATCTGTCGTTCTAGTCCAGTACAATACAGCTGCGGGGCTGGATCTGGGCACGCGGCACACTT
Source organism: Sternotherus odoratus (assembly GCA_032164245.1). NCBI lineage: Eukaryota > Metazoa > Chordata > Testudines > Kinosternidae > Sternotherus > Sternotherus odoratus. Next base: position 102,144,678 of record JAVMKO010000005.1, read on the forward strand.
AACACAGCAGGAACCTTGCTGGATGCAAAGATTACCCTCGGAAGCTCCGTCGGCCTAAGAAGCATTCCCATTAGGCAGTCATTCAGCAAACAAATCACCCTTGTCCCGTATTTCATTGACAACTTGAGGCAGCTGAGTATAATGGACACACTGCATGTCCTGACGGCTACTCAGGAACGGGGTGTTGATATGAGTGTCTGGTTATGGCACTTCCGCCCTTACCGTGGAGGTATCTGTTCGCGTGTCAGACACAGATGAGTTCCCTGTTAGGTCACCACAGCCGGTGGCAGGTTCCATGATATGTACGGACACCGGAGTTAGGTTTTGAACAGCCCCCTCCACACTTAGGGGTGCTCAAACTCGGATCCTGGTTCACACCCATCTCTAGCGCGGACGCAAGACACAGCTTGATTTTTTCAGCTCCCAGTGAGCGTTTGCAGTGAGTTACGTGGGGGAGGAGGGGGGAAGCATGTGTTGATTTGAGAGCAGGGCAGACGCGATCTGGAGGTGACAGAGGGTGACTAACCCTGGCTCCCAGGACATCATGTGTACACCACTCAATGGGGGGCTTCTGCATCCTGATGCCAGCACTCAGCAGCCTGAATCCAGGGATTAACTGTGGTGAGCAACACGTGGAGACAAAGCTCATCTCCGGGGACCAGGCAGGAACAGGAAACAAACATGGAGGCCCAAAGCTCCTGTACCTCCAACTGTGCAAAGCGGCTGTAGAACCTCCTTGGGAGATGCTTGATTGACCCTTGCTTTTTGTCAGTGCGAACGGCAATGCAAAGTGCAAAGCAGTGCAGAACTGAGCCGGCAAAACTTCAGCAGCTTATCTTTTGTCCTTCCCCCAGCCTCCCCCCTCCCGCCTCCGTTTATGTAAATCATTGTCCATCGTAGCTGAGATAAGAAAATGCCCCTAGGCCCCAGCTGTCCAAACCCAGCAGAACCCGGCAGGTTCGCCATCCCAACGGGCAGCCATATTTTGATGGCCTGTCCGCGCACCTTGTACCCGCGTCACTCATTGGCCACTTGGCAGTATCTTCGACTGCCTGGCCGACTGGGAATGTGGCCGCACGTCCAGATCCAGTCACAGCCCTTGCAGGCCTGAGACTCCTAAATCAGTCTCAGCCAAGGGCTAGCTTCCCAGCTGGGGTAAACAGGTGGAGCGCCACTGAATCACATACTCCGCTGATGTAAATCAGGATGGCTGCACTGAGGTCAAGGGTCTGGATTTCCAGCTGATGGAAACTGACGCGGCTCCACGGAAGACAAGGGAACTCTACGGGTCAAAGGAGGTTCTGAGCCCAAATCTCCTCTGTCCTTCAATCCTAGAACCCCCATCCCCAGGAGCGCGGCTGTCCAGCTCTAAACTCCAGATTTTCAGCATCCCTTCCTTTGCCGGGCTTCCTTGGAAGCAGTTGCATGGCCCCGGGGAGCTTCTCAACGTACCTCTTAAATTTGTAGATTAAAAAAACAGCCAAGCCGACAAAGACCACAGACAACAACATCAGCATGGCCGAACTGCTGTGCCCGCTGCTGGAGTCCACGAGAGGCGCTGCAAAGAGAAAAGGCAGAGTGATATTGGGAAGCTGTAAACCAGGAGGTCTGGGCACCTGGTTCTCCCTTTGCGGTGTCCACTTTCCCATCCCTGCTGGGTGGGACATGCTCAGCTGGTATGAGACAAATCAGTCCCTCTGCCTTGGAAAGAGAAGCTCCTATCTGAGCTGGTGCTGCCCTGGAACAACTCTTGATAAAAAGGCAGAAGCAGGGTGAGCTGAGACAAACTGGGCCCGTGTTAACCCTTCGGCCTGTCTCCTTTGAAGCTATCACTGGGGCTGGAACAGAGGCATAAAGGTTTTGAAGGGTGATCCGACAAGACTGGTGCTGAGATGTTTTTTATTTCGTTAGCTTACGGTGGAGATGAGCCCAAAGCAAAACCCCTCCAACCAAACTGCCCCCTGCTGCTTCCCAATTTCGACAGCAGTTTGCCGTGCTGACCCACCTCATTTGATATGGTCTGGGTGGTTTATAATGGTGTATGTAAGGCCATGTGTGGGGAGCTGCCCCCACAGCTGGTCTGGGGCAGAATTCTCATGGCCTAATGATCAGTGCGCAAGGCTGGGCCTGAGAACTAAGAACTCCTGCATTTAATCCCAGCACTCCTCGCTTTTTGCAAATGATTTTCAGTAGCAACTGAACTTTGCTGAACCCGCAAAGAACATTCGATCCAGGTTCATTATGACAACTCTCCATTGCTCACGTAGCACCGGGGACATGGAGGAGTCTACACAAACCAAGCCCCCCATGGCCCCTGCCCTGACTCTTACACTCAAAGGGGCTGATGCTGCCAGAACTCCCACTTTCACGGAGGCACACACGGAAGCACCCATTCCTGGAAAAGGGCTGGACCTCCTTTCACCTGAATCTAAATGCTGTAGAGGGAGGGACCCAAAGCAAAAGCTCCGACCCAAACAGCCCTAGATTGTGGGAGGCCAGAAGGCTGTACACAATCTTCCCCTGGATCGGAATTTGCTGTTGCAGTATCTATAACAAATACTGAATCCTGAACTTTGGGATCTGGTACAGACTTGACATTTTAATTCAAACTGGCTGCCCACCCCGGTCCATCAGGGTCTATGTATCATTCTCCCCCAGAGGGAACAGTCTGAGAGGGGCTTTTTGTTGTTGTGGGCCCTGATGTTTATACCATCGGGAAGGAATCTGCTTCCTAATAAACTCAACAGCTTAACTTAACCCGTGTCAGGTTGCCCACTGCCACCTCTGGCCTGAGCAAAGGCAGTAGCTTGGAGAGAGGCCCCAAGCCATGGTCTAAGCTGGTTCTTGGCTCTCTGAATGTTTCATGAATGAGGAATGTGAATCCCATTATTCTATGGGACAAACTCAACAGGAACCAGAAACCCCATTTCCTTTAATGGGATCACTGAGATATAGCACGTCAGATTTGGCCAGGTCATTGCAAGGGATGGTCAGCAAGAGCAAAAGCCAAAAGCTCTCCAACCGCGCCTGATCAGGGTGGGCTGCAGGACTGCCGAGGGGATGTATTATGATGCTGGGTGAAGATGGAGATGGACAGCCAGTGCTTAAGCTTAATGAGGGCTAATTTGTAGAGATGGGTCACTCTCCGGGCAAGTGTTCCTCTTGTTTTCTTGATGGAAAATGGTGATTCATTGAAATCTAAACTTTCCCCGTGAATGTATCAGCCTCGATGCACCTTCCATTGAGAAGGTTTCTCGGATCCATGATGGAATTTCTGGATGAAGCCAAAGACTGAGACTCCAATTGCTGGAGCACTCATCTGGGGCATGGGAGCCCCAGGTTGACAGCCCTGGTCTGAATCAAGCAGAGCAGGGACTGGAACCTGAATCTCCCACACCCTATGTGAGTGCCCCAACCACAGGGGTTATGGGCTGTTCTTGAGTGGCTTGGTCTTTCGCCTCCTCCCCAGGGTCCCCACTTCTAATTAGCAATAAGGGCTTGATCCAATGCCCATGGGAACTCAATGTAAATACTCCCACTGATTTCCTTAGGTGCTGGATCAGCACCTTATAAAAGTTCTTTCATCTGAGTGTCTCAAAACACTTTACAGATATTAATGGATTAATTAAGTCTCACAATTATACTATTTTAGAAGTGGGTAAACTGAGGCACGGAGCAGCTCCGTCCCACATTTTCAAAAGAAGCAGCAGACTTCGTGTGTCTCAGATTTTGGGCACCCAACTGAAGATACCTTGGGGCGGATTTTCAGACGCACAGAGCGTCCCCGCTCCCACTGGCTATGATTGAAGTTATGGATGTTCAGCGCTTCTGGAAATCAGACCCCAAAGACGTCCAGCTAGTGGTGCAAAACTTTTGGCCAAGGTGCCCTGACCATGGTCGGTCAGAGAGTCAGTGACAGAGCTAAGATTACAGCCCAGGACAACCCCAGGCCTCTGTTCTCGCCATTGTTTCCCTGAGCGAAGTCAGTAAATGGTTCTGACGCTTCAAGAACTGACGGTGGGCAGATACAGAGCAAAGGCCAGTGAAACACCTGCAGAAGGTTACATTCAGGGTCTAACCATGAAGACCAGGGAACCAGCAGCTTCTTGTCACAGGGCGGAGTTTCCTCGGGGAATGGAGCAAACGCCTAACCAAGCCGTTTGCCTAAAGCGAGGTTTAATCAGCTCTTTCTCTTCTTCAGCTGAGCTACCTAGAATCACGGGGGAGGGTTGGACAGGTGGAAGCGAGCTTTGAACCTGGTCAGGCACCTCTGAAGAACATCCCCACTCCAACGTTTGATGCCTCCCCTTTACACCGTCTCCCCCCGGAAAGGTTAAGCGAACACTCATCCAGCTAAGGAGGGAGAGTTTCGCTGGTCCAGCCCCTCCTTGGCCGGGAGGATAGTAGTTTATCGGGGGACGCTTGGAGGAAGGGAACAATTTAAAGGAGGGGGGTTAAATGTTACGAAGGGGGCGTTCTTTGGAGGGTCTGATTAGACGTGGGCCTGAACATATGATCCCACGTCACAGCACCCAAAACTCTCCGACAATTCGAGTCCCAACCCAGCAGTGAATCTGGCCCTTCTCCAGTGCTGACTGGCTAGTGGAGGGTCCCATGCAGGGAGGGAGCATTAGGACAGAGATAAACTAGCTCAGCCAGTCATCGTATCAAGTAGCAGTGCCAATGCCACCCGGGTTCAGTTGAGTTCTTTTGCTCACAGTGGGGGCCCTTCCTTAATTTCTGGAACGGAGGTAGGATGCAACCGCCAGCTTCCTTCTCCCTATGCCACAGCTTGAAAGACTGAGAAACTCTCCTCTTTCCCCAGGGTCCATCTATCTCTATGCCAGTAGTGTGCTGGGCGGTGTCCCTGCTCCTGTGAGAAGTCACTGGGCGGGAACACAACGTACGTGGGACTCCACACTTACCTAACGTCAGCTGAGTGACGTACGCAATGACTTCGACGCCAGGCCTCAGCTCGAACTGGACCAGGTTCTGGTTGAGAGCGTTGAAGAGGAGTTCAACAACCTGGGGGACCGAGCAGAGACACGGGGGGTCAAAAGGGACAATCGTACCAGCTCCACAGCACCTCTTGGGACGCCTGCAGTCTCTGAAGGTTAAAACCTGACCCGTCCCGCAGCAGGGAGAGTGAATGGAAGGGGGGTGGGGGGCGTTTGCAGGAACTCAGTGTTGTTCTGTTTGATTCTCCCAGAGGAAGGTGGGATTTTAAGAGCCCAGGACTGTGCTGTGATGTTTTCACTGGAAGGGAAACCAAGAACCGCAGAGTCCCAGAGCTCAAGACCAGAAGGGAACTCCAGATCATCTAATCCACCCTCCTCTATATCACATGCAAGCGAGACGTGGATAGGAAGATCCTTTGGGATCCCCCTCTTTTTCTCCCAATCGACAGTCTTGATGCCTGATCTAGTGGGAGTCATTGGGAACCTTCCCGTTGAGCTCAATGCAGGCTGGATCCGACCATGGGTCACTAGACCAGTGAGCCAGCCTGGAGCCTCTCCTTTCCCCCCGTTTCCATGCCTGCAGCTCCTGTTAAAGCAGGGGCGGTATCTAGTCCTGAAGGCTGTTTATCTCCAACCCACTCCCTCTGCCCAAATGATGGGGGCCCTGGAATGGGCTGGCAGTCCAGCATGCTGCAGTGACGTTTGCGTGGCAGTTCACAGCTCATTGTGTTGCAATGGAAGCAGAACTCACAGAAACCTGGGATCTCTGCAGCATTGCACGGGGCCCCGCCCTCTAAGATAAAATTCAGCCGACGTCAGGAGGCACACTGAGCTACACACGTAAGAGACCGACCTCGCTGGCTTTCAATCGGCTAGTGTCATCTCCAGGGGATGACTTTGCGCAGTAGATAACAAGAGCTTCTAAAGATTCTCGGTGGTCCTCTCTGCAGCAGAGAGAAGGAGCGGTGGGCTGCCTCCCACAACGCATGTGCTGTATATCTCGCACGCCAGTAGTGCACCAGAGAACACTAGCCAGAGCTAAGCGGCTTTCTCCTGCAGCGTTTCACTCCAGTGTGCCTTTGTAGAGCTGATTTGATCACTTAGTAATCCTGGCGTGAAAGCTTTAACAGCCTGGTGCGGCTGTTTCTAACTCTCCTCTTGCCTGAACAGCGCAGTCCCTATTCATCACCGTAATTACCTATTTATCTAAATGGATGGATATTGTAACTTCCAAATATAGTTTGCAGGTGCTGATTGCTATTGCAGAGTACAGAGGTCTCGTACCAGTGATACACAAGCGGAAGAGCCTCATTTATTTTTAGTGAGCCTCAGTATGTTATCTCATTGCTCCGCCCTCTCTCTAGCCATTACTGTCAGGTGTGTAGGGTACTGTCCTCAGCCACAGTGGAGAGGGTACGACCCGGTGGGAGGTACTGCTGTAACAGGGTCTCACCACTGGGGGCGCTATGGACCATGGCATGAAAAAGGTTACGCAGCTTAGCTTGCTCAGCATCTCTCAATCAGGCATTGGGAAACCCTGTTTTTCTTTATGAAAATGGCCTTGTTCAATGAGAAATGTCTGGGTCTCCAGCCCTGAAACGGGCCCAGTTCCCCAAACTCGCTTGAAGTGGTTTCCAGTGCAGCATAGACTCCCCAGCTGGGCTAGGGCCTATCTCAGGGGTGAGCAAACTACGGCCCATGGGCCACATCCGGCCCACAAGACCGTCCTGCCTGGCCCTTGAGCTCCCGGCCGGGGAGGCTGCCACCAGCCCTGCCCCTGCCCCTGCCTTCCCCCCCTACCCCAGAGCCTCAGGTCTGTGCGAGCAGCCACTCTGGGGGGAGGGGGATCATGTCTGGCTCCATGCGGCTGCCAGACACACTGCTGAGCAGCGTGGTAAGGGGGCCGGAGCTGGGGGGCAGACTGGGAGCAGGCGGCATTGGACGGGGCATGGGAGTCCCGGGGGTCTGTCAGGGATTGGGGGGGGGGGTGGATAGGGGTTGGGGCAGGGAGGGGTTGGGTAGGGGAATTGGATGGGGGTGACGTCCCAGAGAGGGTGGTTAGAGGTGGAGGGGTCTCTGGGGGGGGATGGTCAGGAACAAGGAGCAGGGGGTGTTGGATGGGTTGGGGATTCTGAGGGGGACATCCGGGGGGGGGGAGGGTTTGGATGCGGGCGGGGCTAGGCTGTTTGACGAGGCACAGCCTTTCCTACCCAGCCCTCCATGCAATTTTGCAACCCCGATGTGGCCAAAAAATTTGCCCACCCAGGCCTATCTGAACGTGGGAGCAGCACTTCTCTTAGAAAAGCCCCAGGAGGATTCTGGGTGCATTGTGTGTCCATGCAAGGTCTTCTCTGAGCTTAGCTACAGTCTGTGCTGCGACCCCCACCGCCTACCTGCTCCAGATCGCCTTCATGCCCTTTCCTCCTCTCCGTCGCGTTTTTGTGGGGTAGTACGAAGAGCTCAGCGGAGGTGGGCAGGCCCGGAAACACCGCCACCAAAATCTGCTCGTCGGGGATACCAGTCACCTAGGAAGAAGAGCGAGCAGTGGCCTTAGAAGGTCACTCGGTGTCGTTTGGTCCTGGCCTCCATTCTTTCATCCTGTTTCCTTCAGAAGAGTTAATTAAATGGGGGACAGCAAGTGCCTCCCCATTGTGTGTGGGGCTCGGGTTCTGTTATAGGCGACGTAGTTCTAGTGAGTTGCTATGCCCGTTCAGTAGGACCTGTTACAAAAGCTCTTGTATAGACCCACTCCTCCTCCTTGACCTTTAGAGTTACGGAGGGGCCTAACCGTACCCATGGATTCAAAGAACCCAACCTCCACGAGGTTTAACAACAGACCTACAGTATATCCACATTTTTGCAACATCTCCTATCATTATGAAAGGTTGACTCAAAACCCCAGATCCAAGCAGCCTGTTTCAGCACACCCACTGCTCCACACACAATTGATGGTACCTAAAAAGGAGGGTATGGACCCATTGTGCACCTACAGATCACATTCCTGGCCACCCAGACACCTAATTTTCATGCACAGATGGCTGTCTAGTTGTGTCGGCTGGGTGCTCCCTCACCTTTGTAGGCACCATCAGTTGCATGAGCATAGCTCAGAGGTTGTAGCTGAAGATTTGGTCCCAACAGGACACAGAGATAAGTATACTTAGATTATTTCTATTGAGCCTTTCGGTGCATGCAACACCAGAAAAAAGTCGGCCTTTTTTTGCAAAGTGACTCTGAATTTGGTAGAGGGGTAAAATGTTCCTATTTCATCAAATGAACCAAGTTCTCTCAGCGTGAAAATTAAATTGCTGAAATTCTACCAGCTGCCAATTTTCCATGTCGTTTTGGTGCCTGTTTTGCTTTCTGTTTCCAAAGAACAGCAGAAAATAAATGTGAAGGAAAAGTACACGACATTTCTCATGCTTCGAGCTCATTACAATCAGGATTTTTTGCTTTGATCTATGACCTGATGAGACATAAAACCAGAGTCCCTGGCTGTTTGATAGCATTAATTATTCCAAGCCACTTTTATTGTTTTTTTGCAAGAATTCATGAGTGTTAGCTCAGAACGTCCTGGTAAGATCCAAACGAGGGTTAGCTACACTCTGTCTCAATAAACTCTCTCCACCTCCTGCTGTTTTAATAGGATGAGATATTCTTCACTTCCTGTCTCAAATCGTTGTTGATATGTGCTCCACTCCATAGGAGGCTAAATACCAGGCGAAAAGACACAAATAGATCCCTAGATAGATAGATCCATAGATAGATCTTTTGACCTACCACTGATATGCAGCTTCCTATGGAACACAACAGCACACAACAACACTATACAACTGTAGGGGACTCCCTGGGATAGCCGGGGCTACACATTTACCCTAATTATGAGCTCAGCTGTAACAGTGAGTGTAAGTTCATAAAGGGTCACAAAAACCTAGAGAACAACAGATGTTGAGGGATCGGGTGCAAAGGCAAGGTAGACTGTATTAGTCCGAAGTAAAAGGCCTACTCATGTAACCCACTGATTGTGCTAAGAACACGCTCAGTAAACAAGATTCGCCAGGAATCAACGAACCAGCGTTGGGATGTCGGAAATTAGGCTTAATAAATGGAAAAAATAAGGAGGGGATGGGCCTATTCCACCCACCACTTCCCCTTGGCGTCCTCAGAAATTGGCTACTGGAGCAAGCTTTGTCATCATGTCTGCCACCTGCACCGTCCCCTGGGACCGTGGCCTTCATCATCCTGAGACATGTCCAGGCCGGGCCAGGGAGAGAGACAGATCCAGATGATCACCTCCACCAGCTCCAGCTGAATCCTCAACACCACCTAGAATGTGAGATTTTGTGCCCCAGCCTCCCCATGTGTCCTCTTCTTTGCCTACCTTATTTCTTCCCTTTCCTATCGCTCTCCTTCTTCCTTCTCACTAATAAGAGTCTGGTTTAGACCACCAAGGGCACATATTTTGCAACACTCCTGTAAGCTAGTGACCGGAAAGAGGCAGCTAAACGTAATGCCCTAAGCAGCCTGACGCTGGTGGAAGTTCGCCAGGTCCCAGATTGGCTGACAAGTCCATGTGCGCGGCTTCTGTTTTTCCAGCAGTGAGCTTGCAAGTAAAAGTCAATGCCAGAGACAGAAGTTGCATTTTCTATCTGCTGTTCTTCTTGGCTCTCCCACGTTTGTGCGTGTTCGTCTTGTTTTGTTTGCTAGGACATGGGATTGGACTTTAACAACAACAGTTTCAGCCCATCTCAACTATCTTCTTTTTCCCCCCAAAGGACAGCTACTACCCTCTTTAATGCCATCTAAGAGACTGTCAGACATGGGTTTGTTCCCTTCTAAAGACTCTCTCCAACAAAAGGGAAAGACAGCTAGGGACACTGTGAAAATAACAGCCTTATTTAATACTTCACGTTTCAAATGCTTGTAAATGTTTTTCCTTCTTTTCTGTATCTCCAATAAAAGGTGAAAGGGCTTTTTAATGGTGTATTTGCCAAACCGCTTGAGGTCTCTGTATGCCAATCCCAGTACGTTTCAGGTTGGACAGGGTCTGGGTTCTGTTAACATCTTTGATTCTTTGGGCCCATAGATCCCACCTAAATTAATACAATACACAGGAAAGAAGGGAGATCTTCTTCTATTAGCCACTTTACAAATATATTGGGCTTGTAAAGTGCTTTGGGATACTTAAGGTTGAAAAATGCTATAGAAACTTTAATAGTAGTAATTATGTTGAGTACAAATCCCCTAATGCATTTTGTTTCACAATTGTTCAGCGCATTAACAGGCGGCTGGTGAGAACAGCGAAATGATGGCTTCATTATGGCCGTGCCTTCCCATCCTTTTCTTTTTTTAGCTAGTCTGCTATGAAACTCTCTGCATTTTAATTGCCTTCCCATTGTTCGGGAAGGAGAATGGGAACCAGGCACACTTACCTGCACCAGAGCTCGCTTGATCACTTTGCTAATGTCTTGTCTCCACTCGGGGATGTCAGGATTGTGGTAATCCAGATTAGGGGAAAACGACAAGAGCTGAGACTGGAAATACTCTGTGGATACAGAGAGAATAATAAGACTACTTGGACAGTACATCGGGCCTGATCCCACGCCCATGGACGTCAGTAAGGGCCGGTCTTCACTACCCGCCAGATCAGCTGGTAGCGATCGATCTTTTGGCGATCGATTTCTCGCATCTTGTGAAGATGCAGCATCTTCACTAAAGTGCTACAGTGGGGCAGCTGCAGCTTTTTAAGTGTAGACCAAAGTGAAAACGACTTTGGCACGGTGAACTCAACCCAGCCTCAAAGTCTTTTGTGCGTCACCTTTCACCCATGCACATAGTGTAGTGTTTCCAACCGTCGACCCAAAACCAGACAGCAGGTGCACTAAACGCATGGAATACTACAGCTTGACTTTAAGAGCACCACTTTGCTATATACTGCTCTAAAAGATTCAAGATTCCTTTTGTATTGGGCACACAGGGCCCTCACACATATTCTCCCCACTGGGTCGCAGATATTCAACACATATTCAAGCTCCGTTGGATTCTTCTCCTGAAGAAACTTATTTCCCAGTTCCAAAGACAATTTCCCAGAAATTTACAGTGCCTCTGACCACACTTGAAACGAGGCTGATTAAATATAGATTTACTTACATAGGCTAATAGTAACTGTGTGCTATTAAATCACATTAGCAGATTATTAAAATCCACTGCACGTCCATAGCTGCGCAGTTGAAAAATACATATTTATCTGGTTGTTAAATCTCAAGCTAGCTTTCTGGTAGCCACATGGGCATTTATTTAACACGTAATCATTGCAATGAGACAAACATTCAGTGCAAACCTCCATCATCTGACGCCCACATACTTCAAAACCTTGCTACCCGAGCAGGGCCATGTTCCTAACGTTAGCTGACGACAGCTGGATAATGAAAACAGAGGGTTGGCCAGGGAGAGAAGTCTGTGATATCCTGCAGGTATCCCCTCCATATTCCTGAGCAGGACTCTGGAATTGCCACGCTGTGAATCCAGGCAAGGATTTGAATTGTACCCAGGAACTGCGGAGGTTCAATAAGTGCTGCGTGGATTCCTATGCAGTGCAGGTATGAGCTATAGAACTCGTAGTTATGTAACTTACTGTGACGTCCTAGGCCCGGATCCTCGAAGGTGCCTAACTCCCATGGATTTCAAACACCCCTTTGATTACAATGGAAGTTAGAGGATCTGAATCTCAGTGCCTTGATTTTTTGAAGTTCCCAGTAACCTGGGAAGTAACACCAGGGCGGAGTCCCAGACCCAGAGAAAGGGCTACAGCGATTTTACTAACTTTGCTAGCTGGATTTTGTTAATGGGATTTAACCAAATCTCTCCCTCTTGGGATCCTCCCTCAATCAAACCCGCTCTGTGGTCTCCTCTACACTTGGGGCAGCTGGCCAACAGGCCCTGGCCTCAGAGGATATTCCAAACACATCAAGCCCTGACAATCCAAGACCCTCTCCCTGGGGTAATCAGGCTTGTCCTGAACTGAGATTCAATAGGGAAGCTGCTCCCTGCTTTCTTCTGCCGGACTCTGGAAGACCCGGGGGTTCTGCCTGCCCCCTGCCGGAGCTTTGCTTGCAATCGGTGGAGCGTACCGTGCACGGCAATGTCCTTGGTATCCTGGAGGAGGGCGCTCCCGGCAGAGACCTGCACCGTGATGGTGTTCGTCCCCTCAGTGGCGAAGGTGTAGGAGACGCTGCTTTCTAGGGTGATGAGGGGCTGCAAAAGCCAAACACAAGCAATGAGAACAGAACCCCGTTCTAGGCCTGGGGTTACAGGATCTTCTTGGACTCACAGAAATGACACATGGAACTGCCCTGCCCACCGCCAGCTGATACAGCTATGCTCCTCAGGGCTTTCTGTGTTGTTACAGGACCCAAGTCATGGCCCTTCCCAAACTTCCCGTATGGAGACTCTCCCGCAGCCAGGTACGTCTCTGACTGTTGCAAATGCTTCCTGAAATTCAGCCTAAAACGTTCCTTCCGTTGGACTGCATCCTCTTCCTCCTAGTTATGCCCAAGTAGAGCCCCATGAGCAACTCCACCGTTGGAGTGATGATAATTGCAGAATGCACTTTACTTCCCTCCTGCCCCACAGCTCTTGGTTAGCCTAGTTATATACAAAGGTGGCCTTGAACGAGAGTTTGGAGCCAGGTCGGACCCCCCCCACACACACACCTCCAATTTAGATGCCATGCCTCCCGCAAAGTATCTCGATCCAAGCTATGGCAGTTGGGTCTAACTCAAGCTGGAGGTTTAACTCTCCCTGTCTATCTCGTTAGCACTGTGGCCCTCGTCACTGTCGTTTCTGAGGACTTGACATTAATACATGGATCAGCACAGCATCCCTGCGAGGGAGCCGGAGTCGTGCAGTGGATGGAATGCGGTCGTGGGGCTTGGGAGACCTGCATCCTACCCCCAGGTCTGCTGGTGGGTGATCTTGGGCAGACTGCTCTGCCTCCGTGCCTCAGTTTACCCATCTGTAAAATGGGAACAATGACACTGACCTCCTTTGTGTAGTGCTTTGAGATCTACTGATGAAAAGTGAGAGGCATTATTATTATCCTAAATAGAGATGAGAGATGAACCTGGAGAGGTTAAGTGGCAGCCAAAGTCACAGGGGGAATCTGAGGCAGAGCCAGAGTGCCTTAGCCACAAAACCAGTCCCTTCCTCCTCATAAATCCACCCAGACCCTTACCCCTTTCCTTCACATCTCACACGTTATTCCCATGAGATGGTCAGTTTCCCTGCATGGCAGGAGGTTAATCCTTTATTTCACAGCAGCGGATGAGTCAGGCCATTTGACTAGTCAAATCTGAGTTTTACTTGGCATGGCCCAGGCTGCCAGCATTTGCTCTCCTTGGGGAATGCGGCTTCCTTTGCTCAAGACACCTGGGCATCCTCAAGCAACGGCAGGCAGATTCCCTTAGGCCAGATGTTTTGGGTACAGGGGACTCAGAGACCGAGGGAGTGAACCTGTCTGGTCACTCTAGCCTTATAGTGTGATATGCTCACTAGGTAGAAGCAGAAGAACAGGATGCTTCTAAACCATCGGAAACATCATCAATTGTCCTATAGGCCACGATTCCACCCCAAAATAACAGCAGCCAATGTTGTCTTCAAAACAGCCTTTTTCGTGTGTGAGCCTGTGCCGGGTGTCGTATTATTAAGGCTGATTTCACCTGCATCATGGGCTTTTAACATTCAGCCGCTGCCTTCCATTTCACTCCCGCGTCAAGGCCTGGGAACTAACTCTAAATTCAATCAAATCGTTTAAGGTTCATTTGCGCAAACCCATTAGACAGCCGGACACATTTATTAACCCGGACCTGGGTTAATCCAAGCAAACTGGCCTTTGGTCCTATTGCAAAAGCAGCAGACCAGCGATTCACTATAGTGGCTCTGTCTGGTGTGTGGGGGGGAGAGGGGGGAGCGAATGGGGGGGCAGGGGAGAATGAGCCTTGTCCAAGGTGTGCTTAATATGGAAGTTGCTCTGACGTGGGGCTCTTTGAGTGCAGGGCAAAGTTTGCCGTAAATTGATGGGACTGCAAAGCAGCATAGGAGGGGTTAGGTGCTGTGACACCCACTGCCCTCGATTCACTCCTAGATCTATGGCCCTGCTGCGTGGAGGGTGGCCGCAGGGGCAGAAATGTCGACACCTTCCCCTCTTCTCTGGTGGAAGGAGGCTCGGAGTGGCAGGTGGCCTGCTCAGGGAAGGGAGGTGCGAGTTTGGGAGCACGGGGGGCTCTGGAATTCGGGTGACATCCCAGGGGAATCCCCGGGCAGCGCGGCCGGTCCTTCCTTGGTTTTCATCCCCAGCCCCCACAGGGAGCAGCTGGTATAAGGAGGGATAAATTACCCCCCTCTAAGACAGCCGGCGTGTATTCCAGGTGCTGCCCGCAGCTGCACGTTGAGCGGATTTATTCCTAAGAAAAGCAGCCTTTTGGCCCTGAATTAGCTGCGGATCCCTGACCCACAGCCGTGCGCATAAACCGAGGACTGGAGCAGGACCCCACAGGCCCCGTGACATGACTTAGCATCACGCTGCAGTCGCAGGCACTAACGAGACGGAGGCTGGAAAGCCCGCAGGCAAGAGGTGTTTCACCTCAGAAGCGCCACAGGGGCTCGGAGGGAGCACGGCCGTGGTAGTGCAGTTCTGGAGCATGCGGGGATTTGCATATCTGGGAGCCAAGCGGGCTCAGCAATGCACTGTGGTTTGTGCTGCCATTGGCTGCCTCCCTCTTGGGAGTCTCCAGGCGAGGATCTGGATCATGCTGCTCAGGCTTGACTATCCCTGGAGCTAGACGGGGTTGGTGCTGCAGAGAGGAGCTAAACCCCAGGCACCTCTCCTCCCCCCCACCCCCCGCCTCTCCCAAAAGTTCCTTCCCATGCAAGGGTTGCTAAAGAGGTGGGGATACTGCTAGAGAGAGGGCAGATTCCCCCGTCTGAAGAGAGGGGCCCCGAGCTCTGATCCCAGGAAGAAATGAATGATAATAGGGTCAGCTGCCCCAGAACCTCCCGCCAGGAGTCTGTCTTCCTTTACAGGCCTGGTGGCTTCCCCCTGCTGACTCTAGCCCTGCAGGAGTCTTGCACACCCTCTACAGTCTCTCTACACTCTCCCGAGCTTCCCCTCTCCACCACATCCTCCTGGGGCTCTTTGTAGGGCAACCGCCCTGATCTCTGCCAGATGTGCCTCGTTCAGTCAGCAGGATCGGCTGGCTCCAGCCCCTAATGGCCCAGCCACCCTGGTACAAGGACACAGAGGAAAAAAACCGAGTCATCCTTGTAATACATTCAGCATTTCCATCAGGAAGAGTCCGAAAATGCACGATCCCTGAGCGCGAAAACCCACAGCGCAGCCACGATCAGTTGTTTGCATTCTCTCCGGTAACACCCTATTATTACCCCGTCGCTGTCGTCGCGCAAGACCTAAACAAACACCAGGGCTGTGCTAAGGCTGCAGTTATCCGACTGACCCCGCTGCACTCAGAGGGCTCTGCTCATTTACTGTCACACGCCAGGGTTTGGGAGAGAGAGAGGGTGCCAGTGTTGCATCTCTGGACTCCCTTTGCCATCCGTAAGCTGAGGGCTGCGATGAGGGACACGATTCTGGGGCCTGGGTGTATCTGTAACATATCCTGCTTCCAGGGTGAGGATGTAGGCAACTACAGGGGTCCATGGCGATGGATTACAGTCTACAGGCAATTCCGGATCCCTGGCTTGACACCGGTGAAAGGGACAGAAAATGACACCTTCTTCAGAAAGCCAGCCCCCGAATCTGATGAGACTGGATAGATGACCGATCACCTTGCTGTGTTACTGGCATTAAGTATTTTTACTCCAGGCATTTCTAAAGCATCCCTCACCATGGCGTCTATCTTGGCCTATACTGTCCATTGGTTCGAGGTTACATTGAATGGCACAGGGTTCCACTGGAAACCAGTCGCTTACAGATCTGAGACTCTGCAAACAAATTGCAGGACGGTTAGAGCTAAGAAGAGCTCTTCAGCCGCTTAACTCCACTTTCCCATCCTTATCTTATTTTTAAAGGCTTAAATGTTCATACCCCATTCTTAACATGACCTCCAGTTTTGCAGGCACAAATGACTGCAGGCACAATTTCCCACCTGCAATTTATACTTTGATGTCTAAGGCTGTGTCTTCCTAGCAAAAATAGATGCATTTTCCATCAAGACAGCTAACTTGAGCACTTGCCTTGATGTAGCTAGTCAAACTCAAGCCCAGTTGGGGAGAATAGCTATCTCAAAGTAAAAAACAACATTTTTTTTGCCGTGAAAACATAGGCTTAGTTCCTGATTGCACTTGTGAATCAGGGATGTAAACACTGAAGTGACCAAAAAGACCTTTATGCATATTGGTGGACACAAAATTGTAACCATCTTGCTTCCCTTTGCAATTTACACTGGCATAAATGGAGGGCAGTGTCGGAAACTGCAGCCCACGGGTCTGTCAAACAACGGAACCTGCATTAAAGAGCATCTCCAGTGGGCGGTCTCCTGACTTATTCCTTTAGAAACATCTCCGAAATCTCCAGCAGAATTCAGTTCAATATTTCATAAAGAGATCCTTTGTAGTTGGCAACTGATTTTTGCCAATCCCTTTGCTTAAGAGAGGTTTCACTTTTATCTTTAATATGTGCTCAGGGCCCGGAACAATAGGCATGGTCAGGCAGGAACAATTCATTGGGAGCCTAGCTTGAATTTCTAGACAGCGATAGTTATCTGAACACCAGTGGCTTTAAAGTACCATGTTGGAATGCAGCATTATACACCGTATACTGGTATATAATGGAAACACCGATGGTTACTTGAACACCAGCCGCTGTTAAATGCTGTGTTGAAACCCAGCATTATCCAGTATATAGTGGTATATCATTTTGTTAAGTTGCAAGCAAACTCTGGTAATAACAATGGTCTGCCAAGCACAATAATAAGCAGCGGCAAAAATGTAATGACTCCCGCAACACCACCACAAGGGGGGAAATAAATCACAATGGGCAAAGTTCAGATAACAAATCTTTTTAGATCGAGGGAAAAAACCCAGCAAGGGCATGGTGCTTTCATTGCTGCTCAAATTATATTCTGCCCTGCCAAGCCGCTGAAGTAAGAGGAATATGATAAAAAGGGACTGTACCTTGGTGCTGTTACCAAACCACCAGAAGTAGGTGAGAGTGCCCGACTGACTTGGCCATACCACTGCAGTAAGGTTGACTTCCTTATTCCTAATGGCAACGAAGGGGACGTTTAGATGGACATGCTCCACCGGACCTGCGGGAGATGATCTCGTTATTACCGGCATCTCGGTAAGTCCTCCCTGAGCACCGTTCTACAGTGACGTAAAGCAAAACGCTCGCCTTTTTGATGTCGATGGAATTCCACCAGCATAAATTTGGTGCAACGGAGAAGTCTACTTAAAGATAGAAGATGATACCAGATTAACAGCCTGGGAGACTACAATTCTTTGCTGAGCTGTTATAGGGTTGCATCATAGGGGGCAGAGGTGCAAACTTCCCCCGTGCGGCCCAACCACAGTGTCTCAGACTTGGAGCTGGGATGCACGAGCGGTTAGGGTTTTACTGGGTGATTTAGACTCTCTGCCCAGCCGACCTTTGGCCTGTTGGAGCCAGCTGGAATGATGCATTTTATAACGTGGACATCTGCCTGCTAGGAGCCAAACTGAAACCCACCGACTCATTGCATAGCTCACCAAACAGCTCTCAGATAGTTATGGATTTCAATCTCACCACTAAGCTGGGTCCTCTAGGTGAAAGGGCCCATAACCCATTGATTAAAAAGCCTACATAGCAGGGATAGGCAAAATCAGTCCAGTTAGGGTTTAATATGGTTGTTCATCATCACTAGATCTGAGCACCAAGACACATCAGAAAGGACCTTCCAGCCACTCTTTAAACTGAAAACAGTCCTCTTTCTTCATGATTTGAACCCCAAACCTGTTCGATATTATTAATAATAGTATTCTAATAGTGTCCAATATCCACAGTTATGGTCCAACACCACATTGTGCTAGGCACTGTATAAACAGACCAGAAAGATGGGCCCATCCCAAAGAGCTTACAATCTAATACAAGACAAGAGGTAACAGTTGGCTATAGACAGACAGAAGACCCAGTACTGGTCAGCATGATAGGCATTGGTCAGAGGTTTTCATGGGAATCACAGCAAAGAATGGGTTTAAGAAGGGATCTGAAGGAAGAGAATGAGGTAGTTTTGCAGAGATCTATGGGGAGCTTTTCCCAAGTGCAAAGGGGCAGAAAGCACAAAGATGCTAATTTGAAAACGTAACTAGCGAGTGATTAATATTAATAATATATGATAAGCCTCCAAATTTGGTATTAACTGCATCGGGCAGCAGAAATACCAGAATGCTCGAAGAACATTTATGCTTGAGGTATTCACGACCCGATCAAAGCCAGGTACTAATAAGAGTCTTCTGAGAGCGCTTGGTCTCATGAAATTTTCAAAGTGAAGAAGTTTGAACAAGTCTGGGCAAGCAACTAAACTTCTTGCTCCTTTTTGATCTAGAGCTACAGTGGGAACGTTTGGGGCTCAGCTGTCATTGGTAGTATTTTCTTCTCTACTTTTGTAATTATGGGCCATTTTTATCTTTCTATAGTAGAAGTTCTGAGGAGAAGAGCGAACTGAGAGGTTAAACAGATAACCTTCTGGAATGGTCGAAAAGGTGACGATGCAGCAGGAAATCTTGTTGCAGCAGCAAATGGCCAGAAATAACTCTAGTGCTCACTCCCAGTGCATGACAATTGAGAATTCGGTTCCTCACCACAGAAAGAAGTAAAAAGAACAAGAGAAAAAAACAGATGGAGAAAACGCAAACATTTTCAGTTGGAACTTCAGCTTTTTCTCCATCTGTTCCCCCCCGCTTTATTTTCTTGTGGGGGACTGAATTTAAATTGATAATTGAGATGCACTAGGCATGCTAGCGTGTTGCTGATTATGTCTTATCGGTGCTGTTCAGTCGGACGGACCACTAGTGTCAGACAAGAAAGGTGGGTTTGTGGACAACGCTTGGCCTGGAGCTAAGTCAAGCTAGGTCTGATTCCCAGTTGTGCCACAGACTCCCTATGTGACCCTGGGCAAATCACTAAACCCCTCTGCCTTAGCTTTTCCCCTCTATGATGGGAAAGTTAACCCTTCATCTGCTTGGCTTGGAAACTCTTTGCAGGGTAGGGACAGACTCCTACTATGTGTATGTACAGCACCTGACACAATGAGACCCCCAGGCTTGGTTGAGGCCTTGGGTGCTGCAGTTATCTCCTTTTGATGGGGAAAACGATGCAGCCAGACACCAGACACGTGCACTAGCTTTCCAGAGTGAAGGAGTTGCCCCTGTCTCTCAGATGCTCAGAGAACACAGTTTCCAGGCCTCAATATACCCCGAGCAGAGGTGGAGTGAGGAGGACAGCAGGTGGGAGGGGTGAGGAGGCAGGAGGCGAGTGACGGATTGGGGGGCCCTGGAAGAGGAGTAAGGAAGTGAGCGGTGAGTGGGGGAGTGAGGAGGGACACAGGAGGGTGGGAGCTGAGGAGGTGACCGGCGGGCGCATGGGCACTGGGTGGAGCCCCCCTTTGGGGAGGCTAGCCCCCGACTCCACCCCTTCTGCCTTTGCTCCCCCACAGGCAGTTTGAGACCCTGGAGCCACTAGCCCCCCACCCGGAAAAGCCCCACAGCCGGAGGGGCTCCGTGCTGGACAAATCCCCGAGCTGCCCCCCCCCCCCCCCCGCCTGGTAGAGCCCAGAGCCAGATGCAGCTGCACCTCCTCACCCCTTCCCTCCCCAGATCCAAGCCCCCCAGCTATGTTTTAAATTTTTAAATTTACCTCAGAATTGTTCTACAGACAACCCCTTTGACCAAAAAACCCAAAGAAACAATAATACAAAAAGACAAGAATGTGCAAAGCACCTTCGTTGTGTTTCTATGCTGTTAGGTCCAGTAAAGAATAGAGACCACTGTGCATGATTTTTATTATTGAGTCTGCAAAAAGACCCCAAACCTCACATAAATAAATGACAATGATTTGGGTGCATATAGGTGCATATTACTTTGTTCACTTTAGGAAAAACAAATAATTTCAGAAAAAAATGACAGCGCGGCCTCCAGCCAGAGTTGGTGGCCGCACTCTGAGGCTACCAAAATTTTTGTTGTGAGAATCCCAGGTCTAAGGTGTGTCTCTCAACCAGTGGGTCGCAACCCCAGGAGCTTCTGAAAGGCCATGGGGGCGAAGGGGGTCGTGAGGCAGTGAAAATTGTATTGTAATCTTAGGCAAAGAAAATCTAATTCCCACACTCCTCATCCACCCTTAACCCTTCAAAATAAAGTGCTCTTTGTCAATCTTTCAAAACACACACACACACATGCATGTACACACACACACAAACACACACAAGTTGTATACGTTGAACATTGATAGCGTTGACACATTTTTTAGTCTTACTTTCATGGCCAACATAAAGGAGTCTTGTGAGCTGAAGAGGTTGAGAAACACTGGTCTGTATCCCACAGGGCTAGCTTTAGCATTTATTGTATTCAACAGTAACACAAGGAACCTACAGGCCCGTACCCTGTAAGACACTAGCTTCTGCAGTTAGTATAAGGCTTAAGACCTATGAACTTTAAACAGATAAGTAGGGAACTGGAAATTGTGTGTAAGGGGAAATTCTGTCCATAATGACACCAGTAAACCACAGGAACATGAGCTCACACTGGCTTACAGTGATGCTTAACCTTTCAAGACTACTGTACCCTTTTCAGGAGTCTGATTGTCTTGTGTACCCCCAAGTTTCACCTCACATAAAAACGACTAGCTTACAAAATCAGACATAAAACTACAAAAATACCTGCTATTATGTGCTATTATGTGCTTACTATAAGCTAAATGTGCTTACTTTCTCATTTCTCCCATATAATTATAGAATAAATCAATTGGAATACAAATGTTGTACTTCCTTTTCAGTGTATAGTATATAGAGAAGTATAAACAAGGCACAAATGTCTGTATGAAATTTTAGTTTGTATTGACTTTGCTAGTCCTTTTTATGTAGCCTATCGTAAAACTAGGCAAATATCGACCTGAGTTGATATACCCCCCCACCTCTCCAGAAGACCACCATGTACTTGCTGGGGTAGGTGTAACCCTGGTTGGGAACTAATGGGATACAACATCTGCAGATATCTGATTGCAAGAGTGCCATGGCAACAAATTTATGCAGATGATATTAAGTTGAGATCATCAATATACTGACCTATAGGAGAAGGGCACCCAACATTAGTAGGGTGAGGAAACACAAACAAGGAGGAAGGGAGAAATCATTACTGAATATGTATTAGATATAGTGGCATCAGCGTAATGTTATAAAACGTTCTATCCCAGCCTGCGGGCAGGAGCAGAGAGAGATGTAACCCTTGGGAGGTGCCAGAATAGTGCCCACTAGTGCTGAGGAGGAAGGTGATGGTGATGAGGAGGTTATTCTGCAAGGGATGGCGTGAGTATATGGATGTTCAGATGTACATTCTGTATTATCTCCACCTACCTTGTTGGGGTAGAGTATTTCTGACTTTGCTAAAGGTATTAATAAACTATTATAAGTACAGAAGGGTTCCTAAAGTGTGAAGGTTGCAACTGTGCACATCAGGTTCCCAACTGAACAATCGTTTTAATAGTACTGGGCCTGATCTTGGAACAAGAACCTGTCAATCCTCAATGTGATAACAGGGAATTCTTAAGTAACCAATATAATTAATGCATATGCTTTAGATCAAGCTACAGGTCTAAAGGGACAGTGATGGGGTCTAAGAGGACAAGGGAGAAGAGGACAAAGTGGCTCAACAGGGCCATGTGAGTCCCCAGCTCTAGAATCTCAATATTGAATAGCAAATCCAACAATAAAATTAAATAATCGCTGAGCAATGGGTTGCTATTACAGGGTAACAACTACTTTTGTTATCTAATGGCCCAAGATGAAGCCAAGAGCAGTTAATGCTCCAATAGCTGGATGTTAAATGCAGTTGTGATTGATTTTGAGGGAGTTACAAGCATGACAGAAGATTCAAGGGATATTTTTCTCTTTCATGCACCTAGGATTGGCGTTTAAAACCGATCCTCTCCACAGGCTCTTGCCTTTGGAAACTTCAGACAAGTGTTCCCCTTGGGGAGCACGGCCAGTGACCCGCCGGAGGGAAAGAAGGGTTATTTGCAGGCTGAGGGTGAAGATAGCTGAGCTTCATGAACTTCCATCAGGAACTTGGATGAAAGGGTACAGCAGGGACTGCAACAGGTGCTCTCAGGCTAGGTGGTCTAACGGTCCAAGCACAGAACAGAACGCTCCGATCTCCTGAATTCTTATCCCAGGTTCTACACCCAGTCACTTTCTTCTGTGGCATTAAGAAAGTCCCTTCACTACTCTAATCTCAGCTCCCCAATGTGTAAAATGGGGTTAATGATCGTTACCTCCTTCACTCACATTTGTGAGGATAAAATAGCTAACGTGTGTCAAATACATTAAATACGAAAAGCACTATGTAAGTACTCACATATTATCAATGCCCCAGAAAATGTTCCAGGCCTAATGGCTTTGCGATATTTAATCAGCACTGTCAATCCCAAACATTCAAAAAACATGAGTCACAGGCACCCTGAGTGGACTAAATACCCCATAATGCACCACTTGGCTCAATGAAGTGAGACCTAGGTGCATCATGGGAGATGGAGATCAGCCAAGGAGTCCACAGGAGAGAATGAAGGCACAAAGCGCCCAAATTACAACTCCCAAAGGCACCACAACATGTTGCATTGATGCAGTTTAATGGTGAATTGACTTGAAACCAAGCGTTTTGGTGCAGTTTAACAAACCGAAAGGTTAAACTCATGTTAAAGGAATTTGCATCAACAGATTTCATTTCAATTTGCCTGATGGAAAATCAAAAAAGGTTGTCCACGGAACACTCTGAGTTTGTGGAAGGCACATTATCTGTCGAAAAATCATGCTGATGGAAAATTTCCAGTCAGTTCTTATCATGAGATTTTCAATAAAATCACAAGAGCCGGTAATATTATTTAATTATTTCTTGCAGTGTATTTTTATGGATCTGTTTCATAACAGCAATAAGCCAAGCCAAGACCGTGTGTATTTCTGCGCATTTACATTGCTCCTCCAGAAGCTTGTCTGCATCTCTTTGGTCTAGAAACCGATGGGAAGACTGGTGAGACCAGGTTCACTGGTGAGCCATGGAGCATTTTCTGCAAAGTTGGAAATAAACCACCCTGTGGTGTTTTATCTTTGTCCAAAACACAAAGTGCAGCAGCACATGAGAATGAAATACGAACATCACAAACAGCAGCTAAAACTCCCTGAAGTTTTTCAAACCCAAGGGAAAGGTTTGAGTTGTGTTTTGAGGGACTGATTCATGCTGTCTGAAATATATTCACCTATCCCCTGCATATAGAGCTGGCCCTTTAAAATCCCTCATTCCATGTGTGAAAGGAGCATCTGCTTTTACAGGAACATGGTGACATTCACCCTGCAGGTCAGGATACTAGTTAAAGGGCCAGGAGTGCATGAGCCCCGAGCCATGTATATAGGTCAGGCTGAGGTAAATCCTAGGGTGACCGGCCTCACTGAAGTAAATGGGAGTTTTTCCATTGGCTTCAAGGAGACCAAAATTTCACCCCTAGAATTTAGCACCCACGAGGGTGACCAGGTGTCACAATTTTATAGGGACAATCCCAATTTTGGGGTCTTTCTCTTATATAGGCTCCTCTTACCCCCCACCCCGTGTCCCAATTTTTCACACTTGCTGTCTGTATACCCTCGCGCCCACATCTACTTACAGACCACGTGCAGGAAGAGGACAGCAGCATCGGCTCCCAGGCTGTTCTCTGCGTAGGCTGTCACCTGGAAGATCCCGGCGCTCTTATAAACGTGCCGGATGCCCTCCTCGATGGGGCTGAAATTAGCATAGGACATGGCAATGCCATCTCCAAAATCCAGCTGGATGTTTGTCCTCTGGAGATCGCCCTGCAACAGAGAGCACTGCCGTTAGGAGCTTGGCTGATCAGGGTGATGGATGGTA
Organism: Sternotherus odoratus; assembly: GCA_032164245.1. NCBI lineage: Eukaryota > Metazoa > Chordata > Testudines > Kinosternidae > Sternotherus > Sternotherus odoratus. The sequence goes on from JAVMKO010000005.1 coordinate 102,168,791, forward strand.
CGCTCCCTCCCGCCGCTCAGCTCCACTTTGTGAGCGCGACGACAACCCCGGCACGTTGCAAAATTATCTCTGCCACGTGCCGCAATGCCCCCAAACATGGCCAGAGCCAGGCTCCAGCTCTTATATTGTAACTATTATATAGCAGCGATGCCCAGAATGATCTGGACATTAAGGGGTGTGAGCAGATGTTATCCTCCCTTCCTGATCCAGTGGCTCAAGGGGGCAGAATGCCTCTACAGTGCCGCTTATGGGGCACCCGATATGTGTATATATTGGGGGCAGTTGAGATGGGAGGAGCTGCATTTCGTTTCTGCTGGAGGATTAGCTAGGAGCACCTTCCAGGTGCTGCTGGAGTGCCCTGCATACAAGAAGAGGAGGGAGTACAAAGGAGTGAACCGCAGCAGACAAGAAATCCCAGAATCCTAGGCCTTGTCTACTTGCAGAAGCTGCAATGGTTTCATTTAAATCAGGTTTTCAACCCGTTCAGTTAAACAGTTGCAAACCCCTGTTAGTCTGGTCTCAGAGGGCATGTTTTCACTGACCAGTTAACCCAGGTGATCGGCACCTGGGTCTGAGAAGCCAGGATAGCCTAACCCAGGCAGGAATGCGATCACAGCAAAGCCCTGCCCATGTTACTGCATCCTCACTGTTTCTACACTCCCCCGTGTGTGGCGGGGGGAGGCATATCCCATGGTTCTTTGTGCTGAGGCACTCTAGGATTCTCTCCCAGTCAACGGTGTCAATTGTGGGAGAACTTGTCTGTCCGTTGCGGGGAATTGTGGGGAGGGCACTGGAGGACTGTCAGCCCTTGCGTGACTTAGCCTGCATCTTGGCTGCAAAGCGGGCAGGTTCCAGCCTCAGTTAAACCAGGGCCTGGGCTCTAACCTATGCCCCCAGCTGGGTGAGCTAGTCTGAAATTAGTGCACCTCCAAACCCAGGTCAAAGGTTTTGCTGTGTGGACAGGAGGGAGGTTTGGGATAAAACGCAGGGGAGCGCCCGAGTTAACTGCAGCGAAGACAGACCCAAAGTGGTTTATTTTTCAATTTGTTTCCAATCGGGCAAATCAAAATCAGCCTGCTTCAAACCAAAATAGAAGCATGCACATGGGCTTCTCCACTGATTTACCTGTCACTTAAAAATCACCCCTTACATTAAATCTGTGTAGCTCTCTGTGCAGAAGGGCACTCAGTGCCTAAAATCCTTTCTTTAAGGTGAGGAGGATTCCAGTAACATCCAGTTTGGACTGGGAAAGTGGGTAAAAGGAAGAGAATGTTTGAGTACATCCCTGGGATGCTCCACTCCAGAAATCAACCAGATCTTCTCTCTCTCTATCTATTTAGAGCGAGGAGAGAGACTGCAGCTCAAGACCAACTACTCCTCCTGAGTTTAACTTGCTCCTGTGAGCTGCCGCGAACAGCCTACTCCCACGCAAGTCAGCAGCAGAACTCCCACGTGCTGCAACGTGCAGGGTCAGGAGCAAGGCTAATGATGTAGATCCACTACATGCTGGCTGGTTAGTGGACACTACCATGCAGCTCAAGCCCAGTTAATGCTTCTTCAACCCACCTCCCTCCCTCGGACTTCACTGCAATAAACTACCACATTCATAGGGCTGCATTCAACCCCAAAGGGGGCCGGTAATTAAAAGCACCATTTTGCATTTGCTGTGCAATACAGGGACAGCTTCCCAAAATAACCACCAGTTTTAGGGGTAAATTCCCTGCCCTGAACTGCTCTTTCTCTGCAGGTCACATGGTATGAAGTGAACAGAAGCTGGCTCCCTCCCAGCAGCCCTCAGGGTGCGTTGGGGGGCAGAGAGGAGGATTGGCTGGAAGTGGTAGGTTGAACCTTTGGAGACCAGAACTACTTGAAGCAAGCTAGGGCAGCTCTCAGGATGCTCCAACCTGCCCTGAGTCTGGAGCACAGAATCAGGGAGTCCTCATCCACCAAAAAGGCTTTGATCACCTCCCTGTCCCCGAACCCCCTCCCCTCTGATTACCTACAAAGCTCTGTGGAGGGAGCAGCCCGCCTGCCCTTCTGGCCAGAGGAAAAGTCATCCCAGATTGACAAGCAACAGCCAACCAGCTGTAAAGTGGCTTAGGAAACATAGGATCCGGGACAAATCTCTCCCTGCCTCTACAACTGACTTCTACTTAGGGACTGTCAGAGTCGGACTGACAGTGCTGGGGAGTGGAATCTTCTCTTTCGCAGCACCGAGTGACTGTGTTATTTCCTCCCTGCCAATGTATCTCTGCCTTGAGCCGTAGGGATGGTATGACTTAACTTCCGGGTCCCTTCCATCCATGGCCTCTCTGCTGGGACTGTGAGCCTGGGTGCTGTGCAGGCGTGTAGCTTTTGTGAGGACGACACTCGGGTGAAATCCTGGCCCCATTCAAATCAAAGGGGAGTTTTGCCATTGACTTCAATGGGGCTCGCTTTTCATCTTTGTTCTCCTGGAACGTGGAAAAGTCCTATTGATTTTGACAGGGAGGAAGCCAAGAGGCTTCTGTAGAAATGGAACTGAGTGCTAGAAAAGCCAGCGGATTTAGTAGAGGGTGAATAAGGTGCTTTTTAACCATCCTATAGAATTCTTGAGCAAGGACAGAATGCTCTATTGTACTCTGCAGGACAGTTCAAAAATTGGATGGAAAGGTTACTGAAGGAAGGTTTTGAATTAAGGTTGGATTTTTTTTTCTAAACGATCTCCTCTAGGAATTATTCTGGGGATGTTCTCTGGCCTGTACTATCCTGGGAGTGTGGGAGTGTCCCCTTCTGCCCTGGGAATCTATAAATTCGCTATGGCCCATTAAATGCTATAGGGCTGTTCTGTGGGGGCCTACACTGAGCCCACAAACTCATTTCTTAGGTAGGCCATTGAACATCTGGTAAAAAACAGATCTGTCTGGATTCAGTCCTGGTGACTCTGGATGAAAACTCCATCACCCCTCTCTGGAGTTCCATGCTCGTCCCAAGGCATTTTCTTTTTGTTTTCCTCTTTGCTTGGTGGCTGGGTTTTTGGTTTGTTTGTTGTTTTTTCTCCCTCCCCTGTATACAAAGGGAAGGTTTCGATATGGAGATTTGGGAACAGATTTCTAATAGCTAAACAGTAGCAGATGATCCTTCCACCCAATTACTGGCCTCACTCTTTAACGCAGCACCAACGATAGCGCTAATCCGCCTTTCCCCATTGCGGACCCGTATATGAAATATCGAAAGGTGGCTGCTTTCCCCATGTACAATGGGTTTATGAATATAAATTAAAACAGAACTGAAGCGGAGGTATTTCAAATGGATACAAATCACTGCTCTCCAGAGATAGTCAAGAGGCACTTTCTATAGCTTTGGTCCTGTAAACAACTCCACAGGAATGTGGTAATGGCCTCCTGTAAAGCTTGCCCCAGGGGCAGCTAATGGGCAGTGGGAATCGGGGGAGATAGGTGTTACCTGTAAGATACCTTGGCAGCTCTTCCCCACTGCAGCTCAGAAAAAAATTTTCTATATTTTTTAGGTTTGTTTTTTTAAAAAAAGCAATTCTTTCTCTCACCCCAAAATTGACACTTTTTTTTTTGGTTTAAAAACTGAAAACGTTTTGCTTTTACCTTTAAAAAAAAAAAGTCAAAAATTCTCCATAACAGAACTTTTGTCGTGAAAATTTCCATTTAATTGAAAATCCATTTTGTGTTAGTAAAATGTTTCAATGGACACATTTTGACCAGCTCCAATAACAATAGATAGCTCCAGTGCCCTATGCCTCAAATGTTATTATCTGATCCCCTTTCAACATCTTAACCCTACCTATCTGCTTATTCACCGGATCCTTCAATCCCTGAAACCTTGTGCAAACACAACTCTTCAGCTACCTTGCCTGCAACCTTATTCCCATCTGTTTATCATTCTTTGTCTGCAGCTGTTCCGCTCAAGTTCCCTAATAAATTACTACTAGAGTCTTAATTTTTAGATTGTCTGTTCTTTTCTGAACTCCCACTCAATAATGTCTCTACAAATCTTTATACCTTGTCAAATCTAAACAGATAAAAGAATCAGCCAGGTAGACAAGAAATCCCCATTGTGCAGAAGCAGGAGGAATATGAATCTGTGCAAAGAGACACTGTCATCTCAGACTGGTTACAATGAACCATTTCATTGCATTATATTTTTTAATGAAAAATATGTGGATGCTTAAAAATAAAACAAGGTTAGAAAAAAAGTATTAGAAGACAGCGTGATACCCTATGTAGGGCACTGAACTGGGAGTCAGGAAAGATGGCTACTGGTCCCACATCTGACAGTGACACCAGCTTTGTGATTCTGGGCAAATCATTTCACCTCCCTAGTACTGTTTCCTCTCTACCCCTTCTCTGCCTTCTGTGAAGACTGTGAATGATTTGGGGCTGGGATGGTCTCTTTTTATGTGTTTGTCCACCACCCGGCTCAATGGGTCCTGATCTTGGTTGGGGCCTTTATAAGACACCCTAATGAATATAATTTATAATCGTGGTATTTAGGTTAAAAGAAATCAATGACAAAAGTTTAACTTTTAAAAATATTAAAGAGTCCCTCTGTCTTTTGGGAACCGAAATACACCTCCATTGAATCAGAGCAGGAAAGCAAAATGGACCAGAAACAGCCGGTGAAACTGCCCAACCTAGTTTTGTTGTGTGAGCTGGATGAAATGCACGGAGATAAATCAACAGAGCACAGAATTCCAAGTAAAACTAATTTTTCAAATTCTCTCTCTCTTTTTACCAGGGACGTTTAACACGTCTATGCTGATCCCATCTACACAATCTGCTCGGTCACTGTGACATGGGGAAGACATTTGATAATTCCCCCTGTTTCTTTCTTGGATGCACATTCAATATCTGCCAGGAGATTTTTAACAGGAAAATTATATTTTATTAAAGGTATCCACAAAATGGCAGTGTCCAAAATGGATATAGCTGGGATTTTTAAAGAAGCCTCAAGGATTTAGGCCCCCAAATACCATTTCCACGGGATCTGGGTGCCTAATGTCCTTACACATGCCTTTAAAAATCGTCCTGCAAGCGTGCCATGAATCAGTGACCTGTCAAGGGTTTGTGTTACTCCACTGCCCGGAAGTGAAGTTTTCTGGACAAACGCACCCCAAACAAAGGCCTCCTTGTTGAATACAGAGAGGTATTAGGGGGCACGCCACAGCAATCGATTATCCATGGGAGGTGGGCAAAGGGGATCAGAGCAAAGGTCTGTGATTTCCTAGAGATCCTGACCAATCATGTGCCAGAGGCTCATGGTGACACGGCAACTCAAGATGTCACCCTGAGAGCCCTGGGGACTGGCTCACTCGGGAATAATTGTCAGCCACATCACGCTCTCCCTGAATGATGAAGGTGAAATCACACGTCAACCTCCCCTGATCCCAAGGGCCTGCTCCGTAGGGCTCTTATACTGATGGGGACTGGCTACAGGGCACTGATCTCTGGCCCTGCCCCCTCTTACCTCCAGCCCTCTAGTCACGACCCCAAGTCTCTGGTGCAGACTAGATGGCACACAGCTTCACTGGCGTTACCCCATACCAGAGGAACCCCAACTGCCCCTGTGTAGCTGCCTGAGCAGTGTACACCATCCAGAAATGGAGCAGTGAGCGGGCCCCTCCACTTAGCCACAGATCACGAGCAGTGGCAGCGAAACCCACCCAGACACAGATTTCTCCATTGCGCCCTCAACTCTCATCTTCCGGGAGCCTCTCTGTGGGGGAGAGAGTCGCTAGGCCTCTTGTGCTCCCTTCAGCCAGTGCCCTCCAAGCTGAGCTCATCCGAGAGGGAACTAGGCAGCTGCAACCACAGTGGGGATTTTTGCCACAGGGTCAATTATCTCTCCAGGATCCTCCATGGAGGCCATCAGGCAAAAGGTCTTTTTATTGCAACTCATAGATGTTAAGGTCAGAAGGGACCATTATGATCATCTAGTCCAGGGGTCTCAAACATGCGGCCTGCGAAGCCCTTCCCTGTGGCCCACCAAGCTCCCTGGTGCCCTCCCCCCACCGTAGCAGTTTCCGGGAAGGAGGAGCCAAAAGTGGAGGCTTCTCTGCTGCCTGGGCCACTGCCGATCCCCAGCTTCCAGGCGCTGCTGCTGCGGCCTCAATGAACAAGCTGGGGCGGCGCTTCCCAGGAGCTCTCTGCAGCGGTGGCCAGGAGCGGTAAGCCTCCCGCAGAGGCGGGCGGGAGGGCAGCGGGGAGCCTGGCCTGAGATCTGGTGAACAGGGAGCTGGATATTAGGGGTGAGTGGGTGGAGATTCGGGGATGGGGCACAGGGAGCTGGGTTACGGGGGTAAGTGGGGTTGGGGCACAGGGAGCTGGGTTACGGGGGTAAGTGGGGATGGGGAACAGGGTTATGAGGATCAGTTTGGGAGAGGGAGACTTTATAAAATTATAATTGATATTAGGCTGAGATGGGCTGACATTTCGGTCAGATTTATCAGCATATTATATTTGAAAAAAGCTTGAATCATCTGAGGCTGGTAATTTCTTGTTCAATTCGATTTGTTTGCTTGTGTTTCCAGCTCTGGACTTCCTATATTGCTCTGGCTTTGTTTGCCAAACAGCTGTTGGCGGTGCCTAGCGCTTTCCAGGAGGGAGCGGGGAGCTGCCTGCTCAGAGGAGGAGTCAGGGCAGGGGCGGGACCTCACAGAAGGGGTGGAGTGGGGGGCGGAGCCAGGGGCAGCGAGGGGGGTGTATGTATCAGTGATGGGGCCCTCGGTCCGGTGCACTAGTCCTCATGCGGCCCTCGTGGTCATTTGAGTTTGAGACCCCTGACCTAATCTAACCTCCTGAACAATGCAGGCCACAGAATCGCACCCACCCACTTCTGCAATAAACCTCTAACCCAGGGGTGGGCAAACATTTTGGCCCAAGGGCCACACTGGGGTTCAAAATTGTTTGGAGGGCCGGGTAGGGAAGGCTGTGCCTCCCCAAAAAGCCTGGCCCCACCCTCATCTGCCCCCTCCCACTTCCTGCCCCAACTGCCCTCCTCAGAACCCCTAACCCATTCAACCTCTCCCCCACTCCTTGTCCCCTGATCACCCCCTCCAGAGACCCCCCAACTCTACTGCCCCCCCAAGACCCCACCTGCTATCTAAGCCCCACTGCTCCTTGCCCCCTGATTGCCCCCTCCAGAGACCACCCACCCCAACCACCACCCCAAGACCCCACCCCCTATCTAAGCTTCCTGCTCCTTGTCCCCTGACCGCCCCCTCCACCCCCTAATCATCCCCCCAGGACACTACCCCCATCCAACCCCCCTGCTCCCTGTCCCCTGACTGTCCTGACCCCTAGCCACACCCCCGCCCTCTGAGAGGCCCCCTGGGACTCCCACACCCTATCCAAGGCCTCTGTTCCCTGTCCCCTGACTTCCCCCTGACTGTCCCCCGAGACCCTCTGCCCCTTATCCAGCCCCCGGCCCAGCCCCCTTACCACGCCGCTGCTCAGAACAGTGTGTCTGGCCCTCAGCCAGACATGCTGTGGCGATGATCCACCACAGTGTGCAGCCCTGCAGCGCACTGAGGCTGAGGGGGAAGGGGACAGTGGGAGAGGGACCGTAGCAGCCTCCCCAGCCGGAGCTCAGGGGCCAGTTAGGAGGAGCCCGCGGGCTGTGGTTTATCTACCCCTGCTCTAACCTATGTCTGAGCTACTGAAGTCCTCGAATCTTGGTTTAAAGACTTCAAGGTGCAGAGAATCCTCCAGTCAAGGCCCCGGGAAATGGCCGTATCCAGCGGATGTGGGGCTGGCCACCGAATCCACCACCAGCTGCAGAACTGGGCAGCACGACCTAAGCTAGCATGGTCTCTTGCCCAGCACTTAGCACCATGGTCCATAACTCAGGCTCCTAGGGACTACGGCAATACAATACATGGCCACCATCACTCCCTGTAGTATCAGGAGGGAATAGCAGCTAGCCAGAGGTATAGTCAGGGCTTGCATCAATAGTGCAGGGGTCTAGGAGGGGAAAACCGGCATCATTCTGACCTGGGACTTCCTTACGACTGTGACAGACGGAAGCATTGCCCGGTGCCATCTGGACTTACCTCAGAGTGGGCTAGCGGTTCAGAAGAAAGTCTCCGCTGGATTTCTATGCTCGTCTGAAACAGACGAGGCTGGACTTTCAAAGAGGCGTACCCAAGTAAGGAGCCCATTTCCCGTTGAAAAGCAACGAGATTTGGGCGTCTCGCCGCTCTGTGTGTCTCCGAAAATCTTCCCCTACGGTTACGCCCTACCCCGGCGTGTCTTTCTACAGGCTTGGGCTAGCCAGCCCCGAGGCCGCTCCAGCCAGGAGACACCTTTTCATGATACTTAGCAGAGCTTTGCAGCCCTCCATGGATTGGGACGCTCGTCACCCCCCCCCCCTTCTGTGCAAGGCTCGAATGCCATTCTCCTAAGGGAGCCAGTAAATGAAAGGCAGGGGGCAGCCTACATTTCAGCGGCCCAGCGAGCCCGGAGACCTACCTCTTCCATAAGGACGATGAAGGTGGTGTTGTGCCCTTGCTGGGCAAGCAGTTTGCCGTCGGCAGTGAGGACGCGCAGCCCCCGCGGGGCTTTGCCGGGGCACGGCTCCGCTTTGGCCACGTACTTCTCCCGCAGCCCGTCCGTGCAATTGTTAGACACAATCCTCCGGTACCTGGGGAACACGGACAATTCGGGTGGGGCTCGGGAGAGCGGGTTTGGGTTTTGGAACGGGCGCGTTTCAAAGAGCTGCCCCGGGCTGGCAGCCCACACACCGATGCTGCCGCTCCCCTCAAATCAAAGACAGTCAAAGGCTTTATTAATCCGCAGGAGCCAAATAAATCATGATTCAGCCCCATCCGGGGACCCTGACTCCACCGGTGAGAACAGATTCGAACCGTTGAGCTGAATCTCTACATACCGCTGAATCTCTACATGCTGAAAGCTGGGGAAGGCCTATTCAGCTCCCTGTTCTGTCTCCCCGTCTCCTGCATTATGGCATTTCATGTCGCTTCTCCTACACGGTGTCTGCTCCTATTCTGCTCCAAGCCACCCTGAAGGATTTGGCAGGAGCTTTGTCCGGCTCCATTTTAAATGATTCAAGGAGCAGGATTCTCTTGGCTCCGTTCAGAAGCAAAGCAAAGAGATTAGCTGCCTCTGAGGACTCTTGGCAATTGGTTGCCTTGTTCTGGGAGATTAACCCTTCTAGTCATTGGCTCTCAGAACTGGGGAACTGGAGCCGAACTCTACGGCTCTTCCCCACTCCCGTGCAGGCCTGCTGCCAGGGGCTCCTTGGCTGAATCGTTCACCGTGGAGAGGTTTCCTGAGAGCCGTGAACACGGCCTTACAGTAGCCCAACTTTCATTGGCAACGCTTCAGTAAACAGCCAGCACCTGTGAGCAAATTGGTGAATAGGGCGAGGCACTCATGAGCAACCCTACAACAGAGCATCTGCTGATCCGCACAAAGAATGGTAAAATGACAAACCAGCGTCCGCTGCCCTGCGTTCCGCAGAGACCCTACCAAAACAAACCAGCGTCCGCAGCCCTGTGTTCCGCAGCGACCCTACCAAAACAAACCAGCGTCCACAGCCCTACGTTCCGCAGCAACCCGACCAAAACAAATCAGCGTCCTCAGCCCTGCGTTCTGCAGCGACCCTACCAAAACAAACCAGTGTCCACAGCCCTGCGTTCCGTAGTGACCCTACCAAAACAAACCAGCATCCACAGCCCTGCGTTCCGCAGTGAGCCTACCAAAACAAACCAGTGTCCACAGCTCTGTGTTCTGCAGTGAGCCTACCAAAACAAACCAGCGTCCGCAGCCCTGCGTTCCGCAGTGACCCTACCAAAACAAACCAGCGTCCGCAGCCCTGCGTTCCACAGTGACCCTACCAAAACAAACCAGCATCTGAAGCCCTGCATTCCGGAGCGAGTACCTGCAGCCCAGCATTCTGCAGTGACCCTACCAAAACAAACCAGCGTCTGCAGTACAGTGATATGTAACAATCCTATCAAAACAAACCAGGGTCTGCAGCTCAGTATTTTGGAGCAACCCTATCAAAACAACCCAGTGTCTGCACAGAGCATACTGTAACATCTCTACCAAAACAAACCAGCAACTGCAGCCTGGTGTTCTGTAACATCCCTACCAAAACAAACCAGCAACTGCAGCTCAGTATTCGGGAGCCACCCTATCAAAACGCACCAGTTGGCAGACCCTGGCACTCATAAGCCAGCGTGCGTCAGCCCTCCAAGCATAGACAGCCTAAGAGTACGAGGAATGTCACCGGAACAAACCAGTATGTGTAGACCCAGTGCTATGGGAACCCTACAATACCAAACCACTAAACACACAGAGCAAAGGCGGGGAAAATTGGGTACAGCTGCGCAGCATAAATCCAAGCTTCCTAAGGAGTTCTTATGAATAAGGACAGTAAGAGAGAAACAAATGATATAAAAATCATGGAAAATACCCTGAGCATGCCCGTTTCCATGTTCAGCAGTTGCTCAGATGGATATTTTGATTCGTACTTTAATTTTGCAACCGTGGTAGCATGAAGTGTGGTCTCCCAGGATCATCTATCACTTGATAGCAATGCAATATCTAGCTGTCACTTATGTTAATGGACTTCTCTCTGCGTCTGAGGAAGGAGGCGCAGTTCCACATCGATGAGGCTGCACAAAAGCAACTGGCAAATAAGGCTGGAAAACCGCCAGGCAGGGTAGAGATAACGCTAATGGTCCAGACTTTCCGTAAATACCACAAGGTCACCAAAAGAGAGAGCCAGCTGGACTGACTTACCCAGTGCTGTTCAGGTAGCTCTGGCCGAGACCACAGTCTTTTGGCAAGGACGATGGGTTGAACCAGAAAGCTGGGAGGCACTGGTTGTTACTGTGCCTTTCGTAGCCATAGTCACTATGGAAACAGAAAGGTAACGAGGAGCATCAGATCACAATAATGAAGCACTGGAACAGGTAATCTAAGGAGGCTGTGGAATCCCCAACATTGGTGGTTAAGAACAGGGGAGACAAGCACTTGTCAGGGATCGTCCAGGAATCATGCCCTAGTGCAGTGGGGTGGACTAGATGACCTCTTGAGGTCTCTTCCACCCCTTCAAGTTCTAAGATTCTATGTGCCATGGTTCCCCGCAATCTTTGGGAATCACCAGTTTTCTAGAGCTGGCTGGGAAATTTGAGCTAACTTCTTCTTCCTGATAAAAACAAGCTATAGTTTTAATGACAATAACTTTAGTGGAAGAGGAACTGCAGGGGTTTTAACAAGCCATGCTCCTTATGGGAGAACAGGAGCAGGGTTGTTCTTTCTACTCATCCTGCCTTCTAGTCCACCAATAGGTATCCAAACCTGGAGTCCTTGCTTGGATTTCAGTGTGTTCTTTCTTGATCAAAACTCCCAGGGGTGACAGGAGGAGTCTCGACTCACGGCGAAGTAAAAGCAGGATAACGGATTCGACAAATCTCTTAAATATATGCTTAACTTTAAATGCACGCTTAAGACCATCCAAATTCAGCAACATACGTTTAAGCCCCATTGACTTTGTTTTGGACATTAAGCATATTGGATTTAAACACATGATTAAGTGCTTTGGTCCGAGCGAGTGCCCAAATTAGGGAAGCCAATGCTGAGCTGGCGGTGTGCACACACTGGCAGCACACTGAACCTGGAAGCATGGGAGACCCATTGGGCTATGCTACGGAATGGGGAAGAATGCAGCCCCAGAAAGCTTTGCCGGACAGCAGGCACTGCAGAACTTTGGAAGATTTTTGTTCCATGTGGTGGCAAGAGAGGAGGAAAATTTGGTTCACTTCAGCTGAACTAAACCTGTAGCCATTTAATTTTTTGCATTTCCTTTGGTTCCACGAACCAAACCACGTTCCAGGATCTCGCCGCATTGGTGACGGGAGAGCATCACACAGAACACAAACGGCCAGGAGCCGAACTTGAACGATTAGCAGAGGAATAAAGATTAACAGCATGCCTGAACGGTGACAGGGTGATCGAGCAAACAAGGATGTGACTGATGCCTGCCCAAAACAGCACTTACGACAAACACTGGAGCTGCCCTAGTAGTCTACACAACAGAAGGTGTGTCTTCCCTGCAGCTGGGAGCTGTACCACCAGAGCTCGGACTTCCAGGGTCTGGCTAGCTTGAACTCTGGTGACTGGCTTGAGAGCTGCCACATCCACGCCTCTATTTTTACCATGCTAGCGTGAGCCCTGCTACAATGAGTCTGGATACCCAGGCTGGGAGGTTCGTTCCCCCTTGCAGTGTAGACAGACCTTTACTGTTGTGCAGGGGGAGAGGAATCACTGATTCCCTCCCTGGACCTTAAGGGCAGCAGTGTCCAATAAAAATTTGATGCTAGCCACACTTGTGGTTTTGAATTTTTCTAATTAGCCACATTATAAAAAAGCCACATGCCTTACCCACAATTCAATAGCCTATTAGGCACATGTGGCTAGTGGCAAACGTATTGGACACGACTGCTTTAGGCAGGGGATGGAAACACACCCAGCTCACACCCAGTTGTCCTCCCAGTGATGAAGTCACAGGGCTGATCAGAAGCGCAATGAAGTCGACGAGTCTTTTCATTAGTTTTGGGGGGGGTTGGATCAGATCCTCTGGGCCTCCCTCTTTGGCTGGCTGGAGCTCACGTAGAGATTTTTAGATTTGGAGGAGGAATAAAAAAACAATCACAAAGTTCATCTCACACCAGGCCAACACACTCCAGTGCTACTGGAACCACAGACGTCACGAATGCTCCACACGCCGTATTATGCTCTTGGTTTTATCCACGAGCACGCTAGAGTCGGAACGGAAAGCTTCAGGGAAGGGTCTTAGCAAGATGAATTCACTGTGCAGCCTCGCTGTTGCCAATATTCTTTGGAGGACAAGAGATTTCTGAGCTGCGTAAAAAGGCTCCGAAATTCCCTAATGCTCTTTGTCACATCGTTCCATTTAATCATTCTCAGAGGGTCAGCCTGGCATAGTAACGAATGCCTGGCAGTGACTGCGTAATTAAAAATGATCAGGAGGAGCCGTGCTTTGCCCCAAAGAAGAAAAGAGCTGCATAAATATTTAATAAAATTAAAGACAACATTGCGGTATGCCCCAAAGGCTGCGGGCTCGTTCATTAACTTCTGGTAATTGTATATTAAAATCTCACATGCTGCCCACCTTCCCTCTTGCAAGCCCCAGGGTTTGCATAAGTTAGGGAAATAATCAAGTCCAGCTGCTTCTCTGTCTTTCCTTTTTTGACAGAGTAAATAAAGAACCGGGGAGAGGGGGAAGGGAAAGGGAGGGGAAAAATACAAGCACGTATGTTAATAACACTTCTCAGTTCCATTGCTTCTGCACAAGGCAAGAGTTTGATTTTTCAAATGATTATGTCTTTGCGTGTCTGTAGCCACAGCTACATCCCCATTGGATCTATCCACAGACTCCACACAGGGTTAACAAACCTATAACTGTGGTCTTGCCCTGAATAAAAACAATGAGGAGCCCTTTTGGCACCATAGAGACTAACAAATGTATTTGGGCATAAGCTTTTGTGAGCTAAAATCCACTTCTCCAATGAAGTGGGTTCTAGCCCACTAAAGCTTATGCCCAAATATATTTGTTAGTCTGTAAGGCCACGTCTACACTAGTGACCGATCTATTGGGGATCGATTTATCACGTCTAGTGTACATGCAATACATCGATCCCCAAGCGCTCTCCCCGTTGACTCCAGAACTCCATCACCACGAGAGGTGGAAGCGGAGTCGACGGGGGAGCGGCAGCTGTCAACTCACCGCCGTGAAGATGCCAAGGTAAGCAGTTTGGAATTTACGATACCATTAACCCGAAACATCCATATTTATGCAAAGCAGCCTGTGATTTTCGACAGGCCCATACTGCACGGGGGTGGGAAAGAAGTCGATCTGGCTTTTGCTGGTGACATTTCTTAATAAAGTCTTGCTGAAAAGCAATAACAATTGCCCAGGCTAAAATGAAAATCATTGCCTTGTTTCGCACGATGCGGTCGCAAGTGGCTACAGAAGTCAAGTGAGGCTGAAATTCCTTCCCTTTGGAGGGGAAACTCTCCCTTCAAGGTACAACTCTTGCAGCCCTTTGTTAGAATGATCTGCACAAAAAATGTCCCTTACAACTTGACAGCCCACCCTTGGAATTCCATATACATTGAACCAGCTGGTTTGGAATAGGCACAGAATCACCAGCAGCAGGAACGCTAGTTGTGATGGGCCAGCATACTTACCACTCAAAGTCCCATTCAGCACAGACACAAGGTTCTGAGACGATGGTTCTGGAGTAGTCTCGACCCAGGGCACACTGGGCTCCAGGCTTGCGTTTCTTATAGATCTTCCTCTCTCCCATGACACAAGGCTCACCCTTTGGCAGCAGAACCATTGCGGATTAGAAAGAGAAGAAGAACATGGAGGATTTCTAGTCTTTGCCCTTTAGTCTATTACTTTACAACAGGATATTAAAGCGTCTTGGGGGTTAGTGCTTCATTCCCATTTACACCTTTAAAAACCTCCTCTGTACAAACTTCAAATCAAGTTCCCCAGGCTCCTAACTCCCATTTACACCTTTATAAACCTCCCCCTCCACTAACTTCATCAAACTCTCCCACCGTCCACACCCTGGTGCCTCACCCGTTATTGAAACAGAAGGACTATTTCTGCTTTGCATATGGCAAAAGTCACGCATCATCTAAGATCAAGTACAGAGATATCAACAAAGCTCAGAGTAGAACCCAGGAGTCCTGACTCCTCCTCCTCTTCCCACTCCCTCTTACTGCCTTGTACCACTCAGTCATTTTCTTCAAGTGCTGCATTGGGGCTTAATGCTGAGGTTTCCTATAGCACTACGGGAGGAAGTTTGATGGAAAGTTCGAGCAGATACAGATTGTTTCGGTGAATTACCATAAATCGTCTTTTCTCTTAGGTTGAAATAACTTGTTTGGGCCCCTCAAAAAACAAACTGAATGGAACTTACAAGAGTTTATAGGTCAGACCCATGCACACAGCCTTTCTCTGGCTTCTCACTGTGCATGCTTTGCTCCTTTGGGTGACTACATAATGCTTTGTTTGGAAGAAGCTGGGGTTGAGACACTTTGATCAGATGCTGTCACGAACCCAAAGGAAAAGGGCTTCCAGGTACCACACACAGTTGGCCCTGCCATGTTACGGTGGCTGGTAAAAAGACAGTGGGTGGAGTGGTGGCAGCGCAGAGATGCTGGCTAAGAAAGGTAGGATGAAGATAGTGATGTGCACCTGAGAGGGGGGCCCAAGTAGTTTGCCCCGATAGATTAGCAGATGCTTACCCCTTGCTTCATTTTACATTAGTTTTATTTGTTCTGTGCCGTGGCTCTATCCCCCTGGTATATTCCAGGTTCCATGACGCTCATTTCTAATGCATCTTCTCTTGCTGATTTTGTTCAGTGACATCACAGTTTCAATGGTTGTAATGTCACTTCGTCAACCTGGAAAGGACTGTGATATCACAGTGGGGTAGTTTTGCCAAGGGTCCCAACCCTACAAACAAATCCCCAAAGTACAGGACTGCATTGACTCCCACTGAGTTCCCAAGGCCCCAAATGAACCTAATGTGATAATAAGCCAGGTGATGGCAGAAGAGAAAGTTTATGTACTTATAATAAATAATAATTTGGCCTTTTCTGTCCTCTTCCAGCAAAGGGCTCCCGAGAGTTTTCCAAACTTCTGTGCGATAGGTAGATCATTTTATATCCATTTTACAGATGGGGAAACTGAGGCAAAGAGACGGGAAATGACTTGCCTGAGTCAGTGGTAGAGCCAGAAATAGACTCCAGATCTCTTTTGATTTAACTCCAAGACCTTACTTTAAATCAGCAATGAGGAGCAGCACATGCTAGTGGAATGGGACTTTTAAACACTGTTACATGTTTAAAAGAAAGCTGGCACAGAGCTGGAGTTCTTTATCCTTTTTTCCTGGGTTCAAAACTATCAGCTGACAGAATCCCCCATTGGCGTCTCCCTAGTGACTGAGCCAATGATTTTAGGTCAGTTTATCTATCTGGGCCAGATTCATGTTTACCCCAAAGCCCCTTTATACTTCTTTGGCACTCTAAAGGGGCTGTAACATGGGAGTATATTACTTTACAGGCCCCTGTAACACAGCCAAGTGGTGGAAAGGGACCTTAGGGCAAATGAGAATCTGGCTCAGTGTGTTTCACTATGCGCCTCGTGCATTCCAAAGCACAAGTTGTGTCTAACCAAGATTTAATGCCATTCTGGAAAAGCAGCAGGTGGAACTATTTCAAATATGTGACCTCTATAGATCAGAACCATCTCACTCCTTTGACGAATGCCAGATCCTTCCCTCTCTAAAGAACAGAGCACGATAGATTCCTACCCGCAAACACTCTGAGCTTGAAAGGCAGTGTTGTGCCCCATAAACGACTACATAGGGAGTCAATAGTACCTGATTATGCAGGTGCCAGGTCTGGTAGTCCTCTTTGTTGCACCTTCTGCTGAAGATGGATTTGTAGTCCACTTTCACCAGCTGCCATTCAGAACGGAGACTGAAGTGGCCAAAAATTCTGAGCATTGGAAGAGAGAGAAAGGCATACACACAGTCAGCCATGGAACTATGGAGCCGCCATACAAAAGGGAACCCAAGGGTGGAAACCGATACAGAATCCCAGAACTCATTACAAGAAAAAAACATAAGAACAGCCATACTGGGTCAGAGCAGAGGTTCATCTAGCCCAGTATCCTGTCTTCTGACAGTGGCCAGTCCCAGGTGCCCTAGAGGGAATGAGCAGAACTGGAAATCATCAAGTGATCCATCCTCTGTTGCCCATTCCCAGCTTCTGGCAAAGGCTAGGGACATCATCCTGGCTAATTGATGGTTCTATCCTCATGAACGTATCTAGTTCTTTTTTGAACCCTGAGCCTTAACCTTCCTGTGCTTCTGTTTCCAATCATCTGCTTGTAGGCGGTATCCCGTTCTCTGTCCCGTCGTGTATCCTGTCTTATTAGAGTGCAATGGACACACAATTGACATACGCCTCCTGAATGTCTGCGTAGCACCTGGCATAATGGGGTCCTGATGTTAGCTGTGGCTTTCAGACACTCCTGTCATACTAATAATTATAGTAATGAGTAGCCCCATTAAAGCCAATGGAATAACTCAGGCGAATACATCTATACATGTCTTTACAGGATCGGGTCCTTTCTGAGTCGACACGTTCTCACTGGTGTTAAATATTCTGACTGGACAAAAAGGAGAGAAAACCCAAATGTTAAAAAATCACTATTCAGCGAAGAATGAGATGAAAACAGAGACCGATATGATGGAGGTGCTTAGAACATAAGAAGGGCCATATTGGATCAGACCAATGGTCCATCTAGCCCAGTGTCCTGTCTTCTGCCAGTGGCTATTGCCAGATGCTTCAAAGGGAATGAACAGAACAGGGAAATCATCAAGTGATCCATCCCCTGTCGTTCAGTCCCATCAAGACATGAAGCAAGATGAGGGCCTGCAAAGACTGCAAACTACCATCTCCTAGTTAGTTCAACTTCTCTGGAGCTAGGTCATGTGATAATTGTTTTCCACTGCAGGGCAGGAACTTTCTTTTTTGGTCATTCTTTTGAGCAGGCTGATCAATACCGATGGTTCCATGACCCAAGTCTATGATCCAATTAGCCAGGTAAGGAGATGTCTCTTCCATGATGTTCCCCCAAGTCAGTGGACATGTCGCTAGGGGCCCCAACCAACACTGGGGCCGGTTTGTGCCAGATGATACACAGGCCCAGGCCCACAGTGGGAGATGAAGAGCTTGGGTTCTAGATAGACAGGACAGACAGTGGGATACAGCGCAGGATTGGGAACTGAGGCACAGAGACGCGAGGGCGGGGATTGTCAGGAAGCCCAATGAACATTAAGCCCCAGACGAAGCGCTTTGCTGAAGGCAATACCAGATGTCTGTGGGCCGGCTTGAATTCAAAGCCAGGTTTCTTGAAGCCCAATGCAGTACCTTCCCCACACAGCCATCCTTCCTCGGGCCCATAAAATCACGCACATGCCTAAGTGTTTGCAAGATCAGGGCCAACGGGAGGACAACCATGCTAAACATTGCGTTGCTCTCCAGTGTGATAAACACTAAGAGAGTTTACTTGGCAGAAGCGCACGTCTTTTACAAAGAAACAACTCACAACAAAGCCGCCTTTAATTAATAAATAACATCAGGTATCTACACAAAAGGCTCCATTCATCTGGAATCATTCAGCTAGCTGCAGGGAACCTGCTTTTCAATCAAGCAGCTACTTCTTATTTCTCACGGCAACGGTTCTTTTCTCCATAAGAAGTGGATTTTCAATCGGCTGAAGCCATAGTTCCTAAGGGGTGCATGGTGCCGGGAGACAGGGGCACAGACATCAGTTGGCCACTTTAAAAAGCCATAAGCAAAACTACAGCCTCACAGAGGAGAGGCAAAATAAAATAAAATAAAATAAAAGCGATGGAGCAAATCAATGCATCATCAGAACAAGCCAATATGAGCAGCTTGTCCTCCCTAAAGCCGAGAGTCTCAGACGAAAAAGAGCTTAAAAATCATCAAAATAATTCTTTAACTGAGGTGTTTAAATACCTATATATCTGATTTGTTCAACCTACATCATTTCCAACATTCAACTAGAAGCAGGTGTCACTGTATCGTCATAGCTAGTTTTTCCAATACCCCACACCTTTCACCAACCTAAAATTCAGCCAGGCTATTCGGGGGGGGGGGGGGGGGGCGGGGGGGGGAGGGGAGAGGGAGGGGGTTTAAAATTATTTTATATCCAAAAAAGGAGGGGGGAATTGCAAGATGATTTGCAAGTCTCACAGTGAGAGGGGAAGAAAAACAAAGATCAAGAGAGTGCAACCCTCAAGACACAAATGTCCCTAACCTACAGAGCACTGCAACCTTATAGCTGTAACCCTCATCCCAACCTCTTCAGTCTTTTCCACCATCCCTTGCTCTGCCTCATCTTACCTTAGATTGTAAACTCCTAAAGGCTCCTGGCTTTGCCTCTCCGCTGCCTGCAAAGTACTATGCAAGCTTACGGTGCTGTGGAAATGCCAATGTAGGGAACAGTGGAGGACGCAGGATTAGTGGCATGGATGATGAAGGGCCAGACAGGGACAGAGACCCCCATGTTACAGGGAGTGAGGAACTGTGCTGTCTGGGGAACGGCTTCGGAAGGGACTGCACCACTGGATTTCTACAATCCCTCCCCCAGCACCTCCACACGCAGGGCAAGTGTGTGGGCTGTACCTGCCCTTTGGACGGGACCTTCCTACTCCCACCCGCTCAGTGCTGCAGACTGATGAACACGGGGCTATGATCTTCCCTCCTTCCCATCCACTTGGGTGACGTGTGCTAGAGCCAGGCACAGCCAGGTGGGGGGAGCCCCTCAGCTCTGGGGAACTCAACCCTTTCGGAGCCGGCTGCATTTTGGCATCCAGCGGGTTTCTTTTTAGTTCCCTAACTGGCTGCTGACAAACCAGCTTCACGCCCATGAACGGCGACATCCGCCGCACACTCAGTAGCTCTGGCATGGGCAGCTTCATACCCGCCAGCCCTGCATTCAGTAACCGCGCTCGGGGTGTGTGCTTAGCTACGGCCTATTGGGCTAAGATAGTCTAGACTCTAGTGAATCACTGTGTCGCGTTGCCGCTAAACCTGGCTCCCGCTGGATCGGATACAGGTGATTGAAACGAGGGCAAAGGAGGGCTAGACCATCTAAATGTCAGTCTGTGTAGTGAGCCAGCCCTCAGGTGGGATAAATCGGCCTAGTTCTGTTGACTCCAGCAAAGCAATGCTGATTCATACCAGCTTGAGGACTATTTCATTGAATTGTAGCCCTCCTCCCCCAGGAATGTCCCTTGGTCCTGGGTCTCTGTCTGCTAGTAACTCATAAGAACATAAGAACGGCCATACTGGGTCAGACCAAAGGTCCATCTAGCCCAGCATCCTGTCTACCGACAGTGGCCAATGCCAGGTGCCCCGGAGTGAGTGAACCTAACAGGTATGATCGAGCGATCTCTCTCCTGCCATCCATCACCCCCCTCTGACAGACAGAGGCTAGGGACACCATTCATTACCCATCCCGGCTAATAGCCATTTATGGACTTAGCCTCCATGAATTTATCCAGCTCTCTTTTAAACCCTGTTATAGTCCTAGCCTTCACAGCCTCCTCAGGTAAGGAGTTCCACAGGTTGACTGTGCGCTGTGTGAAGAAGAACTTCCTTTTATTTGTTTTAAACCTGCTGCACGCCAATTTCATTGAGTGGCCCCTAGTTCTTCTATTTTGGGAACAAGTAAATAACTTTTCCTTATTTACTTCCTCCACACCACTCATAATTTTATATACCTCTATCATATCCCCCCTTAGTCTCCTCTTTTCCAAGCTGAAAAGTCCTCAGGGAGAGGCTCAGAGGCAACAAAGGGGGGGAGAGAGGAGAGCTATTATTTTGAGTGACAGGGCCCTCACAGCTCAGGGGCGTGACAGCAAGGTGCCTGGATGGCCACCCATGTGCCTGCTCAGAGGAGGAGCCGTGTCGGAGAGAAAGGAGGGGGGCAGAGTCAAGCGATTGACAAGCAAAAACCCGAGAGCACCATGAGGGGGGGAAAAGCCATTTTGAAGGGGTCTGGAGCCAGCCACTGAAAGGGTAGGGCCATGGGTGAATCAGGGCTGGAGCACCCATGGAAAAAAATTAGCGGGGCCTGGATGCGCTCGAAGAAGGGGGCAGGAAGCGGCAGGGCAGGGGTGAGGATGGGAAGAGGCAGGGTGGGGGAGCAGGGCCTGGGGCGGAGCAGGGGTTGTTGGGAAAACTCTGTACCCTGTCAGGCTGAGTCGGTGTGTCAGCTCCCTTGATGAAATCGGCTACCATGAGGCAGGTACTGCTGGTGCAGCCCACCTGCTGGGATTGTATCTGAGCACTAGGGTGGCAGACCGGGAGTTCAGATTTTCAGGATATTATTATCCTCTGCACCAGAGCCCTGCATCCCTTGGTGAGGGGAACTCTTGGGAAGAGAAGCAGCCTGAGGAGGACACCGGCCGACCGTGATTGCTGTGTTGCTGAGGACACTGGATTCATCTCTGCACCTGTGGCTCGCTTGTGGAGTAGTGAGTGTACCATCTTTTAGTCAGACAGTCAGAGAAACTGTTTGGAAGCCCCCTATTCCCTGAACGGTGTCCTCAAGCCAGGGAATAAGGATTTGGTGATTTTATTACCTGCTACCTATAAAACCTGTACAGGGACTTA
Source organism: Sternotherus odoratus (assembly GCA_032164245.1). Lineage (NCBI taxonomy): Eukaryota > Metazoa > Chordata > Testudines > Kinosternidae > Sternotherus > Sternotherus odoratus. Next base: position 102,190,087 of record JAVMKO010000005.1, read on the forward strand.
CCATCTTTGGGGCCGGATTAAACCCAGGCAGCCAAGTGGCTTAATGCTGCTACAGGAGATACGTTGTCACAGGTCATCAAGGGTCACAGCAAACCAATAGGACAATACACTTTTCTCTTGCTATATCAGGCCACGTTACTGGGGAATGTCCTGGGTACCACCAGCGTGGGCACTGGCGACCCTGAAGATGGTGTTTGACCTTGTTCTGTTGTATTTATTTCCTTTTAAATACAATTACTCCGTTGACTATATTGTGTGTTTGTGTTATTTCTTGGGAGTCTCCAACTGACCTGTAAGTGGGGGTTGACCCATGCTTAGAATTTTCCTTCCAAGCTGCCCCGGTCACCCTGCCAGTAAGGAGCAAGGGAGGGGGAGGCACCACCAAATAAATTCATATGGGAAGAAAATAAGGAAGTGACATTACACCCTGCTGTGCTAGAGGCAATTTCCAGACAAATCCAGGCCTGCCCCTCACAAGGAGATTGGCATTAAAGGAGGTAGCCGGCTGGATAGGATGTGCCATCATCAATAAGAGAAATAAACATCTGCTTGAACCCAACCGACAACATGGCTAGAGAAACCGAGAAATAGCCACAGGTTTGAGAGGAGCAGCCGTGCTAGTCTATATCCGTAAAAAGAACAGGAGTACGTGTGGCACCTGAGAGACTAACGCATATATTTCAGCATAAGCTTTCGTAGGCTATAGCCCACCAAATAGCGACTGGCCAGAACAGGGGCATCAGAGCTGTCTCAAGATGAGCCACTGGGGCTAATGCACTGACATTAGCGCACTACACAGCAGGGAAAGCAGAAGGCTGGGTTGACCTTTCGTCAGCAACAAAACTCACCAGAGCCGCTTGCTTTTTGAACAAAGAGAAAAACATTGAAATGCTTGCATGGTAATGACAATGAACGGAAAAAAACAAGGTTTCCTAAGTGGAAGGGAATATATTAGCATTCCAAAGCACAAAGCGTTAGCTACCCTTTAATTAAATGATTTCAAAGAAGATCTTTGTATATAATTGCTATAATTTAGATGGAAACAATACTACACTAAATGTAATTAGAGGAATATGAACTGTAAGGGATGTTTCCCTCTGTGCTGCTGACATGGTTCTGGGTCACCTGGTTCTTATAAGAAGTGTTTTGGTTTTTTTTATTTTTATTAATAAAAAGCTTGTTAATGCTGATAAACTATCATGATCCAGCCTTCAGTGTTCAGAGCTGTAAGTAGGCAAGCAAAGCTGTTCTAGCTCCACCCTGGATATACAGTCACCAATACTATGTCCCACCAAGATTCTTATAGTCCTTTTCTGATGTACACATCCATCAACACAGTGATGGCTGCATGTCTAGGACCACATGGTCTTGCCTCAGCATGGGGGGATGGACTAGTTGACCGCCTGAAGTCCCATCCAGCCCTACATTTCTGTGGTTCATTTGAAGATCGAGGGTATAAACTTCTTTAAGAATAATTACGGGCAAGGAAGTGTAGGAGACTGTCAAAAGAATACATTCCCAAGGGAAGGGGGGAAAGCTCCATCCAAGTGGGACATGGGAAAATAGTCTCAAGAGAACAGACAAGGGAACAGTCCGTGCCCTGGCAGGGGATAGACAGCATTTTATCTGTAATCTCTAAGCCCTTTTTTGCAGAATTGCTGCCTTTTCTGCAGAATTGCTGCCTGGCCATTCGGTCCCTAGTCTGTAATAGTGCATGGGATTCTTCTGTCCTAAGTGCAGGACTCTGCACTTCTCCTCATTGAACCTCATCAGATTTCTTTTGGCTCAATCCTCTAATTTGTCTAGGTCCCTCTGTATCCTATCCCTACCCTCCAGTGAATCTACCACTCCTCCCAGTTTAGTGTCATCTGCAAACTTGCTGAGGGTGCAGTCCACGCCATCCTCCAGATCATGATAAAGATATTGACTAAAACCGGCCTCAGGATCGACCCTTGGTGCACTCCGCTTGATATCGGCTGCCAACTAGACATGGACCCATTGATCACTACCCGTTGAGCCCGACGATCCAGCCACCTTTCTATCCACCTTATGGTCCATTCCTCCAGCCCATACTTCTGGGTCCACACTATGTGATGTCGATGGGAGACACTCTCCCATCGACTCCCCTTACTCTTCTCCATCAGGTGGAGTACAGGAGTCGAGGGGAGAGCGATCAACGGTCGATTTAGCAGGTCTTTACTAGACCTGCTAAATTGACCACTGGTGCGTTGATTGCTGTTGATTGGTAAGTGTAGACAAGATCTATGTCTGTCTCGGGTATGCTTACTTTACTCAATAAATTTGGGATTTACCCCCCCCTAAATATTGCAACGGTCTAAAGGCAATACAGATAAAGCAGAACAAGGTGAACTCTTAATTCTGTCTCAAACATCCCCAATAACATTGTCAATCAGGATGTAACTGCAGCACCTTAATTGCTAGCTGTGTTGGAAGAAGATGAAAGATGAGTGCTTGGTTTTAAACAGCCTACTTTGGAAAGTCAATATGAAAAGCCATCTTTAGATTTCCCATCTGAGCAGGTCTTATCTGGATATCACCGAGAAGCAATAAATATGGGAGCCCAGATGGCATTTAGACAGAGGCACTTTTCTGACTAAGTACACTTTAACAAGTATTCTCTATTCTGGGCCATAAAACGATAATTTACTGTCCATAGACATGACAGATTTAGTTTTCTTCCCTCAAAGTAAACAGTTAAAATTTGTGTGGATTCCCAGCGAACACAAGAGCATCGACTCAACCACCTTCCTTCTCCGCTCTCAATTAAGCGATTGCTAAGGAACCACCAATCCCATCCCAGTCCCTTCTGTTACAGAAATTAGGTTATGCTTTTATTGTGGGGCTGGAAATCATTAATTTGCAAGCAAATTATTAGAAACCTAGAAAACAGTTCTGAAGCGCCTGCAGATTTACAATGCAGTCATTTCGGAAAAGGTCAGTGGCAACGCTGCTATAATTAAATCTTTCATTAATTTTTTAAATACACAACAACTTACAAATGCAGTCTAAATTGACCAGACGACCTTGCTGGAAATTATTACAGCGCTCTTTCATGTTGTACAATAATCTAGCAGTCCAGAGAAGTGCATTTCCTCTCCCTCCTCGTTTTAATTGATGAAGTTTCATGTTTGTTGCATTTAGTAGAGGTGGATCGGGCCAGGGGTTTGGATGGTTTGGGGGTTATGAAACACCAAAGTTTTGCGCTCCATCCATTCAAAACCCACCCCAGCTTGGTAAGTGAGAAAAAGTTCTAAAAACGTCACCGCCAATGAGTTCTCTAGACAAAAGGACTTAGTGGTAATGGTCTGGATCCATTGCTGTGGTGGCCAAGGATGGGACACTAGAGGGGGAGGGATCTGAGTTAGTACAGAGTATTCTTTTCCAAGTGTCTTTCCCACATGCTCAGGGTCTAACTGACTGCCATTTTTGAGGTCAGGAAAGAATTTTCCCCTGGGTCAGATTGGCAGAGATGCTGGGGGGGGGGGGGGAGTTCTCCTTTCTCTGCAGCATGGGGCATGGGGCACTTGCAGGTTTAAACTAGTGTAAATGGCAAATTCTCTGTAACTTGAAACCTTTAAACCATGGTTTGAGGACTTCAGTAACTCTGCCAGACATTAAGGGTCTTTTACAGGAGTGGTGGGGGAGGGTTTTCGTGGCCTGCAATGTGCAACGAGGTCAGACTAGATCAGTGGTTTTCAAACCTCTTTTCTGGGGACCCAGTTGTTGAAGAAAATTGTTGATGCTCGTGTCCCAACGGAGCTGGGAATGAGTGGTTAGGGGTCTGGGAGTGGCTCTGGGCTGGGCAGAGGATTAGTGTGTGGGAGGGGGTCAGGGCTCTGGGGTGGGGGTGCAGGCTCTGGGGTGGGGCCGGGGTTGAGGGGTTTGTAGTGCAGGAAGAGGCTCCGGGTTTCAGAGGGGGGCTCAGGGGATTGGGACACGGGGTTGAGGCAGGGGCTTACCTCGGGCCAGCAGCATGTCCAGCTCCTAGGCAGAGGCGCTCCTCTCGCTTGCAGGCACCACTCCCGCTAAGCTCCCATTGGCCAGGAAGTGCATTAAGCCCTGTTCCCCCCTCCTACCCTCCTGCCTAGGAGCCAGACCTGCTGCTGGCCGCTTCCAGGGCATAGCGTGGTGTCAAAACAGGTAGGAACTAGCCTGCCTTCGCCAGGCGGCGCCGCCAATGGGGCGTTTAATGGCCCGGTCCTATAGAAGGAGGCAGGAGAGCCTCTGGAATGCACAGATAGATTTGTAATAGATTTGAAGGCCAGTAAAGACCATTAGGTCACCTAGTCTGCATAGCACATGCCGGAGAGCTTCACCCCGTTACCTCTGAGCCCAATGACTTAGAGGCAAATAAATCAAAACACCAACAACCGCGCCCAGAATGCAGTGCGTGCATCTACAAAACCTTGACCTGCTGTGCCTAAAAAGGCTCCAGCAAGGGGCACTGGCTCCCGACTGCAGGGGTAACATTTAGGGCTCAACACGCGCAAGCAGTGGCGGAACAATTGCTAACTGAGCTAGTGGGGTAGCGGCTACGAATGGAGAGGCAGGGCCAAGCCATTCCCCATGAATGAAACATAAATGATTACTTTGAAGACAAGCAAATGGGCTCTGTAACCTTTTGATTGTTTTTTATTGGGGTTTAGATGGAATTGGGGTGAAAGGAAGTCACCGGTCACACAGAAACTGGATGGAATGAAAGTGAGACAAAGCCCCAGAACCTAATTGAGAGAGACATAGGCCGGCAATTAGGGAGAGTAAAGAGGAGCCCGAGTGATATTATCTAATGATTGGCAAGACGATGCAGGCAGCGAGAGACTGGAAAGGAAATCGAAAAGACGAAAGATGACAGTTTAAAGAGAGGCCATCGCCGATGAAAAACACTCTATAATTTTTCTCCAAACAATAAATAGGGTCTTTAAAAGCCACTTTGAAGCTTTTAATTCAGTTCATTTCACCTGACCGCAGGGTCAGTAACAGCTGCTTCAGGGCAACTGGATGACATTAGTCAAAGCTGCCTGCACGTCTCTCTGCGGGTGGGAGAAGATGAGAAGAAATGGCAATCGTCTTTGGAAAGGGGGAGACAAGATCTGGAAGGGGTGAGAAGACAGAAACCTTTTTTTTTTTTTACTCAATCACATACATGGTCCATTCAGAGAGGAATGGGGCCAGGATTCTCTGCTGGAGGAGATCAGCTTCACCAGGTTCAATAAAACTATCCCGATTTACCCCAGCTGCGGATCTGGCCCGTGGTGTCAAGAACAGTCTGACAATTTGAACCCCATTTTGTAAAATAGGTTGGTCAGCTCCATCTAATACTTTCTATTAGAGATGGTCCAGTGCCAAGCAATCTGGATCTCAGAACGATTCAGAGCCAGGGTTTTGGTTTAGCCCATTAGACAGGGTTGGCTGCAAAATCAGGATCCGGGTTCAGCTTCCGAACCCCACAAAACTCAATGAAAGTGTTTGGATCGAGTTTTAGGTTGGGTCCATCACTATACCCCTGTGTGCTCTCTTTTAAAATGAGTTATTCAGTAGTTTGTCTTCACCAAAATGCTGTCGTAAGCAACAACCCTGGGATAACAAAGGAGGGAAGCAGGACATGAGAGGAAAAAGACATTTGGGGGTAGAAACTGGTCTCTGCATTATTTTTCCCGTGGTTATTTACACCAGAAGGAAATAAAATTAAAAGAGCACAAAATGCCTTGCAATGTCCTTTTTAGATCACACCCCCCCCCACTCGGCCTAGACTTTGTAACTCTTCTGGACACAGGGAGCGGCAGCATAAGTTCTGGATTCACAGACTAGATCACAAACAGACCACTATTACAACTCCTAGATCAGAAGTGGTGTATGGTGGAAGGGATGGAGTGAGAGGGGAAGTCCCACCATCCAATGCCGTAGAGTTTCTGTGATGACAGAGGAGATCCACACTCCCAATGCTGCCGGGATAGGCCCTTTCACCGTGCTATGGGCTCTTTAAAAAATGGTCACATATTTACTCATCCATTCAATGGGCACGTTCTGTACAGTTCAAAACCCTGCCCCTTATACCGGGAGCGGCGACCCTCGAGTTAGCAAGTGAGGCCAAGTGCAATTAGCGAGTAATCTGCAGAACACAGTGACAAGGTGACTCTACCGCTCGAGCTGGATTTATGGATTAGTCACACGGCTCCATGGGCAAAGTGGGGGAGGCAGAGGGATAAAAAATTAAGTGCCATCAAAATAAGAGTTGACTGAACAACAAATCTGGGCTTTTGAAATCTGATTTTTTTAAAATGTATGTCTGATGTTTCCAAACCACTTTACATGACAATTGCTTCAAAAGAGATCCCGGTGACATGAAAGGGAGCGCCAGGAACGGGGAGCGTGAATTTCTAATGCCGCTTTTCAGAGGCGCGCTCTTTCTTTTTTCCTTTGTGGCGCTCATGAAAGGCACCTGGTCTGACAGCGCTGAAGACTCGAGTCCCTTTCTTCCCCAGAACAGGTACGGCCTAGGCAGCAGCGGTGGGAGTTTCCCCCCATGCCACCCCACTGCTGGGTCTGCAGGCACGGTCCACCAAGGAAAGCAATAGCAGCTCAATCTCTTTAGCCCACTCTTCCTTTATCTTCAGAGACACCCTGCCCATGTACCATCTCTTGGGGGGCCGACACTGGGCTGAGACCTCTCACACAGCCCAGCGAATAGCTATACACTATTACTATTTGCATTGTGGTAATACCTAGGGTAGGCCCTCTTCGTGTTACATCCCCTCCAAGGAAAAGATGGTGACTGTCGTGGGGGGGCTTGGTTACTGCCAGTAAGCAGGAGGCAATGGACCGACTCCCAGCTGGCAGGCATGGGGTGAACTCCTCCGAGGGGCTCAACCCCCGCAAGCACTCAGCTGAGAGTTCGGGGCATACCGCACGCAGCGCTGTACAGGGACAGGCCCTGCCGAAGCAGACTGGCGGCTGCTGCTGCTATGGGAGCTGGTGGCCAGATCCACCAACTGGGGGGAAGGGAAAATCGGCCTCCTGACAAGTTTCCGGTTCCTTTGCTCGGGGCTTTTCTTTAGTCACTTGGAAACGACGCTTGAGAACAACACAACTCAGAACTGTCTTCGCCCCCCCGTGCAGGGCCTTGCCCTCGCCCTTCTTCACAAGGACTTCACAGCTCTCCTCCACTCAGGCCCCGTCTCTCTCAGGCCTTCTTGCGTGACAGGTGCAGCGAGCTCCCCTTCTCTAGACCTCCCCTGACTGATTTTGGGCCTAAAGTGGCAGGAAGCCAAATGCCTAAACACTAGACTAGGACTCCACTTGACCTCGGTTCTATTCCCAACTCAGTGAGTAGACCTTGGGCACATCATGTCACTGCTCCGTGCCTCAGTTTCCCCACCTGTAAAATGGGGGCTCATGCACCTGACCTCCTTTGTGAAGTGCTTTGAGATCTGCTGATGACAAATGCTGTAGAAGAGGTAGGGATTGTTATAGATGATTTTCCTGTAGGGCACATGACTAGGAACGAACCCATAACCTTCAATGACAGCTCCCACCCATAAAGAGCCAGAACAGGTGCACTGGAGCATTCTGCAAGGCCTGGTGCTCTGGGCCAGGGGGTGGCCAAGTTCTCTAGGAACTCCTGTAGGGTCACACCCCCTCTTTCCTGCTCTCCTGAGAGGCAAGAAATAAATGCTTTATGGCTCGAGAATGATCACTTCGGAAGCAGAGGTTGTGTTCACCTGATTAGCCTATTCAAACCATCTAGAAGGGCAGTATGCACCGCTGGCATAATCAATACAATGCTCTTTCAGTCTAACTAGTTGACTTCACGCAGCAAGCCACAGGTTTAACAATTATACAGCCGCTGGAGGAGAAATTGAAGACCACCCGTAACATTTGTGGTCTTGAAAGCTAAGAAAATGATACAGCCAATCAAATGTTACGGTTCCAGGTCTAGGCTGATCAGGAGCAGGGAAAGAATAGGGATCCTCATACATACACTCATTTTCTAGCACAGCATAACATTGACTATCAGTATTAGTTGGATGCTCATTTTCCACTGAAGCCTCCAGTACAGGCTATTTCCAGAGATGGTTTGAAATCAGATCAGCCAGTAGCCTGGCTCACTATATCAAAGGCGAATAGCTCAAAACAATTTGCTTCCCTAACTCAATATTCTTATTTTTAGTCTTTGTTCTCCAGCCAAGTTATACAATCTTGATGCCAGATGTTTGTTGGTTTGTTCCCTTTTCTTTCGTTCCAAGATGACTTCTCTGTTTTCGCACGACTCGTTTTGATTCCACATCAGCTAGCCGAAGAGGAGTCCATATATCGATACATTTTCAGCTAAAGATCTTTGCTTCTCTCCTCTTGAAGGCTTCAGCTGCATTTTCCATTATGCCCTCAAATCAGTCCACATTCACCTGCTGCCGTTTTCGTAGTTTCATAACCACAGGATCGTGCAGTGAATCAGAAGGACAAACCTCATAATATTGCCCGTAAAACCCACGTTAGAAACTAGTCCACCACCAATAATAAAGCCAGCTGTGATTCACGTAGCTGAAGTTGCGTATCTGCCGTCGATTCCCCCCCCCCCCCAGTGAGGACAAGCCCTTAGAATTGGTATTCTAATGTACAACTTTTTTGTGCTTTCTGTGTGTATAAATGCATCTTACTTCTGTTCCATTCTATGCATCCGATGAAGTGGGCTATAGCCCACGAAAGCTTAGTCCCTAAGGTGCTACAAAGTCTTCCTTGTCTTATTCACCAATCTATAGAGTGCATTCTGCCCTCAAAATAATGGAATTTTTAGGAGACTTGAGAGCTAATGGCAATCTGCCTGGTGTATGAGCTCTACACTCTCCGAAACCACTGGATGGGAGGAATAGCAGTGCTCAGAGTTCCCTAAGTCTGTAAGTCCACACACACATTTCCCCTTCACTAAGTTGTATGCCGCAAGCTGCCAACCCCATTTTGCCTTCTACAGATCTTGGGTAGACTCTAGGACCAGCGCTCTTTCCCCTGGATTCCCTCTCCCTTTTCATTTCTCTCCTCGGCTCACTAGCAGCAATGGCTGAACAGCTTCGTAGGAGACAGACGAGGTAGGTGAGGGAATATCTTTTATTGCCTCAACAGGCCAAGGGGATGCAGTCCCATGGCTAGGGACCTGGTTCTGCTCCCAGGTATGTGATCATCAGAAAGTCACTTTATGACTCACAGCCTCAGTTTCCCCATCTGGCTTGTCAATACATGTTTTTTTTGTCCTGCTATAACAGTAGATTAGAAATTGATTCAACCCTCTAGTGGAGACTCAGAGTAGCATGAAGGTGCTTACACTGGTATAGTTTATTCCCATATTGTTATATCAGTATAACTGTGTGCACTGGGGGTTTTCCTGATTTAAATATATTGCCATAAAAATCACAACCCTAAGGAAAGAATTAAATCAGTATAAAAACTGGACATAGCACAGGCTCTACATTGTACATTCTTTGGGGCAAGGACAATCTCCCCCCTAAACAGCACCCAGCACAAAGAGACCCCCAACTTAGAGGAGCCCTCGGGGGCATTACTGTAATGCAAATAAATAATAGTCGTCGGCATAACAACAAGTCATAACTAATGAATTCCCCCAGGAAATGAGGCTAGGAAGGAGCCGACATGATGTGCAATCTGGTGCATTTCAACAGCAACGGGGTTACTTTTCTGAAGTCCTAGGCGCTGGCTGGGACCTCTGGCAGGAGTAATTTAGCAGCTTCCAGGAAGGGGCGGGGGGCACCAGAAAAGCAACTCAACCCTTGTTTTGGGTTCCATGGCATTTGACTACGGGGCTCACGGGAGCCCCGCCAGCATACCGCTGCCCCTGCCTTGCAGTCTCAGACTCCCCACACCACAGAGGAATGGAAGCTCCCTGTCCTGCAAGCTGTTCTTTGTGGTAGGATCCCTGAAATCAGGGGAAGCTCTGCATGGCCACCCAAGTCCCACCTGCAGCTGCAACTCTATTGGCTGTGATCTGAGACAGCTTAGGGCTCAATCCGGAATCCCCATGAGCCGCGAATGACCTGGCTCTGCCCTTATGGATCTGTTCTCTACAGTTCCTCTTCAGGGAAATACTTAGAAAAGTCACATGAGAACCATTTTCTAGATAGGTTATAAATGCACCGTTTTACTAGTCAGCTCCTGGGGAAGTGTGGGTAGGAGTTTCTATTCATGTTTCTGGCAAGCAAGGGGCAACATTTCTTTTACAGCTTTTATAAACTCCTATGAACATTATTATACTGGCCCCAATAATTGAAAAAAAGGCCCATAAAGATTTCAAAAGGAAAACAAACCAGTTCTCAGTAAAGTTGGGATAGACTGTCCAGCAGCCCTGGCCCCCCTATATTCTCTGTGAAAATACTGGAGGAATAAATAATAACAATCTTAGATTTGAAATGCCTGTTTCATCTCAAAGGACACCACAGTGAACCTGGGCCAAATCCATAGCTAGTGTAAACTGGATTAGCTCCATTGATTGATTTACACAAGTGGAGGATCTGGCTGTCCATATATGGGTTTGAGTGACTGCAACGGCTCCACCCACTCCTGTATTTGTAGATGCATAACAATGATGCACAATACAACAATGCAGAGAAACCACTATATTGACCGGGACCCATTGAGGAAAACATGGTAACCAGAATTGGTTACCCAGAGCTGTCTAGGTACTGCCGACCCCCAAAGTGACATTTACCCCAGGTTCATGAAATGTTAAGGTTTTAGCCGCATTACTTCTTATTGTGTTTTGCTCTTTTCAGGTTGTATTTGCACCTGACAAACCGGCACACATGCTCCACAAAAGCTGGTTTCCCTGCAAAGCTGGCAAAATGTTCCATCCATCAACATTTCAAATGCTCATGGAAACTCACAAAAATCACAGTTATTGCCTATGAAGCAAAAAATAAAAGAGGAGAGTTCTGTGAAGGTTCATCTTTGTTTCCAGTTGGAACATCCCTATGTGATGGACAAACTACGAGACACCATCACCAACAATGTAAGTCAGAGATTGAGCAATTATAAAGCTGGATGTGACCATTGTAATAAGCTAAACTGGCCTTCTGTGGCCATAGGACTTCCCTGCATTTATTCCAGTTTGAACAAGAAAAACACACACCCTTGACTTAAAATAATAAGGAAGCAAAGTGTGAAGTAGCCAAACCAGAATAACGTTTTATGGATTCATTCTCCTGAGCCAGGTTCTGGAGCTGGGTTATGACTCTTCGCCCCAGCTAAGTGGCATAAAAGAGCCATCATCCAACTCCACGTGCCTAGAAGAGGATGCCACTTGTGTAGAAGATCTTGCAACTGCACTGCACCTGGCCCTGGTGCCCTTCCCAGCATAGGGGGCATGTGGGGAGGTCCGGCACACAGAGAATCAAGCACCTTATTTAATACCCTGGGCTAGATCATCTCTTGCAGTGAGTTCCCTTTGGCACAAGAGAATTGGAGGAAGGGGCTGTCAGGGAGCCAGTCGCACTTCCTGATTCTCCAGCTGCTACGGCCCCAGCCCTGACACACCCCATATGCCAAGACAGGAGGTGTGGTTGGCATAGAAGCTGGCTCTACTGACTCTCTGCCTGCTGAAGATTCAGCCCCCTCCCTGGGAATTCTCAACCTGGCAGCTACAACGTCCAGCCCCTTGTGTATGAAACTGATAGGCTCTATGTACTAGAGATATCTAATACCTTGGGACCCATACAGCTACAACACCACTCCATAGGTTCTCTAGCCTATCCAATGCTCTCCCTACAATATGGTCATTTCCCTCTGCGTAAGATTGATGGATCTGCATTCTTTTTGGAAGAGATACCAGGGTGAATCACAAAATCCAATTCCAATGAAATCACATCCCGACTCCCAAGGCTCTTATCCGGTTCCAAACTTCTCAAGACACAGGTGGCGCTCCTGTCTAGTGTTCCACTCCAGACTGATGATTCATAGTGACGCTACCAGTGAGCTTCCCTCACCCCTTCCTGACATACAGGCATACAGGAATGATGGAGACTAGAGTAAAAGATAGTGGGCCCGACCTGCCTCCCTCTTGGAACGGATGTAAATCAGGAGTAACCCCACTGCTCAGTCACACTGGTGTCAAGGGGGCCGGCGACAGCAGAATCATACCCCTTTACAAAGTGAAATTCAGAGCAGCCTTAACAGTCAGAGCAGCAGGAGGCTCCTGTGTTTGCAATGAAGTGTTACTGCAGCATAATCTCCTTCCTGTTGTGATTAATGGAGGGCACTTTACTCACATCACAGGAACACTCCTGAAGCAGCACTACACAGCTGTATCACACAGTATGTGGAGAGTGTTTGGAGAGTACACTCTTCACCCTACTGCTCTCTGGGAACCTGATCCCTTACTCAGAGCCAGACTTTCCTCTGGCAGACCCCAGCCCCTGGAGGAAGAGCAGATAACGAAGTGGTCACTAGAAGCCAGACCATCTCTGTGTTTATGGGCAATTGCAACCCACTGGTGAGTGTGTTTCAAGCTGCTCTCTGTGCCAATCCAGAAGATATAAGTGGTTACAGCTAGCACCTATGAAGACTTGGCTCTTTAGTTCAAGCTGTAGCATTGCCTATACAGTAAAACCTCGATTTAACGGACCTCGATTTAACGGACTTCGGATGCAACAGACAAAATTTGTAAGAAAGTCTGATGCATCCGAAATCCGTTTGTCGAGGGCTCCGCCGGGGTTTGAGCTGGGGGCGGGCTGCCGCCCAGCCCCCAGCAGCAGGCAGGCTGCCTGGAGGGTCCCGGGAGCCGGGACCGTGCGGGCTGAGTGCCAGCTCCCTGCTGCCTCCCCGGTCCAGGCAGTGGGCGGGCTGCCTGCTGGCTCCCCCGCTGCCAGCCTGCCCAGGTCCCGGCTGCTGGGACCCGGGCGGGAGCCGTCAGCCAGCCCGCCTGGATCCCGGCTGCTGGTTGCCGCCCGGGTTCCAGCAGCCAGGACCCAGGCGGGCGGGCTGACAGCTCCTGCCCAGGTCCCAGCAGCCGGGACCCGGGCTGGCGGGCGGGCTGCTGGCTGCCGCCTGGGTCCCAGCAGCCGGGACCCGGGCGGGCTGACTCACGGCTCCCAGATGCCGTGATAAGTAAAACCTCGATATAACGGACTAATTCAGGCGAGGGGGTGTCTGTTAAAGCCGAAAGTCCTGTTATTTAATAATTTTAAAAAATTATTAAATAACAGGACTTTCGGCTTTAACGGACACCCCCTCGGCCGAATTAGTCCGTTATATCGAGGTTTTACTGTATTTAATTCTCAGGATCCCTGGTTCAATCCCTGATGTGTATTGTATAGTTCTAAACACTAGTACTTTATTGCAATATTCTACAGCCTGTTTATTCTCTAGTCAGTGTTATTATACAGGAAGGCTAATGATCCCTTCTGACCTTAAAATCTACGAATCTGTAAATCCCCAAAGATACCTGTATTAGAGCTTCTATGGTGAGTAACATATCCACACCCACTGGAACAAGTTTGACGTTGCATCTGGCAGAGGTCTGAAGTGACTGACATATATACGAAGCACCCTAAGCTCGATCCCTGCTTGTTTGGGACTTACGTCATCAGCTGCGTCTCTATGCCTGGCTCCACAAGAGACCCATCCACGAAAAGCGGTGTCGACGTGAAGGCATATTTACTCCAGGATCTTCCTTCATCGAAACTCACCCTGGAATTGAAACAGACAAAATAAATAAATGTAAACGCATGGCTCTGGAACCATTACCTAGGCAAATAAACAACTTCCAAGGCTTGCGAGCTACAGCTGTTGGATTTATAAACAAGCGTCAATCTTTGCCATCTCCCCATGTTATTAATTAACGTTCTCAGAGTGCTCTGAAGAAGCAAAGCACCAAGTGTAATCATCAATGTCGGTAAGGGCCTGTGTTAGAGTTGTCAACCCTCCAAGACTGTCCTGGAGCCTCCAGGAATTAAATATTAATCTTTAATTAAAGATTATGTCTTGTGAGGAAACATCCACGAATATATCCAATTAAAATTGGCAACCCAGCCTGTGTTTGCTATGTCAATCAGGTCAGATCCAAGACAGCAACACCTAACACCTAAGATGGGAACGTAGTCCCTAGGTCCGTGTTAATACTCAACACATTAATTTCAGCAGGGGAAAATACACAGCCTCAAACGTGTAGGGGGATTTGGAGTCAGGAGAGCTGGGCTCTTTCACAAGCTTTGCCACAGACCCAGGGTGAGTCATAGCCTTTGTGTGTCTCAAGTTTCCCCCTCAATAAAATGGGGCTTTGAATACTTATCCTTCTCACAGGTCTTTGTGGGGTTTACATTTGTGTGAAACTCTGCCTGAGGAGATTGCGAAGGCTAGGACTACAAGAGGGTTTAAAAGAGAACTGGATAAATTCATGGAGGGTAAGTCCATTAATGACTATTAGCCAGGAGGGGTAAGGAATAGGGTCCCTAGCCTCTGTTTGTCAGAGGGTGGCGATGGATGGCAGGAGAGAGATCAGTTGATCATAACCTGTTACATTCACTCCGGGGCACCTGGTATTGGCCACTGATACTGGGCTGGATGGACCTTTGGTCTGACCCAGTACGGCCATTCTTATGTTTTTATGATTCATTAGTATTAGCAATGTGCTTTGAGATGGGCAGAAGCAGCGGGCTAAACGCTGAACCAAATTCTCTGCTACATCCTTGCAACTCCACTCACGTCAACTGGGCTGCGTGGGAGTAGCTGAGAGCAGAATTGTACCTTTATCGACTAGAAAATGGAATGTGCCCAACTAATTTCAACCAACAGCCACCAGGGACAGCAATCACATTCAGTCACTGCTGCCGTGGGACAGGGGCTCTGTAGCCTATATCAAACTGCCTGAGCCGCGGAGTGGCATGGGGTAGTGTGGCAACCTTCGCTTTACAAACAATTCAGGAAACGAGACCGTTTTCCTTTGCTCCTGGAATCTTCACATAACTGTTCCGGGAGGATCCCTGCTTGGAGAGTTATCCCAGAATCCTGCCTGCAAAGGACAACAAACAGGGGGACACAAGGGCTTACTGGCCCCTGGATGATTAGGTCCTGTTCCAGCTGGGTCATATCGGAGCTCTCTGTGTAATCGCAGCAGATGCCTGAGCTGGGAAAGCTGACAGATAACACCCCTGGCCATCGCCAAAGGGACGGAGATGGCACAATTCTCCTCTGGTCAACTGGAAACGTTTCGCACTTCAAAAGAGAAGAGAAACGTATTCTCCTCTCTGTGGGTTGAGTCAGCAGCTTTTTAAGGGGTAAATTGATGCGTCTCAAGACAGGCAGATGTAACCAACTGGTCAGTGCATGAGATGTGTGTCCCTTGGTGTCCAGAGAGGATGGTGTCCAGCGCATGATCTCCACGAGGGGAGTACGGAGGGTATGGACAGCCCCCAGCTCCTGCTCCACCTGAGTTGCGGGGTTTGGTGGAAGGGGTGGGCAGTGGTTAGACTCCTCCCCACTGAAGCCAGGGCGGAGCAGGGCAGATGATTTGTGCTGCAGTCGCTCCTAGGCCGGGATCCCATCACCGTAGGTATTGTGAAGCTGCATCGACAGGCAGGGCGGCCGTGGACTTCACCTGGGCCTCCCCCGTAAGCCCAGGATGGCTGAATCCCACCACATCCCAACTCCCTGCCCTGAAGGTGGCACATCGGGCCTGATCCAAAGCCAATGGGCCTTTCCCTTGATTCCCATGGTCCTGCCCCCAGATGCGACCCCTGGCTGAAGCTTCGCTCCTAGCCCCAGACCTGGCCTCACCCCGTCTCAACCCCGGGCCATGGGTCCTCTCCTGGCTCCAGCACTAGACCTGCCCCCAGCTGCAGCCCCGGCCTCAGACTCCTTACGCCCATCTGGAGGAGAAGCCACATGCCACTCCCAGCCCTGGCTCCGGGGAGTTGGGGGAGGGCAGAGGAACAAACAGGAGTAGGGAGGGGAGGGGATGACCCTGAAGAGTTTGGGGACCCCTGCCTTAGTGCCCCAGATACACAAAACAGCATCTGGCGGAGAAGGCGGCACTGCAGACTGAAGAGAAAATGCTGTGGGAGAATAGCGTGCAAAGAGCTTATCCTTCCGAAATCTATTTATTTAAATGTATGCATCTCCCCCTACCTCTGTGCATTTGTATGCTGTTCGGGCTGCCCGCTTATCTAACTAGCATTTCAATTTCGGGGGAACAGCAGGCTTCATTAAAGTTCTCTCCGCTTTTCAATTATCAAACTCTCTTTTCTCCCGGATGAAACTTATTGTACGCTGTCCCAGCTTGAGAACGAACAGATTTCCACGTATACTTTAATCACGATGGCTCTTCTCTTGCAGCAGGTGCCTATTGAGTCAAGACGATGCAAGTTCAAAAGCCCCTAAAGGTGTAATTTGGAAGGACCTGTTCGGGTTTATCAGCGACAACTCTAAATAACGACGCAATAGAGTGTGCAGATGTTCACAAGCAGTTGCACGAGCCAAACGTCAATGTGAAAATGCTTGTGGGGGGAATCAGAAAGGGCAGTTTGGCAGGCAGCCCCTCTGGACCCCAGCGTGTGCACCAAACTCCTCTGATGAATCTGTGCACAAAGCAAATATTTACCCAGGCACGCAGCCATAGACACGCAGGACTGGAAGGGACTTCTGGGTCATCAAGTCCTGTCCCCTGCTCTTAAAATGAGTGAGGTTTTTTCCACCACTCTTCCTCGACAACTCTTCTCGCAGTAGCCTGAGGTGAGAATCTGGTAGTGTCTGTCTCACTGAGTAGCACCTCCCTCAGCAAGTCAATAGGAACTATATGGGGTGAGGCGCCATTCAGCTTGAGGCTTATGCTGTCTAGGAAGGGGTTACATTTATAAGGGATAATGCGGGAACTTGGGGTGTGGGGTGGGGTTGTGCTGCATAACCCGCAGGTTTTACATGGGGCTCCGCTCCTGGTCCCCCACACGAAGTCCTGGCTGCTGGCCCAGCTGCTGGGGTCCCCACTGTCAGCCCCACAAGGTCCCCGCGTCAGGCCCTGTGCCTGGGGGCCTGGCTGCCAGCCCAGCTCCCGGGACTCCGCTCCTGGCCCTGCACCCCAAACCTGGCCCTGCCCCCAGCCTCAGCCCCCAGCCATGGCTCTGTTCCCGGTCCCAGCTGTGACCCCAGCCAGGGCCGGCGACAGGGGGGTACTAGGGGTAGAGCTGTACCGGGCCCCGGACTTTAGGGGGGCCCCGGTACACAGCTGTACCCGTTGTCGTCCCCCCTTGTCGCCGGGCCTGGAGAGCGGGGAAGGGGCGGGGAGGCGGCGCGGCTCTCCCCCGGACGAGCACACGTGTCCCCGGCAGGAGCAGTGAGCCCGGCCGGTGGCAGCGGCGCAGTCCGGGGGAGAAAGTGCGGGGCGGGGGGGGAAGAGCAGCAAGGGTGGCTTGCGCCGATCCCGCGCTCGCGGCGCTCCCACAGGACCCTGCATGCTGCCAGCCGCTGTCAGCTGGGGGGGGAGCACCGGCCGGGCTGGGGGGGCCCCCGTCTGGGCTTCCCCCCCCAGCCGCTGTCAGCTGGGGGGGGAGCGCCGGCCGGGCTGGGGGGCCCACCGGCCGCTGTCAGCTGGGGGGAAAGTGCCAGCTGGGCTGGGGGGCCCCCCAAACGATCAGAGTAGGGGGCCCCCAAATTTCTGTCGCCGGCCCTGACCCCAGCATTGGTCCCCTTACCCCAATCTGCCCCCCCCATCCCAGAGACACAGCCCTGCTCCCAGCTTGAGGGCGGATGTGCGGACAGGGGTACGGCGGCTGTCTTTCAGCACCCCCAGTATTAAACGTGTTCCTGCACCACTGAGCAGAACCTCCAATAAAAAGCCAACCACTAAGTACAGATTGTCACTGAATCCAGCAGGTCCCTTAGAACCGGCTACTGGTGTCCTTAGAACCTTCTAGAAGACAGGCTACTCCTGCCTATGGCGGCAGTCGCTCACTGCAGAATCCTTTATCAGCCGCCCTTTATGGTAAGCGAGGCCAGCGTGAGCAAGCGTGTCAGAATCTGGCCTCTAACTAGCCACCGGCATGTGCAAATGCTCCGGCCCTGTTCCCGCAGCGAGCCCTGCGTCCATGTGGCACCTCATTGCCTTCAAAAGAGCTCTGTTCAGACAGATTGGCGCGCACGGCAGTGCCGTGGCTGTTTGGCTGCAGAACGTATTCCTCATCCAATGCTGCCACAAAGCACCTGTGACAGGCTGCAGGGCCACTGGGTGCCAGTGAACAAGAGATTAACTGCAGCTCCGCTCCCCCTGCCTGGCCCCATATCCAGGTGCTCCAGGGAGGGGAATAAGAGCATCAGCCTGGGAGATGGGGAGAGGAGAGCTGGGCTGCACATAGAGGGTAAGTGTGTTGGGTCATACACCAAGATGGGGGGGGAGACTTTTCTGTTTACTTGCTGAGCCTGGTCATGTATTTTACTTTATTTTACACCAACACCAGAGGGAAAGGCCTTGCTTGCTGCAACCCGTTTTGTGACGATGAGGTATTCCATCCGCTTACGGCGCATTACTAAGGAGGGCGATGCTCAGCCTCCCCATTTCACAAATGGGAAAACCAAGGCACACCCAGGTTAAATGACTTGCCCGAGGTCACACACTGAGTCGGTGGCAAAACCTGGATTAGGACCGGTTGTGGGGGTGGATTTCGGCTTAACCCATTGGGCCATCCTGCTCCTTATGCTGACAAGAGTTTAGAAAAAATCTAGCACCTTTGGAATATTTTCCTTGTTAGAAGCCAGAAAGAAGAGGGAAAACGGACTTGAAGCTGGGCCCACTGCATCCTATCTTCTCTGTGTGGTAGAAATGTAACTTGCTTGTAAACTGTGTGTTGCAGCCATATCTTGTGGCTAACTCACGGAGACAATAACAGTCTGCTACTGCTGCAAAGCTAATGGAGTTACTCCTTTAGTTCAAGCGGTAGAAGTGTGCTTTGATGGAGGAGGTTCAACCCCTATTGGAAACCTTAGTGGAAGCTATTAGAGAGCCATTTGCCTGGTTGTGGCAAGGAAGGATGTAAGGCTTTGAGGTGAAGAGGCAACCATCAATGATCTTAATAAGGTGCATCCCTGAAACATCATAGCGTGAAGGATAACGGCTCAGTCTGAGCCTTGAATCCCCCGGGTTCTGCC
The DNA here is from genome assembly GCA_032164245.1 of Sternotherus odoratus. Classification (NCBI taxonomy): domain Eukaryota; kingdom Metazoa; phylum Chordata; order Testudines; family Kinosternidae; genus Sternotherus; species Sternotherus odoratus. The sequence goes on from JAVMKO010000005.1 coordinate 102,209,239, forward strand.
TGGATGTTACTTAACTGAAGGATTCTGTGAATTAATGAATCATGAGGGAGAGACCGTAGCATCTCATTATTGTGGCCAAACATCATTACTTTCTTCTTTTATTAGACCAAAAACTCTATTTCCTCTTCTGCTTGTACTGCGTGTGGAGACAAGAGCGCTTCTCAGCGATCAGAAAAGAGGGGTCTCCCATTCACAGAAGAAGATGAACCTCATCTCTGAAGACACTTTCTGTTTAATTTCCCCAGTAACAACTTCAGAAGCAAGGCAGGTCAGTCCATTAGCTGTGCTCCAACGTCACCCAAGATACAAGACTGAAGCTGATGCTAATTTAGACAGCAGTCAGCAATTCCACACATCTACGGCAGGCACCGAGCCTGCTGCCCCCACACATCCATAGAGCAAGTGCGCTCTGTAACATGTAATTATTGTATGTTTGTTCAATTAAAAGTTCAGGAGGGCTGCAGCTTCAAAAGTAGACATTCAGGCTCATGGCTTGAAAATACAACAGCCCCGGCATCTCTTTGTCATGCACATCACTTCGTTGAAAAACAGGGCAGCTTTAAAGTTCCAATCACTATCCCACTCACCCAAATTCTGGTGGAGGTTCTTCGCTAGGGGTCTAGTTTGTCTTCATGCACTGAAATGCTGAGCAACTCCAACTCCTGTTAATCTCGGCGGGAAAGGAGGAAGCTCAGCCCATGACAGTGTCAAGTCCTGTAGTCACAATCCTAACCCCCCTGAAGTTCCGTAGCTGGAGGAGAAGGCTTGGGCGGTGTCTAGTGCAAGGCTTCTCAAACTTCTTCAGAGGAAGAACTACATCTTGAACAAAGCAATCATCTCAAAACCCACCCTGAACTCCCAATCCCTTTTGTGCTCACCAATCTCTCTCTGGCAACTGCAGCAGGATCTTTAATGGGGCAAGTAACATTAGTAAAGTATCTCTGCATTTCTGTTGGTCTTTCATGAGATGAATGTATTGTCCAATTTGCATCAAGTCAGTCACACTGTCTCCTTGTGTGGAAGGTTGGTTGTTTATGAAGGTCTCCAGGTTGGAAAGCTCTTTTTTGATGTTTTCCTGTTTGCTGTATAGGATGCTGATCAGGTGGTTCCTCAGTTTCTTTGATAGTGTCTGGCATAATCTCTCACTGTGGTCTGTGCAGTATGTAGATAGCAATGGATTTTTTACCTTCAGTCCATTTGGTATGATGTCCATCCGTTTGCATTTGGAGAGAAGATGATATCTGTCTGTATTTGTGCAAGTTTCTTCATGAGGTTGATGGATTTCCCTCCATACGGCTAAATGCAGTGCCTTGCATGATGTCAAGAATCAGAGAGGTAGCCGTGTTAGTCTGGAATTGCAGAAGTGACAGAGAGGCCTGTGGCACCTTAAAGACTAACTAACTTAAGGTGCCACAGGACTCTTTGTCACTTCTGCAATTCCAGACTAACATGGCTACCTCTCTGATCACTGTCTTCTTCTGTTCTTCACTCCATCTCCTTGTCCCCTTTGGTCCTCTCTCCCTTTGCTTTTCCACCATCTAGTAATCCTTCCTTCCCTCCCTTGCTCACATCTTATCCAGCCTCTTGGTCCTCTTTATTATCACCCACAAAACCTCTTCCAGGCTCCAGTGCTGACACACACTCACACCAATAAAAAAAGTATCCTTTTGAGTAATCCCCTGCAACTTCTGGCCAATTACGTGTGGACATTGCAACCCAACACCCATTGTAATCAATGAGGTTGCGCAGAATGTCACTCGGGGAAGAATGTTCATAAGAGCTCAGCTCCCAACATGATGTTTGTTTCTTTTTTTAAAAAAATCTGGTCACTTACTTTGCTACCTAATGGACAGACAAACTTGTCAGAAAATCTGAGCCAAAGTGTATAACTCAGGAGGCCTCCAACCTAAACACCTGTTGAAAGCAGCTAGTGCCAAGATGAAAGACTAGAATGATGTGATTTCCCCAGCCTTCTGTGGGTCACTACAAAGTGCTCTGCAGATGATCACAGTTGGAGAACTACTTCTCTAGTAGCTGAGTAAGAGATTATCTGATCTTCTCCTTAGTGTTCTGGGTACTTATATTGTACAACCAGCAGGAGGGAGAAGGATCCACCAGAACAGGACAATTTCCCTCCCACCCCAAGAACATTCTCAAAGCAAGGGAAACAGCCTTACCACAAATGTCGGATGGGCATTGACGTGTGCTTCATGGCCACAAGTGCCCCACCCCAGTCGAGATACCACACATTGTATTCTTCCTCAAAGATCTGGAAACAAGTCAGGGATAGTGTGAGCTTTTCAAGCCAATTGAGGCCCAGAGAGCAGCTGGAAAGGTTTATAAAAGACACACAGTTCCCTTTCCCCACATATGACTGTACCTGTCTCCATGAGTTTCCGGCATCAGAAGATATGAATGTGCTGATATCGGTATATGAGAGTTCAGAGCCAATGTTGCCTGAAACACAAGTGGATTTCATAAATTCTTGTGTGACAGGAGGGGGAAATCACATTTTTGCAGGAAATCAGAGGTAATTGGTTTAACCAAAGTTTTTTGTTGTCTTAATTCCAGGATTAACTGACAACACCATGGGACAGGTGGGAGGATTAAGATAGGAGAACATTGCAAACAGTAAAATAATAAAATGTTTTAAAGTGAATAACTGAAATAACTGCTTCACTGTTTTTCTTTCACTCCAAGTGACACTGTGTGCATCTCCTACAACATGAAATACACATGTCTGGACTGCTCCGTGTTAAGGCCTACACTTTCAGGAAAGCACAGACACAACCGCATGCCTATTACGTACCATGGTCGCAATCATGACAACCGTGTATGCAAATCAGTCATGTTTCCGCAAATTTTGCAACAAAGCGTGCCTCTGCATTCTCCTAGTGTTTGCAGCATTTCAACATGGAAACATTTAATTCTTCCTATCACCATTTCTCATGTAAATTCAAGCAAAAAGGCACATTCACCCGACCCAAATCAATGATTCATGCTGCCTTCCCCTCATCAGGGCTGGTCCCACTGGAGTCAATGGCGAAACTCCCATTGATTTCAGTGGGGTTCAGATTTCACTGCAGGATTCTTCCAAAAACCAAATGGACCAACTTGCTGATCTCAGAAGCATTACACCTAGCAAACAGCACCTCCTGCTGCGTTCACGAATGGGCTGCGGTGAAGCCTAACAGATGAGGCTTATGGTGACATTACCAATGTCTCTCTGTCTTGGTGGAGCTAGGGTGTAAAGTATAACCCTGGACCAAATGAGCTGGCAATAAAGGTCATAATGATCAGACCACTGCAACGTCTTAGAAAATGGTGACTGTTCTTCTTGATCAGAACCTGGGCACATTTTAGTGTGAGCCGAAATGGACAGGTTTTGTTAAGTGCTGGTGGAGATTATCACACCGATAGTCCTGGAGACTGAAGTCTTCTCCTTGTCCAAAGTAGCGGTGTGTAAGTGACCCTGCCTCCCCATATACTGGAGGAGCTATCTTCCAGAGTAAACTTTCTGTTCAGACTCCACACAGTTAACTGGCTTTCCTTGCAAGTCTACCAACACAATTGCTAATCTGTGCCAGTTGGGTTTCTGTGGCATGGATGTCTGTACAATACAAAGTAGACCAAGGGAACTAACTCTGTCATATATACCACTGAAGGGCCCTCAAATGGTAATGACTCACAGACAATATGAACACTGTTGGAGGTTGAACCAATGGCTGAAAAACTCTACAGCACAGCAAATGAAAGACTCTATAGCACTCTACCATATCCACTGATCCATAAAATTCCCTCTCCCTACAGATAAGATATTTTTAAGCCAGGGTATAATTGTCCTGATTTTTTTTCTAGAGGAGTGAATATGGTTCCTCTAAAAACAGTAAGAAGGGAAGATTCACTCCTACACATCTGTAGCCTCAATAGGAGCACAATAAAAACAGACTAATGAAAATGTTAATTGCGCTCCTGACATTTAATGATGGAAAATGAGGAATTAAAGCCCAGATGCATCTTGACAAGCTCCCATCAGCGTCAGAGACTATGTAACTAGCCAAGTTGTTGTGACACTCCTGTTTCCAAAAATAAAACCTGAGGAACAGGGTGGCACCCAAGACAAGGTGATTGATTAAAGGTTTTGGTATCAGTACTGGGAACACAGGAATTACCACACTCCCTTAGTCCTTTGGTCCATCTACTCCAGGGGTTCTCAAACTCCATTGTTATGTGACCCCCCTTCTGACCACAAAAATGACTACACCAGGAGCAGGGATGGAAGCCAGAGCCTGCCCAAGCCCTGCCAAAACCCTCGGGTGAGGGGCCCAAGCCAACGTCAAGAGCGTCAGCCCCAGGCGGGGAGCCTGTAACCTGAGTCCCATCACCCAAGATTGAAGCTCTGGGGATGTAGCTTCAGCCCTGGGCGGTGGGGCTCAGGGTTCAGCTTCCACCCCCAGCGAGTCTAATGCCACCGCCGGTGGCCCCATTAAAACAGGATTGCAACAACCCACAGTTTGAGAACCACCGATCGACTCCATTGTCCTCGGACCACCAAGAGTGGCTAGTGCTAGCTGCTTCTGCTGAAAGTAGAATGAACCCTACAATAGGCAGTTTGGGGTTGACCTGCCCATAGGTAAAGTTTCCTCTTCACCCCCAAGAGTCAGAGGTCGAGTTATGCCCTGAAGCTTGACTTTCGGACGCCTTCTTTAGAGGCACTGCCATACCGAATCAGATTTTGCTATGGGGATTTTCGTCTCTAAACCTCAAGGTCTGGAAACCAACTGTCCAACTGAGCTTTATGGATGGTAGCAAAGAGAAGTGAGTTCTTGCTTGCTGGAACTCCATAAATACCATTTCCAGATGGTTTTGTCTCTATAGCCCTGATTCATGAATCCCTTCCTTTCTCCCTTCTAGCTTCATTTGGACCACTGACGTTAAGTGAAAGATTTCCATTGACTTCAATATGATTTGGATCAGATCCTTGGTCCTGACAAGCATGGAACGAGAGGCTGATATGTGCATCTTCTCTGCTAAAGAGTCAGACCAATGATCAACGAGGAGTGAGAGGGCACCTTAAACACAAACAAATTGATTTGGGCATAAGCTTTCGTGGGTAAAACCCCCACTTCTTCAGATGCAGTAGTCCAAATTCAAACTGAACTGATCTTTAGTTAGCATCTGAAGAAGTGGGGTTTTTACCCACAAAAGCTTATGCCCTAGTAAATCTGTTAGTCTTTAAGGTGCCACCAGACTCCTTGTTGTTTTTGTGGACACAGACTAACACGGCTGCCCCCGATACTTGAGACCAATGATCTTATATCTAGGCTAGCGCTCCCTTCATTATTACTACCAGTGGGGCTGCCGCACTGGTAGCGAAAGAGTGGGAACTTCCCCAGGGAAGCAGAGCAAAGACAAGACCTAAGAGAATAAGCTTGCGATGGGTAATTTGGATTTCCAGTGCTGATACAGTGCAGCTGTGGACCGTGCTTAACAGAAACAGATGTGCCAATTCCCACCAGGTTAAGTCTTTTACTGCACCAGGCAGCAACACAGAAATGATGATTCTGCCTCTTAAAGGTTAATTGTTATAGGAGTGAAACTTTCAGCCCACGCAGTGACAGCTTGAAAAGAAACCCATTGCCTAGTAATCTAGACCATTGCCTAAAACCTCATTCTCTTGCTGCCTCTGGCATCTTATCTGCTTCCTAGAGAATTCTGTAATCAAGGATAAAGGCCACTGTAGGAGCTGTATCATGAGCCATGATGGTTTATACACACTCACTGTGGGGAGGGGAGGGCTGCTGCCCCTGGCAGTTTAGTTTGGATAAACTTTGCAAAGTTGGGATGTTTAGCCCAAATAACCTGAAACTCTTCGATCTAGAGCACTGGGCTAGAAATCTTGAGGCGAGGATCTTTTGCAAAACATACAGTACCTTCCCTTTCTAAAAGCCAGGCCATAAATACTGCAAGAGCATGCTCTCTCTTTGGATTCTGGTTCAATTTCCAGTGCCGGCTGGGATACAGAACCACAGAAGTGCATGTGAATGGAAACAAACAGAAGAAAGAGAAGAGATGGATCTGAGCCAGCGTCCTGCAGCTGAACTTCCTGGAACTTTGGGGTGTTGAGATGAAATTCTGAATGTTATGGATTGACCCAATCTAACAACAGCGGAGTTCAGTCTGAATTTGGGCTAATGCTCGAGTAAAATAGGGTTCTGATTTTATCCCACAGCTGGTATACACATCCCTTGTCTGCCCCCAGCTCTCACCAACAGAGTGAAGGGGAAACACCAGGGGTTAAAAAAAGAGCCCAGATACACTTCCTTGTATTACCATGAATAGGAAAAATATGCCCTTGACAGAAAGAGGTGGGGATACATTGTGAAAGCAGCCACAGATCTCCAGGGTCTGTCATGCTGGGGAGTGAGGGAGTAGGACACACTGCTTACCCAGTGCAAATTCACACTGATGATGTGCTAAAATGAAACAACTGCAAGCTAAAGCTACAATTAACAGCATACAACCTGCTCTGGGTGTAACAGCCAGAAACAACTAGGTCTAAACTATATTATGGACAGAACGTTTAAGCTATTGAAATGCACTGTACTATGACTGCTATGGGCCTTTACTCACTTACTCATCTGAGCAATCCCACCACAGGCAACAGGACTACTCAAGTGAGTAAGTATTGGCCAGCTTGAGGGAGGGCTCTGCTATGGGTCCCTAAATTGCTAGCATTTGTGTGAAATCACACCGTGGCCTTTTTCTACTGTGTTTGCAAGCTCTCCCCAGTGACAGTCATTCCGACAGTGTTACCCCCAAAAAGTTCCCACAGAGCTAAGCACTGTGGGAGCTTCAAGTCGGGTCGAGTTACTACTCCATCCTGATTAGGCTGCCTACCGTGAGCAGGTCAATGAAAACAAAAGGGGGCCAAAACAATGGTTGTCAGATTCAACACAATGGATTGGCCAGTCAGTGGCATTCAAGATTCCGACAGGCTGTCATGAAAGCATTGTAATCTGCCAGAGCAAGGCTTCACAAGCCTGGCCCAGAGCACCCACCCACAATGCACCATCCAGCGCCAAGGTGGTTGGCACCGCTAGAAAGTCACACCCTCTAACTTCATAAAAATAGCCCCTCCGGTTATCCGGGGCCAGATCCTCTGCTGGTGCAAATCATTTATGTCAGCCAAAAATCTGGCCCAGCGGGCGAGTCTGATTCTCTCCTCGCTCGCCTGGGTGTAAATGAAGAACAGCTCCTCTAAAGCCAACTGAGTGGCATCAGTGAAAATCTGGTGCAAATGAGAGAAGTCTGAGGCCTGGTGTACATACTTACACACTCACAAGAGCACACATACACATCACACATGGACAGGCATATGCACATCACATACAGGACGCCGATACCCTTCTGAAAAGCCTCACACCTATGTGACAAAATACATTCCTCATGGTTCCTTCTCAGCCTCACCTGCCCTCTGCTCACTAATCCACCTCTGCCCCCACCCCGACAAGATAATCTTTGACAGCGCAAACCACTGAACAGCTAAAAGCAGCAGCAGTCTAGTAGCTCCCCTGAAGGAGTCTAGGTAAGGCATGGCTGAACAGGAGGAAAGCATAGACAAAATCGATACCTGTGGCCACCACGAGCCCGGGAGCCGTCTCCTTGCTGGAGATACTTCCTGATGTGTATGGATTCTCCGAGATTTGCAGGTGCAGGTGCAAGGAACAAAAAGGCTGCCGAGGGGGAGAAGTGGAGAGAGCAACCGTTAATGCACAAAACCCAAGATCAGAGAAAGAGCGAGCGATCAGCTTCTGAGTGCGGGCTAGTTATGCCAATATCCTTCCAAAACTGCGCCCCGCCCCCTCAGCTAGGAGCTCTCCTAGTCACACAGAAAAGTGTGTATGTCCTGCTATATGTTCCCCCCCCACACACACACACAGACACACAAAAAGAATGAATTGCATGAAAACGGGAACAGTTCTGCTGAATCATGGGAAGGGGGGTCCATCCTTGGGTTTTGCTGTTGTTTTTTCAAATCAATATGGTGGTGTAGCAAGGCGGCAACTCACACCAGTGTGGCACCTCCTGCTGGTCGTCTTGGGGATTCACTCTTTCAGCACTCAGAGCACCCTCTGCAGGCCAGTGTCTTGCCTACCGGTGGCCCCCGTGTCCCTCCCGGACCCCGGTGCCCTTTAACTCCAGGGCTCTGCCCCTCTGCAGTACCCCCTCACTCTTGGTCTCCCCTCCCAGGGGAACCCCCCAACCCGCTAAACCCACCTTGCCTCAGTGGCTACTGCCAGTCATCATCTAGCCCCTACTCACTGGGGCAGCCTGCAGCCTGTAATGGCCACTCCTCAGTGGCAAGGAGTTAGGACCTGCTGCCTTTCTTTGCCTATCCCTGGGCTGCCCCCTGCAGCCGGGGTACCTTTTGGGGCCTTTAACAAGGCCTGCAGCCTAGGGAGTTACCAGGCTGAAGTGCCCCAGCTCCTCTTGCCCTATTCCCCAGCTCTGCTCCAGGTACCTTATGCTCTCCAGCAGCTAGGCCCTTCTCTCTCCACTGCTAGGGGGAGACTCTTATAGCTTCTGGCCCACAGCCCTCTTATTAGGGCCAGCTGGGCCTTAATTGAGCTGGGCCCAGTTGTGGCTGCTTCCCCAATCTGCCTAGGTCTGCTGCTTTCACACACACACTACAGCCCTCTGCAGGGCTGCTTTTAACCCCTGTTCACCAGGGGTGGGGCAGATGCAGTTTCCTTTCAGATCTTTTCCAATTTCAAATTCTCCGGCCTGCGTGATCCAGGAGGCCAGACGACAGGGTGAGGGTGATCCTGTCTGGCTTTACAATCTGTGCATCAATGAGACCAGAAACCGACAACTTCCTCGGTACCCCGCAGCCCAAAACCAGACAGGAAAAAAACTGGGACCCGATTCCTTTTAAATACGTAGGGCCAGAGCCTCCGCTTTTGCAAATCGATGTCGGTTCACTGACCGCAGTGGAGCGACATCAGTTTACACCAGCTGAGGATCCAGATCACAACCCGGGTTCCATTTCGGGGCACTTGACCCTGCAGGCCTCATGCCGGCCAGAATGCCACCGGCTTCAGTAAGGGCTTGGGGGCTAAAGGACCGAGCCCGGAATGGTTTGTCAATTCCACACTGGAAAAGTTCCCCCACTGACCAGCTGGCAGTGCAGAGGCCCCCCTCTCAGATCGGTTTCGGGAGCCTGCAGCAAGCGCCAGTCTCTGCCCTTGTTGTAGGTGATGAACGTCTTTATCTGGTCCTCTGTCTTCTTGTTGGCCAGGAATATGCCTTTGATCCCTGCTACCTAGGAAAAATGGAGCGAGATGAAAAACCACATCGGGCGAACAGGCAAGAACAAGGCTCCGTTCAGGACCCTCGGGAGGACAAGCTCTCTGCAAAAAAGTCAGCTCCGCTCCTGAAGCCACTAGAAGAGCAGGGGGGGGTAGGAGGGGAAATCAATTGCGTTATTTCTAAGGAGGGCAAGTCTGAAAGGTGGCGACATGGCTGTTAAGGGACTGCTGCAATCTCAGTATGCAAGAGGGAGGCGGGGGTAGGGATGCTCTGGAGGTACACGCCCCTCGCAAACTGCCCACCTCTGCCGGATCTCCCCGCGTGGCAGCAGAAAGGGTGGCAGGATGAGCAGGCTAGAGAGGAATCTGAGCAGGTTTGGGGATCTGTGGGTATGTCTGCAGACGTGCTGGTGAGAGGGATGGAGGGAGGCGGAATATGCCTCCCAGACCACACTGCTAATGGCTGGGGGGCCCCTTACATAGGATACGTCTACGTGGCAAAAGCGCCACACAACTAACGTAGCTGAGTCCAGCACATGCCCAAGGGCCGTGCTGGGCTTACACAACCCAGGCTGAAACCTGCCCCGTGGAGTCTTCACGGCTACTGTTACCGGTGCCAGCTGGAGTCAAGCCACCTCCTCTACACTAGCCCATACAGAGCATTAGGTAGGTAGATTTGCCCTGTGAAAGGGACAGGGCCAGCGACAGGGGGGTACAATGGGTACAGCTGTACCAGGCCCCGGACTTAAGGTAAGTACCTTAAGTCCGGGGCCTGGTACCCCCTTGTCGCCGGGTCTTCGGGCAAGGCGCGGCTCCGGGCAGCGCTCATCAACCCCCTCCCCCGGCACCCAGCAGCCTCCCCCCGCTCCCTTTTGCTTCTCCCGGCCGGGCCACGCGGCCAGAGCGCATGCGGGGGTTGGGCCCCGCGGGCGGCGGGAGACCGGCCGGGGGGGGGGGGGGAGACCGGCCGGCGGGGCCCCGCGGGCGGCGGGAGACCGGCTGGGGGAGGGGGAAGACTGGCTGGGGGGGGGGGGGCGCGGGCGGCGGGAGACCGGGGGGGGGCGTACGATCTGCGTATGGGGCCCCAAAATTCCTGTCGCCTGCCCTGGAAAGGGAACACAATGGCTATTCCAGCCGCTAGTTCTGTGTCCTGGGAGCTGTCTTCTATTACTTGGCTTGTGAGCCCCTTGGGGCAGGGACTGTCTTTGTTCTGTATTTGTACAGCGCCTAGCACAATGGGATCCTGGTCCATTCCTGGGGCTCCTGAGTGCTCTGGCAATACAAATACTGCACAAGAACAGCAGGACTCCATCCCGCGCGCCAGTACCTGGCCAGGCTCTGGAATTCCCCTCCAATACTAAGGAAACAATTCTTCTGATAGACAGGTGTGGGAAGGGACGTCTTCTCTGTATTCACAGGGCAGCTACCACACAGGCAGCAGCAGCGCGAGATTCCCCGCACTGCGCTACCAATGTGCCTCACAGTGATACTGACCATCGTGAGCGGGGAAAGGGCCGCGGAGAGCAAGATTGGGACCGTAGGCTCAGCTTTGCACAAGGTGTGGTGTTTAGGCTGCAAGGAGGGCAATGCTGTTTGGGGAGGACTTCTTAGAAAAACCTCTCTCCAGGAACTTCCCACCAAGGAACTCAGTCGTCTGAGTGCAGTGTAAATTACGTTGCTGTGCCACCTTGGCATTCCTACAACAGGAATGCCAAGGTGGCACAGCAATGTAATCTACACTGCACTCAGATGACTGAGTTCCTTATAAACAGCCTCTCTCGGTGAACGAGGAGGAGAAATAAACACATCTCTCCCAAGGAAAAAGATGTCAACAAAACCTAGCAGAGCAACTGCCTGGCAGAGCGGCCGACATCATCTGATGAAAGATAGAGACTTGTTTTGAAAATCCACAGGGGAATTCAATACTATCCTATCACATCCTATACAAAATTGCTGCTTAAAAGACTCCTCGCTGGATTTTTATCTCGTCCCCCGAGGAATTCTTCCTCAACAGATGAATTTAGGATTTTTTTTTAATCATAGTCATTTAAGAGCCTGAGATTTTGTCACTTTTGCTCTGGTGGAGTGGTCCCGCTCTCTGGCTCTAATTCAGGAAAGCATCCCTCGTCACAAGGGGGCTTAAGCAGGTCCTTAACTTTAAGGACATGCTTCAATCCCATCAAAGCTGCAGTGCTCAAATGCGTGCTGAAGTGTTTTCCTGCAGCAGGGCTTCTGTGGGCGGTCCAAAGGGGTTATTCAGGAGAGCAAAGTTACGCACGTGTGCAAGCGGCTGAAGGACCAAGCTCTTAGATTGCAAGCAGTGCCTGTCTTGACCGGCACCAAGGAGAATCGTTCTGCTGAGAGCCTCTGGCCACCGCGGCAATCCTTTGTCATGAGGCTCACCAACAACTTGAGAATGGTCAGGCAGCTGGTGCACTGAAACCCTGCCCCTGTCCTCACGCCACCCATTGCCCCAGAAGCCCCACCCTCACACTGCCCCTTCCACCAAGTCCCCACCTCCTCTTCCACTGAGACCCCGCTCCTGTGCTGCCTCTTCCACCCAAGACCACACCTCCCTGGTAAGAAGTGGGAGGGTACTGGCCCCCTGGTCCCTCCTATTCCAGCGACCCTGCCTAGCACAATGGGATCCTGTTCCCAGACAGTGCAGATAATAAATAGAAATAACAACGACTGAAAACAATGTGTGATTTGACAAGATTACAAGAAAAAGTGTCTCCTGCTGCCCAGTCTGAGTTAAATTGAGATTTCAGAACCTTTCAGGCAGGATTTCCCAAAATGCTCAGTGTTGGCTTAACTCTGCTCCCATGGTAGCCAAAGGGAGCTCAAGTTAAGTCAAGGCTGAGTGCTTGCGAAAATATAGCCTTTTCTTTTTGACGATGAAGCTGTGCTTGATGGGACAGAGAACCTGGGGAAAATATGAACCTTGTACATCACATGAACAAATTGTTTTCTTCCTGATTTGCAGTATAACATGACTGAGAAAGCAACAAACTCCCAACATTCCCTGCCCACATCTATCCCAGCATGCATTTCATCTATCCCAGCATGCACTGGTCCAGCATAAAACATTGAATTCTTCAGGGTCCGCCTGCACAGGGAGGACCTTGGGAGGGCAGATCATGTGTTCATTCCGGGGGATATTCCTCAAATAATCGAAGGTCCTGGAAGGATGCTAAGAGATTTACACACTCATCTGTACTGGCAGATGGCTCCTGTCTTATGCAGGGATGGTGCTGCAAGGTGACCTTGACATACATACCTCATAAAGGTCAATGATGATGTTTCCTTCCAGCCCCCGGCTGCTCTTCACATTCTCCAAGGCCAGCGTGAAGTAGACCCCTCGGGTGTCAGATATATAAAGGTTGTACGTATCATTCTGGTTCCATTCCTGCACGGCTGCAAACACCTGATTCTCATCTGTGCTGATAATATGCATGTCCTGTTAGAGGAAGACAAAAGGCCTATTACCACGGATCTCTATATTTCTTTGCCCTTTGGGACTCATAGTAATTACCGTGACTTATGAAAGAGTTGAGGAGCATGAGTTATAGAAGACGTTAAACAATTTTCCGTTAGACCAAGCCAATAAATTACCACCAACGTGACTTTGCTGGGTTTTTTCCAGTGGCCACAGGGTGGGTGAAGGGTCTCTGTAGTCCTTGTTCTCAGTAGCTTCAAGGAGTTCCATCCTGCTTCATTTTTTATGTCTGAATTTGAAAGTCAATTTTATCATGCCTGAAAGATTCATGAGCTGGAGCCTGAAATCCTTTCTTTGTCCACCGAATAAGGTACAGAAAGAGCAGTAGGAATGCTAGCTTCCCCCACGCTACAAAAGCCAACAGGCCTGAGTCCTGAGCAGGAGGGGAACCACTTGGAAGAGGATGGTAAGAGATCAAATCTCCACCACATCTCTGCCGAGACTGCCAACCTAGGTGTTAGGACCGGAAGACATTGTGACGGGAAATCACTAGGAAGTGCAGTTATGCTTCTAAGTCAACTCCAGGAGAGTGCATAATGGTGGTATTATCTGAGAATGACCTTGCTGTTATCTATGTGTTTGGGAACCAGTTCCCAGCTGCATGAGTGTTTACCCCGTCTGTGTGAGAATGAATGCGTGGGAAACCAAATGGGGAAACTAAGGCAGGACTGTGTAACCAACAGTGTGTAACCAATCAGTTTGTTGCTTGCTATTAATGAGATGAGTATGTATGAGATGCAAATGAGCATGGGTATATCTGTGCTGACACACCTCTTTGGGTTGGGCTTCCTCTTTGGGCACTCTGGACATCGCCCGAGCGTGTGTCAGTCATCTTGTATTGCGGCCGTGCTGGCAGATAAGCCCCCCAGCATGAAATGCCGCCCCCTCCAATAAACTCACCACTTTCCAACTAGCCACCTGTGTGAGGCCTCGTTTCTCCCAGCAACGAGATAAGCCCCCTGCGACACTAGGTATCACTTTGTGCTATTGGCCGGGGTGATTTTAGCAACTGGACACTCGTCTGTTGAGAACTTGATTGGGATCCACTAACTCGCTTCACGTGGGCCACCAACCAGTCGTTCGTCAACCTGAGCTGGATTCCAGCTGGTGGCTTCATGACCCAACACCAATCTCCCTCTTTTAGTTGAATACTAAGACATTTTCCAAACACCACCGATGTTGTTGAATATTCTCTTGGGGAGGGCTCGTTTCTGCATTTCAGAGGGAGGATCAGGGTCTAGGCCCATTGAAACCCTGCCATCTCTGGTGACTCAGCCAAAGCTGGGGTCACTCGGCGCTCATCTAAATGAACAGTTAGTGTGGGGCAAGCTGGGGTGTAAATCTACAGCTAATTAGTGTGCCATGCACTAATTGTCCAGGTGGACTCAGGCACCATCACTCCATTTCCTTAGTGCACACTGATCTACTCCCGTTTCAAAGCAGGCAAATTAAAGTGCACCAGGGAAATTCTAGTGCATGGCAGCTGGGCCCACAGGGACAGATAGGGTGTGGCACACTAGTGCACTGGAGGTTTACACCACAGCTTGCCATAAACTCAACCGTTCGTCTAGACAAACCCTTAGCCGTGATGGTGTTATCCGTGTTGCCAATAGCATTTTGGCAAAGTGGGGGATCCTAATGTATCTATTTTAAATCCCTGGGAAGTGAATTCCCCAATATCTCAAGTAACTTCAATTAATTCCCTTTTCTACTTCTGCATGAAGGAAGTTTTAAGACCAGCTTATCCACAGATATTGTGGAACTTCATCTTTGTCCACAAACACACTGTATTTAACCAATGCCCAACGGGGAGGCAGAGACTATAATGTAATTTACCTGAGTGACTGTCTACATTGCTGTCAAATCTGTGAGCGCAGCTCAGGTCAGCACACCTGTGCTAGCACCCCGGATGGCTTATTATAAAATCAGGTGGGGTTGGGGTGTTTGGTGGGAAATATCAATCTAACATACCGTTCCTATGCAGAATGAAACGGAATCTTCTGTGCTATCCTACACGGATCATTTAGGAAGATTATATAGGACTGTTGCAAGGTAGCCTCATACAGCCCCTCAAAGTGACAACGGGGGAGGGGGGGGGACTTTCAGAGCCTCTTCCCCTGAGCCTGCGCTTGGGAAATTGATGGGGTAAGATCCAAATCAGGATGCCTGGTTCATACCAACTGTTTTTCATTCCTTGAACCCTAAATATGTACTAAGTTCACACCGGCAATGAAGCGATGTAAGAATAAAGCAACTCAATCTATTTGACCAGTGGCAGTGGTGGAGATGTTGCATTCTCCATCGCGCTAGCCTAACAAATATCCGTCTTTGGCAGGGTTCATTAATCAACAGCTGACAGAGGAGTTATTACTGCAAGAGACGACTGTCCTGGCGACCAAAGGCAGAGTAAACCAGGCTCCTTTCTGCTTCTAAAAAGACTTCGCTCTGACAACTCGCTTAAGAGCAGGTTCCTTTTTTCAAATGACAAGAAGCAGCCATGGTTTTCTACGGCGTATCAGTTCAGAACTAGAGGGCTGCCCCGCACCCCTTTCCACAGAGGCCAATAATCCACGAGAACATCAGCCGATAAAGGACATTGATAGCGATGCAGGTACTGTCTCATGCCTCCTGTCAGAACATGGGGCATCTTCTGACAGCAAAACAAAGTGGCCGTGTAGACGCTGCTTCTCTAGGCTTTGGAGCTGGATGGTTCCCAGTTTTTAATGAGGCATCCCAGTGAGGGGACAGCTGTCTCCAGAAATGGTTCGCTCCAATCTACCGAAGAGCAGCTATGAGAAAATATGCTTGCATGGTGATGGTGGTGAAACACAGCGCCCTGTGGTTGGATCCAAGGTGCAGTCCAGTGTGATTTGTTCAGATTCAGTATGCGGAAAACAAGGAGCAAATCCGCCACTGTTGCAGAGATGAGGCATGTGCCCTTTCTGCCCCAGGACCAAGAGTTCACTTCTTAATCCGTTAGCCCGTCTCAGCAAAAGGTGCACTAACGAATCCTATTCTCCTCTTTGTTGCTTTTTAAATGATGGGATGAATTTAAGGCTGGTGAAAGAGCTGATAGGGGCCATCCAGGAACAGTGCAGGTACCAGAACCACCAGCTCCTCTGACGTACAATGCCACCCCTAACATTTCAGCTCTAGGCATCTCTTGAGCAGCGACTATCAGCCATGCAGCACTTTTGTGTAATTTAAGCATTCCAAGGGCTAGATTATTTTATACATCACTTCTGGTGTAGAGGGGCTGGAGGCTCTTAGGGAGCCAACCAGATCTTCTTGAGTCCTTGTCCCGTGCCAGGCACAGGTAAAAAGGGGACTAAGGAGATGTCTACACTACCTCGGAGTGTGACTCCTCAGTGTGCACACACAGTGTAAATATAAAGAGTAGCGTAGCCATGGTAGCATGCGCCGTGACGGTGAGAAGGTACCCACTGGTTTCCAGAACATTTGTACTCTACGCAGCTAAGTCATGCCACTGCTGGCCATCCATTCTCAGCGACACCCCTCTTTACACTCATGCTAGCTCTCATCGAGTTGCTATGAGTAGTGAATGTGAGCTGGGGAATCACAGCCCTGTCTTGTAGTGTAGACAGACCCTAAGGGTACTCTAAACTTCACCAGATGGCTACGTTCCCCTGAACCACACCCCTGCTGGGGATTGCTGAAGTACATGGTATTCTGGACATTCCCCCTGCCCCTCTCTGCTCTTATATTATAGAATCATAGAAATAAAGGTACGGCTGGAAGGGACCTCAAGAGGGCAAACACACCAGCATGTACTTTTGGGGACTAGCTTTGGGGGTCAATCCTCAAAATCTGAGTGACCCTAGCAAATGGCAGTCAGCAGAAGTGAATTCTCCTATAGCTCTGGGCCATGTCACAAACAAACCCCAGCACCTCCGCTGCGCTGTTTAAGATGCTGCACATCTCAAGACTGTGTTGATAAAAGGTTCATTTACCTTTGGTAGTGAGTATTTGGGCAATTTAATCTGAGCGAAGGGTTCCCTTTTGTAGGACACATAGTAATTCGCTCTTCCACCAGCCGTCACCTGTATAAAGACAAAAGGCAAACACTGAATACCCCTTTGAATACACACCAGGCTGATACTCCCCAGCAGGGCTCAGTCACTTGTCTTTCAGCTCAGAGATGCCTACTGGGGCTGCAAACATTTCTACAGCATTTCCAAAGCCGGAAGGCCTGAGATCTGACTTATTCAAATCACCTTATTCCAAAGTTCATCTCATTTCCCCACACTTCAATTCCGACAACGGATATGCTGCCAGCCATGGATGAGGGGCAGGAGAGTTTGGTAATGAAGGACTGGGCCCAAGGAGATTATCCAGGTTCTCTATTGCAGATTCCCTGGGTGACCTTGGACATATCACTTAATCTCTCTGTGCCTCAGTTCCCCCGGTAAAGTGGCGGTGGTAATACCGCCTGCTCTTGTCTACTTGCTCTTTGAGAGATGGACTCTCTCCTAAGGCTACATCTACACTACAAGCACTATCGTGGTCTAAGTGCACCGAGGCGGCTGCGCCATGGGAGTGTTTTGGTGTGGACGGGCTAAGCCTACAGGAGAGAGCTCTTCTATAGAGTTAACTACTCCACCTCCCATGAGAGGCTGTAGCTATGTCAGCAGGAGAAGCTCTCCCACCAACATAGCACTGTCTCTGCCTGTGTTTAAGTCAGTATAATGTACATCATTCAGGAGGGTGGATTATTCACACCCCTAGGCAACAAAAATTATACCAAATTAAGTTCTAATGTAGGCAAGGTCTTATTATCGGTATGCCTACACTGTAATCAGGAGGTGCAAGGGCAGCACATGGAGACCTAGCTGAGCTAGCTTTGATCTATCTAGATAGAGCAAAGCTGTCTTAGAATCATACAAGATGAGGATTGGAAGAGACCTCAGGAGGTCATCCAGTCCAACCCCCCTGCTCAAAGCAGGACCAATACCAACTAAATCATCCCAGCCAGGGCTTTGTCAAGCCGGGCCTTAAAAAATTGAAGGATGGAGATTGCACCACCTCCCTAGGTAACCCGTGCTTCACCACCCTCCTAGTGAAATAGTGTTTCCTAATATCCAACCCAGACCTCCCTCACTGCAACTTGAGACCATTACTCCTTGTTCTTAAATAACAATAGCAGTGATGTCACAACTCCATGGGCAGTGGCTGCTCAAGTATCTACCCAGGGTCCTGGAGAGGCAGGACTAGCCCATGAAGCCACCCTACTGCCACAGCTTCACCGCTCTTGTTACTCGCGCTAGCTCAGGTATGTGTGCTCAGTCACACCTCCAGACGGCGGTGAGGCCATCCCGTGAGTCTGTGCCATGCCTAGCAGAATAGCTCCATGATCTTGGAGTGATCTGCCCAGTGAGCACTATCATGCAAATAATAAAAAAGACATGGAATTATTTTACCATCGGAAAACTGGGTTCAAAGCTCTCAGGTGCTTTATATTGCTAAACTAGTGGTTTCTTGGAAATAACACTGCCTTTGACATAAGGCCAGAGTGATTGGGGGAGGGAGAGGAATCAGAATGTGATCTTATGGACTGAATGCTCACTACCTGGCAAGGCTAGGTATAAATGCCATACACCGATGAGAAGTCAGAGTCTCAGCTTTCCAATCATATGTTACATTCACTCCTAGCCCCTGATCATTTGTGAGATATTGGATTTTATACTGTCATTAATCCCTCAGTCTTCCGCGGAAGGTTCTTTTTGGCACTGGTCCAGGGCTGACGGCGCCACATCTCAGACCAGTGCAATTTCCATTCTCTGATGCTTTGGCACCCTTACAGATCTTTAGATTACATAACACTCCTTTTATTACACAAAACATGATTTACTGGCTTTTAAAGTTTCCAGTAAGCAAACAGAAAGGACATTGATTCTCCCACAGGTAATTTTTCTTCATATCTGGCAGTGATATTTCCGAATGGGCTTATATACTATATTGCTAGAGCATCAATTATAATCTCAGCAATGATATCATCTATAGAAGGTGGCATTTTCCCCTAGAGGAGCTGCCACTCAAAGGGCCTGGCAATACTGGTTGCATGCCTCATGAATTTGTTATCTGATCACCTCAGGACGAGGCTTTTCCATTGACAACTTCAGAGGAGAAAAGAAATAGAATTGGAAACACAGCAACACACAGCTAAGTAGAATTTCCCCCTTTACGTGTTTGTTGTTATCTATATATATAAAAGTCAAGTGGTGTATGTATGTGTGTATGTATGTATGTATGTACGTATGACTGCGAACTCCTCCCGCACCGTTTGAGCCAGAGACTTGAAATTTGGTACAGTGAGGGGTCTTGGGGTCTAGATGCTGTTAAGGGTCGAAAAATTTTCGGATCTCACCTCTGACGCCCCCCAGGGGTGAAAGTCTTTCAGGGCCAATCACATCGGCTGGGCGGTTAGGTGGTGATGATGTCATAATACCCCCCTCCAACAGACACCTCACTCGCTCAGCTCACCCCTCCCTCCTCCAACGGAACCCCGGAGATCCCTCAGTTCTCTGCCCCTCCCCCCTCCCAACGGAACCCCGGAGATCCCTCAGTTCTCTGCCCCTCCCCCCTCCCAACGGAACCCCGGAGAGCCCTCAGTTCTCTGCCCCTCCCACCTCACCCCCGGACTCCATCAGCTCTGTGCCCCCCCCCCACCTGCGAAGGTCCCCGGAATCCCTCGGCTCTGGGCCTCCCTGCGACGGATCTGAGTTGGGTTTGGTGGGACGGTAAGTGAGGTGGGGGTGTCGGGTTCGGTCGGGGGGTGAGGTGGGGGTGTTGGGGTTGGTCAGGGGGTGTTGCGGTTGGTGGGGGGGTGAGGTGGGGGTGTTGGGTTTGCTTGGGGGGGTGAGGTGGGGGTGTCGGGTTTGGTCGGGGGGTAAGTGAGCCAGGGGGGTGTCGGGGTTGGTCTGGGGGGGTGGGAAGGTGTCGGGGGGGTGAGGGGTGTGGTGTGGGTGTTGGGTTTGGTCTGGGGGGGGAAAGGTGTTGGGGTGGGTGCCCAGACCAAACCCGACACCCCCCCCCCCCGGCTCACTTACCCCCCGACAAAACCCGACACCGCCACCTCACCCCCCCACCAACCGCAACACCCCCTGACCAACCCCAACACCCACCCCTCACCCCTCACCCACCCCAACACCTTCCCACCCCCCCAGACCAAACCCGACACCCCCTGGCTCACTTACCCCCCGACCGAACCTGACACCCCCACCTCACCCCCCCCACACCAATCGCAACACCCCCAGACCAAACCTGACACCCCCCTGCTCACTTACCCCCCGACCGAACCCGACACTCCCACCTCACCCCCCCACCAACCGCAACACCCCCACCTCACCCCTCACCCACCACGACACCTTCCCACCCCCCCAGACCAAACCCGACACCCCCCTGGATCACTTACCCCCGACCAAACCCGACACCCCTACCTCATCCCCCCAAGCAAACCTGACACCCCCACCTCAACCCCCCATCAACCGCAACACCCCCTGACCAACCGCAACACTCACCCCTCACCCACCCCAACACCTTCCCACCCCCCCAGACCAAACCCTACACCCCCCGGCTCACTTACCCCCCGACCAAACCCGACAACCCCACCTGACCCCCCCCAAGCAAACCCAACACCCCCACCTGACCCCCCGACCAAACCCGACACCCCCCCCCCCCGGCTCACGGTGCACTGTGTAGCACACAGATTATTAAATACACTGTTCGGTCGGGGGGTGAGGTGGGGGTGTCGGGTTTGCTCAGGGGGTGAGGTGGGGGTGTCGGGTTTGGTCGGGGGGTGAGGTGGGGGTGTTGGGTTTGTTTTGGGGGGTCAGGTGGGGTTGTCGGGTTTGGTCGGGGGGTAAGTGAGCCGGGGGGTGTTGGGGTTGGTCGGGGGGGTGGGAAGGTGTCAGGGTGGGTGAAGGGTGGGTGTTGGGGTTGGTCAGGGGGTGTCAACTGTCTTCCCCCTCCCCACCTCCGACTGACCCGAGCAACGCCGGGCACTTATGCTAGTGATTAATAATGGGCTAGTACCTAGAGGCCCCAACCAAGACAAATGAATGATCATTGTGTGAACACATAATGAGAGACAAGACACAGAAAAGATGGGTGGGTAAACACAGGCGCAGAGCATTAAAGTGATGTGGACATGGATGCACCTCATTGCCACCTGGAGAATTTAATAGTTGAATCTCCTGGGGACACACTGGTCTAATTCTGGCTGTTGGGCTTGGTATAGGGATGACTGGCTGATGTTTAATGGCCTGGGAAATACAAGTCAGGCTAGACCGTCTTTGTCCCTTTTGGCCATAAACTCTATGAATTCCCTAAGGTGGCAAGATCGTTGGCAGATTCAGTAATAGACACTGGTCATTCAAGATAAACTCCAGACTGACCAAGTAACATCTCCAGGGCATCACCTCCTGATGTGATGATGACACAAGCGTCATGAGGGTTAAGGAGGACAACCTTGCCGTCTGGCCGTCACTCCATCACAACACGGATTACCCTGGAGAAAGAAGGATGGGTGGCCACTCAACTCTCACTTTGTATTTTAAAAGCAAAATTCAGACCTATACTACCTATAAGCTCCTCTTGTATCAACTCTATAGAGCCAGTCTAATACAGTCATTCTCATTATTCCTCAGGCCACACTAGACTTTCTCCTCCAAACCTTCCTTGCACTGTTGCCTTCTATTGCATGATCCACAACTGGTGTAAATGAGTACAGTCCCACTTAAGTAAATCAGGTTACACCAGCTGAGGGTCTGGCTCAGGATTACCACACCAGCTTGTTACCATGGAGCACAGAATAAAGGGACTGACTGCCCTCAGAGACAGGGGGACCCCTAGTCAGGACTCCTGGGTTCAATTCCCAGCTCTTCTGAATGGTTGTGATGCAGCATATGCAAGTAATTAAGCTGTTTTTAACAATATGTATGTACCTCACAGGGGGGGTTGTGAGACTCAATCAGGTCTTCAGCTCAATGCTATGCAGGTGCAAAATTTAATGATAATTATTCACTAGGGTATCTGGCACGGTAACTGATGGCCAGATGCAAAACTGGGACTTGAACAACTAGGGTAGTTCCCTCTGCATTAGCTAGACTCCTTTTGAATCTTGTATCTGACACTTCACTTTGGTGAAAACTTGAAGTAGGACCCACTGTGGTCTGTAGGTAGCAGCCCTACAAAGCCAGCTAATGGGAAGTCTCCCACATGGGCAAGAGCTATAGGAACCTTATCTCAGCTGGGACCTGATTTATACCCATGCTAATAGAGTGCCCAAAAATGATCAGCAATCATGAAGTCTGGTAATCCCTGTGGTACGGAACGAATTTAGAGAGGCCCTTTTCATGGAATCATAGAACTGGAAGAGACCTTGAGAGGTCATCTAGTCCAGTCCTCTGCACTTGTGCAGGACTAAGGATTATCTAGACCATTGCTGAGAGGTGTTTGTCTAACCTGCTCTTAAAAACCGTCAATGGTGGAGATTCCACAACCTTCCTAGGAAATTCATTCCAGTGCTTAACTACCCTGACAGTTAGGAAGTTTTTCCTAGTGTCCAATCTAAACCGTCCTGGCTACAATTTAAGCCCATTGCTTCTTATCCCGTCCTCAGAGGTTAAGAAAAAAAAATACTTCCTTCTCCTTGTAACAACCTTTTACAGACTTGAAAACTGTTATTATGTTCCCTCTCAGTCTTCCCTTTTCTAGAATAAACAAACCCATCTTTTTCAATCTTACCTCACAGGTCATGTTTTCTAGACCTTTAATCATTTTTGTTGCTCTTCTCAGGACTCTCTCCAATTTGTCCACATCTTTCCTGAAATGTGGCACCCACAACTGGACCCAGTACTCCAGTTGAGGCCTAATTAGTGCATAGTAGAGCGGAAGAATTACTTCTTGTGTCTTGTTTACAACACTCTGGCTAATACATCCCAGAATTATGTTTGCTTATTTTGCAACAGTTACATTGTGGACTCAGATTAAGCTTGTGGCCCACTCTGACCCGCAGATCCCTTTCCGCAGTACTGCTTCCTAGGCAGTCATTTCCCATTTTGTATGTGTGCCCCTAATTGTTCCTTCCTAAATGGAGAAGTTTACATTTGTCCTTATTTAATTCATCCTATTTACTTCAGACCATTTCTCCAGTTTATCAAGATCATTTTGAACTTTAAACCTATCCTCCAAACTACTTGCAACTTGTCCCAGCATGGTATCATCCGCAAACTTTATAAATGTATTCTCTGCCATTATCTAAATCATTGATGAAGATATTGAACAGAACTGGACCCAGGACTGATCCCTATGGGACTCCACTCGTTATGCCCTTCCAGCATGATTTATTTTAATTAATTTTGATGAACTTTTCCTTTTCTTAGAAACAAACTTGCTGACATTGTAAATTCAGGAGATTATTATAGCTTTTCCTACCAATACTGCTTTTTATTTCACATTTGATTAATGTCACCCAATTATTTGCTCTATGCTCATCAATCATATTCAGCACTGAAGCAGGTGGGTTTGTCTTTTTCCTTCTCCTTTGCTAATGACTGGCTCATTAATCTAATTTTCTGGGTTTCTATTTTACAGGTTTAATTGTGATGCTGGCCAGTGGAAAGGATTCCTTCAAAGAAATGTGTTTGTTATTAAACACCTCAGTCTTTCCTGACTTGTGTTCTCTCTTCCCCTTTCCAGGGCTGGCTTTACCTCCTCTTCACATTTGTTCTTACTTGTGTTTCTAGAGGAGGGTTGGTTTGCTCTTGGTTTTATTTATTTTGTTAGCCGCATGAGAACATGGGAAACTTCCACAGAAGGAAGAAATTGTATATGCTGGCCTATTACACTTCATTGCTCACTTGACAGTTCTATAGCCTCTGTCAGAAATGGCTGATGACTGGCAGGCTTTCCCGCACGTAAACAGAATTATGCAATAATCGCTATGGAATCCAATCAGCTCTCAATTTTCCGTGGTGTCAAAAGAAAAACGTTCGACTCCTGAACCCTAATTCTACAGTGAAGGAAATGGTTTTTCATCTTTTTTTTTTTAAAGTCTAAAGCAGAAGAAATTTTGCTTAACCAAAAATTACACAGGCCATTTGACAGGAGCCTAGGGACTGAAAAAAACAAAATAAAACCAAAGGAAGCTGCAATACAGAGGCCTGGTAGTCAGGTCCCAGTATCCAAAGTTCCACTATGATCCAAACAGCTAGAAGTGGCCATCAAAGACTACAGATCCCAGCATGCAGTGCTCTATTTTGTTCTCAATGGCCTGGTTAGTGGGAATTGTAGCCTTTAACAGCCACCCCTCTTTGTGGTCACAAGTGGAGGTTCATAGATCCAAGCTGGTTGTAACCGCTGTCCTAAAGAGAGTCCATCCTCTTCCCGATGCTCCGATAATTTGCAGAAATGCTGAAGGAACACACATATGCTAGTAGTGGTTGGAGCCTGGCAAAGCACAGGCAAAGAAGCAGTCACACAGCTTTGCTAAGCGGCTGTGTCCAGAGCTTAGAACACGTAAGGAGCTGGAAGAACCGTAGACCCCAGGTCTGCAGGACTCTGAATGACCGATGTTTTCACACTGCCGTCCTGCAGACGGAGCAGAGCTGCAATATCCTATAAGGCCTATGGGGGGACAACACACCACAGGAAGTGCCAACCAAAGAAGATTTGATTGACAGCACCCCCCCCCCCAAAAACTCTGATTGGCCCCAGCACACTATTTAAGCATGGAGGGAGTTCCAGGAAGCTATCTGGGCAACCTGGAAGTACTTGGCCTGTTACTGCAACAGATCCTGCTTCGGACTCTGTCTCTGTTCTTTGGCTCCAATTTCTGACTTGACTCCGCTTTGATCATTGGCTTGACTTCTGATCCCTGATTTGGGCTTGAACCTCTGACTCGACTCCTGGTGCCTACTCCTGCTCTGACCACTAGGCCTGACTCCTGGTCCCGCCTGCTAAACCAGAACTCCCACATTCCAGTCATGATAGGGCAGCCCCACTCCTCTATACTCTGGCCTCCCCTCTGCACAGCTCATGGAGCTGAATGGTTTATGGCAACGGGGAGGGAACACGTGTCTAGCAGAGAAGTGGGACTGAAGTGACCAACAGATAGTGTGCTCAGAAGGACAGAGACTCTAATACAGACACGGCATTGGGATTGGCCGGTGGGCTATGCAGGAGATCCTCAAAGGTATTTAGGATTTCACTGGGTGTCGGGCAGCGGAATAGCTGTGAGGATTTGTATCTAAGCTGCTATTCCTCTGACTAAACATAACACAACCTACTATTTTACCAGCCAAGATGGGGTCGTTCTCTACACCCCAACTTTTTCATCTTTCCTTTTTCTTCAGTGCGGTGAATGGGGACATCTACTATATTATAAAGCTAAATTCCCAGCTTCCTTCTGTCAGTCATTCTTTGGAGAGTATTTTAGAATAAGGCACGAGACACCTGTTTGCCAAGAATTATTGCCTTCAGCGGATCCCCTTGCTTTTTGCTCACAGGGAGCCAGCCCTCCCTAGTAATGAAATTACACTATAATGCGGGGGGTGGAAGCCCGCAGCTCAGAAGCTGTGGGACAATGCCATGGTGTTCTCTGAATTATATTTGGGAACGGAGCAGAGTAGGATCATGCCATATTAAGCCTACAGGCTCCTATGTTGACTGCTTTAGCATGGAATTGTGTTTCATGGTATGCAGGCGTCTATATACACTATACATTATCTGTGTATCTATCACTGTTTTTAAGGCCTGGCTTGACAACGCTCTGTCTGGGATGATTTAGTTGGGAATTGGCCCTGCTTTTTGCAGGGGGCTGGACTAGATGACCTCCTGAAGTCTCTTCCAACCCTAATCCTCTATGATTTCTATCGGGAAAGACGTAGAAAGGGCTTAATGCTTCTAGGTTCTGAGCACCCTCCTACTGAAGTCAGCAGTCAGTCAGCTAACTGAAGTTAGCACCCAGTCATGTTACCTGAGATACTGTCCTCTCTGAATTAAATATACAGTGAAACCTAAATTTAACGGACGAATTCGGGCGAGGGGGTGTCCGTTAAATGAAAAAGTCTGTTATTTAATAATAATAATTTAAAAAATGAGCTGTCGGAGCAGCAGCCCGACCGCCACAGGGTCGGGGCGGCAGCTCCGCAGCCCGCCAGCTGCCGGGACCCGGGTGGCAGCCGGGAGCCGGCAGGCAGCCCTCCCGCAGCTGGGACCCCGGCGGCAGCAAGAAGCCGGCAGCCAGCCCGCACGGGTCCCGGCTCCCGGGACCCGCCAGCCAACCCTCCTGCTGCTGTGACCCGGGCGGCAGCCGGGAGCCGGCAGCCAGCCCGCCCGCGGCTGGGACCCCGGCGGCAGCAGGGAGCCGGCAGCCAGCCCGCGAGAAATGGATTTGGGATGCATCAGACTTGCTCAGAAATTTTGCCCATTGCATCTGAAGTCCATTAAATCGAGGTCCGTTAAATCGAGGTTTTACTGTACTGTAGTAGCTCAGATACAGCTATGCAGTATATATAGAGGTAAAAGGCTTTTTAATGGCAACTTGTGTAGTAAACATGCACACAGCTACACCAAAGACATCAAACAGACAGCATTACTTCTGGGCACCATGCAATTCCCCTGCACCCGATTGTACACATTAAGTCTCCTTTCAACGAGTTTTCAGAGGAACCATTTTTTCAGTCTGCCAAGTACTTTAAATCGCCTGCTGCAAATGCAGTTGATGTTGCAGACAATGTGTCGAGGGAGGAGTGAGGAGGCGAGATAGAGAGAAATACAAGAAATGATGGAATAAAAAAAACCCTAGAAAAAAAAGAAAAGGCCGAAAAAAGGAAAAAGTTAATCAATTTTTACCAACAGCTGTTGAGGTTTGAGTTCCAAATTCAATAATATTTGCCATGGTAAAGATGAAACAGCGCCAGGAACGGGGGAAGTAGACATGTCAGCAAATAGGAAAGCACCTAATCACACATTGCTCCTATTCCCTATGGCACTGCCTTATAAAGGGTTTTAACTAGCATGTAGGATGCACTCTCTCTTCTTTAGGATTCTTGTCCCCCTCATCGGAGCTTCGTTTTGTATTTTAAATGGGCGTAGCGGAAGATCAGCTCTGGAAGGCATTATTCACCAGTAAAACAGGTATAATCATGTTCATCATTTAAAAGTCTTCATCCTATTAGTTTCCTAATCAGTTTTTAATCATGTCTTCAATAGAAGTCTCAAAGACCAGACCCGATAAGTCAAAGAGAACTCCATTGTTCCACCAAGCCATTCTCTCTGTCATTGATTGCGAAGATAAAAATCAATCCCGGCTAAGGAGGGAGAAGTTAAAAAGAAATTGTGTGGATTGATTTCTGTTAAGACCTTTCGTATCCCAGTTTTAAAAAAATTGAGGAAAAAAGATCTATTTGAACATGGTGTATTTAACATCCGTGAAAATAGAGAGAATGATCCAAGCTGGAGAAATCAAAAGTTTAACTCCCCTCCCCATCTAGTTTCATTGCTGTGAGATTTCATGGTCAAAAAAAAATTCCTCTCTCCTAGGTGGAAGGCTAGTTCTGTTTGTCATCAAGTTAATCTGTTGCTTGTTGAAGTTGTTACATTGACACTCCTAGGAGATGACATCAAGTAGCCATATAACAGGTTCAGCCTGTACCAACTGTACTGTGGGAGCAACATCTCCTCACCTGATAACACTGGCTTAGAGCTACACGGGGGAGGGGGAGGGGCTTAGAGCTATTCGTGTAGCTGAAGTCGAAGTATCTTAGTTCGACTTACCTGGCCATCCTTACAGCAGTGAGTCGACCTCGGCGGCTCCCCCGTCGACTCCGCTTACGCCTCTTGCGGAGCTGCAGTTCCACAGTCAGCGGGGAGCGCGTTCGGAGATCAATTTATCGCTTCTAGACGAGACGCGATAAATCAATCCCCGATACATCGAACACCGCTGATCCGGCATGGAGTATAGACATGTAAGCAGTGTCAGGATGAGTGATATCCGGTGGTGAATTGCAGGAATTGCAGTGACAAGCAGTGTCAGGATGAGTGACATCCGGTGGTGAATTGCAGGAATTGCAGTGACTTTTGGAAAATAACATCTTATTTGCTTAGACACACCCACCGCACCTAGCCTGCACTCTAACAGCCCAAATGGTCACTTTGGCTACTGTGGGACCCCCAGTTTCTATAGTATTGGGGCAAGAATGATAAAGTGTCGATTAACCTGTTTATGTGAATGAGGGGTTGGGACATGTATTTGGCCTTTGGCATGCTGGAGGGACTCGCCATCAGCTAGGTAGCACTCACTAAACAAGGGACAGGGGTTCCAAAACCCACTGAATTGAGAGAGGCTGTGGACAGGTTTCTATACCTTGTGGTGAGGGCCTTGTTTGAGGGCCTTACCGGTCTATTGCACCTGGCATCTCTCCCCTGTGGAATGTTAGAGCTGACTTTTGCTTCCATTAGGAGTCTAACTTCAGCCCACTGAGCTGAAGTTGCTTTGGGCCTGGTGGTGCCTCTACACTAAGCCCCCCCCCCCCGAGCTGAAATCACTTAAGAGCTGAAAATCACTGAGCTTTATCTTAAAGCTGGGGGGCCCTAAGCAGAGCAGTTCCTGTGTCGGCTAGCAGGGCAGCTAGCGGAGCAGTTCCTGAGACAGCTGGCAGAGCAGTTCCTGTGTCGGCTAGCAGGGCGGCTAGCGGAACAGAGTCGAACCGCTGACAGAGCAGTTCCTGTGTCGGCTAGCAGGGCGGCTAGCGGAGCAACCAGCACCCCACGGAGAGACTGGGCTGTCGGCCTCAGACCTCGTAAAGGTACCCTTCACTCCGCCCTCCACTTCCACCCAGCCTGGGAGGTAAGACTCGGCAGAGTAACTTTTGACCAGGGACTCCAGAGACTTTGGGGCTGTTGAACTTTTGGGACTTTGGGTGATTTTGGGGGTTGCTGGACTCCAGGGACTTTGGGCTATTGGACTTGTGGGACTTTGGGTGGTGTTTGGGTTGCGGGGCTCCTGAACCTACAGGAAGAGGACACAGCTCAAACTTGCTGGGGAGGGGCAATTTGCTCGCGGGTTGGTGTATGAACCCTAGGTGTGGTGTTTTTCCCAGTTTAGTGATGTCATTTACCTCATGTTAAAAAAGATCTTCTGATACACCAATCTGTGCTTGCAAGAGGGGAAGTATTGCCTCATTGAGGCGCCCAGGGGTGTGTGTAGGATTTTCCCAGGTCACTGGGTGGGGGCTCGAGCCAGTTTGCATTGTATTGTTGAGAGGGAACCCCTATTTACTGAACCCGGCCCTTGTTGCTGTCAATTCTGAAGGGCAGAAGGGTTACAGACATACCCTTAGATTCAGAAAAGTACGCCTATTCAAGAGAGTATTAAGCACATACTTAACTGGAAGCATACGCTTAAGTCCTGTTGAAGTCAAGTGATGAAGTGCTTTCCTGAATTGAATGATATTAATAGACCATTTTTATTAGCTATTTTTGAAATGTTAAATGTATAGAGCTAGTTGGGAAATGATCATTTTTCCCTCATGCAAAAGTTTCAACGTGCATTCTTTCTGGTTTTGTTGAAAGACTTGTCCACAGTTTTTTAGGTTTTCATTGTCCACCTGACAAACAAAATTGTTTCGGTTTTCAATAGAAACCCCAAAAAATGTTTGACAAAAATTGGAATTTTTCACTAAAGTTTCCATTTAATCAAACAAGCCCTTTTCCAATAAAAAAAAATGTTAATTGAAAGTTTGTGACCAGCTCTGTCGATGTGATTCCTATGTTGGTAGTCATTAAAAAGCCAACTGTCAGAAGTCCCACAGGGCATAAATCATATCCATTTGCGGGCAGGAATAATTCCATGGCATTTCAGCTGTGGAATTTCTAGGGCTAACTGCCCTCGCTGATACCAATGGAAGTAACGCCATGTAAGTCAATGGAACTTCAACAGCGTAAAACTATTTAAAGTGAGTCAGGCCATTTGTATGCAAAATGAGTTCAGGTCTCAAAGCACTTCACCATCTTTTTTAATGGGTTTATGCTTACAGCGCCTCTGTGAGGCAGAGAAGTGCTATTATTTCCCCAAGATGGGAAACTGAGGCAGACAGAAGCTAAGTGACTTTCCCAAGGTCACACAGGAAGTATGGGCAGGGATGGTGCCCCTAGCCCCTGTTTGCCATCAGATGGGAATGGACAACAGGAGATGGATCACGTGTCCTGTTCATTCTCTCTGAAGCACCTGGCATTGGTCACTCTCAGAAGACAGGATACAGGGCTAGATGGACCTTTGGTCTAACCCAGCATAGCTGTTCTTATGTGGCAGAGCAGAGAATTGAACGCAGGTCTCCCAAATCCTAGGTTAGGACCCTAACCACCATCCTTCTAGACAAGTGACTGGAGGCGCAGATAGGGGAGCAGAATTTTGCCCTAAATTTCCCACATTCCACCCACTTCTAGTCATCTAGAAGATCAGTTGACAGAGCAGTTTGCTCTCACACCGCTGCACATCTAGATGGCCAATGACAAAGTGACTGCTCCCTGCTCACACATGACAATGCCACAGACACAGCCTGAATCAGGAAGAATGCTAGCCATAGTCAAATTGCCCCCCTCCCCCTAACATCTCTGTCTTAACTCCCTTATCATCACCATCTGCAACAAGAGCAGGAATACAGCGGCAATTCTCAAGTCACGCCGCTATCACAGCAACAGCGATTGATTAGAGGGTGTCGCTGGTCTGGTAGGTGAACACAGGGGCTTAGAGAAACCCCCGATCCAAGAATCACTTGATTTGGGGGAAACCGGAGTTGAGAGAGAAAAGCCCAGTTTTAAAGGGGCTCAGGAAACCGAATAACAAATGGAACACGATAAAAGGTGCCCAGATATGAGGAGGAACAGCAAGAGAGACCGAGTGATAGATATTAACAATGATTAATTAGGCAGTGTCTGTGCACTTCGGTGGCTAGCCACACAGCTCTCATTGGAATTACAGCCTGCATGCTCCTGAGCAGCGAATAAATACACCACATGGGCTGCAGGAGGAAAGGGAGTCTACGGTCCAGCTCTTTAAAAAGGCTGGGATAAGGATTATTTATTGCTCCCCATCATGTGTCCCTTTGGTTAATGGTGCAGGGAGCTTCCAATTTGAAGTGGAAATGAAGCAGATCCTGAGGCAAACAACAGTCCCTACTGATCGAGGATTGAAGCGGGAGGGTCGCTACTACATTCAGATCCAAGTTCTTCCGGCAGTGGAAAGTGATCAGCTCCATGAAGTTCACATCCTCATGATGTGAAGCCAAGCTTCCCTGAGGCTCAGAGAGGGTTGGCTCTGGGGATTTGGTATGGACCCATCTCTAGTTTCTAATCCAGAAAAAAAAAGCACCCACCTATTTCCTTACTCTGCTGCCCTGTAGGACCCTGTCTAAAATAGAGTTCAGGCCATATTAGCCCCCAACACAATGCATGCTATCCAACCCACCCTATCATCCTAAAACGACTCAATTAGCATGCAATTGCCTCACCCCATCCCTGTCCTTCAACACTCATGGAACCCCTGCAGATATTGATAGACGTGGAAGCACAGGGGTATTAACTAGATGACGATGAGCTAAACTAGCAGAACATCTAATATACTAGAAGCATATCATCAAGAAAAACTAGAATCTTCATACTACACATCCCAGAGTACTTTATTATTATTATTATTATTATTTTTATAACTGGAAGGTAATTATTCATTGAGAGTTTTGGGGGAAGGGACAAGAGGAAGCCACAAATGCATCTTCAGTTAAGGGGAAATTGTCCTGAGAAAAATCTCCATTTTAAGGTCTTTGGGGGCTTTACTGAAAAAACAAACATGTTTCAGTTTTTCGAAAGCTGGAAACTTTGGTTTTGACCACCTGAAAAAGCCTGTTAAAAGTTGCGAGGAAAATGAATAGCTACCTTCAAAATGTTTGCCTGGAAATAAAACTAATTTCCAACCAGCTCTGGACTGTGGAAGTCCCCAGAGATCTGAAACAGGGATCAGGGCTCCATTGTGCAGGCACCGTGAACAAGTATTTCAAAAAGACTATCCCCACCCAAAAGAGTTTAGAATGTAAGCGCTACCCAGGAGACTACAGCCACAGCTCAAGTAAGTATCAGCCATCCAAATCTGATAGACAGCTGTGGATCATCACCAAGGCTGGATTCAGAAAGTGAAGCCATTTTGGTCACAAGTAGACATAGGCAGGATGGGCGGGGCACTACAGCTACAGAGAAAACTATAGAATTCTGTACTTGATGAAGATGACATGGAAAAAATGACCCGGATTTTAATGGTGATGTTGCAGCTGAATGACTCACAGACCCCCTTGAAAGTAGTCACTTGAAAGCATGTTCAAATAATAATATTGGGGGGGTTATTTTTGCAAATGGCTATTGTTTTGCAACGGGCAATTTTTAGATGATGTCAGCAGCCAGACACTATGACCCAGCCCCGGCTTCGGCAACAGCACAGTAAACTCATTCATTTAAATGAGATTCGACAGGTGTAGCTGAGGGCGGGATTTTGTCTTAAGTCTATAATTTATGCATAATTGTCCAAGATCAGGTCTGACTGTGCTAGGCACCTTAGACATAACTCAACAATCTGATAGCTATTCAATGTGTGATGAGTTTAATTCATAGAATTGTAGGTCTGGAAGGCACCTTGAAGAGGTCATCTAGTCCAGTTCCCTGCACTCATGGCAGGACTAAGTATTACCTAGCATTATCAGTCATATGAATGACAACTGGAATGTGGCCATTTCTTCTTTAATTGAGTCAATCATAATATATGCTTATTGTGTCCCCTCTTATTCATCTTCTTGCCACGCTAAACAATCCCAATCATTTCAATCTCTCTTCAGATTAAAATTTTCCAAGCCTCTAATCATTCTCGTCCCCCTTCCCTGCACCTCTTCTAATTCTGCAATATCTTTTGAAGGCGGTCACTACTGCACACAGCATTCCAGACGAGGGCAAGCCACTCATCATAATATTTTCCATATTATTCTTTGTATTATGCACCCTAACATCTTATTAGCTTCATCTGGAACAATGTTCCATCTCATTTCTAACAGGTTGTGTGCACAAAAAATTATTCTGTGCACTTCTTTGTGTACATTTTTGTGCGCACGGTGTTTAGCCATGTGCGCTGGGTTTAGGTTCTGTGTGTGCACGCAGAGTTTAGAGGGTCTGGAGGTAAACTGAGCCACAGAGATTCACTCCTGCTGAGGATCTGACCTTGTTAGCCTAATGCTGAACTCAGTTACACTGGATATACCCTCTAGTGCATATCTAGCGAGATGTGTACACTAGCTGACATCTCTAGCTCCTGTTTCCTTCTGGGGGCAGAGTGAGATCAGACTCAAAGCCTGCACACATATCTCTAAAGCAGCTGTTAAAGCTCGACACGTTCTTAAATGGTAATTTGTAAGTTATTTAACGTTCAAAATAATATTAAAGAAAAATCTGCCAATTAAGGCAAAATGAAATGCAGAGTGAAGTACATTTAAGACACCTCATTTAAAGTGTTGCCAAATATTTTTACTTGGCGTAATTAGTGACTATTAATTTGAGCCCCAAGCGTTCCATTTCCAGTGGTTGCCAATTTAAGGCAGACAAATGCTCACACCACGCAGGGTTCCCCATCACCCGTACAAACAGTTCAACAGCCCAGGCCTTGTTCTAGTGCAGCTGAGAGCTACTGGAACGATAAACCCTTATCAGATATGCTGTAAAGGGACACAAACTCCGGGGAACTCTCTAGGCTGCGGAGATAAAAAGCCAATTTAATGCAGGCTCCCTCAGAGGTCTGGCGTACAGTAGATGTTTAGTGAAATATGTCTGGGTGTCTCCAATTGCAGACATATTGTTACCAAGATTCGCCAGTATATTTTCTAGAGGCAGAAGCGCTAGTTACATCAAAGGGGCTCTACCCCACTCCGGCACGGAGCTTGTGATGTCCCAGTTAAACAGTCACTTGGAAAATCTTTTTTTTTTCCAATAGAAGAAGCCATTTTGCATAATTTTTGAGCAGAAAGAAAAACAAAAGAACACAAAACCCACCAGCTCTGCAAAAAGAGAGGGCTCTTGAAGGACCCAGCCAGTTCCTTTGTTATCCGACTCCCATCCCCCCACCCGAAACATCAGCCTCATCTCCATCATTTGGGTCCATCACTCATCCAATCATTTATCTGCCATTGCAGGGTTCTTGGGTGCTGGTGCATCCTGTTCTCTGCTTGTGGCACATAATAGCTTAGTGTCCCGAGGGCTGTCGTACTGTGGTCCAGTGCTGGTTGGTGATGAAGGCCTGTGATTTGCTGGAGATCAGCCAGACCTAGTCATCCCTTTGGCTTTGAACTCTGTGACTCTAAGATCACCACCATCCTCAATGTCTTCACTGCTCAATCCTCCCCCATTCACAGAAACCTGGATCCTGCTCTCCACCTGGAGGGAACTTCCTCTCATATGGTGGCCATTCTCTCACTCCCCCCTCACCCTTGATTTGTCCCCAAGGAACATGCTGGGGAGCAGTTGGCTTGTTACGCCCTGCGCCTCACCTTCTTGGGCAATCTCATCCTTCAGGTTCTCCTCTCCCCATAGTGAGCAGCTATCCCCCACCTCTCTTTCCTTTGATTCAGTCTTATATCGTCCACAATCCCCCTGCCTTCCTCTCTAGTAACTTTGCCTTCCAAGCTGATCTCATGTCTGACCCATTAGCCTTCTGCCTCCCTGTTTGACTGTCAAGCCTGGATCAATCAACTTTTCTATCTGCCTCAATGGCTGCTCACTTAACATTGCCTTCACAGAACATCAGGGATAGAAGGGACCTCAGGAGATCATCTAGTCCAACCCCCTTCTTAAAGCAGGACCAATCCCCAACTAAATCATCCAGACCCCCAAACGGTCCCCTCAAGCATTGAACTCACAACCCTGGGTTTAGCAGACCAATGCGCAAACCACTGAGCTATCTACCCTCCTCCCCATTGCTACTTCTCTGCTCTCTCTATCAAGGTCACAGTTTTCCAACAGGTGCTCGGTGGCATTTTCCAGATAACCATAACAACAATCTGCACCTCCACAGTGCCTTCCATTTGAGGAACTACAATCTGCCCTGCAAGGTGGGTAAGAATCAGTCATCATCTCTATATATAAAAGTCAAATGGTGTATGTGTGCGTGTATGTATGCGTGTATGTACGTGCACTTACTCCTTCCACACCGTTTGAGCTAGAGACTTGACATTTGGTACAGTTAGAGGTCTTAGGGTCCTAATCAGGGTAAGAGTCGAAAATTTTTCAAATCTCAACTCTGACGCCCCCCCCCCAGGGGTGAAATTATTTAAAGGCCAATCACATCAGCTGGGCAGCTGCTGTTCTCTGTGACAGTTATGATGTCATAATACCCCTCCAACGGACCCCGCACTCGCTCAGCTCTCTGCCCCCTCCCCACCTCCGACGGACCTGAGCAACGCCGGGTATTTTTGCTAGTATCAAATAAGGAAGCTTCGGCACTGAAAGGTCAGTGGACTTACCCAAGGCCATGCAGTAAATCTGTGGCAGTAAAGTATTGTTCCCAGGCCTTCTGACTTCCAGTCTCATGCCTTACCTCAAAACTACCCTTCCTTCCTCCGGAAAGATGAAAACATGCTGTTTAGCACATGATCTACCTAGCCCCAGCCTGCCACACCACGTTCTCCCCACCCCTCAGATACTGTGTTGATGTACCTGAATAAAGACATATTCATCCTGGACAACAAGAGAGTTGGTGTCGATGGAGCGCAAAAACGGTCCACTTCTGGTAGTCTCCGAGCACTCCTGGATCCGACAGGTTATATAGTGGGCGTCTGTAATAGGAGCATAGGCACACATGAGAAATTACTGCCCAGGAGCTCATGACCCAAAAACATTATAAGCAGCTGAAAAGAAGGGAACAGGATGGAAATGTCAGCCTGGGCTACAGTATCCTGGATGATAAAGCACTGGCTGGCCAGGAATACTAATGGCCAGGGGCCATCAACTTAGTTCTCCACAGCGCCTCCTCACAGTTCATATAAGGATATGCTCTTCTTATGTGGCTTGTCGGCCACAGGCAAAACATACCCTAGGTTGTACCTCTGGTCTCCTGGCCCCGTATACCTTTTCCTTCCCTGCTTCCTTTGACCCCTGGTAGTTTCCTTTCTCAGGATCTCTCTGAGCTACCTCTGTTGCCTCACCAAGATCGCCAGCTGTCTTCTCAGCTCAGCTTGCTCCTCCTTCTGCCTTTGTTGGGTCTCCAAACGTTGCTGGAGGACTGCCTCCACACCCCTGGAGCTCCCAAGGGACCTCAGGTAACCATGTCTGCCCCTCCATATGCCAGCTTGGGAGTACAGATCGGAACGCATACTGTGATTCCATTTTCTTACCTGAGAGACCCCATCTTCCTGTTGTGTCGGGGGGTGGGGGGGATAGTCTGCCCACATTCCCCCTCCAATTGTAACAGGGTCCCTTTTCTGGTAACTCGCCCATTTCTGGGTTTACCACAGAAGCCTACTCTACTCCCCATGGCTACTTCTCCCCCACCTAGGCTCTTGCTAGACTCCTTACTCCAGAATACAATCTCAGGGCTTGCCCTAGACTTCCTCTTTGTCCCTGACAACCACCCTCACCCCAGGGAACGACTGTAGCTGCCGTCTCCGGAAGCCCACTTATGGTTTTCAGCCTCCTGGCTTTATAGTGTTGGCCCAGGCCTTCCCCAGCTGGGCTTCACTCTTAATGAACCTGGCCCTTCCTCTTTGTAGACGATGCCAAGTAACCTAATTGGCCTCTTAGGCCCTCGTTCACGCTATCAGGGCTGGTGTGCCGCGCACACCCTAACCCGGGTGAATAAAAACAACCTTCTAAGGTAGAGATAGTGTTATGGCACCCACAGATGGCAACATCCCAGCGGGCATGGCATGACTCCCCGCAGATCTTTTCTGCACCGAGCATGGGAAGAGCAATGGGAATGCGTCTAGGGGTGGTATTTTTAGAAGCCCTTTGCCACAGTACAGTCACCCACACAGTTGGTTGGATATTCTTATCCTCTCCCCCCTCACACACACACACTGGGTTATTTGCTGATGGTAAGTCACAACACAGAAGGGGGGGGGAGCTCAAGTGTTGACATGACAACCAGCTTTTCGCCTACTGGGAAATGTGTCATTTTGAGTGTGTTACACTAGTAATCAAATTTATACAAAGAAGGGCACCTGCTTAGCATTCACAGAAAGGCAGGTCCCCCCCAACCCCCGCCCGTGTTCCATTTGTTTCTTATTTAGTTTTATTTAACACAATGAAGTGCATGAAACAAAATAAATCTTCAAACCAGGCAGACTCTGGATACAATAATGAGCCCAATCTCGCCTCCCTTCCCGGGGCAGACATTCTATCCCAGGGCCTGACAGGAAATGAAAAGATAATGTACTAAATAGTGAGGATTACACATGACTGGGCCCCATTCAGGCTGGAGGGAAAAGGATGACATTCACTGCAATAAGGTGGAGAACCAGACACTTCACAATGCAAAAGGATCAGATTAAAGACACACCTGAACCAAAAGCTCAGATCTGAACACACACAGACTTTGGGGAAGTCCCGAATCCAAGAACTCCAAGGCCAGAAGGGACTATTATAATGGTGTGGGCTAACCTCCTGCTAGGGTGACCAGATGTCCCGATTTGAGAGGGACAGTCCCAATTATTTTTTCTGATATTGGCACCTATTACTCCCCACCCCGTCATGATTTTTTACACGTGCTGTCTGGTCACCCTACCTCCTTCCTACCACAAGCCAAAGAGTCCGGGAGCAGGATTCCAACCTGGCTGTCCCACTTAGCAGTTGGGCAAAAGGAGGAGGCTGGAGCTATCTGAGGATGGTTTTGGCCAGCGTCGGCTCTACCTTATGGGCTGCCATCGGTGGTACGCCGAAGAGTGAAGATTGTTGAGCTGCTGCAGGCGTGCTGCCGAAAGCCGTCTGAGCACTGCCCTCCCAGTGCTTGCCATGCCTCTCCACCCCACCACTTGCCGCCCCAAGCACCGGCTTGCTACGCTGGTGCCTGGAGCCGGCCCCAGTTTTGACCCTCTGATCTCTGGGTTTGGGTCCTGGCACTTGCCTGCTTCACTCACCCCTCTAGTTCTGCAGCCATTTGCAGAAGGGGCTCCCTGCTGTATCAGAGAGCACATGAAATGTAAATACAGGGGAACAGGGTTGGTGGAAGGTCAAACTGCAAACCTCCCAGGGGGTTGGGGGTAAAAGGGTTAAAAGGGTTTCCAGCAGCTTGAGGTCTCTGTGAGTCCTGTCTCTAGTCTGAAAGAGTACCTCTCCACAGGGACTCCATGCTGCTAGAGAGCTGCTCCCTGCAACTGGTTCTCAGCCCTCCCCTCAAGGCAAGATTTGGAGGCTTTTTGGAGGCAAACAGGGAAGAAGACTTTCTGCAGGGGGCCAGCCCTCTTGTCAGGGAGAAGGAAGGATGGACGCTCATGGAAAGTTGAATGGCGTGGGGCAGTTTTGCCACACTCTGCTCTGACACTGT
Organism: Sternotherus odoratus; assembly: GCA_032164245.1. Classification (NCBI taxonomy): domain Eukaryota; kingdom Metazoa; phylum Chordata; order Testudines; family Kinosternidae; genus Sternotherus; species Sternotherus odoratus. The sequence continues at coordinate 102,247,634 of JAVMKO010000005.1, forward strand.
GCTAAATCCTGAGGCGCATTTGCAGCAGGTGTTTCCATTGCAACCCGAGAGAGAAGGAAAACTGGCACAGATCACAGAGGTGGGTCCTGATCGGCAAAATCTAGCTCTGGACTTTGTCTAAGGGATGGTCTATACTGCAATCTCGGGGGGGATGGTTGCAGCTCGAGTAGATAGACCTGAGCTGGCTTGAATCCTGAATCAGGCCCCAGAGCAGCGCAGTCATGGCACTGTACAAGCTCACCTGGACCCCTGGGTAATCCCTCGTGGCACCGGTTCACACTGAAATCCATGCCCAGACACCCGAGCTACCTCTAGTGAAGCTGCAATCACACCCCACGCCAGAAGTGCAGACATCCCCTTAGTCTCTGCCACTGTGGTTTGGATCCAGGCTCATCTCCAGCCATTCCTTTTAAACGAGGTTAATAAACAGGCTTGTTCTAGGGCTGCAACAAGCTGCTACACTGACCCCTTTCTTGTCCTGGAGGTAGGATATACACAGATCTCAGGAGATTTCCAGTCCAGTTTTGCAAAGCCAAGAAGCTAGGAGATATTTGGATACACATACAGGTGCTTGTGTCTAAATTATATCACAGAACCTTTCAGGATTCAGCCCTCATTAGTAGTGAAGTGTTTGTGTTAACAGGAGGTTAGGTCCTGGGGTCTGGTTTGGTTACATTGTTGCTCTAGGTGACACATCTCATTACAAATGGAACATAAGAACTGCAGCGGCAAATAACATTGCAACAAAAATGTTTCACCCAGCCCCACTTGGAAGACTGAGCCAGTCAAGGATTTGTCTTAAAATCTAGGTGGACTTTATAATGCACCACACTGTTACTTTTTCAGCTCATTTGTGTGTGAAGCAACATGGACACCTAGTGGCTTGGAGGGATTGCGACAGCCTTGCATTTTCTATTTTCATTACCTTGTGAAGAAATTCTCCTACCAGCTTTCCCTACTTTGGATTCCAGAGGACCTACCCAACTTATGGGTATGGGATAGCAGGACTCCTTGTAAACACCTGTGAATCATATGTAGCATCTTACAATGGAGGATCTCAAAGCACTTTACAGACATTAATTAACATGGCCTCTCACAACACACTTGGGAAGTGGGTATGTTTTGACCCCATTTCACAGATGGAAAGATAGGTACAGAGAAGTGAAGCCATTTCCCCTGAGCCAGTGGCGGAGCTAGGAAAGGAGTCCTGCCTCACTGCTCCTCGCGCTAACAGCCAAGATGCTTAGAGGCTTGCAAGGGAAATAAACAGAAGGAGATAAACTGGAGCTCTTTCTCCAGTAGGTTGTTCCCCCTCAGACGGGAGGGATGATCAATCGAACCTGTCAATGCACAGAAAGATGAAAAGGTCAGACCCATGTGGCAGGTGAACATCAGTCACGAGAGATACTTGACATCAAGGCTCCTAGTGACATCCGCTGCAAACCAAAAGGAAAAGGGAGGAGAAGATTCAGTCTCTCCCTTCTGAGAATAGGAAGAGAGAAAGAAAGCAGAGTCCTTCTCAAAAGCTCCCTCGGTAGCTTTAGTTAGACATCCTGAGAGCTCTGTTCAGAGACGTTCGTGAGCCCCGTTTATCCCCAGTCCTGACACATTTTGAAAAAGCCTCATTAGCACCTTACTGTCTGTGTGTATCTCAGGACCCCACCCGCATCAATCACTGTCTGCACCTTACTGGCAGGCAGCAGAGTTTCTGCGCTAAAGATGTTACCAGTCCAAAGCCCAGAGGGGCAGAACCGAACAGTCTATGGGGTGTCACCATGCACTGTACTCCTGCAGCTGATTAGAAACACTGATGCTATTGGGACAGCTGACTGGCCCCCCGCTTTTTTGCACCCACAGTACATTTCCCCGTTGCCAGAATACTGGGCCAGACCTGCAGAGCAGCACCAGGAGCTCTCTCTCTCTCTCTCTCTCACTCTCTCTCTCTCTCTCTGTCTCTATTCAGGGGATAATTAGCATCCCAAGGGAGATCTGAGTCCCTGCTCCCTCTGAGGGCAGGTCTACACTGCCCGCCAAATTAGCAGGCAGTGATTGATCTATCAGGGGTTGATTGATCACGTCTAGTCTAGACATGATCAATCGATCCCCGAGTGCTCTCCCCATCGACTCCTGTACTCCACCTCCGCAAGAGGCGCAGGCGGAGTCGACGGGGGGGGGGGGGGAGGGGGACGGCAGCGGTCGACTCACCGCTGTGAAGACGCCGCAATAAGTCGACTTAAATCCGTCGACTTCGGCTACGGTATTCCCGTAGCTGAAGTTACATCTCTTAGGTCAACCCCCCTGCCAGGGCTACGGTCTACACTGAGCAGTGGTTACAGGAATCCAGCCCCACCTGCTTCTCCAGGTTACCGCCCAGGTCTGCTCAGCCTCAGACCCTCATGTGTTTCCCTGAGCTTCTTCCTACCACACCCCTCTATCTCCTTGCCTCTTTCTGGGATTTACCACTGGAACAGTCTCTGCTCCCTGTGGCTACATCACCCCTCTCAGCCTCTTGCAAGACTTCGTAGCTCAGGGCAGGACTCCAGGGCCAACAAATGTTATTGAAAGACCGTACTCAGAGAATCAGCGAGACAGCCATGTTAGTCTGGATCTGCAGGAGCGACAAAGAGTCCTGTGGCACCTTAAAGACTAACAAAAATATTGAAGCATAAGCATCTGACGAAGTGGGTATTAGCCCACGAAAGCTCATGCTTCAATACTTTAGTTAGTCTTTAAGGTACCACAGGACTCTTTGTTGCTCCTGCAGATCCAGACTAACAGGGCTGTCTCGCTGATTCTCTGACTACGGTCTTTCAATAACATTTGCACCCACCTTCTAGTAATTTAATCTAGACCACATTTTCCTAGTTTGCTCATGAGAACATCACTGGGACTATGTTAAAAGCCTAAGTAAAATCAAGCTATATCAAGTCCACTTCTTCCCCCTACCCACTAGAGCAGTAGCTGTGTCAAAGAAGATTAGGATACTTTGTCATGATTTGTTCTTGACAAATCCATGTTGGCTCTTACTTATAATCCTATTATCCTCAGGGTGCTTACAAACTGATTATCAGAGGGGTAGCCGTGCTAGTCGGTATCCTCAAAAACAACAAGGAGTCTGGTGGCACCTTAAAGGCTAACGTGTTTATTTGGGCAGAAGCTTTCATGGGTAAAAAAGCCACGTCTTCACTTGTGTGAAAACACCTGCAATCCTTGGGGACTACTGTTTGCCACGGCCCCCCTTCTCGGTCTCTGATGTTCAAGTCTGTCTCGCTGGAGAGTAGTCAACACCATCAACGGCCAAGCTCAAAACGCTGAATTTCTACATTACAAATAAAGCAAGAAAGCAAGACCTGGAGGAAGATTGCTGTCTAGAGCGCAATAGAGACACGAGGACGCCTCTTCCCCAACACGTGGTGTCCAAATAGCTGGGTGAGCAAGCTTAGCATGAGTTTGAATCCATGCTCTATCAGCAGTTTGATTCCCCCCCTCCCCTGACACACACACACACTTCTATCTGTGTGTAAAATAGAAAATGCACAAAAGAGATAACCTGGCTGCTTCACCAGCGTCCTCTCCATTTTACTGTATTGCTGATGTGGAGCCTTTATTGCCTTGTGATGTATTCAGGAGGGGATGGTACCGATCTCCCCACTGAAGAGCAGCGCAAAGCCAGCGGGAGGTCTCAGAACAAGGGCTGCTTTAAGGAAATCATACAGATGTACCATAGTATATTTAAGCATCATGAGACCCACAGTGTAGTGCATTCAGATGTAACAGGGTCTGCGTCCAACCCCTCACTCCCCCCAAAAAACCTGCCCAAACCAAGCACTTCCATAGGAACTCTCTCTGAGCGGACCTCAGGGGACTACCACCCCACGGTAACTGCAGTAAAAGGTGTGTGCTGTCCCCATGTTCCCCCTCGTAACCTGAGGCACTGCTGGTATGTCTGTCCCCCTTAGTAAAGTGTCAGGAAAGGAGCAACTGTAAGAAGAGTTCATAAAGCCCTCACTCAGGACTCTGGCTCAGGACTCTGGCTCAGGGCTCCCAGACTTAAAGTCCCCAAACGAAGTCTCTAAGCATGGTCAGGCTAGTCTCTGGAGCCTGAGCTAGCCCATTACAGACTGCATAGCGTCTAATTCCCAGTCCAGCTTCCTGCTCCAGCACTAGGGCACAGCATGGAGCTCTTTGATTACATCCAAGCTGTTTCGCGTGTGAGCTCCAGACTGTCCCTAACAGGGGTAGTACGCTCCTCCCTATGCAGTCTGCCTTTCTAATCCCACCCCCTCCCCACAAGTGACACAACATTCTACTGTTGCATAGCACTGAGCTGTCAAGCAGCTGCCAAGCTCCACCCCAGAGGTGGCTGCATTGCAGCACTGTGATTCCTGTACATGATTTGGAAAGCATTTGGGAAATCCTTACGAAAGAAAAATGCTATGGAAATGTAACTTTACTTGTTTGCACTCCATCCTATCCACCTGGTTAGCAATTAACTACTCAGGAATCCAGTCCGCTCCAGAAGTGGCTGGCTGTGTTTCAATGACGGAGGTAGGTGATTGTTTTCCTGTTTAAGTCAGAGGACCAGCAGGACGCCTGCTGAGGTAGGGAAGGAAGGGCCATGTGTTGCACAAACAGGAAAGGTCTGCTGAGTGGGTGTGTGTTTGGGGGGAGGGGCAAGGGTTCCTTTGTGAATTTACGTGGGGATCCAGATGTCAAAGACAAGGAGGATTATAAGCCATTTGTAACATGTTGTTATCCATTATGAGCCAGATTTCCCGACAGTCCAGCTGCTTTGTGCCACTCTGCAGATGCAGAGAAGCCATGCAGCGTGATGCCGGTGAATTTTCCCCTATGTTATTCATGTAACATAATTGCTAATGACATTTATTATCAACAGTGGATTCAGGGACTCACGTCCATCAGCTGTCCGGGCTTCCATGTGCACCAGGTCAGGCTCCTTATCCAAACCCGTTACAGACCTGGGGAAGGGAAAGAAAGAGAAGGCGACCAGTGAGATTAAAAGCTGTGACCGCCTGGGGAGAGGGCTGGGAATGCCAAGGCAGCTGCCATCACCCCATTATAATAGGCCACCTTGAAGCGCAAGTCCATTGAACAAATGAAGATGCCACATCAGCAGCAAGCTGCAGTAACCATGTTGGGTCTGTCTGCACAGCAGCTGGAAGGCGTCGTTCCCAGCTAGAGGAGACTCACCCCGGCTAGCTCCGACTGAGTTAGCCCACTAAAAGTAGAAGTGTCGCAGCGAAGGCACACGTGTTGGGAGGAGCTAACTGTCCCGAGTATGATCTCATCGAGCCTCTGGGCACAGTACTCAGGTGGCTAGCCCCACCCGCCGTTCACACCCCCATGGCTACATGCCTGGTTTTAGCACACTAGCGCGATCTCCTTGAGCTGGAAATCACACCAGCCAGTGCCAATGTAGACATTCCTGTAGAGTCTAAGCCCTGGTCTACACTGGGAGGAAGGGAGAGGGGAGGTTGATCTAACATACGCATCATCAGCTATGGAACTAACGTAGCTGAAGTCGATGTACTTAGATCCACTTACTGCAGCATCTTCACGGCAGCGAGTCGATTGCTGAAGCGACAAAGAATCCTGTGGCATCTTAAAGACTAACAAAAGTATTGAAGCACAAGCTTTCATGGGCCAATACCCACTTCATCGGAGGTTGTAGCCCTCCCCCCATTGACTCCACCCTCACCCCTCGCAGTGATGAAGTACCGGAGTCGACGGGGGAGCACTCGGGGGTTGACTTATCGCATCTAGACTAGACGTAATAAATCAACCCCCCGTGGATCGATCACTACCTGCTGATCCGCCAAGTAGTGTAGACGTACTCTAAGACAAAGGTGATCATCTCTCATCCTTTGGCGCTGATCACCACAGAGGTCAGAGAGGACCTTCCTCTGGCGTGCAAAGCACTCACAATTGGTTACGTGCCTCAGGGTTTCGTTGCCTTTCTCTGAGGCAGGAGGATGCTGGCTACTGCTGGAGGTCACGGTACCCACCTGCATGGACCTTCATTCTGACCCATTATATCAAAACCTACACTTCACATGGGGATGGGCCCAAGATGGCCACCGCTTCCCACAGCTCCCATTGGCTGGGAATGGAGAACCACAGCCACTGGGCGTTGTGGGTGGCCATGCAAATGTCAACCAACTGTCTGGCGGCCCGCCAGCAGATTAACCTGGCAGGCCGCAGGTTGCCTTCCATTGCTGGAAACCCTGCATAGGATGGAAACCATTTCATATTCCTAGAGTTGGTTAGATGCTGATCAGTGCTGGCGGTGCAGAAGCAATTATGTTTTATCACCCAATACGGAGCTGCGATAGATGAAATTGTCATTGTTTGTAAACAAAAGCAGCCACGTCAATTTCAGCTCCATTCAGACCATGTGGTCTTGAGGCAAACTATATATAGAGAGAAAATATTTCCACCACCCTCCTCACATTAATTATTTCCTCAAGCAGTGCCACTGATTTCAATCAGACTAGTTGAGAATTAAGGTACTAAGTGCACCTATCAGATTTTAGCCCGGGGTGATCATCTACTTAAGCGCTGCATCAAAATGTGACACACACAGGTGCAGGGTTAAGGTTACACTAGAGATGATGGGGAAAAATTGAAACTGTAACCACAAAAATGTGATTTCTGTATTTGGCAAAAATGTGGGGGTTTTGTAGACAAAAGTATACAGTGGTTGAAGTCTGTCAAGACCTCAGCAAAGAACTTTCAAAACTTTTCCGCACCTTTCTCTCTAGCTGGCACACGCAGCCTTAGCAGCGTCGTTTCCTGACCACGGACTGCGCCACTTAGCTACCTTGATGTTCTTGCATTGTAGTTTGTGGCCCGGAATGTGCTTATGGTTTAGGTGGCAAAGTCATGAGCAGTCAGACTCGAACGCCTTCTAGACACTGAAGGGCCGGGTCCTCCGCTGGTATAAGATTTGCGCATCTCCATTTGCTTCGGTGGCACTATGCTGACTTACAGTAGCTAAGATTTGGCCCAAAGAGCCGATTGGGCTATATATCATTCAAGCAGTAATTTCACATAAGTTTGCAATAACATCTAAGATTTTATCCGGGGCATGGAGGTCAAGAGCGACTGTAGCAGGAGTCAGTGAATTCAGCCTGTGATTACGTGACAGAGGGCAGCAAGCTTCTGTCACCCTCCCCTATGGCATCTCACTATGGCCAGGAAATAAAACTAATGCTCTTCCCAATATACCTGTGCATCACACCTTTGCCCAAGGTATTAGTGATTGGAAAGCACTTACCTCATCTGGCATCTGGCCCTGCCTCAGTTTCCCCTTAAGAATGATTTTCCTTCAGGCTAACAATCCTTTTATCAGGGCTTCCCACCTAACAGCTTCCTGCTCCCTGCAGGTCACTCTCCCCAGCCATCTGCCTGGGAGGTCTACAGAGCTGTCACCTTCCTGCTTCCCAGCTGGCCTCCTCTCTGAACGCCAGCCATCTTAGCTGGCTGCTGCATTCTCCAGGCCCTCTGCCTGGGAGCTACGTACAGAGTCTCTATTCACAGAGCCCCCCTACTCCTCTGAGACATTCCCTGGGTGAACTCAGCCTGCCCTCCCTTACTCCCAATAGGTTTGGTTCTGAGGCTACAATTCCCACCACATGACTCACTCCCTTCACCTGGGGAGGTGGGCTAAGCCTGACTCATGTGCAGCTGAGACCCACCCATGACTCTGCTCTCTACTCAGAAAACTGAGGATTCATTTCTGCAGGCTTGCTAGAATGTTATCTACTTTAAAAGGATAAAACCTGAATTAGTAGACTGTGATCATTCCTAAAACATAACACTGATTATACCCAGCGACAGCTGGGGAGCGCCCCGAGCGGATTGATAACGCACATTACACTAGCGCCGGAGAAAAACAAGTCTTCTGAAACATGCCAGTCTCCCCTGGATTTGCTATTGTATGGGATCTAGTTGTTTCCTTAATTAGCTTTGACATCTCTGATGGTTCTATTCATAACAACAAAAAAGAGCAGTAGATACAGCAGCGCCTAATTATGCATCTGCTCCTTTAATGCCATGCTTCAAACTCAAACGCTCCCGAAGCAATCTCAGGCAACCCTGGAACGGTGAGACCCCCCACACAGTGTCTGCGAGAGGGTAATGAAAACTGAATAGGAGAGCTGCGCTCCCGTGGGAAATCCAGGCACACATCATCCTTATCCGCCCACCCCGAACGCAAGCCCCGCCTCCTGCCTCAAAACCACTGATGGCAGCAAAAGTTTACAGAGTCAATACCATTTCGCTATTTTCCCTGTGTGTGTTCCCAATGGCAAGGCAGCAGTTACAGCTTCCACAAAGTGGTCTCCACTCATTTTATGGAAAAGCTCTAATCCAATAATAGAATCATAGAATATCAGGGTTGGAAGGGACCTCAGGAGGTCATCCGGTCCAACCCCCTTCTCAAAGCAGGACCAACCCAACTAAATCATCCCAGCCAGGGCTTTGTCAAGTCTGACCTGAAAAACCTCCAAGGAAGGAGATTCCACCACCTCCCTAGGTAACCCATTCCAATGCCTCCTAGTGAAACAGTTTTTCCTAATATCCAACCTAAACCGCCCCCTCTGCAACTTGAGATCATTACTCCTTGTTCTGTCATCTGCTACCACTTAGAACAGTCTAGATCCATCCTCTCTGGAACCTCCTTTCAGGTAGTTGAAAGCAGCTATCAAATCCCCCCTCATTCCTCTCTTCTGCAGACTAAACAATCCCAGTTCCCTCAGCCTCTCCTTGTAAATCATGTGCTCCAGGCCCCTAATCATTTTTGTTGCCCTCCGCTGGACTCTTTCCAATTTATCCACATCCTTCTTGTAGCATGGGGCCCAAAACTGGACACGGAACTCCAGATGAGGCCTCACCAATGCCAAATAGAGGGGAATGATCACATCCCTTGATCTGCTGAAGCAACAGATGTAACAAAGTTGTCACAAACCCATGGACTCTTGAGCTTGGCTGTAGGCGCCCGTACTGCGTAGCTTGGACACCCAGAACTCCACGGACACAGCAGGGATAGAACCCACGTCCACTGGCTCCGAAAATACTAGCTCCTGACAAGAGGGGAATCGCCACTAGCTGAGAGTAACGTTGTACCTATGACACACCACCAAGCAGCTCTAATTCTACCCAGTAGGGAGCGTTAGACTCTCTCTCTTTCCCACCCACACTCCACACACCCCTAGCCAGTGCATCACATTTTCCTTTTTCGGCATGTATAAAATGGCTCCCCCACTCCTCTCCCATGCCCCAGTCTGTCTGATGGAGAGGCTTCGGTCATGCAATGAAAGACGTGCCACATCGACAGCATCTGTACGCGCCTGTTGGTTTCCCTTATCGCCCATTTCTTTTCTCTCCACCTGTCATACTTGGGCCGGTGAATTAGAGCCAACAGTCTTCCGTATCCCCTGACCTACCTTCTACCTGTGTAGTTCTGTGGAACCTGGAGTGACCCACAAAACAGGGTTTCCAATGCTCTTGAGCCAACGGCCTTCTGCCTTTCAGACCCACACAGAGAGGAGGAGGAGGGTTTAATTAAACTCAAAAGCAGGAGCCTGGCTTGGAAGAATTCTAGTGTACCCCACCTTTGTATTCCTGGCAAGTGTTTCCACATCCTGATCTAGGCATGGCTCCGGTCCATGCCTTGTTGAATTGGTGCCACGGGTTAAAAACCAGCAATGCATGCATGTCCTATAACCCCAGAGGGGCACTTCCACCAGGGCTAGTCGTCCTACCCTGCTTTGCTCGTTTATCGCAACCCGTCGGAGAAAGAGCTGGGGAAAGAGGCTGCCGCCAGAAGGGATGGTAAAGGTCACATTCCTGACCACCGCAGATGCAGGCTTCAGAACTGGGAGTCCACAGCTAGTATTGCAGCTGGATCAGGATTATTAGCCAATTAATAATTCAGACTGACTTAAAAACCCATTAGGAGGGACATGGTGGTTGCTTTTTTTTTTCTTTTCAGCCTTGACAGCTCTTGGCTCTCCGGAGTCTTCACTCCCCTGCAGTTCCTTTTGGGTATTGAATTAAGTGTTCTTGACGGCTGAAGGACTGATTGTACCCGAAGCCATCTCCCTATCTGTATCTAGAGGGCAGAGCACTGCGCTTGGATGCACATTTACTAGGTTATTTGCTAACATTTCAACCCTGACCTGAAGGGACAGGGAGTGAGGGTGGGCCATGGCCGTTAAACCGCTTAGTTTCACACTTTTCTCTAAACTTCTGCTCCCAAGAAGCTACCAAATGAACCATGCTCAGAGCACGTACAACATGGCTCAGACCAGCATGGGAAACAAGTCATATATTTGACACAGGGAATGAAGAAACAAAGACCAAATCCTCAAATGAGCCTGAGGAGAACTTGCCTTCTTGGTCTATATCTATTTAAAAGGCCACATGTGCATCAACCGAAATGCCATGGAAGTGATCAGTGCGGTATGTATCATTATACCCATTTTACAGACATGAGGCCCATGAGGGTTAAGAGACCTATCTACAATGATACAAGGGATCAGAGTCAAGAACAGAACTCAAGACTCCTCAGTCTCCAGTGCTACAGTGCAGCTACTATATCGCTGGCCATACTAATAAGATTTGGAGGCATTTCGTTGAGCAACCACGTTCATAGCTAAAACCTTCTGAACTCCGGAAAAGGACAGCACCTGCTAATAATGGAGAATGAAGTAGATGGGAAGTCCAGTTCCTCATTGGCATCCTACAGTTATAGCACACAGAACACTGTTCAGTAGTCGGTGGGGCTGGGCAAGCAGTTCGGATGAGCACACAACCACATTTTGAACCCAAACGTTTCAAAGTTATTATTTTGCAGACAGGTCATGTCACAAAATCCCATGAGAGTGCCTTGTACACAGGTGGTCCACAGCACTCAGAGATGCTAGAGGATTTGTCACTGGCTGGCCAAACTTTGGGTTTAGAAGCTCAAGATGAACTTGTTTAAGGTCAACCTCCTCTCGTATTTATTTTGCCTGATAGCTAACTGAAAAGGGTCTCATCAGAGAATGTTTTCTCAGGTAGGAAGGCACAGAGGCAGCTAAAAGGTAGGTCAAGCAGACAAATGGAAGGAGGAGGAAGAGAGATTGGTATGATGCCCTTTCCGCTTCTGAATCCACAAGGAAAGATCTAACACCGAGCAGCACAAATCTCTCCACTTTCCCTGGGCAGGGGGCTGTGTGACTATTTCCTCTGGCTGCAGTCTCTGGAAGTCTGCTCGGCCCTTGCATTTCATTGGCATCGCAGCGTCAGCAGAAACTCATCAGGAGTCAAAAACAAACGTCCCCTCGGTTTGCGTAGTTCCATAAATCAGGCCAGGAGCCCTTGGAACTGGGGCCTAGGCCAGCAAACCTCACTGACCCACCTGGTTAGGAATCAGGTGCCAGGTGGGAGTTTTGCCAGTTACCTGCCTGGTATCCGAACCGCCGAGGTTCTTTGGCACAGCACGAGTCTTAAAAAGAAAGAAATTGAGAAAATGGGAATAAGCCTTCAACAAGATGCAGCCTTAGAAACCCAGACTGAGATGTCAGAGAGGAGGAACTAATGACCGATAATAGAAAGGGCCAGAGGAATAGATGTGGACCACTCAGATGGATGTTTTGCGGTAGATTAGGACCAAGACAGAAAAAGAAGAATGTACTTTTATGTGTGGGGTGGAGGGGAGAAACACATCCCATTTTTTTAGACAATCCCAATCAAACTAATGGATGTTGGCAATTAGCCTGCTGAAATTTTAACAGTATCCTGCCCCAGAAGTGAGTAAACACTCAGGTATTTACAGCAGTTACCAGGCAGACAGCAATATGCGTGTCTTATCCCACCAAGATACGGGCCAGACACACAGACACACATGTGTGAAGCAGGTCAGAGCTCTAATCCAAACACTTCCTGCTATGTTAAACTATACAGATCTTACTGCAAGCCAGCTGGTGAGCTGTACATCCAACCCTAACACAGACTGGACCTCTTTCTCCACACCACCTTGAGTCGCCATTTACACATCTGCACAGTGGCTGTATGGTGCCGCCATATTGATTTAGTAGCAAGTTTTGCATATGTGCAAATAACTTCATACATGGCAAATCGGACCTTCTGTATGTTTTACTACTATTAACTTCAGTCAGATCCATAACAGGATCTAGCCTGTATAAAATAGGACATTACCCTCAGGGGCTGAATAACAGAAGACATTCTCTTAACCGTGTGCGACTGTGGTATGGTCTCCCAAAGGATATGGCAGAAGCCCCATTACTTGGTGCATTTCAAATCAAGCTTGAAAAAAAAGCATAGGGGATCATACTGGAAGGAACTATCTTGAATTTGTCTCCAGGGAACGGATTTATCGTTTTCTTCAAGCTCTAATTTCTAAGACTCTACAGTTCTGGACGTCTGCAGGAGTAATTGCTAGGACGGTAAATCTGCAAGATAAGGCAGGAAGTTGTCAGGTGTCTACACTCAGCTAATTTTTTCACTTCTGAACAGAGCCAACACAAGCTTGCTTGTTTAAAGCTTCCAAGGAATCTGGGTTTTTCTCTCCCCATAGCATTAATGAAAAAGGCACAGTACTTCACAGAAACTAAACAGCAATTGAAAGGACTGTAGACGATTCGAAGAAATCTGTGAGAAGTGTTCTCTTACCAAATAAATCTGCTAATGTGTTTTTCCTCAGTTTCCTAATTCTTTATTACCAGGGGACTAAGAAACTGCATGAACATATTCATGATTTATTTGCTCCTGCTGCTTATTTCCCACCTGCAGTCACCAGGATAGACTACAGTCTTCACCCTTTCAAATTCCTCCTGCCTCCATTGCATTTATATTTCTTAACCTGCAGGGTGAATTCCGATGAATATCACTGAGTTCTTGTAAAAAAGGAATGGGCTGTGTTCGGGGGGAATCCCTTCCTCCATCACAGGAGATATTTTAAAGGACCAGGTTTGTAGATGTAGCCTCATAATCTCCCAGGGGTAAGAACTGCAAACACATGCACATTTGAAAACTATGATGAGAGCTAATAAAAAGTCCACTAGGGACTTTGCTATTGCGTTTCTATTTTGCATGGAAGCCACTAAGTCTGGACCCTCTAAGGCACCTGACTCCAACTGCTTTCATGGGGAGTTAGAAGCTTAAATACGTTTGAGGGTCTGGGCTGCTGACATTACAGTGATGGGTGACAGTAACCGACAGATTAGATAGATCAAGATTTTTGTGAAAAAATTGTCACTTTTTCCATGAAAACATTCTAAAAATCAAAGTTTTCTGACCAGCTCTGTATCTGGCCCCAAAGTGGGCAAATTTTAACAAAGCTCTTTGTGAAAAATGTGACCCTTTTTGTCAAAAAATCTTCATTTCTCAAGGCGTCCTAGTGCTCAGGGAACATGGCAGACTCTTAACGGACAGATCTGCTCCGTGTGTGAATTCACAATACTGCTGCTTACTTTATGGACAAGCTAATTGTTTTTTTCACTCCCATTTGGTCTGATGCTCCTAGGTGTTGAGGGAGAGGATGGACTGAGGTCATTTAAAAGCCAACCCAGATGGATTCATCCACTAGATGAAGCCTCACAGGGTGTATCTGTATTGCAATTAAAAACCTGCGGCTGGCCCAGGCTCGGGCTAAGGGGATGTTTAAATGTGATGCAGACATTCAGGCTCTGGCTGGAGGAAGAAAAGGGGAATTTTTGCAGGAAATTTTTGTTTCCTTCTAAATTTTCAACACATAAAAATATTGGTTTCAGTTCACTTTTTGAAAAAGGAAAATGAATGCTTCTCATTCTTCATTTCTCCCACGCGCTCTTTTCTCTCCCTTTGGGGACAAAACACCCCATAAACATAAACTGGGGTTTTTTTTTCGGATTTCTGGAAACCAAAATGAATCAAACAAACAAAAATTTCAAAATTAAACAAAAATCTGTTTTGTTTCAGACAAAAACTAGACGTTTCCATGGAAAATTTCAAAGAAAACAGAAATATTTGGATTTTTTTTGTTGAGAAAATACCATTTTTCAACCAACTTTACCTTGCAGTCAACAGTAGAGCTCAAGCCCAGATTTTTTGGATCTACTACCAGCTATAGCATGGATTTATTGAGGGACTGTAGGCCACCTCTCTGTGGCTCAGCTGGTCCATCACTAAAACGAGCATAATGCTTAATGTACTGTTCTGAAGCCCAGTTAGTTAATGTTTGTAAAGCTCGTGGGAATCCTCATTTGAAAGGCCCCGCAGGAGTGGAATTGCTGTCGTATTACTACCCTGGCTATTTGGGAGCCATAAGCAACCCTTGTTTCAGGACAATTTAGAACAATGCAGCAAATGTTGTGAACACTGTGTACAAAACTATAATTCTATCCATCGTTGCTCTACGTTCAGGGATTCGACTCACTCCCAAATTCCCCTCCCTGCAAAGGAATATTTGGAAAGCTCATTAAATCCAACAGGGTTTGTAGCTTGGCACGAAGCATTCCAAATCGGCTCCACCGCCCTTTAGAGAACAATCATCTAAAGTTGCTCCCTGGCCTGTGTGTTTAATTCCCTTCATTTGTAGGAACATTTTCTGATTGCAATGAGGACATGGCTGATACGCGAAGGCTCAGTGATCCAGCTACTAACAGAGTCCAAGACAGAGCGGGGTGTCCCTGAAAAGCTTTAGAGTGGGAACATCAATTAATAAATTAGTGCAGTGATATAGGAATAAAAATACAGCTTAAATTGTCCAAAGAGGGGATGCCAGGATGCCATTTGGCACAGACGGAATGTATAGGATACATTGCAAGAGGAGCCCATATGCTTATGGGTAAAGCATTGTACATTGTATTAATTAAGGAAGGATGGCTTGCCACATTCCTTGGTGCAGAATATCACAAAGAATCACCCTGGGACAATGTCAAACTAGCTGGAAATTAATTTACACTTCAATTTATGCATTTCAGAGCCAGGCCCTGCAGAAGCCCGATTTGTGACTTGTCTCTAACGGTGGCTGTTTCTCTGAGCTCCAGCCTCTAACCTGAAGAGAACAATAGATTATTTCATTGTTTAGACCCTTAACCAGCAACCAAGCGAAAGAGAGAGAATAAATAATGGGCCAGAAAGTGTAAATGCATCAATGTGTCTCCTCGCCCCAAATCACGCTCAATTACCCGTTTATGCCAAGTTAAGAGTGAGACACTCATTTGTCCTGACAGCCTGAAGAGGAAAGGCAAAGGAGCAGTAAACAAACAAAAAGGATTCTGGCAGTGAAGAGGGAGAGGCAGAGACAGGGTCTCTTCCTAGAAACAGCTAATCAGCACAGCAGTAAATGTTACTGCGGGGGTTGCAGAACATCACACATCCAACAGCAAGAAGGTTGAACAATCAAGGCAGGAGACGAACTGCAAATATCGGTGGTGGCCACGTGGTGGAAATATGCACAGCCTCACAAGAACCTCTCTTCCCGAGATGGACAATGATGGGAGCAGAGGAGGAGAGACTCCAGGCATAAATGCGCCTGTGTACATAGTTGCTGCCCAAGCGAACAGTGAAGAAGATATTGGTTCAGAGCAGGCCATGTGGGAACTCCAGCAGTAGGCACAGCACCATGCCTGGGGAGCTGAGATCAAAGACATGTTTCCCAGTTCTTCATGGCTGGCAGAGGCCGGGCATTCTGTGGAGGCAAGCAGCGGTTTGGACAGAGAGCAGAGGGAAATCACCTGTCAGCATTCAGTAGTAACCTCACCTGCGGGCTAGTTCAGGAGAAGTGTTACGAGGTCTACAAGCGAGCTTCATCCAGGCCATCTCAAGCCAGGAGGGAAGACATCACACTACAGCCCAGGTAGGTGCAAGGAGAGTAAGAGATGACACACACACTGGGTTTGTGGGGCTGCAGAGCACCCTGGGCAGAGAGAGAAGGTCTACATTGTAATTTAACACTCACCCCGGCCCATGCCAGCTGACTCAGGGTTGTTTAACTGTGGAGTAGATGTTTGGGCTCAGGCTGCAGCCTGAACTCTGGGACCCTTGAGTCCAGATTCTAGTCTGAGCACGAGTGTCTACACTGCAGTTAAATGGCCTCTTGGCCCCAACCCAAACCAAGCTGGCATGGCCAGAGGTGGGTTTTTAATTACAGTGGAGACTGTCCAGTCTACCTAGGAGCTTGCATGGCCCTCCTTAATGTAGGATCTCACAGTCATCAACCAATTTTATCAACACAACCCCCATGTGAAGTATTGTCCCACTCACATACAAATGGGGAATGGAAACACAACATAGGTGAAAGGTCTATTAAAGTCTAGGGAAGTTTTTCCTTGCCCAAGGTCTGCAGTTAAGCTGAGAGTTGAACCCAGTTCTGCTGGAGTCCCAGACTAGTACCCTATCCACTAAGCTATCCTTGCCACCTGAGAAGGCCCTTGGTCTATGTGCTATGAGTTGGGGAGCTCAGTGCCACGATTACAGCTTATCCAACCTGCCTACAACCCCAGGTCATGAACCTTGTCAGAAACAGGTCTTTGGTTCCACGCTACCGATTCCCTTAAACTTAGTTACACGCAGTCAGCTTCACCTCTGCATGTAACCCAAGCTATTCAGGGCACATGTCTGCCTAGTGCCTATAAACCCATGGCTCATTATCTGCTACCCATACTACAGCTTCTATGGGATAATTAAATAGCTCTGATGATCCACCATCTGCTAATCCAATTACTGCTGTACAATCATGCAGGCACAATAGCAAAAGCCACTGGCTTCCCCACCTTGTTCTAAATAACAACCTGCTAAGGGGAATAATTGAAGGAAACTCATCTAACCTACATTACTTAAAGGAACCTGCAGTGTAGCTAATAGGTTACTTCTTCCTCATCTTAAGTTCTCATGTAGTTTCATGCAGGCTACACTTAATGGTGGCAGGATTAAACTAAGCTCATTCTATAGAGGAGGCTCTGGGGAATACCAAGGGAATGAAAGGATGGCAGTTTCAATTTCTTCTCTTCCTGAGAATAAATTTGCCACATATCGCTTCTGATGCATCGTCATTTCAGAGAGTTTGTTAATTTCCAACAAGCGGAATTCATAAAGAAGGATCTTCTTATCTTTCACGGCCATTACTGAGTGACACAAATGGATTGCATCTAAATGAGTTTAGGAACATCTTGCCTGTTTGGCTCTGATAAGAGTCTTCTTATTACACAGCATGGGTCCGACTCAGTCTGTTAAATAGAAGAACTGTTGTCTAACTTAGTGATGGGCAAACTTCCAAAGGCTTCAGTCAGTGAAGAAAAGCTAATCAAAATCTATCTGAGCCTTCTTGGTCTAGAAACCTCTCCCGGGAAATGTCTCATGATATTCTGGCTACTTCCTAGTTGTAGTCAACCTGGAAACAGTGCAAGAAGAGATATGGCTTGTGGTTATGACTGAGGCTCAAATTGCAACCTAAAATCACGTCTGGGGATAGTTAGTTCCATATTCTGACTATTACGGGCTGATTCTTCATTGCCTTGCTTCTTGTGTAGTCCTTTACATGAATGCAAAATGAGTGTAACAAAGCTATCAGGTCAGAACTTCTGCAAGGAAAAGAATTCCCAGGAGAACACTGAGAAGGGAATTTGTTACAAATCTAAGCACCTGTTCTGGGATGGGGTTGGCGGGGCCAATGTTTGCCCAGTTCCAGTAAACAGTAAGCCACGATTTCCGAAACGAGGAGCCTACCATTAGAACTCTACATTTTTATTGTATCTTGGATGTTCAAAAGTTCTCGGCAGCGGCCTAGCTCTGCTCCGATTGAAGTCGAAGGGAGTTTTACCAATGGGGACAGTTAGAGCAACACTGTGCACTTATGAAAATTCCACCCCTAAAACTAATGAAAAGAGCTGAGCATCCAGGAACTCCCCCAGAAGTCAACTGGAAGCTACAGGGTGTTGGCCACTTGTGAAAATTGGCCCACTCTGTTTGTCTACAAAGTCTGCACTAAAGAGGTTAAATTCTAGCACTCGCTGGCACGTTTCACACTGACTGGCTTGTGTGGACCTTGCTGGCATGCATTAAAAGTTCCCTGGTGTGAATTCATGGAGAACTGTTTGAAATGGGACGACATTCATATGCACTAGAGAACCTTTAATGTGTGCCAGTGAAGTCTACATGGGTCAGCTAGTGCACATCACACACATGTGCACTAAAATCTACTCCTTCCTAGTGCAACGGCACCATATAGACAAGCCCAAATCATAGAATATCAGGGTTGGAAGGGACGTCAGGAGGTCATCTAGTCCAACCCACTGCTCAAAGCAGGACCAATCCCCGACTAAATCATCCCAGCCAGGGCTTTGTCAAGCCTGACCTTAAAAACCTCTAAGGAAGGAGATTCCACCACCTCCCTAGGTAACCCATTCCAATGCTTCACCACCCTTCTAGTGAAAAAGTATTTCCTAGTATCCAACCTAAACCTCCCCCACTGCAACTTGAGACCATTACTCCTTGTTCTGTCACCTGGTACCACAGAGAACAGTCTAGATCCATCCTCTTTGGAACCCCCTTTCAGGTAGGTGAAAGCAGCTATCAACCTCCCCCCCCCCATTCTCTTCTTCTGCAGACTAAATAGTCCCATGTCCCTCTAAACAGTTCTTATTTAGATGGAGACTCTCTTTAGACTCCATTTTTGAAAATCTTGGCCACAAACCCACCACATAATGACATGTACGAGAAATAAGCCAAAGCCAACTGCTTTGGGCCCCGTCTCCATGGGGCCAGCTGGCCTGTGTGTTTCTAGACTGCCTCATGTCTCCTGCTCGGAATGCACATTCCCAGGCGGCAGCTGAGATGTGTCCCCCTTTGCCTGTGCAGCGCCAAGATCAACGAGGTCGTTCCTCAAACAAGAATAGTAGGACATGCTTGGACCACTTGGGCTCAGAAACAGAGCAATTAACGGAGTGCGGCGCAGAGTAAAGTAAAGCTAAATCAGGCAAAACAAGGAATAAGCCTAGATGTTGACACCCATTGGAAGGTGTGGAGTGTGCTGCTCTAGACACTCCAGCAGAATGGTCTTTGTCAAGCTCCGATGATCCCCATTTGCCTGAGGCAGATGCGTTAATCAATGTACTAATTAAGGAGGGTTGGCTCTCCGTGCCTCTTACTGCAGAAGATCACCAAAGATCACCCTGCGACCCTCCACAGCCAAATGGCTGTCGCTCATCGAGAAGCTTCCTCCATGCCAATATTTACCGCTGACCCCGCCCTCTGGTGTCCACAGAGCTACCCAGGGAAAAGGATCGGCGGGGGGAGGGGCGTGCAGCCTCCCACCGCTCCCACATGGCTCAGGGCAGAAAGGCTCTCTCTAGGGCAGTGAGCTGCCTCTCCCAATGTGGCAGCTGCAGACAGGAGAGTTCCTGGTCCGTGGTGCCCAATCTCGCCCAATCCTGTGCTGCCCAATCTCGCCCAAGGAGAACCCCTGGGAGATTTCCTCTCCAGGGTTCTTCCCACAGGGCGGGCTCATCAGGCCCTCTGCTTTCACACAGACGGGTGTCCACACACAGAGGATCTTCTAGGAGTAAGCAGAGTGACTCTAGATTACCACCGGGGCGAATGAGAGCAGAACCTGGCCCCGGGAACATGAAGGCCCTTAACAGGTATCAGAAGGTAGCGCATTTCTGGGGTCACAATTCTTAGCCAGGACAGAACTTGGGTCATTCAACGGAAGGCAGCAAATTTAAAACCAATAAAAGGAAATATTTCCCCACCCCCACCCACTGCACTGCAGACTATCAGCCTGTGGAACTCAATGCCACAATATACCTCAACCAAGTGTTTAGCCGAATTATAAACCAAGGATTGGATATCTCTCTGGATGGGGACATCCAGAGTTCTCTTAGCATGGATTTAATAAGAAGGGATATAAACGCTCATGCTTCAAGACATGAGGGGGGATTTAAGAAGAAAATTTGCTTATGGGGAAGTTATTCCAAAATCACCCACTTCAGGTTTTCTTGCAACTTCCTCTGAAGTAGCTGGTACCACCCATTTTTTGAGACAGGAAATGGACCACAAGGCTGATATCATATTGCCATCCCTGTCTTCCTTTTAGGAATTACACAAGATTTGTACCATGGAGACTTATTTAAAAGCATTTCCCCAAGCAATAACACTTGTTTCTTGTAGCCATTCTGCTTTCTTTGGTAAAGCAGCTTTAAAACAAGAAACCTATAATACTTCCAAGGGTGTGGAGTACATGACACTGTGAAAAAAAGGTCTAGATGGGATTTAAGACACACAATATTTATCCCAGAGACCTGGCATAATGCATTTGAGAAGAACATCATAAAACGACTTGATCATGCAACAAAAACCTGTACGTACTTTTTCAGTGCATCAACTGCTACTCAGAGCTTGAATTGTTAGCAACTAACTCACATACCAAATTCCTTTTATTCTTAGGTTCTTATGTTCTTTTTATAAATTGAAGCTGTTATTCATCTGAGGGGATAAAAATGCACCAGAAACCAGCAACCATCTTTGGTTTTGGCCCCTATATAAACTGCAAGCAACTTTGCTGTATTATCCAACCAGTGTTGTTGGGTGGTGGATCAGTAGCTGGTTTTTGGTTTGTTTTGGGAAGGGCGGGAGGGTTTTTTGTTTGTTTTTTGAAGGCTTCCCAGATGAAACTATTTCTGCCAAGATTCTGCCTTGGGCCAAGAAAACCCTGGACCACATTTACAAAATGGGAAATGTAGCAAAGACATAATCTTAACTGAAACTGACAACTTGATGTTCATTTCCAAGCTGCCTCTACATAGCAGCCCCCGGATGGTTTCTCAGACACAAAAAGTGAAGTTGTTTCCTTTTCAGAGAAGCCTCGAGATCTCCTGGGTTATCTCCCTGCTCTCCCTCAAGTGCTGATTCATCATTACAGCAGTCACATGGCCTGACAGTCTAGACCCTACATAAACAGGGGGCAGCTCCCCAGGTATAAACTGACATAGCTGCATTGACAGAGCAATGCAAATTTACACTTTCCAGAGCATCTGCCCCAGGGCTTCTGCCACATCCCAAGCTTTCCTAGAAAGGGTCTCTCTCTTCCTCCGTTTGGCTATGTGGCGGATTATTAATGAGGGCACACCTCCCACCAATAAATGCAGATGTCCAATATTTCCCAGCATGCACACATCGGACTCAGTAACATCAATTGGTTTAAGATTAGCAGCCGTGTTAGTCTGTACCTGCAAAGAAAACTAGGAATATTTGTGGCACCTTAGAGACTAACCAATTTATTTCAGCATAAGCTTTCGTTTGTAATCCTGTCCCACTTTACCAGGAACAACCCTTACAAGTTGGCGGGGGTGGGGAAGAGGGAACAGGAGGAGGAAAATTTCAAGGCTGTGAAAAAAATGTGTGTGGCCAAAAGGAAAGTATAAAATAAATCTTCTTCCAAGATTACTCCAAATATGCCAGGCACCATCATAAACATCTGATCACAAAAATGCAAGAGTATTGGCTATGCTGTCTATACTGTATAGCATATAAACTAGAGACTGGGAGGTCGTGTTTGCTCTGTGCTGACTACATCAGAGCAAGAGAATTAGAAATCAGGATACATTGGTTTGATTCCCGCCACTGACTTGAGAGGAAATTTTAGGCAAGTCTGTTCAGGCAAGATTCTTTGAGACACTAAGCACTTACAACACTAAATCAAATAAGCTCTGAAAATCAAGCCCCCAAATCTCAGTTTTCCCATCTTTAAAATGGGGAGGAGAATTCTAAAGATTGGTTTTATTATCAGAGTGGTGCTGTGAGGTTTAATTCATTCCTGTGTCCTTAGAAAAAACCATAGGAACAGAGAAATGTAGGACTGGAAGGGACCCCAAGAGGGCATCTTGTCCACCCTACCCCACGCTGAAGCAGGATTAAGTATACCAAGACCATCCCTCTCAGTACATGCCAGATGCTGTTAAGGAAACATTGCCACAAATTTAGGTAGACTTAAAACTATCTCCTCAAACCCAGACCTACCTTTACAGAAACTAAGGACAACTTAGGCTAAAAATTTCACTTTAAGGCACTTCAGGTTTTTGGTAGCACCCCTCCTGCGATGGAAATGCAGCCATACTATGCAGAAATGCAGAGATGAAATTATTCCATTTGTCATGTTGCATGAGGACAAAGTTATTTTAACTCAGACATTTCTAATGTGGGATTATTTAATACTCAATTGACATTTGTAAAACTCTGTTTTCTTAACGCTACAATTGGCTGTAAAAACTCAAGTGATGTTTTCCCAGCACTATATAATGACACCATCTGGTCGTTAACAATTAGTGGGTTTGCAAGAGACACACAATTTTTAAATGATCATTTTATTGCTGGCTAACATAGCAGGCATACCAAGTAAGGCTCACCTTTGGTAGGTCCAATAGGCCCTCATTGGACGATAAAACTGACATCATTGGAGTTGGGGCATTTCCACACCTCATTGGACACTACAGAGAGAACTGAGGAGTGATCTACAGATATGGGCTTATTTCTAGATCCGAACCCAGGTCATAAATTTTAGAAGCATTTGGGTAATGCTCCCAAGTTATCTTCCTCATTCATACAACTCCATCAGCGTCTTCCTGATGGACCCAGGCTTCAAGCTCAGAAATAATGCAAAAAGGTCCCTTGCCACTGTTTCTGCCTCACCACAAGCAAAACAAGGACTGAAAGCCTCACAGGGCTCATGAGACCACCGGACAAGCATCCACACTCTTGGGCGTCTGTCTCAAACAACCATGAACTCCCAATTTCTGGTACCTCTGCACAGCCTCTGGCCAACCACAGTCCACTTCTTCTCCCCCCCCCCCCCCAAGGCCATGTTAACACCACAATGAGCTGGCCTGTGTATTTGTGCACTGCTGCCCTCTGTTGGATGGGCTCAGAACTGCTCATCTATGTGTCACAGACCCTACCCTGCCCAGAGTTTCACCTCTGCTGTGGAGTTAAAAATGACTGTGGGGAGGGGTGTGTGAGCGACAGCTACAAGGTTCCAAGGTGGCTAGAGGTTTGTTTCAGTGCCACAGAAAGAAGAGAGAGTAAAATCCGACGGAGGGAGAAAGCGCAAACAGCTGGTGCATTTACCACCGTTTGTTATAAATTCAGTATTGTCCCCTACTGCTTGTTAAAAACAAAGTGAAATCTAAGCTAAGCGAGATCTGAAACGTTGCTCTTCGAAGAGAGAAGCGTGTCCTATTTCCCTCCTCTCTCCATCCCTCCCCAACTTCCCTGCTGGTGTTTTCCATTCAGCTTCTTCATAATTAGTGTACATTTCAGTGTCCCTTACGGACTGGGCTCGTTCCGGGTATTGACCTTCTCAGTGCTTCAAATCTCCCCGAATCCATCGGAAACGCTGGGCATGCTAAATCCAATCTCCCCCGGAGCTTGTCTTAGCTCCGATGTGACAGTTTCACCCGAATTATCTGATGGCATTGCTTAAGACCGCAGAACAGAGGCAGGGTGGCAAATGACTAGATATGACAATTGAAGGTGGGGAGAGGGGGGTTCTCAATCAATTGCCCCCTATTCCTTGCCGTTCCTCAAAGTGGAGAGTGGCAGAAACGAACGAGCCCATAGGTGCGGCAAAGGCTGGGGCAGTGCCGAGAAAGTGCACTACTTCAGACATAGACTGTGCCTTGCACACAGAGCATTTAGTACTGTGTGTGTGCTCTGAAAATATAAGCAGGCCCTCCGGAGATAGGTGGATGGGAAAACAATATGTTCAGCTGACCGGACAGTAAATCCAGGATACCTTCAGGAATTCCCTCTTTTAGGGACTTAAGTGCTAACAGGATGAAGGAATTTATAATCCACTGAAACGTCTTTTCACCCTTTACGACTGATCTGTTTTTAGTCTCTCCGATGTTCCAGTATGTCCTAGGGTGACCAGATGGCCCAATTGTATAGGGACAGTCCCAATTTTGGGGTCTTTGTATTATGTAGGCTCCTATTACCCTCTACCTCCATCCCAATTTTTCACATTGCTGCCTGGTCACCCTAGTATGGCCCCAATATTGTAGTGTTTGAGCACCACACAATCTTTAAGGTATTTTTATCTCACAAAACCCCTGTGAGTCAGGGCAGAGCTATTGGCCCCATTGTGCAGATGGAAAACAGAGACACTGAGCGGCTAAGTGACTTGCCCGAGGTCACACGGGAAGGCTGTGGTCACTCACAGACTTGAATCCGGGTCTCCCAAGTCATAGGCTAGTGCTGCTAGTAGACAGTCATTGGACAATCTGGCCTCACCATCTTTTTGGAACCAAGGCCTCAATTCAGCATAGCACTTAAGCGGGCGCTTATTTTTAAGCACAGGTTTAAGTCCCATTGACTTCAAGCGTTTAGCTGATGAGGGATGGGATTACTTAGTACTGGATAAACCAGATGTTTTACTGAAGAAACTACTTCCCTGGTATTTTACAGTGTACGAACCATGACGTGGGACTGGTTTTGTGTATCCATCTGGAAAGGCGGGTGACTTAGTTACCGTGAATTCAACTGAACAAGGCTCAGAGGAAGCCATGAAAACGTATAAAACTGAACTCAAATCGTCTCTCTTTAGGTAAAAATGCCAGATTTAAAGGTGATTATTTCGGGCCGCTTCGGGGATAGGGCCACAATGGAATATGGGAAACTCTGCTTCCCATTGCTATCAGTTCCCATTTTTAGCCCCATTGGGGTCCTGAGATATTAAAGACTTTAAAGCCATAAGGACATATGGAGGTCACACTTGGATACCTCTCCTCATGCTGACGACCACCTTCCTTCCCAAGTTGTGCTAATCAATTCAATGAGACAACAAGTATGATCAATTGCACACTTCATAAGTAAGGGTATCAAAATCTAGTCCATTGGTTCTCAAACTGGGGGTCGGGACCCCTTGAGAGGTCGCGACCCGATTATGTGGGGGTCGCGAGCCCCTGCTGCCGGTGCAATGTATTATCATGCTCCTTGTAAGACTGTGCTACTTAGGGTGTACTGAGCATGCTCAGTAACATCGGCTGTAGCCACTGCCCTTCTCCCCGCCTTTATTAGCCATAAGATTCTGCTGACTGCTGTTTACAGGGCTTAAAAAGTGGCAAAAGGGGCTAAACGGAGGAATTGGGTGGCCGGGGTCTGAGCAGGCGGCAGAAATGGACTGGTCAAGGTGGGTCAAGCAGCTGGAGAAAGGATTAACAAAGGGGCGACCGGGCAAAATCAGGGGTCCGGGGGGAGAGGGAGGAATTAAGCCCCGGAGTGAGGTGCTGGCAGAGGGTGACAGAGGGCAAAATCCAGCACAGGCAGGGGCATCCGAGCGGTTGCAGTTGCCCCAGTGGGACTGAGACACCAGTATTTGCAGAAATAGTTTGTAGTGGGGGGTGAGAGACTTTTTTATTTGATCAAAGTGGTTTTTTTGTATGCGCACACGTACCTATGAGGAACGGCTACAGTAGCATATTCCTATGGGGAGCAGTATAATATATTACAGAATGCACGAAAATGCTCCCTGTAGACATGTGCTACGTTTGATAGCTTTATATGGTAGCGCTTTCTTACACCCTAACTATGAGGAACTGCTACGGTAGCACATTCCTACAAGGAGCAGTATAAGACATTGCACCGGCAGCCGGCCCCAACCCTAACCCCTGCCGGCAGAGCCCTGGCTCCGGCTGCACCGGCACAGGAAGGCGGGGTGGCAGAGAACCCGCTCTCCTCCCTCCCCTCTGGCAGAGTCAGAATCAGGCCAGATTGCTCTCTGCCGCCCGGGGCATGCTGCAGGGGCAGGGGCCCATCATGCAGCCACTGCCAGGGCAGAGAGCCCCCCGTCGCAACCTGGCACTGGCTGCCCCCTCCCCCCGCGACTCCCCCATGAGTCCCCCGGCCTCCCCTTGCTGCCCCCTTAGACCTTCCGCGGGCAGGGGCAAGTCAGAAGCCTCCCATCTCTTCCCTGCAGCAACATGTTGCCTCCCTGCAGCAACTGCTGCCGCTGGGTCCTAGTGCCCGCCATCTTCCAGTGACAGGGGTGAGTGAGTTTTCTGCTGGGGGAGCAGGAAATGGGGGGGGCTGCCCCAGAGCTTGCTGCTGCTGGCAGGGAAAGGGATGGGGGGAGTCCTCCTCTCTGGCACCAGTCCCAAACTCATCCCCAGCCCTCCCCCACCCCAGAGCCCACACCCCAGCAAGAGCTTACCCCGCCCCACCACACCCCAACCCTCTACTCAGGCCCTGAGCCACTCCAGCACCCCAAACCCCACATCTCCAGCCCCAGCCAGAGCCCTGCCCCCACATCCCAACCCTCTGCCCTAGCCCTGAGCCCCTCCAACACCCCAACCACCTTATTCCCTCTGCCCCTCTACATTACATTACAACCCTCTGCCCCATGCTACATTACATTATCCAATATTCATTAAAAATAATTCTAATAAGCAATGCTCTGGGAAAAGGGGAGGGGGGGTGCAAGGTAAAATTTTTGCCTATGGTGCCAAAATATCCTTGCACCCCCACATTGCTCCTCCCCCCCCCTCGCCCAATGTGTCCTGATATTTTGCTCTTGTGATCTGGTCACCCTACCCAAGCCCCGGCCCTGGCCCCTGCCGCAGCGTGCTGCCGGCGGTGCCCCAGGCCCTGGCCCCGGCCCCTGCCACAGCGGGCTGCCGGAAACAACCCAAGCCCCAGGCCCTGCCACAGTGGGCTTCCGGTGGCACCCCAGGCCCTGTCCCCTGTCCCGGGGGGTTGCTGGCACCCTCCCTGAGCCCAGCCCACACATCCCCAGCTCTGCCTCTGCCCTGGGGGGCTGCTGGCACCCCCCTCAGCCCGGCCCATGCCCTGCCCCCGACCCCTAAGGGGGGGTCGCGCTTAGAGGCCTGGTGTCCGAAAGGGGTCACCAATGGAAAAATTTTGAGAACCACTGATCTAGTCCTTTATAACGCAATAGCCCAGACCTGAACTAGGGGCTTGCGAAATTCTACAGCTTGTGTTACACGGGAAGAAAACTCAGATAATCAAAATAGTCCCTTCTGGCCTTAAAATCTATCAGCATGGAAACTCCTGGGTATTGGACAGATGTGATGATTTGGGAAGATATCACACAGTAGAGGGGAGAAGGATGAAACCTCTCTGGGTTAGGGGTGATTTATTCTATTAAACGGCAGGTTATAGTATTAAAACGTGTGGTGGCTCTGGACAGTAGAAAGTGCCGCTACAAGTCAAGTGGATCTTGACAAAGCTGCTGAAGATTTCACCATTTGATGTAAGAGGCTTATCCGAGCCCTGCTGATAAAAGATTTGGAGGAACCCAAATGCGCAACTACTTCTAAGGACTAACATAGGCATCATTTTGTTGCTGTTACTTCACGCCTCCTGGAAGCTTCAAAGTAACACAGTCGGATGACTTAGCTTTTTACGCCATGGTGGAATCCAAAGAGCAGCAGCTTATGTTCCTCTGAAACTTGCAAGGTCCTATATATTCCTGTTCTACCCACTCCATGTAGCAATAAAAAACCTCCGCAAGCTCCCAAAGTTTCAGTGTGCGCCTTTCCTTTTTTTCCTTCCCCACACACATCTTACAAGCTCAGAACAACAATCACAGCTTGCAGCATAATAAAAAAAATAACTCAAACAGCCAAGAGGAGTTATTATAGAGCAGGGTTTCAATATCCCTGACCCTGGCATTACGATAAGGTGGTTCAAATCTTGCCCACTGTGCGAACAACCTAATTTGTTCTCTTGGAAAGTTTATCATCAGTGGGATTCTGCTGTCTCTGAGTGGAAAAAAGCTTTCTTGCCACTCTTTCCAGTAACCAATAACCCTCGGTAGTTCTGAAAAAGGAGGAGACATCTGAAATGGAAACTTGATACAGTAGACTCTCGATTCTCCAGAATTGGATTAACCAGGATGTGGATTAACCAGGATGACAAAATAAATACGTGTAACTCGCAGGGCTGGCTCTGGCTTTGTTGCCGCCCCAAGCACACACACAAAAAAACCCCATCAGGGGGCAGGGCAGCCAGTGAACCAATATCCCCTCCCCTGGGCCTAGGGTGGCTGGTGAACCAACTCCCCCCCCCCCCCCCATTTCCTATGGATGGTGATTATCCAGGATTTTATTAACCAGGATTAATTTTTTCCCTATCATCCTGGATAATCGAGAGTCTACTGTATAATGCAACCTGCTCACGTTTTTGGGTTAGGTCTCTTTTATTGCTCAGATAAGGTTGTCACCGTGGTACATAGTACTGCCACTACTTAGAGTGATGGACTTTACCTGGTGCTCTTTAATTATACCCAGAGTACAGCACTGATTTAGCTTCTCTTATATAAAGGTTATGGCTTCCTCTTTGATGAGAGACACCCACAACTTGCTCCTGTCCAGATCCAAGCAAAAAAAAGCAAACCCTATTCCCCCCTCAATTGTCTGTACACACTCCCCGTCCCAACATTTCTTGTCAGCCTCTGACTCCCGTGGTCCTTCTGGACTACATGTCCCAAAATCCCCTTCTTGTGAGATGAACAAGGCCATTGTGTAAAAGGACAGTACACCCTATTACAGACAGTATTTATTAAAGACGATAAAAAAATAAGTTGTTGTTTTTTTTGAAATTTCAAAGTTGTTTCCATTTGGCAGGGTTTCAAATGGAATGGTTTAAAAAAACATTTAAAAAGCAAAATCTAACCAAAAATGTTATTGATAGGGCCGATCAAAAATTATCCCCCTGACCGACTTTTGTTTGGAAAAAAAAAAACCCCGAAAGACTTTTTGGATTTCTGCTGAATAATTTTCAATTTTTTGGTTTCTCAACCAAAAATTAGACCCTTTCTGTGTTTAATTTTAACAAAAATAAATGTTTTTTTTTCATTTTCTGAAATATTCTCCACTGAAAAATATCAGTTCTCAACCACCTCTAGTTATGAAAACATTTCATTTACTGACTATAATCGAGAGATAGCCACTGTATTGGCTAGCACTGGGGATTGGCAGAACAGCAGTAATTCTAGATCCTGGCCCCTCAGAGCCTTCTTCAGCATGTGATGAACACAAACATGCTATGCTGTCCGCAAACACAAGAGGAGCTTGCTGGACTACTCACCAGTAAAACCTGTTTGGAGTGATCCGCTCATGCATTAGCTGCCAGCGTCTTCCAAAATCCATAGAGCTATACATCTGAAAGACAAAAAGAAATGAACAAGAGGATAAACAGCAGGAAAAGGAGAGCGATTGTTGCCCCAACAGGGATTAAAATCATCTGGGAGATCTCCAAGGTCACAGTTCCGGGCACCACCCTTCAGGAAAGTGGGCAACAAAAATGATTGACAGTTTAGAAAACATGATCTACAAGGAAAGATTGAAAAAAAGGGTGTTTGTTTAGTCTGAAGAAGAGAAGACTGATGGGAGACATGATAACAGTTTTCAAGTGCACAAAAGATTGTTATAAAAAGGAGGGTGATAAATTGTTCTCCTTAACCGCTGAGGACAGGACAAGAAGTAATGGGCTTAAATTGCAGCAAAGGCGATTTAGGTTAAACATTAGGAAAAATGTCCTAACTGTCAGGGTGGTTAAGCACTGGAACAAATTACCTAGGGAGGTTGAAGTTGTTGGCGGTTTCTAAAAACAGGTTAGTCAGGGATAGTCTAGTGAATACTTAGTGCTGCCTCAGGGCAGGGGACTAGACTAGATGATCTATCAAGGTCCCTTCCAGTTCTATATTTCGATGATTCTATTAATCACAGTGCTAGCAACAGATTAAGACACTATGCCCTTCTCTCAAATTTTACCGTTGAGGTTCAAAACCAGTTTTAACTTTCTTCCCCTCTTTCACCTCCCACAACACGCTCTTCACACATCTCTGTGCTTCCTGATTTCAGCTGTAATAGCCCCAAACTTACAACTCTTAGGGAAAAGCCTACATCTTCAGAAAAGCTAGAAATCAATCTATGTAGTAGATTAGGTATTAGAGGCAGCTAACAATGGCTCCTTTTTAAATTTAAATTTGCAGCCTAATGTTTCTCTGGTTCCCCATAGTTAACCAGTGGTTGAGTTGTAATAAGTCGAAAGTTTCATCTAGCTCTAGACTAAATGTTAGATGTATACTAGTTTTATAAATATCCTATCCACCATCACAATCTATTCCCTTTCTATACAAGCCTACAACTACCCACCATCCGATTACTTCAAACGTCCAGAACACAGGCAAGCTTTACTCCAGATTTAAATTACGCAGGTTTGTAGGAAACGCATCTGATTTTAAGAACTATCTATCAGCTTTAGTGTAAAGTAGACAAGTAAGGGAATAGCAGACTCTTTTGAATAGGGAGAAAATAATCAATTCTGTTTGACTAGAACACAATTATGTTGAACTTTGATTATAGAGAATGTGTGTCTGCATAAGAAGTGTTAGTGAATTGTTTGTATGACAGGCAGAACAGAGGGAGATATTATAGAGATGGAGAGACTATATGTCGGTAATCTCAAAATTGTAGATCCTTAATGGAAAAAGTATATGGTTGAGTTAAGGTTGTGGGTTTGAGCTCTGTTTTGGAGTAACTGGATTTGTGGACTGGAGGCAGGATAGTGGAAAGAATTATATCCCGGTGATGCGTAGGACGGAATTGTTGTGATGTGATGTGTTGTGATGTGATGTTGTGATGTATGATTGTGAAGATAAATAATATGCAGGAGTGGCAAAAGGTCCCTAAAAGTGGGGGCCATTGAGGTGGGAAGAGATTTGGGGAGGGAGGGGGGTTGAGAGGGGGCAGGGCCTGGGGCGGAGTAAGGACCCCACAAGAACTCAGGAAGTTGGTGCCTCTGGAGGTCTGGCAAACACATTGATTTCCTTGGAGTCTCAATTTTCCCTTTTCCACACACACTTCTTCTCTTTTACAGGTCCACAACGGCATGGCTCTGGACAGCTCAGTGGCTATAAGCACCTCTCCTTTGAACTACTCATCTGCCCTCCAGTGACTCATTCAAAGAGTTTCTTTCCGTCTATCAAGCCGAGAGCCACAGACCAGCTGCTGAGTATTTTTTTCCCCTTCAAATTAGATCTCAGATCGACTGATGGTAGAAGGATAAAATTGAATTTGTGGCCTTTAGGCAGCTTCAGATAAGAGATAAGAAGGATACTATTCAATTGGGGCTCTTTGGTTTATTTATTTATCTCTTTATGTTTAGGGTCCACCATGAATGTTAACCAAGAGTAAATCATTGAGACGAGGGACTGTCTAGTAGTTGAAGAGACACAGCAAGCCACTGAAAGGTCTCTCTGGCCCACCCCGCTTCCTCACAGCTTGAGTGCCATTATTTATTGATGCAAATATAAAGGTCGATGCTGAATTACTGAATAAAACACAATAAAATAAAGGTTTTGGAAACCATAAAAAAAAAATCACGCAGGCCTGTGTCTTCTGGTCACCTTGTTTTGGGAGATCAGAGGTTCACTTTAGAAGGGATGACAAATTAAGTGGCGACTACAATAGATTACAATAGAGATTAATTTGCCCTGAGGGTATATACAGGGTAAAGAAAGAAAATCAGGCCTGTTGGTTGGAAATTTATATATATTCTCCCATGTCCCTTTAACAACTAATAATAGTTGGCACTTGCACCTCCCCTTTCACCCAAAGAACTTGGGTCACTTTACAGACAATGATTAAATTCCAGACATCATGGCCCAGATGCTCAAAGCTATTTAGGCACCCATCTGCCATTGAGCCGCCATCCATCCATCCATTCATCCAAACACCGTTCAGCAAAGCGCTTGAGCCCATGAGGAACTTTAAGTTGCATTCTGGTTTTGACTCATTGGACACGGGATCTCAGAGAGGTTAAATGACTTGACCAAGACCCCACAGTGACTCAGGATGAGACCGTGAAACAGAAGGCAGGAGTCCTGACTCCCAGTCGTGTGATCGAAGGCCCCGATTCTAAAAACAAACGAACTCAGCACCAAGCAGCCACCACTGGGGAACCTAAATGAAGTAGCCACATTTCCAGAGCACTCAGCAGACCCCATTGAGAACAACAGGGGCTGAAGGGTGCTGGAAAAATCTGACCATTTCCTTTAGGTGCCTAAAATAGGAGCTGAATATTTAAAAAAAAATCATCCCTCAACTCACAGTGTAGTCACACATAGCAGGACGCCGCCGCACGGACCCCGCACTCGCTCAGCTATCTCCCCCCTCCCCCCCTCCAACGGACCCGAGCAATGCCGGGTATTTGTGCTAGTACTAAATACACAAGATGTGGAATAAAGATAGCTACGGTATATGTAGGCATTCTTCTCAAACACAAGAGTAGAATCAGTGTCAGAAACCTTAAGCACACGGAAAGAATATGTTTACAAATAAAATCTGATGTTCTTTAGTACTAGGAAACAGGGTGATGGAGTGGCCAGTGCAAACATCTGGAGAGAATCCATTCAAAAGTGTTCTGACCAGCTGCCAACCCGGGAGCACAATCAGATCTGGCAAAGCCCGATATCAGATAAAGCATGCAAGAACAGCAGGACTAGTGCACTTAAAGTAATAATTTATGTATTATACACAACATTAGGCTTCCCAGCGGATTGTAAATACAATCGACTGATTGCAGAAAGCTAAGTTCATATCAGTCCAGTACGCTCTTTCTAGAAGGACTGGGCTTTGCAATTAACATCAGAGCAAGGGAGAGAGTAATGGAGGTTGGGGGTAAAGATAGAAGTGGAGGGACATCTTTGCTGATAAAGAAAAGACTGGAACAATTGTTTGCTGATACTATTTTTGAACCTTATGCTGCTGTGGTGTTCCTAATGCAAGTAACGGTGCAGCGTTTCCCATTAAGATATGGGTTTGAGTTCTCTAGCACTGCTCGTGGGTTGAGGTACCACTTTTCTGAATCTGTCCTCCCCTGTCAAAGTAATTATGCCATAATGTGATGCCATTGGTATCATGATACTGAGATGGTGTAAAACAAATTTTGGACCATGTTTTAACAAGTGAGGCCTAGAAGGCCTACTTTAATTAGCCTGAACTGGTAACAAAGTGGGTAAAGGTTCATGGGTTGCCACCATGATTTATTAGATAAAACTGTTTAAGAGAAGCTATGAGGCGAGACAGAAAGCACACGTGTACATTCATCGGGACACTGAGGCTCAGGTACCATAGACCAACCTTCTTCCAAGCAGTAGCAGCTGATTCTTGTCTCACCCACTAGAATATTGTCCAGGCATGTTCCTTCCAGTCCCACTTGTGGAAAGATTTGTTCGTGCTACCCTTATTCATTCTAAATCTGAAATTTTAACATTCCTCCTGACCTCGTGAGGAGCAAGATGAAAGTTCCCAGCTTCGCTAATATCTTCTCTTGCCTTGTTGCCACTGTAAATTACTGCAAATTAGGTAGATCTTCTTTGACTGGCTTCCCTGCTTAACAATAAACAAAGCCCATAAAAAAAAATCTTCCTTCCAAAGAATCCAAGCCAAGAGATTCTTGTGACAGCAGCTGGCAGCGCTGAGAGTTGAGAATAAGCAAATCTACAAGTTGTCCTACTTATGGTCTTTGTTTACATGGAATGATTAAAAAAACTAGTAACTGTGATGAAAACAAGTGGACCACTGAATTGGTTTTAGTTGATGAAGGACAATGCCAAGAGCCTTTGTTATAGCCAAAGCTGCCTCCCCTTATCGCAGAGCACCCAGCTAGCATTAGGAAGGGACTTTCAAAGGAGAGAAGGTTTGTATAGACTAGTCAGCAGTGCCCAATACGTTCGCCACTAGCCACGTGTGGCTACTAGGCTACTGAATTGTGGCTAACACATGTGGCTTTTTTATAATGTGGCTAATGTGGCTTTTTTATAATGTGGATAATAAGACAAATTCAAAACCACAAGTGTGACTAGCAGTGTGTCTAGCATCGAATTTATATTGGACACTGCTGCACTAGATCATGTTGAAGTAGCACCTAGTTCCCAGGTTTGTTACACTCTTGAGAGTCAGATTCTCTTTGCTGAAAGGGACTTTACAACTTTCTGAGCAGAGATTGGCACAGATGGAAGAAGATTCTCTGTCCTTTGTTATACTGGAGGTCAGACATGATGATCTAATGGTCTCTTCTGGCTTTAAAAAGCGACGATTTGAACATCCCGAACTTGGGGGGGGAGGATATTTTGATCTGAATCCAGCTCTGAACTCAACTGCTCAGGCCCAATCCCTGTTAAAGCCCGAAGCCTCAGAACATCCCTGACACCTTCACCAAAACTTTAGGGGAGTTTGTTCCATATTTGACCTGCAGGGACCAAATCAAGCTCTAGGGTGTGTGAGAGAGTGTGTGTGTGTGTGTGTGAGAGTGTGTGTGTGTGTGTGAGAGAGAGAGAGAGAGAGAGAATTCAAAGCAACACATGGTCAGAAAGAATGAATGGTGAACCTCATGTGGATTCGGGCTGGAGAGAAATGTTCATACAAATGCCCGCACACCTCATTATTTCTTAACTCTAACTAGGACTGAGCATTACACCCAGCCAGGAATCTGCCGTGTTTCTCCCGACTCGATTGTAATGTCTTTGTCTTTCTACAAAGGGATCCATTTTTTTGTTAGAATAAGAGAACTAGCCTCACCAAGCCCCTCGCTCTGTCTCAATCCTGCAGGGACATCAGAGTTCCAGTGCTATGGTGATGTGTGCTATAGAAGCCCCCTGTGTGGAGATGGATGGATGGATAAACAGAGTATTCCTCCAGGTGACCCTTCACAGTTTTGCCTGACACCAGCAGATTGGCCCCAGGAACCTTCCACATTGTTGGTTGTGTTCTATGCAGCTGTTCCCTACACCATGAGCTCTCAATGTGGACCCCATATTGCTGCCCCTGAGGCTGTGAGTGTCATGAACAGGCCCAGGAGGTTACAAATGCAACCATTCTCCCTTGCCTTATAGCTGGACAGGAGTGGGAGTCCTGAACCTTTTTTTTTTCTTGTGTAACATGGGGTGGGGCAGACTATGGAAAAGGTGAAGAACCATTGCGGCCCAGTTTAACAAGGGTAGGTGCTTGCTCTGAAGCAATCACAAATTACAGGGCGATACCGCTGCGTCCAATCGCATGAAAGCCCGTATTTAATCTCACCATCCCAATGAAAGTCAGGCTCTCCTGATTCCAGAAGTCCGATCCATGTAAGTGCATTTGAGCGGATCCTTCAGCAGACGCATTGTTATCCCCCCTGCGGTACAGCACAGAAGGTGTATTCTGCAAGAATCAGATGGCTATATAGACTTCTACAAACATTGGGGCTACTGCTACCATTCCCAAAGCAAAAAAGAAACCCTCTCTTTGGTGGATTCAGGGCACGTCTACACTGCAGTCAGTCCTGGG
The DNA here is from genome assembly GCA_032164245.1 of Sternotherus odoratus. Lineage (NCBI taxonomy): Eukaryota > Metazoa > Chordata > Testudines > Kinosternidae > Sternotherus > Sternotherus odoratus. The sequence continues at coordinate 102,282,988 of JAVMKO010000005.1, forward strand.
ACGGCAGCACTTGTAGCTAGAGCTAGCCACTCAAGTACCTACCCCGTGTCCCAGGAAGGCTTGTACAGTCTGAGCTGCTGCAGCTTCACTGCTATTGTTATAGATCAAAGCTAGCTCCTGTACAGCTACAAGTGCTGCAGTCACTCCTGATTGCAGTGTAGACATTCCACTGATGTCCACACACAGAAAAGTCACCATCAGCACCATCCCTGTGTGACAGAAAAGGACAGCGTGCATCACATATGTACTCACGCTCACATTGGGTGAACAAAACCGGTGAAGGGAGAACCTAAAATATTTCAGTCGTTCTGTTCAGATGACAATCCAAACATCTGGACACATCTCCAGAGCTTCTCTGAGCCTTATGGCATTGATTGGACTGGAAATCACCCAGGGTTTCTGGTATTTCTTGGTCCTAATCAAGGGGAGTTTACTGAAGAAAGGAAGAATTGTTCAGTGGTTAGAACACTAGCCTCAGGTGATCCGGGTTAACATTCATGCTCTACTGCAAGTTTTCCATGTGATCTTGGGTAAGTCATTTAGCCTCTTTTGTGGCTTGATTCCTCATCAATAAACTGGATAATAGCGGAGCTCTACCTCACAGGGGTGTTGTGACAATAAATATATTAACAATTGAGGTATTGTGATAAAAGGGGCCACTCAAAGGGGCCACTCGAATACCACTGAGACCACAAAACTAGCCTCTCTCACTGAGACTTTGTTGCTTTTACTTCTCTTTGAAACCAGAGATTGAATGGAAATGGAAATGAAAAGAAAAGAACCCAGACCCACCAACAACACAATTAATGTAGTTCAATGTTTAAGTTGCCATTATAAAAGCTTTGCACCATTTTGAGTTGTGGGAAAAGCTTTAGCTTGGATTCTGCTCCTACTTTCCCATAACTTGAGGCCTAAGTTTTCATACCACACACAAAACTTGGGCCTCTACATGTGTGCATGAATGTTTCTCCAGAATGACTCCCAGTTACTATAGCAGATTGCAGCATGGGAGATGGTTACGTTCATCCCACCTCATTTTTCAGGTCTTCATTGACAGAAAGCACCAAACCCTTTACCTGCCCTAACATCTGGAGACCACTGGGTGCTGGGTATTCATAGCAGGATCATTATGACATGGCACTGTCTATAGAGGAAAAAGTGAACAAATTTCAGCAGATGTTTATGGAGGCCCTGTCCCAGTTTCCAGGCGGGTTGTTTGAGAGAGAAAAGAACCTCACAAATTCCCTGATGATGGTGGCAAAGCAAGGCCAGCAAAGAACAAGAAAAGGTAAAGCCAGATGATTTCCCTGGTTGACATGAGCAAAGTCCAGCAACACGGAGTAATATCAGCTGCAGGCAACACCACAAAGAGCTTCCCACACCCAGACCAGGGAGTGAGGTGTCAAACCAGCAAAGAGCTTCTGAGATCCAGAATCCAGAACAAGGGAATGAGTTGACCACACAAAGAACGTCAGGGATCAAGAGCAGCAAGTGAAGAGCCAGTGCACAGAATGTCAGGGATCCAGAATACTGAGCGAGATAGCAGGACACAGAGCTTTCCAGATCAAGGATCCAGGAGAAAGGGAAGTAAAAACAATGGTTAGTAAACCTTCATCCTTTGACAGGTCAGGACTCCTAGAACACCACATCGAGGTACACATAGCAAAGGGCCATGTCACACTGCTATCTGCCACAGCAACTGCTTCACTCTCTCTTTCTGCATAATCAGCATGTTAAACGTGAGGCCAAGGACTGACTCATCTTTGAAGGCTGCTAATTCTTCACCACCCCACCCCACCAGCTTTTACCAGTTTAAACCATCCGCAGGCAGAGTTTGGAGCAAGGGCTGTGTTAATCAATTCCAGTGATGCACAGGATATAGCCGATGGGGCCATGCTTGTCATCAGCCTGCCAAAAAAACGCACGCTCTCCAAGCCAGGCAGAAGGGCCTTAATATTTCCTTGGGGATCTGCCCCCTTGCCCTCTCCTGTTTAAACATCCAAAAGTTGAACAGAGGCAGGAAAGAAATAGAAACTCTCTCTCTACTGGTGAGATTTCCCATTTAAATGTGCTTTATTGTATGATGTATTCCTTTAATTAAAGTGTGAGCATCTGGGTGCATTGGTTGCCATTATAGAACCATTCCTCATGTTTATTGAGTGTAAGTCTGTGTGGTGCAGAGCAGGGTGAGCTCACGCCTTAGCTGGAGTGGGCTGTAAAGCTGCAGCAGCGTTGCTTGGGAGTATCACACCGTTTTTCACGTCGCCGGTGGGATCATCGGCAGGGTAACCGCTGTATGCAAAGGACTAACCCTAGCAGACCTTTCCCATCTCTACTTTCTATGCAGAATAGGTGCAATTTTCATACGCATTTTGCAATTTCTCCGGATGTCTTTGCAACTCACCTCCCGCTGTCCGTGGCAACAGCGCGTGCTCCCTGGGGACAAAGGGACAAGTTCTCAGCTGCGCCTATTAAGAGGTGCACATATACTAATACTGGAGTGATCCAGAGAAGATTAGCCTGGCCCCTGCACAAGGATGACCCGCAAATTCGTGAAGCGTTCCATATTTTTTAAAAATGGGCAATACAAAAAGGAGCAACCCAGGAGGAGGGAGGACAACGGTAGCTCTTGGCCACACTTACATCACTCTGAATCTGCCTGCTGGGTAGATACACTAAGTTACGGCAGCCGCTGCTTACGCGCCATAACACTTAGTACTATGGCCAAACCCCCCATACGTCTAACACTGGGGCTGATGGGATGAGGGAGGGATGTGTAGACACAGCTCGTGCGTTGGAAGGGATTCTTCTTGGGCTATTGTGGCCCCTTCTGGTCCCTAGACGCAATCAGAATGGTGATTAGCATCTGAGGCAGAGGCCAGGAACTGAATCCGCAGTTTTAAGGACCAGATCCAAGGCCCCTTGTTGTTAATGGGAGTCTTGTGCTGGCCAAGGTAGACCAGGCGGACCTGCCAGGAGGCAGTTTGTGCTAGTGAAATAACTTCCTTTGTACTTAGTGAAGATTATAAAAGAAAAAAGACCATCCTTGGCTAATTAATCAGCGAGTTGGCGTCCCATAAAACTGATGAAAATGGGTCTTTATATCAACTACAATGATCGTCTCCAAAAAAATAGCCCTGGCACCATCTTCTAAAATTCATTCTTTTAGCCATTTATCTTAATTAACCTTGCCATGACATCAGAGAAGCTAAAGATTAAAGCGACCCTCTCCCCCCCGCCCAAATTTGGATTCAATGGACAGGTCCACTCACAAAAGCAAACTGGCTTCTTTAGCTCAAATTCTCCCTTTGTCCCAGGATGAGTCCGGTCTCCAGCTGGGACCATGCAAACAGAAAGAGAGGTTCTCCAATGCTCTCCTTATTACAGCCCTTGCTTAGCCTCCTAATGGGGCAATTCAATCAGAAAACTCAGCCAAATTTCCCCTTTGCTAGATTCCTTGGCAATCCATGCCCTGATAATAGACGCCTATGGAAGGCAAACGATCTTGTCTACACATAGTCTTTCATTCACACACACGTGCGAGACCAGGCCAGACCTCATATATGCAGCTCTGGGAAAGCCGGTTCCTAAGCCTGGCTTAGTATCCGGGAGGGCATCCTCATACTTGTAGCACATTGTTATAACTCTTCTAGCTACAAGATCCCAATTATGTGCCGGAGATGGCCACCGCCATCCCACCCAGTGTACGCGGCGTTTACACAGGGAACTCAAATGAGCGGTGTAATGCTGCAAGGGCCAGACGCTATCAGAAACAATTTAGGTTGACAGCTGGAGCAGGAACTGTCACTGCACGGAGGCATCATGGCCAGAAAAATCACCAGCTGAGAAACTAGCTTGTTTCCAGGATCCCCTTGGGCTACCTCTCTACACCATTTACACTGTCATATTGGATTCATCCATCAGCAGTTCCCTGTGCTCAAACGACAGGATGTCACACCTTCAAAGAACATCTCCAACATGCAGATCATGCAAGAAAAATGAGGTTCCTATCTAATCTCGCACTGCATCCCTCCAGGCATTTATTCTGTGTGCGTGGCCACGGTGTCTAAATTTAAACGGGTCTGCTCCCGTCAAATTCAATTTCTAACCCCAAACCCTGCATGAGATCTATGGCGAGGACAATTACAGACTATGTCGCCCAACCCGACATAATGTAACCCTCGCTGGTTGAAGTTAATCAGTGCCCATGTCGCTGCTATAGTATGTAGGTGTTAAAAGAGAAGGCAGCACAGAGAGAATAGGTAGATCTGGTCCTATTGCCATTACAGATCTAGTCTATTGTGTTGCACAGGGAGTGGTGGGGTTCATTTGGGCGTGGGCAGACTTTCAGGCTTGCCAAATTCTGCCTTCACATAGACATGTGCAATTCTCATGGACTTACGCACCTATCTGAGCTATGGATCTGGTCCTAAGTCAATGCCCTATTTTGCCAGTTCAGAGGGAACTGAGAGAAAGACGACAAAAATGACTGAAAAAGAAAGATTCGAAGACTTGAACGCATGTAGGACCAGGGTCCTGATCTTCTATAGAAACGTCGTGTGACACTGCTGTGATTCCACCAGCTGGGAGAGGAGAGACATACTGGATGCACTGTTACTAGAGGAGACCAGTGGTACGAGACTTTGCTGACTATCGCCGTAAAATATTACCAGATCAGGACAGGGTGACCACCCATTCCTAATTGGGCGGGACAGTCCTGAAATGTACATTTCAAGTCCCGGTCGGGTTTAGTGACTCTGGGACATTTCTCCTGGATTCCCTGCAGTACTGCTCCATGCCTGCCTGAGGCTGAGGGCCGGTGCCAGCCTCTTCCTAGTGTGTGTCAGGGGGGAGAAGTGGACCTTCCCCCCCCCACCACCATGAGGTTCTGCCCCCTGTTTGTCCTCATCCCTCCAAGGCCCCACCCCTGTCCAGGCCAGAAGCCGGGCAGTAGTAAGACCCGTCCAGGGACCCTGTGGAGTGCCCGGGCTGCTGTGGGGAGCCCCCAAATCCTGGACTCTCCACCTTCCCTGAGCAGCAGACCCTGGGAGGCAGAGACAAGGGACAGGGTCTGCTCTTGGGCACCCCAGCTCACCTCCCAGGGCAGATGGGGGGGCACGGCTCCCCACAGCAGCCCAAGTTCCCTGGGCAACTCTTTCCACCGCCCAACTCCGGCTTCCAGCCTGGCCAGGGGGCCGGGCCCCAGGGAGAAGAGGAGGAGTGGGGGCGGGGCCACTGAAGGGGGCGGGGCTCTTGCATGTGTCCTGGTTTTGCATTTTGAAAAGGTGATCACCCTTGATCAGAACGATCACATCTTGTGCTTACTGTGCACGGATGGAAATGACTGCACAAGGTACAGGGCAGTGGAGAATCAGCTCCCGCAAAAGTCCCTCTCGTTGCCATAACAGAACCTAAGGATTTTACAGAACACTCAAAGGACATTCTTAGTGTGTGGGGGGAAAGGGGGGGTTAAAGCTGTCCCAGTTGTAAATAAGCTCTCCCCTCAGACTCACCATGGCTTCTGTAGCTTCTCCTTGTATGCATGCCCATGACCATTCAGATGTGCCGAATGCTTACTGCACCAGGCCCTAACTTTCATTTTACCACTGTCCACGGTCCTATAAAAATAAGCTGAATGCAAAGCCAGAGAATGTAATTGAACTGGAAGAACGTATTTTAACCTCCACAAAAGTATTAAGGTAACAAAGTCCTGTGGCACCTTAAAGACTAACTATAAAGTTTTGAAGCATAAGCTTTCGTGGGCTAATACCCACTTCGTCGGATGCAAGCAGTGGAAGTCATCCGACGAAGTGGGTATTAGCCCATGAAAGCTTATGCTTCAAAACTTTATAGTTAGTCTTTAAGGTGCCACAGGACTTTGTTACCTCTGCTATTCCAGACTAACACGGCTACCTCTCTGATTCATGCAAAAGTATTAACTGAGCTTATACTCTGAACGACTGCATGGGAAATTTGATTGCAATATGGGCGTAAACTATGATGTTGTGTAACCCTCTGATTTACCCTCTGTTTCTGTCACCCCAGAAGCAGAGTGCATGGTGTAGACAGCAGAGTGCTAATTTATCAGGCCCTAATCTTACAACCAGGTGTCTTTGTCCTTTAACCCTGCCCAAGTAGAGCTAGTCAGGAATTATTCAACCAAACACTTTCTCATTGGAAAATGCTGATGTATGAAAATCTTTTGGGGGGGGGGGTGAGGGGAAGTGTCAGTTTTGACAATTTTTTTCACTTGAACTTTGGGGGGGAAAAGATTCAAAGCTGTTATGTGTTGACATTTTCAAAACAAAAAATTGTGAATTGCAGAGTTAAAATGACCTTTCATTTAGTGCTTTAATTATACTTTTAACAAAATAAAAAAGAAAGGTGGTCAAAACTGAAATAAAACACGTCGTGATTATCAAAACATAATAGTTTGATGATCCCGAATGGACTTTTTTTTCAGATTTTTGGTTCACAAAAATTGTTGAGATTTTACCTTTTCATCATGATTTTTAGAAAGGAAATATTATTCATATCTCAAGAATTTTCACAGGAAGGAAAAACCATTTCCTGCTCTGTTCTAGCCCCATGTCCTTCCTACTGATGAGATGAATTGGAATTAAAGCAGGATGGAGATTAATTTACATACAGTCTCATATAAAGGGGCAGGGTTCCATACAGATGCTGATATTAACTTTCGTTTTCTGCAAGATGGATCTACACCGATTTATATCAGCGAGCCATTTGGCACCATGTGTCCTTTGCATACCAGTTTGAGTGTGCTCTTAGATTAGAACAGGTTTACTGCGCTGCCATAACTTCCTTCATGGGAGCAAGGACCACTGGACATAGGAATTACCTGAATAGAACCCAAAAGAGCAAAAAATGGCCTAGTTGCATGCAAAGATGGATTTGCAACACAAACTCGCCAAACTTGTTCAATGGAAACATTCAATTTCACAAAATAACAAAATCTTGAAACCACCTGCAAAGAAAGTCCCAAGATTTCACAATGTTCCACAACCCTATAAAATACACACATTGCGATTTTCTAACTGCAGTATGCATCAATAGAACATATTCTGCATTTGAACCACAAATGGAATTTCCATTGACCCCGGTAGAATTTCCTTAAGCAGAACATATGAGACTGACAGAGTAGATGGACAAGAAGTTTACTCATGGCTGAAGGTCCTGCAATGTGGTGTGCACAAGTGGATTTTGGAAGGCAATATGGCCTAATGGTTAGGAAACTAACAAGGAGTCTAGATATCTGAGTAAAATCCCAGGCTCTGCCAATAGCCAACTGTGTGATGTTGGGCAAGTCACTTTTCCTCTCTGGGCCTCTATTTGCCTTATAGATCCATAGATTCCAAGGCCAGAAGGGACCATTGTGATCAACTAGTCTCAGCTCTTGTATAACACAGGTCATAGAACTTTCCCTAGATCATATCTTTCCAATATTGATTTTAAAATTGCCTCTGGTGGGCAATTCACTACAATCCTTGGAAAACTGTTGTCCTCATGGTTAATTACTCTCACTCCCATCACACCCTTTGTTTGTCTTGTCAATTAAGTTTAAATTCTGTGGGGGCATGGATTATGTATCATAGAAATCAAAGAAATGTGGGACTAGAAGGAACCTTGATAGATCATCTAATTTAGTCCCCTGCACGAAGGCAAGACTAAAGATTATCTAGACTATCCCTTACAGGTGTTTTTTCACCCTGCTCTTAAAAACCTCCAATGACAGCAATTCCACAACCTCTCTAGGTTATTTGTTCCAATGCTTAAGTTTTTCTTAATGGCCAATCTAAATCGCCTTTGTTCCAATATAAGCCTATTACATCTCGTCCTGTCTTCAGTGGATAGGGAGAACAATTTATCACACTCCTCTTTATAACATCATTTGGCGTACTTGTAGACTGTTATCAATTTCCCTCTCAGTCTTCTCTTCACCAGCCTAAACAAATTCAATTTTTTGGATCTTTCCTTGTAGGTTATGTTTCCTAGACCTTTAATCATTTTTGTTGCTCTCTTCGGGACTTTCTCCAATTTCTCCACATCTTTCCTAAAGTTTGGTGCCCAGAATTGGGCACAGAACTGTAGCTGAGGCCTTATCAGTGCTGAGTAGAGTGGAAGAATTGCTTCCCGTGTCTTGCTTACAACGCTCCTGCTAATACATACTAGAATGATGTTCGCTTTTTTTGCAACAGTGTTACACTCCTATTGACTCCTATTTAATTTGTGATCCATGATAATCCCCCAGATCCTTTCCTGCAGTACTCCCTCCCATTTTGTATTTGTGCAGTTGATTATTCATGCCTACGTGTAGTACTTTGCATTTGTCCGGCTCCTACCACAACTGGGCCACTAGCTGCTACTCGAATAATAATGGAGCCTCGCTGAAATCCATTTGCCTCCACATGGGCACAGGTGGCGGCCCCTATGGATCTGATTGCAGGATTGTGGCAATAGTCTGTAAAGTGCTTTGGAAGTCTTTGGGATGGAAGAGTTATATAAATGGTTATATGGAAACTACAGCTGTTTAAAGATCTTTGCCATTAGCATTGCTGAATAGGCTTTGTCTGACCCCTGGAAATGCATTCTCTTAAGAAATATTTTTGCTCTACTGGATCTTGGGAGCTCAAGTGTGGTCCAGGTGTGCAAGTCATCCCTGCTAGCATTTTAATTTTTTTAAGGTGTTTAATTAACCCCAAAACAATACAGCTAGGAAACGGCTTGGCTTCTTGTGGTTTAATGGGAGTGTGATTGCGTGATCTCTTTTCTACTTAATCTCTTTCAGGTGACTGTCTACCTTCCAGCAATGCCTGCATCAAAGCCACCAGTCTTCTATTCAATCATCTTTGATGGGATTAAGGCATTGCTGTACAGAACGGGCTGGCTGCCATCTAGCAGCAGAATAAACGTGCAGTGGTTCTATACAGGAGGGTTTTATATTTACAAAGTGATGTGCAAACGTTAATTAACACCAGCCATTATTATTCAGGAAAGGTTGCCCCCAGGGGGCAGATCTTCACCAGATCTCAGCCCCCAGCAGCCTCCATGGCCCGGAAGGATGCTGGCTGCTAAGCCCTTTTGAAAACCTGACCCTAGGTGTTAGCGGAGCACAAAGCAATTTCTCAGCTGCGTGCATCCCTCCAAAAAGCTCTCTTGGACCAATGGGGCCTCCCTTTGTTCCCGTATGTCCTTGGTTATAGCTTTCAGATGTCAGTGGGTACGTCTTCCCTCGGGCTGTGCCTAAAGCCTGATGCTTCAGAGAAAGAATCAGAAAAGCCTCCTAGGGAACTCGCTAAAACCCCAATCCTGAAAACCATTCTGCACATGCTCTTCTCCCATTATGCATGTGAGTAACATGTTTGCAGGAGTAGGCCTGGCAGTGCAATATTTGAGTGGAGAGGGGAGGAATAGGATGGGAGGGGAGGTTCTTTTCTGCTGTATTTGGTCACTTTGCAGCCTGAAACCAAGGATAGGTCTGTTTAATGCCCCGATTCAGCAGAGTACTTACTCTTGGGCTTTAAATTAAGCCCGTGGTTAACTGTTTCTCTGAATCAAGGGCAGGATTATCCCACCTATCGCGAATAGTTTCTTGTGTTTGATGACAAGTTTCTATTACAATGAATATGATTTTTAGTTCCACATTTACTGTAACATTCTCCCTTGTTCCAGCTCCTGCCCTGCAGAGGCTGGTAAATTTGCTGGCTTAATCCTGTTCTCTGTTCCATTTGGGCCTGTGATAATCGATCAGCAGCTGTCTAAACCCTAACACCACATCAGGTCCATTGAACGCCACCAGCAAGAGCAAAAGCCTCTGAAGCGCCGAGTGGTCGGCATCAATAGGCACCGCAGAGAGGAGTCAGCAGCTGAACTGTGCTCTTCCTCACTGTGATGAGGGTGGCCATTGCATGGTGGGTTTCAAGGGACACAATGGTGCCATCAGGCCAAGCAAGACTCAGGACAGAACTTGGAGTCCAATGAAAGAAAATGAAACAAGAGGGGACAGCAGAAAACATTTGATAACCCGGAAGCAGCCTGGAAATGGACCCATCTGCTTAGGGGATGAATTCTATTGGGGTCTGTAAAGGTTCTTCTAACTCAGCAGAATCCTGCTTACAAGAATGCAATGAAAGGACCATTATGGTAGCTGGAAAACACCACCGGGATGAGACATTTAACCCTGGTGATATTTATTCACACACAGCAGTTGAACTGTTGACCAGAGTCAGGGACAGCTATTCCTCCAGGGCACTCTGACAGTAACCTGGGGTCTTTTGTGCCATCTGTGTTGCACTGATCGTATTAGGATCAGCGCCCAAATGATCTGTTTTCCACAGCTCCAGACATCTGGGAACATTTGTGGACCTCACTCCTTCCCACCTTCTGTTGCTTTCTATCATAGTTGTAATTTTCCCATCCCCATAACATCTAGGCACCAAATAAATCAGCCACTGGGAATCATTTATTACAGTCCACGAATAAATTGGTATCTCCATTCCAACCACTGGTGGAAAAAACTTCATGAAACATGTTTAACTAATTGGCTGTTAGTTAGGCAGAGGGTGGTTAAGTCTTAAATGCATTACATTGGATATACCTCTACATTGTCCTTTACAGAACAAAAACCTGCTGATCAAGGTACTACATAATAAATAAAAAGCGGTAGGAAAGAAAGTATATTCTATCTAATTCAAGTTTCACAGTCAGTTACTTTAGTTTTCAATCACAAACTATCACCCAACCTGAACTTCACCATTTGCCGGGGCAAAATGAATCAAGGCACTTCTAAAGCTGAGTCAGTGTTGCGTAATTTAATTTCTCATCTCCTATTTAAACTGCCATCCTAACCGTAATCAGAAAGACAAATGCAGAGTCACCATTCTTCTGCCCAACATTAATATCCATCAGTGCTTCAAATGCAAACAACTGTGACATTCGACTTTATAAAAATTACCAGTGCACCAACTCCGCTTAATTAAACTATTTAAAAGTTGCTTTTGTTATACATAATGAATGATATATTAAACTGCAATGAAACATCTAGCAAGACAAATACTCCTCAATGCTAACAATTAAGACTCACTTCACTTATGGCAATTGACAACACAAGTGTTCCACACTTCATTCAGCGTGTGCATTCTAAATGAACTGGTTAGTGAGAAGGGTGCTTCTTTCCTAATGAGTTTTGTAATCAAGGCATCTATTTTAATTTCAAATTGGCTAGATTGTGGGAAATTGCTAGACTAAATGACTGGTGCTAATTAGGATTATAAAAATATTCATCATGCCACAGAAGTAATGCAGGGTCTCGATTTCCCTGTATTTGCATATGGCTTTAGTTTAAGCGGGAGGGGGGGGATGCTTGATAAATTGTCTCTGTTTTAATGAATTGAACAAACACTATATATATATTTTAGTCGTCCTTTCATTTAAAGGGCTTGATAGATATTCATGATTTGTAAATGCAGTTAGTTAATTCAACTCCTCACTTGATTATTGTATTGAAGAAGAGGCTCTGGTAAATTGCCTTTAAATACTCTGGATCTCTGGAGTTTCTCTTCACACAACTAGCAGTTTGGTTTGTCTGTTTTATTAACTCCGTGGGCTAAGCCCCGGAAGACGGGTGGCATGTAGCATTTGTAGCCAAGGACACACACTGTTGTCATAGAACATGATGTTCTATGGTACTCCTGGTAATGGGTGCTACTGCTATCCTAGAGACTGGGAAGGGAAAGAAGAGTGCAGAAGTTTATTTGTCTTCTCTGGAAGGTGCTCAGACGCTATGGACGATGAGCGTAGTATAAACCTTGGACTAGGCTATTCATCTGTAAGGCCGGGAAGCAGGAGTACAATTGTCCTGTGGAGCCCTGGTGCATACCCCCTCTCCGCACACTACTTCCCACGGGACTCCAACATAATCGAGAAGAATTACAACAAGAATCAGCACTTGTCTCCCCATCAGCCCACCAAACAATCAATGATTCCGCTGCTGGGATCCAGGCAGAGCAGACACAGCGTCTTATCTTTCTCATTAAATAAACAACACGCACAACTAATGATGATGAAATGACTTTGACATCAGCTACTTCTTTGCCCCACAGGGCAGCATTCTGTCTGTCTCGAACACCCCGAGGGGTGATAAATGGGCGGTGGGGGAGGGAGGTCTTGTTCACACTCTGGTGACTTTGTGTTTAGCTTATTAAAAGCATCCCACTATACCGCTGTCCTTTGAAATGGATTCAGCCCTGTCTAATCTAGGGAGCCAGGCTCCTGACCTGCGCTGCATTAGACTTGTGGATCATAGTTCCCCACTGCTCCCAGGCTATGGGGAACTCCTAACTGAGTGCGATATTGACTGCCAGGTGCATCTGGATGACACGGCAGTGTATTAGCTGGCTCATCTAATTGAGCTGCTCCTGCGTGATGATATGAAGATCCCCACTTTGCTGTTTTGCTTCTTGATGAAGATTAAGGCCTGTGGAGGCAGCAGCCCTTGATTGCTGTGCTCTTTATTTATAGAATTCTCTCACATTAATAATGTGGTGGCAGGTGAATTTGAGGTGGGCTGTTATCGAACCCTTCTCACTATCTATTTATCATCTGCTTCCCCCGCCAGCTTTTCCTGTCAGGCTCACCACCGAGGACCTTCTGCGTTTAAAGTTCCCTTTTCTAGCAATTATGGTTTCAAATATTTTAAGGGTCTCTCCCTGCTTCCCTACAGGGCCGTGGGGAGAACGCTTCCCACTCTCCACACTTAAGACTTAAGATCTGCCTACATTGCAGCTGGGGGTGTATTTTCCAGCATGCGTAACTTCGATCCAGTTAGCAAGCTAAAAACAGCAGCGTAGCCACAGCAGCCTAGGCTAGCGGCCAGCGTACTATCCCATCCGAGTCTCTACGCTAGCAGTCCGTTGGCCAGCCCCTTCTGCCGCAGCTACACGGCTATTTTCAGCGCTCTGCTTGATCCAAGCTATCATGTGGATGTCTCTCCAGACTGGAAGTTACCCCTCCAGCTGCAGTGGAGATATACTCTTTGACGGTAAGCTCTTTGGTGCCGGACTGTTTTTCTATTCTGTGTTTGCACAGCAGCTAGTACCCCACAGTCCTTGGTGCTACAAGAGAACAAAGAATTAATCAACACTAAATAGTGCCGGTAGGTGCCTTGACTCAGCCCCACATAATGCATTAGTCAGCCCAGCGGAGCCAGACTGGCAGAGGGTAGCAGTTGGCTAGAAGTAGAGGCCAGTGGCAAACTGCAATGCCTTGGGAGCAAGTAGTGGGAGGGGACAGGCAGAAAGGAACCATGCCTCTTAAAGACACAGTTATTTCCCAGGGCTCCTTGTAGGCTGGAGCCTCTGTACACTGCCCCTTATTCTGGGCTAGAAGGGATCCTCTGACTGCTGGGACCATTGGCCCAATCCCTCAGATATATTTAGGTGTGTTAGCCAATACATATATGCTATCCATAGTATTAATATAAGTGTTGGGAAGTTATGTTAACTGAATACCTACACTGTTAACCAGTGGAACTCCTTGCCCGAGGAGGCTGTGAAGGCTAGGACTATAACAGGGTTTAAAAAGAGAACTGGATAAATTCATGGAGGTTAAGTCCATTAATGGCTATTAGCCAGGATGGGTAAGGAATGGTGTCCCTAGCCTCTGTTTGTCAGAGGGCGGTGATGGATGGCAGGAGAGAGATCACTTGATCATTACCTGTTAGGTTCACTCACTCCGGGGCACCTGGCATTGGCCACTGTAGGTAGATAGGATACTGGGCTAGATGGACCGTTGGTCTGACCCAGTACAGAATTTCTTATGTTCTTATGAATGAACTGTAGTCTCCCGACAATTGTGTCCACCCATATCAAATATCCCATAATGCCTTGCATGAGCTGAAGTAAGCTTGGGCGTAAGTAGTTAGGAAATGTATCAAGATCAGGACAGATGAGTGTTTGATTATAGCAGCAGGTAGGGAATTACTCTCACAGGCTAATACTGAAATGTTCCAAAGGAAAAGGACAAGATATCGGAATGATTAGCCTGGTACAAGCCTGGGCCCTTGGTACCTGGCATGCCTGTGTTCAGACCAAAGATGAGAAGCACACCATGGCACCAGATAAGGTAGAAAGCTGATTGGTTAAATCTAGTTTCACCTGACACACACAGTCCCTGGTAAACAGGGAGGGCGCAAAGATGGCTTTAGAGGTGTGACTTTGGGAACGCTCCTTCTGTGTAAGGTGGATGTAACAATGCTGCCCAAGATGGCTTCCTGGAGACGGGTATCATAGAATCATAGAACTGGAAGGGACCTTGAGAGGTCATAGTCCAGCCCCCTGCACTTAAGTCAGGACTAAGTGTTATCTAGACCATCCCTGACAGCCCAGATCAGCTGGCATGGGCCTGCCACAGGTGTTTAGTATAGACATAGCCTCAGAGTAGGATCTGATTGTTTGTGCTGCTGCACTGATGCCAAGGAGAGCACTGGAGAACTCGATGTTATTTTTCCCTATAGCTATCCAATTTTGGGCTCTTTTTAAATGTTTTTTAAAACCAGGATTTGGTAGATTTCAGAGTTACTGGAATATACAGGTTAAGAAATAAAGACCTCAACTAGTTCTCTCAGCTAATCAGGAAAAAATTGACCCCAGCGGACAGTAATACACTTTACAATAATCAGATCTCTGATTTTTAGCAACTTGAGAAATTCCCTTTAAATATCAGAACAATGGGACCATCTGCAAATGCCCTTTGTTTTGAAGATTGCCATATGTCTGTTTCAGATAGTGTGTGCTGTACGTTCCATGAAAGGCAATCTGTGTTTCTCCCTGCGGGGCTAACCCCTCTCTTGGATTATACAACTGTATTTTTACTAAAGATGGCCCGGACCAAATTCATAGAACCAAAATCATGAGTCTGAACCAAATGCAGGATCCCACTCCCACAGCCCCCACTGCATGCAGAAATGAGAGGAAGTTCACATCCAGGGGCTCGGATTCAGCCCAAAGTCTATGGCAGCTTCTGCAGATTTAGGGCCAATGTATTCAACCAGGGCCTTTCCACTGACTGTAATAGGAGTGGGATCAGGCCCACAGAGATTCGCAGCAGAAAATCTGCTGCAGAGAGGTGGAGGCAGCAGACAGCAAGTGCAACCTTCCATCCATGGTGGCGCCTGTAAGAGGCAACCGTGGCCAAAATTTCAGGCATTGCTGGCCAGGAAGAAGGCAGGGACAGGGCTGACAGGGAATGCACTGAGCAGAATCTGCCAACCAGGCTCCCCTGGAGTCTAACTGTAATTTAAAGCTACCTTTCCCCAGAAGAAAACTCTTATGTAGCAATACCAACCTGAGTGAACCACGGCTTAGCATGCGGGGGACCAAACTGGCTCAAGGAGGAGTAATGTGCATGTTCCGGTGCCGGCTTGGGAGAGTTTGGCTTATGAAGTTTGCATAGTCTAATTTGATCCACTCTCATTTTCCTTAAAGAAAGATAGTGCATGTTTGCTGGGACAGATCTTCAGCAGGCGTAAACTGGCACAGGTCCCCTGGATTATCTGGCCTTCACTCTTTAATCCGATTCCAATAGTACAACCACCAACCGTCCACATGATTCTTACATTTCAAACCTCAACCTGTCTATATATTTTGCTCTGTGCAAGTTAATCTTTACACATGAAGAAGTGACCATTGTGCACCGGGGTAGCTGGAAATTCAGTTCTGGCCATTAGCAGCCTCCTTGGAGAGATGCCCATACAAGGCTTAGTAGACTTGACAACTCTCCATCACCAGACTAGTTTATACCAAGTTGTCAACAAGAAACAGCGCTGGGGAAGAGTGCCTCCTGCAAAGATCTGCTTTCTGACTAGGAAAAGCCCCCAGTGCTCTGTGCTGTAATTCCTAACGTTTTATACTAAGCAAAATGCAGCCCTCCAGTGGAGGAGTATGTAGCGTATATCTTGCATATACACAGAGCCTGGTTCTCAGTTACTCCTCTCCTGAATTTGGAGCAAGCTGGGAGGTGGCATTTAGTCAGCCTTACACTGCTCTATTCCGGGGCTGTGCAGAGATCTGCTCAGCCCCTGGGGTAAATTAGAGCAACCCCAGGAATGCTCTAACCCACTTTCAGCTTCCAATGGCTCCCACTGGGCCATCGGAAGCAGAGAATAGCTGTGGAGCTGTACATTCTGACCATGCCACTTGAGACAGGCGGTGGGAACAGGGACGGCATTGAGCCCATATGCCAGTTCTACACCCGCTGGAAAAGCCCCATGCCCAGAGCATATTTTAGGGGGCCTTTTCACCTACTTTGAGCCCCTTTATCCTGCTAGTGTGGCACAAAGGGGCCTTACTGAAAGAAAAAAGCAGGCCCCCTGTGTGAACCAAGGAGCAAATACTTCTCTGGTGCCATAGTTGAGCCTCCTTGCAGACACATGCTTGACATATTAAATTCAGTTTATCCCACCCTGTGTACCTCATCGACTGTCTCTTTCTTACAGGGCTGAGGGTTGTGTCTGTGTGAAAAGAGGCGCCGTTCAGAAACCTTTACCTCCTGCTTAAAAGCAGCATCAAACCATTCAGCGACATCAAACGAGTCTATTGGTCTTTCAATCCAACTTCAGCGTTTCCGGTTACGTTGAACATCTGAGCTCACAAGAGATTTGACATTTGGCGAAGTCTGCCATACAATAGCCCCCTGGTACTATGAAAGCAGTCTGTTTACAATGGCTTTGAGCCTGGAAATGTCACTCAGGCCCATCAGAGGAGTAACAACGTACACCTGGCAACTGCCATCGCATTCTGCTAACAAGGGGATATAAAGGTTACGTTCTCGTTACTGTTTGAAGGTGCTGCTGTGGTACAGTATGTGACTTATTACAGCGTATACTAAATAGCTCCCAGGACAAGCTGACTAGGAGGAACAGACTAGAAAGAGCTGACGCACCAGTATTTGAAAAGAAGTGCTTCCAAATAGCTTGGGCCCAGTATCTAGCCCCGCAGGACGAGACCCCAGGAACTGAAACAAGCCAGCATAGGGAACCGCACAGCAGCTGAGCGAATGGTAAAAATGAAATGCCGTAAGGAGGGGAAAGTAAAGTGTATCTTTAAAGTTCTTTCCATTTCGACAATCTACGGTTAGACATCGAAGGGAGCAAAGGTCGGGAGTTTGTTTTAATCGCCGTTCCGCTCTGAAAAGCGGCTGTCAGAACCGCACGATGGGGTTTCGAGGGGATTGCTGCTGCGTGATTTCCAGATCAAATGTGTTTGGTTTCCAAACTGAAAGAATCCCCCACCTCCTCCAAAAAAAAGAGCCCTTGCAAACGCAATTGGGGCTCCAAGTGCCAGATTTTCAGGAGAGCCCAGGAACCATTTAGACCCCTAAATACGTGGGTAGATCTTTAGCACATCATATCAAATCTGGCTCTAGGAATCCTTTCATCTCTCTTATTGGCACCACTAATAAAGCTTCCACGGGCAAAATTATGTTCTCAATAAGAACAGAGCAACACCACTGCCTTTGGGGGGTTTGCACAGGAGTAACTGCTTGGAATCATAGGATATCAGGGTTGGAAGGGACCTCAGGAGGTCATCTACTCCAACCCCCTGCTCAAAGCAGGACCAACCCCGACTAATTTATCCCTTCGCGAGCGATTCAGCTGAGGATGCACAAGGAGGAACAGAAGCCAGCTTTGCTGCCATGGCGCTGTTCTGGCTCTGAAAGGGGAACGCAGCGAAAACTGACCCTTGTGACTGAAGTCAGCAGATCGGTCTCAGAAATAACCCAGAAAGCAGGTCTGCTGAGTTTACTGGTGCCACATAGTCACTTTCGAAACACATGGTGGTTGCTCTTGACACTGTCTCTGTCCCCGGACTCTGGGAAATAATCACTTGAAATGAGTTGGTCACCTTCTGATCGAGACTGTATGCCAGAATCCAGTCCTCCTGCTTGGGGTGGAACAGCAGGCTCTGGATGTAGAAATTCAGCCGGTACTTTTGATAGGTGGCCCCTTCATCGGAACTGATCAATATGCTGCTCTCAATCTCCGGGTCACCCAGAAGCATGATCTAAATGGGACAATTGAGAGAAAGAGAGAAGGAAACAGAACAGGGTTAATGGGAAACTCAGAATCCATGTAAACTGAAACATATTTATATATGACTGGATGGACAGCACTGCCTTAAACAACATAGAACCAGAAACTGCTCAGCAGTCATTACAAGCCTTCAACTGCAAACAGCTCATCAAGAGTCCCTAGGGGTCTTTGTTAAAAAATAATGGAAAATTTTGACCCAAATGAACATTTTTGATTTGATCCAAAAGCCAAGTTTGGTTGAATTTTTTTTCTCATGAAAATTTTTTGACCAGCTGTAATTAATCATAGAATCATAGACCTGGAGAGGACCATGTGAGGTCATCTAGTCCAGTCCCCTGCACTCCAGGCAGGACTAAGAATTATCTAAACAATCCCTGACAGGTATCTGTCCAACCTGGTCTTAAAAATCCCCAATGATGGAGAATCCACAACCTCCCTAGGTAATTTATTCCAGTGCTTAACCACCTTGACCGTTAGAAAGTTTTTCCTAATGTTCTACCTAAACCGCCCATGCTGCAATTTAAGCCTGTTACTTCTTGTCCTACCCTCAGAAGTTAAAAAGAACAATTGTTTTCCTCCTCCTTGTAACAACCTTTGTGTACTTGAAAACTGTGATCATGTCCCCTTCTCCAGACTAAACAAACGCAGTTTTTTCAGTCTTCCCTCAGAGATCATGTTTTCTAGACCTTTCATCATTTTGTTGCTTTTCTTTGGACTTTCTCCATTTTGTCCACATCTTTCCTGAAATGTGGCACCCAGAACTGGACACAATACTCCAGTTGAGGCTTAATCAGCGCAGAGTAGAGTGGAAGAATGACTTCTTGCGTCTTGCTTACAACACTCCGGCTAATACATCCTAGAACGGTTTTTTTGCAACAGTGTTACGCTGTTGATCCATATTTAGCTTGTAATCCACTCTGACCCCCAGATCCCTTTCTGCAGTACTCCTTCCTAGGCAGTGATTTCCCATTTTGTACGGGTGTAACTGAGCATTCTTTCCTAAGTGGAGTACTTTGCATTTGTCTTTATTGAATTCCATCCTATTTACTTCATATATTCTGGAACATATATGGCATATACAGAATGCTGATATGGACCTGCAACGGGGTAACCACTCACCCCCGCGGCGCCTCCCGCTGGTCATCTGGGGAATCAGCTCGTATAGCGTCCAGAGCGCCCTCCGCAGGTTGATGCCCCGCTCCTTTGCTGGCCCTGTGTCCCTCCCGGACCCCGGTGCCCTCCAACTGTGGGTGCTGCACCCCTGCAGTACCCCCTTTGGTGTGAGGGTCTCCCCTCCCCAGGGGAACCCTCTACCCCCTATCCCCACCTCGCCTCAGAGTGTGCCACTGTCAGTCCCCACTTGCCCCTGCTCACTGGGGCGGACTTCAGTATCATGGCTTCTCATCACAGGCAAGGAGGGTTGGCCTGCTGTCGCTATCTCCAGCCCTGGGCTTCTCCCTGCAACCCTGGTACTTGTGGGTCGGGCCTTGTATCAGGCCCGGAGGCCTGGGGCTCGTGGCTAGAGCCCACCCAGCTCCTTCTGCCCTGCCCCAGCTCTGCCCTAACCCAGGTACCTGGCTCAGCTCCTGCAGTCAGGCCTGTCTCCCTCTGAATGCAGAGGAGACTGTTTTTTGCCTCTCTGCCTCCCAGCCCTTATATCCTGGCTGGGAGTGTTTGGGGCGTGGCCGCCCAGCTGGGCCTCATGCCCAATCAGGCAAAGCCTGCTGGCTCCCAGCCTTAACCCCCTTCTGGACTATTTCAAACCCCTTTTGGGGCTTTTCCAAGCCCCTTCCAGTAGGGGGCGGGTGGTCACCCCGCCACAGGACCATAAAAGATTCACAGGCACACACTGGAGATGATGTGAATAGCTTACTTGTGGCTTCATCACCTAGGAGGACTCTGGTTATTTCAAACTCCAGCTGACAAATCCATTATGCCACTTCACACTGTATTTCACACACACACACGCCATGTATATAGAAAAAATAGAATAAATCACAGAACCATGGGGACATAAATAGTCTATACCAGTTTTGAAGTTTGTCATGGACTTTTGACTCCCTCGCCTGCTCTTTGCCCCCTAATCCATCTCTAGCAGGACTACTTCCAATATCCCAAACCTCTGAGTCCCTTCAAACAGCCACCTGGTTTATTTGGTTTCCAACCTGCCAGAGAAGTGTCCCTCGCTTTCTCCCCAAATATCAAATTCTCTCTCCAAACATCCAGTCTCAAGTTCCATTTGCAGCATTTGGATTTAAGGTACCTTATCTTACTATCTTGCTGAGTTAGAAGAGGGAGATCTATGCCATTGGAAAGGGGAGATTTCCCAGCCTGGCTGTCTGTATCAGCTGTACAGTCGGAATTTAGGCCCAAGTTTGTTCATCCATCATAGTTAAAGTCCATACTACAGTGACTGTTCACATAACATTTAATGAAGCCATTTTTCCCCAGGGCGGGAAAATGAAATTGGTCAATTTCGGTAAGTAGGGAGATAATTCATGCCTCTGATTTTAATTAGAAAGTAAGACCAGTATCAGAAAATGTCTTTCTTCTATATTATCTTTTTCCATTCCCTGTGTCAGCTACCAAGAAAACTCTTTGGAAAACCTTAACTCAGCTTGCCACCTTATTAACATCTTGAGAAAAACAAATCACATTGCAGCAAATGTCAATACAATGAAATAAAACAAACAGTGGGGACTAAACTACAGATATGCTAAACACAGCAGGTTGTTGATACAGTAGCTGATTCAAACGAACACTACTTGCTTTTCCATTGGAAATCAAATCTAGGATCCACCCCTTCGCTGCAGACCTGAGATTCAATACAACTTTGTTCTGTATAGTGCCTCCATAAAAACACTGCTCCAGAAAGTAGTGAGTTAAAACAATGCAAGACAATTTAGGAGCACAGACAAACACCTAACCAGCTACCATTTAATCATACAAGTTCCGTTAGAAGGAACGGCAAGAATCCATATTAGGTCCCAATCAAGCATAGCATTTGAGCAGGCCTTTAATTTTAAACATGCAATAAATCCCACCTGAAACATGAAGTGAAACTGACTCCAAATCAGAAGTGTAATTGCATAGCGGCCCTTTTCATTGCACAGAGCTCAGGGAGATGCAGAAAGGGGGAATCAGGAAAAATGATTAAAATTAAACTTTAAAAAAAATCATGCTGATTTAATTAACCAGTTTTGATTAACAGAGGAAAGGACTTTTCTGCAGAAGAGTTGTTGTTGTTTTTAAATACGCATATGCTTTTTAAGTCAGAACGTTTCCATTTTAAAGGCAGTTTTTAAAACTACTCTCCATCATCAGCCAGCTTGAAGGGAAAATAAGTGCACTCCGGAAAAGTCCCTCACCAAGCTCAGAAATCCACTGTCCTGAGCTTCTGTTGACCATTCATGGCATGTCTCTTTTGGTATCCACAGAAGAATATTCTACTTGCCCAACATCATAAAGCAATCTTTACCTACTGGTACTTTGCTGGCAACAGAAGGGTACTAGTACTGTAATCTGCTTGCCACCACAGGCAGCTGGCTAACAGAAGACATCAATAAATAAAGCTCAAGAACCTGAGGCCATGACCGGCAGCTCTTTTTTCTCCAACGGGGAGGCCTTCCGCGAGACCTCTCGGAGCTGCCGGCCTTCTACCAGGACCTCCTCCGGACCTGGAAGCTCTTCGGGGCGACCAGGTCCTTTGTGGCCACCGAAGGAGAGGATCTCCTCGCGGAGCCCCTGCTTCACAATTCGGCCCTCCGTGTGCAGGTGGCGGAGTCTCCCTCGGTGCGCCGGAGGTTGGTCCTGGCAGAACTCACCACAGTCGGAGACCTCCTGGACTACGATGGGGGGGACTGGGCGGATCCCCGTGCGCTCGCCAGGCGCATGGGGCTCTCCACCCCTGTGACCCCCCTGCGCATACTCCGGGAGGTGAGGACCGCTCTGCCTCCCGCCTCTCTCGGCTTCCTGCGGCGAGTCCTGCGAGAGGGTACTCCCCGCCCACCCCTCACCCCGGGCCCTCCGGAATTGGTACTTGGGCCCCGCTTTCGTGAGCCCTCCCGGCCTCCCCATCCCCACACCCCGAGCCGGCTGCACACCTTGCAGCCGGTCTCGTTTCGAACCGCGCCGAGGAAGCAGCTCTACACGCTCGTGCTCCACACGCTTCATCTCTTCACCCTCGCGTCCCGCCCCGACACCAAGTGGCGGGACTATCTAATACCGAAGGAGGGTGAGGAGCCCCGGTGGGCCGGCTTCTATTCCACCTTGATCCCACGGCCCGCCGGGGATATTAGTTGGCGGCTCCTTCACGGAGCCATGAGCACGGGCGTGTACTTGGCGCGGTTCCTCCCCGTGCCCGACGCCTGTCCTTTCTGCGGCGAGAGGGAGGACCTGGCGCACGCCTACCTCGAGTGCGCCAGGCTGCAGCCCCTATTCCGGCTCCTCCAGAACCTCTTATTGAGGTTCTGGCTGCACTTTTCCCCACACCTTTTTCTTTTTGGGCACCCTATCCGTGGCCCCACAAAGTCGCGAGACCTCCTCGTCAACCTCCTCCTGGCGCTTGCCAAAACCACCATCTATAACACCAGGAGGAGGATGCTAGACGAGGGGGTCCGCTGCGACTGTGGGGCCTACCTCCGGTCACTTCTCCAGGCACGCATCCGGGCAGAGTTCCATTGGGCAGCGTCCACTGGCTCCCTCGACGGCTTCGCAGAGCAGTGGGCGCTGTGCGGGGTTCTCTGCTCGGTGTCCCCATCCTCTACCCTGGTTTTGAACCTGTGACCCTCACGCACTCCCCTGCCTTTTCGTCATTAGTTGTCCCCCGCATTTAGTTGGCCCCGGGCCTAGTGTCCCTCCCGCCAGGCTGGGGGAGGGACTTTAGTTCTGGGCGGGCCTAGGCCCGCCCACTCCTCGGGTACCCAAATAGAAGAACCTGAGGCCACAAACCAAGAAAAGAAACATGTTAGACTCTTGATCTTGGATTATTCCCCTTTTTAATCAAATTAAAACATATGCCTCATTTCCTCTGGACAAGACAGGCATTGTGTTCATTTCCCATGTTTAAAAAAGCTTTTGCTCTCACATATAGCTTCAGCTGGGAAATTCAGTGCTCCCAGCGATATCTATTTGCATTCAAAGGGTATTGCATGACTGAAAAGACATTTGTAGTGTGCATTAGTAACATTTGCTTGCCTCTGCAGAATGGTAAGAGAGCAAGGTACTCCAGGTGGACCTTACATTTAAAGGCAGGATACTTGGGGAATTAAGAGATTTTCCACAATGATGTCACTAAAGGTTACCAAGCTAACAAAGCCATATATTAAAAGTTCACTGGCAAAGTCTTGTCCTGAGCCCTCTGGATAGAAAGCTCAGGGCAATTAGATATTGTCTGGACCAGATTTTTCAACATGGTAGACATACAACAGGATGGGCAGGGATCCCGATCCTGTTACTTATGTGTGTGATCACGGTGATGGCAATGGGGTTATTCATGGGGGGTCAGGGGTGCAGAGCGGGGTCCGAAATGAGGTACAATTGTGCATTTGATTTGCATGTGCCTTTGCCATGACTGCACATATAGCAGCATTGTCATAATGGCATAACCAGAACGGCCAGAGCAACAGTGGAGATATTGAGACGGGCTTTGCCATAGCATAAACCTCAAAGTTCTAGGAGATCTGTGGGACTCTTTCTCCTGATATCAATGGACTCTGGATCAGGAAAACAAAATGTGGGAGGAACAAGGAAAAGAATTGTATGCATCCACAAGAAACACCCCCGTCCTTCAAATTCACCCTCGGCTCAATTACGACTTCCACTCTTTCCATTCTCAGCAGTTTGTATGTAGCACCTGAAAGCTGGGAACATCCTGAACTATTATTTGTGGCCTGTGTATTCCTTGCATCCTTTTTCCCTCCCACATTGTGGAAAGTCTCAGGAATGGTAATTCTACTCCTGACTCGCCGTGCTGGCTTGAACAAGCTCCTTAATCTTCCTGCCACATGAAAGATTATAAAAAATGAACCCATTTTCCCGCACTGGCAGGTGACAAGATCCCATGCCTTCCTAATGAAAACACCAGTGTTTGAGATTTTGTCTGGATATGAATCAAATGATGTCTCAAAACATGCACAACCTCGAATGCTCCTACGTTTTCGTGCAAACCACGTCATGTTAGAAAAAGGAAAACTTCTGGAGGGCAAAATGGCCCGGCACAAAATTACAAACCTAAGCACAGGTGCTCTATAGTCATTGAGGGAAAGGGGAGCAGGGTTAAACCTTGGAACTTTAATATGAAAGACATAGCCCCTACCACTTAAGACGAAGGAGACATTTTCAGCATGGGTAAGTATGGTCACTGGGATCAGGTATTAGAGGGAAACAAGATCATATCCACTACCTCATCGGATCACTCTCCAAATCCCTCCCAGTCCAATCCTTCACTAATCCAATGCCCACTGACGTCAAAGACTCATATAATCTTCAGTTTGGACGAGATCCCAAATCCCCCACTGTCTCCACGTTCAAGTCCCATCTGAACTCTCACTTCCTCCCCCAAGAATTGAACTATAAAAATAAACTATCCGAAGATTTTTCTTCTCCTCTGGGTTTCCCAGTGCCTACCGGTCCCAGAGCCTTCTCCGCTCCAACTCTTTGGGTCAGGGACCGTCTTCATCTGTACAGCCCCAAGCATATTGCCAGCACTTAATAGTCAGCAGGGGAGGAGAGACGGTTTGCTTTCACTGGAGGGGGCACCCGTCAATGCTCTGAGCACCCCACGTCTTGCAACGGGGGCCGGTGTGTCAAACAGCAAAGCCACCGAAGTGTGGAAACCAGCCACCTTAGTGAGAAAGAGGAGGAACATAAGAGAGACTGCTGACAGCTGGCTTTGCGAAGGGCTTGTGACATAGGCTGGTCCTCCCCCTCCTTCACCCTCCCGCTTCTGCAAAATACCACATCATGCTTTCCATCCAAAGGGGCGGGGATGGCACTGAAGTATCAATATTACCACCCAGGGTAGCGTCATTATAATCCATCATTCCACACTACGCTGGCCACAAACAAAGCAGCTCAGAAGAACTGGGAAGTAGCAAACAAAAGGCCGTTCTGTGGTTTTGCAGCTGGAGCCTGTTCGGTTTGGTGGTGCTTTAACTGGGGGTGGGAGCGGTGGGCTGGTAAGCAGGAAACGGCGAGTGGGTGATTCGGGGTTTATTTTATTACTATTTTTCCACCGCAAACAAAACAAAACCCCCCACAAAACACCAAATAAAAACACTTTTGTTGGCGGGAAAGAGCAGCACATTTGTCAAAGGGCAAAACTGCCACTTCTCATTATGGGGCCCTGACAAAGGATCCGCCCCACGAGCGATTTAGATTAATCGCTTTTCATTAAGAGCCAATAAACAAACTCCAGCCAGAACCAGCTCCTTTGCCAGTTCCCGGGGTTGCCATTTATAATCGCTATAAGGAACGGCAAAGGCGCACCAGCCAGTTGTCAAATGTAATTTATAGGGTTTTAAGATCTAATCATTTTCTATAATATTAGATTAAATGGCAGCCTTTATTAAAAAGGAAATTACATTTCACCTTGCTGCATTCTAGAGTACATGTTTGTGTGCCTTCTATGGTTTTGAACTGGGACTGGACGGGAGGCGTTGATTACTGCTAAGGGGAAGTCCTTGAAAATGTACTTGAGCGGAGGACGGCTACGACGTGGCATTCCTCCCGACGCTGCGGCTCCAGAGCTAATCTGCGCCTGAACGGTGAAGACCCCGTCTCAATAGAAATCCGAATGATGCTCAGGGGCTGCAGTGGGAACGCAGATGCAACAAGCACACAGGTTACTGGTACGGAGGGTGTCCTCTCTTGTGAACCCCATCAGCTGGATGATCATATAAAGGTGAAATTCACGAGTCCCATTCAGGGGTTAAGCCGGGCTTCAGATACTGTATCGGCTCCTGCGCTGGCCCTATGCCCAATGTGAATTTCACCCATGTAACACGCCGACAGATCTGGAAGACAGTCAAGTCCTAACTGCCTGGCTCATTCTGGACAGCAGCGCTTGTTTACAAGCCTGGGGAGCTCGTGAATAAAGCCAGCCAAAGCTGGAGCAGTGGGTGGGGGTGATTAGTCTGTTCAGAGCATCTCTGCATAAACACCGGTTCAAGCTTTCAGAGCAGGAAACAGAGAGCAGCAGAGTCTCGTCCAGGGATGTGGAATTTTTTAAAATAAAAACATAAGAATGGCCATACTGGGTCAGACCAACGGTCCATCTAGCCCAGTATCCTGTCTACCGACAGTGGCCAATGCCAGGTGCCCCGGAGTGAGTGAACCTAACAGGTAACGATCAAGTGATCTCTCTCCTGCCATCCATCACCCCCCTCTGACAAATAGAGGCTAGGGACACCATTCCCTAATTCAGGGGTCTCCAAACTTTTCAGCCCGAGGGCCGCATTAGCTATCAAATAGCAGTTCGGGGGCCGACAACACACTCGAGGTCCAAATAAAAAAGAATCAAAACATGGATGTTGTTTTTAATTATTTATTTAATATTATTTTATTCAGTTATTATTTAATAACACATTGATACACTACACATGAACACTACACATGAACACCTGTTCACTACACATGAACACTACACATGAACACCTGTTCACTACACATGAACACCTGTTCACTACACATGAACACTACACATGAACACCTGTTCACTACACATGAACACTACACATGAACACCTGTTCACTACACATCAACCCCCCAACTGACCCACCCAGCCAGGTCTCTCCCCCCAAAACCTCCTTTCCTCCAACCCCCCTCCCCCAAATGACCCACCCAGCCAGGTCTCTCACCCCAAAACCTCCTTTCCTCCAACCCCCCCCCCCCCCCAAATGACCCACCCAGCCAGGTCTCTCACCCCAAAACCTCCTTTCCTCCAACCCCCCCCCAACTGACCCACCCAGCCAGGTCTCTCACCCCAAAACCTCCTTTCCTCCAACCCCCCCGCCCCCCAACTGACCCACCCAGCCAGGTCTCTCACACCCCCAACTGACCTGCTCAACCCGGTCTCTCCCCACAGACCGGTTCGCCGCCTGGCAGTGGGTGGCTCCTTGTTTTGCCCCCTGCAACTGCGTGGCGGTGCGGCGCGTCCCGGCCCCAGCTCCGAGCCGTCCCTGGCCGGCGGCGGCAGCCGAGCACGCGGCGCATCCCAGCCCCGCGGCTGGCGGCGGCGGCCGAGCGCGCGGCGCTTCCCGGCCCCGCGGCTGGCGGCGGGGGCCGAGCGCGCGGCGCTTCCCGGCCCCGCGGCTGGCGGCGGGGGCCGAGCGCGCGGCGCTTCCAGGCCCCGCGGCTGGCGGCGGCCCGCGCGGCGCTTCCAGGCCCCAGCGCGGAGCCAAAAAGATCTCCGCGGGCCGGATGAGAGGGCCTCGCGGGCCGCATCCGGCCCGCGGGCCGTAGTTTGGAGACCCCTGCCCTAATTGGCTAATAGTCAATAATGGACTTCACCTCCATGAGTGTATCCAGTTCTCTTTTAAACCCTCTTATTTTCTTAGCCTTTACAACTTCCTCAGGCAAGGAGTTCCACAGGTTGACTGTGTGCTGTGTGAAGAAAAGGGGCAATGTTGAGCTCATGCCCGTGGGCTGAGATTTTCAGAGCGCAGCAGGAGAGTTAGCCGCACAACTTCTACAGAAGTTAGTGGGAGTCGTAGGGTAAATCATCAGGTCGGCAACAAAAACCTAACACAGGAGCTATGTTGTTCCAAGTAGCCGCTGGCTTAGGTGGGAAGCAGGGAGGCACTCCATATCTGGAATGGAAGATGGAGCAGGGCCAAATGCCTCCATGGGCAATGCGGGAAGTTGTAGCTGCTGCACCTTTTAAAAGGGCGAGCCGGGAATCTTCCTACGGAGCCACAATGGGCTTGCAAGTGGGAGACTGTCACATCATGTCACCGGGGCCACTGAAATATTGAGTGCCACTGATGATGCTAATGTAACAATACCCCCAACTGGGACTGGAACTTATGGAGCTGAGGGTCTGAAAGCATGAGCCTCTAACACTTGAGCTAAAAGCCTAGCTGCACTGGGAGAGTCATAATCTCTTTACAAGTTCTAACCACTAGAGGGGGACAAAGTGTCACACGGCTTTCACTAATACTCCACTACGCCTAGTATTCAGAATCTCCTTTGACTCTCGTCACCTTCCATGGTGCTGGAGTGAACCCTCAGCACATGGAAGCACCAACCTGTGGCTCCCTCTCACCTGCCCTGCACATCAATCCGGCTCCGTATCTCTCTTAAACTGTATTACCTGTGTCACTAATCCCACAGCAGAGCATTCAAACTGAAAGCTTTATCGTCCCCGTCTCATCTCCCTCTCCCTCCCCAACAGAAGGCAATGAGTCTGCTTTGCACACAGTGGAATCTTTGATTAAATTGCCTTTTGACTGAAATTGAAACAACCTGCCATAAAAGGCATTTTTATTAATATCAGCTTTCGTGAAACCCTTTTATTTTATTTCCCAACCAAACATACATTGTGATTGTAAATTACCAGATCACGTCTCTTTAAATGGGCACAGAGAAGTTTTATAGGTGCAATATCTTCAGCAATAGCACCACGGCGTTACATTAGCAGGAAGCATCCTAGTAAATGAATAAAGAAGACAGGCTCAAAATAAACGCCTTTTGTTCCCAGAAATAAATACATGGTGCTAAACTATTATTTACAACCTTCTGATTTTCCTCTTCATTTGTAATCTGCTTTTCATGAAGTGTGTCTATTTCAGAATCTCCAGCCTCACTTATTTCCCAACATAAAGTGTAGTTGAAAAAAACCTCCAACAACCCTTCCAAACCTGCTGAGCTAAAGAAGAGCTCCGTTCCTTGGCATAATGTCAGTAACTTTATTATTAGCAGTGTGTTGCACTGCTTTGTGATTAAAAATGAGATTTGTCTTAAGAAGTAACTGTAAAAATGGCACCCTGTAGATTGCCTCTGATTTTTCCATATCGGATATGCTCATCTGAGACGTGAAAAGATGGTTTTCTACCTGCTGGACCTGCAGGCTCAAAGTCAAGCCCAGCTCTTTCCAGAGCTGCTGAGTAAGAAAGCACCATAGTGACAAGATCACTTTCTAAAGAAGACTCGCACAGTGCTTGTGAAAAGGGGCTGCATTGCACCAAAGTGCTGTTTATCCAAGGTCAGGTAAAGGGCCAGTAAACTTCCGCTTGTATCCCAACCCTGGCTAGGAAAGAGTGAGAAGGTACTTTGGAACATTCCATTTCTATGTCCATTCAGTCTTTGCCTCTTCCCTGAGGATAATCGATGCGATGTGGACACCTGTCCTCTGGGAAGTACACTGAGGCTCTTAAACTGATTTGACATACGCCACCAAGCAGGACAGACTTCAGATAGTAACCGCTTCTACTCAGCTACTAACCTGGGCTGGATCCCATGCGGCGAAGAGTGGGGATTTTGCAAGTCGGAAGGGTAAACACCAGGAAGGGAGAAGAGCTAAAGCTAAAGGACTATGTTGGCACCAGAACAAATGAATATAAATTGGTTGTGAATAAGTTTAGGCTGGAAACTAGCAGGTTTCGAACTATTGGAGGAATGAGGTTCTGGAGCAGCCTCCCAGCAGAAACAGAGGAGGCAAACAACCTAAGCCGTTGGAAGATGGAGCCTGATAAATGTCTGAATGGGACTATATGATGGTCTGGCCTTCAATCGCTTGGCACTAGACTAGGTGATCCAGGAAGGCTTTTGCAGTCCGATGTTCCTAGATGAAGCATTATTGAAATTTGTGATGCTATTTTCTTTAGCATGAGACAGCCCCTGCCCAATTTCTCAGGCTCAATATCTTGCTTAAAGTGGAGACAGGGATTTCCCTCAACACCTTGTGGAGATCAGTCTCCTGGTACAGATCTGCTGAGGCTTCCTGAGAGCTAATGATTCTGGACCTACGCTAGCCTAGCTTCTTGAAACTTCACTCCTTATTGCTTGAAAATTACCATTAATAAGAGATTTAATTAATGAGAACAGCATCAGATCACCAGCTCTGAGAACTATAACACTGGAAACTGAAAGGATGAAGTGCACTACACTCACTTTATAAGGTTTTATGGAGCATGTGTTATAAAAGTACCTCAACCGTAAGGCTTTTTATACCTTGGCACTCACTTGGATACAATCCCATAAAATCCAAGCAATCTTTAAGTGTTAAAGGTGACTTTCACCACTGTATTTATTGCTGAATAATGAAAAGTGGGACAGACACATGCACAAATTGAGCAATGAAACACAGTGCAACCAGTTTCCGTGGCTTCGTTATATGAACCATGAAGAAGCAACCAAACAAGCCTCTCAAAACCCTTTTGGGACTCCAGACGAACCTCTTACCAGAACCTCTTTCCCATGCAGACTTTTCTTTTAATTACACACCAGCATATAAACCAGCAAACTCCGCAGGCTCACACAGATCTGGGGCTCAATGCCCTACCTCAAGTGTATCAGGGTAGCTGCCCCCGTGGGTCTCACACCACAGACTATACTTGAAGCCTTTCACAATCAGGGGCTTTGGTAAGGGGGCTTGGGCAGAGCGCATGGCTCTGCAGAAACCTATCTCACTTTCCCCTTCTCTTCAGGCACCCACACAGGCTTTCTCCAGGCTAACACCACTTCATGCCCGAGGCTGGCTAACTACTGAACGGTTCAAAACAATCCTCCAAAGTCCCAAAGTAAATTCTGTCACCACAGCATCCACGTTCATACTCCGCCCTGGCATCCTCAGCCAGTCCTGGAGCACCTCTGTCTGGTCGGCTCTTCGCCCACCAGGCGCTTGGCCTCCTTCAGTTCTCTCACTCTCAATGCAGATAAATCCCTTCTGCTGGTCTCCTGGCCCTGCCCTGGTTACTCAGGGTCTTCTGCTTTCCACAGCCTCCGCCACAGCTCCCACTACCAGCATCCTTACCTCATGGAATCATAGCATATCAGGGTTGGAAGGGACCTCAGGAGGTCACCTAGTCCAACCCCCTGCTCAAAGCAGGACCAACCCCAACTAAATCATCCCAGCCAGGGCTTTGTCAAGCCTGACCGTAAAAACCTCTAAGGAAGGAGATTCCTGAGTTGAGAGAGGTTAATGAGTAACCTTCCTTCCCCAGTGGCTGTCTCCTCCTTTGTAAGGCTCAGGTGCCTTCCCTTAAGCCCAGGTGGGCACAGGATAATCAATCACAAGACCCCACTCCCTCTTTAATGGGCCAGTCACTCTGTGACACCCCTCTTTGTCCTATGAACAAACCTTTCCTAAGGCCCAACCCCTGGACAGGGACAAAGACCCATGTTCTCCTAGCATGTGTTACCCAGAGTTGGGTGACACCTGGGTATTCTCAGACCATGGCAGCTCACTTTTCATTTGTTTTGTGTAAATATTCAATAGGATGGAGGAGAGGGCAGAGCGTTTGGGGATTTCGCGGGCGAAAGAGCCACCGCTCACGACTCCTCTGAGGGAATGGTGTCAGGGGGAGGAGTGATATCATCTCAGTGCTTTCCCTGCTAACCCTGTTACTTGCCTGAGGAGAGCTCGGTCAGAGCTAGCCAAGCAAAGATGGATGCCTGCCCATTACCCGTGGTTAGGAGGCCATCCCTCAGTACAACCATTGCTCCCATTCATGTGCTGAATGAAGCCCTGCCATACCCCTGTAAAGTAGGTCCCCATGGTGATCTCCATTTTCTCTCTGGTTATTTGTTTAGATGTGTACAGAAGCAATGGGGCCCGTCCAAGGCTCCAGGCCCACACAACACAACCCCCCCCCCCCACATACACACACACCCAGCAGAGTTAACACCAGGCAAAACCCCATTAAAACACACCCTCTGCAGCAGGGCATGCACCTTGTGGCATGCCCTGAAGATCAGCAAATCAAAGCTAGATTGGACCATCCAAGAGATGATACCTCCCTTATGCAGATGGGGAAACTGAGGCATTAGATTCAGTGTTTTATCAGAGATCAGAGGCAGGAATAGAACCAAGGGATTCCAGGTCCCTCTTCCCAACTTTTACATGAAGCCAAATCCCACACTAGATCTAATTTGTACAATATAAACATTTGGAGAAAAAGGAGTCAAACTAGACATGCTGCAAACCAAAAACCTTTGGTATTGTTTTATTGTTAGGCAGGTCAGAACTACATGTCTCCCTGCTTTATCTTGTCTTCCTGGCACTGGACACGTGTACTTTTCATGTTTAATTACAAGACACAGCAAGCAGTTGCTTGTTAAATTTCAGGTGCCGGTGGGGCTGGAAGTCATCCAAAAAGCATGCATCTGACCTGACAAAGAGTGACTTCTTGGCACCGGGCATGTGATCATTTGTAAAACCTTTTGACTGCTAGCCACATAACAGATCCTACCCAACATCAATTGCTCTCATTGCCTATCAGTCAAAGTGACCCATCCCTCCACTTGAAAATGAACAGTGCAAATAGGAATTTTCTCCATGTGTTTATAGAGCATCATGGAAAGGAACTTTCATGCTACAACTTGACCTTTCTTCTCATTTTTCCCACCATCAGTGGTCACACTGTTCCAGGGTGCTTAGAAATGGGGATCCTTCTTCTTCACAAAGTACTTTTTTCACAATCCAGAAAGGCTGTGCCTGGTGCCTGGTTGTATTTGGCAGGCCCTCTCTAAAACCTGATGCACTGGCTACTGGGAACAATGGCCTGCTGCCACAGTGTAACTCAATAGCCCCTTCCATGACTGTGCTGATCCCCACCAGGATATAGAGGCAGACTCTGTGTGATGACATTACACAGCACAAGTTGTGTTTGGATGTGGGAGCTAGAGAGCCAGAGAGAATCACAGGGTCTCTGTGTCCAGCAGCCTCACTAAAGAACCCTTGAGTCCAGTTTCTTCTCCACTGTAGTATGACCCCAAAGTTGAGAAATCCCTTCTGAGTTTGGAGTGAGAGGCTGACTGGAAAGTACCGATGTCAGAACTCACAGCTGTTCAGAGATTCCATTTCAATGAGCAACCTAACATCCCAAACTATCCAGCCCTCCAGTGTGCATGAAACTGGACTGGAAGGTCATGACATTAGCCTCGGCCTGTGAATACCCCACATACAGTCTAGATTACAGTATTTCAGCACTCCTGGTCTTTGCTGAACTAGGAAGAGCAGAGAAAATGAGATTTGATTCATCCAAAAGAAAATTCATTTGAACCTTGGAAAAAGATTCAGTTTAAGTTTTGGGCAGACTTTGATGCTTGTTGTCTCCAACCTGGGCCGGCTCTTGCATACAAATCAGCATGTGCACACCCTCATTCCTGCTCAGAGATCCTTTCTGAACAATGGAAAGGAGCTGTCAAGAAAGACGACGGGAAGAGCAGAAAATCCAGAAAAAGCTATTCTAGACCTTTCTTCTTTTTCCTCTTCCATTTAACATCAAATAATTTAGCACTGAACTAGAGGTACAGTCAAACCACCACGCGACACGCTGTATAAAGACCTACATTTACATTTTCCAAAAGTGATTTCCAGGTGACACTTTTCCCCTGGCTCCAGCTCAGAGAATGAGCCTTTTCAAAAGCACTGTCATCCAGCTTGTTCTTTTAGTGGTGAGATGTTTTGTGTCATTGAATACGTCTCCTCTGAAAGCTCTGTGGATGACAGGTTTTCCCTGATATCAGCAGCGAGATGCCCAGGAATGGCTAACCTCACAGAATGGGGTTGCACTTTAGCAAGTGATACTTAAACAACCACATGTGCTTACGTGTAACTGCATTAGCCAGAAGAAAAGTTTCCAATCAATGTTTTGCCTTGATCTGTAGACTGGTGCTTTGCACAAGCTAGAGCAGCAGGGCTCTTTTGTCCCTCTCTGTGCTTTTACGTGCAGAAGCCTTAATTGCTGTAAAAGCCCAAATATGGTATTGCATAGTGCAGAATCACCAGCCTTCTCTAACACTACCATTGTTTCCAAGCCATGGATATAAAGGAATAGGCAGCATTTGTAGTTATTAACAGATATATATTACTAGCAAAAATACCCACCGTTGCTCGGGGTATTTGTAATTGGAAACTGAGATGTAAAAAGACTACAATGTTTTTTATTAATACAAATTTTGTTCAGAAGTCTGATTTTGTCTAATTAATTTCATTCTCTTGCATTTAGATGTGGTTTCTCTGATACATTTTCGCTTTTTACGCGGCATAATGAATAGGGTCCTTTTTAAGAAAAAAACAGTGTATTTAATTATGTTTGTGCTACACAACACTAAGCTCTCTGGTTATCATAAGTATATCATAAGAACATAAGAACATAAGAACGGCCATACTGGGTCAGACCAAAGGTCCATCTAGCCCAGCATCCTGTCTACCGACAGTGGCCAATGCCAGGTGCCCCGGAGTGAGTGAACCTAACAGGTATGATCGAGCGATCTCTCTCCTGCCATCCATCACCCCCCTCTGACAGACAGAGGCTAGGGACACCATTCATTACCCATCCGGCTAATAGCCATTTATGGACTTAGCCTCCAAGAATTTATCCAGCTCTCTTTTAAACCCTGTTATAGTCCTAGCCTTCACAGCCTCCTCAGGTAAGGAGTTCCACAGGTTGACTGTGCGCTGTGTGAAGAAGAACTTCCTTTTATTTGTTTTAAACCTGCTGCATGCCAATTTCATTGAATGGCCCCTAGTTCTTCTATTTTGGGAACAAGTAAATAACTTTTCCTTATTCACTTCCTCCACTCCACTCATAATTTTATATACCTCTATCATATCCCCCCTTAGTCTCCTCTTTTCCAAGCTAAAAAGTCCTAGCCTCCTTAATCTCTCTTCATATGGGACCCGTTCCAAACCCCTAATCATTTTAGTTGCCCTTCTCTGAACCTTTTCTAGTGCCAGTATATCACAGACAACAGCATGTGTTCACCTGCTGCCCAGATGTTATGCAAGCTGTGTAGTGTGTAGTTGATGTTAATGAGCTTTAAAGAATTTCACCCCTAGGGGGTGTAAGAGGTGAGATTTAAAAAAATTTCACTTCTTACCCTGATTAGGAACCTAAAGCCTATAACTGTACCAAATTTCAAGTATCTAGCTGAAACGGTGTGGAAGTAGTAAGGGAACATACATACATACACACATATACCATTTGACTTTTATATATATAGATTTGAATCCATGCACATTTGTGCTATTCTCCATAGAACACAAGAGCAATTATCATTGTTGCAGTAACTTCCCAAGGTAAACCAAGAAAATTGTAGAAAATAGTGCTAAAGGGTAAGCAAAGCCTATGCACTAAAATTCACAGAGGAGAAGGTACATTGAAAACACCATTTATATAATAAAAATTCTGTGGTTATAGGCCTGGATCTTGCAAACACTTACGCAGGTGAATACCTTTACTCATGCTAGGAGCTCCATTAAAGTCAAAGCTATTTGTGGGAATAAAACTACGCCTGGGTGGACGTGCCTGTAAGATGGGGCTGATATACGGTAGAGTATTTCATCTGAGGACTGCGTAATGTTTCACAACCATGACATTGATATATTTTAAGAAAATAAAAATTGCATTACGGGTCATCCCAGAGACTATTAAACCTGAATAAATCTGTAAATATCTCCACGTTTTTCACTGTTTATTTCCATTTTGCATTTTTTTTCCGTTTGGAGAGTGAACATGAAGAGTAGTAAGTGTCAGCTATGGTCACCAATTATTAGAACCGGACTATCTATCTTTGGGCATGTCTCCCAATATGGGCAGACACACACGCTAGTTCTGCTCAGGCTAACAAGCTATAGAGCGGACGCAGCAGGGCAAGCTTGCCACCCAAGTGCAATCCCACCTGATCTTCTGGGTGCAAACTTGGATGGATAGCCTGAACCGTCTCCAATGCTACTGAGGCCACATTGCTATAGCACACCGGCGTGAACGAAGCTAGAACGTGTCATCTACCCAGTTGGGAAACACCCTTCCAGCAGTTGCCTAGACATAGTGCTAGACACTTCTATGGCATTTATTACCTAAGTGCCTCCCAATCTTTATCAAAGTCATTTATCAAACGATTCAATGTTTTTTCAGGTACCTACTTTTGTTAAACTCAATGCTTTACATGATTGTTGTGTCCTAAAGCTCTGAGACCGAAGCAGTTGCATAGCGTAAAACACAGACCACACACCTGGCGGAGGTCGGAAAAATCAAACGCTAATATCGCACTATGATTGGCTCACAAGGAGACGCTGTCCACCTATTTCTCTGCGTCTGTTTAGTGTGAGGCTGAATTGAAACGATCGATCCGCCATAGATAAAGATAAAGCAAACCCGGGGTGAAAATGCAAATCTATGCCTGAATACCAACAAGCAAATCCGTGCCTGGAAATACTGAAGTAAAGTAAAGACGGGCGTGAAGAGGATGAATTGAGCTGCAAGTTCTGCACCATTGAGGTCAGCACTTGTGCTGACAGAATAAAGGAGCATGTCAAAAGCAAATGACACCAGGAGCTTAAAGAAGAAAGTGAGCTTCAGGATAAACAGTCAATACCAGGAGTTTTCACTAGGGCTTTAACCACAGAGCTGACACAGCACAACTGTGGCAATGAATTTGTGTGTGCTCTTTGTTTGACCAGACAACCACTGTTAATTGCAGAGGGGCCTACTTGTGACTTTGTGCGACCAAACCGTCCAGCAGCAAAACCCCTTCCTCATTCAGACAACCTCACTCGTAAGGATCTGAAGGAAAATGATTATGCTTTAGTATCTTTAAACTGATCGAAATGTGGTGTCTGGTCTGATTTTTGACGAGTCTCGGGATGCTTTGGATGGTCTGATTCTTTTTAGTTTTTCATTTTATTTTATTAAATTTCAAAGTGAATAAACCCGCATTGTTTTGTGCTGATGTGACATTCACCCCCTCTTCTGACAGCCCTTTTGTCGATGCAGCAATAACCGACGTGTTTGAGATGTACCAACTCGCTTGGGAAGAAGTGGCCACAACTAACCCAGATTCTGCTGCCTACATGGCTAAGTTTGCACGGGAGATTAAACTCCATCACAAACTGGAGCTGCTACGTATTGCCTGTCCTGCTTATCTCATTAACGTTGCACTGTCAGCAGCTACTGCTACAGAAGCAATGAAAGAGGTGAAATCTTGCATCATTGGATTCGGGGCCGTTTTCAAGCATTCAAACAAGTTGAAGTCTTTGTTTTGCACGGTGTGAGACAAGGGCGGGACCGACCGCTGATTACCTAGCCCTGGGGTGCCACATGGGTGGATGAGCTTGTACTTCTCTGCCTGTCATGTAAATCTGTGGTTCTCCACCAGGGGTCCGTGCCCCCCTGGGGGGTCTGTAAGCCCTTTCCGGAGGGGGCATGGAGCCCCTCAGCTGAAATCTGGTGCCCTGAGCCCCAAGCCTCCCACTCCCGCAGGGCTGAATCTGGGAATCCCAAGCTCTGGCGTCCTCCCCTCCCCGCCCCGCTAAAGCCGGGAGGGGTGGTCCTGAAGCCAGCCCCCATGCAGACAGAAGCCTTGAGTCCATGGGAAGAGTTGAGGCGGCACAAGGGTGTTGCCCCCCCACACACACACACACTACTGCAGTGCCTTAACCAGAGTGGGCAAGCTCTGCACAAAAGCTCCACATAGGGGGAGAAAACCCAGCTGTTTCCAGAAATCCTTCCAACCCCGGAACACGAGAGAATCCGAAAAGCACTCAAAACTTTCATCACAACGCTCAACGAGCAATAGGAGACTCCCGTGGCCCCTAATCAGGGCTCCAAAGTGTTTGGTGCTGAAGATTCTTTTTGGCACATCATCCGGGGGTTGCACCCTTTCCGCGAGTGATTTTTTCAGCAGACTCTGACTGTTATGCTGGAGTGTTTCAACCATTTGGCAGTAAAAATGAAATTTCAAATCTGAAAGGGGGATTTACTATTTACTTGAACATGCACAAACACAAGAAAGTATTTTTTCACGCAACACGCTGTCAACCTGTGGAACTCCTTGCCAGAGGATGTTGTGGAGGCCAATACTATACTGGGGTTCAAAAGGGAGCTAGATAGATTCATGCAGGATAGGGCCATCAATGGCTAATAGCCAGGATGGGCAGGAATGGTGTCCCTGGTCTCTGTTTGCCAGAAGCTAGGATTGGGTGACAGGCATGGAACACTTGATGATAACCTGTTCTGTTCACTTCCCCCTGCCCCTGTTGTTCGTTATTGAAGATATTGGAGTAAAAAATATGGGGCGTAGCCTCTCATTCCATCTTATTCCTCACCAAGGTTGCAGCGATGAGTCTGTGGTACTGCGTATCTGCTCAGAAACATCAGGCTGACTTCACGGCAGGCACTCAGGAACCGGTGGACCAGGAGAAGGCCTGCTTGAATCCATGCTCTCTGCTTCTGAATTGGCTACAACCTGGCACAGTCTAGACACCACAACCCCAGGGAGGCAACCAGCGCTGTTTTACTGGCTGATTCTCCATGTGATGCTGCCTCCTGGAAGGGAAAAGAAGTGGCTTTGGGCTGATAAAAACTCGAGCCAAGCATAAGATGGATGCCTTTCTTCATCTTATTTTTCTTGCACCGGGAAATGAACTTCCCCCAACTCCCGTTGTTTAACTGGAAATCCTATTAATTCATTATTTTTGTCCCCATAATGCCTAATATTCCCCCGTCAAGGATCAGGGCCCCGTTATGGCAGGCACTGTGCACACAAGTCACACGCTGTCTCTAACTCACAGTCTAAGAGGTTGGAACTGATCAAGGGGGTAAAGGGACACAGCTGAGGGTGGGTCTGGGGACAGGGATGGCGCGGCGGCCAGGGGCCAAGGTTGGGGGTGGGGCTGGGAGCCAGAGCCGTGGCTGTGGCAGGGCAGGGCTGGGAGGTGCTCCCTCCCCGCCCCTGTGGGGGCAGGCCTGGGCCCACCATAACTCCACACGCACATAGGGGTGTGTGCCCCACTGTTTGGAGGCTGCTGGTCTAGACACCCCCTGTAGCGCGAGTCTCTTTTTTTGTTTCCCCCAAACAAGGGCTCTTGCAAATGGAAGTGGTGTGGCAGGCGCATCATAAACACAAAGCTGATTCAACCCTCTCCCAGATCCCCAGCTCTTGGCCTCTCCTCGTCCCCTCATTGTTTCCATCCACCCTTCCACCTCCCACCATGCCAGCTCTCGGCGCCCAACTACACTGTCAGGTCGGGCGCCCTGCTCCGCCTGTTTTTCGGGTTCCCCTTGGACGATTGCTGCCGAGCAGCAGCAGCCAAAAACGGTTCGATGGGGGGAGGGGGAGTTTGTCATAAAGGGGAAAACTGAATCTGTGATGGTGCCCATAACCGGGCTGTGAAACCCGGCGCAAACGGCAGCCCCAGTCTCCTCTCCGACAGGGTGGGGCATGAACGCTGGCAACGATGCTCATGCTACAGGACAGTCAGAAAACCAGAGCCACGTTTCGCCTGCCGCTCTCCACACGTCACTTGAAAAATCATCTCCCCCCTCCTCTGGATGTAGTGGGGCCTCTTCGCGGACAGAGAAGTGGGGCTTTTCGAGACGGGTGGTGCTCACGGAGCTCTGACTAGTGCAAAAAGAAACCACGCAGGTTTCTAAGTCCTGGAAAGGTTCTTTTCCCGAGATCCAAAGCAGGATTTTGGAACAGAAATAGAGCCTGCCCCCAACCCATCCATCTAAGCTTTTCCAGGAGACCCAGTGCATGCTGGGATAGAGCACTTTCTAACATGAAAGGGCTGATAATAGCTGTGCTGATGTAAAGCGGCTGCATCTTTAAAAGGTGGCAGGCGCACAGATGAGGTGGAAGGGGAATAGCTTGTAAAGTGTGCATAAATTGCTCTGTAGCAGCAATCTGAGACACACTGCCCCGTTATTAATATTGCTGTAGCTATCAATTTAACTCCGAGAGGACCCCGCTGAGATCCGGGACCCAATGTGCTAGGCTCTGTTTATACAAATGATAAGAAACATTCCCCGCCCCGACACACAAAGCTCCCCCTGCATTTTAAAGAGGGGAAACTGAGGCACAGAGAATAAGTAAACTGCTCAAGGTCACACAGGAAGCCTGTGTCAGAGATGGGGGACTTAGTCCAGATGTCCTGAATCCCAGCCGAGTGCCTTATCCTCCCACACCATCCTTCCTCCCTTATGCCGCAGTCTTTGCTACGCTACACACTTTTAGTTAATTCCATGAGGACATCTAGCAAGAACGAATGTGTTTCGCTAAAGATGTTCATATAGAAAATTATGAACACTGAGTTTTTTTGGTTTAGTGCATTGTTTCTGAAAAAGAATTAAACAGAAAGATAGTTTGTGGTTGGGTGTTTTTTTTTTTTAAGAACCATAATTGCACCCTAGTGTATTAATTTCAATCTCCAGAAATCTAGGGCACAACCGTGCTCAGATCCCCCAAGGACCGGCATTCCTGTTCCCAGAGCTGCTCTCCACCCGTCTATTATTTTTTTCCTCCTTTTTAATAACAGAACATGCTGACTCGTTATTATTGATTGATTATTCTGCTGACTGCAAAGCACCGCTTCCCCTCCTGGTTAATTCAAAACTACTTCATTTTTCATACTTCATAAATTAATATAGGATTGGAGCTGAAGCAGTAAAGGAGGAAGCTGCATTTCAGGGGGAACCGGAATGTGGGGAGGAGAAATCATCTAAACCTGCCCTGCGTTAAGAATCTGTCTCTGAGTTAGACCCCACTGATGGGCTGGGTAATAAAGAACAGCCACACTGATATTTACTGATATTTCAACTTTGTCAACGTAATCGTGATAACTCTTAAGCCTCAATCAAGGCAGGGCTGGCCCATCCCAATCATCAAAGCAATGGCTGAAGGATCAAGTTGCTGCTTTCTTGACTACCGCAATGAATGTGGGAAGTTTCCCCAAGAGTTTTATGAACAATGTGCCTCTCCCCATCACATTTTGTATTGTTATGTATCCGAGGCAGGGGGTTGAACTCCTAGACTGCTCTGTTCCAAGAGAATGGGTTAGGTGGCCAGCGGGGGTGGTATTAATGTGCCATCAAAAGCTGGGCTGGAATCAACACCGTTGAATGGAAAACCCTACAGAGACAACGGGAACCCCAGTGAACGAAGATTAACACCTAGGTGTAGACGGGAAAAAGCTCCGTGTGGCTCGAAAGCCTGTCTCTCTCCCTCACAGAAGTGGGTCCAATAAAAGTTAACACCTCACCCACCTTGTCTCACTGCCTAGCTGAGGAGGCAGAAGAACGGGTGGACACGGCTGTGCCGTGCCTGGAGAACAATGATGGAAGACGTCGGGGACTGCATAGGAACTGGACTTCCAGAGCCAGCCCTTGGGGTTCAGAGGCAAAAGGACAGAGAGACCCAAGGAGGGCTTCTAGAGCAGTCCGGCTTGGTGGAGTCCTGGCCTCAGCCAGAATGAACGGTCTTAACCTTTGCTTTGCTGCGCTACCTGAAGGGCATTCCAGTGCCGCATTCCCGTCGGCTATTTGTTTTTGAAAAGGCTGTAGCACTGCAGAGATTTCCTGGAGAGCTCTGCACCTGCTCCCTGAAGGCGGAAAATAGGTCTCTTGAAGGAGTCTGGCTCGGCTGGACTTGCTGCAGGGAACCAAGGATAGAGACAGCGCCGGCTGAACCGCAAAGGCCCAGTTTTGGAGTGGTGGTGACCACAGATCTGTCTGGCAGAACAGCGGCAATCCTTGAGATCTAGCACAATGGGGTACGCCCAGGAGACCGGTAAAAGGCCGGGGCATAAACCAGACCAAGTCAGTTGACCTGGGCTCGGAGCCTCGGTGCCGTAGTTTTTTATTGCAGTGCCGACGTACCGTCCGAGTCCGATAAACAGGGAAGGATGTCTGACCAGGGCTGACAGGAAGATGCACTGCAGTTGCCCCCGGCACAACGGCTGCACCAGCTCGAAAATAAAAGAGAGAAAACCAGCACACACGGGGCCCAGTGCAGCTCTACCGGCCAGTCCTGCGTGGCAGTGTGAAGGTGGGGAGCCTGAGGCCAGAGTGCAGCCTCGCAGCCGTCTTGGTCAGGCCCACCCGCGTGGCCCCCTGGGGGGGCTGGCC
The DNA here is from genome assembly GCA_032164245.1 of Sternotherus odoratus. Classification (NCBI taxonomy): domain Eukaryota; kingdom Metazoa; phylum Chordata; order Testudines; family Kinosternidae; genus Sternotherus; species Sternotherus odoratus. The sequence continues at coordinate 102,325,165 of JAVMKO010000005.1, forward strand.
ACTCCCAAGACTCCACTTGCTGCGGCTACCTCTGGGCCGCTTCCCAGCCTAGCCCTCGGATTTTCAGTCCCAGTGGCCAAGCTGCCCAGTCTTTTCTCCACGGCTAGCTCTGATTCGGGGGCCCTCTCATCTTTAGAAGTTCATCTCTTGCCTGAGCTGGAAGTATTCTGGTGCCTCTGACCGGCTGCTACTGCAGTGATTTGCTTACAAGAAATACCTACCTCACAGGCGTGTTGGGGGGGATGAAAATCCACGGAGGACTATGAAGTGCTTCAATGCGCCAGTCACAAATGCCGTATCATTAGCTATCTAGAAGACCACAGCAAGAACCATCCTCCTCGGCCTCTCCAACCCGGGGGGACCCATTTGTGGTTGGCTAGCAAGAGCTGTCCCACTGACGTCAAGTTCCTCGGGTGTGTAAGTGGTTACAGGATTGGGCCCTAAACCAGGCCCCCCTGAAATCCACCCCTGTCCACCACTCACACCCTGAAAATAGCTCACTGGGGTTTTAATGTTTTCTACTAGACGGGTGATTCATTTGTAGCAAGAGCCCCCCTCTCCCTCCTCCCCCCATCCCCGCACTCCCTGGTGCATTTCTGTGCCTCCTGAAACTTTGCCAGCTTCTTGCACTTCCCCAGGAGCCACTGGCTTGCCGCCCTCATTGGGTTTGATCTTTATTGGATTATTTTTTATTTTTATTTCCTTCAGCATTTTTTGCGCAGAAAGAAAACTCTGTGGAAGAGGCGAGAATTATGTGTAAAACAGAAGGAGGGAGCAAATCTCTGTAACCTTGCAGTGTGCAAGCTGACACAGAGGGAACATAAATGTGTCTCGCCTGTGCCATTTATTACAGGAATAGATACATTTTTAATTGCCATTTAGAGGTTGGCTCTATATTGGAGTCCCTCTTTCAAGAGGAATCAACTGGAAGAAAACAGAAAGAGAGGGACGCGTATAAGATGATGTAGACAGTACAGAGAGGCAGCTTGGGCAAGGGGCTTGGGACTCCGAAAACATGGGTTCTGTTCTTGCTTCTGATCTACTGTGTCACTTCACCTCTTCTTTGTACATCTTTTCCCCACCCTTTGACCGTCTGGTCTATTTTGGTCTGTCAGCTCTTTGGGGCAGGGAATGGCTCTCGCTGTGTGTTCGTACAGCACAGTACGGCTCTGAGTGCAGTTAGGGCCTCTAGGACTTATTGTGGTATAAATAATAGTAGAGCTACACACGTGAGAAGTGCCACTGGTTTTAATGGGACTACTCATGCCCATTAGAGTGCAATTATATTATTGCATATTGGACCTGAACAAAAATTCCAGATCCAAACAACTCCAGACATTGAGATGATGTTCGGATCAGAGCTCTAGCCGGTCTCTGATCTTTAACTAACATGTATTATAAACTGCAGCACATGTCTCTGGATCTAAAAGCAGGAGATTTTACTGCTTGGGCAGACAGACTTGGATGTGTTAGCTCAAGGTTGTAATAGACTCCTAAGCTCAAGGCATGGCTGAACAAGAAGAGCGGGACAGAGCCTCATATTGTAAATCGCCTGACCAGGAAAACTCATCCTGAACTTCTGAGACACATCCAGCTCCAATCTCCACATGGCACCCCTGGCGAAGTCATCACCAGCAAGGATTCAAACATGGACCTCTAACTCTAAAAGCATGACCGTGTGCTGCCTGAGCTAAAGGATCATCAGCCAAGGCTGCAGCAGGCTCAATCTAATACCTAGCCCAGCCACAAGAGGGGGACAGAGAGCTATCCTATATTTGCATAGGTTAACATGTACATGTATGATACATGCATAGCAAATAAAGTACTTAAGTTCAACCGATACAGCTTGTTAAAAACTACATTGAAAAAACATTAAGGTTGGAACGTCAAGTCCTCCTTAGGAGTTCGAAAATGCCAGAATGAAGAGCATTCCTTGCACATAGATGTATACCTTTTCATTGGCTCTATTAAAAAAGCATTTTATTTGAATGAGATCAGCTCGCCGAGCGATCCACATTGCTCTGTACGACTGCTCTGTCCTCGTCATTATTTACCATTTCACCAATCTTGGCATCATCTACATATTCTAATCAGCGGGGATTTTATATTTACTTCCAGATCATTGATAAACATGTTGATCAGTGTCGGTCTTATTACCTGTCCCAGCAGAACCCCCTAGAAACACTCCCATCCAACGAGGATTCCCCCTTGTGACGACGTCTTGAGATCCGTCAGTTAGCCAGTTAGCCATTTAATGTGTGCTTAATTGATAGTGCTACTTTTCCGAATCAAAATGTCATAAAGCAGAAGGCAAACACCTTGCAAAAGTCTAAACATAATACATCTACCTTTTAGTATACTATAGTTACCTTATCATCCAAACATGTAATCTACTCAAAGAATGAAATCAGGTTTGTTGGACAAAACCTGTTTCCCATAAAACTATGTTGATTGTCATTGATTATATTCCTATCCGTAACTTCTTTAGCAATTAAAGCCATATCAACTTTTCTATTCTTTTCCCCAGGATTTATATGAGACTAACTGGCCTATAGTTACCTGGGTCATCCCACTTGTCCTTTTTATTGGCACAACAGTAGCATTATTCCAGTCTTCTCAAATTTCCTAGTATTCCAAGATTTATTAAAAATGAATAGCAGTAGGCTAGAAAATGCCTTAGCTAGCGCTTTTAGGACCCTTGGTGCAAGTTATTCAAGCCTTCTGATTTAAAAATATTTATACAGACCAGCTGTTTTTTAACCTCCTGCATTGTTACTATTGGACTGGAAAGTACTTCAACATTATTATGTAATACAACCACTCATCCTACTCTTTTCCAAATATAGAACTAATACTTATTGAACACTTCTGCCTTTTCTGCATCATTATTAAAACACTTGACCATCTCCATCTAATAATGTGACTGTACCAGTGCTAGAATTTCTTTTGCATCTCATGTACTTAAACTCCTCACTGTCCTTAGTCCTGCCAGCCATGGATTCTTCCTTAGTGTCTTTAGCTTCCCTTATCAATTTTGTACACTTCATAGTCAGGGCTGTGCAGTAAATGTGGCTGCCTGTAGGATCCCCTGCCTCACTTGTTGCAGAAGTATGAAAGCATATAGTGACTGAGACAGAGGAAGGCAGGAAGAGAAAGGGTGGTCTCCTGGTTAATATAGTTGAATATTATCCCGTGAAACTGGATTATATCCCTGCCTTTGCCACAGAGTTCCCATGTGATTCTTGGCAAGTCACTTATGTCAGGCTTTTCAGAGGTGGTTATTAATTTTGTGTTCCTCATTTTCTGGGTACCAAACTTGAGTGTCAGGACTCACTAAAGTCTGTTGTTGTGCAGCTGTGCTTTGAACAAAGGGGCATGACATGCTAAGTACTCCAAAAATTCAAATCAGGTACTAGACATCTCAACGTGGGCATCCAAAATTAGAGGACACTTTTGAAGGTAATCTCTCTGGCATCTGTTCCTCATCTGTACAATGTGGATCATATCCTTTCATCTCAGAGGAGTGTTACATAGGTAACTTCATTAAGGTTACCAAAGCATTTAGTTGCTAAAATGAGTGCCATGGAAGCGCTTCTGAAGAAATGAATGATTCTGTCTTCAGAGCAGGGTTTGGGCTAGTGGGGCCGCTGGATGACCAAGGTGCTACAGGAGCACTCAAGGAAGATAAGGCCATTGCAGAGAAACTAAATGAACCTTTTTGCTTCTGTCTTCACTGCAGAGGATGTGCGGGAGATTCCCATACTGAGACAAATCTAATGAACTGTCCCAGATGGAGGTGTCATTATAGGACGTTTCGGAACAAATTTCTAAAATTAAACAGTAATAAATTACCAGGACCAGATGGTATTCACCCAAGAGTATTGAAGGAACTCAAATGTGAAATTGCAGAACTACTAACCGTGGTACGTAACTTATCATTTAAATCAGTTTCTGTACCAGATGATGGGAAGATAGCTAATATGACACCAATTTTTTTAAAAAAGCTTCAAAGATTATCCTGGCAGTTACCGGCCAGTAAACGTAACTTCTGTGTCATGAAAATTGGCTGAAATTATAAGAAAGAACAAAATTATCAGACACCAAGACAAACATGATTTGTTGGAGAAGCGTCAACATTTTTAAAAGGAAAATCATGCCTCACCAATCTACTACAATTTTTAAAGGGGTAACAAACATGTGGACAAAGGTGATCCAGTGGATATAATATACTTAGACTTTCAAAAAGCCTTTGATAAGGTCCCTCATCAAAGGTTCTTAAGCAAAATAAGCTATCACAGGATAAGAGGGAAGCTCCTCTCATGGGTCAGTAACTGGTTAAAAGACAAAAAACAAAGGGTACGAATAAATGTTCAGTGTTTAGAATAGAGAGAGGTAAACAGTGGTGTCCCCTAGTTATCTTTGCTGGAACCAGAGTTCCTCAACATACTCATAAATGATCTGGAAAAAGGGGTAAACGGTGATAGTGGCAAAATTTGCAGACAATACAAAATTACTCAAGATAGTGAAGTCCGAAGCAGACTGTGAAGAGTTACAAAACTCACGAAACTTGGTGACTGGGCAAAAAAAAGTCAGAGGAAATTCAGTGTTGATAAATACAAAATAATGCACACTGGAAAACATAATCCCAACTATATATATAAAATGACGGGGTTTAAATTAGCTGTTACCATTCAAGAAGGTGATCTTGGTGTCATTGTGGATAGTTCTCTGAAAACATTCACTCAATGTGCACAGCAGACAAAATAGCTGACAGTGTTAGGAACCATTAGGAAAGGGATACATAACAAGGCAGAAAATATCATAATGCCTCTATATAAATCCATGATACGCCCACATCTTAAATATTGTGTGCAGATCTGGTCACCCCATCTCAAAAAAAAGAAATACTGGAATTAGAAAAGGTACAAAAAAGGGAAACGAAAATGAGTAGGAGTATGGAACAGTTACTATATGATGAGAGATTAAAAAGACAGATTTTTCATCTTGGAAAAGAAACAACTAAAAGGGAATGTGATAGAGGTTTATAAAATCACGACTGGTGTGGAGAAAGTGAATAAGAAAGGGTTATTTACTCCTTCACATAAAAACTAAGGGTCACATAATGAAATTAATGGGCAGCAGGTTTAACACAAACAAAAGGAAATATCTCTTCACATAACGCACAGTCAACCTGTCGAACATCTCTGGATGTTGTGACGGTCAAAACTATATCAGAGTTGAAGAAAGAATTAGATAAATCCACAGAGGATAGATCCACCAGTGGCTATTAGCCAGGATGGGCAAGGGTGCAACACCAGGTGGATACATGTGGACCGAGGGCTTGTCTCCACTACCAGGGAGATCCACGCTGCTGCAACTGATGCAGCAGGGAACGAATTAGCAGGTCTAGTGAAGACCCACTAGATCAATGGCAGAGCGCACTCCAGCTCTCCAAGTAGAGCTAGGGAATTTGACCAGAGATCATCTCCCATCGACTCAGAGCCATGAAAACACCGGGCTAAGTAGACCTAAGCTATGTAGACTCCAGCTAAGTTATTTACATAGTTGGAGTAGTGTAACTTAGGTTGACTTACCCTGGTAATGAAAACAAGCCCTGAGTGTGCCAAGCTGGGAGTGGATGACAGGTGAAGGATCACTTGATGATTGTCCATTCTGTTCATTCCCTCTGAAGCACCTGGCATTGGCCACTGTTGGAAGAGTAAATGGGCTAAATGGACCATTGGTCTGACCCAGTATGGCCGTTCTTATGTTCTTGAATAGTGTACAGTAAAATAAGGCCTGGGGCACACGTTAAACAAAGAGGATACGAAAAAAAAATATTAAACAGCTGCTCATTCAGTGAACACCCTCTTCCAGGACACTGAATGAGGCAGGGGTCCTGTGGAAAAAATAGTGATCATGTAATTAAAGATTATCATAATGCATATTCATAAGGGGGCTGAATTAAGGTTGATTCTGGCTTTTCCTAACTGTTGAGAGCTTCACTTTGCAACCATAAATGTTCATTTAATGTAATTTTGTGTATGTACCCACAAACACACACTTTCAAAACTCTCTGGTGCCATATGTGATAGTTTAGTTAATTGCGTTTAACAATAAATACAAGAGAGATAAGTGAGTGACTTTTTTAAATACTGTTTGTTCTTTCAAAGGAAGATGCTACAAAAATCTGTGTTTTGCCATGTTTAACGTACACCAAGTAATACCTCACTCCAGCGCCTCTCACATCTCTGGGGTTACAATGACCAGTTTGGGGAGGAGGGAAATTTGGGGTTAAGGTGTCGCACTAACTTGAGTCCCAATCCTGCACTGAGCTGGGTGAATGGTGCCCATCCGAGTGCATAGGATGATTGAAGCCGAAGGGGAACCTCTTAGGGGCAGGGATCCACCTTCTCCGGTCTCTGTGCAGGGTCAGGGAATAAATGACAACACAATTAAATCTGCCTTAGAGAGAGAAAGGATGCCAGAGACCACGAGTTAAAGAGGAGTCCAGAAACCACAGCTATGGAATAAAATAGAAGAAATGAGACAATAGAAAAAGAAGATTTTATTTCAATCATAACAAACAATGCTTAGCATTTCTAAAATATTATTAGTACTTATTTATTGGTTGTGGATGCCTTCCAGCCAAGGACCTCAAAAGAGCTTTACGACCCATTAATGAATTTAATCTCCAAGGCTTAATTTACCCCCTCCAAAAAAAATGATTAAAGCATTCATTAATAGAACGTAATAACAAAAACAAAGTGTTTTAAGGCGTACTAGAAAGAAATCCATATTTTAAGAGAGAGTTCAAATAACTGTACTGCTTTGTCTCATTTTACAAACTCTATAACAGCAGCTCTCAAATTATTGAGAACCGCGACCCCTTTCTGCCTCAGCACGGCGGACCCTTGTATGTCCGTCGAAAAGCTGCCAGATTAATTAGTTCCGCATTCCGCGGCTATTTTCGGAGGACATGCTGAGCGCTCCCGAAAGAGCTCGGTATGTCTGCCGAATGCGGAAGTGATCGTGGCAGTGGCTTTTCGGCGGCGCAAGGCGCTCGCGACCCCTCGGGAGGCAGCCGGCGACCCCCCCCCCGCCGAGGGGTCACAACCCCCGGTTTGAGAAACGCTGCTCTATAAGGTTACCAACATCCCGGTCATATATGTCATATATATGAGTATATGTCATCCCAGGCATATATACATCCCGGTCAGACAGAGAAGTTATATCTCCTGTTTCTAGAGGGTCAAACTCAGGCAGAGAGAGTGATGGCCCAGATCCAAAAGGGATTAAGATACTGGGATAGAGGAGGGTCAGGGAGCTGTGGCAGAGTGCTTGAGGGGAGATATATTAACTCAAGACTCAGTAGGGCGTGGCTCCCTGTAGACTAGGGAAGCAGGCAGCAGGTTAATTGGAGAACCTGCTGTCAATTAAGGCCTTAATAAAAACCCCTGCTTCAGGCAGACAGTGTCGGAGTTGGAGCAGCGAGCAGTTTGGAGGAGTTGGAGCGGCGAGCAGTTTGGTTTAGAGGAAAGCAGAGGAAGAGTTTGGAACAAAGAAGACTCAGACGCTAGGTAAAGAAACACCTGGCTTGTGCAGAGAGAGGGCAGGAAGCCCCACAAGCTGAAGGTAGGAGAGGGAAGTAGCCCAGGGGAAGGAATAGCTAGTTCAAGAGCTTTACTGCTATCCTTAGGGCCCCTGGGCTGGGACCTGGCGTAGAGGGCAGGCCCAGATCCCTCCCTCTCCACTCCCCTTGCCTAGGATACTAGTGGGGGCAGTTACTACCTCGTTCAAGGGCAAGAAATGGTGCCCTGAACCCCTCACAAGAGGAGAAAGCACGGGACCCAGCATAATAGTGCCGGCAATCTGCCAGAGTACCTCACTTCCCTGTGAGGATCTGGGCTGAAAGTGACTTGCCCAAACTCACAGAGCAAGAGGCTGAGAAGAGAACTCAGGAGTCCTGGATTCCTTCCAGTCCCCTGCTCCAGGTACTCCTTTACAATTACATTGCCAAAGAGCCTCAGGGCCTCGTTCCTCGAGCATATAAGACCAGGTTTACACTAAATCACTAGGTGAACCCAACTACAACGCTCAGTGGTGTGAAAAATCCACATCCCTGACTGACATAATTAAGCCAACTTAACCCTGGTGCACACAGTGCTAGGTCGATGGAATCTACTCATATGAGTAAAGCGACCTACTCGTAAGAGAGTCGTATTCTTAAGTGTTTGCAGGGTCGGACCTTAAGAGACCAACACTTGAAGAAAGAAGGATGTTCTTGTGGTTAAGGCGCAAGATACCCGAGTTTAATTCCCAGCTCTGCCACAGACTCCTTGTGTGACCTGTGGCACGTCACTTTGCCTCTTTCCTCAGTTCCCCATCTGTAAAGTGAGGGTAACACCACTTCCTTCCTCCCAATCTTGGGACCTGTCATAACAAAGAATTAGTGCGAGGCAAGCTGGGGTGTAAAACTACCTTGCACTAGCCTGTCACGCACTACCCGGCCGGGTGGACCTTGCTGCCACGTACTAAAGCTTCCATGGTGGACTTTGATTCAACTTGCTTTGAGGCGGGAGCTGGGCAATCAGCACTGGGGAACTTTTAGTGCACAAGGGGGCCCTGATCCCAGTCAGGGCTTCTAGGAGCCAACAATCTCTATATATAAAAGTCAAATGGTGTATGCGTGTGTGTATGTACGTTCCCTTACTCCTTCCACACCGTTTGAGCTAGAGACTTGAAATTTGGTACAGTTATAGGCTTTAGGGTCCTAATCAGGGTAAGAATCGAATTTTTTTCAAATCTCACCTCTGACGCCCCCTAGGGGTGAAATTCTTTAAAGCCCATTAACATCAGCTGGGCAGCTGCTGTTCTCTGTGACATAGTTATGATGTAATAATACCCCCCTCCAACGGACCCCGCACTCGCTCAGCTCTCTTCCCCCTCCCCCCCAACGGACCCCGCACTCGCTCAGCTCTCTCCTCCCTTCCCCCCCCACTCCAACAGCCCCCGCACTCGTTCAGCTCTCTCCTCCCTCCCCCCCTCCAACAGCCCCCGCACTCGCTCAGCTCTCTGCCCCCTCCCCCTGCAACGGACCCCGCACTCGCTCAGCTCTCTCCTCCCTTCCCCCCCACTCCAACAGCCCCCGCACTCGTTCAGCTCTCTCCCCCCTCCCCCCCTCCAACAGCCCCCGCACTCGCTCAGCTCTCTGCCCCCTCCCCCCGCAACGGACCCCGCACTCGCTCAACTCTCTCCTCCCTTCCCCCCCACTCCAACGGCCCCCCACTCGCTCAGCTCTCTCCCCCCCTCAGGTAAGAATAGAATTTTTTTTAAATCTCCCCCTCCTCCTCCCCCTCCAACAGCCCCCGCACTCGCTCAGCTCTCTCCCCTGTCCCCCCCTCCAACGGACCCGAGCAACGCCAGGTATTTCTGCTAGTATAATGATAGAGGAGGCTGCACTCAACTAAGGCTACAATTTCAATCCTACAACAAAGGACAGACTCTCTGTATTGGAGGCTCTTCCTGGAGAGACACGTTTTTCAGAGCACAGCCGCACAAAGGCACGTTCCAAGGAGAGTAATGGGGCAGCAAAGGAGTGCACAGAGGGAGGACAACTCCTCAATTTGGATCCCAGGTAATGTAACCTCCCTTTCATGGTGGCCGCACAGCCGCAGGCCATTCAGAAAATATATTTCACTGGGCCAAAGGAAAAGATTAGAAATAAAAGACAGTGGAAGAAATGGTTCTATTATTCCTTCCCTGTGGCTCTAACTTACCCATTGCCTTTCTGTTGTAAATACGTTCTCTTCAAGATCACAACAGTTCGCGGCACACACAGTTCATCACAGTGTCAATATAATATGGAAAAAGGGCCCAAAGAAACCTTCCATCTGCCAAATGGCTTTAGGTCTCTGCCAAGCTCAGCTCCCCACCAACTGCTGGGGAGGCAAATGTCAGAAAAATGAACGGATAGCGAATGACTAATGGGCACACTCGCAAGGGATGGCAGCAAATCGCGGCCTGGGTTAGCGAGCACAGAGCCCGCCTTTGGAACCTCAGCCTCGGCATCCGATCAATCAGCTAGGACATTGGAGGCAGAGGGAGAGGAAATAAGGCATCCCATGGAATTTCCATTGAGTACAGAGTGGAGGAACAAAGCCAAGATTCAGAAGCAAAAGTGGGATGTTATTATTTATATTGCAGTCGCACCTAGGTGTTCCAGTCAGCGATCCGGAACCCCACTGTGCAAGGTGCTGTACATGCACGAACAGAAAGACGGGGCCTGCTCCAAAAGAGCTGATGATGTAAGAATGTAATGAGCAATAAAACAGAGGTCCAGCTCAGTCAGTTAAGATCTCCTGCCACTGCTGAAAGAGGAGAGTTGTTAGCCCTGGACAAATCCCAGTTGGGTACCTATTTATTCCACCTCTCTACATTTCTTTCTGAAGTTTTCATCACATACAGTATTCTGCTTCACTGACTACCCTAAAGTGCTGTATTCAGTGTTGTTGTGTACTAGCTGTTATTCCACTAGGGAGGATAGCTCAGTGGTTTGAGCATTGGCCTGCTAAACCCACAGTTTTGAGTTCACTCCTTGAGGGGGACATTTAGGGATATGGGCCAAAAATGGGATTGGTCCTGCTTTGAGCAGTGGATTGGACTAGAAGATGATCTCCTTGGGTCCCTTTCAATTCTATGATTCTATGACTGCTTTTCAGTAGTGGGCTTTAAAAAAAATAGCCCACAGCCTTTTAGCCAGTGATAACTTTCTGGCCTTCTGTCTTCCTCAATACAAGTGAACGTGTTGGGGTCTGATCGGATGGGGCTGTGGGACCCAGACATTTACAAGGACAGGAGAGAGGCTCTCTTTTCCTCTCCTGCCCCAGTGTTGTGGGTTACTTTGCTAGGCAGACTTAGTCTCTCTCTCACACTGGAGTTCTGTTACAAGGATCACTTTGGGACAACCTGCATTTTGATCATCGCGGCTGAACAATTTCTACAGGTGAAATTCCCCAGGGTGCAGGGAGCTGTCCGAGGTCAATGTGCCACTTAAATCTTCAGGACAGAGCCAAGAGCTGTGTCCAATTGAAACTGCAAGGAGCATTCAAGGAGACAGAATATAGTTACCTAAGTGGAATCCAGTCAGAACACTAGACTTATCACCCCTCTTTTAGTAGGGTGCAGTAGAATATTAAATGGCCCCGAGTAATCAGCACCTCAGGTTTATTCACTTTTTATCTGAACAATATCTGTGGTTGGTTGGGATTTTACTTTTTAATTTCTCCCTCTGTCCAATCTCATCTGAAGCCCAAGGGTCAGCTCTGGTGGAAAGTTTTCCATCTCAGCTTTTTCAGTAGAAAACTGGGTTTTCAACTGAAGGAAATCTCTCACGAGAACGTCCCGCTTCCCAGGGGAAATGTTATTTTGTTGAAAAAAGGAACACTGGAAAACCCAAAGTATTTTGCTTCAAAATGGCACCAGGATGCCTTATGGGAGTTGTAGCTCAAGTAGGCTCCGACTCTCCACCGTGTGCTGGGTTTTCTGGACAGACTATACCTCCCATAATGCACCACAAAGAGGAACTCCTCTGATGCACTCCTTGTCAATCAGTATGGATGCCTATTAGGGGTTAAATACCCCCACAACCCCAGGGGATTCTCTAACTACAGCCCACCTAATTTGTTGAAATGTTCCTTGCAATTCATCCCTCCTCCTAAGAAGCCCATCCACATAACAACTGAGTCTGAATCCCTCCATTCCTTCCTTGTGCATGTTCTCGCTTACACATAAATGCTTCTCAATACTCGGCCTTACAACAGACTCTAACGCTAGCTATCGATCCCCACACAAGGAAAATCCCTGCAAGCTGCCAAAAATGCCTGGTTAAAAAAAAAACACCCCAAAACGAAACAAACCCAAGTAGAATTTTTGTTTGGAACCAGATCATTGAATTCTAAGCCCCACAACAATTCTACCCCAGCATGGGCCCATTCATCCTGCCCCTCCCACCACTCACCGCAGCCCATTCATTTCTACTTTCCAACAACAATTGCCCCAGCCACAAACCCCCGGCACCCCAGCCCTTAATTCTGCCACACACATCCCGGCACATAAAAGTGTGGCTGGTATAAAGTGACGGAACTCCACTGACGTCATCAGAGCTATTCCGGTTTACTCCCGCCAAGGGTCTGGTCCTAATTCTCTGGCTCAGATGCAAGTGTCCCTGTCTGTAACACAGCGACAATTGTCTTCCCTGGGCATTGCATTAGAAAGAGCAAACAACTGCAACCCCTGTTCCCACACTGCAGTAAGTATCGGCCGATAACAATGTGTAACTAGAGCCCAGAATCTATCACACACACACACAGATCAACAGAGAACTGGCATTCCTGCTGCCCACCAGAGAATACCTGCGGAGAACCCAGCAACCTTTTGCCATATCGCTATGGATAGACCCAGGGAACTGAAAATCCAAGGGAGGCAATGCCTATTTGGAGGAAAACCTTTGCTTTCTCATAGTGCTAGCTGTTTTTTCCACTGACTCATATTCATCTGCAGCAAAGGCTTCTGTGAGATGATTCTCGAGTCTCTTGGAAAATGATCAGAGAGTCATAAGGCCCGTTTTCAACCTGTATGTAATTGATGCTAAGCCAGATGTCCCCTGTTGGGGGCTTTCCTGCAAATAACTGGGTGGGCGTATGTATTGGAGTGAAGGATGCGTCCTAGAATACGCTCTGCTAATTACAGCCTCTTACCGGGGGTGGAAATCTCACAGCAACAGGCACTTTGGCTTCCCATCATGATGGGAACTAATAATTATGCAAGAAAACCATAGCCATATAACCATATTCTATATATAAAAATTAAAACCAAAATTCCTACCCCAAGCAGACGTTTTACTCCAAAAGGGGAAAAGTCTCAAGGACCCCATGAAGTTCAGCAGGGACTTTACAATTGGTTTTACATGTAAGGCGCTGAAATGTTATGGTGATAGGTGGCAGGACAAAATCGATGGATGGATGGATGGATGGATGGATGGATTTTTAGGCCAGAAAAGACGGTTATGCCACCTGGTTTGATTGCCTGTATAACACCGACCAGAGAATTCCATCCAATTATTCCCCTACTGAGCGCCATAACTTGGGTTTGACTAAAGAATGTTTCCCCCCAAAAAGGGCATCCAATCTTAATGGATGGATGGCTACATAGAAAGCATAATTCATTACTGCATGTAAAGCTCTTGGAGGCTGAAAGGTGCCACATAGTTGCAAAGCATTGCTAATATTAAAAAATGTTTATGGGAGATAGGGGACATCCTGATATTAGGAGACCAGCATCTCCTAATGACCTGTCAGCATAACTGCTCTGGACACTACGGAATAATGCAACTGAATTCAATAACTTGCCATAATACTCCCCAGAACAGGGGACAAAAAATGGGGGGATTCGATCTTCTTGCCTTGTACTTCAGTTAAGCCCAAGGATATGTTGCCAATTCAGGTAAATGATGATTATATACCTGGCATTCAGTGGAATGCATAATTCCTATTTAGCAGGTGAACAGAAGTATTTTTAGGCTTCAAAGGAATCTGACAGGTAATTCCCACTCTAGTTCTACAGGGCAGCGGAGGAGTGATTATCCTTCTCCCTAGTAAATCAATTAGGAATGGATGGATGTAGCAGGGTTCTCCTCCTCCAAGTAAGTGCTAATTGTCTAAGCACTAATAAGCAGACAGCATTAGCAGCAGTGTGCAAGCTAATCAATAATCGCCAGAAAGTGTGAGCATCTCTGAGTCTGTCCGACAACCTGGGAGGTCCAGACTAGGGGAGGAACTGATACACCCTGTAAAAACATTTTGCCTGGGAATGGAGAGAGTTCATGTTGCCTCTTGTGACAAGTAAACAAAGAGGTTGTAAGATTTACTTCCCGTGCACATGGGAAGTCAGTGCCTAGCTCAAATGGTTAAGGTTATGTTTTCATAGTGCAGTAGTACCTTGTGGCCCCAGTCAGAGACATGGTCACCATTGTGCTAGGTATGGCATGAACATTGAACAAAAATGCTCCCTGCCCAGAAAAGTTCACAGTCTAAGTGCTTGGGACTGTTTCCTGTAACCTGCATTCCTCTGTCTCTCATCCTTAGCCAACACAAAGGAGATGGTGGCTCACAGTGACAGGATCCTGAGAAATGACAAATCCAAGACAATCTAATACAGCCCCTGAGATTCTGAAAAAAACTTTACAAAGTCTGTGCATAGAAATCACTTTGCCTTCCAGTGATGTGGAGCCAATTTGGGGTTGACACAAGGCAGCTGTTTAACCGTTGACTCATAGAATATCAGGGTTGGAAGAGACCTCAGGAGGTCATCTAGTCCAATCCCCTGCTCAAACAGGAACAATACCAACCAAATCATCCAACCGTGTGCAGCAACAATGCACTACCATTGAGGACAGGATGCAACTGAAATGGCAAGGAGTACACCTACTGGATGGTGGGGTATAACTGTCACCCAGGAAAGGACTAAGCTGTAAAGCCAAAAGGGTATCCGAAGTTGTTAGGAAACGATGCTGTGTCCCAAGGCTGCGATTAGCCCATGAGATAACTCTGATGATGTAATACAATAGATTCTGCTTAATAGCCGCAACTTTTGATTACTAGCAACATTCTGCCGGCAAATGATCCTGTCCCGTGGACTTTGAGATTAATGGGATGTGGATATTGGCAACAGGCATCCCATGCTGGCTGTTAACTTTATTAGAGGAGAGGTCCTTCCTGTAATCAATTTGCTGGCTCTGAACCTGGGCAGCCAAGTACTTCTGTGGCATGTCCTGGCTTCCAAACATGTTGCCCGTCTCTCGCTGACACCGTCCAGGCTGCGGGCCCTTCCCTGGGCCAGGTGCTAAGCAAATGTGAGCGGCTGAGAAGTTGGGTGTCTTGAGAGCTGCTATTTGGTGCATTAAGCATAGTGGTAACCGGGACTGGCGCCAGCTGTTTTGCCGCCCTAGGTGGCGAACCAAAGAAAACTTCCCTAGTGCCAAGACACTGACACCAAATTGCCAATGGCAGAAAAATCGGCGAGTAGCAGTCACTGCCGAAATGACGATGACGACAGAGGAGACACTGAGCTGCCGCCAACTTGCCCACCAATACACCGCCCCCCAATTCCTGCCGCCCTAGGCAGCTGCCTAGGTCGCCTAATGGGTAGCGCTGGCCCCGGTGGTAACATTTCACAGGCGCACACGATCAGCACCACCCGGGGCAACAAGCAGCATTCTGATGGCAAGGACGGCTTTTTATATATAAACACTCTCATAAAACCGTGCGCGGCTGCACTCGGTGTCCTCCAGACAGAGTCTCCACTCTAAGGACATACAGTGTAGCAGTCTAAGATCCAGATTTGCGCGTCTCATTCCAGGGGACCAATTACAGCAGGTTTTGGTGGTGCCTTTTTTCATTTTGTTTTTCAACATTGTATCAAGCAGAAATGGAATCAACTGTAGCCCAGCTTCTACAATCATCCTTGCTCTGTCCTAGTACACGTATTCATGAACCTGAAAACAAAGCCGGCCGCTTCCTGGAAACTGCCAGATAACAGCACCATTTTGCGGGGGAACAAGTGGCTGCTAATAAGCAAAGGGTACTGTACAGTATCGGCAACCTGATATCTTGCTTCAGATCTTAGCTGGGTGACGTTGCTCTGGAAACAGAATGAACTGGAACCAGCTCTCCGGCTTGCTTCATAGAGCCAGAGCAGATCATTGTGATCCTCTTGTTCAGGTGTGGACAAACTACAGCCTGTGGGCCACATCAGGCCCGTGGGAGCATCCTGCCCGGCCCTTGAGCTCCTGGCCATGCCGCTAGCGTTCCGGCCCGCTGCTCTGGGCAGTGCTGCAGCAGCATGGCCGGCTCCGGTGGGGCTGCGAGCTCCTTCCGCTCTGAGCGGCATGGTAAGGGGGCGGGGCTGCGAGCTCCCTCCGCTCTGAGCGGCATGGTAAGGAGGCAGGGCGGCGAGCTCCTTCCACTCCAGTCTGAGCTGCTACATAGCACAAGTCAGAGAATTTCACCCAGTACCAACAGACCGTCCCCATATCAATCCTGTGCACTAGATCTCCCCAACCAGCTTTGAATCAACCTTATCTGATTCTTGTGTGGTTTCAATGACACTGCATTGAATTAAGTCTCTTAATGAGGGCGACTGTCATTTTTCTGACTTGCCTTTGGACTCTCAAAAAACTCCTCCTCCGAGGACAACAGATGGGACAAGCCGTGATGAAATCTATACAGCAAAATGCAGACAACTTTGTCCCAGTTCACTTAGACCATTGACCAGGTGAAGACAATTTTCATGAGAATTCAGCCTCTGCTTTGAAAAAATAAAAATAATAAAGCTGCCATATCCATATTGGTACAGTAGTTCTGGCTGATTGCGCTAGAAATGTGCCTGCCATAAGGATTCCAAACAGAGCAATAAACATCAGTCCTGAAACCTTTGTGGCCTGACCAGTGATGGAAAAACAATACTAAATAATAATAGCAGCAGAATACAACTCCGGAAAGCTAGAGAGAGACAAGAGACAGGCCGTTTGAAAATGATCAAATGTAATAGTCCCCGCAGCTGCCTAGCGTGCAGTACTGATACAAGCATTAGCTAGAGCAATCTTGGTCCGACTTCCAGGGGCAGCAGAAAGAGCCAGCCCTCTGCTAGTTCCTGGAACCACCGCAATGATGACTTCGAATCCAAAAGCACTCAGGAGTCGCGCTCCGCCTGTGTTCTGGGAGTCAGCCGCAGCTCTAATTGCATCGGGTGGGAAGCCTGGGCAGAGGGTTTGAAAGCTATGACATCACGTTCTCTCCCACAAGTCCCACTCAGAGCTTCGGTCCCGGCCCACAGCTCCAGGGCCGGCGACAGGGGGGTACTACGGGTACAGCTGTACCGGGCCCCCCGACTTTAGGGGGGTCCCGGTACACAGCTGTACCCGTTGTCGTCCCCCCTTGTCGCCGGACCTGGAGAGCGGGGAAGGGGCGGGGAGGCGGCGCGGCTCCCTCCGGATGAGCACGCCTGGCCTCGGCAGGAGCAGTGAGCCCGGCCGGCGGCAGCAGCGCAGTCCAGGGGAGAAGGGGAGGGGGGAACAGCAAGGGCGGCTCACGCCGCTCCCGGGCTCTCGCTCCCGCTGCCGCCAGCTGTCGGCTGGGCTGGGGGGGGGCGGCTGGGCTGGGGGGGCCCCCAGTCGCTGTCGGCTGGGCTGGGGGGAGGCCCGGCTGGGCTGGGAGGGCCCCCAAAACTATCAGAGTAGGGGGCCCCCAAATTTCTGTCGCCAGCCCTGCACAGCTCCACACACACGCAGATCAGCCCTCTGACATAACGTAACCAGCCACTAGTGTCAGTTACATCTTTCCCTCCGGCTCTTTTGCTAAATTAAGGAAACGGCGTCGACTGCAAGGGAGGGATGTCTTTTACCTGGTGTTTCCCATACTAAGTGGCTGGGAATAAGGCAAGGAGAGGTGTGTTTGTTGAAATCAGCAGAGGCAAGGGTCTCACAAACGTTTTTGTGAATGCAGCTTATTTGGAGGGTGAAGTGTCAGCAACAAGTCAAATTTACCTCCCTCATTTCTCTAACAACAGACGAGCCACTTTCTGCGCGAGATTACGGGCTTGATTCTGATCTGTATCACTGCTGCGGAAATCAAGAGTAATCCCACTGAACGTCACGGAGTTATGCCGGTGTAAATAGGCCAGATTCGCGTCCTTGAGTGCCTCATGATTTACCGCTGGATTTTTGCTTTCGGATCAGAATGCTTTTTAAAATGGAGAGAGGGTGGTAATTGTGTTTCTATGGCTACCGGATCAACGGCTTTCCCTTACCTTTCTCTTGTTCGTAGGACTGACATAAAGGTAGCTCAGTACCGTCTTCATGCCCACTTTGTCATTTAGCTTTTCATAGGTGGTGCCAAAGTCCGTGGACCTGCAGGGAAGAAGAGACAAAAAGAAAATAGACGGTTATTCAAACGTTGGGGAGGAAAATTAGCGTATGAGCAGATGCCTGAGGCTGCAGCCTGCAGGACACATTCTTGTTCCTAAACCTGAGGTTTCATGTTTCGTTCCAGGGAGAGGATGGAACGGAGAGGAGAAAGACCTTCAGCCCTTGGAGATACAGATTGTGTCTACATCTACTGCTTCCCATTCTGCACGGAGAATCACACAGGCAAACCCCTGTGCCCAGGCAGAGTCTCTCTGATTCCAGGTGCACCTGTGTGGTTTTCAGTGGAGGATCAGGGCGGTTTGTGGACCCTGATCCCATGTAGCATCCCCAGGCACTCCTGTCTGACTCGTATTTAAAACAAAGCGAACAGATGAGTCCACAGCAAAACCCCTGAACACATTTTTTGCCCCCCAAGAGACCTGGATCAAAATCCACATCCAAATTGTAGCAACTGGGCTCAGGTCTAAATCAAATGTATCCATGCTGCCATCTCTAAAACTCTGTCACCCCCCATGCTAATCTGTGCCAGGTGTTTTATTTTCCTGCGTTAGGTAGAGAGATCCAGGCAGCTCCCACCAGAGACAGCAGATGATCTGGGGGCAACGCTGCCCATTCGTGACCGGCAAAAAGCACTGCTTCCGTCAGAAAGGGGTTTCTGCAGCTTTCGCCTCCTCCTCTCTGGGGGCATTTGGAATCTGTTCCCCTGGTTTGTTGCTTCTTTGTGTCCCCCATCCCCCTCCCCTCCCCCCACAAACCAATGTCCATGTAGACTGCTATCCCGTCTCCAACAGTGGCCAATGCCAGATGTTTCAGGGGAAGAAGTAAAATCCTCACTATGCATCGAATTGTGCAATCTTAATGGCCTGGGGAGAAATTGCTTCCTGACCCTTTATGGTGATCACTGCTCAGTTTATGCCCTGAAGCATGAGGATTGGTGGCCTTAGGATGTTCTCCTGTCCCTTTTCCTCCCCGCCCCCCCCCCCCTTCATCCTCCTCATTATATATTTGAATGAAAAATATATAGGAACGCAATGCACTTGCTAGATGTATGCTCCCTCTGATACCAGCTGTAGCACAAGTGTTCATTATCATGATTTCAGTGTCATTGGTTCTGAAATGGGGGGGGGGGCTGTGATCAGTTCTCTGATCTCCATGTATCTGCTGCAGGAATGGGCCAGGCACCTCGCCCCGTACCAAACTGAATAGCATTGTTCCCTTAAAGAGGATAATAAAGCTCCTACGGATCCCCGCGCCATTGACGGGCGGGTCGGATTGACTCCACAGTCCGTCTTCAGCCTGCTTCAGTGTGGGTAAGGCACCCCAGCGTCACATTGAAAGAGGCCAAGTGGTGTTCACTGCAGAGCATCAAAACACGATGTCTAGAGCCAGGCTCCAGCGTCAATCAATGGTGGACTCCATAAGGTGTGAAGCCCAGTTATTGTGACCAATGGGGCTATGACATCCCTTCCTGCCTTTGTTCCTTTTGCAAGCACAACTCCCAGTTTTTGCAGTTGGTCCCATCTTAAAAGAAGCTAACCCAACCCCCATAACTTGAACACCCACAGATCATGAGATATTTGGAAGCTCAATCACATTCCAGTTTGTACGGCTTAAGCTCATCGGTACTAAATCTATTGAGGTAGCTATACCCAGATCATCACTGACGTAGCTGGCTGACTTCTCCCTTTCAGCAAATGTTGAAACTAAAGTAGTCTGATGAATAAAACTGAATAACCCAGGACCAATTAGCTCAGCTGTATGGGGCACCCAGTTCATGCACAGTCACAGGGGTGGGAATCTTCAACCTATGTGAAATGCTTTTTAATGGAAATGGGATGAACACTGATGTATCTCTTTGGTCTAGCCCCTGCCAGCAGTGCCTGAAGCTTTGAAAAAGCCAGATCCATGATTATACAAGGGAAAGATACAGTATCCCATGTAGTGGACACCTGACAATGGCAGAAATCGCTAATTTCAATCAGAGTTCAAATAGAATGCCAATAGTAGTTTAATAGTCCCATGGGGACAGTTTGGTTTGTTCCCATCACCACTTGCAGATCTCCCAAAATGCTTTGCACTGGTAAAGATGTCCTAATGGCCCTTTCTCATTAGCCCACTATAAGTCACTTGACTTGCCCTTTCAAAGAATAGGTTCAGAGGAATATGATCACTATTTCTTTAGCTTTCCTTGGGCTCCCTTTATTACAATGATGGCCGACAACGGCTTTGCAGAAAGTCTCAAAGGACATCACAGTAACTTTTAGAACATCTTCCGTCAAGAGCTCTCGATGCATTTGACCAGAATTAATCAATTCAGACTCACAAAGTCCCAGTGGCTGCGTCGGGATACATTATCCCCATTTTACAGATGAAGAAACTGAGGCATTGGAGTGGCGAAGTCCAAATGTTTCAACCTAAGGTGTCTAAAGTTACGCATCTAGATGCATATTTAGCCACCTGAATAGGCGACCTATATTGAGAGGTGCTGAACCCCTCTAGCTACCAGCCCCCTTTTCTGGAAACCAACCCAGTGCCTAGAATGAGTAGGATGTCTAACGCTGGGCACACAAGTCTAAACATTTTGGCCCAAATGACTTGCCCAAGATCACAGAGAAAATGGTGAAGCTGAGAACAAAAGGAGAGCGCTGACCCCGCCTTTGACCACTAGCTAGTATTCTCACACTATCAACTAGTCACCTTGGCAGCCCCAGACTCCACTAGGCAACTGAATGGGCTCGCATATACTTATGCTCATTCAGGGTTAGCTACACCAAGGAGACCGATGAGCTGCACACTCAGCATCACAGGGAACGATATTTATGAGCCCAGCCCAGCCCAGCGGTTACATAGCCAGGGGAATGTCTAGTTTGTGAATCCCACTGTGAGTTATGCACCAAACTTCGAGGTGGGGTAAGGACTGAGATGCTGGGGCGCGTGCTCAGCGGCTGACATTTAGGCACCTTGGGGAGATTAACAGTGAAAATCGAGGTACCTAGTGAATTTAGGCACCTCCAGGGCTAAGCAGCAGCTGAGTGGGGGGAGGGAGGGTACAGTGGATACTGGACTTAGATGCTAAGTCTCTTCATGAATCCAGCCCTCAGCGGCTTTACTAAGATACCTCCATTTCCAACTTCCATGGTTCACAGACCTTCCACTGGAGAGCAGCCAGTGCTCAGAGGTCCACATGCAGAGGTGCTTTTACTGCATACACTCCACAAGGACTAGCTGAGCTAATGACCAAAGACAATCAAAATGGGATACATCCCACTGACGCGTGGCCTTTAAAGGGCCACATAGCCACTGATTTTGTTTACTCCAGTTGTGGACGCAGGAGGTGGAGGAGATGGTGAGCAGTCTGGGACTGTGGCGGACCCACTGTGCCCCCCTGACTCTCTCCCCTCTTGCCCCATGCCCCTGCTTGCCCCCTTGCCCGGAGCCGATAAAAAAAAAAAACAAGCTACAAGCCAAAAACTAGCCAACAAGCCACTCACAAGCCAACTAAGCCAAAAACAAACCCAGTTGCTGTGGGTTTTCCCTGTGTGCTCAGAACACCTCATCATCAGTTTGCACCGCAGTGGCCAGTTTATCCACTCTCCACGCAAAGCTGTGGGGAGACCACCAGTGACAGAGCAAAACGGTGCACCAGGTAAGAGAGAGGAAAGCTAAACCGGCCCTCGCACCTCTGCATGCTACAGTTGTGGTTGGGATACGCTACCAAAGCAGAGTTTTATAGAACCTCCAAAGAGGGAAAGGCCGGAGTCTCCATGGTGTCCATTAGGCTCTCGTTAACCTAATTTATATGGAAGATGCTCAGATACTATGGTGACGAGCAGCCGTACAAAACCATAAGGCAGACAGACCCTGATCTGTGCGGAGTAGCTGTCATTGTCCTATAAGGCTGGGGTGGGGGGGCCCGAAGAGATCAAAGTTCAACCTCCATTTTGGAAGATGGGGTCTGGCCTGAAGGGGGCAGTATTGGCTCCAAACTCCAGCAGGCTCTCATTGCTGTACTATGGGAAGCCGACATAAAAATAACTGACTAGTTCAATACAAGCCCATGTGTTGCTTTAATGCAAAGCACGTGTCCATTCACCTTTGTATACACAGTGCCCAATGCCACCTGTATGGCTGAAGCAAATTACACTGAAGGAAGAATATCTACTGGTTTCTAGGGACAATGATTGTATCGATCCAGTCCAAGGGAGACATATGAGCTCTCTATTCAAATCAATCAGAGCTTTCCTGGAAGCTACAATGGCACTGAAACCTGTTTACTCCCCCTGGAAAAAAACAGATTTATAAGGTCAGTCGCTTATTTGGAGCTTGTGGATTCTCCCGTAAACGTATGGTAGACAAAATGCAAGAGAGAGAAAATGACCTGCCTGATCCAACTGCCCTGACAAGCTATTAAGCATTTAAACCATGATGCACCTGCTCCCAAACTGTATTCGGGCAGGGCCTGTGGACCTAATATGGAGTGAGAAAGTTCCCTCTAGCAAGCCCAGTCGTAACTCAATGTAACGAGCACCTAAGGAAATCAATCCAATTCCCACATGTATACGAGCGTGGGCTTCCTCACAGGCCCGCCAGACAAATGGACCTGAGCCAGCACCTTCTAATATTGCAATAACAAGCACTCATCCTGGGGAAATGAAATGGAGGTGGCTAGAGAGAGCAGGGGAGAATATTGGAGCAGACAACGACCCGCCTGGGACAGCCAGGAAGGAGCCGTGGGATATGAGCCTGTCTTTAGAAAGGACACAGTGACCCCAGCTGACTCTGGTCACCAGAGCTGTTCCATCGGCCGGGTCTCCTGCCTCTGCCAGGGAGAGAAAAGGAAAATGGAGGGGATTTGTTTGTTTGCATCTTGAACCGCTCGGCTGAGGAAACATGCTCTAAAATAGGGATCAGCCCCTCAGGGACGGAGGAGCTGCAAACACTGTGACTCGTTTAGCTGGGAGTGGGCGTGTGTCTGAGTATCCCTAAGCAGAGGTCTCCTCTCTCCCTCCGGGCGAGTCACAGTGTGCTTGTGCATTTTCTGCCTCCCCTTCCCTTGCAGTCCCCTCCGAATGTGCCTCTGTCCGAGATGAAAGAATGTCTGGGGGCGTGGAGAAATGTGCAGCGATCCCTGCAGAGCTTGACACTACAGTAAACCCTCGATTTAACGGACCCCGATTTAACGGACTTCGGATGCAACGGACAAAATTTCCGATGCATCCGAAATCCGTTATTCAGGGGCTGCCGGCTCCCGCCCCGGGGAGCCGGGCAGGAGCTGTCACTCCCCTCTGACAGCTCCCTCCCGGCTCTCCGCTGCGGGGAGCCGGGCGGGGGGGGGGGGGGTTTGACAGTTGCGGGCGGGCTGACAGTTCCCGCCTGGCTCCCCACTGCGGGGAGCCGGGGGGGGGGGGGTTTGAAAGTTCCCACCCGGCTCTCCGCTGCGGGAAGCCGGGCGGGCGAGTTGACAGCTCCCGCCCGGGTCCCAGCAGCCGGGGTCCCGGGCGGGCAGGTTGACAGCTCCCGCCCAGCTCCCCACAGCGGGGAGCCGGGCGGGAGCTGTCAGCCCGCCCGCCCGGCTCCCCAGCTGTCAACCCCCCCGCCCGGCTCCCCGCAGCCGGGACCCGGGTGGGCGGGTTGACGGCTCCCGCCCGGGTCCCAGCAGCCGGGGTCCCGGGCGGGCGGGCTGCTGGCTGGCGCCAGGCGGGCTGCTCACGGCTCCCGGACGTGATAAAAGTAAAACCTGTAAAAGTGAAACCTCCGTATTTGGCACTCGCCTGACCACTGCTGGAACCATGTGTCCAGTTCTGATGCTCACAATCCAAGAAGGTTGTTGATAAATTGGACTGGGTCAGAGAAGAACCACAAGAATGATTACAGCATTAGAAAATATGCCTTACTACTGTAAATTCAAAGAGCTCAATCTATTTACCTTAAAGAGAAGGCACAGTCTACCAATATCTACAAGGGGAACAAATATTTAATAACAGGTTCTTCAATCTAGCAGAAAAAGATCAAAAACAATCCAATGGCTGGAAGCTGAAGCTAGACAATTTCAGGCTGGAAATAAGGTATACGTTTTTAACAGTGAGAGTAATTAAACTATTGGAACAGTTTACCAAGCTTTGGTGGATTCTCCATCACTAATCATTTTAAAAATCAAGATTGGGTGGTTTTCTAAAAGATCTGGGGAATTATCTTGGGGAAGTTCTATGGCCCGTGTTATGGAGGAGGTCAAACTAGGTGAGTCTGATGGACCTTTCTGGCCTTGGAACCTATGAATCTCCTGCATCCACTGGAGCCTGGGAGTTCTTTTCCTCACTTCAAAATATCAAGGATGCCACATGTTGCCTCTCTTACTTCTGCTGGATGACCCAACCATGTGTAATGGGAGCTAGAAAGAAAGAAAGAAAGAAAGAAAGAAAGAAAGAAAGAAAGAAAGAAAGAAAGAAAGAAAGAAAGAAAGAAAGAAAGAAAGAAAGAAAGAAAGAAAGAAAGAAAGAAAGAGAAATCAGTGAGTCTACCTGTCTGAATAAAACCCATTGCCCTCTCGATTCATCCGCTTTCACTTCCTTGGTATCTCGGATATCATAATTCTACTAGTTCTCAGAATACAGTCCAAGGTGGGTAAGACCTGAATTTCTAATGTCAAAAACCAGCAGGTCACCTTTAAGTCTTTTGGTGAGCTCTTATTTGTCTTCAATTCCATTGATTTAAAATTTTCCACTGTAATGTGCATGGTCTCCAAACAAAACCCTGCAAAAGTTCCTCCTAAGCAACTGGCTCATGATACCAAAGCAATTTTTTTCCCTTAATGGCAACTTCAATCAAAGCTTTGCAAGACTTGAAGATGACCTCTGCTGATAAGCTTCAATTTATACAGTGCAGCAGAGATGGGCAAGGCAAAACTAGCTGTCATTGTGTATTAGTCATTATGATTCATAGTTCAAACTGAAGAAGATATGAGCCATCTGGGAGTACTGAGTTTTTGTTTTGTTCCGGGGTGTTGGTTTTTTTGACAGCAAAGGTATCCTCTGTGCTCCTTCAGTCTGAATCTTTGCAAAGAGACTAGATGGCTCATGGGATTGGCAATAGGATACAGATCCTTGTAACACTAGGCTAATGATTAAAGCCCTACCACAAACTAGCAGCGACCAAAATATATTCTGCTTGATGGTTCTTTGTGGTCGGTTGTGACAACTGGGCCGACAAATGTACCCGAACTGCAAACTCAGCTGTAAAAAGTATGTAAAAGTTCAAAAATAATGGCATAATAACAAATGTTGATGGGAAAAAGGTACGAAAGGGAGGTGGAATAACTCTAAATTAGTCTAAACAAAAAGGCCAAAGATAGGATTCAATGACTCTGCTGACATTATGCTGGTTACAAACAGGATATGTGGAACCGGAAGTTAATGAGTGAAAACTGGTATGTCGGATAGTAAGTCTAATTGATGGACAATTATTCAACCCATGTCTTCGTTTTTGGGGTCCTGAAAGAACGAGATTTTGTGGGGAAATAAAAGAACAAAAAAGAAGAACAGACAGAGGCTGCTGGCGCATGCTTCTCCCCACGGCTGCCAGCCCTCTTTGCTGGCCTGCATTGTTCTGATGCCCCGAGCTGACCTGACCAGAATGGGGCAGAGAGAAAAACCCAGATAACCTCACCACCACCACCCCTACCAGCTCCAGCTGAGTCCCAAAGTCCATCTGGAAGGACAATGATTACCGTCTTTGATAGTCTCTTAAATGGTGCCAAACATGGGGGCTTTTCCTAAGAAGACTGGACTTTATACAATGTTCCCTCTAATTTTTTACATCCGTGTGCGTTATGAATTTTGTTATGTGCGCCAATATGGAGGTGATGTGTGGTGGGAGTGGGGCCAAAGGGCTCGGGGTCCGGGAGGGGGGCTCAGGGCTGGGGCTCTGGCTGGGGTGTGGCCTCTGGGGTGAGGCTGGAGATGAGGAGTTTGCGGTGTGGGAGGGGGCTCAGGGCTGGACAAGAGGATTGGGGTGCAGAGGGGTGAGGACTCGGGCTGGGGGTGCTGGCTCTGGGGTGGGGCCGGGGGATGAGGGCTCAGGGCTGGGGAAAAGGAATGGGGTGCAGAGGGTGAGGACTCAGGCTGGGGGCGCAGGCTCTAGGGTGGAGCTGGGGATGAGGGTTTTGGGGTGCAGGCAGGCTCCCCAGGGCTGCGTCAGGGAGAGAGGATTCCCTCCAGCCCTCTCTCTTGCCGCTGCAGCCAGAAACTGGGGAGAGGCCGCAGCCCTACATACCTCCTGCCTTTCCCGCTCCAGTCCAGGCGCCTGTGGCTGCAGCCTGCGTGGCCCTTGATAGCCCGGCTCAGCGACCCTGTAGCTTAGAGGGAACTTAGGACATTAACAGCTGCAGCGACATCTCCAGCCTATCCCAACCAACTTATTGTCTTTTCTCCAAAAGGCCTGTTATCATCAACTTTGATACCCCCTAAGAGACTGTCAAAAAAGGGCGGTTTCTTCTCAAAACTCTCTAGAGCTAAAGGGAAAGGGGATGAAGGACGCTGTTCAAATGAGAACCTGACTTAATACTTTACATTTCAAATGCGTTAACTGTTTTCCTTCTTTTCTGGATCTTTAATCAAAGGTTAAAAAGGATTTTTAATGGTGTGTTTGCCCTGGTGCTAAGCAGTCTGAGGTCTCTACATACTGAGCCCCAAACCTTGTTAAACACTGTTTAATCCTGGATGGTGACAGTGGTATGTTAACACCTTTAGCCCATGTATTTCCTCTAAATTAATACAACAGGTCTCTGTGGTCACAATTTTGATCCCATTAGTCAGCTGTCCACGTCACAGCAGGCACTCATTGGCAACCGTCCTTTGACCAAATTGGCAACGAGTCTGACCCTGAGAAGTGGCCTCTACAGGCGACGTTGAGAAGGCCCCTGAGCAGGTCCCTCAGCACTGGGCTGTCTGAATGGCTTTGGACCCACCCTCTGTAAGTGGTTCAGAAGCGATGCTCAGCTTTGTCCCAGCAAAGGAACTACACCATTTCCCACGTCCCAGCCGAGGTGGAGATGGGCATGAGCCGAAAGTCCAGCTCGAACCACATCAGATCTTGTGGCAAGTTTGTCTGACCTGGATCTGAGCGATGAAGCTTCAACCTGGCCCCAGTAGTAAGTGGGATTTAACTTCTACAGAAGCTGTCGCTGCTGCTTAAGAGCAAACTGTGACCGCCTGGAGTGTGTGTATATCCTGCCAGCAGACTATCTCCCTGCTTTCATTCGTCGGCAGTAAGCCAGCACCTGGAAAACAACCCAAGCAAAGAATCCATGTGTGGCTCTTCCTAAGGGTGTGATGCTGTTCGCTGGTTGTGACCAAAGCGGGAGCTGGAGGAGACATTTTCTCTCCATTCCACTCAGGTTTATCTCTGTGCCACCTACAGTCAATGGAGCACAGAGGGGGATGTCAGAGACGCCCATGGGAACGGAGTGGTGCCAGTTTCCCAAATGATCTTTTTGGTAGAATTCTGCATGAAGGTATTTTCCTGATGTCACCACTTCGCTCTCTGTGCTACTTTGAGAAAATAAAGTCATGACGATATCTACAGGCCCTTCCCACCCACTGTACAAATATAAATTAATTAAGCCTCATGCCACCCTTAAGAGGTAGGTGATATTGTACCCACATTTTACACATGGGGAAACCGAGGCACAAAAAGAATAAGGGCTGGATTTTAAAAGACATTTAGGAGCTTCAGGTGAAAGATTGGTGCTTTGTGGGGGTTTGAAAAATACCTAGGTATTTAACCCCCATAGATCTCAATGCAGGTTAAGCATCTGTCTTCATCTTTAGGTGCCTTTAAAAATCTGGCCCTAAGTGACTTAGCTAAGGTTGCACAGTGGTAAAGCGAGGCATAGAAACTCAGCTCCCCTGACTCCCAGTGCTGAGTGTTAACACAAGATCGTCCTTTCTTGGAATGTACTGATGCTCTAATGTAGGTAAATATGTTGCACTTAAAATTAGCCTCCATTCCAAGCAGCGTGCTGGAAGTGCGGTTGAAAGCAAGAGATAAAGATGATCCCAATGCATTCTTGTTATTTGAGTAGCACCCAGAGGCCACAATTGAGATCAGGACTCCATTGTGCTAGGCTCTGTACCACTTACCCCCAAACTCGTGACAGAATCTGAATTAGAACTGAAGGTTTCCAGACTCTCAATCCACCACCACAGCCACTAGGCCTCGCTGCCTCTCAATACAGAGTACGCTGGCTTTACACATGGAATAGCCTGGGTTCTAAGTCCTTTGAACTTCCACCCTTACAAAAGGCCTGAATTGATTCATCAGGAGGCACATGAAGTAACCAAGGTGGGGGCGGGGTGGAAAGAAAAGACCAGTGCATTCCGGGGAAAACACCTCCAGCCATGAAGGCTACCAAAGAGATCCACTTATTTTCCTTGCATTGTTCAGTAAAGAGCAAGAGAACCCAACAGGCTATAAAACCGAATTGATCTGACCGTGCTGAGTGTAAAACAGACCGGAAGGGAAGCTGGAGGTGGGGGATGGAAGGTAGAGTGCACAGAGATTCAAGGCAGACACCGTGGAAATGGCTCGGTGCATAAGCAGCGGAAATAATTAAAAGAAGGAGACAAGGGGGCCTTGAAGAGACGGCAAAGGAAATTTATTGCTGGGGAGGCCGGCACCACAAAGGGATGAAATACATTCATCACCTTGATATAGTCACACAGAGGAGGACAGAGAGCAGATGCTGAGGAGAGAAGGAAATGTCCCCCACAGTGAAGGGGGGCAGAAGAGGAGGAAATATTTGTTGAAAATCTGAGGCTCACACCCCATACAGGCGAGTAGGAAACTTGATCATTTCGGACAAGGGCGGGGCAGTGCTAACTTCCCTCCCTCTTCTCCCGGTGGATAAGCAGAGCAGTGAAAGCACCACCAAAGAACATAAGAACAGCCGTACCGGGTCAGACCAAAGGTCCATCTAGCCCAGTATCCTGTCTACCGACAGTGGTCAATGCCAGGTGCCCCGGAGTGAGTGAACCTAACAGGTAATGATCAAGTGATCTCTCGCCTGCCATCCATCACCCCCCTCTGACAAACAGAGGCTAGGGACATCATTTCTTACCCCTCCTGGCTAATAGCCATTAATGGACTTAACCTCCATGAATTTATCCAGTTCTCTTTTAAACCCTGTTATAGTCCACAGCCTCCTCAGGCAAGGAGTTCCACAGGTTGACTGTGCACTGTGTGAAGAAGAACTTCCTTTTGTTTTAAACCTGCTGCCCACTAATTTCATTGGGTGGCCCCTAGTTCTTATCTTATGGGAACAAGTAAATAACTTTTCCTTATTCACTTCCTCCACACCACTCATAATTTTATATACCTCTATCATATCCCCCCTTAGTCTCCTCTTTTCCAAGATAAAAAGTCCTAGCCTGGCCAATGTTAGGGCACGAGAGATTTGGCTTTTGCTTCTCTGCTGAGCCTGCCAGTGAGGTGCTAGGTAGCACCATTGGGCAAAGAGAGGCTCCATTAGAAGTTGAACTGAGACCTTATCCTCACCTGGCATTTGCCCCACGGCAGCCATTGGTGATCAGCTGAAAATCCCTAGCGTGGCCAAACAAGGCAGCCCTATGGAGCTTACACCTTCCTGAAACTCCTGCATGCTGCAGCTGTGCTCTCTCCCAGCAGTCTGCTCTGACTACACTAGGGTTTTGAGCCTGTGCATTCCCATGGATAAGAACAGAAGAACGGCCAGACTAGGTCAGACCAATGATCCATCTAGCCCAGTATCCTGCCTTTCAGCAGTGGATAATGCCAGGTGCTTCAGAGGGAATGAACAGGACAGGTAATCATCAAGCGATCTATCCACTGATTACTGTAATCAGTGCAAATTCTCACTCAGACAGCACCCGAGACATCCCACTAGCCACAGAAACACTGCTTGACGGTAATGACTGTCATTCTCCAAAGACCAGTGGTATGGGGGATTTGAACCAAAGACCTAGGAAGTTCCATATCCTATTGCTATTTTTATAGGATCCTCTCCTCCATTTCTTCTGGCCACTGTTGTTATTACTCAGATATGAAAGACGACAGCTCATCATGACTCACTCCTTGTCGATTTGGTTTTAAAGGTTTGATATGTTTAGGCTCCTTGCAATTCAGATGTGTTTTCATTTTTGTGGGGCTGTGTTACACATCCTTGGAAGACAGCGTCAGTGACTTAATTCCAAACACACTATTGATTTCAGCACATAGGTGACCTGATGGCACACTCAGGATATTTGTTCTAGAGGGTGCTTTATAATTGAATAACCCTGAAGGATAAAAGAAACTTTCATCACAACCCTCTATTAATCAAATATTAATTAGATTATTAATTAGAAACATTATCCCTCCTAGGGTTTTCACCCCCCGTTTTATTACTATTTTTGAAAATGCTGCCCTAACAATTCCCTTGGCTAATTTATCATTTAAATCTGAAATATTTTTGGTGTGAGAGAATTGCTTTCAATGTGGTCACGGAAGGAGAATCCATTGGAGCACCAATGCAGGGCCATCAGATAAAGGGTATCTAAATCCAAACTCCCTTAAAGCCGGGCTGAGAAAGGAGGGATGGGGGCATAGTAATCGGCACAACCGTAGGCATTCTGGAGGTTCGGAGCTGAGAAATACCCAGATAGCGAAGTTTAGTGCTGGTGAAGCATGATAGAGCCACCACCCTGAAAGGCAGAGATGCCCATAACTGGTAGAGTCCAAACAACAGCAGTGCAAGCAGCCCTGACAATGTACAGACTTAGCGAGATCATCAGCTAGAGAAGATAGTTCATTCAAACTTTGGCTCCCTTGCTGAGGCTGCTGATGGGTGTCAATTAGTGTCCACTGCAGAAGTAGCTTTGGTGAGGAGGACCAAGGGACTTGTACCATGTGACTATGGCTCATTGGGCATATAATGTGGACCTGAGTTTCTTCTAGGTGATGGTGAGCTCGCTCTGCTGATCTGAATACCACGGAGAGAGGAACATTAGAAATACCTGGTACTAGATGAGGTTAGGTATTAGGGCCGGGTCCCAGGATGAGGGTAAGGGGAGGTATTCTGTCACCCAAGTTTTTGATGCTCATCAGGAAACTGACACGGACATATGCATCACAGACTTTGAGTGAGTCTCCTCATCTCTCTGTACCTCAGTTCCCCATCTGTAAAATGGGTATCATAATCCTTCCTTCGATTATTTTATCTATTTAAATTATTAGCTTTCTGGGCAGGGACTCACTTTTACTCGATTTACGCAAATCTCCTACCACAACCAGACCCTGATCTCAATTGCGGCCACTATGTGCCACTGTAATACAACTAACAATAAAGACCCAGATCTCCAGTTGATTTAAGCCAGCGTAGCTCCACCAAATTCAAAGGAATGGCATCAGTGAAGCTGTTGCAATTCACGCCAACAGAGTTTCTGTCCCATTACACCCTGGGGCAATACGAGTTTGCAGAGAGTCCTACGTTCAGATGGGACTGTCAATGTTTTGCAAAACATATAAGACATTGCAGATGTTTAAGCCTGCAAGTGAAGGGGGAGACACAATTTTTGAATCTGGAGCTGTGAACATCCAGAGATACATTCCAGGCCAGCACAGCCCTGAGGAGGATGCAATTCATCATTTTTTCACACAACGTTTTCCCAGTGCAACGGAGTCTCCGGCAAAAGACCTGTCTCGGTACGAAAAAATATATGGATAAAATTGGCCCATCTCTGAATCCCTCAGAGTCAGAAGTTGCAATTACTTCTGAACAGCATGTGACCCTCTACCCTGCCATGGGATCTGGAGTTAGAGCTATCTCAGGCTGAATCATTTCCCTCTTGTAAAAGCTTTCCGCCATCTTTCACACACGGCACTCGGAGACTCATCTAACGCGAAATGCCTCAGCCGGGAGAATAAACTTGCTGGATTTTTTCCACCAGACAGAAGATCAATAAGTGGGAACAGCTTGAAAAGTCAATCAGGCTCAGGAGGGTCCCCAAGGAGACAGCTGGAGACTTGTCATTGTAATGAAGGAATCACAAGAATGTATAGAGCCTATCCCTGCTCATTAGGGAAGATGAGGCTTAGTAGATCAGGACAGGAAATACAAGACTGATACCGCCTGATATCCTGTCTCCAGCAGTGGCCAATCCTGGGTACTAGAGGGAATGGTTTAAAACTCCCAGAATTTAGTTAACAACAATGCTACACTATGGGGAGAAGGGACTCCCTGAAGCATGGGAATTATTTTAAGCTACAAACAATTCCTCATCTTAGTCATGCCACAGCTCAGCAGAAACGGGATCAATCTTCTTGCGGACAGCCTGGCTAGGATAGTCAGGAGGGGGTTAAACTAATAACACAAGAGGAGGAAAAAGAGGGAAGGTCTGAGCAGTCAGCACAAAATTGAGATGCCAAGAACAAAATTAATCAAGGAACCAAAGGACGTGAAAAGAAGGAATTCTTTAACTGCCTATACACAATGCTAGGAGCATGGGTAACAAACAAGGGGAGTTGGAATTGCTCATTATGAGCATAAATTTGTTGAAGTTGGTATTACTGAAGCCTGGGACAACATGATTCCCATGACTGGAATTTTAAAAATCAATGGTTATAGCCCATTTAAGAAGACTCAAGTGCGTAAAAGAGGTAGCAAGCCAAAATGCTATTACAATGTCAAGAATGCTATTACTTGTTTCAGCGCCTCAGACAAATCAGAAGAAAGCGATTGGAATGCTTACAGATCGATGTCCTAACCGATAAAGCATAAGATGGGATATTAGTTGAGGTCTGCTACAGATCTCCAATGCCAGAGAACAAAAATAATCCCACAATCGAGGAAAAAGGCCATATTGGTTAAAAAAAACCTGACCTAGTTTAGAGAAGTGAAGGCAGCTATAAAAAAATAAATAAATGGAAGAAAGGGAAGATGATAGTACATCTACACATCAGAAGCTAGTGACTGAAGAAAATTGATAAATGAAGCAAAGTGATACAAGGAAAAATCTATGGCCAGCAGAGGTAAGGAAAAGAAGAATTTTTTAAAGTATAGTAGGAACAAAAAGATTCCATTACTACATGGAAACCACGGCATTATCAACAATAATGCAGAAAAGGTTGAAATGTTTCAGAAATATTTTCTGTTGTATATTTGGAAAAAAAAACAGATTGAACATACAATATTATATTATAATAATGTATATAACATGCCTCCGGAGGATGTTAAACAGAAGCTACTAGAATTAGATTTTTTTAAATGAGAAGATCCAGATAATCTGCATCCAAAAGTTTTTAAAAATAGTAGGCCATGGAGCTCACTGTACCATTAATGGTGATTTTCAGTAAATCCTGGAATCCAGACGTTCCAGAAGACTGGAAGAAAACGATTGTAGTGCCAATATTTAAAAAGAATAAATGGGATGACTCAGATAATTATAGGCCTGTCAGTCTGACATGGATCCCAGGCAATGTAATACAGTAACTAATATCGGACTCGATTAATAAAGAATCAAAGGAGTGTAATATAATCAGTGCCAGCCAATATGGGTTTATGGAAAATAGATCCTATCAAACTAAATTGATTTTTTTTATGCTAAGACAAGTTTGGTTAATAAAGGTCATAGTGTTGATGTAATATACTTAAACTTCTGTAAGGCATTTGACTTGGTATTGCAAGATATTTTGAATAAAAAAGTAGAAAAATATAAAATTCACATGGAACACCTAAAATGGGTTAAAAGGTAGCTAACTGATAGGGCTCAGAATTTAACTGTCTATGAGGAATCATCATGAGAGGTGGGTTTCTCATGGGGAAACAGAGGGATCTGTTCTTAGCTCTTCCCTATTTATCAGTGACCTGGAAAAAAACAATGTCATCACTGATTAAGTTTTTTGATATGGAAAGATACCCATCTCATAGAACTGGAAGGACCTTGAAAGGTCATTGAGTCCAGCCCCCTGCCTTCACTAGCAGGACCATGTACTGTTCCCTGAGTGATTTTTTTTTGCCCCATATCCCTAAATGGCCCCCTCAAGGATTGAACTCACAAACCTGGGTTTAGCAGGCCAATCTATATATATAAAAGTCAAATGGTGTATGCGTGTATGTACGTTCCCTTACTCCTTCCACACCGTTTGAGTTAGAGACTTGAAATTTGGTACAGTTATAGGCTTTAGGGTCCTAATCAGGGTAAGAATAGAAATTTTTTCAAATCTCACCTCTGACGCCCCCCTAGGAGTGAAATTCTTTAAAGCCCATTCACATCAGCTGGGCAGCAGGTTAACACCTGCTGTTCTCTGTGACATAGTTATGATGTAATAAGACCCCCCTCTAATGGACCCCGCACTCACTCAGCTCTCTGCCCCCCTCCAACGGTCCCCCCACTTGCTCTGCTCTCTCCCCCCTCCCCCCATTCCAACGCCCCCCCCCCCACCTGCTCACCTCTCTCCCCCCTCAGGTAAGAATAGAAAATTTTTTAAATCTCACCTCCCTCCCACCTCCAACGGCCCCCGCACTCGCTCAGCTCTCTCCCCCCTCAGGTAAGAATCAATTTTTTTTAAAATTTCACCCCCCTCCCCCTCTCCAATGGCCCCCACACTCACTCATCTCTCTCCCCATTCCCCCCACATCTAAATGCAAGAGAATGAAATTAATTAGACAAAATAAGACTTCTGAACAAAATCTGTATTAATAAAAAACATTGTAGTCTTTTTACATCCCAGTTTTCAATTACAAATACCCCAAGCAACGCCGGGTATTTTTGCTAGTAATGAATAATGAAGAACCCGGGTCACTGATTCATAGCTATCTGGATTGCTTGATAAGCTTGACTCAAGCAAATAATGTGTGGGGTAATACGGTTAAATGTAAAGCTAGAAACAAAGAATGAAGGGCATACTTAAATAATGGAGGATGCTATGATTCTGAAAAAGACTTGGTGGGGGGGTGATGAATAATCATCTGAACATGAGCTCCCAGTGTGGTGCTATGGCTAAAAAGGCTTTAATAATAATAATAATAGGGGAATCTCAAGTAGGAGTCAAGAGGTTACTTTACCTCTGTATTTGGCACTGGTGCGACCATTGCTGGAATCCTGTACTCCATTCTGGTGTCCACAGTTCAAGAAGGATGTTGATAAATTGAAGAATAGACGAGTCACAAGAATGATTAAAGGATTGGAAAACGTGATGTATAGTGGTAAGTGAAATAAACTGAGCTCTTTGAGTGGAACAAAGAGCAGGTAAATGGGTGACTTGGATACAGTCTATAAGTATCTATATGGGAAACAAATCTTTAATAATGGGCTCTTCAATCTTGCCGACAAAAGTATAATATGAACCAATAGCTGGAAGCTGAAGCTAGACAGATTTAGACTAGAAATAAGGTGTAGTTTGCTTAGAGTGAGTGTAATTAATCATTGGAACAATTTACCAGAGTTCAGGGTGAATTCTCTGTCACTGACCATTTAAAATCAAGATTGGATGTTTTTCTAAAACATCCTCTGTAGGAATTACTTTTGAAATTCTATGGCCTTTGTCATAGAGGAGGTCAGACTAGATGATCACAATGATCCCATCTGGAAATGGTATGAATCTATGAACGTGTAATCCTAAATGGAGTTTCCAGAGATCAATACCTGTGAGAATCATATAGTGTCCATATTTACCTCTTCTTTAGAGGAGGACAGGATAGGGACAGTGCTTGGAACAGGTTGACTCTGAGCCAAAATATCAGGGTATTCTTCCTCACTGCCACTGACTCCATTTGTGATCTTGAACTAGTTATTTAGTTATTCCATGCCTCAATTTACCCATCTGTAAAATGTACCTTTCTCAATGTGGGGATGGGGAGGGCTATTGAGAAAAGGAATGGTCTTGTATTTAAAATACGGGACCCAGGAACCTGGGTTAAATCGCTGGCTTTGCCACAGACTTGCTGTGCAAATACCTTAATCTACTCTATCCCTCAATTCCCCATCTCTACATTCTCCTCTGCTCCAATCCTTTAGCCCCAGTGCTGCAAAGATTTACACATGTGCTTAATTTTCAGCATGTGAGTAGTACCATTCAGGCCAACAAACCTACTCAGGATTCTACCACAAACCACAAGGTTTGGACAGGAAATCCCTGGGAGAGATTCTCTGGCTGCTTTTATGTTGGAGGTTAGACTACATGATCATAATACTCTTTTCCCGTCTTAAAACCTAAGAATCTTTGCACAAGTTGAGTCCTTGTCTACATGGTCTCAAGGTTTTTGCTGGAGGGTCTTACTAGGAGTGTATACAGCACCTAGGTTAATCTCTCTTGGGACATCTGGGGGCTATAGAAATAGAATAGCACCCTCTATTGGACAGCAGCACCCTCACTGGACAGCAAGTTTAAAAATTAGTACCTTTCCTGAAATAGCTGCTTAATCTTATTTCAACCCAGCATGATTCGGTCACAGCCTCTTGACAGGTTTAACACAGAGCCAAGTCACGTTCCCCCCACTGACTTTACTCTGCATGAAGAAGAAAGAGCATTTTAATTTACCCCACCCAGCCCAGTCCATCGTAAGCAATCAAGACACCGAGAGTGTATGAAGCGCCTTGCTACACTCCCGCAGGGCACCATTAAGAACCATGGAGTAGTGTCTGCATCAGGAGGTCGGCCAACCACCCCTTTGCAAGCGGGATGCAACGGCCTGTGATTCATTAGGAAAAAGTGACAGCTCGTCCATCTTCTCCTCCTCTTTACCTGCCTTCCCAGAAGACACGAGTCTCATTGTTGAGTTAGCTTTCAAATGCAGGGAATGAATTTTCCTTCTCCTTCTTCAGGCTGGATTGCAGGGCAATGAGAGGAGCCTCGGGCCATTGCCTGGCACCCTCTCTGGCACTCCATGCAGAGTGGGCTGTAGGTTGCCTGGCTTTTCAGATGTTCACCCCGTGGGCTGGGTTGAAGAACGGGGAGAAAATGAAGAGCAGACATGCAAGGCGAGGGAAGGAATTGCACACGGCAATGTGCCCCGGATAGCACCATTCACGTCCTCAAGAACGCTGGCAGAGAGGTCCAGGTGGAGGAATCCTCACAGGTGCCATGGAGAAAGCTTACACCGCTGCTGATACCTTTGGGCCAGTTTGGTTGGATAGCTGTGGTCTTCAAGGCTGCCAGTTGAGTGCTAATGTCACTTTAGTGCCAGTGATACAGGAAAAGCCAACAAAGCACAAGCAGTTTTGGTCACCGGGGCCAGATCTTCACTTGTGTAAATCGGTTCCACCAATGAACTCCATTGACTTAGACCAGCTGGAGCTCCAAACCATAGAAAGTCTGTTAATAGTGTTGACAATGTGACCTCTCAGCTTTTATCTGATGGTCCCACTTCACCTTCCACCCCCTCCAGATTTCATCTCTGTGGCTGATTTTAATCACCAAGTTAAATTTTCCACTAGGTCAATCAAACATCAACCTTCCTATCACAAACTAGAGCTCCATGCTATCAAAAGTGTCTTTCCCAGGAATGATTTTTTTTAAAGTCCCTCTCCCGGAGGTGCTATATTCAGACGTAAAGGGGCATTTGCATATTAATGAGCTACAATTATTGATCAATAAAATAGGTATTGCAATTGAACGGCTGTGTGTACAGACAAAGAGAAAGGAGAGGCGAGATTACAAAATGTTTACATGTGTATTGCACAGTTGCTAAACTTAAACCAACGTGTTTGTACTAATCAGCATGGTGAAATAACAGCTGTCTTCTTAACACATGCTAAATGCGTGCTAGGGAGAGTGTTATCTGAAAAAGTTATTTTTTTCTCCTGGGCTTTACTGCGTAACTGATGAAGATGGAGCAAATAAATAATGATGGGTTTTCACTACAAGTCATTCTTTTGCAGCGATTACACATTAATAACTTGAGCACACAGTATTTTCAAGAATTTCACGTATTAATCTCCCTTCCCCCCCACCCCCACGCATGCATGAGGGCAAACGATAAACATGTTGCTTTTGTAATCCCATTGTGCCGCCACTTATCGGCATCCCTGCAGCCAAAAAAACAAAAAAGGATTGCTGGAAATGGGATCTCAACCTTAATGACACCATCAATAATTGCTGTCACTGCCTAATATCCATGTTGCAACCTTAGAGGGAAGATAAAGAGGCAGAGTTCTCCATAATGTGGCTTCCAGACAGTCCCCCAAAGTGATTTCTTAACATGCTCTTAAAGACTACCTGCATATCTCATTGATGGGGAGTGACTAAAAGCTGTCAGAACAAGCCAGGATCACTGGGCTATGATTTCCTCCGACCATCACAGGTAAACAGTGTCAGACGCAGACATCAGACTAGAAAGCTATAAATCAGAGAGCTCCGTGCATCAGCTTACTTTGTTGGAATACTTCCTTGAGCTACTGGGTTAGCAGATTGCTGCAGCCTCATGCATCAAATGGATCAAGTTATTCCCCTGACTCATTGATGCAAAATGTCCTGAGGTGTCTTTGGCCTTTCCCAAGCCAGCGGTGCTTTCTAAAACACCGCAGAATAGTTACCGTACATCTGAGATGGTCGAGACATTGTTACCAGAACTGATACCTACAGCATCTTCTAAAAGGAGCCCATCTCCATGGTCCGGACCCAATTTGTACCTATGCCTGGATACTCGGGATTTGTAGTCCCCCCAAAATAGTTGCGTATTGTCTGGCAGGCTGGATGCAGCCGGTATCGTGGAAGAACTTGCTCCCGTATTAATGAAGTGAAGTAACCTGTTGGATTCCAAGGTCCTGGGAACTTTTGACTGATCTCCTAAAAGCCAGCTTAGCACCATCGGTATATGTTTGTACAAGCCCAGCCACGTGTTCAGAACTGTATAGCCAAGGCCCCCACCCGTAAGAACTTGCAACCCAGATGAGGGATTTTGTCTGTTTGCACGGATGTTTAGAAAACAACTGTTCTTCCTACCACCCCTGGTATCCTCCTTTGGGCACCAACCACACAACCCAGCAGGCACTGTGCTTCTCTTTAATTAGCATCGTCCATGCCATCAGGGAGCAGAAACCATCGCGACTGCTAACATGTCTCAGCTCCATTGCCAGCTGAGTATTTCACAGGATCAGTACCTTGAGCTGTACTAAGAACAACCAAACAGCCTAGAGTAACTGAGCTCCGTACGTCACTCAGACAAAGCAAAGGGTTTAAAGGGTGTTCTCCTTTAATTTCCCATTTTCATGTTTCCAGAAAACAAACATCTGAAAGGGAGGATGTTCCCTGTGGAATTTCCTAAGCCAGCCTCTCACTTACAGAGCCCCTTTCCAGCAAGGAGCTGAAAGCACTTTACAGACATTAATTCATGTATGGTATGTCCATACTACCTGTCAGATCGGCACGCAGCAATCGATCTAGCAGGGAGTTGATTTATCATGCCTAGTATTGAGAGGCGCAGGCAGAGCCGATGGGGGAGCAGCAACAGTCGACTCATCACAGTGAAGACACCGGGGTGAGTAGATCTATGTACGTTGACTTCAGCTACGTTATCCAGGTAGCTGAAGTTGCGTAACTTAGATCAATTCACACATATACACACACCCTAGTGTAGACCAGGCCTAAGACTCCCAATCTGCCTGGGAGAGAGGCAAGTGTCATTACACTAGCTTGGAACAGAAGCCAGAAGTTCTGACTCCCCATGCCCTGCTCTAACCATTAGACCGCACCATCTAGTTCCACAAACATTCTTGGTTTTGCACCAGCACTGGATAAACTCTTGGGTGGGATATCATGGAATGAGAGACCCTTTCTCAGTGCTGCAGGTTGAGGCCTGGTCTACCCTGAAAAATTAGATGGACCGAGCTATGTCGCTCAGGTCAGTGAAAAATGTGCTCCTGAGTGCTGTGGTTAGGTAAACCTAACCCCCAGTGTAGATGCAGTTAGGCCAATGCAAGAATGACTCCATTAACCTAACTACCCCTTCAGAGAGAGGGATTAACGACATCGACAGAAAACGCCTTTCCCTCACTGTAGGAACCAATTGTAGACTACAACGCTACAGCAACACAGCTACAACGCCGCAGCTGTGCCGCTGTATCTTGTTACGTAGACGGGCTCTCAAGAGTCTGTCCCTCCCTTGGTGAGCTGAGGTCCGAGGGTACTAATGCATCACTATGCACCGTTGTCAGTGGTATCGCCCCATCCATCCAGATCACACTCCACAAACACACTGCACCTTCGGCGCATTACCCTCTCCTGAGCCACACAAGACCAATCTTCCCACTTACACAGGAAACAGGGGAGGGGAAACCAAGCAGTCCAGATAAGCCTGGCACACTTCCAAGGATTCCTTTGCTCATGTACACACAAGGTAAAGCTTCCCACGCAGTGTTAACCCCGCCACGGCTGCGCATTTCTAATGCGATTCAGCCATCGAGTGATATTTGTATTACAATGACAACTTGGAAGAACTTGTCTCATATCAGAAGACGTAGTGAAGCAGATGAATAGCTCCAACACGATATCCATGGGATAGAAATTCAATTAAAAACCGCAAGCGGCAGAGGAGTGGTAGTTATTGTTCAACAGATACCACGGGGCCTTTGCTGAAACGCAGCCATTAGCGGCGCTGGTTGGAAAATTCTGTTTTCCTTTATGACAATCTGTTAGCTTGTATAAAAGTTCAATTAATAAAAACACAGAGCTGCTCCCGCGCTCAGGGAACATAATGAAGCCAAGGGCTACTTGCATATTTTATAATTATGGATTGAGTGCGTAGTGCGGGGGGAATTAGAGAGATGCCACAATCATCATAAAAATGAAAGATCGCTCTTCGCTGAACGCGGAGGGCGCAACTACTGCATCCGAAACGCAGTGCCTGGACCACGCCTAGCCCACGGCACTGCTGTATGGGACATTTAAAACTATCCCGAATGCCGTGAGCTAAATCCACCCCAGTGTAAGCCTTGGGCGGAGATGCACCAACGTGGAAAGGACACTAGGGGAAGAGGTTGCAGCAGCACACAGCAGTCGTGACCTCTCTCTACGGCAGTGCGTCTCAATTATTTTCTGTCATGCCCCCCCTAGGAAGAAGAAAACATGTCGCGCCCCCCCGCGACTGTAAATAGTATCATTTGTCTATAATGACACTATAGATGGGAAGGGCGGCTCCGCGGCGGGGCTGGGGCGAGTCACCGCGCTGCCCTGCGACCCCCGCCCCTCCTGTCAGGGCGCAGCGGGCGGCAGCGACGGGCTGGCTCCCGCTCCCACCGGCCGCGCCAAGGCCAGCTCCGGCCCGCGGCTCCGCTCCCCTGCCCGGCCCGCCTACCTGGGCCCGCACTTACCGCGCGGCTCCCACGATGGCGGCGGCACCGAGCGCGGCCTGAACCCACTGAGCCGCCTTCCCTCGCACTCCCCGCCCCGCCCGGACACGCCCAGCGCCCCGCGGCACGCCGGGAAACAGAGTCCTGCCACCCGCAATGAACGGGCCCGGCGGGGAGCGCAGGGACTACCATTCCCGGCGTGCCACGCGCCGCGGCCGCCCACCGACTCCCTGCTTGAATGAAAGGCAACGAGGTCAAACGAGCCCCCCTTTATGGAGCCTCGCGCCCCCCCTGGGGGGCGCGCCCCACTATTTGAGAAGCACTGCTCTACGGCCACGGAGGTTGGTGCTGACCCAAAAGTGGGTTGTGTTGGTGGGGGAGGGCTGTGCAGGAGTGTGGAATAAATTGATTTCATCACCCCGCCCCCTCAGCAGCTACTGGAACGCTCCCTGGTAGAATCTCCCTAGAAGAAGGCCCAAGGGAGCGTAGGCTGAACCTCCACCACCACCTACAGCGCACAGGGCCAGAACCAGTTAATCTGTCCCTGTGTTTAGGTCTAGTAGTGCATCAGGGATGCAGGATGAAATTTGCGCACAGCTTGGGCCACCGCTCAGTGCCCTCCACTTTCTGGAAGCACACGCCACAGCTGCCAAGGCCGGCGGGAACCCGTCAGAGAGGTCCAGCAGCATGTGGACTAAAAGTAGGGTGGAAAATCAAAAATAAATAACCCTGCCAAGTCACCCTAAGGAAAACCAGGGATTTTGAACACAGCACATGGAGACATATGCCAGCCTTCACCTCTGGCCTTCTCCCCATGGCATGGTTATTAACTGCTCCCTGGCCGGCTTAGAGGATATTTGCCAAACTGATCTCCTGCACAGGTCAGGAAGGCATTTGAATAAGTCACAGAAGCAAAAAAAGGGCTGGCTTGGAAGAACCGGTGCTTCCCAGCCCCACACGTAGCCCTGGGCTCCATAGTCCTTTCCAGGCTTTCTGGAGATTCCCAGGAGCCCAGTGAAAACACATCCCTGCTTCTGGGATTCAATTGGCTGCCAGTAAGATGAAGTTGAAATGGGGGTGAGTGATGGGACTGGGCCTATTTGACTGCTCCTGGAGGTTGACTGTTTACATCCAGTCCAGTATAGCAGTGAACCAAACCTTGTTCCCCGCTAATGACATTGGGTGCATAATGGGAAACGAGGGGCTGGAACTTAGCCCAGGTCCCAGTTGACATGGACAGAGTTGTTGTAGGCATGTGGGTCCCAAGATGTTAGGCCAAAAGAAGAGCTCTGTTTGGCTCAAAAGCTCCTCTCCTTTTCACCAACAGAAGTTGGTCCAATCAAATAAAGATGAGCTTTTGAGCCAAACAGAGCTCTTCTTCAGGTCTAATATCCTGGGACCGACACAGCTATAACTATTCTGTCTGCTCAGGTCTGAATGTTCTCCCATTGTACTGGCAGCCACCACAACCACCCCAGCTCTGAGCCGTGAGAAGCATTGTCAATACCATGGCACAGATGCCGAGAAAGCAGAACATCATGATCCCCGCCGGCTGCAGGAGAGAGTCTCTGGGATCTATTTGCCTTTTTAATTTCTAATAGGCAGCCGAGAAACAGAGGGAATGTTAGAGTCTCTGGAGTAAACTTCAACCCACCGACAATTGCAAAGTCTCTTTGGTATTTATCAGCACCATTTACGAAGCTTTTCAGAAGGGTGATTTGGGTTGGTTTGTTTTACCTTAAGTCCAAATGAGTGAAATTGCCCATTTGGAAGTCTTAGAAACAGAATCCATCAGATCCTTCTGCTTGAAGGACTGCCTGCAACTCCACCCCAGACAGAACGACAGTCTAATGCACAATATTAGCCCGGAGGGGTTTTGCTCTACATGTGGTGTGGATCCTAGATAAGAGATATGGACCTACCAAGTTGCCTTTTATACATAGGGTCACAAGCAAGCCATGGACCCTTCGGGGCCAAGTTTCTCTGGAAGAGAATGAATTGTTTTCAAACCTTTCAGGTAGGACTGGAAGGGACCTCGAGAGGTCATCTAGTCCCATTCCCTGCACTCTAAGTATCATCTAGACCAACCCCAACAGGTGTTTGTCTAACCTGCTCTTAAATGATGGAGATTCCACAACTTCCCTAGGCAATTTATTCCAGTGCTTAACTACCCTGACAGTTGGAAAGTTTTTCCTAATATCCAGCCT
The DNA here is from genome assembly GCA_032164245.1 of Sternotherus odoratus. Taxonomy (NCBI): domain Eukaryota; kingdom Metazoa; phylum Chordata; order Testudines; family Kinosternidae; genus Sternotherus; species Sternotherus odoratus. Next base: position 102,368,652 of record JAVMKO010000005.1, read on the forward strand.
AAACCTCTCTTGCTGGAATTTAAGCCCATTGTGTCCTGTCCTATCCTTGGAGGTTAGAGAGAACAATTCTTCTCCCTCCTCCTTGTAACAACCTTTTAGGTACTTGAAAACTGTTATGTCCCCTCTCAGTCTTCTCTTCTCCAGTCAAAACAACCCAATTTTTTTCAATCTTCCCATATAGGTCATGGTTTCTAGAGCTTTATTTTTGTTGCTCTTCTCTTTCCTGAAATGTGGCACCCAGAACTGGACACAATACTCCAGTTGAGGCCTAATCAGCGCAGAGTAGAGCGGAAGAATTACTTCTTGTGTCTTTCTTACAACACTCCCGCTAATACGTCCCAGAATGATGTTCGCTTTTTTTGCAAGAAGTGTTACACCGTTGACTCATATTCAGCTCGTAGTCCACTTTCCCGAGATCCCTTTCCGCAGTACTCCTTCCTAGGCAGTCATTTCTCATTTTGTATGTGTCATGGATGGCAAAGAACCAGGGCTGAATAGCACGACACAATTTCCCCCCTGCCGCATGTTGGGCATATTGCGTCTCATGGAAAGAATCAAAAATCTTCTCTTCCATGTTTGCAATATCATGTGAAAAGAATGACAGCCACCATCCTGGGCAGCAAAAAGACGGAACCTGGGACCTCCAGAGCTAAGCACAGGAGTCTTTACAGGGTGAGCTCGCAGGGCTGAGAGATGTAAAAGATTCCCACCTTCTTTGGAGAAATCTCTTATTTTCTGAGAGAAGACTCAATCTAAGTCTACACTACAAGCTAGGGTTGTGATTCTCCGGCTTGTGTATATGTTCTCACACTAGTTTTCATCAAGCTAGTGTGAATATAAACCACAATGAAACCACAGTAGCACTGGCAGCAGCTGGGTAAACACCAGGGAGGAAGAAGAGTTATTTAAGCCAAAGGACAATGTCGGCACGAGAACAAATGGGGATAAACTGGTCATAAGTTACGAGGTCCCTTCCAGTCCTCTGCTCTTAACTATCACACACTGACCAGTGGGGTCACCCGAATACAGGCAGCAGAAAGTGATCAGTGCTGATGTGAAAGATCAGCAGCAGCTCTTCTTCTAGGAGCCAGCTCTGCTTGCAGATTATAATTGTTTTGTTTTTTCTTCTTCATGTTCAGCCTAGAAACTTGTCCAGAGTGTGCCTTGAAATAGACAAGGAAGTGGGAGTGGTAGGCCTTCTTCTCAGAGGAGCAGCTGGAAATGAGTTCCTCCAGCACATAGATCACTGGAGTCTAGCACAGCTACTACTGCTAGACTCCCGAGAGGGAGTAAGGAGGGGACATGGTTTTACACCCATTCCAAGCAGACCAGTAGTGCTGACCCCCCACCAAAGGGCATGGGGGAAGCACATTGTTATAGGAGTGCTCTACAAAAGAGATATGTCTGTAGCTAGTTAGTTAATAAAGAGCCTGCCAGGAAGCAGTGCTCAAGAACATGAAGCACAGTGAATAGGCAATGGAGGACCTATAAAGATCATGGTGGATGTGCCCTGCAAAATGGCGCCATTCATGCACCCTGAGCCCAACCCCATAATGTTACAACAATTGAATGAACTCCCCTCCTCCTGCTTAGGTAGGTATTGTCGGTGGCTGGCACTCTCGCTGGGGCCATGCAGCAATTACACCCTCAGACTCTCCACTTCAGTCTCCCCATGTAACAAGGAGGAGAGGACCTTCTAATAATTAACCTTTGCAGAAATCGCTACTGGGAATTATTCATATTTAAGAAGATTCCCTTTTGGAACAAAAGATAGGACAGAAAAGGGGGGCGGAAAGGCACAGGAGAGAGATAGGTGCAGCTCAAGCTACTTGCCAAGACCAGGTCTCTACACTGAGCTTTGGTTGACATTCTCCAACTCTAGCCACAGTGGGACCGCTAGCAGAGATCAGCTGCCGACATTTTCACCCCCGTGTTGGCCAGACGTGCTCAAGAGCAATGTGAATGAAGAAAGATATAGCAACTGCTCGTCAGCCTTCCCACTCCCCCGCCACCCACACCCCCAAAGCTCTCCACGCAGGCACGACAGCATCTGAACAGGGGGAAAAGAAATAGAAACCTTGAACTCTGTTTCAATCGCCTGCCTCTCTCTCCTTCAATCCCCAAACATCGAGAGAAAGGATTAAAGAAAGGGTTGCTAAAATAAAATGAATCTAGGATTCAAAACCAATTACCAAAGCATAATCTTGCTCAGATGGGCATGCTAAGAATAATTACTATCCATGAGATGAATGCCTGTTCTAGACACATTACAGAAGACTGCATAATTAAATAGAGCAACTGATCCTCATTTATCTCCCAAGCAATTCATATTTAAAGGTTCACCTGCATGGGCTGGCAAGATGCAGCATTTGCACAAAGCCACATGGGAATTTGGGGGCAGTGCAAAGTTTGTGAAATAGCAAAAAAAAAAACAAAAAAAAAAACAGCCTGTCACTAGAGAAGGGGAAAAACACTGTTTTGAGCATTATGTGTCCTTTCAAATAATAACGTTCTTGAGATAGGCAGAATGGGGCTTCGATGGCTTGCTCCAAATAAGGATTATTTCAAGAAAGAAAAACCAGTTCTGAAGCAAAAGCGGAATCGGTGCCAGATGGGTCGGTGGAAATCTGCCATCTGCAGCGTCCAAAGCCAGGATGAAAACAGCTGTTGGGGAAAAAATTGGACCGGTGATTGCCACATATCAGCGCCCCTTATGCCCTCTTAACAGCGTCGCCATATGTGTTCGACTGATTATTGGCTGATACAGCACAGATCTGAGGAGTGGTAGATGCAGCGAGGACAATGAGGCACGTTTGGGTCTGTGCACCTCCCTGCTAAACTCCTAAGCGCACTGTTGGTTTGCAGATACGGCAGCTAGTTTGTCGTCAGGGGCTGTGCACACGCTGCCCTTTCTCGTGGAGGGGTGACTTTTCTTCTTTCTTCTTGCACTCTTCCCTCATCTAAATTTCACATTGAAACTACCTGGTTGGCTTTTGTGTATGGAAAAGTGTGACATGCAAACCCAGGCCCCATATACCTACAGATGAGAGCGGCCGCCTGGATTTCAAGAAAACAAAAGACTACTCTGGCTTCTACATGCTTCTCTGACAACACAAAGCAGCCACAGAGCCAATTTAACCAGATCCCTGGCAAATCCCCGCATAGAAATCCCCTCTGGGGTAGCAGGTACGTAGCAGGTCCTATGTCTCCTCCTCCCACTCTCAGCCCCTGGGGAAAAGGGTTGGTAGATGAAGAGCCAGCATGTTCCATTGGTGCTATGGAAGTCAACACATCTTAGACCTCTAAGGGGCACCAGCCAGGCAGCCCCAGAATCGAGGAAGAATGAAGCCAATCTTTGCGCCTTCCACTCCTTGCAGAACATCTAGACATGAGGATTTGGCCCATACATTTTATCTGAGCCAGTGCTACTCGGTAGCTCCATTTGGGGTGGGGCATTTAAGGGACATCTCTTAAAATACAAGCTAGGTGGTCACTCTGCCACTGGTCCAAGCATTTGCAACATGGCACATATATATGCCTGGCAAAAACTGAGGGAGTTTTCGCAGGAGCAATTCTTTCCCTAATCCTTGAACTCAATCAAGTTTTACAGAAAGGCAATCCCCCATCTGAGGGCTGGAGCCAAATGAATAGTGATGGAAATGATTTGCGAACATGCTTATGAAATCTCTTGTTTCTCTTTTCTCTGGTGAGGCCTTTCTGCAGACATTTGTGAGACATTAGCGTGAATGTCTGCTTAGGAGCCTGTATTTATGAGAACACAGATGTCTTGGTTTGCAAATGAGAATAGTTGTGCGACAAGGGCTCACCTGGTCTCCTGTTATATACACACACAATTACTGGTGTGAATATGACAAGAGGAAATTGACTGCAAAATTTGCTAGATAGCCAATAAACCTGGTTTATATCTGTCTCTCTCAGCCAAGAAGGAACCCAGTTATTGTTTAATTTGGAGTCTGTGCGTGTAGCTAAGTATAAAGCTCTTTTTTGTGCAAAAGAGGACAGAAAAAGATTTAAAGGTTGAGATTTTCAGAGCCACCTAAGTAATTTGGATGCCCAATTAAATTTAATGGGAAGCAGGTCTCCGGCCTCCCTTCAGCTTTGAAAAATGCAATCAAACTGTCCTCAGATTTCCTAGGCTTGTTTATCTCCTGAAACATCTCTCTTCTTAAAATGCACCTCCCCCACTCCAGGAGTGATTCACTGCCCCAATGGCAACTTTAAGCACTCCTCTTGAGTACTGAGGTTGTCCAAAAGTGTACCCTGTGACTAAAGTAACCAATCACGCAGCTTGAGAGCAAACTCTGACTATCAATCACATTCAAAGGAGCACTCGCCATTGACAATGAAAATTCCCCAGGCTCTTTTGTGAAAACTCTGTCGTGCAATTGTATATTAAAAAAACCCAAACAAGTAGAAATCAGGAGCAGTTTGAGAACAGTTCACAAATAGAATAAAGGCCTAGCCCAATTAATGAATTATTTGCAACAAAGATGTTGACCGGCTCAATGTTTAAAGACTCTATCCAGAAAAATATGAGCACGGAGAAGTCTTGCGAATAAGAGAGGTTTGATGCTTGAAGTAATAATATAGTACTTTGGCATTTACATAATATGTTGCATGCAATGATCAAACAGAGCTTTGCAAAGGCGAGTGAACATTATGATTGCTATGCTACCAATGAGAAAACCAAAGTATAGAAATACTGGCTTGTATTTCTGGCTGTGCTGCTGACCTGCAAAGGCAAACAGCATATTTCTACTATAATGTGTGGACATTTAGGCTCAGATTTTAGAATGGCCACTCATTTAAGGTGCTTCAGACTTGATTGTCCAACTTGATACAGCTGGATAGAGACACCAAAACTTAAGGCAATCCAGAATTAGTGGAAGACTTTCAGAATCTGAGTCTTAACTTCTTTGGGTCTTAGTTTTCCAACCATCTATAGAATAAAGGAAGAAATACTTATTAATGGGGTTAATTCAAGTGTGCATACAGGGCCTCACAGATCCATTGATGAATTGCCGCACAGGGATGCAGGCTATTTTCATGTGGTGCTTGTTCTTACAATTAATAGCAGACTCCACAGATCTTCAGATAGAAGCAGGATCTGGACTACTATAATGTCACATAGAAATCATTGACAGAGAAAAATCACAGATCCGTGGGAACGTGGTCTACCGTTTCATAGACCTGAAGGCCAGACGGGGCCACCGTGATCATCTAATCTGACCTCCTGTACATCACAGAAAATTTCCCCAATATAATTCCTAGAGCACGTTATCAATTTTTGAGCACAAAGTAAATTGAAAACATTTAAGCAAGACCTTGGAAATCTCCGTCATTCCACTCTTCGCTTAACAGGCAAGTTCTTAAGCAAGTAAATCTTAAAAGCAAATGGCATTTATATTTTATAGAGTGCCTCTCTCGTCTGCACTAATGAAATCACAGCTAGAAGACTGACTCTGATTCTGATCTTAGTTACACCAGGTCAGCAATCTGAAGTAACTTCAGTTGAGTTATTCCCAATGGACAGAGGAGAATCAGGGGAAGGTGTCAACAAGTTAGAGGGCAATTAAAGAACAGCAACAAAAATGATTATGCATTGGGGAAGAAGGGGGAATTTGTATGAAAAAAGTAAAAGAACTGAATGCATATTTGGCAAATCAATGAGTAAAGAGATGGAATAATAGCCTAAAGGTGGTCTAAGGGTGTGATCCACCCCTAAGAGATCAGAAAGACTTCTATTGGCCAACACAGGAAATTAATCCAGGAGCTGGAAAATTTGATTGAATGTCCTGTCCATTTTAATGCCTTGGAGGATTATTAGTAGAGCTGGTCAGAAAATGTCTGTCAAAAAGATTTTTTCCAGTGGAAAATGTAGTTCCTACTAAATCAAAATGTTCAACAAGAACATTTAGATTTTAATGAATTTTTTTTCCCATTGGGAAAATATACATATTTCATATCGGGTCAGTGTGACCCAAAGAGAAAATATTTTGGTTTGTTAAACTAAATCTAAACATTTCAGTGTGGATCAGTCTGGCATTAATCCAGTTGAGCTGCCACAATGCCTCATGGGAGATAAGTCAGTGCGCCTCAGGCCTCCATCCTCCTCTATGGGATGGGCTCCCTGGCTGAACTACATCTCCCAGAATGCATAGTGGTCTCCCTTCTGGTTGAACTATCATAATGTAAAATTCTTTGAGGGTGTCAACAAATGTGGCCAAGGGTGATTGAGTGGATAGAGAGAATCAGGGAGGTAGCCGTGTTAGTCTGGAATAGCAGAGGTAACAAAGTCCTGTGGCACCTTAAAGACTAACTATAAAGTTTTGAAGCATGAGCTTTCGAAAGCTCATGCTTCAAAACTTTATAGTTAGTCTTTAAGGTGCCACAGGACTTTGTTACCTCTGAGTGGATAGAGTGTATTTGAACTTTCCCTCATCAAAGGCTGTTAAGCAAAGTGAGCACTCCTGGGATAAGAGGGAAGGTCCTCTCATGGATCAGTAACTGATTATAAGATAGGAAGAAAAGGTAGCAGTAAAGGGTCAGTTTTCAGAATGGAGAGAGGTAAATGGCTGAGCGGTAACCCCTCCTTCCCCCCCACAGATCTGTACTGGGAACAATGCTGTTCAACATATTCCTCATTGATCTGGGGGGGGGGAAAGGGGTAAACAGAGAGATGGCAAAGTTTGCAGATGATTTAAAATTACTCAAAAGAGTGAAGTCCAAAGCAGACTGCAAGAAGTTACAAAAGGATCTCATAAAACTGGAGAAATGGGCAAAAAAATGGCAGATGAAATTCAGTGCTGATAAATACAAAGTAACACACATTGGACAACATAATCCCAACTACAGTACACACAGAAAATGATAGTGTCTAAATTAACTGTTACCACTCAAGAAAGAGACCTTGGAGTCATTGTGGACAGTTTTCTGAAAACATCTGCTCAATGTGCAGCAGCAATCAACAAAAGCAAGCAGAAAATTAGGAATCTTTAGGAAAGGGATAGATTACAAGACAGGAAATATCATAATGCCACTTCTAGATCCATGGCACACCCAGACCTTGAATACCACACACAGTTCTGGTGACCCCAGCTCAAAAAAGATGCATTCGACTTGGAAAAAGTACAGAAGAGCAATAAAAATGATTAGTGGAGGGAACATCTTTTATATGAGGAGAAATTAAAAAGACTGGGACTGTTCAGCTTGAAAAAGAGATGACTGAAGGGGGTATGATAGAGGTCTATAAAATCATGACTGGATGGGGCGTGGAAGTCCCAGGGTTTGTTGGGAGGTGTGGGGTGGATGGGGGCAGGGCAGTCAAGGGGCAGGGAGCAAGAAGGGTCCTGGTGGGGACAGTCAGAGGACAAGGAGCAGGGAGGCTTAGATCGGGGGTGGGGTCCTGCGGGGCAGTTAGGGGCAGGGGTCCCAGAAGGGGGCAGTCAGGGGACAAGGATCAGGGGCGGTTGGGAGTTCTGAGGGGGGCAGTCAGAGGGCAGGAAGTAGTAGGGAGTGGATGGGGCGGGACCCCCTGGGTGCACACCCTGATGAAATGTGCTGCGCATGCCTATGCTAGAGATAACTCACAACATGAAACATGTGGCAGGAGCATTCACATACATGAATACCGTAATTTCACCTCTATTTCAATGAAATAAATGGAAATCAGTGACCTCTTACATGTATTTAATAAAAAAAGCTCATGCCAAATAGAGATGTCTGTAGAATATAAACATATTTCATAGCCCCAAGTCTTTATTTTTTCACATTGGGTAGCTTTTCCTTTGTAAAGGGAACACTGAGAAGGGCTAACTCTGGGTTCCAAGAGTTACTACAGCTTTGGGTTTATGATAGCAAACCATTTTTTAAACTACTGGCAACAAAATGTTGCTAGGCAGACAAAAGCCAATAAAAACACGTTTAAATGCCCTACTGAGAGACAGAGACAGAAGGAGAGTGAGTGTCTGGTACTGGAAGGAATATATGGGAGTAGGATTTTAAAACCCCCAAAATGAAATAACCAGTTTTTAACAGCGGTGAATTAAAGGTGGTCTTTTCAGCTTAATGCTTTGGGGCAGGGGGTTTACAATCCAGCACAAATACAATACAAATACCTTATTGTGTATCATGGGCAGCATTTTAGGGTACCAGCTGCACCCTAAATGCATAACAGAAGCAAAATAAAGCTGTTACAAAACTAAAATAAAATATAATAGCTGGGAAGAAAGACATGAAGACCTACAGACAAAGGGAGAAGAGAGCAGTTCTCAGAACTTATCCATAAGGTCAGGATATACATGCAGGTTGTTCCAGACAGTAGGAACAGCAAAGAAGGGTCTTGTTCCAAAAGCACGATTGGCCTTGAGCATGCATTTAAAATGTAGAATTTTGGTTCTTGGCTTTTGAAGCTGCCTGGTTTCTGCACTGGAAGAAAAACAACAACTGTCTCCCATGTAAATCTATTGCTCTCAGCAGTTTTAGGACTCCCAGTTCACCCAAGGTATGAGGGGCAAACACAAGAGGTTTGTGAATTTTGATCCTGCTCCCACTAAAGACAATTGGTTTTTTTCCATTAACATCACTGGGTCAGAATTAGGCAATGAAGGATGATTGTAGGCTATTCTGGTCACTGGATTTTAATGAACCCTGCAGTTCCTCTAGGCCTGATCCTACCCCGTTGAAGTCAGTCAGAGATTTGCCATCCGTTTTCACCAGCAGCAAAAAAGCACCTTCTCCTTGCTGCACTCATACAACGTGCTGAGGCTGTGGTTCTCAGGGTGTTGAATTCCCTCAACTTCAGCAGACATCACAGGAGCGGAGAGCACACAGCACAACTTCTGATTTCATAATAGCTTGCTCTTTCCTAGCACCTCCCTTAGGATTGAGACATTAAACCATTCCGACACAATGGAAGCCACTGTGAAGTTGGTCAGTGTTATCTCTGATTTACAGATGGTGAAACAGATACAGAGCATTTAAGTATCTTCTATTGGTACTGCTGAGGACCTCAGATCCTCTTAAAAACGTAGACATGCAGCCAAAGGTCAGCCAAGAAGTTTGTGGCAGAGGTAAGAAGGGGGATGGGGCCTCCTGATTCTCAGTCCTGTTGGACAATTATGTGGGGTCCTTTAGAGAGGAAGAGAATCCCAGAAAAAGAGACCCAGTCAAGATTCATTCCATCCCTGAACTCTGTGCTATCAGCTCCTTCCTTGACGTTCTTTATGCAAATCTTTTTAATGCCATTGAGGGGAAAGAGATAAAATGGAGAGAGGAGAGAGACTAGGCTTCCTTTTACAATCAGCTGAATTGCAGCTGCAATTAGAGACTTAGTGGGTGTTAGGGATTGTCTTGCAAGTTATCATGAACAGCTAGTGAACAGGGGACCGCAAACAGGGGAGTTTGGGAGGGAGTTGTAATATAGTTGCTATGGTTAAGAAGGGACACATTGCCAGTGCCAGTGCTGCTTCAGTCTCCTCCACCTGCATGCAGACAGACAACCTACTCAAGGATGTCTCTACCCAGATCCAGGTGTGGATTTGCAGAGACTGTGACTTGCATTTCCCAGTCACAGAAAGACAGGCTGGGGAGACCATCCTGTGTGAAAGGTGCCTGCTGGTGGAATCACTCAGGAAGCGGCTAGGAGAGCTACAGGAGGTGTCTAGGCTGAGGAGCATCTGTGCTCATGAGGAATTCCTCAAGAGTATTGACACGGAGACATTCAAGGCTGAGGAAGTTATTCAGCGACAGAGTAGTGCTGTCACACCATCGGGGGAGGAGGATATGGCTCTGTCACATGGAGGACATTGGCTGCTGGTTACTTCTGGCAGCAGGCAGTGCTCCAGCCCTACTCCCAATCCACCCACCACGGTGATGGAAAACTGATACACCGGCAACGAGCGATGAGGAATCACCCCCAAAGAAGGAGGAGGAGAAACCATGTACCCCCAAGGCTGGGAGGATCACAGCCACCACTCCCAGGAGGAAACGCAGGGTAGTGGTGGTTGGTGACTCTCTTCTGAGGGGAACAGAAGCACCAATTTGTCACGATGACATGGCATCTTGGGAAGTAGGCTTCATGCCAGGGGCCCATATTCAAGAGCTTATGGAGGGACTGTAGAGGATCATCTGTCCCTCTGACTACTACCCCATGCTAATCATCCACGTGGGCACTAATGACACTGCGAGGTATGATCCTCAGCATGTCAGAAGTGACTACAGGGCTCTGGAAATAAAGGTGATGGAGTTGGGGAGCCCGGGTGGTGGTCTCTTCAATCCTTCCAGTCAAGGGTAGGGGCCAGGGCAGACACAGATGCATCCTGGAGGTGAATGCTTAGCTGAGAGGATGGTGTTGCCAGGAGGGTTTTGGGTTCCTTGAGCATGGGATGCTGTTCCAGGAAGAAGGACTACCAAGCAGAGATGTGGTCCACCTATCGAGGAAGAGGAAGAGCATATGGATACAGACCGGCTAACCTAGTGAGGAGGGCTTTAAACTAGGATCGAAGGGGGCAGGTGACCAAAACTCACAGGTAAGTCAAGAACACGGAGACCTGGGAGAAGGGACAGAATTTGTGGGGAATATGGGCTGTTATAGCAGGGATAAAGGAGAGACAAGACAGAACTGGGGGGGAAGGGGAATCAAAGCAGTATCTTAGATGTCTGTACAGTAATGTAAGAAGTATGGGGAATAAGCAGGAAGAACTCAAAATGCTAGTAAATAAACACAACTATGACATAGTTGGCATCAGAGACTTGGTGGGATAATATGCATGACTAGAATATTGATATAGAAGAGTATAGCACGCTCAGGAAGGACCGGCAGGGGAAAAAAGGAGGAGGTTTTGCCTTATATATTAAAAATGTATACACTTGGACTTAGGTTGAGATGGAAATAGGAGACAGACTTGTTGAAAGTCTATGGGTAAGAATAAAAGGGGTAGAAACAAGGGTGATGTGATGGTAGGGGTCTGCTACAGACCACCAAACCAGGAAAAAGAGATGGATGAGACCTTTTTAAAAACAGCTAACAAAATCATCCAAAGCATAGGATTTGGGTGATGATGGGGGACTTTGACACTCCAACATCTGTTGGGAAAATAACACACCAGGGCACAGATTATCCCATACATTCTTTGATTGTATTGGATACAATTGCTTATTTCAGAATGTGGAGGCAGTTACTAGGGGAGAGGCTGGTCTAGATTTGATTTTGACAAATAGGGATGAACTGGTTGAGAATTTGAAAGTGGAAGGCAGCTCGTGTGAAAGTGATCATGAAATCAGACAGTTCATGATTCAAAGGAATGATAGGCGGGAGAACAGCAAAATCAAGACAATGGATTTCCAGAAGGAAGACTTTAGCAAACTTAAAGAGTTGGTAGGTAAGATCCCATGGGAAGCAAGCATAAGGGGAACAACAATAGAAGACAGTTGGCAGTTTTTCAAAGACACATTATTAAGGGCACAAAAACAAACTAATCCCATGTGTAGGAAAGATAAGAAGTATGACAAGAGACCACCCTGGCTTAAACAAGACACCTTCAATGATCTAAAAATCAAAAAAAGAGTCCTACAAAAAATGGAAACTAGGTCAAATTACAAAGGATGAATATAAACAAATAACACAATTACGTAGGGACAAAATGAGAAAGACCAAGACACAAAATGAGATTAAACTAGCTAGAAACATAAAGGGTAACAAGAAAACATTCTAAAACTACATTAGAAGCAATAGGAAGACCAGGACAGGGTAGGCCTGTTACTCAATGGGGGAGAGGAAGGGGGAAATAACAACAGAAGATGTGGAAATGACAGAAGTGCTCAATTACTTATTTGTTTCAGTTTTCACCAAGAAGGTTGATGGTGATTGGTTGTCTAACATAGTGAATGCCAATGAAAATGAGGTAGGATCATAAGAGGCTAAAACAGGGAAAGAACAAGTTAAAAATTACTTGGACAAATTAGATGTCTTCAAGTCATCAGGGCCTGATGAAATGCATCCTAGAACACTGCTTCTCAAACTATTTGATGTGGTGGACCAGCAATTTTTTTCCAATGTTCCAGGGACCGGTATCTTATTTTATTATATGTGAAGGAGTGGGGTAAGCGCGTCTCCCGCATCTCATGCAAAACATGCTGTAGCGCTATGGCATAATTATCAATATTATAATATGTGCTCCTGAAAACATAGTACTATTTAATATTGTCAACTTTATCGACTGATAATTTTCTTGGTGGAATTCTGGTGCGATTTTTAAATTATACCATCATTTCTTTCTTTCCTGGAAAATCGCCATGGACCGGCAGCCAATGGCTCATGGACCGGCACCGGTCCATAGACCACTACTTTGAGTAGCACTGTCCTAGAATACTCAAGGAGCTGACTGATGAGATATCTGATCCATTAGCTATTATCTTTGAAAAGTCATAGAAGATGGGAGAGATTCCAAAAGACTGGGAAAGGGCAAATAGAGTGGCAATCTATAAAAAGGGAAATAGGGGCAATCCAGGGAATTACAATCCAATCAGCTTAATTTCTGTACCAGGAAAGATAATGGAGCAATTTAAGCAATCAATTTGCAAACATCAAAAAGATAATAAGGTGATAAGTAGCAGCCAGCATGAATTTGTCAAAAACAAATCCTGTCAAACCAACCTGATAGCTTTCTTTGACAGGGTAACAAGCCTTGTGCATGGGGGGAAGTGGTAGGACGTGGTAGATCTTGACTTCAGCAAAGCTTTTGATACGGTCTCACATGACCTTCTCATAAACAAACTAGGAAAACGCAACCTAGATGGAGCTACTATAAGGTGGGTGCAAAACTGGTTGGAAAACCATTCCCAGAGAGTAGTTATCAGTGGTTCACAGTCATGCTGGAAGGGCATAATGAGTGGGGTCCCGCAGGGATCAATTCTGGGTCTGGTTCTGTTCAATATCTTCATCAATGATTTAGATAATGGCATACAGAGTACACTTATAACATATGTGGATGATACCAATCAGGGAAGGGTTGCAAGTGCTTTGGAAGACAGAATTAAAATTCAAAATGATTTAGACAAACTGAAGAAATGGTCTGAAGTAAATAGGATGAAATCCAATAGGGACAAATGCAAAAGAAGGAACAATCAGTTGCACACATACACAATGGGAAATGACTGCCTAGGAAGGAGTACTGCAGAAAGGGATCTGGGGTTCACAGTGGACCACATGTTAAATATAAGTCAACAGTGTAACGCTGTTGCAAAAAAAGCAAACCTCATTCTGGGCGGTATTAGCAGGGGAATGTTGTAAGCAAGACACGAGAAGTAATTCTTCTGCTCTACTCCACTCTGAATACGCCTCAACTGAAGTACTGTGTCCAGTTCTGGGCACCACATTTCAGGAAGGCGGTGGACAAATTGGAGTGAATCCAGAGAAGAGCAACACAAATGATGAAAGGCCTAGAAAACATGACCTTTGAGGGAAGATTGAAAAAATTGGGTTGGTTTAGTCTGGAGAAGAGAAGACTGAGAGGCCACATGGAGACAGTTTTCAAGTACCTAAAAGGTTGTTACAAGGAGGAGGGAGAACAATTGTTCTACTTAACCTCTGAGGAAAGGATAATAAGCAATGGTCTTAAATTACAGCAAGGGAGGTTTAGGTTGGACATTAGGAAAAACTTCCTAACTGTCAGGGTGGTTAAGCCCTGGAATGAATTGCCTAGGGAGGTTGTGGAATCTCCATCATTGGAGGTTTTTAAGGTTGGACAGACACCTCTCAGGGATGCTCTAGATAATATTTAGTCCTGACTTGCGTGCAGGGGACTGAACTAGATGATCTCTCGAGATTTCTTCCAGTCCTGTAATTCTATGGTGAAGGCAGCAAACCTGCTTATATTCTAGCAATGTCGTATTTGGCTAACCCAGCCAAGAATCCCTCTGGTATCTGGTTGATTTGAAAGATGAGTCAATTCTAGCAAAGATTGCTGACATTACCATCACTTGGAGACTTTAAGTCAGGATGGGATATCTTTATAAATTATATGCAGTAGTTCAAACAGATGTTATGTGCTTGATGCAGAAATTACCGATTGAGGCTCTCTGGTCTGTTACCTAGGAGGTCAGACTAGATGATCACAATGGTCCCTTCTGGGCTTTAAACAGGATGTTTAGAGGATTTAAACCTCTGTTCCTCTATTTCAAACAAGAACACAGGAATTGCCATTGTGGGATCAGTTCATTATTATTCAGTGGCTCATCGACGGTTGCTTCTTGAACCAAATCCCATGTATTAACTAGGATTAAACTGCGAGTAGCCACACTTCTTGGATTCTCTAAACCAGCTGTTCCAAAAAGCATTCCTGCACAAGGTGTCAAGAAACTGCTTCTCCAAACCTTGTCCCATTGTGGCACTTACATGCAGCCGCCCACTTTTACATTTTACTAGACTTAGTGGTTATAGATGTGCTATATTCTACTCAACCAGGGCTCCCCAAGAGTTCCCACCTCCCAGCAATGTGGGCTAATGAAAATCCCATTCTGGCCCCACACCATCCCCTCTCTTTTCCCAGGCTGTTTATGCTTTGCCTTCAAATCTTCCATTGTCTATTGTTTACATAAAAACACAGAGTTTCGGTTGGAGTTCTGATCTTAGCAGAGATTTTTGCCTCCCAAAGAAACTAAACCCCAGAACCCCGAACTGCTCTGGACTGGCTACGTTTCATATTCACCCTTGTTATCCCCAAGAGTGGCTTAGTGAACAGGATGCTGGTCTGAAATCAGCAGCTCTGACATCAGCATGTTTCTTGCACTGTTCTGACTTCTGCCCTATGCAGTCTCATATTTCGCCCGGAAACAGGTCAGAAATGACAGCTGACCATAATTCATAGTCTCAAGCCATGAGACCAGGGGCGGCCAACCTGAGCCCGAGAAGGAGCCAGAATTTACCAAGTACATTTCCAAAGAGCCACATTAATACGTCAGCAGCCCCTCCCGCACCCGTCAGCTCCCCAGCACTCCCAGCATCTCCCACCCACCGGCAGCCCCACCAATCAGCACCTCCCCCTCCGTTCCCCATCAGCTGTTTTGTGGCATGCAGAAGGCTCGGGGGCAGGGTGAAGGAGGAGAAGCAAGGGATGGAGTAGGGGCAGGGCCTGTGGCAAAGCCAGGGGTTGAGCAGTGAGCACCCCCTGGCACATTGGAAAGTTGGCACCTGTAGCTCCAGCCCTGGAGTCGGTGCCTAGACAAGGAGTCGCATATTAACATCTGAAGAGTCGCACGTGGCTCCGGAGCCACACCCCTGCATTAGACTCACCCAGGCTATCAAATGGAAAGTGCACCTCTGCAACACCAGATGTTTGCAGATGGGCTCTAAATGGAGCTAATGCACTCCAGCGATTACGTGAACCCAGTCTCCGGTTAACACTCGTTATGCTGCTGCACGCAGCACATTCAGTGACCAAGTCAGCTTCTCCATCTCATTTGCATAATGTACTAACACGCGTATCCCAAAAAGATGTAAAACAGGGCCTCAGCCAGCAAGGCCATGAGCATCCTCAATAGAGAGTATTCATTAACTCTCAGGAGGGCCTCAACTTCCACAGTCAGCTTCAAAGATGGAGACAGCTGTGCTCTTCCATCTTCAGCATTCGCCTGGCCTGCTCCGCTATAGATAGGGCCCTTTGTTTTCAGATTTCATTTTATTTTTCTTGGGAATTTATCAGTGTTTACTATTGCAACAACAAAATGGCTATTAGCCAGGATAGGTACGGAACGGTGTCCCTAGCCTGTTTGTCAGAGGGAGGTGAAGGATGGCAGAAGAGAGATCACTTAAAAAGTTGAAAATCAGTGAAAAAAGCTATTGATTTTTCTGGATAAATATTGGGGTTATTTTGGTGGGCAGAAAGACGGGGGGAAATATTCAGAAGATTAATGCTTTGATGAATGGAATTCAATGTGGTTTTCTGCAGAACTAAAACAAAACTCAAAATACAATGCCACCTCTGAGTTTTAAAAAAGTACATCTCTCTAATCCCCAAATAAAAAACTTTTCATTTAAATAAACAGTTTACTGTTGTAGACTTAGAGCTATTAGCCTATAAATATTTACATTTCATAATCATTGCTGCCTACGGCCCATATGAGATATCTCTCCAAGAAAATCACCACCATCATCACACGTGGCCAATTGTGGGATACTGTAATTGGGGAAACGTCCCTTCCTGACCCATGCAGCACGCAGCCCATGCCCAGACCCAGGAGATATAGCCACCCCTGTCCTAGCACATATGATCCAACAACAGCTTTTAACCATACCTCTTGTGGCAGTGAATTCCACAGATCCAACTATAGTATTTGCATCAGTGGATTTCTCATGGATGCACGAAGAGAGATTTCCTGTCATTGCTTCCACAAGGCCTGATCCAAAACACTACAGAAGCCATGCAAAGTCTCCCATTGATTTCAGTGGACTTTGGATCCGGCCCACAGTGACATCATCACAATATGTCCTTGTTCTCCTCTTAGAGGATGACCTCTTCAGACCCTTATACAAATCAAAGGCATCCTCTCTCTCTCAATTCTCCCTTCCAGGTTGCAGTAATTTGCTATGTGCGAGTCCTGCCGAGATCCTCTATATAGCTTTGTTTGCCCTTCTCAGGACCATTTTCAGCTCAGCTGTACCTTATCCAGCCAGCTCATTGATGGGTATCAAATACTAGGGCATTAACCTTACAATACCAGCATTCTTTAGACTGTCAGCCAAGCGTTGGATCCAAAGCTCATGGAAGTCAACAAAGAAGATTCTTTGGCTAAGCCCCTGATGAACACATAACGAAGACGTGCCCAATATACATCTGCAGTTCCAAAGGGATTAACATGAAAAATATATGCAGCCCTGTCCGCATTCCCCTCACGCACCAGGAGGCTACGTTGCTCAGAGTCGGTAGCCCTCTATATCCATGGCTTGCTTGTGGCTTGATTACATTGTGGGTTGTTGGTCCGATTTGACGCAAGGAATAAAAAATAAAATAAAATAAATGCCTACCGCTGCAGCTGTCCATTGGGAAGTATCAAACTGCCATATTAACTGGGATTCAATGACGTCATTAAGTTAACGTGCTTCCCAAAGTCAGTCTTTGCCTCTGAAATTTCCCCGTGTTTCAGTGACCAAGAGTGTCAATAAAACACCATGGACGCTCATTGTCAGACGAATTACAGCTGTGCATCTGGGAGAAGCTATTCTCTGAAAAGGGGGATAGGGCTTTCGGTCAAGACCAAATTAAGTGCCTGCTTCGACAGCAGTTTTGTAGCATCACATGTAGCATATCTCCGTTGTGATCAGGATCCAGATGCTGGCTCCTGGAAACAATGGCCACCATTGCCCTGTTAAGCCTACCCCTTGCAAAGGCACCTTATGCTAACTTTAGAGCAGCACTTTCTGAGTTCAGTGGTAATTGGCTGATTAAGTAGGCCTAATGCTGCCAGACTGTGAGCGGATTGTATAATGGTGCTAATTAGTAACTGCCAGAGCTCATTCCAGTTATCAGCCTTTATGAATGTTGTTTATAAAGGTAAAAGGCCCCGCCATGGCTAGCTGCAGCATTAGTAACGGCTTCCGTCACCCAGAGCAAGAAGCACAAACGAAGCCCAAGAGGCAGAGACTTTCATCTTTCACTCCCTGGGCTGGTAAAATAGCTCACTTGGGGAGTGGTGTTGCTCGCAGGGAGAACTGAGTTATGCAGTGAGATTGCACCTAGGAAGTCTGGAAGAGACCGGAGCTCCAATGCCGAAATGAAAGTGAGTGTGTTCCTTCCGACATTTATTCTCTGCCCTACTGGAGATATGCTGAATGATGTAACATGGTCCACTGTAACTTACTCTGTAGCTTTCACTATTATATGGCAATAAACCATTGTAACTTAAACATTACATTTTACTGCTAGAGCCTGTCTCACCTTAGCCATACTGCAGCTGGCTTTCCGAGGGAAAGACAACAAGCCCAGTGCAAAGTTCTATACAAGGTGTTCTGGAAACGTAGTGCTTGTAGGGAGACCTGACTACCAGCGTACGGCTTCTGAAATATTTGTTTGATGTCCATGTCACAGTTAACGCACCTCTGGCCACTCCTGGTCCCAGGCCTCAAACCATCACCTTTCTTGGGGTGGAATCATGTGATTCTCCGACTCTCAGGCCAGGCTCTGGGCTGCAATCCCCTATATACCAACTGTGATCATATCAGCAGGCCTGACTTCGGTTCAGTAACTTCTGGTCTCTTCCCTTTGGGAGCAAGGCGTCTCCAGAGACCCGGCAGCCTTCATCCAGTAAATTTACTTATGTAGAA
Organism: Sternotherus odoratus; assembly: GCA_032164245.1. NCBI lineage: Eukaryota > Metazoa > Chordata > Testudines > Kinosternidae > Sternotherus > Sternotherus odoratus. Next base: position 102,386,992 of record JAVMKO010000005.1, read on the forward strand.
CTAAGGCATTTCAGAGAAAATGATCTTCAAACAATAAACAGCCTATACACATTCAAACCTTTCCTCTGAGAGCTGCGGAAGGCCCTAACCATAGACCTTTTCGCATGACCTGTACCTGTGCTCCACATCAGACTGGGCTTCTCCCAACCACCCCTGAGAGTTTGGGAACCATTCAGGGTCCCTTTAGCCAAGGCCAGAAGCCTGGAGAGTAAACAGCTGTCTGACTTCAGGCTGGAGCCTGGAAGTAGCATCCTCACTGGTAGCAGCTTGGCCACCATCTTGTAATCGCTCCACATTTGGCAAGCTGTTTATCTAGAACCATTGTGTCGCCTTCCTCCTTGTTCTTCCAGCAATCCCATATCAAGCTAGATAGTCAGACAGAAAGTCTAATAACCCAAGACAGCCATATAGTGACTCTACCTCCCCAACCAGAGCACATGCAGTAGTCATACAATTATTCTAATTCCTATTCTTACATTATTACTTAGCAGCTTTGCATCTACCACTGCCCAATGCTGTAGAGTGTGCCGCACACTCAACGTCTGCTGGAATCACGCGGCAGCATTCAGGCCTGAGGGCTGTAAACATCAGGAATGTTCAGGTGATAGTAACTGTTCACATGTACAGATGCTGTTTTGCAAAGTAATTAGACATCATAGACCCAGAAACAAGCTGTGATAGCCTGCCCATAAAAGAGCGGCTCTAATCTTTACAATCTTCATACACAAACAGGCATCCTGAATGTAAAAATGTATTACCCTGGGCATTTTATGGGAGCTGGCTTGTTTCTTTTTCCCCCTCTTAGTTATGAATACATTCAAAAAGGACAGCCCAGCATATTTTGCAGAGGGGAACATCTGGCAGACAAATAAATCAAGGGCTACCTTCAAAGCTGGGAGTATGCAAGCTGTCTGTAAATATTATTTGGAGAAGTGACCATTTGAAGCTCTTCAGTTAACAACGTCATTAGAACCACTAATGAAAGTACTGCACAGAAGATGACAGAGAGACCAGGATGAGAGAAAGATGGAAGGATTTAAAAAAAATAGCATTTCTCCATTCTCCATATTATTTATGATCAATACACAATGGCAGTGAGCTTGAGGAAAAAAATAATCACAATGTAATAAAACACCAATGTAAGCAGGCATAAGCCATGTTAAAGCCCTAGATTCTACCTAACAAAGCAACAAAATTTTACAATTTGGGGCCCAGCCTAATTGGGAGGTGGGAAGAAAAAAAAGAAGTCAGGACAAAAGAAAGGACTCTCTCTCCCTCTCTCTTTCAAAAACAAAAAAAAAAATCATATAGTCTATGAGCCCGAGTCCTAGTCAGGGTCCCTGGGGTTATTCCATGGAATTTGCCATAGAATTGTGCGCCAGAATCTCAGTTTTGACTCATTTCTAAATCTTATAGCGGTGCGAACCAATACAGGACCTGAGTGCCTAAATCTGCAGACAGCCTGAAATAATAGCACCGGGAGGTGTGAACTATGCCACTCATCTCATTTAGGCCCCCCTTGGATGGCTGTAGAATATGGCATTTTTCTGCAGCTCAGTGTGGAATTTTGTTTTCAGCACCCTACACTGTAAAGTCAGCATCAAGAGCCTAAAGGATCAGGGAGTGGAGCCAGGCCACCCAAAGAGCACAGCAAAAAAAATGCATCCTCAAAAATGAATGAATTCATAGATTATAAAGCCAGAAGGGACCTTTCTGATAATCTAGTCTGACCTCCTCTTCAACACAGGCCATAGAACTTCCCTGCATTAATTCCTGATTGAACTAGAAAATATATTTCAGAAAAACATCTAATCTCCATTCTTCCTGGACTGGCCCACATGTACACAGGAAGGTTTGCAAGTAAACAGCCATTTACAGTTCATTGATTCTGAAGCACCTTTACTGCTTCCACTTAATATGTTTACATGAGAAATACAAGTTTATATCTTATTCTCCTACCTCTATAGAAATAATACATGCAAACAAATAGGATGATCACACTCAGTCGATTATAAGCTTCGTACTGATACCTTACAAGAGACCTTTTGCATAAAGCATATTCCAGTTACATCATATTCACATTCATAAGCATATTTCCCTAAAACATATGGAGTGCAACATCACAGGGGTATATTGATTCTCCTTGAAGACACATGCTGCCAAATTTCTTCCCTGTTCTTCAGTGCCCCCTGCACTGCCCTCTCCGATCTTAGGCATGCTGTGCCCTCAGTACCAAATCCTGCCTTCTATCCAGGAAGTCTTCACTTTCTCTGATGCAACACAGGCTCGGTACTTGGGTGTGTAGTCTTCTTTTTCTCCAGTGCAATGCAGGGTTGTTACTTGGGTCTCTAGTCCTTTAACTTTTTCTTCCAGTATGGAAACCAGCTTACACTTCATACAGAAAAAGTTGCTTCTATCCTCTGGGAGAATGATATACATGGCACATCCTATGTAGGTCAAGACAGATGATCCTTCACTATCCATATTCTCTGTCCATATGCACTAGCCATATTATCCCTCACTGTCATTTATTCTGACCTCTTGCAGAACACAGGCCAGAGAAAACCTAACTTAATATTTTTTGCACCAAGCCCAGATTATCGTTGAGAGCTATTTCAGAGCTTGTAGGAAGATATCCAGTCTTTACCGCAAGTAATGGGAATGTCAGCACATTTGTGTCACCCCTAGAACCAACTCACCCTTTCCCTTGCCCATGTAGTAAACGGAGGGATTCTTGGCTGGATTGCCCGAATACAACATTGCTAGAATACAGGCAGGTTTGCTGCCTGCATGATAACTTACAAGGCAATCCCCGACACCCATTAAGCCTCTAATTGTAGCTGCAATTCAGCTGATTACAAATGGAAACTTAGAATCTCTTCTCTCTCCATTTTATATCTCTTTCCCCTCAATGGCATTAAAAGGATTTGCATAAAGACTGTGAAGGAAGGAGTTGATAGCACGGAATTGAGTAATGGAATAAATCTTGGGGGGGGGGGGTACACGCGTGTCTTGAGCAATGGAATAAATCTTAATTGAAGCGTGTGTGTGTGTGTGCGCGCGTGTATCTTGAGCAATGGAATAAATCTTGATTGAATCGTGTGTCTGTCTGTCTGTCTTGAGCAATGGAATATATCTTGACGTGTGTGGGTGTGTGTGTCTTGAGCAATGGAATAAGTCTTAATTGAAGCGTGTGTGTGTGTGTGTGTGTGTCTCCCCCTCTCCCAAGGACCCTATAAGAGAAGATTGTCCAAAAGGACAGAGAATCAGGAGGTCTCATCTCTCTTCTTAACTCCACCAAAGACTTGTTGGCTGACCTTAGTCTGACTGTCTATGTACTTACATGGACCTCCATCATCACCATGGTATCAAAGAGCCTCCGTAGCATCTTATGGAAGATTTGTAACCACTCTGTGTCTGTTTCCCCGCCTGTAAACCAGAGATAACAACAACTCCACAGTGGCTTCCCCACACACAGTTCATTAGTGTCTGTAAAGCACTCCTATGGAAAGCGCTAGGGAAGAGCGCGCTATTACAGTCAGGAGGCGGGTTGAGTGCTCTCAGCTCCTCTCAACGCCAGCTGCAGCTGAGGACCCTTAGCACCGTGAGGATCAGGTCCTCAGCAAATTGCACGAGCGCAGCAATGAAAACATCCGATCTTGCTGCTGAGGAAATGGATGGCAAACCTCCAGCTGACGTCAATAGGGCAAGATCAGATCCAAAATATGGAGCCGCGGCTCTCAGAAAAATCCAGTGCCCAAAACATCCTGTTTTCTTCCTTTATTTCCTAATCCTGCCCCACTGAAGTTAATGGAAAAAATTCGATTGTCTTCAGTGGGAGCGGGATCAAAAATTCACAAACCTCAACATGTGCATGAACTGGGAGTCTCAAAGCTGCTGAGAGCAATAGATTTATATAGGAGAAGGGGGGGGGCGGGGAGTGTTCTGGGAGTGCAGTGACCTGGCAGAAGAAAAGCAAGCAGCTTTATAAGCCAAGAACCAACCAAAACTCCACATTTTCAGTCATGATTAAGGCCAATATTGGGCACAGGATCTTTCTCCTCTGTTCCCCCTATTGTCTGGAACATTGTGCGTGGATCTCCCCACCATGCTGATTAGTTCTGAAAGACGTATGGGAAAAGGGAGTCGTTTAATGTCTCTTCCCCTGCTATTATATTTTATTTTAGTTTTGTAACTGTTTTATTTGCTTCTGCAACACATTTTAGGGTGCCCGCTATACACAGTAAGGCCTTGAATTGTATTTGTACTGGGTTGCAGAGCCCCATGAATTAAAATGAAAAGATCTTCTTAGATTCCCCGCTATTAAAATCTAGCTATGCCATTTCTGGGGGGTTAAAATCCAAGACCCACATCTTCCTGCTGCCACTAGACAAGATGATGAGTCTCAGTTACAGTAACATTTTGGGAACTATGAGTTTTTAATCTATTTAATAAGTGGCATGTTGAATTTATATATGCCTAGTTTCTTAATCAATATGTTGTGTGGTACCAAGTCAAATGTGTTACAGAAGTTGAGGTATAGAGTATTGAGACCGGATTTAGGGTTAGGAAGGTATTTTCCCCAGGTCACATTGGCAGGAACCTCCTCCTTCCTCTGCAGCATGGGGTGTAGATGGCTTCTGAGATCATCCAGAAATATCTAATCAATTACCTACCATTGCAGAGGCTTCAGGCACTGAACAGCTCAATCTCTCCCATTATCTTGCCTGTGGCACACAAAAGTTTAGGCTCCTGAGGATTAAACTGCTTTAGTTTATCTCAATACAGGGGCATCTCGGTGAAATTTAATGGCCTGTGTGATACTAGATGATCTGATGGTTCCTTCTCTCCCTAAACTCTATGAAACTATGAAGCACTTCATCAACAAAACTTGTAATCTCATTAAAAAAATAGATATCAAGTAGGTTGACAAGATCCATTTTTCATAACCCCCTGTTGATTGGCATTAATTTTATTACCCTAATAGTGGTTCATGAATTTTATGTCAATTCTCATTTCCAGCAACAAGCCACGTAGGTATGTGTTTGTGAGGGGACAGAAGGATGAGGAAGAAGGCTACTTTATGGTGACTGAGTGAGGATAAATTAACCACTGGAACAGATTCCCACAGGACACAGAAAATTCTCTATCATTCTGCCTTTACATTTACAACTGGACGTCTTCCTAAGTGACACCATGAGTTGAAGAGTTTGATGCAGCAATTCCTGGGAAATGCCCTATGGCAGTGGCTCTCAACCTTTCCAGACTACTGTACCCGCTTTCAGGAGTCTGATTCGTCTTGTGTACCCCCCAAATTTCACTCCACTTAACGTGATGCGTACAAAATCATACATAAAATAATAAAAAGGCATCACAGCACACTATTACTGAAAATTGCTTACTTTCTCACTGTTACCATATAATTATAAAATAAATCAACTGGAACATAATATTGTACTTATGTTTCAGTGTGCAGTATACAGAGCAGTATAGACAAATCTTTGTATGAAATTTTAGTTTGTACTGATTTCGCTAGTGCTTTTTATGTAAGATTAGGCCACTATCTAAATCAGGGGTAAGCAAGCTATGGCATGGGTGCCGAAGGCTAATTTTCAGTGGCACTCACCCCTGGCCACCAGTCGGGGGGGCTCTGCATTTAAATTTAATTTTAAATGAAGCATCTTAAACATTTTTAAAACCTTATTTACTTTACATACACCAATAGTTTAGTTCTATATCATATACTTATAGAAAGAGACCTTCTAAAAACGTTAAAATGTATTACTGGCATGCCAAACCTTAAATTAGAGTGAATAAATGAAGACTTGGCACACCACTTCTGAAAGGTTGCCAACCCCTGATCTAGATGAGTTGATGTACCCCTGGAAGACTTCTGTGGACAGTGGCGCTTTCCGGCCTTAGAATGGACACAATAGAATTAAGTTTAATACTGCCATGGAATTTAGGAGGTGTTGCCAGGGTATTTGGTGCCCTATGCAGTATATAGGGTCTTGGTCTATCTGCACATTAAGTCTGGTGATGGGTGTCAGAAGAAGACCCTGCCCCAATAGAGTAACCCAACCCGAGTTCTTGAGACAAACAAGAAGCCAGACTAGGAAATGCAATATTTTTTTTAAGCAGTGTTATTGACAAATCTGTCTCCAATATACTGGCTTAGCGTGTGTGATCTATTCTAGGCTATGGAGGTTTGTGTACCACCCTCATCACCGTAGTATCTGAGAGGCTCCCAGTTGTACACTATCATCTGTCATGTAGGGTTAATTCTCTATCTTTGAGCCTTTTCCTAGGGGAAGCAGTTTGTTCTCAGCAGCGTGTTTTGTTTTGGTAGGGGTTTGTTTATGTACACACTGTATATCTACATTAGAGAAGGAAGAGTCGGGAAGTGCAGAAGGTACTGGGTTTTGTGATGGCCCTGAGTTCCTGGGGGAGTTTGTTCCATGGTCTCAGCCCAACCCCAGAGAAATCTCTGTCTCCTGCATAGGTGAGCTTTAGCCTTCCAGTAAACAGCTGTTATGCCCAAGGAGCTGAACTGTTGATCACAGTCTTCACACGAGTCCTTTAAACTCCTTCAAGATATCCTCCGTGCAGACCATTGGCCCCTTGAAGATAAGGACAAAGGCATTCACCATGACTCAATAGCCTATGGGAAGCCAGTGGTGGGAGTGGAGGACAAGTATGATGTGTTACCGCTATGCTGTGTTGCGAGGAGAAATGCTAGTGTTCCATACTAACTAGAGTTTCCCCAAGAGCTAATGACTTGATAGCCTGCATGGTTATAATGCAGATGGGAGGTTACCAAAATATGTATAACCAAGACCAGGTCATCATCCATGAGGATGGGATGGAGTCTCCTGTCTGAGCAGAGATGGCAGAAAGCGTTATTTGCAGATGCTGCTACGTGAGATCTTGCAGTCCATGAGAAATTCAGGAACACTCCTCAAGTATGGACTGAACTGACCTGAGTGTGGGTGTGCACCTCAAACCGAAGGACAGGGCACCATAGATGCAAACTCTTCAAAGTACGTTCTCCTTCCCTTCTGCATAACCTATATCTTGCCTGGGTTCAGTTTCAACCAGCTATTCTCCATCCATGAGCTCATCTTGTCCAATCACAAGGCCCTCAGACTCCTTCTAGTGGCTGACCCCACTGGGTGCCCACACCTAGGTGCATTCCAACTCAGGCAGCCTCTTCCCTTGCACCAGTCCTGTTCTTCTCCCACAATCCCTGGCGCTCGCCCACACAGAGTCATTCAGGCCACTGGCAGTGGCTAAACCCTTCCCTAGTGCACTGCAATCTTATCCCACTGAGGATAAGAACCTGTTACTTACACATCCCTAACGGAGTTACTGCTATAGCTCCATTAGATGGAACGCTCCTGAATTCAGACAACTGTGGTATCTGTTCACATGTAGCCACAATTTGTGTTTCATATATACACACCAGTTCTACCAGCCCATGCAGCAATGCTTTCTTATAGCATGTATTCATTCTGCCTATCTAAATTCCTCTTGCTGGTTCAGTTGGAGACAGTATTTTTCTCAGCAAAATTCTTCTTTACACCCCATTTTCAGCTGGTGCACAGCAATGCCGGGTGCTGTTAAGAAGTCCATTTCCACCCTAGATGTGACCCCAGTAACTAAAGATTCATTGATCAAGCCGTCTTTAGTTGGGATGGTTCAGATAAGTCACATGGTATTATTTAAGCTGTGCATGCACTCCCTTTCTGGACACTTGCGTATGTGAATTTAACATGGGGTTTGCATAACTACTTGTACATACACCTTTGCCATGCACTCTGCAAACACTAATGCTGGTGCAACTCCACTGCACACAAAGGACACCAGCATGGTCAAAACAAATTCATCTTAAAATGTGTCTATTTGCAGAAAGTTTTGCAGTCTCTATTCAGCTCTAATTATCCTGTAAGTCGAGGCAACTCAAAGCAGAGCGCTGTAAAGGCAGCAATGGAATTACCGTTCCAAAGGATAAAAAGAGATGGGCTAGCCAATTCCTGTTAACAGATGCAGTGCTGCTGAAACAGCAACAGTAGCAACACCCAGAGGATCTGCAACAGCAGGTTCTTGGCTGCAAATTCCCTTCTGAATGCCATCTTGCTGCTGCTTTTGCAGAAACAAGCCGACAAAGCACTACACACATGCTGTACCTGAGATTTCTGGCAAGGGGAATTCAGAGGGGGTGGGATGCTTCAAAATATACCATCTTTTCCCAAAATGTGGGGAAGTTCTGGAGACTAAGTCAAACTTTAGATATCCACAAGGAGCTCTCAGGGACCTCTTTGGGAGTTGTGAAGTTATAACCAAGAGCACGTATGCTAGGGTCTATTAACAAATACAGATGACTGCATTAAATATAGTACATTTCTTAGCATGGTTTAAAAGCTCTGGCCTTTCGCTTTCCTAGCTGTAAATCGGGGATAACAATGCCATTCTGGACCTTTAAAATAGAGCGGAGTGAATAATTGATTTTCCAGTTCAGCCCTCAACTCACTACATCTGGGGGAAAGTGTGTGTGTGGGGGGGGGTTGATTAGTTTCAAACTCAAACTAATTTTTTTTCAGTTTTTTTTCACCAAATGAATAATCAAAAAATAAATTAATTTAGGATCCAAAGAAACCCAAAATGAACGGGGAAAAATCGAAACAAAAATGAACATTTTCAAGCTTTTGTTTCATTTCATTTTGGGGTGTATTTTGATGCAAAGTGATTTTTTTTCTCCATTTTTGTATCATTTGTGGGTGTTTTGAACCTTTTAAAAATAAATATAGCTAAATTTCCAAATAAAACATTTTGAAATGAAAAGTCACAACGTTTCATTTCAAACTTGAACAAACCATTTTGACTTTGCTGACAAAAATCCATTTTTTTACCTGAAACTATTCACTGAATTCAACCTAAATTCACGAATAGTTTTGGTGTCCTGGAAAACACATTTTTCAACTCATTTACCACTAGCTGAAAAAGACCTTCGAGCTCTATTTCAAAATTACGTCTTGTCAGCAGGGGATTCCCTTTTCTGCAGAGCAAATTCTGGTGAAGAGCACTGAGATCCTATAAAACAGGAATCTCTCTCTTCCTACAGGGCAGGAGGAATTTTAAAGGCCGAGAGCTCTACTTTTACTAAGGTATGAAAAGTATTTTGAGATTCCCAGCTAAAATGTATTTTGGCATGGAGTCCCTCACATTGGTCACTTCCTCCTCTCATTCGGAGTAGGCATATGAATAGGAAGGCTAGATATCTGCCTTCACAGTCTGAGATCAGATCTTCTGAATTAAGCAGGCACTTTGCATGCCTGATATGCACACACAAACAACCCTACTATACGTGTGAGTAACACACGTACAACTGGCCCTTTGCATGTCCATTTTATTTGCAATTTAGTCAAGAAAAATGTATATATAATACCCATTACCAGGAACTGAAGTCAGTATTTTCAGAATGGAGAGCTCCAGCATCAACAGAATGATCTAAAGAGCCAGGTTCACAAGTGGAGGGCTGTAACTGACCCACATTGCTTGGGGTTCAGACACAGAGGGGAACATGTAACACCCACAGACCAGCAAGTTATACATACATGCACATAGGAGCGTGAGTGTATTAGGAACAAAATAACCCAAGCATACTGTGAAATCTCTGTACCCCAAAACAACCCCCTGGTACCCTCATACTTACCATGGTGATAGAATTATGATGTTTTGTATAAATTATGCCTTGTGAGATAACACTCTAAAAGCCTTGATCTGTTGGACATAAATATCCTGTTGGATTGTATATGTTGCCATTGTATGTGAAGTTATGAGGTTTTGCTACATGTATGTTACTGAAATATGTTGTGAAGTTGGAAACACCCACAAGCAGCATTTTGGATACCACAATGGAGAGGCCCATCAGCACTGATGGCCCATTAAGGGGAATATACACACTCACAAGGATTACCACAGGAACCATGTACAATGGAAATGTCTCAGAGAGAGCATGGACCCAATGGAGACTGTTTGACTCATGTCACGGCAAAAGATCTTTCCAGCAAGCTGGAAGAAGCTATTATAAAGGGAAGTGACATCATCATTTAGCCTTACTCCCCCTACAATTCAATACCTGGAAGCACGTCCGGAGGACAAAGACTGAACTGGGGAGGCGGTCCCAGATGGAAGGGATTTCTAGCCTATTGATGGAAGATCTGTGACCTGCCTGTATTGTCTATCAGGGTGAGACGCCGCTTAATCTAAATCCTGTCTGGTATGGGAACTCAGATTGTGATTTTACTTTTTATTTCTTAGGTAACCAACTTTGATCTGTAGGCTTACTACTTATAATCACTTAAAATCTATCTTTCTGGAGTTAATAAATCTGTTTTATATTTTCCACCTAAAGCCATGTGTTGCTTGACATGCAAGAGAAATCTGTGCAGGAAAAAGGATTGGTGCATATGCTGTCCACATTGAGGGAGGCTTGGACTGGGTGATAAACTTACACTGGTCAGGCTTCTGACCAGAGCATGACAGCACAGCTCTGACGTTCTAGGCTGGGGAGCTGGGGGGAATTGCAGGAGCGTGTCTATCATTGGTTCCTGAATGGCTGGCAAAAGCATTCGTGATGGGTGTGTCCCTGGCTGTGGATGGCTGCGTGAGTGCAGGACCTGGAGGGGTTTGCAGCTTGTCACAGCATCACAGAGGGAGCCCAGTTTGGTAATCCAGAGGGCTCAGTGGTACCCCAGTTCCAGGTTGCACCCCGGGGAACCCACCCCACATACCCTATCTATATTGAGATTCTGATGCAGAACTTCCTTGCAGCCCAGACCCACGCATCTTCAGAGACTAACAGATACGAAAAAAGCAGAGTGAATAGGAGCGGAAAGCTTTTAATTAACAGCCTAGCTAAAATGCCATTACAATAGGCAGTTTTGTTTTTATTAATTCGCTTGGATTCAGCAGGAATTCCACCAAGGAATAGAGATGAGCAGATGCAAAGGGAAGCACATTAATAAATCATGAGTGTCATTAAAATGTGTAAACTAATATCTTCTGGGAAGTCTCAGCAATTAGTCTCGGGGCTCTCTTGGCAAACCAAATATTAATAAATCCAAAAAGGTCCATGTTTTTTAAAACCACTATCCCATGGAAAGGTCATTGATAGAACAATTAGGCAACAAAACAAATGGACCAGCCGGCAGCTTGACTTGTGGAAGACAAACGAGTTTCCTGGAATGGGATGGCTGAGGCAGCCTAACGGAGGAAGGAGGCCAGTGCTGGAACACAGGTCTGTGTGCCAGAATTTTACAACATGCAGATGGGAATGATCTAATTAGCATGTCCACTGGGTCACCTTTTCTTAAGTGATACAACTACTGCTGAGTTTGCACTGTGTCATTGTGCCCCTCCATCCAGCCGTGACACAACATTAGCCTTATTGCTCGCTGAAAGGAGGACGCTCCAGAGAGGATAGGTATGAACCTGCCTATTCTCTTTCACAATGTCATAGGGAGGGAACTGATAGAACTCCATAGAAGTCTAGCTAAATCCTAGAGAACACAAGAGAAAATGCAATTTTTATTATAGGTGTTTCAGTATCATCCAGAGGCCCCAACACAAAATTGGGGCCCCTTGTGCTGGATACACAAGTAGTCTGAGCTGGTCCCTGCCCCCAAAAGTATGCAAACTAAATTGGTAAGACAGACTAACGGTTGGAGGGAAACAGTGGCATGCAGAAAGAAACTGACTTTCCCAAGTGACAGCAGTGGCAAAGCTGCGAATAGAATCCAGGTTTCCTGGCTCCTAGCTGAATAAATGATCTCTCCACTAGCCCATGCTACTTTTCTATAGACCATCCTTTAGAATTTTACCATAGCGGTAGAATTCCCTATTACATTCAATAGGATGGTTCTAAAAACCCATAGAAAGATTTTCTATTAAATTTGGTCACAATTCATATTAAGGATCCATGTATACACAGTATACACAGGATTAATAAATGATTCATAGCTATTATAACATGTTATAGACAGGACTGATTTATGCTATGGATAGTTATAAGCAACCTATTGATCTGTTGGACTCTATAATAATCAATTCACCATTTAGTAAAACACCTGTTCATCACTTTTAACTCTTTAGAAACAAAACCTTAATATAAAGGTTTATATTTACATCTGATAGAATTTTTCCATAGCCTTGACTTACGAGGAAACAGCAAAAGAGCTAAATACATGCAGCATGGGTAGAAGAGGGGGAGACAAAGGGTGTGTGTGGAGGGGGTGAGTACATCCTTCAAAGCTTCCTGGGATGTTAACACCAAGGAGGGAGAGGAAATATTTGGCATGGCATATAACGGGGTATGTTGTAAGTAGGAATAATAGTAAAAAATGGAGAAAAAGAAATAGAGGCTAAATGCCAGGAGAATGGGATGTTCTATGTAGCCTGTGGCATAGTCTGCCTAAGAAGGTGGTAGAACTTCCATCTCTTGAAACTCAAACTAGACTGGTGAAAGCATGAGAAATGGTCTTGTAGGGAACAATCCTGCCCTGACAAGGAGATGGATTGGGTGGTCTAATAGATCTTTGCTCTGGCATAAGCCTGTGAAGTCTTAAGATATAGCACTAGACTTCTTGGGTCAATAGCTAACGGAAAGCTCATTTTCTCAGCCAAACATATCCAAGTGGTAACCAGTCGGATGAGGAATGAGATCTCAGAAGAAGCTGAGAGTCAAATTACTTTACAAGTCTGAAATCTTTACCCAGATGTGAGAGGTTAGCACCATGGTGTAGGAAGGTGATGGGGACTTTGAAGGGAGACCGCAGTGATCACCCTCCAAATGCCCATCGTCTTTGTTAGAGTAGAGGTTTCACCCAGCTGGTCTGTTCCCTAGTGCAATACTCAGTACGTATCTCTCCAATCTTTGCTGGTGCGGCTGTCCCCTTACACGCCATCTTCTTGACGAGGAATCACATTTCTAATGCATAATGTAACAAATCCATGGTTGAATAAACACAGATACTAACGGTCATCACCTAAACTGCCCACATGTAGCACGGGGAATAGAACTTGACCCTTTGTTCCAAAACTAGGTTTTCAACTACTGACACTAAAAGAGGACCCAAACTGACCAGTAGCAGTATTAAAACTCTGATGAACTGGCTGCCAGAAGACGACTCATAGACTTTAAGACCAGAAGACTTTAAAGACCATCACGATCATCTAGTCTGACTTCCTGCACATTGTAGGCCATAGACCCTCACTCTTGTACTAGGCCCCTAACCTCTATCAGAGTTCCTGAAGTCCTCAAATCTTGATTTAAAGATTGAAAGTTATAGAGAATCCACCATTTACTCTAATTCAAACCAGCATATGACCCAGGCCCCATGCTGCAGAGGAAGGCAAAACAATTCCAGAGTCTCTGCCCATCTGATCGGGGGGGAAATTCCTTCTCATCCCAAATATGACAATATGGAGGAGACTCACCAGCCAGATGCATGGAAAGAATTCTCTGAAGTCACTTAAAACCCTCTCCATCTAGTTTTCCACCTCCAGGTGTTGGAGATATTTAATAACAGAGTCACGGATGGGCCATATGCCATTGTAGGAAATTTCACTATAGCAGCCCGTCCATAAACTGATCAAGTTCCGTCTTAAAACAAGTTAGGATTTTTTGTCCCCACTACTGCCTTTGGAGTGTTGTTCCACAACTTCATTCCTCTTTGTTGTTAATTTAAATTTCAAGCCTAGATGTCTCGGTGGTTAATTTATATCCATTTGCCCTGGTGCCAACATTGACCCTTAACTTAAATATCTCTTCTCCCTCCCTGGTATTTATCCAACTGAAGTATTTGTAGAGATAAACCAAATCTCCCCCCCCCCCCCCCCACATCCATTGTTCTGTTACGCTAAACAAGCCAAGCTTCTTGAGTCTCCTCTTCTGCGCTAGACTCTCCATTCCACTAACCATCCTAGTGGCCCTTTTCTGCATCTGTTCCAGTCTGAGTTCATCGTTCTTAAACATGGGATGAAGCCGCATTATTTGATGCGTGAATATAATACTCTGGAAAAGTGTGTGTGGAAAGTGGCAACATAATATACATTGTGAGTTTTATAATAAAAAAGTATATAACAGTACATCCCCTGGGATCATTATAATCTTGTTATGACTGCCGTACTCAAGTTTCATTTCAATACAGCAAATTAAAGCAAAACTGAATTTTGTAGTCAGAAAGATGCAAACATTATGTGCTGTACTTCGGAGCCCAAAAGAGGGAGATACGTTGAGATCCATCTTTTACTGCATTTTATATTAAGGCCCAATTCTGCCATTGTTACATGAGCTAAGTAGCACCTTACTGCCACAAGGACAGCTGGCCCTTTAAGGGAGCGGGGGGCTTAGCTGCACCTGGGTCAAGTTTAATCTACCCCCCAGCTAATAGGGATGAAAATCCAGGGATTAGGTGGCAATCACGTGATTACCCTCCTGATCCCTGGACTCTTATTCCCAATGTGCCAGCTCGCCTTATGACACCGTGCAAGCAGTCTACTGAAATCAAGCTGTGTGTTTAGCTTGATTTGGAAGAGAACATGAGCCGTGAGGCGGCAACATCTGCTGAAGAAACAAAATTCCTCTTATTCTGAACGGATCTGTCAAGATCAGTTTCTGTCTGCATCCCGTAAACACTTGCCCAGACCGGTATTTCCCTGGACTCTTCTTTTCTCATTCAGTTTCGCCCGGATTCTATAACAATGTGCATTTCCTCACCTTTGGTGGCGAAGCCAGACTTTGAGGCACCTGCTCCCCTACGTGGTGTAAACTTTGCTTGTGCCAATCAGAAGCGAACACAAACAAGTTTTGGGCCCCGTCCCCTATGACACTTTTGTGATGTCATAGTTGGTACTTATGGGTCTGTCTGCCATGCGCAGACAGAGAGAGGAAAACGAATTTCGTGTCTCCCCGTAACTGAGCCTGATCAACTCGAAGCCTCTCTCTCAGCTCACGTGTTTTCAAACAGAGCTTCTACGTTTGCCGGTCGTTACGTGTTGGTTTGTATTTGTAACTTTCGATTATTACTAAATGCTGCATCTTTGTTTATAAATATTGTTAGTAGGTATTTTAGTCATTGTGTTTTAAGTTTCATTAAGTCTATTAGTTAATCAAAAAACTGCTCTCTTGCCCCTTGTAATTATCCCCAATAAAACTTTAAATTGATTAATTTTAGTTGTGTGTGTGTGTGCGCATCTGCAGCTCGTGTCCTGACCCACACTCTCCTTGCATCCCTTACCAATATAGTTTATTGCCACGTGCAGCCTGGTAAATAACAGGCCTGTAATTTTTTTTTGCCCCTGCGAGTCCATGGCAATCCACAGGATCTAATGGCTGCTATTCAAGAGGAGGCCCCTATGAGCCTAAGACAGTCACAGACCTTGCTAAAGCCAATGAAAGTCCAGCACAGTCTCTTTGAGACTCAGTGGAAGGAACAGTGAAGCTCCTCTCTGTGGTAAAAAGAGATACAAACAATGGAAGAACTGCCCACGAGGCTTGGCAGAGTTACACCATGAGGGCGGAATATTTCCTGTTTGTTGGTTTTATAGTCTGTAGGCTTCTCTACACTATGAAGACTATACTGGCATAGCTACATTGCTATAGTTATGATGGCATAACCTGGTAGTGTAGACACGGCCTACACCTATATTCTTCCATCAATATTGTGGCATCCACACAGGGGGATTAGGTCAGCATAGCTATGTCGGGCATGGATGTGGGTTTTTCACTCCCACGACCACGCAGCTATGATGGCCGTACTTTTAAATTAGCCTTTGTGGACTACAAGGACAGAAAGCCTGGAGAACTGGTTGTAAGCATGACCCTGAGAAAAGGCAGGCAGACAGACAGGGCTTCTTGGGCACAGAGCTCACCAGGGTGGTAGACACTCTAAGTCCAAAGCAGATTGTGCGGAGTTACAAAGGGATCTCACAAAACTGGGTGACTGGTCAAATTAAAAATAATAATAATAATAAAAAAGTCAAATGAGATTCAAGAACAAACTAATGTACCTTAGAAAAAACCATCCATACTACCCATACAAAATGACGGGGTCTAAATTAGCCACTCAAGAAAGACAGAGTAGATAGTTCTCTGAAAACACCTGCTCACTGTGTAGCAGAAGTCAAACATGCTAAACAGCCTGTTAGGAACTGTGACGGGGTCGGTCACTCACCCGGCGGCGCCCCCGTCTGCTCGTCACGGGAATTAGCTCTTTGACCCCTGGAGCGCCCTCTGTTGGCCGACGTCCGCTTCTCCACTCTGGCTCCGTGCCCTTCCCGGACCCCGGAGCCCCTTGCTGAGGGTGCTGCACCCTTGCAGTACCCCCCTTGGGCTTAGGGTTCCCCCACCCGGGAACCCACCACCCACTATCCCCAACTCGCCTCAGAGTGTGCCACTGTCGGTCACTACTTGCCCCCGCTCACTGGGGCGGACTGCAGTATCATGGCTTCTCATCCCAGGCAAGGAGGGTTGGCCTGCTGCTGCTGCTCCAGCCCTAGGCTGCCCCCTGCAACCCTGGTAATTCTGGGTCGGACCTTGTATCAGGCCCGGAGGCCTGGGGCTCTTGGCTAGAGCCTGCCCAGCTCCCTCTGCCCTGCCCCAGCTCTGCCCTCACCCAGGTACCCGGCTTCAGCTCCTGCAGCTAGGCCTGTCTCCCTCTGAATGCAGAGGAGACTCTCTGCTTCCCTGCCTCCCAGCCCTTATATCCTGGCTGGGCAGTGTTTGGGGCGTGGCCACACAGCTGAGCCCAAACTTCCAATCAACCTGGGAGTTTGCAGGCTAGCCTTCCAGGCTATTTCAAGCCCCTTTTGGGGCTTTTCCAAGCCTCTTCCGGTAGGGGGCGAGTGGTCACCCCGCCACAGGAACCATTACGAAAGGGATCGATAATAAGACGAAAACATCATCATCCATGGAACGCTCACATCTTGAATGCCGTGCACCGTCCTGGTCACCCCGTATCAAAGAAAGATACATTAGAATTGGAAAAAGTACAGAGAAGGGCAATCAAATTTATTAGGGGGTATGGAATAGCTTCCATATGAGGAGGAATTAAAGAGACTAGGACTGTTCAGCTTGGAAAAGAGATAACTGAAGGGGATATGATAGAGGTCTATAAAATCAGAAATGGTGTGGAGAAAGTGAATAAGGAAGTGTTATTTACCCCTTCATGGAACACAAGAACCAGGGGTCACCCAATATAATCAATGGGTAGCAAGTTTAAAACAAACAAAAGGAAGTACTTCACCCAATGCACAGTCAACCTGTGGAACTCATTGCCGGGGGATGTTGTGAAGGCCAAGACTATAACTGGGTTAAAATATATATATATATATTCATGTAGGATTGGTCCATCGATGGCCATTAGCCAAAATGGTCAGGGATGAACCTTCATGCTTTGGGTGTTCCTAAACCTCTGACTGCATGAAACTGGGACAGGATGACGGGGGATGGATCACAGGATAAAGCACCCTGTTCTGCTCACTCCCTCTGCAGCATCTGGCACCAGCCACTGTTGGAAGATAAGATACTGGGCTAGATGGATCATTAGTCTGAGCCAGTATGGCCATTCTTATGTAGACAGGAGGATTTTTCAGCAAGGAAGCTGCTGTTTGTTTCTAATGTGTTCATGGAAACAGTACTTTATGGATTTTTTTTCTTACAAACAAGGTTATACCAAAGAATATACCCAACTTGCATCATTAATTTCTCTTCCTAATGGAAATAACCCTACAAAGCCCCAAATACGAGCTAACTACATGGGCCAAAGGGACAACATTATTTATATTAATCATGACCAAAGAAAGATGTGAAGAACTCCAGGAGGATCTAAAACAAGCCAAGTAACAAGCAAAATGATAGATGAAATTTTGACATATGGAAAGTCAGGAAGGAATAATCTGAGCTACTTGCTTAATAAAACTGGTGTGTTATGGTCACTGCTTATCATGCTGATCATAAATATCTCAATGCTACCTTGTGATTCCCATGCCTGTTCTCTGTTCTTGTATCACACTGATGTCTCTTGTCTTGTATTTGAATTGTCAACTTTTTGGGTCAGAAACTGTCGTTTTGTCTACCACAGTACAAATAACTCCGAGATTCTAAATTAAGTAGCAATTCAGAAAAGAGACGTTGCTGACATTAAAGCAAATGCAATAGAAATATCTGTTCAATCCCTCGTGGTAGACCGAAAAAGGAAATGGGATGTTGTATAAAGAATTGGATAGGAAATACTGAAATAATCATGACCATGGTACACCCTCCACTGGAATGTTATGTTCAGTTCTAGTCACCCTATCGCAAAAATAATCTAGCAGAAATACAACAGGACCATAAATGAGCCTTGAGCATGGCTAGGAGATTAGAAGCTTGTATATAAAGAAGAATTTTAAAAACTGGGAGTGTTTAGTGGAAAGAGAAGACAAATAAAAAAGGGACATGATAGAGTTATAGAAAATAACTAATGGAATCAGGTGCTCCTGTTTACTCACTCTCTCAATGCATGAACAAGGACATCTGTAGTGAAATTGAAAGGCAAGAGATTTAAAACTGATGAAAGGATTTCTTTTTTCCATAATACATAGTTAATCTGTGGAACTCCATGCCATAAGATATATCTAAGACCAAGATTAACAAAAAGAGAGAGACATTCATGTAGATAATCTGAATTTCCACCTTTGCACTAGTCAGGGAGGAAAAAACTAGAAGTGAAGTGCTATGAACCATGATGCTTAAAAATATAAATCGACCACTGGTCAGTTTCTCCCTACCCTCAACAGAAAAGTCCAAATTTCCAAAGAGAAACAGGAAACCAATTTTTTTTTATTCTGAAAAGTTGCTACAATGCTCCCAGGGTGTTGTAGTTCAAGCACCTCATGTTTTCAAATTCCTCTATGGGCCAGACTCCCTGATTGGACTCCATCTCCCATCATCACTGTTTCACCCCAGCAAGTGGAGGTGGTGCATCCTGGCAGTGGCATGGCCACAGTGCATCATGGGAGTTGAAGTCTGAGTAGCAACCTGGCCCATAGAGGAGAATGGGCGCATGAGGTTCTACAGCAGCATTTCAGAATACATTGTTTGGATTACATTTTTTGAGGTTTTTTTAATGGAAAAAACAAATCCATCCATGGAAAGCAACCCCCCCCCCCCACCACCACCAGAGAACATATGATTATAGAAAAGAAGATGTTTGGCAAAATACATTTTTCACAGAAATTTAGATATTTATCTAGAGAATGAGAACTTCCATGTTTGCATCTATGGCTATGTCTGCATTAGAAGGTAGGGTGTGATTCCCCTCCTCATGAACATTTACTCATGCAAACTTTCCTTAAGCTAGTGTGACTACATAGCAGTGTAGCCACAGCAGCTGACACAACCATTACTACCATGGCTACCCTGCTATTTATATTCATGCTAGCTCAAGGGGGGGAGGGATAGCTCAGTGGTTTGAGCATTGGCCTGCTAAACCCAGGGTTGTGAGTTCAATCCTTGAGGGGGCCATTTAGGGATCTGGGACAAAAAAAAATAATCTGTCAGGGGACAGTACTTGATCCTGCTAGTGTAGGCAGGGGACTGGACTCGATGACCTTCAAGGTCTTTCCAGTTCTAGGAGATTGGTATATAGTAATTTATAAAGTAATTTATAAAGAAAGCTGGTGTGAGTATGTATACACAGGCACCCCTAGCTCATGGTCTGTAAGTAATGGAAACCCCCAGGCTTCAGAACATTAGTGGTTGGCCATACTTGAAATCGGAGGCGCCAAACCCATGGGTGCTCCGGGGCCTGGGGTATGCAAAGAGAAAAAATGGAAGCCCCTCTATCAGCTCCCCAACCCCCCCACACACACACACACTTCCTATCCACCAGTGGACCCCAACAATCAGCAATCCTCCCTTTCCCTTCCCATGCCTCTTGCTCACCACAATCATCTGTTTCACAGCATGCAAGAGGTGGGAAGGGAGGGGAGAAGAGTGAGGACGGCACACGCTTCGGGGAAGGGTAGGAAGAGATGGGGCAGGAGTGGAGCCTTGGGGGAAGGGGCAGAGTGGGGGTGGGGTCCGGGGGGGGGGTGTCAAGCACTCCCCAGTGCTTTGGAACGTCGGCGCCTGTGCTTGAAATGCAACTGTCATGTTTCAGTGTGGACACGACCTATGCCAATGAGAGAGGCTCTCAACCTACGCTATCCACCTCTCCCATAGGCAGCGGCTCCGTCAAAGGAAGAATTCTTCCATCGATTTAGCCTATCTACACGGGGACTTAACTGGCTTAACTGTGTTGTTCAGGGGGACGGGGTTTCGCGCCCTTGAGCAACACTGCTGTGTCCATCTAATTTTCTAGCGTAGACCAGTCCTGAGAGGTAGTGTATATGTCCAGGGTAGTGTTTTCTTGCACCTTCCTCTGACGTAACTGGTATTGGCCAGAGGACCAGATATCGGAGTAGGGGACCCCAGACCAATCTGTTGTAGCAAGGCCATGAGCCCTGTGTTTTTCACAAACACAACACAAAACCAGAAACAAATTTTTTTAAAAAAAAAATACCTCACCCTGCAGCAGCAGCTCCTGTGGCTTCGGTCCCACGGGGCTAGGCCCGGCTCTTCGCTCCGGGTGGTGTTGCCTAGCATATAGGGTCCAGTGTCGCTCAGGTTTGGCTATCCCCCCTGTCATGATGTGGGGGAGTAGGCATGACCAGGCTACATGTGAGTTAGTGGCATTGCAACCTGGCATACAGGGTCACAGTACCACTCACTCAAATTAGACCTCGCGCCCCTATGTCATCATGACGAGGGAACAGCCAGGCCTACGCTCAGTGGTGTTGCAACCCCACATGCTAGACCACAACACCCAGCGCAGGGCATGAGCCTTGGCCTGGGCCCAGCCTCACGGGATGGGATCAGCCATTGCGGGGTGAGGGAGGGGCAAGTTTGCTCTGCATCACACATACCCCAGCACAGTCCTCCCAGGACCTGACCCAACCTCTTTCATGTCCCTTCTCCACCCTCACAGCATTGCTAAAATGGGTAAAACTTAAAAAAAAAACCCACCACAATATTCCCCAAAATAAAAACATTCACGGGGCTTCAGCAATGTCTCTATTCCTTCATTGAAATGCTGAGTAGCATTTGTTCTGACTTAACCGACAGCCGACAGTTAGCAGAGCAGCATCCAATACGACTTAATCTTTTTTTTTTAATTACACTCAGGACGTTTTCCTATTGATTTACTTGTCTTTGTATTTAGATGCAGGGTTTAGAATAGCTTTTCTATTGCAGTGCAGTTTTTCATTAAAAGCAGCCTCTCATTTTAGGCTCCCAAGGACCAAGGGGGAATTCAGCGGCAGTTTCCGACGCATGAGGAATGAAGGATGAAGCCCATATTTGGAGACAACATTGCATGGTTTCCTATTCTCACCTCCTCTGAAGCTTTAGTACATGGTTTACGACTGTCTGCCCTAAGAGTCCTTCTCTTCTGGAAACCGACCTGTTTACTGACTGTTCGGAGCCAGTATCAAGAAGTGCCATTGTTTAGGATAGAACTATTGTGTAGTTGCAAGAACATGTCTTGACCCCAGAAAACAGAAAAATCCCAGAGTCCCTGTACATTCTCATGATGATTATTTTAAACGATGCAGAGGCTCAGACATCATGATGTATGTGAGCATTTCTCATCTCAGTCTTACCATTTAATATGCCATTATTAACAAATAATGCATTTCTGTAACACCTTCCATTAGAGGAACTCAAGGCACTGTATAAGCCTTTTTATTCTGTATTTTTTGGATGGGGAAACTGAGGCATAGGGGCTTAACCCAGATAACCCAGGTCATCAAATAAATCAACTGGGATTAGAACCCAGGAGTCTTGACTCCCAGTCCCCTGCTCTAACCACTTGAGTTCACTCCTGACCGGAACTTGGAACATAACCCAGGAGTCCTGACTCCTAATCCCTTGATCTAGCCACAAGAACCCACTCCATGTTATTATCAATCACTCTGTAGTCTCTGCTGCAAACTAGACGGACTGTCCAGGACAATACTAAAATGGGTTTCATGAAGCCATCTACATTTTTATCATATCTTCTTTATGAACTATAAAACCTACTTGGAAACATTTAGTTTGAGGTGATGGCTAATCCCCATCTTCCTCTCTCTGAAAAAGAAAAAACTCCAAGAGGAATGTCACTATCACCTTTTCGCAAAGCTCAAATGCGGCTGCAATTTCTTGGCATTAAAACAGGATTTGCTGGCTCGTTACATTATTTATGCAGAGCAGATTGCGCGGTAATTATGCTTAAAGTATAATTACTGTGTCATTTGTACTTGTTAGGCACCAGGCAAAAAGTTTTCAAGGCTTAAAGACCCTGAAAAGTACGAGGTAAGTGAAAACGGCTGTGTTCCCTCTTAGTTTCATGATTATTTATACATTTGCAGATTACCATGGTAAAGTGCAATTAGGCTTTAGAGTTGCCAGGCAAGTCAAGAAGTTTCAAGAGCTATTATAAACAATTAACTTCTAATGCATTAATTGACTCTGCTGCATGGCTAGCCCCCACCCAGTAATGCTCCTGAAATGGTCTCCCAAAAGTGACTTTAAAGTGAATAGGAGAACAAAGACGTCAGAAAGGCTGGGTGGAAAGCAGGAGGAGAGAGCATCTGTGCAGAAGTGACACACCTAGTAACAGAGAGTTACCGTGGACTGACTGGCAGCCTCACTAATAATTCTTGCTGCAAGTAAACACACTATAAGAGGTATAACAGTGAAGTATAGACCCGCCCTTGAACATTTATTTTGCCTGGTACAGTGCATACCATTAAAAAATGACTTTGCTCAGTTTAAGACTTTGCCTTTCTGCCAAACAGGTGGAAATACAAAGGTCAAGAGTCCCAGCTGGGGTAAATTGTCTTGAATGGAGCTAAGCTAATTTACACAAACTAAGAATACGGCCCACATATTTATATGCTGTCTGCAAGCCTGCGTATATGTTATTAACAGACACTTATAATTGTGTGTGACACATCCCCCCCACACACACACATTTGTATATGGCATATATATGTATATATATATATAAAACATCCAAATTGTGGTTCCAGGAGCCAAAATATATTGTGTTTCTATTTAAATTCCCCTGTAATTTTGTAGCAGGATTGCAGTTCAGCCTCTGCAATTTGAATCTGTTGAGAGGAGAGAATTCAAATGCTTGCATAAAACACAGTCATTAAATGTCCCTAGAAGAAACAAAGCACAACCAAAAGCTGTAAACTCACTGTATATTGGCTGATCTATCCAAGTCAGTAATGGAACAACACAGGGCAGGCATGAGCTGAGCCTGGAACGCCTGATTCTAATTCCAGTTCGGGTACTGGTTCCCCTATGTGACTTCAGAAACGTCTCTGCTCACCTCCGCCTGTGTGCCGAATTATGATACCACCTGCCTGTTTTGCAGAGGGGCTCAAAGGTGGAGGAGAGGATTGGTTGAGATGCTTAGTTAGTTGTTTATCCTGTAAACATGCTTTGCAAATTAAACTTCTCCGACTGTTACAAGTATTCCTGAGCCAAATCCTAGTCCTAATGAAATCAGAGGAAGTTTTGCTGTAAGTACCTGTGGATCCAGGGTTTGGGCCACTCTATGAGAAATACAAGATAGGATTGGATGCAAGGGGAAAACTCGCTGGGGCAAGGACCACCTTTAAGTTCTGTGTCTGTACGGCGCCAAGCACAGTGCAGCCCTGATCCATGTCTAGAGCTCCAGGGTGCTATGGTAAGACAATAATACAACAGCTGTATGCAGAAGTTAGGTGGGCTCTCTCCCTTAGCCAAGATCAGTCTCCCTGCAATCAAATTTTTACTAGTCTGAGTTGGGTTGGTTTTCTTTGAAGTCATTCCCCGATGTGCTCTCTCTAACAGACTTTTCTTCTGGGCATCTTTATTATTTGCATTACAGCAGTGCCCAGGGTTCCTAGTTCAGATCAGACCCCATTGTGCTAGGCACTGTACACAAGCAGAGTAAGAGACAATCCCTGCCCTAAAGAGCGATCTAAATAAGATATGGCAGCCTAGAAAAAAAAAAAAAAAAAGAGGATTATTGTCCCCATTTAACAGATGGGTAACTGAGGTTCAGCCATGTGCACAAAGGCCCACGGTGAATTTATGGCAGAGGTAGGACCAACATCCAGATCTCTTAGGTCCCAGTCAGGTATCTTAACCTGACACCACCCATTCACCCACCACTTGCTGGCATAGAATTAGTGAGCTCACAAACAAAGACTGTTTTACCAGAGCAGCTCACAAGCTCATTCTCATTCCCCCCCACTTTCCCCAGATCAGTCAGTTCAGGCTCGCTGGGCCTCAGTAGCCCATATGACATGAGGCCTGGCAAACCACACTCTGCCATTCACTGTGATTTCTATAATTCACTTACCTCCACAGCGAGCTTTCAGTAACGCTCCCCAAATTGAAGTCGTAGAGCTTTGTCAGAATGAGAATCACCTGCAGAGGAGAAAGAAAGAGAAAAGAATCTTCAAGATGTTGTAACTATGCATATAATGCATCTGAAATCACCCACAGGAGAGCTTAGCACTTATCCCTTAAAGTTGGGGTATTATGAGATCAAGTAGGTAAAAAGAAAATCATTAGTTCTATGCATCCATGTAACTAGTAACATTTATTTTAATCCTCGGGACGTTTTGCATTTGAAATAAAACATGGCAGCAAGAGTTCATTTAACATTGTCAGGTGGCTTCTCTACAGCTGTTGTTATTCATGGTCAGGGATGGAACGAGATGGGCCTTGTTACCTAAGTAGAACCACATTCATCTACTCCTCTCTTTATTCTCCAAGGTGCTTGACAATGAAACTCCCCAGACACAATGAAGATAAATGGAGAGAGAATTCTAGCCCATGCCCTGATCCAGTCTGCACACCCTTGCTGAGCTCCATTATTTTTTATGAGACTTTCCTTAGGGCGTAAGAGTTCACACCCCTAACTAGGATCAGAATGCTGGACTGGGGTCAAAAATTCCCTTGCTCACATACCAAGGTCTTCACAGTCAATGATGGGCAAAACGTCAGGGTTTCAGGGAAAGAAATGTTACCTGAACCATATATAAAAGATGCATAGACAAAACTTTCTCCCGACCACTAATGAAATGGGACAGCCATAACCCGGAGCAATTTCCAGGACTATTTACCTTTAGCAGAGAAACGTTCGAAGCACAAAATGCAGATTCAGATTTTGAACATGCCAAAATTCAAGCTAATATTGTGTTTCGCCCCCTTTTATAGTCAGTACATAGGTCTTATTAAAGTCAATGTGACTTGCATAGAATCATAGGTCTGGAAGGGACCTCGAGAGGCCATCTAGTCCAGTCTCCTGCATTCATGGCAGGATTAAGTATTATCAGAGCTACCCTGACAGGTGTTTGTCTAACCTGCTCTTAAAAATCTCCTATCATGGAGATTTCACAACCTCTCTAGGCAATTTATTCCAGTGACAGATAGGAAATTCTTCCTAATGTCCAACCTAAACCACCCTTGCTGCAACTTAAGCCCATTGCTTCTTGTCCTATCCTCAGAGGTTAAGAAGAACAATTCTTCTCTCTCCTCCTTGTAACAACCTTTTATGTACTTGAAAGTTGTTATGTCCCCTCTCACTCTTCTCTTCTCAAGCAAACACAGTTATTTCAATCTTCCCTCATAGGTCAGGTTTTCTTCACCTTTAATCATTTTTGCTGCTCTTCTCTGGATGAGAAGCATGCTTAAAGTTAAGCACATGCTTAAGTACTGGCTGAATGGGGACACTGGTCAGCTGTGCTGGAAGGGAAATTAAAAGTTGTAACAGATTGCTGGTGAGCTCACACCCCTTGCACACCTAGAAATATGCCAGGCGAATGTACTTGCCTCCTCCCATAAGACCTCCACATAACATTACTCACATAGCGGACTAATAACTACTCTTTCTCCCACTTCTTCTTTCCCGAGCACACAGTTCTACAGATAGGACACTCCTGCCAACACCAGATTGTGAAAGATATCTAGACTTTGCTTGGCTCATCATGGCAACACTTAACTAATTTTAAGGGCAAAACCAGATAGTCCAAGAAGAGATGGTAGCCATGTTGACAGAAGAACTTTTCTGCCAATCTAGAGGCTTCTACCCTGGGGCTCATACTGGCTTAACTCTGTCTCAGGAGTGTGATATTTTCACATCCCTGGGTGATGTAGCTATGCCGTCCTAAGTTTTAGGTGTAGAGCAAGTCTGAGGCTCCTAAGTCTCGTAGGTGTTGAAATGCTGAGGAGAGCTATGCCTAAATGCCTTTACAAATCTAGGCTTTGCGGCCTAACACACTGCTTACCAACTGTGATTCATCCAGCTGATGTTAAAGGGACTCCCCGGGGGGCAAATCTACACTACAGAACTACATGGGCGCAGCTGTACCGCTTCAGCGCACCTGGTGAAGACGCTCTGTGCCGACAGGGGCGCGCGCTCCTGTCGGCATAATTACTCCAACTTCATGAGAGGCGGAAGCTATGTCAGTGGAAGAGTGCCTCCCACCAATAAAGCACCAGTGTGGACAGTGCAAAATTTGCATCGATTAGGGGAGGGGCCTTTTCCATTCCCCTGGGTGATGTAAATCAGATTGACGTGACAATGTAGACCTCCCTCATGACCCGATGGTTTTTTTCCCCCAATTTTCCAAAAGTTTGAAGCCTCACCCTTGTTTCCACATTTCCCAAGGCTAAAAATAGGCCCTTCAAATTTTTTGGGCAATTTTTCGTTCAATGAAAACATTTAGAGCCATTTTTCAAAACCCTCATTGGTTTCTGGCAAATGAAAAAAAAAAATCTACAACAGTTTAGATAAAATGTCGAGCAAAATTCAGAGAAACAGTCGGCCTTTTGCCAAGTTTTCATTTTCAAAAAAAGACCATTTTCCCCCTAATAAAAAGGCTCCTCATTGGAAAAATGTTGCCTAGCTCTGATCACAGTAGCAAGCAGTACATGGCGTTTGCAGGGCCAGGTCCTTAATCTGGCCTTATCCTGCTTAAAACCCACCTGGGACGATGAGCTAAAGGCTGAAGGGAAAAGTGCAAACGTGTTAATCACGGTCAAAACCTGTCTTATTGACAGCACATCACAGGGAAGAGATCTATGGGAACTATAAAAGACCCTGGGGCACATGCTTCTGCCTAGGTTAATGGATGGGATGTCTGTTGCAAGCATTCATTCATCTTTAGACTGTGGTTACTGCTCTCTCTCTCTTGCTCTTGTTTGGCTCCATTATTTCCTCCAGGGTAGAACTTAAGGGGGCGAATACAAATTAAGCAGTTTCTGGCGGGGAATGAGAAGGAACGGTTGCTGGACAGGCTTGAGTCAGGTTAGGTCAATGTGATGCAGTAGGGAAATAAGAAAAATACCTTCATGCTATAAATTAAAAGCTTTTACACCGCTTTCCGCACATGGTGAGGAACTATCAGCAAGAAATGGCAACCCGGTCAGCTGGCTGCTGCACAACTTTGCCTTTCCTGATTAGCATCCCACAGTCCATCACTACATGCTGGGTGATGGATGCAATGGGGTCGGATTCCCACTTCCTCAAGGATACCCTGGTTAGAGTGGCGTATTTTTCGGACGCTTTCCTGTTGCCCTGGGGCAATGCTCTCGTCAGCTCTGAGAAACAGCACCGCCAGTACTTAGAGGAGAGCCCTCAAAGGGTGGTACCCTTAGTCACCCAGGAGGTGGCGCTCTTTCCTTCGACTCCCAAAGCAATGCCCCACACAGCGCTAGGGGGCGCTGTGGTACTCGAAGGACGATCTTTCTCCAGGGATATAAAGCCACTCAAAAGTTTGATTTTTCTTATTGTGATATGCTGCTTGTTTTCCAACTTAGGAACCCAATCCAGCCTCCACTGAAGTCAATGGGGGCTGGATCAGATCTTAGATGTATGAGATATGTTGAGCCCTAGGATCCTGGACAGATTCCAACAGGGTAATTATATTCTGCCCATTTAATTTCCCCTGTAATTTCAAATGGATGCTGTGTTCATAGTCTCTCTGTAAAGACTCGGTTCCTTACACAGCTCTTGCTGGGTTTTAGGCTTACTGTAATTGTACCTTACAGTATGTAATTTATCATTAGCAAAACTTGCAAATACTAGGCCAAGGCTGGCTATGCATGAATGGGCCAAATCCAGCTCTGTCATCCTGGTTTACATCTGGAGTAAAGTCATCAACTTTGGTGGAGCTATTCGGGATTGACTTCAGCGTCACAAAACAGAATCCAGCCCTACTACTGCCTTTAGTGTCTGGAAACCGTGCTGAAAATGAGACAAAGCAGAAACGTAAGCCTCTCTTAGCAGTTAAACCTCACAGAAAACAACAGGAGTTGCTTGAGGCATTATTGATATACAACAGAGTCCCTACAACGTAGCACACATACAAATCATACACACACACACAGTGCTGCTTCTGAGTCAAAACGTGTAAGACGTACAATAGGTTGGGGAGTTTAAAAACCAGGGAGGATCGCGGGGAGTCTTAATAGACAAACCTTGGTGAATAAAGCTGTGAAAGTCCCTTTCTTCATGACACTGCCTTGTGATTTCTAAGGGAGCAAATGTCACTACCAAAGCAATGTCATATATACAGCCAAGACACACATCACAGACTGAAAGAAACAGCCACGGTCGCCATTTGTTTTCAGACAGGATTTCGAACGGCACGGTACTGAGCGGCTATCTTCAAGAGACATCAGGGCCTGTTTAAGACTACACAGACACCACCCTCGTAGGCAAAGAGGACTGGACAACACATTTCTGAAATAACTGGTCTGCCAGGAAAGTTACCATCAGAATGACCATTCTGGGTCAGATCAAAGGTCCATCTTGTCCAGTATCCTGTCTTTCAACAGTGCCCAATGCCAGGTACCCCATAGGGAAGGTACAGAACAGGTAATCACCAAGTAATCCAGTCCCTGTCGCCCATTCACAGCTTCTGGTAAACAGAGGCTAGGGACACCATCCCTGTCCATCCTGGCTAATAACTATTGATGGACCTAAGAACATAAGAAAGGCCATACTGGGTCAGACCAATGGCCCATCTAGCCCAGCATCCTGTCTACCGACAGTGGCCAATGCCAGGTGCCCAGGAGTGAGTGAACCTAACAGATAATGATCAAGTGATCTCTCTCCTGCCTTCCATCACCCCCCTCTGACAAACCGAGGCTAGGGACATCATTTCTTACCCATCCTGGCTAATAGCCATTAATGGACTTAACCTCCATGAATGTATCCAGTTCTCTTTTAAACCCTGTTATAGTCCTAGCCTTCACAGCCTCCTCAGGCAAGGAGTTCCACAGGTTGACTATGTGCTGTGTGAAGAAGAACTTCCTTTTATTTGTTTTAAACCTGCTGCCCACTAATTTATAATTTTATAAATGGAGATATACCAATCTCCTAGAACTGGAAAGACCTTGAAGGTCATCGAGTCCAGTCCCCTGCCTACACTAGCAGGATCGAGTACTGTCCCCTGACAGATTTTTTGCCCCAGATCCCTAAATGGCCCCCTCAAGGATTGAACTCACAACCCTGGGTTTAGCAGGCCAATGCTCAAACCACTGAGCTATCCCCTCCCCCCCATTTCATTGGGTGGCCCCTAGTTCTTATATTATCCTTCAGCCTAGTTCTCTTTTTGAACCCTATTATAGGCTTGGCCTTCACAACAATCCTCTGGCAAGGAGTCCAAGGTTGACTTTGGATTATGTAAAAAAAAATGCTTCCTTTTGTTTGTTTGCTGCCTATGAACTTCATTTGGTGACCACTAGTTCTTATGTTATGAGGAGTAAATAATACAGTGAAACCTCGATTTAACGGACTAATTGGGGCGAGGGGGTGTCCGTTAAAGCCAAAAGTCCGTTATTTAATAATTTTAAAAAATCATTAAATAATAGGACTTTTGGCTTTAATGGACACCCCCTCACCCGAATTAGTCCGTTATATAGAGGTTTTAGGAGCTGTCAAACGCCCTCCCCCCCACCTGCCTGGCTCCCCGCAACGGGGAGCCGGGCGGGTGGGCTGAGAGCTCCCGCCTGGCTCCCCGCTGCGGGGAGCCAGGCGGGAACTGTCAGCCCTCCCGCCCAGCTCCCGCTGCGGGGAGCCAGGCAGGAACTGTCAAACCCCCCGCCCGGCTCCCCGCAGCGGGGAGCCCGGCGGGAGCTGTCAGCCCGCCCGCCCGGCTCCCGGCAGCGGGGAGCCCGGCGGGAACTTTCAGCCCGCCCGCCCGGCTCCCCGCTGCGGGGAGGGGGGGGGTTGACAGTTCCCGCCAGGCCCTCCGCTGCGGGGCCGGGCAGGAGCTGTCAAACCGGCCGCCCGGCTCCCCTCTGCGGGGAGCCGGGCGGGAACTGTCAGCCCGCCCGCCCAGGTCCCGCTGCGGGGAGCCAGGCGGGAACTGTCAAAAACTCCCCCGCCCGGCTCCCGGCAGTGGGGAACCCGGCGGGCACTGTCAACCCCCCCGCCCGGCTCCCTGCTGCGGGGAGGGGGGGGGTTGACAGCTTCCGCCCGGCCCTCCGCTGCGGGGAGCCGGGCGGGAGCTGTCAACCCGGCCGCCCGGCTCCCCTCTGCGGGGAGCCGGGCAGCCAGGTTGACAGCTCCCGCCCGGCTCAAAACCCCTCGTCCGTCCGTCTCCCCGCTGTGAGGAGCCGGGCGGGGGGGTTGACAGCTCCCGCTCTGCTCTCCCCAGCGGGAAGCCGGGCGGGAGCTGTCAAACCCCCCGCCCGGCTTCCCGCTGCGGGGAGCCGAGCGGAGGCTCTCAAACGCCCCCCCCCCCCCCGCCCGGCTCCCCGCTGCGGGGAGCCGAGCGGAGGCTCTCAAACGCCCCCCCCCCCCCCGCCCGGCTCCCCGTTGCGGGGAGCCGGGCGGGGGGGTTGACAGCTCCCGCTCTGCTCCCCCCAGCGGGGAGCCGGGCGGGAGCTCTCAAACACACCCCCCCCCCCGCTTCCCGCTGCGGGGAGCCGGGCGGGAGCTCTCAAACCCCCCCCGCCCGGCTCCCCGTTGCGGGGAGCCGGGCGGGGGGTTTGACAGCTCCCGCCCGGCTCCCCGCAGAGGGCATCCGGGCGGGAGCTGTCAGCCCACCCGCCCGGCTCCCAGTTGCGGGGAGCCGGGCGGGGGGGGCGGGGGTTTGACAGCTCCCGCAGGGGTCCCTGCTGCGGGGAGCCCGGCGGGAGCTGTCAACATATAACGGATTTCCCCCAATAACGGATTTCGGATGCATCGGAAATTTTGTCCGTTGCATCCGAAGTCCGTTAAATCGGGGTCCGTTAAATCGAGGGTTTACTGTACTTCCTTACTTACTTTCAACCTAACTACAGAACTCCGGTCACAACATTTTGCACAGTCCAGGGACACACAGCTAGGTCAACCTAACTTTTAAGTGTAGACAAGGCCTAAGTATCAGCCCCCTCTGTTGACAGTCCTAACAGACAAGACAAGCCATGAAGACTGAAATTTTCTTTTGTCCACTAGAGGGGGCTCTTCTGGGTCAGGGTGAAAGCACTTAATTTAGCAGGGACAGCATGAGGAAACTTGCACTTCTGCATGCATGGCAAGCATAATGTATTTCTCCTTAAGATCGAGGCTTTTGGTCTCCCAGACTGGGCAATCTGGTAGCATTTACTTTGACCAAAAGAAACTCACAGAGAAAGAACCTGGAAATGGACCTAGATCTACCACAGCTGCCTCAGTTTTGGTCCATTTGGAAAACACCAACCACAGGGACTTTCCTATCATATGGAGAAAATATTAGGAATCCTCCGAAACAAATTACAGAAGGGCTCACGAGTCCCTGAGCACCTTCAGGGGCGTAGGAACCTTTCCCAGCCATAAAATTATAATTTGAAGGAAAATTACTTTAGTTCATTAAACCTCCCCCCAGATCTTGCCACCTCTAAATTGGTGAAGTGCTTTGCATATATCGCCCCCATAGATGTATCGCTCTTTGGTGCCAACAAATTACAGTGTAAAAGCTTTTGGTTCCTTCAGCGGCTTGATAAAGAACTTTGGAACAACTGAGAAGTGTCAAGTCAAAGGCAGTTACTCTCATGTATCAAGGAGACATCCTCATTAGAGAGAGATGTGTGATCACATTAGGTAGAGAAGCGGAGAAGCCAGCATGCAATTGATCCCTATCCTCGGCAATCGGCTTTATCAGCAGAGAGATTAACATAGCTCATCAGTAGCCCTGTCCACATATTTGCAGAGTATAATTAATAAGGAGCAAAGGAAGGCGTGCCGGGCCGGCAGTGCCATGGTGTAAAAAAAAAAAAAAAAAAAGAGAAAGAAGGGATAGCTTTAGCTATGAAAAATAAGAGCTCTCCCTCTCTTTAAATGCCGGGGTATATTTTTTTCCTTTCCAAGCTAAATACTTGTTTTCCATAACATTTGTAACCTTTTCCCTCAATGCTAGGCAAGGAAAGCTCGTTTGCTAGTGTAATTTGCATTTCCCACACTTTGATGGAAACAGCTGCACTGATGAGTAAACACAAGGGGCTGTTGAAAACACGGGCCAGTGGGCAGTGCTCTCCATGGACCTTCTACAATTGAGAGGAGACCAGCGCCAGTGTTTAAGAGCCAACTAAAATGGACCGACAGTCCCAGGCTGTTTGATTGCTTGCACTATAGACTTTTTTTTCTTTAAGTCAAGCCAATTTATCCACGGACTTCAATATAATTTCAGTGGGGATTAATTTGGTCATTAAACCAGTCTCTACCATCAATAGAAAGCTACACAATCCACGGACTGATCTAGCAAGACATGAAAATATCTGTTTGACATCTGACGTCAATTACTTCCATGGATCTCCTCGCACACTCAAAGTTAAGGTTGTGCATAAGAGTTTTGCTAGATCATGGCCCCAGCATGGAGAAAAGCACTCTGAGTCCAACCCCACACCATACAAATCTCACCCATTGTTGGGTCACTTAGACTCCAACTTAAGGGCTGGGAAGCTTTGAAATTAATTTGGTCTCATTTTATGGGTTTGCATCAAGATCAGGGGCAATTCATGGGGTTTGGGGTGGGGCAGGGTTATGCAAAAACAGCTGAAATCGGGAGGATTCTGCTGAGGTGGGATTTGGTTTTTTTCTTTTTCCTTCCTCAAAAATAATGTTCACACGACTCCCTCTAGGCTGGACCTCCTAACCCCTCACATATCCTCAGTCATAGACACCTGCCATATGCAAGAACACTGCACACGCTTATCCTGGCTGTTTGAGTGTACGGGTTAATAGCTGAATAAGATAATTTCCTCAAATTCAAAGCACTTTGCACAAACATTAATTGAGGCATAGCCCGTACCGCCAGTGTAAGACAGACAAGAAATAGCCTTGTTTTACTGAGGAGGAAAACTGAGCCAAAGAAAGATTAAGTCACAATTTGCTCAGAGTAACACAGCAAGTCTAGGTACAACTGGGAAGAGAAAATGAATCTCTCAAAATACTAACCCAGTGTTCACCCCCCAAAGACTTCCCCCCGCACCTCCATCCAATTCTGAATATCACCCTCAGCTGCCCCCTTACTATTCTGGGCTCCTCTTGCCCATCTGATGTGGACCTCCCCTCCGCTTACCCAGAGCTCCCCAGTCTGTACAGGAGCATCCTGGGGCCTTTTCCACCTCTCAGTGTTTTTGTGAATGGCCAGCTGCCCTCTTTGCCTCGCGGTGGGCTTACCCGGACCTCTCCTTTGCCTTCAGCAGGCAGCTCATTGGCCCTGGCTCCCTGTCATTATTCACGGGGGTCTTGTGTCATTGGCAACTCTTCCCTAATCCACCAAGTGTCTGCAAAGAGCGAAACAGCCTGTCCTCCACCAGTCATGCAGCAGCAGGCCCGGGAAACTCTCCCCCACCAGCCCTTAATGCTGCAAGGCAGAAGCAACCCAGAACACATTTGGCTATTGGAGTATGGCCCTAAAACAGTAAAGGGAGAGTACAACAGAGCTGGTAGGATCACCCGCGCCTGCTGCTGAGGTGGGATATTTGCTGCCGCTGCATGAGGTCGGGATGCCATCATTGGGGCAGGATACTGGGGGGGGGGGAAAGGGGGAAGGCCCTGATTCTTTCTAGTCGTTGAAGGGCCCATAGCATTATTGGCAAGAAGAATATTAATTAACACTGGTATCCTGATCAAACTTCAGAAGTGGATCCTGCCTACCACGCTGTAGCTTCAATCACTGCTGTTGCCTGTCATTAATGAACACCCCGGAGGCTCCCCGAGCATAGCTAGCAGGTAGGTTTGTAAAGCATTTTGGCATCCCTCTAGCTGAAAAGCACTCCATAAAAGCTAAACATTATTCTAACTGTTGGGCAGGAGTCAGGGTAAGCTGGTCTTTGGGGAAGGCATGGTGTATTAATCAGTCTTCCAAAGCTAACAGCAAAACACGGGGGACAGTGGGGCAGATCCCAAGCCAATATAAACAAACACACTGGGGGGGGGGGGAGAAAACACAACAGCTCACAAGTAACACAAATCACGGAAGTCAGAGATGGAAAAGACCCATTAGGTTATCTAACCCTTCCTCTGACAAGGCATGATTTTTTCCTCATAATATCTTTGCTGCCACTTCTAGATGGCTAAGCTGCGAGCACACAAGCCTTCCCACAAGAAAAGACATCTAGATGGCTTAAAATAACAGAAGCCCGCACTTTATCTTTGTGTAACTCAGTGAAACATAAATACAATCTCTGCTGGCTGGTGGAGATATGATTTAAGGGTCCTCTGTCGTGCTTTATAGGAGGCGATGGGAAAGAACTCGTAATTTATTTTTATTGATTCAGCAAGCCACACTGGATCATATCTCCCAATCCTTCCCCTCTGCTAAGGTATCAAGGCCAAAGTCTTGGGCAACTTCATTCCTTTTTTTCCCCCCTTCTATTTCTTCTTCCTAAAGCTGCGATATACATCTCACTCCCTAAGTTCAAGCAGGAAACCTGACAGGGAAAGAAAAACGGCCCTCATTCCAATTATCTTTCAATACCCTCTGTGAGCAGGCAGAGCGTGTGCTGCAATTGAACTCTGTGGAACCACATCCCAGCTCGACGGGTAATTTAACAGTCCCCAGCGCTAGGACCTGAGCAGGGAGATGGGCTCAACTCAAAGTTTAGGGGCCGGAGTTTCAGAGTTGAGCTCTCATTAAAAAGAAAAAAATAGTTGATACAAGGCAAGAGAGCGAGCGGCACTTGAGATGTGATGAATTGCCAGGGAAAGTAAGGGGCTGAAGACCAGCTTCATTTCAGAGCAGTAACTAAAGCTTGTTGGGAATTTTCCACCTAAGTGATTTTTCGATGAGAATGTGTAGTTTCCGCTAAAATGATTTTTCAAAAAATAAGAAAAAATGGCTTTTTGTCAGGAAAATCTAAGCGAAATATTTTGTTCTGGATAATTTAGAACTGCACTGAAATATTTCATTATGTTGAACAAAGCAAAGATTTTGTTTTGAATCAGTTCAACATTAAATGGTATCTGACTATGCGGCCACAATGCTTCATGGAAATTGTAGTTGAATGTTTCATATCCCCATCCTCTCCCATGGGCGGGGCTCCTTAACTGGACTACATCTCCCATGATCCACTGTGGTCTCCGCTTTGACTGAGCCACATGATGCATCATGGGAGATGTAGTCTGGCCAGGGAGCATGTCCCATATAGAGGAATGAAGGTATGAACTAAAATTCCCAAGAGGCACTTTGGCATCATAAATATATGCAGTGCAATGTCAAACTAATTCAAAACAAATGTTTCAATTCACTTCAGCAAACCAAAACAAAAAATGTTTTGACATTGCTGAATGGAATTTTTTCTGAACTTTTCGTTATGCAAAAATGATTTGGTGTTTCAACTTTTCATCCCAATTTGAGATGAAAACAAATGTCTAAATATCAGAACTTCCAGTGAGATGGAAATACTAAGTTTTGCTCAGCTCCAGCTCTAAGTCCTCATTGTTGTGATCTGATTTAAGTCAGTTTAAGTCTTTAAAAGAAAAAAAACCTACTTCACAAGAACCACCAAGGGAAGTCAGTGCCCTCTTCCTAACTAAGTTGCAGAGTTTATACTTCATCCTCATTCTCTCCTATGCCTTCCATCACCTACTAGTCAATCCCCCTTCCTCAACACCTTCTTCCTCTTATGGTTTTCTTTCTGCCTTTGTGGCTGCCCTTTTAGCATTTCCCTCAATAGTTCTTTCTGTTGCCTTTGCTATCTGCAGGGATCTCAGAGCACAGTCCTTGGTCTCCTCTTCCATCTTTGCATTAGAGCTGGTTGGGCAATGCTTTTTGATTCCTATAAAATACATATAAAAAAAGAAGAGTTGACTGTCATCAACATTTTTCCTTCAAAGATTTTAGGTTTTCCTTGAAAAAAATGAAAGCCTTTTCCCACCCTTTTCATTTTTGATAACAGGAAACCTAAAAATTTCAGCCAAACACGGCACATGTTTTTCATTTGGTCAATGGATGAAAACCCAAATTTCTTTCTTCTTTCCATGACCCATGGAAATCTCCATTTTGATGCAAAAGCCATTTTTTTGTCAAAAAAATGTTTTAAATGAAAAATGCACACCAGCTCTACACCTTTCCTTTGGCGGGCTCGTGGATTTTCAGGACTTCAGTTGCCATCTCTGCGCTAACTACTCAACTATTTCTCCACAACTGGCTTATTGTATCTCTGACAGCTCCTTTTGGGTGCCTCAATCAACTCAAGCTCAACATGCTCAAAACTTTCCCCTGTCCTTCACGGTCATCATATTTCAT
Source organism: Sternotherus odoratus (assembly GCA_032164245.1). Classification (NCBI taxonomy): domain Eukaryota; kingdom Metazoa; phylum Chordata; order Testudines; family Kinosternidae; genus Sternotherus; species Sternotherus odoratus. The sequence continues at coordinate 102,423,847 of JAVMKO010000005.1, forward strand.
CCAGATTCTCAACCCAAGAGTCATCCTTGTATTCCTCTCTCTCTCTTTGGGTTCTCCCATCCAGAGACACATCAGATCTTATGGTTCCCTCCTCCACAACATCTCCAAAATGTGATCTTTCCTCAGAAAGAGTGCAGGAAAGAGAAAGGGGAAAGAATGGGGCTTTTGGTTTTTCACAACAGCATCACTTCGAATCTGTTCTGTCCCCACACGTTGAAATATGGAACAAAAATCCTGGCATCTTACTCAGGCAAAATTCTTGTCAATTTAAATGGGACTGTAACAGAATGTTAGGTGCTCGGACCCTGCATAAAATTTACACAGTCTTGAACTTCTTCATGCCAGCAGCCCAGACAGACATGCTCTGTTAACTCCAGTTCAGTACTTGAATGGGTTTGAGTGTTTCCACCTGGAGCAGCAGGAACTAGGGGCAGGATTAGAGGGCTCCTACACACAGCAGCAACCCTAGGACAGGCAAATTCTGGCAGCAAGTTGATGTTTGTTGTGGCTTAAGTTAACAATAAAGGGAATCCCAGTAAAGGGACAAGTTTGGATTGTTGCTTTGGGTGGGTGGGTGGCAGGATGCCACTTGGGATGCCACATGCTCATGGGGAGGTTAGCCAAAGTACTTCAAGCTCCAGTTTTGAATAACGTGGCAGCTTTGTTCAAATTCCCCCGTGTTTATTCTCTGATCTACCCCAAACACCTGGGGGAAAACAGGCTCCATGTATTTCTAATCAGCTCTTTACCTCAACAGCAACACTCATCTGAGGAGGAGCTGGGATCAGCACCGAAAACACATACTTCATGCAATTTGAGGGTGAAGTATCTGGATTAGGGGCCTATTCACAGCTCTCTGGAGGCTCAAATTAACATCAGCCACAGTCCGCAGGCACCAGCTGTGCTGCACAATGCCATTCAGTTTTATTTTTCATAACATCTATTCTAAAAAAGTCTCCCGAAATGCATTTTACAATGTTACTATAAATAACACAATTACTGAGTTAAATAACGAACAGCAGCAGAGCGAGGTAGAGGCAAGAGAAAGGACTGTTCTCAGACCAGATTGCACGTGAAATGGAGACTGATGAGACAGAGACACAGAAAGGCTCCTGAAGACTCTGACTGGCAAGCGCTGGGACTAGACAACAGGAGATGGATCACTTGATAATTGTATCTGACTGGGACTGGGACTGACCCAGTGTGACCCCTCTTATGGTCAGAACAATGGTCCATCTAGTTCAGTATCCTATCTTCAGACAGTGGCCAGTGCCAGATACTTCAGAAGGAACGAACGAACAGTGATCAATTTTCAAGTGATCCATCCCGTCATTCAGTTCCAGCAACTGGCAGTCAAGGATCTTAGGGACACCCATGGAGTTGCATTTCTGACCATCCTATATAATAAAAGGCCAGAGGATGTTTGTCCGAAGCCGTCATGCGCAGTAGACACGGCCCGGACAAACAGCATGCTGGGAGTTGTAGTTCGGCAGCACAAAATGGCCGCTGCACGTGCGCCGCCATGAGCCGTACAGACGGCCCGGACAAACAGCATGCTGGGAGTTGTAGTTCGGTGGCACAAAATGGCCACCGCGAGCTGTAGAGACGGCCCGGACAAACAGCATTAAGCACTTTGGCCCATGTACACGGGCTGTTACAGTAGTCTTGAATAAAAGCCATTGATGGACCTGTCCTCCATGAACTTATCTAATTCTATTTTAGAATCTATCTAATTATATTTTTGGCCTTCACACTGTCAACCTGTGGAACTCATGGCCATGGGATGTTGTGTTGTGTGTCGAACTACTTCCTTATGTTTGTATTAAGCTCGCTGCCTGTTAATTTAAATTGGGTGACCCCTGGTTCTTGTGTTACATGAAGGAAGAACACTTCCCTATTCACTTTCTCTGCACCAGTCATGATTGTATAGATCTCTATCATTACCCTCCCCCTCCTTAGTGGTCTCTTTTCTAAGCTGAAGAGTCTCAGTCATTTTAATCTCTCCTCATATGGAAGTTGTTCCATACCCCTAATAATTTCTGTTGTCCCTCTCTGTACTTTGTATTGCTGCTAGCATCTGAGCAGCTCTCGGTTAGATACCATAACAACTGAGGAGAGCTATTTCATTTAAAAGAACTGCTCCTACTCACCCCTGAATCATCTCCAGCAGTAGGACCAATGAGAGGCAGGGATAGTACAGTGATAATTTTAGGCCTGGTTCATTTAAGTAACTTTGGTGACTCAGCCAACGCCAAAGTCTTGGGACCAAAAAACCCAAACATTCTGCTACACACAAAAAAATCATCAAGTACCACATATATATATGATTTCAGCTTCTTTTTGCTTGGTTGCTCCCTTGCTTCATCCAACAGAAAAGGTGCTTATACAATTGGGGGCTAAATTAAATAGCGAACGCCTCGGGTATGCCCACACCAACTCCAAGCGATGACGATCGTCACAGATGAAAATGTGAATGCAACCTGAAAGCCAGAGATTGAAATCCAGCTCTCCGGGGGGTCTGCTAATGCTCCAGTCACTGTCAAGCATGAAATGAAAAGCCCATTTACATTTGATAAAGTCATTGTGCTTCCCCACTCCTCTGATTAACTGCTCAAGCCAGTGACAGTGAGTAGAGCATGTACAAAGGGAGTGCCCCTCATTGTCCGGGGCTTCTCTTTGTCCACGTGGCACGGTATCACTCCTACTCCAATAGGCCAGAGCAGAATAACTGCCGTGTAATTCATCCTCCAAAAAGACGTGAAACTCATTTTTAATTGTCCTCCCCCGAAAGCAGAGTCCTGCATCTAATGGCAAATAGTGTAATGGGAGATATGGAGGAGTCACAATTTTCAGAAAAGCAAGCTGGGTAAAAGTCTGACAATGCAAGTAGCGGAGGGGGAATTGGGGCTCCTGGCGTCTATTACCTCAGTGTGTGCCTCAGTTTACACACCCACAGGGATTTTAATTCATGTTTGTGAAGACATATAAAAGCAAAATGCTATTCTAAGGAAGTATCATTATCCCTCCAGCAGAGCCAGTCAGAGCTGGGAATTCACAGAGGTTATGAAGAAAGAAGAGATGTACCTGTTGGAAATAAGCACAGGCAGTTGCTTGGACTGCCTGGTTTCCACTCTCAGAGATATCTATATGGCCCTGTTGCCATAGTACCTCAGTGCCTCAGTCTTTAATAGAGGTAACAAAGAGTCCTGTGGCACCTTAAAGACTAACTATAAAGTTTTGAAGCATAAGCTTTCGTGGGCTAATACCCACTTCGTCGGATAAAAGCAGTGGAAGTGTCCAGAGGCAGGTATAGATATAGGTATAGTTCTATACCTGCCTCTGGACACTTCCACTGCTTGCATCCGACAAAGTGGGTATTAGCCCACGAAAGCTTATGCTTCAAAACTTTATAGTTAGTCTTTAAGGTGCCACAGGACTCTTTGTTACCTCTGCTATTCCAGACTAACACGGCTACCTCTCTGATTCTCAGTCTTTAATGTATTTTTCCTCACAACTTGCACCATTGTAAAGCGGGCATTATCTCCCTTTCACAGGTGGGGATCTAAGGCACAGAAAGACTAAGGCCACGTCTACACTTGGAGCCGGGGGTGCGATTCTCAACTCAAGTGACATACTGGCACTGCCTCTCATCAAGCGAACGTGCTTAAAAGGAGTCGTTTAGCTGTGGCAGCCCAGGCAGGGGCAGTTCCAGCTAGTTGCCTTGAGTAGGTTCCCACATGATCTGGAGAGTTTGTTCTCATGGTAACTAGCTCATGCCACTGATCTCCACTGCCCATGGCTACCCTACGCACCGAGCTAGCGTAACCCACACAATGCCTGGGTGTGGTGTACTGTCCCAGCTAGTGCCACTGAGACCACTTAAAGAGCGATTAATGAGTCTGCTACTACCTTAGCTAATGAGTGTATGGCTTTAGCTCACGCAGGAGAGGCTCATGCATTTAGTTCTACAGGTGCCAGGTTTGATCCTGCCTGCCCACAAGCGATGTGTGTTGGTGTTATACCAGCTCTGAGTGTAGACATAACCCAAGTGACTTGACTAGAGTCTCAGCGGTTAACCAGAGAATTGAAGATGGGTTTCCCCAAGTGCCAAACTAGCATCCAAACCAGCACCCCGTCTTTCCTCTCCTCTCTAAAGCATCCAATTACCAGCCCCTTAGGGAACAAGCAGGCGATGCTTCTGGAAGGAGGACAGAGACAGTACAGTTTACTGGCAGAGGTTCCAGCTGAATCAGAAATTACTAGACTCTATACAGAACAACCAATTTTTTTTACTTGAGTACTTGCTAAAGGAAAAGGAGGGAAAAAAAGATACTTGCATAACTACATGCAAATCTGACCTTGCGTGAAAGACATGCTTTCATAGATTTGTCCTCAGAAGGAAATACACCATTTTCCTCAGGAAAAAATGACATTTTTTTTTTGCAACAAAATAATAGATTTTGATCTCAGCCCAAAGTTGCATTTTGGGAGGGGAGGGGGTAAATTTGAGCAAAATTCATTCATCAGTTTCCAAGCCCAGTAAGGAGAAAAATAAATTTTTCTACACTTTGAAAAGATCTTGTGTTAATGTCTACGCCGGGAGATGTGGAGCGGCACAGTTAAAGCTGTCAAGAGCAATTTTTCTAACAGACTTAAGTACACTGTTACTTAAAAAAATGTGGTGAGAAAAACAGAGGAAGTTAAATTCCAATCTGCATTAATGCAACATTATGGCTGAGACTTTCAAAGTCGTAAAAGTCAGGAAATTCAGGAGTACAGGCTCCCCCGTAACGTGCATGGATTACAGAAAGGGACGCTGAAGAAGCCACATCCTAGGATGCAGATTCTCCGCTGTCCTACAACCTTGTAGTCCCAGCTGAGCTGGTTCAAAGGAGCAGTAGCATCATAGGAACATGGGAATGAATAGGACCTCCTGAATCATTGAGGCCAGTGCAACATGCAAACACATCATAGAAATCCATTCATACACTTCTTCAAAGTGCTTAGATTGTTTGCCCCCCATTCTGCCCGTTGGGAGGCTGTTCCAGACCCTCACCCCTCGGATGGTTAGAAGCCTTATTCTAGTTTCCAGCCTGAATTCATTCATCACCAGTTTATCCCCATTCGATCTTGTGTCAACATTGTTCTTTAGCTTAAATAGCAATTCTCCCTCCCTGGTGTTTGCTGGGGCAGGAGGGAAGGGGAAAGAGATGGACTGGGGAGGTAATCAGATCCCCCTCAATGCTCACTTTGCTAAGCTAACCAAGCCAAGCTCTTTTAGCCTCCTCTCCGGGGTAGACTCCCTGTTCCCCTGATCTTCCCAGTAGCCCTTTTCAGCACCTGCTCCAAGTTGAATTCATTGTTTATCCTTTCCCAGTCATAAACGAAGCCCTCGCCCCATTCTTGCAGACCTGCTCTAGCCTGAAAGCACCAGAGACAGGGGTGACAGTAGGCCGGTATGGCGTACAGGTAAGAAGCCGGTACCGGCCTATACGCAGCCAACGTTGAAGCACTGGCACGGCAGAACTTTAAACATTGCGCCCCCGCTCCCTGTTGGCGGTCCTGACAGTAAGGACCTGGGGGGGGGGGGTGCAAAAAAGGAGGGGCAAAAGGGGGCCACTTCCCCAGGGCCAGTGATTTAAAAGGGCCCTGGCCACTGCCGCGGTAGTGGCCCCAGGCTCTTTTAAATCGCCGCCGGAACCCAGGTGGCGCGGCTAGGCAGCACGGATGGGCAGGCTGGCTGACCCCCAGCCCTGCCCTTTCCGCCCGAGGATCTGCCCCTTCCAGGGGCCCAGAGCCAGGCTCCCCATGCCAGTAAGTGTTTAACCCTTCACTTTCACCCCTGACCAGAGAATTTGCAAGAGCTCACGATCTCATGACTTCTTTTTTTCTCCAGACCTAGAGGACCCGGATCTTGAAAAACAAATTCATTGGTTCCAAAGTGCATAAGCGCAGGCTTAACTTTAAGCAAGTGCCTAAATCCATCCTCATTCAGCAAAGCACCCAAGCATGGACTTCACTTTAAGAATGGGCCTAGGTCCCCCTGGGACTCCAACACATGCTGAACCTAAAAATGGACACAGGCACCCGCTGAAGTGTTTTGCGGTGTCGGGACCTACGGGAGGGTGGCCTCTTTCGTCCACTGGCATGGACAGGACTCCACCCAGATGTATGGCCAAATCCTTCCAGGTCACACTGAAGAGAGAGGCCAGTGGTTTGGATGAGCTAATTGGTCTGGGGGAAGATGATGCCTGCTCTCTGGAGAAGGGCAGGTTTTCAGTCCCCAGGGCTGGGAAGCTGGCTCCACTGACCAATCCCACTTATAAAACAGGCTAGGTCCTTTCACCATAACCAACCTGCTTTAAAAAAAAAACACAGAGTCTTAGGTTTAAGGCCAGGAGGTACCGTTATCTCCTCTAGTCTGCCCACTAGGCCATAGAATTTCATCCAATGACCCCTGAACTGAGCCTGGCATCTTGTCCCGCACTGAAGTACATCATCCAGGAGGGCATCCAGGCTGGATTGGAAGACTAAGCTCGCGAAGTGAGGTATTGAGAAGACGACCACATGAACTCCTGGATCTCTGGGGCTGCAGGCCCGTTCCCCAGGAGTAGGATTTGCAGACCCTCAAGGATGACCAGATTCCACGGGACATTTAAAAAAAACTCTCATGTTTATATTTTAAAGGCAAGAACCCCGTATCGCCTAGAAGTATTTGACACTTGCATCGTCTTCCATCCACGCATTCTAAAGAACGTTATGAAATGAGGGAACTGGCATCACCCCCAGTTTACAGAGTAGAAGACAAAGGAAGAGAGCAAATCAGAAGCAGTCAGGACTAGAACCCAGGTCTCCTCATTATCAAGCCTCAGCTTAACCCACTAGAGCCCAGCTACCCCTCCCTGAAAGCCAGCTGTTAGGCTGCCTCTGAAATTTGCTAGCAATTAGCAGCTCAGTTCTCCATGGTAAGCACACAGTAGTGGGGGCAGACACAGGGCACCGTCTTGTCTCATTATTTCTAATGGGAACCTGCACTGACAGCTCACATCAGCAAACTCCATGCATACCAACAACGCTTTCTGCATCGAGAAGGGAGGGGTGGCCAGCTCAGAGCTGTCGGGGGTCCAGCTGCTCTCCAGGCAGACCGGCGGAAGCGGTTTATAAAGCGAACCCTCCACCTCCCCTTTAACCCTTTCACTGCCAGCCCTCCCTCGCATCTGCTCCGCCACCACTGCCATCGCCGAGGCGACGAAATGTTGAGTGGTGTGTGTGTGTGTGTGTGTGTGTGTGTGTGGGCAGCACACGAGGAGCACATTTCCTGGCCATCCCTGGAATGGTGCATTCGCAGGTCTGCAGGTACGTACCACACAGGCTCAGCAGCAAAGACAGAACGCCCAAAAGGCTGACACACCACCATCGGCCGTACTTGGAGGAAACAGCTAACACCCATGGGCGAAATGATGGGGCAGTGAAGAGGAACCTGCAGAACTGCCTTCCTACCCACCTGTGGATCTCTTCTTCGGCCTTCAAAACACAATGGCAGTAGCCCCCTTATGAAAGGTGCCACCTAGAACCTCTCCTGTCCATTTTATGCTACTGAGCAGCAATGTGCTGTTGGCAAAGGAGGCAGTGTGGGCTAGGGGTTACAGCAGGTGGTGGAGATTCAGGACTCCTGGATTCCATTTCTGGCTCTACCAGTTCACCAGCTGCCTGACTTTCACCTCTCTGTGGGTACCACCTACCTCCTGGATTCAATCATGCCTTATAAAGTTCTTGAGGATGAAGGACCCTTGTGATGTGCAAAACCCAGACCAGGCCATGCTTCGGCCTCAGTGTCCCATCCTAGAGAAATCAACGAGCTCGCTCCCCCCCATTTCCATGTTTACCCCAAGAATAGGGTGACCATACATTGCTTTTGCAGCCTTCAGATAGTCAGATTTCTGTCCCCATGTCTCCTTAAAAGCGAAGTCACTTGGCCGGATATGTATTTAGCTCTTCAACTACCTCCTCATTAAACTGCACTTCCTAGGCCCCTGCGCATTTCTGCGGCTCGCCCCTGAACTCCCTACAGTTTGTATCTTCTCAGTGATGCAGCGCCCAGGATTTGACAATACAGCAGGTGCACAATAATACCTGGCACTTCTATAGTGCTGTCCGAGGATTGGAAAGCAGATTACAAAGCGGAGGATCAGCTCCTTTATCTACGAATTAACCCTCCCAAAATCCCTGTGTGAAAAGAATTGCTAGGGGGGGACAAAATTCACAAATGGGGAAACTGAGGCACGGAGCGCTTAAGCACCAAAGGTCCCACAGGAAATCAGTGGTGGAGCCAGATTTCCTGACTCCCAGGACCACTTTCTTCCCTTCTTTCTCAGAGTAGCTAGAGGAGCTGGAGTTGGGAATCACATTGCTGGCAAAGAGAAGCTGTGGGAACGGAAGCCGTTCCAGCAGTGATGGGAGAAGAACAGCAGATGTAGCGGCTTGGCTGGAGCCATCCATAGGATGAGGGGCAATGGGAAGAGAGCTGTGGGCTGAAGACAGATGCTCTGATGGAATTTCTGCTAGCTCATGGATCTGGCCAGGCGGGGAATAAACCTTTACTGGTATTTGAGTACTTTAGTTCCTGGTCAACCCGAGGGAGTAGAGCCACCAAAAAACAGAGAAGAGACAAACCAAAACCAATTCACCAAACTTTGTAAAAACCTCCGAAAAGTTTTGGGTGGATCCTTTTTTTATCCAAACCAATTCTTCCAGCCAGACTCTTATTGCGTCGGAGAGATTTTAAGTGTAACGACAGCTTCCGCAAGAGCCACTTGTGACTAGAGGAAGCTTTTCCAAATGTCAGTGGATCCGTTTCCAGTAGCGAAGGCCTCATCAAAAGAAAATCTCTGGCCTGTATTTGCACTGAAGCATCAGGCTGTGGTTGATTAACTAAACGCCACCTAGATGCCCATGTATTTGTGACTTCCTGTCGGATAAATGATGTTCCGTGGTCAGTCTGGCCTACAGGATTTAATTGGAGAGCTCCATCTCAGCCAGAGTTAAGTGGAGCCATAAAATTAAAAGAAAACTCTGGGTATACCATTCTTCCACTCTAAGAGGGATCCCTGCTTTCTTGGTACCTCTGTCTCCAGGGAGCCAAACAACAGGTGAGTTTGGAGGTGGTTACAGAGATTCCACAGCTGGGCTAGGCTTTGATTAAGCCTATAACTTCAGTGAGCCCTCGACAGCCCCATGAGAGATAAGAGACTCCCTTAGAATGCAGCTACACCTGGGGTGTGCTAACCCAACACCTACATCTTAGGAGAGTAAGGTGTCCAAGAAACCCAGTCAACACTGAATCTGCAAGTAGCCAACGGTTTGTCTCTCTCATTTGAGGTACCAGCTATTCATCACCGGCAGAATGGAAAAGTTGGCAAGACGTAGAAGGGGGGCTGAGTCCCGTGGGAGTTTTGCCTGAGCTAAGAGTGGAGGATTTGCCTCATTGATTGGTGCCACCATGGGACGATGACCTATTTTATTTTGTTTTGTGCTTTAAAAAAAAATAAGAGTAGGATCCGTATTTGCAATGCCATTATACAGCTAAATGGAACCAAATGGACCAAAGAGAACAGAACCGTCCCTAATGAAGCAGAGATGCCAGGGTGTGTCAGAGAATGAAAAACCGCTCCATTCCTCATGGACCCTCTGAAACGAAGCATTAAGATGCAGCTCGTGGCAGCGGGCAGATTCCACATTGATTGACTTTCCTTCGGCTCTAGACAGAGACAAACAGAACTAGAGGCAATGAGCAGGAATACATTTTGCCTTTGTTTCTATGGCATCCCGCGGTGACGCCTTCCTGAGCGTGCCCCCCGGGGACAATGTTTCCAAGCCCAGCCTATGTCGTTAAACACCCTTGATGAACAGAGTGCCAGGCACATCTTTGGATGCCAAGCTATATTTAGTGTGTTTATTAAAACTCCACTTGCTTGGAGCTGCTGAAGTCAGCTTGTGTGCAAGGGGAGTGCAGATATGTGCGCAGAGGGAGGAAGGGGACTGGAAGATTTGGAGGCACATGCCAAAAACGTATAGAGGGGAACAATGGAGCCTTCAATAAAAGCAAGATTCCAGGACAGGTGTCTGTACAACTCCCACACAACAGGGCCCAGTATTCTAGGTACTGTCTCTTGATGCTACCACAGTAAATAATAAATTAGAACAACAAATTCCTCTCGTGCCATGCTTTTCATCACTAGATCTCTAACTGCTTTACAAACAAGATCAGTATGATCGTCTTCATTTCAGAGATGTGGAAACTGAGGCACAGAGAGGGGAAGTGAGTTATCAGGCTAGTGACAGAGCCAGGAATGGAACACATCTCCAGAGTCTCAGTCCAGTGCACTATCCCCTAAGCCATACTGCCTTCCTCAGGAAGGAATTACAACTGTGTATATGAGCTTTCTTGGCAACCATTAGCACTGCCAACCGTCAGAGCAATGCCACAAATATTCACTAATACAGCAACCAGCTGTAACTCCCTGGTCTAACCAGCAACAAAATCCAGCTGTAATCCCAGGTCTAACTCACTGTATGTAATTCCATACATCCAGTGAGTTAGACCTGGGATTAGAACTCATCAACTCTTGGCTGTCAGACCTAACCACAAGACAACACCCTCTTGCCAGTTGTGACTGGATCCTGATTTCTACTCATGTCTCCATCATGCGTAAGTATTTGCCAAATAGTTATGATGTGAACAGACTTTGAGACAATCATTTACTTACATACTGCTCACTTCAGCTATGCATTATTCATAGTGAGAGAAAAATCATATGGTATTGTTTCTGTTCTGTGACTAGATGGTATTTTTTTCCCAATAGGAGAAAGAATGCTAAACACATTTCTAAAATGAATTTTCATGCTAAAGTCTGAAAATTTGGAATTTTGTGAACATTTTCTTATATGAGCTACAGGATCCAAATACACACAACAAATAAAGAGACCCTGTGAAAGCAGCAGAACAAACTGTGCTCCACCCCAGAAGTGACTTCACTTTCAGGATGCTGCTCTATCCAGTATGGTTCTATACGATTCCCTTTGGAAGAAAAATTACTATATAGAAGTGAGAGATTATTTTGCTACTAGAAAGACTATGAAGAAAGTTCTTTTTGACTTGACTCCTTTCCTCTGGAAAAGACAAACCACCAATAACTATGGAGGAAATTCTTTGGGGGCAGTAGCAGCGAGAGACATTAGAGATGACCACTGCCATGTCAGGGGCACAACACTGCAGGGAAAAGGAAGAATGGCCAGATAATGAAATTACAGAGCACTGAAAGTGTCAAAGAATGACAGCACAGAGTCATCATTCACAGATTATATGAGGCATTAACATACTGATATCCCATTCCAGTGACAAAGATGGCAACAAGAACGGTAAATAGTCCAAAATGAATCTGTGCCCGAGATCAGGAGTTTAATGAACGGGGGAAACTGATAGAAAATTAACCCCGCACTCAAATGTGCGGTCTTAAAACCGAAAACTACTGGGCCCTTTGCAGGGATAGAAATTGCGTAGGTTCTTCATTTTACCTCCCCTTGCTGAGATATACTACAGATATGTCCTGTAATGGCAAAATGCCATTTTAAACACAGCCAGCAGCACCATGTAATCTCATCACCACCACCACGGAGCAACAAAGCAAGGAGCAGCTAGTAACAAAGAGGAAGGAATAACGACTACTAGGACCATTAATGTTGATTTTCAGTAAGTCTTGGAACACTGGGGAGGTTCCAGAAGACTGGAAGAAAGCTTATATAGTGCCAATATTTTAAAAGGCCGAATGTAATGACCCTAGTAATTATAAGCCTGTTAGTCGGACATCAATCCCAGGCAGGATATCAGAGTCGCTGATATGAAACTTTAATAATAGTACCCGCCTTTAATTCTTTATTAATAATGTCAATCAACGTGGGTTTATGGAAAATGGAGACCATCTGTAACCATGCCTCGCTGAGCCACTACTGAGAATGCCAAACTCAGGACCACACTGCTGAGAAACAGGGCAAACAACCCAAAACTGGTGGTTATTCTTCCATAAGATATACCAAACCAGCAACAAAAGTAAATTTCTGTTTCACCACACTGGCTAACAAAAAGTCATAAAAACAAACAGTTTCCTTGGGCTTTCCAGTTCTTATATCACCACTAAAAACATTGGATTTAGAGAGGAGCGTTTCTTTAAAACCAGTCTCTTCAAATTATAGGTTCTTCTGATCCCAGAGGACCAGCCTCAGACCCAGGTCAATATAATTTAAATTTTACTAAAGGATTGACAGCAGTGTGATTTTTGGGTATCTATAGACAGACAGGTGAGAGTTAAAATTGGTTAAAGGAATCAAACACATACAATAATTGCAAAGTTCTTGGTTCAGGTTGGTAGCAATGATGGAATAAACTCCTGGCTTGGTAAGTCTCTGGTTGTTTCTATGTCATTGGAAGGTCCTCAGACCATTGGTTAGAAGTTCATAGTCCAGAGACACGGGCAGGAAAGAGGCTGGAGCTGAATAGAGGCAAAATGGAAGGGCTTCCAGAGCATTTTAGAGCTTCTGCCGTGTGGAGGGAACTCACTGTTTCAAACAAAGCCTTCAGCACAGTTAGTGGAAATTTCCAGGTGACAGGATAGTGTTTGGCATGACTCGGGCAAGTCACATGTCCATGCATGAAGGTTTGGACAAAGTAGAAGCAATTACCTATATCTCAAACAGCATGCTTCCAAGACAGTCCATTCAGTGTAGATGGGTGTCTCCATGGTCCATTGTCTCTTGATGAGCCACTTAATTTGAATAGTCCCTCCAGATGTGCTAACTACCTTGTGGGCATTACCTCAGGAGCAAACATTTGAAATCCGGATATAGAGCCATTATTCATAACTTCAAATACCAAATATGATACATACATCCAGATAGTGTCATCATAACCAGCCCATAATAACCATCTCACCTGCCACATTCTGTACAAGATTTGTTGCAAATATATTACAGTGGTTGCAACAATGATCTATATGGTCATATTTTAAATCAGATAACGTCACACCAACAAAACTATTTTGATAGGAGATTACAATCAGATAAGGTCACACCATCAAACTAACTTGACATCTTTTTTCATGAGATTACAAATTTGGTTAGTAAAGGTAATAATGTTTCTGTAATATATGGAGACTTCTGTAAGGCACTCAATTGGTTCCGCATGACATTTTGATTACAACTTACAATATAAAGTTAATCCATTTTATATGGGCCATGTTAAAAGGCTGATCAATCTCAATCTAATTGTAAATGGGGACTCAAACAGATGTTTCTAGTGGGTTCCACAGTTATTGAGAAAAATTTAAAATAGCATAGAACCAATGACCAGGAAGAAAACATACAGTCATCACTGATAGTGTTCATACTACACAAAATAATTATTTTATATTGTTAATTATAGATATTAATTATAAATATAATTAAATAATTAAGACAACAGGTCATTGATTCATAGCAATGTGGATTGCTTGGTAAACTGGGCACGAGCAAATAATGTACTTTAATATAGCTAAAGGTAAACATACACCTCAGAACAAAGAATACAGGCCATACTTATAGGACTGGGGACTCTACCCTGGGAAGCAGTGAGTCTGAAAAAGATTTGGGGGGTCGTGGTGGATAATCAGCTGAACATGGCAATGCTGTAGCCAAAAGGGAGAATGGAATCCTTGTATACATAAAGTGGGGCATCTTGAGTAGGAGTAGAGAGGTTATTTTATCTCTGTATTTGGCATTGATATAACTGATGCTAGAATATTGTGCCCAGTTCTGGTGTCCCAAGTTCAAGAAAGATGCTGATACATTGGAGAAGGTTCAGAGAAGAGCCATGAGAATGAGTAAAGGGATTAGAAAACCTGCCCTATAGTGATAAGCTAAATAAATTGAGCTCCTTCAGTTTAACAAAAAGAAAGTTAAGTGACATAAGCTTGTCTATTATGAACTATTTGTTTCCCATGTAGATACCTATAGAGAGCTCTTCAATCTAGCAAAGAAAGGTATAGATGGGTGGAAGTTGAAGCTAGACAAACGCAACCTGGAAATGAGGCCTACACTTTTCACACAGAGTAATTCACCACTGGAACAATTTACCAAGGGTCATGGTAGATCCTCCATCATGGATACTTTTTTAATCAAGAATGGATGTTTTTCTAAAAGTTATATTTTAGGAATTCTCTGGCCTGTGTTATACAGGAGGTCAGACCAGATGATCACAACGGCCCCTTCTAGCCTTGGACTCTATGAACCTCTCCAGGATATAAGGGAGATGGGAACTAGGGTCTAGAACACAGGTGGGCAAACTACGGCCTGTGGGCAAACTACCACCCGCGTCCAACCTGGGGGACCATCCTGCTCAGCCCCTGAGCTCCCAGCTGGGAAGGCTACCCCCAGCTCCTCCCTCACTGCCCCCCCCCCCCCCCCCCCGCAGCCTCAGCGAGCAGCACCACCACTGCTCTGGGCAGCATAGTGGCGTAGCTGGCTCAGGCCGGGTGGCGCGGCTCAGGGGTGGATTTAGAAGTGAACACAGGGCGCCCTGGCACCGGCACACCCTCCCCCCCACCCCGAGGGGGCTGCACTTCGGGAGCAGGGAGGGAGACTCACCTTCAGCCTATGGGGAGCAGGCAGGAGTTGCGGGTGGCGGGAGCACAGCAAACGTGGGCGGAGGAGTCAGGAGGATAGCGGATGGCCACACAGCCAGCCAGAGAGAAGCATCATTATAAAAGGGGAAACCACGGCTTCCCTCTGGCAGCTCCTGCTCCTCCTGAGTCCACCTCTCATGTTCGGAGGGCTGCATTCCGACAGGGGCTTTAGAAGGGGGTGAGGTCCCGGGGGGTGGTGGTTAGGGAGGGGGCGGTCATGGGATGGGGAACGGGGGGGGGTGGATAGGTGTGGAAGTCCCAGGGGGCCAGTCAGGAGGTGTGGACAGGGGTCGGGGAAGTCAGGGAGTGGGATCCTGGGGGGTGGTTAGGGACAGGGGTCCCAGAAGGGGGTGGTCAGGGGACAGGGGAATTGCATGGGTTGGGGATTCTGAGGGGGGCAGTCAGGGGGTGAGAAGTGGGAGGGGGTGAATAGGAGGTGGGGGACAGGCTGTTTGGGGAGACACAGTCTTCCCTACCCAGCCCTCCATACAATTTTGGAACCTCGATGTGGCCCTCCCCTGGTCTAGAATAGAGAGGGCTTTTCAGGGAACCCTTGGGAACACCAGTCTGGTCAGAAAACTGTTAGACTTTGTTGTTATTTTAACTTCCACTAAAACTAAACCCCAGGAAAGAGCCAAGGCCCAGATCCCTGACAGTATTAGGCACCTGACTCCCACTGAGTTCAATAGAAGGCAGGTGCCTAAATACCTTTGAGAATCTGGGCCTAAATTTGGACAGTGTGGCGAGAGCAGGGTGGGAACCCCAGCTGCTCACTTTTGGGGTTATAGGAAATATCCTGCTCCAAAAGGAACTAACCACCAGTGAGGTTCCTGTGTCAGGGATCATATTCCCATCTGGTCTCATCTCTCAGACCTTTGCTCAGAGCGAGCGTTGTGGTCCGTTTAGCGTCAGTGAATAAACGGCTTCTCCCCGGGCTCTGCCCCGCAGCTCAGCCCTGCCCATCAGAAATAAAGGGAGCTCTTCTGCTCTCCCATGTGTGCACGCTGCTGTAGCTTTACCCGACAGCCTTACACAGAATAGTAATTCCTGGTTCCTCCTGCTCCTGGAGAAGGAACCTCATTCCACTGCTGCTCTCCCTGTCCAGCCCACCTGAGCCTATTTTTGTTCTCTTTCTTCCCAGAGTTTGAAGTACAGCTGTAATCACTGCACTCTCCGTGTTATCCTCTAGAAATTAACTGTGTCATGGAAAGACGTGTAAAACTAGCGACACTGATTTAGAGGTGCCCTGATGCACAAGAGATTTGTACATTCCAGGGGAAGGCTGAGAAGGCCCACCTATAAATATGTACAGCTCTGTGAAAGCCGCGGGGTTGTTACTTAAAGAAAAGCCGTGAAATGGAGACTGGCACTCATCTGCCGGAACTATATGGCACGTCTGTCTCTAAAGCCTACATGCCTATGTGTCAGAAACAAGTCACAAATGACCACGCAGACGCCTGTTACTTGATCAAGCGTGAAGGGAAGGATTGAAGGAATGCATAGTTCCGCAAACTGGGATGCCACCGGCATATTTGAGCAAATGCGCCTGGCATTGGGGAAAAAACCATCTTTAGTGCCACTAGCAATGGGTGAACATAAGCAGGTTTGGAGATTCAGCTTGGTTTGCAATAAGCACCTGGGGATTTGCTTGTCTGAAGCCCTCTGCGCCTACAAAACCCATCATCCCCAATGAACAGGGAGGTTATGAGACTTGCTGAAATCAAAACAATGTTGGATGCTCTTACCGAGCAAAAGGGAGGACTATGCAAGGGGATCTCCAGCAGCGGGAGAAGGAGAGGTGGCCAAAAAACCAAATAAAAAACCCCTGTAAGAATCTGACTGGGACCCTCGAGAGGATGAGCAAGACAATGAGCAGAGAAAAACAGGAGATTTTGGTTTTCAACAAAACACTCCTGTAGGGCTGGCATTTGGTCCTCCTGCTTAGGGGCTCTCGGTCTCACCTTAGGCCCAATGGCTGGGATACTCCAAGACATGAGGGAGGGAGGCACCCAACTCCTATTTTATTTCAATGACACTTGGGCACCTAACTCCCTTAGGCTCATTTGCATAACCCAACTGATTTATCCTGCAATTCCGGGCACGCAGAGACTTGAATGAAAACGGGATCACTCCTTCCCTCTCCAGTTTCTATGGTTCCCCCTATGCCTGGGGCATCTCTTCTCAACTCCCACCTGCCACGCCTCCCTCCTCAAGTACCGTATCAAAACCCAAGTGGTTTAGCAAATAAATTAAAACAAACAAGAAAAACAGCTTTTGTTCCCTTGGAGGCATGTGGATTAGACTCCTTTCAACTTTCCTTCCCTGTGCGCCGTGTCCCCTTCTTGTCTCTGCGGTCCCTAAATAACCAAGACTCCCTCTGGCTTCCCAAGGGCCTGATTCCATGCCCACCAAAGCCAGGAGGTGGCATCCTAACCCCACCAAAGTCAACAGGTGCCTTGCCATTGACTTCAGTGGGGCCAGGATTTTACTCAGTGGAGTGTCGTTCCCGGGACTCCTGTGGGCACAGAATCAGACCCTGGAACTGCACGTATCTGCCTTCGGCGCAGACAATCCGGTGTCATCAGTAAGGCACTTTAGGGTTCATTGGCATGGAAGAAGCTGCACCACAACAGCTGCATTGTGTTGCATTTTCTGGACTAGCCATGCCTTTGCAAACACAAGCCAAGCACAGATATCTAACGTATCCTAAGCCCCTAACTGCCACAAGCTGGGATTGGATGACAGGGGAGGATCACCTGATCTGTTCATTCCCTCTGAAGTATCTGGCATTGGTCGCTGTCAGAAGACAGGCTACTGGGCTAGAAGGGCCATTGGTCTAATCCAGGATGGGTGTTCTGTTCCTGCTTCATTTTATGGAAAGGTTTAAGACCCAGAGTCCCTGGGAAAGCTCCTGGCTTTTGACAGTGAGAGAGTTTTTGGAGCAGCGTCGTGGCTGGCAGGAATACCAGGCAGTAGGTTAAAGAAATAAATCACGGCAACTTCTCAGCATGCCATCCTTAACTTTTGCCCCCTCTCCCATCACAAGGTCTGCCCTGCCAACCCCCTAACCCGGCTAACCCCCACAACATCCGCTTCCCCCACCCCTGCTCTCACGTCGCACTCTCAGGCTGACTCCCGCCGCGACAAATCTGTTCTCTCCTCCTTCCCTTCTGCCACCTTCCTTCCCCCATTGAATGAATTACAAGCTGTCTTTTCAGCACCTCTGATTCACTTCTCCCTGCCTTTGCTCCCTGTCTGCACAAGATCGTGTCAATTTCTTCCAAAAAAAACCCAACCCACGACAGCCCACGACGTGACTTTCTGCATCCACTCAGCCTGCGTTCCCTTTCCTCTAACTCCCACCTCCTTCACCCCAGCCATAGGCGCAAGAGTTTCTCGTCTCTTCTCATACACCCCTCCACTTGGCCCAGCGGCCTGTCCCATCTCCTCGTCTGCCTCAAGTCCACTCTCATGCCCCTCCATTACTCGTCTCCTTAACCACACGCTCTCCTCTGGCTCTTTTCCCTCGTGCTCTCTGATCTGAAACAATCCACGCATGGCCACACTTCCCTCTCCAGCTACTGCGGCATCTCCCCTCCCATGTTCCCAGCCTGTCATTTTGACCACATGTGTCACCTCTCTTTGTAGCCTCCACTGGCTTGCAGCACCTCTGCACTGCCTCAAATATAAGCTGCTTGTCTTCACTTTCAAGGCCCTGCCTGATCATTCCCTGATCACTGTCAACATCAACTCCCACCAGGGGTTAAAGTGGGCCAATACGGGCCAATACAGCATACCAGTAAGAACCTGTACCAGCCCCTATGCAGCCCACATTTAAAGCGCTTTAACGTCCCTGCCCCTTTTGATTTAGTTGGGGATTGGTCCTGCTTTGAGCAGGGGCTTGGACTAGATGACCTCCAGAGGACCCTTCCAACCTTGATATTCTAGGACTCTATGACTGAATGCCAAGGACTCTGCTGCAGTCTTCACAATTAGCTGGATTCTGAAGGCTTTTCTGAGACTCAGCTCTTACTTCTGGATTGGTTTGTCGTCCGTCCCCTCCCCTCCCCCCCCCCCCCCCCCCCCCCCCGATAAAGTGGACTGGCAGCTCCTGGTTAACAGGTGTGTCAATCTTCATCACGCTGCCCTTCCCTTCGTCTCTTACAACAGAAAGGAAAAATAAAGCCCTTTTCTTCCAGGTGGCTGCCTCTAGCCCTCTACTAAACTAACTCCGCTCTATTCCTCTGGAAAGGATAAATATATTTTCCACCTTAACACCTTTCAGGGATTTGGAGAGCATTAGTTTCCTTGACAGAAATGTTCAGTTGGACTCAAGGCATCTGATTGTCGTGGGTCAGTCGTTTAAAATTTGCCCAGAATGAGGAAAGATTTTCTACCGAGTCCTACTCGGACTCTTGGGCTTCTGTTTGTTTCTAGCCTTAGTGATCTGTATTAGAGTCCTTCTGTTTTTCAAAAAGGTCGCGCTCTTTCCCTTTCCATATTCCTCAACAATCAGCATCTTGGCCACTCAGATTCTTTCTAGCCGTTAAAACAATCCATCTCTGGAAAAGCTTAAGGCCTAACTGGCATTGGTACATGAACATGGATTTACAGTACTGCCAACTCTTGCAATTTTCACAAGGGTCTCGTAATATCTGGAGGGGGACAGCAAAGCCCCAGCTCCTGGAGTCATGTGATCATGTAAGACTTGAGCTTTAAAAAAAAAAAAAAGGTTTCCAGACTTCATGGTTGCAGAGAAGAATCCAGATGTTTAAAAATCCAGCAAGTGAATAATAATAAATATGGGGCTCTCTTGATTTTTAAAATCTCATGACTTAAGCCAATCTCATTATTTTTGAATGCTCAGAGTTGGCAATATTAGATCCAGGAGAGCTCAGATATGCAGATTATTTAAAGCAACAGCACACTTTGCACATAAAAACCCCCATATCTTCCAGAGCAAGGTAGACCAAATTCTATGGTGAGGTCCCTGGATTCTGTGGCAGCTTCATTTACACAATTTAAATAAGTTGTGATTTAATTATATAAGTGAGCAATACGATCCGTGCAGTAAAAGCCCATGTGATATTTATTTTGATTGCACATTAAATTTGTTTTACTGTGCGGACACGTTTTCTGGTTTCTATCACCTATAGGTTTTTGTATTGGATGTAGAAGTTGATGGGAGAAGATGAAACTCTGGGCAGTTGGAAAGGCATGAGAGACAGTCTGGGGTAAGCACATTAGCGGAGTATTTCCACTAAAATGATCAGCAGTGAAACAGTTAACCTTGTTGCTGTTTAAATGGTCATCTATAGGTTTCGGGATTAACAGCTTATTGAAATAAATGGAGCAGATCAGACATCTTATAACTAATATTTCAGGCTGCCTGTATTCTCAGACACAGTTTATTCTCAGTTCACATTTTGAAGTTACCTTCACAACCAATAAGGGCTAGAATTTTTTAATTTTTTTAAAGAAGATGCTTAGATTCTGGAACACCAATTCTGTGGTAAGGGATCCTGTGCATCCGGTAGACACATGAGGCCTTGATTATGTCAACTTTGTACCGAAGGCAAAGCATTTCCGGTCAATCATTCCCCCTAAATCAAGTCTACCACCAACCTGACGCATGCCCTGTAGAAGTATCAGCTATTACTACAAAGGCCAAACCTGACACACAGGGGACCCGATTGTTGTGCTCCAGTCATTCTGCCAAGTCCCTTCATGGAGCCTCATACTGAATACGTTCTGCAAGCGACCCACCCCAGCCCTTCCGATGCCAGTGTCCCCAAATGGACGACAAAGGCAGCATTGTATTGTCCATCTGTACCCTGTAGCAACTCTAGTGTCTGCTCTTCCACGTACAGAAAGCCGGCCCGGATCATGTTGTCCAGGCCTGCAGCATTAACAAGTCCACTGCACTTCTGGGTCTGATCAAAAGTTCCTTAGGCACCTCCTGCTGCCGCTCGATAGAGGTGCATCGTATGAACGTTTCCCATCCTTCTTCCCCTCCTCAACTTTTTTTTTATTATTTTAGTCTTAATTATTTCTCTCTCTTCGCCCGTCACCCCCCAGCCGGGGTATGGTCCACCAACTGGTGTTTCAGTAGCAATTGGTTCCCTTACGGGGTGGAGTTGCTAGCCCCATGCCCATGTTAAGCCTACAGCACCTGGTATTCCCAAGAGGTCTCCCATCCAAGTACTAGTCAGGCCCGACCCTGCTTAGCTTCTGAGATCAGACGGGATCAGGCGTGTTCAGGGTGGTCTAGCCATATTAATTATTATTCATATTATTTTATTATTTATTATTTAGTTTTGCACTATGAGCTTCTTGGGAAAAGCCAGCTCCCGTCCCTCCTGGAGAACGTCACCACCTTCAAAGCAGAGCGCCGCAAACCATCAGGGACAAACAAGGAGGCTGGTCAGGATATTAAATCACAAAGGAGGAGCAGCTTGCCGGTTCCTGACAAAGATCCTTTTAGAAACAGGTGGAGGAATGAATGGCTCCATTCCAACGTTAGGGACAACAGCCAAAAGACCAGACTGTACTGTCATCCGGAGGGAAGACACTTAAAAGGCTTTTCTTCTGGAGACAAAACATCCACACACCCCAGCTCTACAGACAAAAGGATGGTTCAGTGAGTAAGGCAGCAGGATTGGGTCAATTCCCAGCTCTGCCACCTGTGAACATCTGGTCCTGAGTGACTTGCCCAGGGTCACAAGGTATTCAGGCACTTCAAGATGTCTAGCAGGATTTGTTTCAAAATCACATAATGCCCACTGATTTAAATTGGAGCTAGTACCTAACCCACGCAGACTGGTTTCCAAACCTCCTAGATCCCCAAAGGTATTTAGGCACCTAACTTTCTAAATACCTTTGAGGATCAGGGCCTGTAGGCACCTAAATACAATTAAAAATCTGGTCCTTTGTCTGCTGTGCCTTAGGTCCCCATCTGTGCAATGGGGATAATAGCATGGCCTGCCTCACAGGAGTGCTGTGGATAAATCTATTAAGGAGCGTGAGGTGCCCAGACATTACGGTGATGGAGGCCATATAAATAGAGGTCTAGAAAGGAAAATAATTTACGTGACACAATGAGACCAGGGTAAATCCCAACACTGACCGTCCCCACGGGTGGTTTGCAGTGCTTATGAAAAGGAACCTTGTTCCGAAGCCTTTATCCTCATGGCGGGGATGGGGACGGTGGATTAATAGCACATCTTATGTCCATTCAGCAGGACTCCTCAATGATGCATCAATGTTGCACGCACTGAGTAATAAGAGCCTGAATTGTTCAGTGATGCTGAGCCAGGCAGCTCCTGTCGACTTCAAGCCCGTGTTGATGGCTGCTCTGCTCCTCTAGAAATCAGACCTTGGTATTTATCATCAGAACCATCCCACAGCCAAATTGCACAGGAGGCAGAGGTCTAATAATTAGACAGCGACCAAAACACTCCACAGTTGGAGCTCTGCATGTACGACAGTCATAACCTGCTTTGTTTGCATCTGGAGCAGAAAACGTAGTTCTAGTCATAAGTAAAGGTTGTGATGGGGAGGTATCCAATCTATTATCCTCCAACCTAGCTTCTCCTTCCTTCCTCTTCCTGCTTCTGTAGATCTCAGGACAACCTCAAATGGAGACGGTTTCAGGACTATTTATGATAATAAACAGGCTTGCTCACAAATTCCCTGGATGCCCGTCCTCTGCCTTCTTGGTTCAACCAACCAACCATCCTACAATGACCCCAGCACCAGGTTCTCCTGGGCTGCTCCCAGCTTTGTTCAGTTCCAAGTCTGTTTTCCTTACGCCAATTCCCCAGTCTCTTGCCTCCATCCCCAAGCCCTCCCCCACCCTGCAGCAAAACAGCAGCATGACTGAGGTTAACGCACCCGTCAAACTCGACTGTGATGAATGACAGGTTAATGATGTGCCTGTCTTTTTAAATAATTCATCATCCTAATAATGATGAGCCACAGCGCTTGTCCTAACTACATTAGCCAGAGCGGAGAGAACTCAGCATTCCTGGAGTCACTCCTGTATAGGTCACACTCACTCTAATCAGATGCCGATAGAGAAAAAGGAGTTAGACCCAGCCGGTGCTAAGAAAGTAAAGAGGAGGGCTGAGCTCTGTCTCTTCCCACTTTTGTACTGTGATCAGACGAGGTGTACTGAGGCTGTTTTTCAAGAGAGATCAGGGGGCTGGACTAGATGTTCTCCTGAGGTCCCTTCCAACCCTGATATTCTATGGTCAGGGAGTGACATTACTGGGATCTCGCGCACGTGTGCAAACGAGACATCAGCCTGATAGGCACTGCATCAAAGGTTAGGCTCGATCCTCAGCCAGCGTGAATCAACACAGCTCCTCCACTGACACCAAAGGAGATGCACCAAGTTACACCCACCGTTGATCAGTTTCTACTCCAGTTCAAAAGACGTTTGGCACGACAGAGCAAGCTAGCATCCCACGACCTGGAAGGTCTAAATACTCTTCACTTCTGGGGACCTAACTAGCTACTTCTCCCTCCGACCCATAGTGTGCTCAGCTCTGGGAGAAGCCCCTCTATGGAGATGGCTGCTTCCCCCACAGCTACGGGAGTTGCTTGAATTTATTTGATGGACGTTTTGTGCCACACCATTTCAGCCTCGGTGCTGCTCACGAATGGCTGGTTGTGAATATTCAAACGACATGTAGGGTCTCATCAAGCCATGTGGTGGTGTTTCTATTCCCTGACTGGATGACTGGATAAACCGGGTGATGGCCTAGACAAGTCACTGTGCTTAGATTTGCTCTAGGAATTGGAGATCAGTACGTGCTGGGAATTTTATACCTTATCTTTTCACAAGGGCACTATATTCTGGCTCCATGTGTGGACCCCTATAGCCTTCTACCATAGTCACTATACATTCCTCTCTCTAAGTTACGCGCCTGGCCTCCATTGCCATCCTAGCTGAACACCTCACAATCTTTAGTGTATTCATCCTCACACCACCTCTGTGAGGCAGAGCAGCACTGTTATACCCATTGTAAAGATTGGGAACTGTGGCACAGAAGGGAAAAGTGACCTACCCAGTCAACAGAAGGGAAAAGTGACCTACCCAGTCAACCGGTCAACGCTTGACAATCTTACTGTGGCCGGGGGGGGGGGGGGGGGGATTGAACCGTCAGATAAGGCTTCTGCATGTTGGTTCTGCTTTGTTCATGTTGGTTCTGCTTTGTTCTCCTCAGCGCTCCAGCAGGAGCTGTCCAACTTTTCAGCGCGGTTTCCCCACGGCGCTGCTGAAGGGAAGGCGGCCGCCCGTGGAAAGGGCTGCTCGGCATAAAAAAATATTTCTTGTGTGGCCCGGTACCAATTGATCCACGGACCGGTACCGGTCCGCAGCCCGGGGGTTGGGGACCACTGATCTAGAGGATATGCAGCATCAATACAACCTGCCCTTCTGCCTCAATGTATCTGACCTGGATGCACCATAGCTAGACCTAGTTCCCTTATCAGTTCATAGACGGTCATTCAGTTTCCACAGTCCCGGAGTTCTGCTGAGAGTGGCATCAAGGGTGCCAATTACAGTATACGGTGTTGATGATTTGGGCATTATGGCTGCGTAGGAACATGAGAGGTTCAACCACCTGTTCTCCACCACCCTGAGCATTCCACCCATGGTCACCTTGTGCCCTAGAGCGTGAAGCCTGCCGTTTAATGCTGCCACGTCCCACCCTCGAGACCGCCGCATTTTAAAAAGTTGGGCTGATGCAGCAACCTTCCCAAGGGACGGATCAAGTTCAGACCCTCGCGGAGATGGTCTCCAAAGGTCAAAGTAAATTAAGCAAGCAATAACTACGCCATTAATAATTCACAGGGATAACAGTCACACTGCAGTGGAAGGGAGAGGCATACGCCAAGGTCCTTGCTTGGCACAGGGGAGCCGGGTCAGAGCTGGTCGCCAGCGCAGCGTTCTCCGCATGAAGCCTGCAAAGCATTTTTTTTTCAGATCCAGCTGGAAGGCTCCATCCTCCCACCCTCCCTCAGGCCTGTGCAGCGAGCCAGTATAAGGCCTCATCCCACTTCAGCCCTTAAGATAAGGCTTAAGCCGTGAGTTAGGCCTTGGGGCTAGCCACCTGCCCTGGGACAAATTTCACCCAGGAATAGTTGAACTGATTTCAGAGGAACACCTTGCACAAGTAATTGCAATAGCCACCCATCTTAGCTGATGCCTCAGAGATTGAGCCAGGGACCTCCAGAGCCAATGGCATTAGCTAAACCTCTCTGGCAGAGAGATGCAACAAGTCCTGTCCCCTAGGAATCAAGCCCACAGAGGCATGCCAGGAAGACACACTTAGCAGGTTACACAGAGTGAGCAGATTTTAGTTCTAAATGTACTACTCCATTCAGAATACTAAATGACTTTGGTTGGGAGCAAAAACAAAGACCTATTTTTTTTTGAAGTGGGCATCTCCCCAAACTCCCCTGGCAAACTCCATCCACCCAAATCAGGGGCAGCGGCCAAGTGACCGGCATGTTTATATGATACCCAGCCGGGGCCCTCATGTGCCGTGAGCTACGCAAGAGGTGCTTTTTCCCCTGTCACCTTACAAGGAAGAAACAGGAGAAGGGTTTAGTGCTGAATAAAGAGGATAAGAAAAGAACCACTGTCTTCATGTCAAGACTCCTCCAAAAAGGTTTTTCCAGCCATGAGTCATGATATTGAGATTACCTCCTACACTACAAGTTTTGAGAGATGGCCTGGCAGGTGATTCAGCCCTCCTCCCCCACTTTGCCAGCATAAGGAAAGTCAGGGGGTCGTGTAGGCAAAAGTGCCTGTTCATGTGGGCTTTTAAAAGCAATTCTTAGTAACGTGGCAGCTCGGTTTACTAGCTTGATGACAAATGCAGGAAGCACCAGTTTAAAGTCACATGAAACTGACTGTTACGAGTTATATGGCGAGAATGTCAAGCAAAACCCAGGAAAAAACCGCATGTGGTTTTCAGGCTTGTGATGCTGAAATCTTTGACACTACAGGCCATGATGTCAAAAATTGTCATCACCCCTGGTGTCCATAATACACATGCTTGTGCAAAAAAGTAAGTGGGCAAGCTAGTACTTTGCACACTTGCGTGCAATTCCATGTTTGTGCATGAGCACGCTTTGGGGGTCGCTCGTTATCAGACACTAATGGCTGAGAAAGTTCAGCTATTTCCAATTCCAAATACAGGGTGAGGGAGTGATCTCTCACATAGTATCTTTCTAGGTACTTATACCACCCCCATTCACCATCACCTCTGAATTCCTGCGTCACGTGTATGCCCTTTCCCTCACAACATCCCTGGGAGGTATGAAAGTATCAGAGTCCCCATTTTACACCTGGGAGACTGAAGCACAGAGGGACTAAGGCTGGCATTATCAAAGGAGCCTATGGGGTTTAGGTGCCCAGCTCCCTCTAAATGTTGATTGCATTTGAGTGCCTAGCTCCCTTACGCTCTTTTGAAGATCCTGGCCAAGTGAATTTTCCAAGGAGACCCAGGAAGTCAGTGGCAGAGCACGGAGGCCTCTGAGCCTCGCTCCCACTGAGGGGTGACGGTTGGTAAACGCTTTTTTTAAACATGGCAGCCACTAATCCAGGCACTACTTTCTGGAATTAGACAGTCAGGTCTGTCACTCCGTTTCCACTCCAGACATGGCCCGGCATCATTACCCAACGGCCCTCGCCTCATTATGCTGCACTGATCAACGAGCACCACTGGGCCCGGCGCCAGTAGCAGTGCAGAACGTCAGGCCCTTGTGAGCAAGGCAAGAGAAATGTTTTCGGTTGCAGCCTCCCCGGCCGGGAGCTCAGGCGCTGATCAGGAAGGGCCCACGGCCCTTAGTTTGCCCACTCTGGTGTAGTCCATAGAATAACCCCTGAAACCAGGGTGAGGAAGGGGCTGAACCACAGACTTGAAGACTGAGCCTCAATTGCTATCTGGTCTCCAGCGCTGGCTTTAATTGAGTCTGGTGAGCATCCCCTCAGGGAACACAAGGCTAGGGAAAACACTTGGCCGGTATTGGCAGTTCAATTGCAGAACTGATGGCAGAGGAGCTGTAGAGCGGTAGCTGCGAGGGATTCTCAGAAACTTTAATTTGCTTCCTGTTCCCTTTTGGATATTATGTTTAAGAGACGCTTGTGGTTTCTGGGCCTTTTTATTTGTTCTATTTTGGGAGGGGGACCCACCAGCCTCAACTAGAGAAAGCCCGTGCCCAGGTGCCGGCCTTAACTAGAGAAAGCCCGTGCCCAGGTGCCGGCCTTAACTAGAGAAAGCCTGTGTACTGTCGCTCTGCTATTCCCCAGTTCTTCCCAGGGTATGTTCCCCTTCAGTAACTCGGATCACTACAGCCCAGCACTTAGAACAGGGACGTTGGTTCTTATTGTTATTATTTGCCTTGTTGCAATAGCAGCTAAAGGCCTCAACCAAGATCAAGATCCCCCTGTGCTAGGTCCCATAGAAACACATAGCAAGACCCTGCCCTGAAGAGCTTGCCGTGTAAACAGAAAAGAAACTAGAAGCTTTGTTATGCCCATTTCAGAGGTGGGGCTTTAAGGCCCAGAAAGAGACTGAGGAGAAATTGACCACCATAGCTAGGGTGTCCAGATGTCCCAATTTTATAGGAGCAGTCCTGATTCTGGGGGCTTTTTCTTATATAGGCTCCTATTACCCCCACACATGCCCTCTGGTCACCCTAAGCATAGCTATTCTGGAATAACTCTCTCTGTGAACACTTGGATTCAGGGATAGCTGTAGCACTTTAAATCCACACCCTACCTTCTTCCAGGCTAACTTTCCCATGCAGACATGCCCCAAAGGTACATTTTCATTACCCGTCGGATCGGCAGGCAGTGATTGAGCTATCGATTTATCACGTCTACTGTAGATGCGATAAATCGGTCCTTGAGCGCTCTCCCCGTCGACTCGGGAACTCCACCTCTGCAAGAGGTGGAAGTGGAGTCGACGGGGAAGCGGCAGCAGTCGACTTGCCGCCATGTGGATGGCCAGGTAAGTGCCCTAAGATACGCAGACTTCAGCTAAGCTATCTGAATAGATGAAGTTGCATATCTTAGGTCGATCTTCCCCCCCAGTGTAGCCCAGGCCTAAGGAACTACCCAGTTACACAGGAAGTCTGTAACTGGGCCAGAAATTAAACCCAGATCTCTTATAACCCAGTTCAGTGCCTGACCCAAGAGACCCTTCTGCTCTGTGGCTTCCATTTGCATTTCCTTGCTAAATCTTTACACTGGTATTCAGACCAGGACAGTTTGCACATCTATGGGGGATGTAAAACAACCCTTGATTGAAAAGAAAGTTAATTGACTTTCAGTAACAATGTTCTATCGACATCTTTCATCCTGAGCATTTTATAAACACAAATTGATGCGCAAACTATACACAGGGGTTCAATTCATCCGCCACGGAAATGCAGCTCTCTCTAGGGTGCAATGTGGCAGCTGTTTAACAGAACACAGCATTCCTACAGAACCGTTTAAACCAGGGAGTGAAGAGGAATACTACACCCAATTGAGACTGGAGAGGGAATTTAGACAGGCCCATGTTGGAATGTGGCCAGAACACCAGCGCAAAGAGCCCTACTTGTCCATGCCAGAGTCTCTTTAAGGATTGCCTGTGTCGCTAGGTTTTCAGGCAGCACTCTTCATGTTTGTACCTGAGTGCCCCTAAGGAAGGAAGGGAGGGTGAGAGGGAGATTTATTCAGCTCTCTCTTCCCGGCAGTCAGCAGGGTCTGGACCTTGTTTCTTTCTTAGTTTCTTCAGGTACAGGAAGACACGACCAAAGAATGGATTTTACACAAGCGGGTCAGGCCTCGGTTTAGCATCTAACCCAAAAGATGCAGTCCAGCTGCACCCTTCACTGCTGACTTAGACAGGCATCTGTGTGACGGACCAACAATATCCTATACGAGCCTCATGGAATTAAGATAAACATTGTGGAATTACCTTTCGTGTATTTGGTGTCCATTGTATTAAAAATACATCTATGTGTGTTTTGTGGACGTGTTTGCATGTTCCTTCTCTAGGAGTCTGACTGATGCAATTTTGGGACGGTCAATGAACTTTCTGGAGCAATACTTGTGAACTAGATATCCTAGGCAGTATCTGGGGAATGCAAATGACCCACTTGAAATCCATCCTTTCAAAGCTACGCTCTGGGGAGGAAAACCCATTGTCTAGCAATTACTTGCTCCTGGAAACTCCAGATCAGAGACCCCTGAACTGCATAAAGGA
The DNA here is from genome assembly GCA_032164245.1 of Sternotherus odoratus. NCBI lineage: Eukaryota > Metazoa > Chordata > Testudines > Kinosternidae > Sternotherus > Sternotherus odoratus. The sequence continues at coordinate 102,452,828 of JAVMKO010000005.1, forward strand.
TGGACTAAAACATGGGATGTGTGTGCTTGTTCTGAACTGAAGCGGAGATGAATGTGTGACCAGAAGGAACCCCACTTGGGTAGGGATCTGAAGGACTGCTCCTTCCAGAGCCCATGGGGGAGAAGGGTTAATTCTGGTAAGCTTCTTACCATGTGTGTAGGTTCTTTTATTGTTTTGAATATGTGGCGGTGGCGCTCTCTCTCGCACACACACACACACACTTTTTACCTTTGGAACAAACTAAGCTTGCATAAGAAATACACCTGGGTGCCTTATAACCATTGATAATCACTCTTCTCGGTCTCTGAAGAGAAAGCTCACAGGGATCTTTGGGCAAACTGGCCGTGCTGGGAAAGGCAGGGAACAGTGCACTCAACACAAATCTGAGGGGAATATGGGTGCAGCTGCCCTGAACTAGGACAGGCCCACCTACTGAAACACTAGTGCCTCTTCCTACCATACCCTGGGATTTCTTCAGTATCCCCCCCCATGCAAGAATTACCCTGACCCTCTTCAATCCCGTGGGATACCACCAGCTAGATTTCCAGAAGGCAGCTGCTCCAACGGGGTGAGAGATTTGAAGGGCCTGATTTTCAATGCTGCAGGCACATTTTATGCTTAATTTGTGCATGCCATTACTACGGCTTCCTGCACAAGCAAGGCAACTGCATGTGCAAATGACGCGGTAAGCATCTAACTGGTCCTTTTGTGCATACATGTGCTCACTTTTTCACACTCAGTCATGGCAACTGCTTGTGCAACTTAGGTGCTCAAGGGCACAAAGTTTTGAAACTCAAACCCAGCTTGCTCTCAGAAGCACAGATTTCCACTGAATGGAAATAGAGCAGTGCCTCCTTTAGATGAGGTCATGGAACAAAAGAACTTAGGGTGACCCCATGAAATTAATGGCTGGTCAATTTATAGCAAGTGGAGGCTTTTAAAAGAGCTGGTTCATTTTATTGCCAATAAATATTTGCAATTGCTATGATAAGGGTCATCAAATCTCATGCTTCAGGACGTGAGCTAAGTTCCACAAGAGTCAGAAAAGTCTCTACCCCTCCCTGCCATGAATCACACTGCACAACCAGTAAAGGGGATTACTGGGTTGAAGTTACACCGTCTCGGCTTCATCAGTGCAACCCACAGGATACTGGATTTCAAGGACCGGTACAATGAACCAGTATAACTAATGCTATGGCCCTAGCAATTTTTTTGGCATGTATTTCCTTTATTTCTTTCTCCCCCACTTCATTATAACCTAATTTTGTTCCTCAGAAGGTCACTTTTTTTTTCCTAGCTGTAATCCAACAAAGTTGCACTGAATTACCTAAGGGCACTTCAAATGCACTTTGATAATTTTGGTTTTAATTAGCCTGGCTATCTATTATCAGTGCTATTGCTGAGAGACTATTGAAAGCTACAGCTAAAATGTTGATTTAGCGGCTATACAGGCCCTTAATTCCCTAGGAATAGCCAGGAGAGCAGAAATTTCCTTTAAAGCCAACCTTCCTGCTGTGCCCTGAAGCAACAGTGGAGCCAGGCAAGGGAAAATTAAGCAATTAATTGGCTCTTTTAAAAAAATAAAATTGAGTAAATTATTTAATCCATATTCAAATTAATGACCCCGGCTGGAGACCAGCAGAGGGTACAGCCGTGTCTGCTTCATGCAGCGCTCTAGCACTCCCTACTGTTCCACTCCAGGCCTGCCCATACAGCTTCAGACTTCTGCCCTCTCCTGTTTTGGTACACACACACACACACACACACACACACACACACACACACACACACACACACACACACACACACACCCCTCTTCCAAAGTAGCACAGTCCTGACTCTTGATATCAACTCCCCCGTCAGCAGCACTGGATTACTGATCTCAGTGAAACCTGCTGGGGTTAGTCAGGTTTCCATTGTGTGCTCAAAAACGGGGTGAGAGGGGAGACACCAAAAACTCTTGGACATGTGGGAAATTTAGCCAGGTTTGAGCTCCCGCCCTAGGATGTTTCCTCTGAAATGAATGACCAAAGGAGGAAGGATGGGCTGCTGGTTAGGATGCTGGCCTAGGACGCAGGAGACCGCAAGTGACTGGACTTAACTGGATGGGATCTCCTAGGTTATGTTCTCATACCCTTAATTCCCTGCTCCGTCACAAGCTCTCTGTGAATATGGACAAGTGCCACCTAGCCTCTCCAGGTACCTCTACACTGCAAAATACCTCATATCGGCGAGTCTCAGAGCCCAGGTCTGTAGACCCCAGGTTTGCTATGTGTAGCAAAGCGAAAATTTACCAGTGTGGCGTCTCCTGCTGGTCACCTTGGGAATTAGCTCAGCTCGGAGCGCCCTCTGCTGGCCGGTGTCTCACATGCTGGGTGTCCCCTGCCAGGGGAACGGCCAACCCTCTAAACCCACCTTGCCTCAGTGGCTACTGCCAGTCGCCATCTAAACCCCGCTCACTGGGGCAAACTTCAGTCTGTCACGGCCACTCATCCCTGGAAAGGGGGTTGGACCAGCTGCCTCTACCTACCTGCCCTTCTACAGCCCCAGGACCTGTTTAGGCCTTAACCTGGGGAGTTGTCAGGCTGGAGCTCCCCAGCTCCTCTGGCCCTTCCCCAGCACTGCTCTGCCTCAGGCACCCTGTGCTCCCAGGTCTTCCTTATTCCAAGGCTGGAGGGAGACTCCTTCAGCTCCTGGCCTTCCAGTCCTCTAATCAGGGGCAGCTCGGCCCTGAATGGGAAAGCAGCCACAGCTAGGGCCATGCCCAATCAGCCTAGCTGGGCTGCTTTTAACCCCTGTCCTCCAGGCACTGAAAACAGCTACGTAGAAGTTCCCATTTGGGCTGGCGCTGGGGCTCTGAAACCAATTCCCTTCCCAGGCTTCAGCGCCTACATCGCTCTTTTTAGCACCATAGCATGAGCCTGCAGCTGTAGACCCAGGCTCTGAGACTTGCTGTGGTGTTTTCTCTTTTGCACCATGTAGACATGATCTCTGTGCCTCAGTTCCCCCACCTGTACAGTGAAGCTAAGCGCACTGCCCTGCCTCACAGGGGCGTTGTAGTGATAAATACATTAAAGATTATGAGGTGCTAGGATACGATGGGGGCTATATCATGTACCCTCGAGACAGAAACTCTGCCACACTTCATATCCAGGAACCAGGGATGTCAATCCCATTCTGTATTGGGTAGATGCCGAATATTAGCCACATTTGCCCTTTGGATACAGAGTCAGTGAAGTCCTGGTGTCACTTAGCCAGTACTGGTACATGCTAATGGGATGTTTTATGCAGAGCATAAAGTCTCCTACAAGCCCCCTGTACTCTGATACTTCTGGGTCAACTCAACCCAGTTGGATGGTCCTTAGCATCTCCAGGACTCTTTGGCCTTGGAATGGCAGAGGATGAATGCTCCTCCCCATTTGAGCACATTAAACCAGTGTCTAACATCACTACAATATCAGCTCTGCCCAGACCAATAGACCAGTTGATGAGACAATTGCTACTATGGTAACACTGCGAGCGGCTGCGGTTTTCCCTGGTCAGGTCAGAGACAGGAGGAAGGTTGATCTACGAGAGGACACTGGCCTGTGAGTAGAGTTAACCCTTCTGCAGCTGGTTATTTCTTAAAACAAAACCAGCTCCTTTCTAACAAAAATAAGGGCATTAACTCCGCTCAGCGACTTCTGACTATCTCCACTTTATTGCTGGACCTAGAATCCTCCTTGTGTGATTTACTGCCAGGCTCTCGTTTCTACAGCGCACAGTAGCACCGGCGCTTGTCAGCTCCGCATCACCCACCTGCATAGTTGCCAACCAAGAAGGAAAGCGATCACTGTAATTATACACACTTAACCAAACTTCAGACCCATCAGGCACAACCCTAATGAACTGTACTCAGGGCTGATCACAAAAGAATGCTATTTAAGCTAATGAAAAGTGAGCTCCCCCCCTCCCCACCTCCTTCACACTACTATGAAAATCACTAACAGGCAACGGTTTGCTTGGAACCATGAGTAACCGCACGCAGAGTGCACAAACACATATTCCGAGGGATGGTAATCTTGTCAGAGGATTAATGACTCATGTCTGGATAATCAGATTCTGTAACAATAAAGCACCAGAGTCTTCGATACAAGCAAAATAGCCGCTACTTCTGATTCACGCAGTCAAACGCTGCATTCAGTTACTTTGCTTTTTCCTGGAGCGGAACCATGCATGAAATTAAAGAAACCACCAGAAATTGAGAGAGTGTAAGGAATGCATTCCTTGGAAGTTACAACTCATCCCCTTACCCCGTCCCTCTATAGTATGTCAAATTCTGCTGTTGGTAAATCCATTGTAAATCTTGAATAGTTCCATCAACTTCAGTCAAATTACTCTGGTTGAATACCAGTGGTCCTCACAGCAGAATTTGGTCAGGTGGGTTCAAACACAGAGAACAGTCTGTTGGGAGCTTAAGTCCTACGATGACCAGATGGTTTGGAAGATGTGTTATGGAGTCATTTACTAGGTCACTAAACAAAAGACAAAAGGTTAAAAAAAAATCAATGTTATAGATGCAAAAAATATTTGATTAAAAGAATTTCATCTGAAATTTCACAGAAAAAAATTAAAGTTTCTAAATAAACGTTGTTTGCACTGTTCCCTCCTAGCCTGGGTCCCACACAGCTACAAAGTGGGTGAAGTAGTGTCTTTTATTGGACCAACTTCTCTTGGTGGAAGAGACAAGTTATCTAGCTATACAGAGCTCTTCTTCAGGTCTGGAAAAAACCCTGGAAGAAAGCTTTTTGTGTAGCTGGAAAACTTGTCTCTTCTACCAAACAGAAGTTGATTAAATAAAAGTTTTCCTTTGAAAACCAAAAAAAAAAAATTTTTTTTACATTTCAAATGGAAATTGTTTCAAAATTTTTTCATGGGGTAGGGGGAGGGAAATCAAAGCCAAGTTGTCGTTGAGAAATATTTAATGTTTGCTGAAACTGCATTTTTCTACTAAAAGAATTTCAGGAGAACAATTTCAACCAGCTCACCTGGTAGAAGTCTGGGATGGAAGAGATCTAATAGATAGGACCCTACTAAATACATGGTCTGTTTTAGTCAATTTCACAATCATAGGATTTTAAAAATTGTAAATTTCATGAGTTCATCTATTTAAATCTGAAACGTCATTGTCTTGTAATTGTAGAGATCCTGACTCAAAGGAGGGGGGACAAAGTTATTGTAGGGAGGGTTGCGATCCACTACCCTTGCTTCTGTGCTGCTGGCGGGGCACTGCCTTCAGATCTGGGTGCCTGGCTAACAGCTGCTGCTTTCCAGCCACCCAGATCTGAAAGCACCACAGAAGTAAGGGTGGCGGCAATACTGCAATCCCCCTAAAATAACTTTGTGACCTCCCTCTTCCCCCAACTTCCTGTGAAATCTGTATAGTATAGTATAGGGTAAAGGCACACAAAAGACCAAAATTTCATGAGGGGAGACCAGATTTCATGGTTCGTGATAGGTTTTTCATGGCCATGAATTTGATAGGGCCCAACCAATACATGATGTAGGAATCGCACTGTATTGTCAAGTGCTTTTTCCTGTTCCGTTTTAATGACTCCAGTGATGCTCCATCATTAATGATCCCATCCCCCTGGCATCTGATCTCCGTTTGGCTCCTTTCAGAAGCTATCCCACGGTCTAACAGGATTCTCACCATTCCCAATACTCAGCCTCAATATCCCTTGGCTTAAATCTCCATGCACCGCTCCAGTTATGTGCTTCCTAGGACACCCTAAACAGTTTCACCCCCTTATTAACCATGCTTCTTCCAACGTGAGGTGAGACACAGACCAGCTGGAGACTGAGTTTCATATGCAGGACATCGGGATATTGCTTATGCACAGTGATCCTCTTGCCAGTACAGATCGGCTCCGTCCAAGCTCCTAAACTGCCAACACTGTGCAAATGCCAGAGGTGTGATGGTTGGAGAGAGTGGGCCTGCTCACCAAGATCAATCACAGTGACAGAGATGAATAAGAGATGGGGGGGACGAGATAGCACAGGAACTGCTGAGTGTGAGAATCCAGAGGAGAATCTGCAAACCCCTGCAAGTGAGATTCCCGCCCAGAATATTCATAAGAAGCAGCAGCAAGACTGAGCTCGGCCCCAGAGCTCTCCATCATCCCCTCACCCAGGAAAAAGGTGAGCAAGGAGACCAAAAGGTGCAACTCTATTAGATGCATTCAAATTAATTAGCTGCATTGGCCTCCTCAGTGCCTCTCCACACTGATGAATGCGGTAGTGGTTGGATTCCATCTGATGCTCATTCCCTTCTCCCCCCCACACACTTTATTCCTCTTGAAGTAGTTCAGGTTGACCAGCCTTTACTTGGGCACAGACGGGGCAGGGTGGGAGACTGAACCTGCGCTCTGAGAATGTTGCCATTGCAAGGAAGGCACTAAAAAGGGAGACCTAGACTTTCCCTGTTTCTTAGAGGTCATGATGAAATATAGAGGCAAAAAAATAATAATGCAAGAACAAAATAAGTCCTACCCTGGAAAGGTTAAAACTGTTAAAACAAAATTCTGTCCTTGCTTGCACCTGTGTAACCCCATTGTCCACAGAGGATACCCTCGGGGGAAAACCATGCAGCCCTGGGGCGTTCAGTGGGGCTCCACAGGTGAAGCTGACTGGAATTTGATAAACTACTCTGATGACACAGGAAGGCCCAGAATCCCGGTTCACTCCCTGAGCTGGGTCAGCCCTGCAGGGTTAATATACTGAATAGTCACCGGTCATCGACTCGGACTCAGAAGGGAGCATCATGATCATCTAGTCGGACCTCATGAACATCACAGGTCACTCCTGGAATACAGCCATAACCTGTGGCTGAGTTATTGAAATCCTCAAATCTTGAATTAAAGACTGCGAGTTACAGAAAATCCACCATTTATTAAAGTTCAAACTAGCATGTGACCTATATCCCAGGCTGCCGAGGAAGGCAAAAACCCTCCAGGGTCTCTGTCAATCTGACCTAACAGGAAATAACCTTCACGACTCCAAATACAGTGATCACTTAGACCCTGAGCATGTGGGTGACACCCACCAAACAGACCTCTGGAAAAGAATTCCCTGCAGTAACTCAGAGCCCTCTTGATCTAGTGTGTCTCGTCACCCACCATTGGAGAGATTTGCGAACAGCAGTCACAGAAGGGCCAGATGCCATTATACTCAATCTCCTCATACCATCCTCTCCATAAATTTACAAGCACAGTCTTAAAAACAAATGAGGCTTCCTCCTCCCCTTACCCCCCCATCCCCACCCCCCCTGCTCACCTTGGAAGGCTACTCCAGAACCTCACTTCTGATGATCAGGAACCTTTTTTTAATTTCAAGCCTAAACTTATTGATGGGCAATTTATATTCATTTGTCCTTGTGCCACCATTGGCTCTTAACTTAAATGGAGGAGTTCTTTATCCCTCTGATGTATTTCCAGAGAGCAATCATCTCTCCCCTCAGCCTTCACTTGGTTAGGCTAAACAAGCCCAACCCTTTGGGACTCCTCTCCTCAGGCAGGGTCTTCTTCCCTCTGATCATCCTATTAGCCCTTCTCTGTGCTTGTTCCAGTTTGAATTCATCCTTCTTAAATAAGGGAGACCAGAATTGCACACAGTATTCCAGCTGAGGTCTCTCCAGTACCTCGTATAATGGTAATGACACTTCCTTGCCTCTATTGGAAATAACCGGTCTGATGCATCCTAGGATTGCATGGGCCTTTTTCACAGCCAGATCCCATTGGCAGTTCAAAGTTGTCCTGTGATTGACCAGACCACTCAATCTTTTCTCTGGTGCTTCCAACTGATATGCCCCCCATCTTACAGCAAAAACTGTTGTTGGTAGTCACTAAGCATATGTCTTTGCATTATTAATTTTATCCCATTTATATTAAACCACTATTCAAGGTCATCCAAATCTTATGATATTTCAGTCCTCCCTATTGGCAGTGCCTCCCAATTATGTGTCATCTGCAAATTTGATTAGCATACTCCCACTTTTTGTGCCAAGATCATTAATGAAAGTGTTGAATAAGATTTGTCCCAAGACTGAGCCTTGAGGAACTCCAATAGTAACTTCCCTCCAGCCTGACTGTTCAGCTTTCAGCAGGACCCCTTGTAGTCTCCGCTTTAACTAGTTTCATACCCGCTTTTCTATTCCCAATATAATCCTCATCTTTTCCACATGGGAAATTAAAGCCTTTGATATAGCTTCAATTTAACTAATATTGAAATCCAGGTAGATTAGATTTACTGCATTTCCTTTGTGTAAAATTATATTACACAATATATATGTTATTTTCTCAAAGAACAAAATCAGGTTGGTCCGACACAATCTTCCTTTTATAAATCCATATTTTATTTTATCCCAATTACTGTCTAACCCGATGTCTTTAATTACTCTCTCTCTCTGTCTCTACATGTGTGTTAAAACCTTGAATACAAATAAGGTCCAACTAACTGGCCTATAGTTTCCTGGATCATATTTTTTCCCTTTCTTAAATATAGGTACCATATTTGAAACTCTCCAATCAGAAGATCACCTCCAAGTTTATGGATTCAAAGATCCTTGCTGCTGTTCTTGCCCTTTCCTTTAATATTCTAGGATGGAGATTACCTGGGCCCCTTGTTTTGGTCCCATTAAGCTCTTTGAGTTTGGCTTCAACCTCTGATGTGGTAACTTCCATATCCTTAGTCCCATTAGCCACCCCGAACCAAACTCCTCATTAGCCTTATTAATAACTAAAGGAGGCAAAGTAATCTGTAAGGTGCTGGGCCAGATTCAGATTCTGTTTAATATCCACCCCATCATCTGTGTTTAATGGTTCCACCTCTTCTTTCCTTGTTTTCCTCTTGTTCATATGACTAAAGAACCTATTACTATTGGTTTAAATTCCCTATGCAACGTCCAACAGTTCTTGGCTTTTGGCAGGTCTCACGTTTTCCTCTAAGCAGTAGATCTCATCAAGCCATCCCATCTGCCACACCCTGCAGGGAGATGCAGGCTTCCTCTGTTGACAACATCCTGACCTCAGGGGTTTGAACCTACTTATGGATGGTCAAATACTGCTGGCATGCAGCAGTGCATCCTGTTAACAGCCGGGGGCTGGGACAGAGGAGGTCTTTCCGGGAAAAGTGTGGGAAGAAGAGGTCAGGCCAGAAGATGGGTGAGGTAATCTCTATTAATGGACCAACTTCTATTGGCAAGAGAGACAAGCTTATACAGAGCTCTAGAAGATCCAACACTTGAGATCATGATGGACTTCTGGGGGTCTGTGTAAGCTTGAAAGCTGGTCTTGCGTGCCAACAGAACTGGGTGTATTAAAAGAGATTACCTCACCCACCTTGTCTCTCTAATATCTTGGACTAGCATGGCTACAATACCACTGCATACAACCGGAATAAAAATTAGGCAGAGGTATAGGGGTTTTTTTGCTGTTCTGAGTTATCATGGGTTATGTACAATGAGTCTATATTGTTTTCAGAGAAGGATGGGAGCTCTTCCTGTTTAGAAGTCAATGGGGCTGCAAAGAAATGTAGAATCTGGTCTTGGATATATGCTGTTCCAAGGTATCCAGTGTTGCAATACTCATTTCTACCTCCAGTCCCCTGGGTGGTCAAGGAGAAGCACTGCAAACCCCAGGCTTTTCTGCAACTTTGGGGGGCGGAGGGAAGAGACTTTGCATTCAGATGAGGAGGATGCGCTATGCACGGTTACTGTTGGAGACCTAGACAATAGCCACTGCAGACACAGGACTGAACGCTGACCGAGAAAACAAGACTTTTCAAAAAAGAAAAAAAGGATAAAACGAAAGGAGGAAAATCTTGTTTCTCTCTCCAAAAAAGGTTAACATTAGGCCCACTGACAAAGCTACAGGTGTGCCATGTAGCCTGAGGACCAGCTCTGGAAGCTTGCAACCTTTTGTGCAAGAGAAAAACAATTCATGCATATTTCATGCGCTGCCTGAGCTAACTTGAAAGTTTCTTGGAAACTATTAAAGTGCAAGCAGAATATTGTCATCGTTCACTTGTGACCTTCCACCTGGCTGGCTGCGAAAAGAAGGGAAAAGACTATCTAGGCTCTGATCCCACAGGTGGAAGAAACCCTCTGCCCATTGTTTTAAGAAAGAAAAAAATCGAGAGACGACGCAACAGAGTTGGGAGAAAGTCTGTCCGGAGGCTGATGAAATAAATGCCCCAGATTTCCTGCTTCATTTCCAAGGAGTTTTTCTGCTTCTCACAGCCTACTGCATAAAAGAGAGAGCTTTGTGCCATCGACAAATATGGCTCGGCACGGTCTCCTCAGCTCACGGCTGCTCCTTCACTAGTGAGGGGTTCATACACCCCATCCCACCTAGGATAGAATTTCTGATCTGGAAAGAGACTCCAGTGATGTCAATGGGGGTTGCACCGAGCCCAGCCTGAAGTCAATAGCCCAGCTCCCCTTAATTTCAACGGGAACCTGGACGAAATCAGACGTGGCGACTGCTTACAGTGGCTCAAGCACATTTACTCCCTGCATTACTTACAATTAATCTTTCCAAGCAGCTGGGCACCTTAACTCCATGGCAGCAAGAGGGCACAGCAACTGAGGAGTCACAGGGTCAGTCCAGGTTAGCTGGCCCTCTAATATACCCCACAGCCTGGTTTCCCCAAGAAGCAATTACGGATGATACAGAGAAAGTTTCTCCAAACTACGCCATCATACAATAATTCAAGCTTGAGATGCTCCAACTGCTGCAGGAATAAAGGACACAACCACAGCCAAGCAGCTGAAATCAAGAGCTAATATAACCTGGAAATTCAATCCATCTCTATAGTGCAGACATCAATATTCAACAAGAAGAATTCAAGAGATGAAGGAATCAGACACACAGATTTGATTCAAGAGTCAGACTTCTCTCGCAGCAAGTTATACTGCACTGACTTCACACCGACATAATTGAAGACTGAGAAATCTTAGAAATCAAAGAGATTGAAAATAAAACACATTTCCAACCCTTGGTCTCCAAATCAGGAGGGGAAGCAAGTTATAGAAGAAGACGACATCCAGCTGCGAAGCAGGATTAAAAACAAAAACGAAGTCGATTCCGCTGACGATAAAGCTTCAAGTCCACATCAGAGAAACTCAGTCTAAACAACAACAAAACCAAGGGATTTTCATCTCAAACTCAAATTTGGTTGACAAGGGCCATGAGGAGTTTCAAGGGACAGAGTGATCATGTGCCCAGCCCAGTTTGAATCCCTTTCCTTAGTCTCCGCCGATACTGGCAACTTCTACTTGCCAAGGAAGTGGCTATTGGCAGTGGTGCTGGAACAGTGTTAATAGTGGAAGTACTTACCTCAGCCCCCTTACCTTTATCTGCACCCCACCCCCAGAGCTGAGGCCAGGAGCAGGGCTGCGTCTTCAGGAGGGGACGACCCGGGGCCAAGAGAAAGGGGGCCAAGGCTAGGGCCACAGCTGGGGGTGAGGCCAGGAGTGGAGCCCCATGTAAAATCTAGGGCTGTGGGGAGGGGTTCTGCAGCACCCCCACTTCCTGCAGCTATTGGAACTACTTCACCCAGCTGAATGGGAAGAGGGAGAGTAATTACTATTAGAGGGGAGGAAACAAACATTCTTAGAGTGAGTGAATTCAACTCTTGCCAGGTGAGTGAGGATCGCAACCAGTTTCCAAACATTAATTGAGCAGAGGCCTAGTGCGTGGCAAGCCAAGGTGGGAACACGCAGTTCACTGACTTGGTCCGTCAAGCCTGTGGCCAGCTGATGAAAGTTCTGTGGTCTGCTTTAGCACAGGACAACAGGCTCTACACAGCAATTGTGGTATGCCAGTGCGCTGTAGATTTATACCCCAGCTTCCGTGCACTAAGTCATCATATAGACAAGCCCTGAGGCACCCATACAGCCCTCATTACCGTCCCGTCAGCCTCTCAATACTAAGGGGAGGTAGAGGAATGCTATTATCCCCCCGTTTTACAGATGGGGGAACAGAGAGCCGAAGGGAGGTAGACAACTAAATGACTTGCCCAAGCTCACACTGTAGCAAGAGGGGGAACAGACCCCTGGACCCTCCTTCCTCTTACAGGGAGGTGAGCCCTGCAGATGCTATTTTCCTCCCCTCCCCCTAGGTGTTTACATACATCAATGAGAAATTTAATACTTTGCACTCCTATGCCCCTTCACACTATCCCAAACATAAAGTAAGGCCCACATCAGCACTGTACAGTACTTCTGTGCTGTTATAGCCATTGCACAGGCCAGTAAATAAAGGCCCGGAAAGGGTAAATAAGACATCCACAAAGTTTCACATTGAGGCAGTAGCAACACCAGAATCCTGCCTCCTGTTTTGACTTACTGGGTTAGAAGGACACTTCTGTTCCCAGTTGGGACCAAGGCCCTGTTGGGGTTAGGGTCAAACATACACCATCTCTTCCATGAATTTACAACCTGATAAAACAGGAAAGGGAAACAGAGGCAAAACAACCAGCTTATGGTCACTGAGAAGGCCAGTAACAGAGATGGGGCTAGAAGCCAAGTCCTAACTGAACAGTCCTCCCACCAGACCAAGCTGCCTCTGCAGACAGCTGCCTTTATTTGATGTAACTGGGGTATCTACATAATCTAGGACATGGGGGTCTTACAAAGCCTGTATTTGTTTTCCAGCGGTTTCAGATGGGTAGAGACACAGACATGCACATGCGCCTTTATTCTCATCTCTTGTCCCTTTCCAGGTGACAGCAGTAAATTAAACTGGGTAAGCGTTAAGCACTGGATTCCATCCACAAGACAACGAGAGCCTCCCAGCATACCTTCTGTAACTGAAGAGTTCTGAGCTTCTCCCCCACAGCTGCTGTTCACCACCTGGATTATTTCAGCATGTGGGGAAGATAAACATTAAAACCGCAGTTGGCAAGGCTGGAGGGAAATGCCAGCTCTGAATTCACCTCATTTAAAGGGGAAGGAATAAATCTTGACTAATGTTAATAAACACAGTGCTAATGCTTGCATATCAAGTTACTTTGTGGTGCTGTGACAGGCTGAGCAAAGGGAGAAGGATTTCTATAATCAGGTCCAAAGCCCAATATAATGTTACAAGGCAATTTCCATCCACTGATACAGAAGGGGAGGAAGAGAAGCCACAGCCCTGGACAAGGTTAGAGGGCTATGTCCCAGGTATGGCTGCCTCCGCACAGTGCAGCAGCACTACTCACGGGGTGGTTACTGTATTCTGATAAGGTCCACAGCCCTAAAAACTACTCACGATAGTTAAGTCCCAGGCAGACTGCGAAGAGCTGCAAAAGGATCTCTCAAAATTGGGTGGCTGGGCAACAAAATGGCAGATGAGAGCCAATGTTGATAAATGCAAAGTAATGCAGGTTGGAAAAAATCATCCCAACTATACACATCAAAGAACGGGGTCTAAATTAGCTGTTACTGCTCAAGAAAGATCTGAGAGTCATTGTGGACAGTTCTCTGAAAACATCCACTCAATGTGCAGGGGCGGGCAAAAAACCAAACAGGATGTTAAGAATCATTAAGAAAGGGATAGAGGTGATAGGAGAGGATTATATCTATGTAAATCCATGGTACGCACACATCTTGAATACTGTGTTCAGATGTGGTTGCCCCATCTCAAAAAAATATATATTATATATATGAATTGGAAAAGGTTCCGAAAAGGGCAACAAAAATGATTAGGGGCAGGGAATGGCTGCCATATGAGGAGAGATTAATAAGATTGGGACTTTTCAGCTTGGAAAAGAGATGAGTGGTGGGGATATGATAGAGGTCTATAAAATCATGACTGGTGTGGAGAAAGTAAATAAGTGCTATTTGCTCCTTCTCATAAACACTAATTAAGGGTCGCCAAATGAAATTAATAGGCAGCATTTTAAACAAACAAAAGAAAGAATCTTTCACACAGCACACAGTCAACCTGTGGAACTCCTTCCCACAGTATGCTGTGAAGGCCAAGACTACAAAAGGGTTCAAAAAACAAGATAACTTCATGAATGATAGGCCCATCAATGGCTATAAACCAGAATGGACGGGGATGGTGTTCCTAGCCTCTATCTGGCAGCAGCTGGGAATGGGCACCAGGGGGATGGATCACCGGATGATTAACTGTTCTGACAATGGCTGACACCAAGTTTCCCCAGAGGGAATGAACAGACCACAGGGCACTGGGCTAGATGGACCTTTGATTTGAGCCAGTATGACCATTCTTATGAGCCCACAATGCAATTTTATAGCCCAGCAAACCTGAATCAGCTGACTCATGCCAGACACTGCTGTTTTATTGCAGTGTAGACATACCCACATGTGCTCCAGCAGGCATGGCTTTCCCTCCAGTAGAGGGCAGAGGAGACATCCATACTAGCCAATACATTGCACCCTGCCATCCACATCAGCAATAAAGAACCCACAATTGAATCTTAGCCAGGTAACAATTCTGTTGAGGATACAGGAGGCTGAATAAAAGCCATCTCCCTCTCGGAGAGCTGTTTTAGCATTGCAGGGCTTAGAATAATAGAATATCAGGGTTGGAAGGGAGGTATCTAGTCCAACCCCCTGCTCAAAGCAGGACCAATTCCAACTAACTCATCCCAGCCAGGGCTTTGTTACAGGAGTGAAAACTATTTCCTCAGCAAAGGAAAGGGGGTAGAGGTCACATATGGGGTGCATACATGTTGACTAAGAAGGTGCAGTTTCCACAGTCAGCTAGCAGATAGACTAGAGAATGGGCATTGGGTTTCAATTCCCAACTCTGACTCAGATGTGCTGTGTAAACTCAGACAAGTCACTTTACCCCTCTCTGCTGCTATTTCCTCTCCCACCCTGGGTCTAGTTGGTCTCGACTGTAAACTCTCCGAGGCGGGGATGGTCTCTGATGATGCGGTAATACAGTGCAGCTAGAAAACTGGGTAAGGCAAATACCACCATTGTACAAATAACTTGACACAGGGTCCTCTGAAGACTTCGCAATTTAGGAAGAGGGCAGAAGAACAGTCGACACGGATGCCCCCAGCCAGATCAATCAGGTCTCTAAAATAAAGAGCCAGACACAATCTCAAAAGGGGGAATAAAAGCCAAACACCTGGAGTGACCTGAGCTCATTCCAGCTCCGTAAACAAGATCTGTCCAGGTGCTGCACCTAATTAGAAGCAGCCCAGTCGATGAGAGCAGCAGATACACTTTGGTACAATTGTCTAATTACTGCAGAGGAGTTTAATGAAGTTTCAACAGGCCTAACCCCTTGTTCCTATTAATTAAGACAGACCCGTTACATGCTCACATTATTTAATTAGGGGAACTGCTGACACGGCTATTTTTTGTGGCACCTTAATTCACTGAGGAACAACGCAGGCGACTTGAATCTTAGACATAAAATGACCCTTCCGCTATTAATAAGAAAGGGCTGTATTAATCCAAATGCTACCACAGCACTATTACTGCTGTATGCTCTGGGCACGGTTCTGTAGATTGCCGCGGTATGGTTTTAGATGGGAAAGCTCACTGTTCTATGTTGGATCGCTTTCTTTCCTTTTAAAGCACAAATTTAAATGAATTTAATGCTGGTGGACGGAGACAGATTGCAGCTCTAGAAACCACAGTCCTCAAGCCACTGAACACCTATAGCCAGGACCCTACCAAATTCAGCCATTAAAAAAAAAACATGTCCGACTGTGAAACCAGGTCTCTCTCCTGAAATTTGGTCTTTAGTGTACTTTTACCCCATACTATACAGATTTTATGGGACAGAGCCAGCCTCTCAAACTGGGGGTCCTGACCCAAAGGGGGTCTCAGAAGGGTCACAAGGTTGTTGGGTGGGGGAGCGTGGTATTGCCACCCTTACTGCTGTACTGCCTTCAGAGCTGGGTGCTTGAAGAGTGGCGGCTGCTGACTGAGTACCCAGCTCTGCAAGCAGCAGCGCAGAAGTAAGGAGGGCAATACCATGCCAGGCCATTCGTACTTCTGCGCTGCTGCTGCCTTCAGAGCTGGGCTCCCGGCCAGCAGCCGCTGCTCTCCAGACCCCTACAGGGACAACACCGTGAAATGCAAATATCTGAAATCATGAAATGTAGGATTTTAAAAATCATAAAATCAGGAAATTGACCAAAATTGACTATGAATTTGGTAGGGCCCTAACTATAGCATTAGCAGCAGCCTCGGGCCCTGTTGATGTGCCTCAAGACAGACCTAGAGGGACAATCATTAAGGGCAAGAGTTGTTCAATGCATCGAGCATCTTCCCACCAGCCCCACCTCTGAGCAGATTTGCTTTTGACTCAGACTCCTTTCCCACCCACTTCCTTTCCCACCGAGATGAAATATTCAAATCAATGCATAATCTGTCTTTCACCCACACAAACCCACACCGGAAGCCCCCCCTCGTGTAATTATAGCAGCTCCCCTTAGCAGCGTAAGAGAGACAAATCCAGTCATAGTGTTCCCATTGTAAACCCCTATTCCTCCCCACCCCCAAGATTTTATACTGGAGTCAAATAATTTGCTTTGGCAGAAACTTGGTTTCACAAGCTTTCAGCCCAGCAATGAAATGTGGGGTTTTTTTTAAAAGATGATTTAAATCAGTTCAGTCCCATCAGCTTAGAAATGTAAATGAATGCATCAGAATTTATAACTCAGACTCAGTTCACAATCCAGACTGATGCTTTTGGCAACTGACAAAACAAAAAAAAAAACCAAAGTGAAACCAAATAATTGTCTGAATTTTAAATCTCTCTTCAGCATGTAGCACTACCATGTGTAGATTGTCTAGGGCACTGATTGTTAAATACACAGTTTCAGTTCACTGTTTTGATCCCACTTACAGTCCAACATATTCGAGTTCTGGGAGTACTGGATACATTGAAAGTTCTAGGATCTAAAAAGGTCTTCATATTCTCTTTGTGAACTGAAAACAAAATAATAATCTTATATTTCCTTTCCTTAAATCCTGTGCAGCTACTTCTGGGATAGAACAGGAAAGATGTTTAACCACACACAGCAACAATACACAAGCAGTGGAAAAAGGTGAATTAAAAAAAAAAACCAACTTTTTCCATATAGAATACAAACAATACTTGGTAGGGAAATAAATGTTCAAGACCTCAGCCTATTGCAGAGAGCAAGAAAGAAATTAAAAGCAATAAATAAGTAGTTGACAATGTCCATTTAAGCCTTAAAAAGCAGGTTTCATATAACCAAAGTGAACATTAACTACTGCTCCATTACCTGGACTGCTATAAAACAACCGGCCCCAGAGAGCCTGCCTATCATGCTTTATTAGCCTTATGACAAAAAGCTGTTACAGAGCTGAGGTTACCCACCAGGGCATTAACAAAAGTCTGGCAGAAGCAGATCAGACAATTTCAGGTTCCCTCCTGGAAAATTATGAATCATGCAAGCTGCCATTAATATATTTCCAAGATGGAAACTAAGCCACAAAGCTGTTTTTGCTGGGAGCCCTGGTCACCCAATGATTGGGCCCAGGACTGGGAGAGACTGAAATTTTGCATTAAATCAGCTAAGATTTTTATTTTGACTTTACACAGCACAATGGGAGTCTGCTGAAAGCTGCAGCCAGCCCTCTGTGCTCCCCTCTCCAGGTCAAGCACCACTATCTAGAGCAGAGGATGAACTTCCCCACATCCTCCCACCAGACCACCACATGGGTTCTGTTCCTGACCCTGCCACTGACACTAGTCCATGCCCATGCCTCAGTTTCCCCTCTCTGTAAAATGGGGATTCCTTCCTCCGTAAAGCGCTGTAAGATCTACAGATGAAAGGGGCAACAGCAGTGGCATTGCTGGCCTCTTCTTCCCTCATTTCTCAACCATCAGGGCTGAGGCCTGGGCTCCCCTGTTGCACCTCCCAGTTTTTCAGTCACAAAAGGAGTTGCAAGTACAACCCAGCGAAGTTGCTGTGACAGTTCTCAGGGTGCCAGGCCGAGTGTCTCCCTGTTACACCCTTCCTCCAGCAAGGGGGCATCTTGCCTCTGGTAGCTGGTTGTTAGCACCTGTCAGCCATCCTCACTCAGGGGCTCCAGCCACCGCCCCCTGCTTTCCCAGCACTCCCTGGGAGGGGATGGTAGAAAGACAGCTATGCCCAGGAACTACCACTGCCTCCTAACCCCAGCGAATCCCTAGTTTCGTTGGGGCAGCTTCAATGCTGTTTGCAGTGATGGATTAGGACTAAGCAGTGGGACCCTGGGATGGTGGGGTCTCAGTTTCATCCAGAAAGCCAACAGTTAAAGCAGACCAGGAGTCTGGGAGAAGAGCCCTTCACTTGGGAAGGAAAATGTCTTGATATGCAAATCACCTGAAAAATGGAGGAGGATTAACATGGAAAAGAGGGACAAAGCATCCTTAAAGACTAACAACCTATTCCTCTTTAAGGTGCCACAGGAGTTTATCGCTTTTGCGGATCCAGACTAACATGGCTACCTCTCTGATTCATGGCAAAGAGGATTTCAAATATTCACTGTTCTGCCACAGCAGAACGTGGTCATTCATGCATGGAGTCCCAGCACATTTAACAAGCGATTCGCGAATCGATCTCCCAGCGCTCAGCCAGGATGTCCAAGTACCTTCCACCATTAGAAAACCCAATCCCGTTCAGCAAGTCCACCGGGTTCCCACTGAGCTGGATGTGTACCTCGCTCTTTCGCAAAGGATATGTTGCAACAAGTGAACTCGCAGCAAGATCCAAGTGTATCTCAGAGACAGAGACACAGGACAGATCAGGGAAACGCCAACCTCTCATGAAGCCACTGCAGACTTCCTGCATTTTAATCAAATAGCCCAACATTGCTGGGTTGGATGCATGTAAGAATCTGGGTGAGATTCTATGGATAGAGTGTGCAGATCACAAGAGACAGTCACAATGGTCTGAAATCAACCGACCGTAGATCCAGGGTATTTTTGTCCATTGTCTGTCCCCGTCTTCCCCCCCCCCCCCCCCCCCCGCTTTCAGTGGTCAGCAGAGAAAAGAAGATGACTGTGTAAACACACCTAATAGGAGCGCTGACTCCAATGACAACTTCAGGGGACTTTCCTTCTTGCACGTTAACATTATCCTGGGCTAAATGAACTGCAGGCTTGGAAACCAACAGGAATGGATTAGCCCAAGGTACAGTTGTTATGGATTTCACAGGGCTCACCCTCATGTTATTCATTACTCTATTTTTTCCACCATGTCTGCTCCTCCTCACTGCCAGCTAGGAAATCCATGAACAGGGGCACTCCGGGATGCATTGGCGACTGTGACCATTTTTAGAAATGCACTGGGAAAGCTCTTTGGAAAGCCAGAGTGGAAAACTGACCCAGCTGTCTTGCTAGGTAACAGGCGCCAGCTGCTATCCGGAGAACTCTCCACATCCATGTTGAACACGCGTGCACCTGTAGTGCAAGTCTTTCCTCTACAGCCTCACCACTTCTCCTTGCTCCTTGAGCAAGGCCTGGTCTATGCACATAATTGTACCTAGCAGCTAGAGTATTAGCCTGGGACTTAGGAGACTGGGGTTCTATTACTGGCTCAGCCACTGGCCTTCTGCAAGTCACTTCACTGTGCTCTGCCTCAGTTTCCCCATCTGTGAAATGGGGCTAATGGTACTAACCTCCTTTGTGTAAGCTCAAAAGCTTGTCTCTTCCATTGTTTGCCCAGTGCATTTGTAGCTGAGTCAGTCCCACAATATTACCTCACCCATGTTGTTTCACGCCTGGTTATTACGAGCCTGTTGGTCAGGAGATGAGTTTTCCACCTCTGTGTAGTTACACCCCTAGTGCAGAAGCAGTTACCCCAGTATAAAGGCGATTGTAACTGCATCAACCCTGGGAGGGTTCTAGTAACTCTACTGGCCTGGTTAAAGCAGTCTAGTTTGCCAGTTTCCTCTACCTGCCCCAGTAGAGAGCACTGACTTTTTTCATTACTTTACAGACTAGTCCCCGAGAGGATTTGGCGGCAGAGCGGTGGAGGCAGCCGCATTGGTCTGTCTGGCCTAGCTATCAAGAGGCTGGGATCTCCCCTCACTATGTGTTTGTGCAGAAGCCAGTTCATGGGAGGGATAGCTCAGTGGTTTGAGCACTGGCCTACCAAACCCAGTGCTGTGAGTTCAATCCTTGCTGGGGATCTTGGGCAAAAATCTGTTGGATGATTCAGGTGGGGATTGGCCCTGCTTTAAGCAGCAGGTTGGACTAGATCAGTTGTTGGGGGCTGTGGCTATAGTGGGAGCTTGCCCCGGGGGCAGGGGGGGGCAGCTAGGGGACAATGAAAGGTTAGTCATGGGGCAGGGAGGCTTAGATGTGGGGGCAGGGGCTTTGCTGATGGGGGTGCCTGCTCAAAAATTTTTCCCTGCTAGGGGTGCACGATCAAAAAAGTTCGGAGACCCGTGGACTAGATGACCCTGAGGTCCCTTCCAACCAGGATATTCTAGGATTCAACCTACTTCAGGCCTGTGCTACTGCAATACAAATATCTGCAGCAGGGAAGCAAACCCCAGACCTCTGAATCAAAGCTTGAGCCTCCACAGCCTGAGCGAAGACGAGCCGTTGCTGCAGCATGCTCCCGTAGTACCTCTGCAGGTGGCCCTGTCACCAGTAGAGGGGGACAGAGCGCTATAGCAAGTGCCCTTGGGCTACGTAAATAGCAAAGCATGAACGCCCCTTGTATATCAGCGATCGCTGTGGCTGTCAGCGAGTGGTTAGCTGATCACCCATGGGAGATAGTCTCGCTATTCAGATGTGGGCCGAGCTATGAAAAAGTTGGGGAACCCCTGCTCTGGAAGCAATATTCAGGGAGCCACAAATGCTAGCACCTCAAACCCCCCTCGCTCCCCAACATTTTGATTTTCTAATTTTAAGCTGAACTTTTTAAAACAAACTGTAACCGATCCTAATTGAGGTTAATCATTTCCTGATTCCTTTGGCATTCATTGTAATAGCACTAATTACAATAAACACATTTGAAATTAATGTGCATGTCATATGCATATATCAATTCCATTCTAATTTACCACTGATTAATGTCCACAGACTGAACGTGTTTTCAATAATAAAATGTGCCTACGCGGCTTACCCACCTTTGCCGGCAAGGCTGTTCCCACTGAAGGGTGGAAAGATTAGATAGATGAAGACAGATATGGAGGAAAAACAAGGAATCACCACCACCCAGGGTTGGAAGATGAAAGCAGTATCAGAGACTGGGGCATGTTCTAGTGATGAAAGACAGGGCGTCCCATCTATCTTCAGGTTTCTGTAGTGTTCATCACAAGTGCTTAGCATAATAATACTGTGCAAACAGATGTGAGCCTCAAATGGAAAAATGTAGAAATGTAGACAGGAATGCTCCACGCTTCGTAATTAGATCTTAGCAAATCTCAGCTTTTTTTTTTTTTAACCGCCATTCACAAAATTATCTGAAGACCAAGCTCTCTGTTAGTGTTTATTTTACCAGCTGAAAATATGGCCCTGAATTTGCTTTATGTATTTGTCCACCTTTGAGTTCCCTTTCTGCAAATAGTCCAGCAAACCAGTTTAGTGGCAGGAAGTTAACAGCACAGTTCAAAAGAGTATTAGAGAATATTCATGAAAAAGCTCATTTGAACTCAATTTGAGGACCTGGATTCAAAAGAACTAGTCATCCAATCAGGGAACAAAAGCCTTGTGATTTATGCATCCAATAAAGATTAACCAGCATGGCTCCAAATATTGAATGGCTCAAAAATCATTTGCAGACCAAGAATTGTCCTTAGAAATTATTCTGGGAATAATTTTGAAGAACGAGTAAATCTAAGAAAATCCTTAGCTGCTAATGAACAAGATGCGAGTAGAAAGGCAGGCTAAATTTGTGGAATAAATTGATTGCTATGAACTAGTTGCTCAGTTCTGTCCACAAACATATTATGTGTGGTCGGTAGCAGTTATAATACCCATTTTACAGATGGGAAAACTGAGTCAAAAGAGCCTAAAGGCTTTTCTGACCTTAGTGATCTGTGCAGACAATAAAGCTGCTTAGCCAGTACAGCAGAACCCCAGGAGGTAGAGCTCGTAGCGTCAAAGATTAAACTACACAGGTTATGCTACATCCGACTCTTCTGTACAAAAGATCATTTCATCCTGAGACACTTGCCACACAAAATCAACAGCAGAGCCTGGAACAGGACCAATGAGTCCTGCTTCCCAGATTCTTCTCTACCCCCAACTCTTTGTCCACAGCAAGAGACTAGAAGCAACAGGACCACTACAGTATACGCAAGACAGTCTCAGTGCCTCCATCAGATGGGCTGATTTTACTAATTATTAATTATATATACACACACACACGTATAATAAAGTGGGTATGGGGGGTGTGTGTTTAGATAGATAGGACACCTGTGTGTGTGTGTATATTTATTTATATATATATATACATACACACACACACACACACACACACACACACACACACACACACACACACACAGGTGGGGGGGGAAGGGGAGAGAGAGAGAGACAGAGAGAGAGACAGAGAGAGAGACAGAGAGCTACCTTGATAGAACTGTCCTCAGGAGCCAAAAAAATCATACCGTGTTATATCGAAGCCAGACACACTGATCCACTGGAGCACGCAGCCACCCTGCCCCTCCCCCCTCAGCACTCCTTTACCGTGTTATATCAGAATTCACCTTATATCGAACCGCATTATATCGAGGTAGCCGTGTGTATTATTTTTTTATATTATTATATTTACACACACACAGAGTTTACATGTGAAAGAGAAAACTTGATGGTAGGATGATGGCTGCTATAACACAGCTGCTGCATTCAAGCCACCAGTATCCTCTGGGAGCATCGCTTTGTACTCCTCAACCCCCGGAAGATGTACAAGGCATTGCAGTAATCCCACAAAGCAGACATAACGTGCCATCAAACCCAGATTGTGTGCGTGGAGGAGGGAACTGAACTGCCACCGCCACCAGCAGCCTTGGCTGCCCTGAGGTCATTAGTGCTAAGCCGGGCTGCTCCCATTCAGTCATGTGGGGTCTATTAATGGTATTTTCCCTTCATTGTGATTTCTACTTCAGAAGGAAGGGAAAGCCTTCTAGAAAGATCATCA
Organism: Sternotherus odoratus; assembly: GCA_032164245.1. Classification (NCBI taxonomy): domain Eukaryota; kingdom Metazoa; phylum Chordata; order Testudines; family Kinosternidae; genus Sternotherus; species Sternotherus odoratus. The sequence continues at coordinate 102,475,952 of JAVMKO010000005.1, forward strand.
ATTACTCGGTCCTCAAAAGGCTCTACACTAGTTCCAGCAAAGGAACCGAAGAGGTTTTCTGTTTACCTGACTAGAGGCGCCTAGGAAGAACCAAGGAGGGCGTATATGAAAATGGATCTTTATCCTAAACAAGGTTAAACAGATAAAATAAGAGCAGGGAAACTTGTACTTTAAAACCACAATGGAATCCAGGTTCCAGCCTATTCCCGAGTGCTACTGAACTACCCTGGCTGTCAACTCTTTATACAAAGAGATTACCCACAATTCCCCCTCCACCGGCCACAACTAAAATCTTCCTCTGCTTTTTTAAGAAACCCCAATGAACTGTCATGTGACTCGACCAGCCACCGCCATCTTGTAATGCAACAAATAAGTCTTCACCCCCATTCCTTAACTTGACCACATCACAAAGGAACAAGTCCGCCGCTCAGATCATGAAGGAGATTTCCCAGAATGCCCCAAGACTAAGGTTACAACTCATCCTGCCTTAGGCAGCAAACACGGACATGCCTCGAACAGAAGTACATAGAGGTGCATCAACTAACAGCATCCCATTGGCACCCTGTTGTACAAACACACACCTACGCCAGTTCACAACAAAATAAGATCTCAACAATCAGCACATACCTGATGAACTTCTCTCCTCCGGGGAGGGTGCTAACAAGTCTGGGATACAGGTGGTTAGTCTCAGGCCACACACACTGATGGCCCAGATTGTGACCCAGGGTTCAGTTCCTAGCCTGGGGTTACAAATGAGCATTGATGCTCAATCCCTAGGTTAACAAACCCTTGGTTAACAATATAAACCGGTCAGAGTAAAAGGTGCATATTTAATGGATTACTGCAGGTCGCAAAGCAAAAAAAAACCCAAAAAACCTCCTGTCCAGGAAATGAGAGAAATAACACCACTCACACTAACACCTTCACACACGGTAGCCATAACCTAGGTGTCCTGTACAATTTGTCTACACCGCCAGTTATTGGGCACAGTATTCATAGCAAGCTTTTAAATCCCAGGTGAATACCAAGCCAAATAGCTCCAGGTTCCCATAATTTACAAGTACAAAACGCAGTCTGCAGCCAAATATACTGCATCTACGTACCAGCATAATAGGTTATGCAAAATGGATCCGATTTCATGGGCTATTTTAAAACAAGCATTTAACTAATCAGTACAGTCAAAGTCAATGCTGCACACCCTGCCCCAAGGAACTTCTTACAGCCAGCAGGAAGAGAACTTGACTGTTCCTAAACCAGCTGCCTAGATACCCTACCATTTGAAGTAAAGCAGACTCTTTAGGCTGTTGGTTGCTGTGTTGTTGTGGGTGTATCAGAGACAGACAAGGTGGGTGAGGTAATGTCTTTCACAGGACCAACTTCTGTTGGTGAGAGGGAGAAGCTGTTGAATTTCACAGAGCTCTTCCTGAAGTCTAGAGAAGGTAATTTGTAGACTTTAAGGTCAGAAGGGACCATTATGATCATCTAGTCTGACCTCCTGCACAACGCAGGCCACAGAATTTCACCCACCCCTCCTGCAATAAACCTCTCACTTTGTCTCCCGCTATTGAAGTCCTCAAATCATGGTTTAAAGACTTCAAATTGCGGAGAATCCTCCAGCCAGTGAACAGTGCTCCACGCTGCAGAGGAAGGTGAAAAACCCCCAGGACCTCTGCCAATCTGCCCTGGAGGAAAAATCCTTCCCAATCCCAAATATGGTGATCAGCTAAACCCTGAGCATGTGGGCAAGACTCACCAGCCAGACACCCAGGAAAGAATTCTCTGTAGTAACTCAGAGCCCACCCCATCTAACATCCCATCACAGGCCATTGGGCATATTTACCGCTAATAATCAAAGGTGAATTAATTACCAAAAATCAGGGTACCCCATCATGCCATCTCCTCCATAAATTTATCAAGCTTAATCTTGAAGCCAGATAGGTCTTTTCCCCCCACTGCTTCCCTTGGAAAGCTGTCCCAGAACTTCATTCCTCTGATGGTTAGAAACCTTCATCTAATTTCACATCTAAACTTCCTGCTGGCCCGTTTATATCCATTTGTTATGTCCCCATTGGTATTGAGCTTCAATAATTCCTCTCCCTCCCTAGTATTTCTCTCTCTGATATAGCTAGAGAGTCTAGATAGGTATGCTATGTGGGACGGATTTTAAGCATAAAGGGAGCTCACATGTAGGAGACCTACAGAGCAGGCAATTTTAGGTGTTGGCACTGCAAAGGCCAACAACATCATTCTGAGCCAACCAGTACAGTGGTAGTCAGCTGGACAGCACTCGGAAGTGGGTCATGAGGTGCATTGCTGTGAAAGCAAAATCCCTGGGTCACCAGGAACGAATGGGCGCTAAGGCAGGAGAAAGAGCAGCTCACTCCCCCTCCAAAGGAGAAAAAAAAAAGAGCAGACAAGCAAATTACCCTAGTGTAAATGCAGACTAACTCTATTGGAGTCAAGGGAGCTACTCCACATTTGTAATGGACGTTGGAATCTGGCCCATAAACTCCTACTGCAAGTAAACGTACACCCTAGGGAGAGCCAGTCCTACAATGGAACACTAGATTCGAGTTCGGAGGCTCATTTAATAGCAATTCACAAACGCCACCTACAGTGCCCTGAATCTCAAGGAATAACTTCCAGACTCTTTTTAAAACCAATTTTCACTAGTGCCAAACACACAGAGTAAATGCCTGTGAACCTACAACAACAGGCCTTTTGATGGAGAGAACCCAGCTCCTACCAGCCACCCTCCAGAACCGCACGAGTGGAAAGCAGGGAGAAAACCTTCCCTTTTGGTTAAGCGCTTTAGATCCTAGCAGCTCTTGATCAATTCGGAATTTGCCTGTTATTGACTCAAAACAGTTAGACCTCAGGAGGAAAAAAAAAAGAAAGAAAAAGAAAAATCACTGAGTTTTTCCTTCAGTTGATGTTTTGTAACAGGCTTCTGTGGTACCAAGAAGTCGAGTCACGGCACATCCTCAATTGCTGGGAATTGTGGTAAAGTTACAGAATGCACCAGCTAAGCAGTTGGGTGGGATGAGCAGTATGAAAAGAAACTGGGCTTTCCTTTTAAAAAACAAACAATTATTTCTCCTTATGAAATCTTGTATCACTTACCCACATGCAACCAGTGGGAGTAGAGATTAACCCCAACCGAAACCCAGGATTCTCGGGGTCCCCAAGCTTTGATGAAAGGACTAGGCAAGAACTTTGTGGTTTGGGTTCATCTCCAAATGCAATGGGGTGCGAGGATACAAAACCCTTTATTCTTGTGTCATGACCTTCATGCGGTTCTTTATGGACACAATTTGGTCATAACCCAAGAAAAGAGGTTTTAAATAGAGAATTTCAAGAAGGAAGCAGTGGGTTTGTATTGCAAGAGACACAGCAATGATCAACTTGGATAAAGCACAAGCAATCCACAACAGTGAGGAGTTGTGCAGCAAGGGGCACTTAGAACTACTAAGGCGCTTAAATAGTAGAGCAGGTCAGAAAATTTTCATCCAAGCACTTTCCAGTGGAAAGTGCCATTTTGACCAAAACAAATTTCTCCATTCTTTTGACCCAAAGCTTTCCATTCCTTTTCCAGTGGAGAAAAGCAAAAAGTGAGACAAAAGTGATCTTCCCCACTAAAGCCAGTGTGGGGAAGGATTTTTTTTTTTTGGGGGGGGGGGGAGAAGGGAGGTGGGGGAATCTTGATTTTTTTTAAAAAAAAAAAATACATTTTCATTCCCCACCCCCTACCCATCCCCAGTTCTGCTCAATTATGGAGAGAGGCAGAGACAAAAGTCAAAGATGCAGTAACAGTAAGTGGATAAAACACATAAGTAGATAAACCAGGAGAAGGAGAAGACCTGCTCTTTGTTGCAATGTGTGCACTGAAGACCAAGGTTTCCCAGCAGTGCCACGGTGATATGCAAAACAAATGAATCTTCCCAAGTATTAAAGAACTAGCTCAAAGAACCAGCTGCTGCCATTCCAGGTCACCGCCTGCTGTTGAGACTACAGAGTGTAGCTATATAAACATCCATTCCCCAGGAGCTTTGTACACAGAGTCCTCCTGACACCAAGTCGAGTTCTCACATGACTGGTTCCTTAAATCAGTATCTGGGGCAGGCTATGCAGCTGGCTTCTCCGCTCCATTCGGAATAGTGCACATGTGTACAACAGCTTGATCGCTCTCTTGCTCCGACTCACACGGGTTGTTCAAAATACGATAGATGAGCTGGGACCAAACCAACCTGTGGGTGATAATACCCATGACTGAGAGCCCCTTTTATAGTATGCTAGTTCCTGCCAGACATCAGCATTCCCATCTCCACCCCCATCTTGTAAGTCAGTCACTTCCCTTCAGGTTTTTGATTTTCCTAAAGACTCTCCCCTCCCTGCTATGCACGGAGAGGCTGGGGTCATAGTGTCCTCTAATAGGCAATCAATAAGTCTCTCTAGTGGAATGCAATCTCAGGGATCTCATTTTTCTGCCCTCACTCCACGGGGCAGGGATGATTTAGCCCGACGGCCTTACCCCCCTGATAAAGGATATAGCTCAGCTGTGTAAAAGAAGAGCGAGGGTAATGAAGAATGGTCAAGTCTAGGCCCTAACTGGCATGTTCCTAAGAATACACGGAGACGTCATTGATATTCCCAACAACTGTCTAGTGTGGAGACCCAAACCAGAGAATCCAGCCTCTCTTCAAACTAGGGTGACCCAATAGCAACTGTGGAAAAAACGGGTCGGGGTAATAGCCACCTATATAAGAAAAAGTCCCCAAAAAACAGGACTGTCCCTTTAAAAACGGGACATCTGGTCACCCTACTTGAAACTCATACTTAGTAAAGTGGGAGAGAAGTTGTAAATCATATGGGGCCATTAAGGTGGGGGGGTTATTCATCCCATTAAGACGCATGAACTATATTTGAAAGGGGGACAGTGGTATGTCCCCAAAGCAGCATCTTCTAGAGGAAAACTGTGTGATTTGTACATGAAAGCCAACATTTTCAAATGCAGACAACTAAAGTTAGGCACCTACATCCCTATTTAATCACCCACCTAGCTGAAAGTGAGGTCCAGCTAAAGAGATCTAGGTTCATAGGCTGCTTAGATCAGAGGAGAAAGGAGTATGAAGACATTCTAGTCCCCAGTGTTCAGATCTGTCTGAACCGGAGTCCCCCCCTGCAGAGCAGACAGTCTCTGCTTATGGGACAGCTAGCCCAGGAATGGCTAAAGGAGTCACTGCAGTGTGCCCAGCTCAAACCCGGGCTTTTAATCTCTCGTTCTAAGGAACATAAAATTTTCCCCACCAAAAAAAAAAAAAAAGGGAGACAGAGACCTCTCAACACTGCCTGGACCGGACTGTAAAGCAGATGTGCAGAAAATAAAGGGAGATCAAAAAGGTAAAATCAGAGGAGAGAAGGGATCAGAGTAAAACTCATGTTTTTTCCCAGGGAAACCAAAAGGAGAGAACCACAAAAGCCAAGAACATTCAGCTCTGAGAAGCAAGGAGAAAGTCTTTTCACCACCATTGCAGTCACTTGGCAGAGACTCAAGCTCGGCTTCCATAGCCCCACGCAGTCTTCTCCTCCTGGTACAACGTTTGAAGCAAGGAAGCCTATGCTACACTTGGTCTTCAGCCCTGGAATCACACATTTCAGAAAGTCTGAAGCCTGGTTCTCAATTGCCCAGGAACTTGTGCACCCAAGCAAAGCAAATGCAAAGACTGGAGGAGGCCATATTATAAAGTACCTCAGATAAACAGGAAGTTCTCAGTAAAGGCTAATAATTATTATTATATTGATCTTCCAGCTCTTTGTACAACTGGGATAAACAGCAACATCATAAGGGATTTCATAACCGTTCCCAGGGGAAAAAAAAATCCCCTCACTTTTGTCCTCCCACCTATTTTTTTATTAAAGGAATGACTGTCCCGCTCATGAAATGTGTCAACTCAGAGCCTAGAAGACTCCACTATCTTCATCATCGTTACTCCAGGGATGCTACTGGTCCTATGGGGAGTGAGGAAGGGCTGAATCTGCCAAGTAAAAAAAGGGAGCCCATTCTCATCACATGTCCTCAGTAACTAAAGTAAGAAGACATTAAAAGAAAAAGTGTCTTTCACCAACAAAAGTTGGTCCAATACAAGGTGTTCCCTCAGCCGCCTTGTCTCTCTCCTTAAAGGAAACACAGAGCACTTCTGAGACAGCAGCAGCATTATTCCTAAAATGAAGTTTTTCCCAGCGTTTCCCCGACTCCCCATCTCCAGGCAGTTTAATGGTAAGACGAGTCGCTATATAATCCGGCCTTTGGAATTCCAGGCCACCAGGCTCTCTGGGAGAGGTCGCCAGCAGCTTTAATTGTGATCCTGTTTGGTTCCGTAGCCTGTAGGAGAAGTTTCAGCAGACTGCGGCTCTATCACACCCCACAGGGGAAGAGGAATCACATATTTGCTAAGGACAGCTTCTTCCCATGCCTACTCAGCCAGTTAATGTCTGATCTCAGCTAAAGTCTTCCCAGCTCTCCGCTCCATCTTCACTAGGATTTTACCCTGAGTTAGCTAACTCGAATTAGGAACATGCCTCTTTTCCTAATGAAAAATAAAGCCTCAATCTCCCAGATTTAGACAAATGCTTTGCCTATCCCATCCCTGGGAAACTATTGCAATAAACTGGCTAGGATGTCTGTGTGTCACTGCCCTCCATTGGATGGAATCAGAACCACTCAGTGTAGGAGTCAGGGCTGTTACCGGGGTTGCCAATTTTGGTTGGACGTATTCCTGGGCGTTTCATCACACGGAGGGCTGGCAAACCCTACCTCTTACATGGACTCTGGAGATCCTTCACTAGTTCAGGCACCTCCCCTTTTACAGCCATTTGATCCCTGCGGTTGCAATGGAGTCAGAGCGGCGCATGATGTAATGACAGCCATAGATGGCCAGTGATTTGTTACAGTGGTAACATGTAAAGCTCGTTACCTGCAAGAAGATGAAGAGGAAAAAAAATTCCGCTGCATTCTGCAAATTTTGCTATTATAAATTGCAGCAGCAACGGGGTCACGTGGTCAGGCTGCCACTAGCCCTTAGGAGAGTGATAGAACCTGGCTTGACAGCAACGCCTTAAATAGAGCAATTAAGGAACATTTTTGAAAAAACCAGGAAAATAAGATTAGTGCCTCGGAGAATCAATCTTCAAACAGCAGCGAGAAAGATACATCAGAATAATGAACTGACATTCCAGCCCTATATATCAAAGGCATCCTGGCACAGGGACTAATCGCACAGGCAGACAAGGGTTTCGATCACACACACAGCTAGGGGAGGGGAGGGAAGGGATGTGGCCACCCCAGAAAGAGACATGGAACGGGTTGGTGTAGGAGAAGAGGACCTATCAAATTCTCCCCCTGGAATGGACATCTGAGCCCTGGGTGAGGTCCCTCAGCAGTTAGTAAATTCTTTCCTCTCAGAGAAGCAGGCGCATGCTACGGTGATGTGGGCTATACAAATACTTAGATGGGTGGGCTGCATAGGAAGGATGGACTCTGGGCTCTGCTGACGCTTAAGCCTCCATAACAACCCTTGCGTAAACAGCTCTGCAGTCCAGCACACAGACCTTAGAACAGTGTCATAGTATCGGACCTTCTGAGCCAAGAGAGATGGCGGTCTCTTCTTTTCAGTGCCGACAAGGACATGGGCCTTTATGATAAGATGCAGGGCACCTAGATAAACTGGATCAGGCCAGATCTACAGGAGGGTAGTTATTCTGCAAGGGGAGAGCATTTCCTGGGAGAGGGAGTAAACAGCCTTATTCTGTCCTCACCTCTCCGTTTGTCAGAGGGGCTGTTTGTGCAGCGCGGAGCCTCACAAGGAAGGTAGAAATAATTCCTGTCCTAGCCACGGTGCATAAAAATAACCCCTGGGCAGGGAAGTGTACACCACTGGCAGATTTCAGTGACCAGCCCAAACCAGGCTGGGAGTACAACTATGGAGGGAACCACAAATCTCCCTTTCCTAGAAAGCCAGCGCACTAGCTTATAGCACCCAGAATCCACCTCCCCTTCCCCTTCAGGGCAATTCCTAAGTGTACTCCACTTTGCTGTGCTAACCCTATTCTTTGGCATACATCACCTTCACTTCGCACCTTCCTCATAATTTGGATGGGATGCTCATATCCCGAGAAAGCCTTTCCTAGGCCACACCCGTGTCACAGTTCCCCAGGAGGCTGAGCCATGAGAAGCCAGCCATCCCATACCCAGTTCTGCATCACATTTATGGCTCGGATTTGATTCTGCCTGTCAAACAGGTTCAGCCACATTTCATCTCTCCATAAAAACACTGAAGAGTTGCAACAAAAATTAATTTGTTCATCACAGGGGAAATTAAGATGCTTGTTGAACTATGTTTATACCTGCAGCTCCGCTACCGGAGCTGGGAAGCAAAGCAGATGCTACCAGCAGGAGAACTCAGAGTGGGAAGAGGTGGATAAATTTCACAAACAGTTTGGAGAAGGGGAAGGCATTGGGCTTTTTCTTCAGGAAAAAAAATTATTTGATCAAACTAACCATGCTGCTTGAATACTGGGATCTACAGCCCTGGAGAATGAAGCCCCCTATGCACAGAGCAGTAGGACAAGCTGCTTCTTCTCCCCAGCCCCTGGCAGAGCATCACCCTTGTGTCTCACCAGCGGTGGTTCCTCCAGGGCAGGTCTCAGAGGTAGGCAGTTCAGTCCCTCAGTCCTTCAATTCTCTGCCCACCATCAAGAGGTATGTTTTGGTGGTGTGCACTAGAAAGTGGAACGAGACCATTTGCTATGTAGTATTCCACATTTTCTATTTGTATTTGTTTAAAAAATAAATTAAAAAACAAACCAACCAATCAATCGGGGGGATTTCAGTGTTCATTTTCAATACATTAAAACTAGGATGAAAAAAGTTGTGTTAAATAAGTTGTGAAAGAAACACTTTGATAATATACACATTATATTTATACTCTAGTACAGCTTATGTACAAAAGGTACTTTTTATCGCAGAGTAATTTCCCCCCCAAATCCTGCCTTGCGGACGCTCGCATAATTTTCTTCAAAGTAGCCTCACTCGTGTTGAGCCTCTTGCTATGCTGGGGATAGCCCAACTTTGAAAATAAGGGCTCTGCATCAATAGATTCAGGGGATACACTCAACGCTTGCCGTGCCCCTGTGCTCAAGTTTGGACACATCTCTAGAGGACTGTTCTGAAAAGCCGGCACATTCCGTTTAACGTTGTCAGGGTCAGGCATGTTCATGTCAATTCCCCTTTCAGACTTGGAATTTCATTTTTAGTGGCAAATGGTTGAAAAACTCCAGCATAACGGTTGTAGGTGGCTGCAAAATTCAACTTGAGGAAGGGGTGCAACACCTGGATGACATACCAAGAAGAATCTTTGGCACCAAACACTTTGGGGATTGGACTATGGGCCACAGTAGTCTCCTATTTCTTGCATTATGCTGAGTGGTTTGAACATTTTGGGGGGAGGGGTTCTCATGGGTTCTGGGGTCAGAAAGATTTCTGGAAACAGCAGGGTTTTCTCACCATATGTTTCTACTGCAGCTTGTGTGTTCAATTCAGCTGAGATTTTGGTTGTCAGGATCCAGTCAACATCTCTATTGGCAAGTGTGTTGGCAGTAGCTGGAGAAAACGCCAGTGTTTTCTGTGTGTCAGACAGCGACTCCACGTTTTCAACAGTGAACATTACCTTGGTGCGTAGAATCAGGCGGTCATTTTAGTTATTTGCATTCTCGTCACAGTTTCTGCTTTAGAACCAGCGAACTCAGGATAATCTAGGTGCATTAGCACACTCCAGATGTTATTTACATGACAGGAAGCGAAGTACAAGCTCATCCACCCATGTGGCATCCAGGGCTAGGTAATCAGCGGTCGGCTCTGCACTTGTCTCACACTGTGCAAAACAAAGACTTCAACTTGTTTGCATGCTTGAAAATGGCTCCGAATCCAATGATGCAAGATTTCACCTCTTTAAGATAAGCAGGACAGGCAATACGTAGCAGCTCCAGTTTGTGATGGAGTTTAATCTCCCATGCAAACTTTGCCATGTAGGCAGCAGAATCTGGGTTAGTTGTGGCCACTTCTTCCCAAGCGAGTTGGTACATCTCAAACACGTCAGTTATTGCTGCATCGACAAAAGGGTTGTCGGCAGAGCGGGGGGGGGGGGGGGGGGAATGTCACATCAGCACAAAACAATGCGGGTTTATTCACTTTGAAATGTAATAAAATAAAATGAAAAACTAAAAAGAATCAGACCATCCAAAGCATCCCGAGACTCGTCAAAAATCAGACCAGACACCACATTTCGATCAGTTTAGATACTAAAGCATAATCATTTTCCTTCAGATCCTTACGAGTGAGGCTGTCTGAATGAGGAAGGGGTTTTGCTGCTGGACAGGATAATCGCACTAAGTCACAAGTAGGCCCCTCTGCAATTAACAGCGGTGAAACAGAGCACACACAAATTCATGGACAGTTGTGCTGTGTCATCTCTGTGGTTAATATCAGGAGCTTTCACCAGGGTTTTGGTTGTTTATCCTGAAGCTCATTTTTTCTTTAAACTCCTTGTGTCATTTGCTTTTGACATGCTCATTTATTCTGTCAGCACAAGTGCGGACCTCGATGCTGCAGAACTTGCAGCTCAATTCATCCTCTTCACTCCCATCTTTACATTAAGTACTTTAATACTTGTTAGTATTCAGGCATAGATTTGTGTTTTCACCCGCAGGTTTGCCTAGCCTACCTTCATTTGTGGAAGGACTCATGGTTTCAAATCAGCACCACACGAAACAGATGTAGAGATAAATAGATAGGTGGGCAGCGTCTCCTGGTAAGCCAATCCTAAGGTGATATTAATGTTTGGTTTTCTGATCTCCACTGTGTTAGTGTAAAACACAGAACAACAATGTGACTGCTTCCGTCTCAGAGCTTCAGGACACAACAATCACATGTGCAATAGTGTTGAACAAAAAGAAGTACTCCCAAAACGTATTGAGTTGATTGATAAATGGGTAACAAAGAGTCCTGTGGCACCTTAAAGTATTGAAGCATAAGCTTTCATGGGAGAATACCCACTTCGTCGAATGCAAGCAGTGGAAGTGTCCAGCTTATGCTTCAATACTTTAGTCTTTAAGGTGCCACAGGACTCTTTACCTCTGCTATTCCAGACCAACATGGCTACCTCTCTGATTCTTGATAAATGGGTGTCAATTAGTAAAAACCAAACCCCTTTGAATAATAATAAAAAAACACTGGTAGTTTATTGGTAAAAATCGGTAAAAGCTGAAAAGATGGAACACTACATAGGAGGCATCCGACAGTCCCTAACATGGGATCCATTTTCAGCCACTAAAGACTTAGGCTAGATTTGAACTGGTGACTCCAAGATGAAAGACTTCAGTTCTCCTTTTAGAGCCCTTAGGCCAGCCAGAGAAAGAGGCTTCTCAAGTAATGAGACAAAGTTGAGGGAGGTAATATCTTGTATTGATCCAACTTCTGTTGGTGAAAGAGACAAGCTTTTGAGCTATACAGAGCTCTCCTTTGGGTCTCAAGTAAAGAAATTAATCTGAAGGGGGCCTAAAGCCAGCAGATGCATTCTCCAATTCCAGAGTCTTCCTCCCAGTTCAGCTCTCAGGCCCATTTGTTCCTGGCCTTCTGCTCCGCCATCATTCTCCCAATGGCAGCACCCCTACCCCACAGCAATCAGCACTTTTGCTGCTTTTGACTCACTACTCCAAACTGACCCATCTGATGGCCAAGCCCAAAGCTCAAGGATCCTGCACTCAGAGGAGGGCTGAGAAACACAATTCATAGAACACCAAGGACCAATTGGAACCAGAAGGGGTCTTGGTTTTGAGGATGAGAACAGGTCAGTTCAACTTTGCAAATCACTCTTTGCAGCTGGGATCAGATATACCATGAGATTCTCCAACTCTCTGCATAGGCTCCACTCCTCAGCTGACTTACATTAGCATATCTCCGACTTCAGTGAAGCGATGCAGATTTACTAAGGAGCTGGCCTTATGCTTCCCCATCAGGGAAAAAGTCCTAACATGCCATTTACCTTTAGACATCCAGCCGGATTTCTGGACCCAAAGATGCTTGAAGAAGCATCCAAACTTTTGGATCTGGCTCTGCCAAATCATACTGGATCCTGTGAATAGGTTGAAGTTCACCCATCGCTGGTTCAGAGAACACTCAGCCTTGAGAAACGAACCAGCTTGATGCTTACTAGAAGGTAGAATTTTGCTATTTGCTTAAAGAAGATAGTTTTACTTAGGTGCTGCAGGAAAAAAAAATGCAGAGGTACTCACCACACAAGGCACTGAACGCTCCTCCAAAGCTCTGAGTGTCCTCAAAGCCCATTGCAGCCAGTGGGAATTGCATGGTGATGAGCTCCTTCAAGACCGAGCTCTTAAACCTACCATGCACTATTGCCTGCCCATTTAAGGTAAACTGAGACCCAGGTCCACCAACGTTCTGCCCTTCCATGCTGACAGACCCTTCCTCACAACCTGGCAGTCCCCCGTCCCAAATCAAACACCCTTCATTCCACCTGAACACTGTTCAGCATGTGCTGCAGGTCCTCTTTAGTGGCAGGTCCACAGAAGATGACTACTACTACTAGCAGCAAGGTGACTTATTTCTTCAGCTCAAGTGCCAGAAAGAGTCACACTTTAGTACTGGAGGTCCCAGGCTCTATCCCCAGCATTGACCCATGAATGCAGACATGACCACAACATGCTTCTCCTCATCCCCTGTTACCTTGGATTCACCATTACATTTGATTATTGGCCCTTGCTCTTCCTGACAAGGAAATCTGGATCAGATTGTTTAATGGCTTTGTCCCTCTGAACCGGGGTAGGCAACCTATGGCACCCATGCCAAAGGTGGTACATAAGCAGATTTTCAATGGTACTCAGACTGCCTGGGTCCTGGCTGCCAGTCGGGGGGGAGGGGTCTGAATTTTAATTTTAAATAAAGCTTCTTAAACATTTTAAAAACCTTATTTACTTTACATACACCAATAGTTTAGTTCTACATTATAGACTTACAGAAAGAGACCTTCGCCGACCCCTACTCTGGACAAACCGCTCTCCATAACGGCACTAGGATGAGCAACCTTCAACCTCAGTTTTACTTGCAACCTTTACACTGGAATTTCAGCTGGTTAGCGCAGGGCTCTACTACAGGGGAGGGGAAGGGTCGACCTAAGATACGCAACTTCAGCTATGCGAATAGAGTAGCTGAAGTCACAGTATCCTAGGTCGACTTATCTGGCCGTCCCCACGGTGGCAAGGAGCAGCCGCAGTCGACTCGCCGACTCTGCCTACTCATCTGGCCAAGGTGGAGTACAGGAGTCGATCCGGAGATCGATTTATCGTGTCTCATCTAGACATGATAATTGATCCCCAATACATCGAGCGCCACCTGCCAATCTGGCGTGTAGTGTAGCCGTACCGTGTCTCCGCAGAGGTGGAAGGCTAGAAAGCACGAACAATGCGGAGCCACCAAATTGCTGAGAGTTAGTTAATTTCACCAACAAAGGGAAGGGGGAGAGAAGAGGGTGATCACTCAAAAATGTTTTGTAATATACATGGACTGCGTAACGTTGCTTTAATAAAATCCCACCTCTCTCCCGGCTCGGTTTGTTAATCAGACATGGGGGTGGAGGCAGATTGGTCATCTCCTACCAAGATGTAGGGTGGAGATGTCAGAATACAGATGGAATTGGCAATCACTGAACCATGACTGACTGTCCCCCTTTTTTCTGAGCTGGGCTACATTGTGAGTTTGAGGGTGGGGGTGGAGAAGAGGGTCCAGATTCTGAGCTCTGTGACGTTGGCCCCTCCAGTGATTGACTCTGGATTTACCTCAGCATCACAGCCTTCAGAATCTGGCCCACAGCACCTCCAAGTTCAGCTGATTTCTAGGGCAGAATCAAAGCAATTGGGGGTTCAGGCTCACGGAAGCCTAGTGACAGATTGCACCGGGACACAGGTCACGAGGCAGGAATGACCGTATCTGCTAAGGACAAGGTTTGGTGGTTTCCAGTGACCAGTCTAAAGAAATGGAGACTAGAGGAGAGAACCACAGGGCGGTACACCAGAGCCAGTGATTTAGCACTAACAATAGGTTTCATTTATTATCCCGAAGCCCCTTCCAAGAAATAAGCAAAAATTTCAAGGCCTCCCCCTGAGCTCCCAGGTCCCCAAGGAGTTTCCCAGCATTGCCTGTGTGCATGTGGATAAATCAAAGTTACTATTTTCTCTCTGCCTGCGTAAGAGAGCAGCTCAACTTGCATCCTCCTACACAGCTATTTTTGCCTGCGACTAATCAACATGTTCTCCAATACCCAGAGGCTCAGAGAGGAAGGGCTCAATTCCTTGTGAACATGGCCCACTAAGACAGGAATAAACTACACTGTCTAATGTCTTTGCGGCAGCCCTCCCCCTGCATCCACCTTGGCACACTGACTTCTGACTGGCATGGGAATGACTCTGAGGGCTCTCTGCTCCCGGATGAAAAGTGCCATTTTGTCAAACGCTAGTTTCCATGGGAAGTGTCCAATTTCAATGTTTTGGGTTTATTTTAAAAGAAAAAAAGTTGCTGAAAATCAGGGGGGAAACACCACGTTTTTATCAAAACCTTTGGAAGAAAATTTTTGATGAGAACAGAAGTGTAATTGCTTTCATTGATCCCCACCCCCCAGGAATGAAAAGCACGACCCCACTAACTAATCTACAGCTTCCTTTGAATGCCCATCCTGACACCGGCGCTCAAATGCCATTGCAAAAGGAGCTCGTCCTGTTTACTCTCTGCAGCTCAGGACACAAAGCTGGAGCTGAACCAGGATGTTCATTTCCATCTATCTGTAGTAAGGTAGCACTGCAATGGAGATCAGGGCCCCATGGTGCTTCCCCCCCCCCCCCAGTCTCTGCCCAACCTCCACCCCCATTGGACCCCTCCCTGGCCCCACCTCCTTCCATGAGCACACTGCATTCCCTCTCCTCCCAGGCTTGCTGGGCAAAACAGCTGTTTCGCGGCACAAGCGCTGGGAGGGAGGGGGGAGAAACAGCACATGGCCATGGCGCCATGCTCAGGGGAGGAGGTGGAGAGAGGTGAGCTGGGGCAGGGAGCTGCTGGTGGGTGCTCTGCACCCACCAATTTTTCCCCATGGGTGCTCCAGCCCCGGGGTACCCACTGAGTCAGCGCCTATGCCTACACATAGTAAGAGATGTTCCCTGCCCCGAAGAGTTTGACCCAATCAGACAAAACAGCCAAAGCCAAACAAGCAACATTGTTAGTTACATTTTACAAATGGAGAACAATCTCTCTGCCTATGTGGCTTGCCCCAGTTCACACAGGCAATTTGCGGCACCAGTCTGGCTAGGTCAGTACAAAACCATCCATCCCTTCCTCTTCCAGCATCTTCCTGTCCCCGGTCCAGGATTGGAGCGTACAGAATCGGGGGCTCCAATTCCAGCTCATCCCTACTGTAGGGCCAGACAAAAGAGCCCCCAAGAATGGGCCCGGTAAGCAGTCAGGATTCTGCACCCTAGGCTTGACATGAATGGTCATAGTATGTAAGAGGGTGACTGAGGTCCAAACGACTGACTGCCCGCTCTGTTCTTCCCCAAGCCTGGATTCCCTGCAAACAGACCCTAGGGATTTCAACCATGCACATGCGTAGGAGTCTGTTGGAAATGTGTTGACAAGAGCAGCAAGAGAGTCTGCTGGACGTCTGTGTTGACAACACTTCCCCACCTCCCAAAATAATGTGCCACAAATTGAAAAAAAAACAAAACCTCCAAATGACTAAAGATCTGGAATTTGCATTTACTTTCCATAACTTGCAAAGCCACAAAGCTGCCTCTGACTCGGAGCACATCTAGCATCTGTTCCAGTAGCACAGCAAACCTGACATGAATGCCAGGGGGCTCTCTAATTAATAGTTACTCAATACTAAAGTCACACCTGAATCTTTACAAGAGATTCCTGCAATAAAGTCACTCAAGTTCCCTACTGTCAAACATGGCTGACTCGAGGATTATAAATCTGGAGAAAGTTCCTCAACATCCCAAACTTTCATTTAAAGAGTTAGAGCCATAGAAGCAGAATATAGTTACCTCAAATGAAAGCTTCCAGGAGCTGGAAAGGGCTCTAGATCTTGTGACAGGATTAGATTTTACAGTGAGAGGAGATTTAGAAATCCTGACCGGATTATATTAAATCCTGCTCCAAGTGAAGTCAGTGGCCAAACTCTCATTGACTTCTATAGGTTTAAGATTAGCAGCCGTGTTAGTCTGTATCCGTAAATAAGACAAGGAAGACTTGTGGCACCTTTGAGACTAACCAGTTTATTTCAGCATAAACTTTTGTGGGCTCTATCCCACTTCATCAGATGCATTATTGACTTCTATGGGATTCTTCTCACAGCTGGGAGTGGCTGGGTCATTACACAAACAATCTATTTCCCCACGTTAAGTATCCCTCTACTGTTACTCACACCTTCTTGCCAACTGTTTGAAATGGTCCATCCTGATTATCAATACAAGTTTTTTTTCCTCCTGCTGATAATAGCTCATCTTAATTAGCCTCTTTGAGTTGGTATGGCAACTTCCACCTTTTTATGTTCTCTCTCTATATATCTTCCTACTGTATGTTCCATTCTATGCATCTGATGAAGTGGGCTGTAGCCCACGAAAGCTTATGCTCAACTCAATTTGTTAGTCTTTAAGGTGCCATAAGCACTCCTCATTCTTTTTTACAGTCCTTTCCGTTCACCTGGGCACCTAAATCAACTGTCCAATAATTATTTCTACTGGTGCGACCATTTTGAAATGTCAGAACATGCTGGAACCAATGTCTATGTGCCCTATGCCTTTGTATCCCTTATGTCAGATTGTATCCTTTATGTCAGAGACCATTAGTCTGACTTTTCTAGAACACATGCCATTAATTTCACTCCACCCCTACTTAGAGCCCAATGACTTTAGCTGGACTAAAACATTTTAGTCCTCAGGTAGCTAACCTGCATGTTTTGGGCAGAGACTAGTGGGAGATCAATACACCACCAATGCCAAAGACCTCTGCAATTGCAAGGCATTAATTAGGGGATATATTCCAAATAATGTTTTGGATCCTACAAGAACACTTCCAAAATATGCCTTAGTCCAACCATGAGTTACTGAGATGGATAGTGTTCTCTTTTTTTCACACAGAAGTTTAATTCCCTCCACTCCAGAATCCATGGGATGAAATTCTCTGGCCTGTGCTACGTAGGAGCTCGGATGAGATGAGAACAATGGTCCCTTTATTAAAAAAATAAATAAATAAAAGATACAAGATAACAGAACCCATGAAAAACATGGACACAGGGCCAAATTCATCAATGTGGTTCACAGGATGCAGAAGAACAGGCCAATCCACTGGCTAAAACAGTAAGTTGGCCATGGATATGAAGAATCCTACACTAGTCTGAAAGTAGACGCAGAGCTCTAATGAATAAATAAGGCTACGATTTTGGGACCGAGATCAGGGTAATTGTGAATTTGAACGCTGTCCGCGGACTGCCACAGCAGCTCTTGGTTCTGCAGGATTGGGCCTGGCTGCCTACTCCGGGCACGGAGACCTGGCCCATGTGGTCACAGCACCACTCAGGTCTGGCACATCCACCCCACTGGAGATGGAGGCCAACGGTCTGTCTGTGGAGCAGTGGATGTGCCAAACCTGAGTGGCACTGCAACCACATGGGCCAGATCACAACACCTGGACTAGAAGCCAGGCCCAGCCCTGCAGAACAGCTGCTGCTACTGGACAGGTGGCTTGCTCTCTACCCCACCCCCACTTCTCCCCTTTCCATGACTCCCCCCCCCCATCCTCCCCCCAGCACCTCCTTTGATCCCTCCCCCCACTTCTCCCCTTTCCATGAATCCCCCCCCCCCCATCTTCCCCCCAGCACCTCCTTTGATCCCTCCCCCCCCCACTTCTCCCCTTTCCATGACTCCCCCCCACCTTCCCCCCAGCACCTCCTTTGATCCCTCCCCCCCCCCACTTCTCCCCTTTCCATGACCCCTCCCCACCTTCCCCCCAGCACCTCCTTTGATCCCTCCCCCCCACTTCTCCCCTTTCCATGACTCCTCCCCACCTTCCCCCCAGCACCTCCTTTGATCCCTCCCCCCCCCACTTCTCCCCTTTCCATGACTCCCCCCCATCTTCCCACCAGCACCTCCTTTGATCCCTCCCCCCCCCCCACTTCTCCCCTTTCCATGACTCCTCCCCACCTTCCCCCCAGCACCTCCTTTGATCCCTCCCCCCCCCACTTCTCCCCTTTCCATGACTCCCCCCCACCTTCCCCCCAGCACCTCCTTTGATCCCTCCCCCCCCCACTTCTCCCCTTTCCATGACCCCTCCCCACCTTCCCCCCAGCACCTCCTTTGATCCCTCCCCCCCACTTCTCCCCTTTCCATGACTCCTCCCCACCTTCCCCCCAGCACCTCCTTTGATCCCTCCCCCCCCCACTTCTCCCCTTTCCATGACTCCCCCCCATCTTCCCACCAGCACCTCCTTTGATCCCTCCCCCCCCCCCCACTTCTCCCCTTTCCATGACTCCTCCCCACCTTCCCCCCAGCACCTCCTTTGATCCCTCCCCCCCCCACTTCTCCCCTTTCCATGACTCCCCCCACCTTCCCCCCAGCACCTCCTTTGATCCCTCCCCCCCCCACTTCTCCCCTTTCCATGACCCCTCCCCACCTTCCCCCCAGCACCTCCTTTGATCCCTCCCCCCCACTTCTCCCCTTTCCATGACTCCTCCCCACCTTCCCCCCAGCACCTCCTTTGATCCCTCCCCCCCCCACTTCTCCCCTTTCCATGACTCCCCCCCATCTTCCCACCAGCACCTCCTTTGATCCCTCCCCCCCCCCACTTCTCCCCTTTCCATGACTCCTCCCCACCTTCCCCCCAGCACCTCCTTTGATCCCCCCCCCCACTTCTCCCCTTTCCATGACTCCCCCCCACCCATCTTCCCCCCAGCACCTCCTTTGATCCCTCCCCCCCCCCCACTTCTCCCCTTTCCATGACTCCCCCCCACCCATCTTCCCCCCAGCACCTCCTTTGATCCCTCCCCCCCCCACTTCTCCCCTTTCCATGACTCCTCCCCACCTTCCCCCCAGCACCTCCTTTGATCCCTCCCCCCTCACTTCTCCCCTTTCCATGACTCCTCCCCACCCATCTTCCCCCCAGCACCTCCTTTGATCCCCCCCCCCCACTTCTCCCCTTTCCATGACTCCTCCCCACCCATCTTCCCCCCAGCACCTCCTTTGATCCCCCCCCCACTTCTCCCCTTTCCATGACTCCTCCCCATCTTCCCCCCAGCACCTCCTTTGACCCTCCCCCCCACTTCTCCCCTTTCCATGACTCTCCCCCCCCACCCATCTTCCCCCCAGACTGGATCAGACCTGAGCCCACATGCTTTGCCATGAGAAAGTGTCTCATTGTGAGCCCAGTTTGCTACGATTAGATTGTGCTGGTCACAGGGCCTGAACAGTTCACTTTTATCTTTCAGATGAGAGGCTCAGATATGCACCGCTGGGGTCGCTGTTCCCTGCATTTACCATTGTTCCCCCCCCCCCCTTGCATTCAGTAATATTTTTATCGTGCAGTTTTGGTTAAAGGTCAGATCTTCAGACACATTCTCTCAGGAAACGGATGATCAAAGGCATTTGAATGTCTCAAAAAGGAAGTGCGCCAATAGAAAGACTTGAAAACAGTGCTAAGGACACAGGCGTTATCAAGCTGAGTCTGAATACATTGCTCTGTAGCCTGGTATGAACGCTTCTGGGAGCACCGAGAGGCTCCATTGTCTAGACACTGTTGCTACAAATAGCAAGAGATGGATGCTGTCCCAAAGAGCGCAAGGGGTAAACAAACCAGACGTTGTCATGAGGCTGTTCATGACCAGCTCACTGTTCCCTTGTGCTCCACCTGCTTGGGGACCCCCAGCACAAAGGGTGGGAGAAAATAATTCTCTCCATTTTACAGATGGGGAATGGAGGCAGAAAAAGATTGAGTGACTTGCACAAGGCTACCATAGGGAGTTAATGGCAAAGCTGAGTATCAAACCCAAAACTCCCAAGTCCCACGCTAGAGCCTTAGCTGTAAAGCCACTCACTCACCCGTCCTTCTTACAGCAGTCACCGTATGTCTACACTCAGAGCCCAGGCTTAAGACTGAGTCAGGTTTGAGCCCAAGCCCCCTTCCAGTCACATAGTCTGACTTGGGTCAGCAAGCCCTCAGGACATGGGGCCGAGGATCCGGATCCGGGCATGGGTCAGAACCGGAATCCTACTGCAACTCAGCTCCAGCAATTCAACACCCAGGCTTACAAGGCAGTGTGGACACTCAAGGGCGTGCTTAGGAACACCAACTCCACAAACCCGAGTCCCACAGACCGGGGCTTAGCGTGCAGCATAGACAGACTCCATTGACCAGGGCAAAACCCTTCCATGTTGTCTCGAGCCAATTCTGCAGCATTACAAGACCTCAGATGTTGGGGGTGAGTGAAAATTCCTTCCTGATCCTCAGAGGCGACCACCTCGTACTTTGAAATAGGAGGTTTAGTTACACTTCAAATGACCTGCTTTGCTTACAAGACATTTTCCTCTCTCACACTGGGATAAATCAGGAGGGATTCCACTAAAGGCAAAGGACTTTAAACTACAGTTACTGGCCTATAGCCCGTGTGAGATGTCAGTCAAGCCCAGAAACTTGAATAGTTTTAAAATATCTACCACCACCAACGGAGGAGATGCTGCTAACTAGAGCAGAGCAAATTTGCAACAAATAATGTATCACAGGGGTGGGCAAACGTTTTGTCCCGAGGGCCACATCGGGTTTCCAAAGTTGTATGGAGGGCTGGTTAGGGGTGGCTGTGCCTCCCCAAATAGCCAGGCGTGGTACGACCCCCACCCCTATTCAACCCTTCCCTATCTCACACTTCTCACCCCGACAGCCCCTCTGGGACTCCTGCCCCATCCAACCCCCCCCCTTCCTGACAGCCCCCCCAGCACCTGTCCCATCCAACCACCCCTTCCCCATGGCCCCATTCAACACCCCTGTTCCCTGCCCTCTGACCGCCCTGACTTCTATTCACACCCCTGCACCTGACCACCGCCTGCTCTCTATCCAATCCCCTGATCCCTGCCCCCTTACCGCATTGCCTGGAACACGGGTGGCTGACAGCATAGCTGCACCAGGAGAGGCAGCTGCGCAGCACGGAGCCCTGTGTCCGGCTGCGGCTCTGCAGCGGAGCTGCCCTGGGAGCTCACAGCCCCGCCACTCAGAGCATTGCGCTGGTGGTGTGGCGTGCTGAGGCTGCGGGGGAGGGGCTAGCCTCCCTGACCAGGAGCTAAGGGGCCAGGCAGGAGGGTCCGGTGGGCTGGATGTGGCCTCTGGACCAGTTTGCCCACCCCTGATGTATCAGATAAATGTGACCTCTGTTGAAATGTGTCTGAGCAGGTCTCAGCTTCCTCAGTTATATTCACGCTTTGAATGTGTGACACTTTGCAAATGATTCACGGTAAACATTCAACACGTGGTAGGTGAAATTTAAAAATTCTTGCTTAGCTGCGAATGGCCATTTTTATTTGTAAGGGGAGCTGGTTGGGAAATTATTTCCCTCCATGAAAAATTTCCACTAATATTTCCTTATACATCAATATTTTTCGTTGACATTTTGGGGAAAGGTTCACTGAAATGCCAAACAAACCCAGAATTTTCTTTGGTTTTCAGCAACCTAAAATCAAAGCAATTTAGTTTCAAACTAATTTTATGAAAAACAAAAACTAAGTCATTTTTGACAAAAATCTGAATTTTCTCACCAAGGTTTCCATTTTGTTGAAGAGGTGATTTTGCACCAAAAAAAAGTTAGAAAATAATTGTTTCAACCAGCTGTACATAAGTCACATGGCATTGTTTCTGTTCCTTAACTGGAGAAACGTTACAGTTGGTCAAAAAAAAATTAACTTTTTTTTGTCCAAACATGCCCATTTTCTCATATCATTTCCCCCCCCCCCCCAATAGTTTCCATGACGTTTTAATCAGAATTTATAATTCCAACACATTATTTTGATTTTTATTAAAAATACCATGTAGATCAGTAGACTCAAAAATTCGTTTTCAAAAGTATATTTTCCAAATTATTAAAAAGAAAATATTTCTTTTCTCCACCAACTGTAATGAACATTCAAGCATTCTGGGTGAAAATACTGGTGGGCATGGATTTAAAAATTGATTTCCCAGTGAAATATTTGTGCTCCTGATTGAAATTTGTTCTCTCTGAATGATTAAGACAGAGACTATCTTAAATGAGAACACAAAAGGGGCATACACACAGCCTAGGCAAACTCCTTTCAGTAAATACTCATCCAAGTCATTCTCCAGGATTTGCCCAGATCAGAGATTGAAAGTTGGCCTTAGTCAAAGGAGCCCTACCTTTTTACAAATGACTTTTCTTGCACCAAAGCGCGCATGTATTCAGAGATCCCTTTGCGATGCTATTACATTACCTTCAGCATAACTCATAGCGGGTTGACATCATTGAAAGGGGATAGTTTATTTCCCTAGCACAAAAGATCAGATGGGGTGTTACACTCCCTGTTCTTCGGTCATGTTTTTAGATTTACTGTTCACATTGAGCCATTCTCCAACCTTTGTCTGTGTTTACACATTTGGAGCCTAGGTTCCTAAACATTAAACTAATGAGTATCATTGATTCATTAATCCATTCATGCCCTGTGTGTATTTTTACTATGGCTATTAAATGCACACACATAATCAGCAGTTCTTTAGAAAGTGCAGATGAACTCAGTGATGATTCTATCAAACGCACGGCTCCTAAGTCTACCATGAGAATGCAGAGGAGAGACAGAGAAAGAGAGGTCACCCTTATTTTTATTAAACAGGGCTTTAGAAGAAGCCTTCAGCTGGCTCCAGTTACATCTGAGCCTCTTACACTGATAAGAACAATCCATTCCCCAGCAAATGGAAAAAGGATGTCAGAATTGGTCAGTAAATATAATAATGAACAAGTATCAGATAAGCATCACAAAAACAATCACCCAGCTTCAGAAGAGAAGCAATTAGGTGTGATCGGGGAAGGTGCATTTCCTTAGCATCTTTCCTGCAAACAGGAGTCTTTGATTTGTTAATTGGATTTAGACATTTTAAATAACCTGTTTATTGCTAGCCACTCTCTCTCACACACACACACACACACTCCACATAGCAATGACAGGTGCACTCCCACAGTTTTTGTTATCATAGTAAAGCATATATTATGCTGCTTTTTATTAAAAAAAGATTTTCTTCCTACGTATAAGAAAAACGTCACACTACAAGTAGATATGGTATATTGCGATCGTAAAAACAGTGACGTTGCTCTAGATAGTGCCCCTCCCCCAAAAAGTGTGCCCCATTCCACCTGCATACATCCACACAGTTTTGCATTAGTGGGTGGTTTCATTGCAATTGCATGTTTCCATTTGGTGATTAAACAGTGGGGTCTCTTGGCAGCAAGGATAAGATGAGCCACCCAGATGGGTTTACAAAGCAAGGCTGCTGGATGGAATCCCCAGCCATGACATGTTTCAGAGATGGACAAAGATGCCATTCCCCAAGGAATGAGCAGCACTGCACCTTCCTGACTGTTGGGTGGAAATTCTTGAACTCGGGGTCACGTTCACTGGTCTTAATGGCAGAGCAGCTTGCCAGGAAAGACAGCTCTATCTTGGACCTGGAATTAGGACCAGGTAGGACACATCGAGTGCCAGTAGCAGGTGCACACCGGCAACAGTCAGGGCTGCTGTTACTCTACCTCTTTCATCTGCTTTCAGAATTAGAAGAGGGCATCACTGGGAGAAGAAAGCTCTTGACACAGTGCAGAACCGAGAACTTGTGAACAGCCCTAACTGACGTTTTAGTGATCAGTTGAATGCAGTTTTATGCAGAGTGCAGACACGTCTCAATCAAAGTACTGAATGTCCAATATCTGAAACGTGTCTGGGTTTTGGGCAATATAAGTATGCTCTTCAGAAACACCACCGCAATGCTCCATAGCTCTTGGAATTCAGCTGCCTCATGCTCCCGCTCTCCTCTACAAGCCTGGCTGGACTTCTCCCAGGATGCAGTACTGCCTGGGGACAGTCATGAGGCCCTGCTTCCTGCAACCAACAGGGGTGGTGCATTGTGGGAAACGTAACCCAACTAGGAAGCCCAGAATATAGAGAAGAATGGGAGCAGAAGGTAACTCACAAGCCACTGGGGCAGCGTTTCAGAGTTAAAATATTTCAATATTTAGCTGAAGACTCAGTTGCAATCCTTTGCCATAGATTGGATGTCTGACAGTGGCCCCGCCCTCACGCTTGCTAATAGCGGGTGTCCCAGAGATCCAACTCTCAGGGACTTGAGAGCATGACCTACCCTGCCCAGGAGCAGAACTGCAGAGATGGGCCGATTATCTAGAGGGGAAAACTTACAGCCCGTCTCCATGTGCAGCAGAGGTGGCTCCGGTTCAGCTTTGGGGTGGATTTGCCGTGAAGACTTGGCTGGGTTAGTGTCTAGCCAAGAGAGGGCTCCGTTTGAATTCCACAGAAAGGTCTCATTGAGGAGCAGCAGATGCACAGAATATAAATGAAGCCTTTAAGTAGGACTTTTCTACATGCATATTATTCCTCATTAAAGAAAAATATGTAAAAAGGCCATTGGTATTTGCTTTGTTAACCACTGTAGAAGATGCCAATTCTCTGGTCTCAGACTCCACTAGTTTAGCACTTGAGGTCTCTGCAGTGTTAAGTGATTATTTTTCAATCCTGTGAATTCTATCAACGTACAGCTGATAACTAAGCTTCCCAGCCTTAATACTCCACCTTCCCAAGAGTTCCTAGATAGGAAGGCAAGGATGCCTGTGCCTAATGCCACAGCGGGTGGGGAGTAGCTTTCAGATCCTGAGCACTGCACTTACCTGAATAGCAAGGTCCATCTTGCTTTTAATAGATAGTGAATATGATGATCCCTGTATTTATAAAGCCCTCCCCTCATCCCCAGAACGGGACCTTCAACATGACAGGTTAGAGCATAGGACCGGCAATCAGGAGAACTCCACTCCGCTACTGACTTGCCATATGACCTTGGACAAATCACTTTATCTCAGTGCCTCTGTCCAACCACCCATGTACAGTTAATGGGTCAAATTCAAAGGTCCATTATTAGTGCTTCCTCTAACCCAGGGGTGTGCAAACCTTTTGGCCCGAGGGCCACATTAGGTTTGAAAATTGTGCGGCGGGCCGGGTAGAGAAGGCTGTGCCCCTACCCCCCAAATAGCCTGGCCCTGCCCCCTATCCAACCCCCACCCACTTCCGGCCCGCTGACTGCCCCCCTCAGAACTCCCAACCCATCCAACCCCCCCCCCCATTCCTGATCACCCCCTCTGAAGACACCCCCACTCTAACTGCCCCACCCAGGACCCAATCCCCTATCTAAGCCCCCCACTCTTTGTTCTCTGACCCACCCCCCCCCAGCTCCTCCCACCACCACCCCCAGGATCCCCCCCCATCAAAGCCCCCCTGCTCTTTATTCCCTAACTGTCCCCTCCCAAGACCCCCTGTAAGGGAGTCGGTCACTCACCCGGCAGCGCCCCCGTCTGGTCATCACGGGAATTAGCTCTTTGACCCCGGAGCACCCTCTGTCAGCCGACGTCCACTTCTTCACACTGGCCCCGTGCCCCTCCTGGACCCCAGAGCCCCTTGCTGAGGGTGCTGCACCCCTGCAGTACCCCCCTGGTCTTAGGATCTCCCCTCCCTGGGGGAACCCACCACCCGCTATCCCCAACTTGCCTCAGATACGGCCACTGCCAGTCACCACTGCCTCAGTTTCTCTGAGGCTGACTGCAGTCTCATGGCTACTCATCACCGGCAAGAAGGGGTTGGCCTGCTGCTCTTATCAGCCCAGGGGCCGCCCCCTTGCAACCCCCAGTACCCCGTGGGTCGGGCCTTCCCTAGGCTCAGCAAGCTGGGACCCTCTCCCTAGAACTTAGGATCCCTGGCTCCCAGCTGCCTTGCCCAGTCCGGATACTCTATTAATGGCTCCCTGCAGCCAGGCCCTGTCTCCCTCTGGTTACAGAGGAGAGTGACTCACCTCTAGCCTGCCTCCCAGGCTTTTATACAGTTTGGAATGTTTGGGGCGTGGCCACACAGCTGAGCCTAACTCCCAATCAGCCTGGGAGTTTTATAGGCTCCCGGCCACAGCCCCTTCCCTGGCTGTTACAAACCCTTTTTCCAGGGCTATTCCAGCCCTGGCCGGCAGGGAGCGGGTATCACCCCGCTACACCCCCCCCACACACACACCCTAACCATCATCCCCCAGGAACCCACCACCTAAATGCCCCCCAACCACACCGCAGAACTCCCCCCACTTACCCCCACTTACCATATTCAGCCGAGTGCGGGACCCCACGGCTGCCGGTGCTCAGCCCAGCCTCAACCCAGGAGCACAGGCCCGTGGCTGGCAGCGCTCAGCCCGGCTCCCCAGCATCCTGGCCCGGCAGTGCAGGGCCCTGCGGCTGACGGTGCTTCTGCTGCCCCAGCCCCGCGGCGCTCCCGGCGCCCCGGCTTGGGAGCACGGCTTGCTGCGGTCACCCGGTGGGGCAGACAGGGTCAGTGGCCCCAGCCCCAGCTCGCGGGCCGGGTAAAAAGGGCCGGCGAGCCACATATGGCCCGTGGGCCATAGTTTGCCCACCCCTGCTCTAGCCAATGCCAAGCCAACAGGGGTACCTCTGAGTAGGAACTAGAGTATGGATTTCAGGATTCATTCATTATTCATAGTAAAGCAAAGCAAGCTCCCAGGCTCCGTGGTAACGCTCACTTTAGAGATGTCAGAGAGACAGATAAAAGCACAGTGAAAACACCAGCCCCTTCAGCAAATGAGTGGTTCCAACTCACGAAGGGGAGAGGGGAAAGCACTACAAGTATATATGGTATGGCCTAGAGGCCCCAAAAGCAAGGTTGTCCCCCTCTTGTGTCAGGTGCTGTACAAAACAGACAAGAGCACAACAGTCCAACTGCTGCTGCATCATGTTCCCTGATGCCTCTTTCAACCCTAGAAGCGTGGCATGCGGCACATTCAACCGGATAATCCTTGTTGGCCAAAGACAGATCAAGTCCTCCATAAAAAGGATTCAAACAGCCCATTCCGCAATGAAGTTCCCCACACTCTGTGGGGGAAAACCCACACCATTGCTGTATTCTCCAGTTGCCTATGAAAGCCATTTCTCCCAGCACAGCCAGCCTGGCATCCTCTCTACAACTTGAGTGCAGCTGGGTAGCCAGAGAGCAAGTGCCACCTACACCTTCAATTTCCGTTTTCAAAGCAACCCTGCAATTACTGCTCCTTTGCAAATGGTTGAAAGAACTCAGGGGTGATGCAACCGACAGGCTGGCTTTCAGAAGGGACTCTGAAGAGGAGGCTCCACTTCCTGTAAGCCCCTAATAACCATTGCTAAGGCGCAGGGAATGTCCAACCACTGCGCCACTAATGGATTTTTCAGTTCACTGGCCATTAAAAAAAAAAAATCCATATCAGATTGAACCAAAAATTAAACTTTTCAATTTGCCAAAAAGTTTTTTAAATAAATAAATTAAATAAATAAATAAATAAAACCACCATTCAGCCAAAAGCTTTTGTTTGTCAAAAAACAAAACTTTTCATTTCAGTTTTGACCATTTCTTTTTAATGAAAGTTAAAGGAATTTTGAAACAAAAAGCTGCCTCAAATTAAAATGAAATGCTTTTATTTCTTTTTTTTCAAAAGTGTCAGAGGTTTTATTAGGTTTCTTTCAGCCAAAACAATTTGGCAGAACACATGAATTCACAAAATGCAAATCCACATTTTTCACTTTAAAAAGACCCAGGTGGGAGGAAAGGGGAGGGGGAACAAAATTTTGCCCAGTTCTAACATGGTCTATCCAAGAGCTCTTAGCTCGGCATCCAGGTTGGATGCCAAGTTGCACTCTTTCCCCTCCATCTGTCCATTTTCCTGTGTGTTTCTCCATGCATCCCAATTACCCTTATATGTGAAAGCCTCAATATCGTTCATCGACCTGTGAGGCATGGAAGAATTATTCCCAGGAGGAATGGAGGCACAGAGAAGCTAAGTGACTAGCCCAGGTTCATAGAAGGAGTATGTGGCAGAGCAAGGAGTTAAACCCAGTTCTCCTAACATCCAAGCTAACTTCCTAGCCACTTTACCACCCATCCAATTTGGGCACAACACTCTCCTGCCAAGCACTAGGGGAAGTGAATACTTAGTCATGGGGGCGAGAAGGCAACAGATTAAAGGTATGAAATGGGCTTCAGGGACCCAGCTTGTGTTGCCTCCAAGCCTCTAAGAAGGAAGAACAAACCCAAGGAAATTATGTAGCTCCTGCAGCTGGATTTGAACCTGCAACCTAAGGGGAAAAGGTTCTAATCCCATCATCCCTCAGAAACTCTCCTTCCGAACAGACGGACACCAGCAACCCCATGAGTCCCCAGGCACCAGCAGCTGCACCAGCCCCAGAAAAGACTACACAGTATCTAGCAGGTGGGATGATAGCTGGGGTTTATTCCTCCCAGACCTTTAAATAAACCTGGGCCTTTGCAATCTGCTGCACTCTGATCCTTTGCTGCCTGCTCCCCTCACCTCCAGCTGCAGCTTCCAAACAGCCTCGTTCCTCTTGACAGGAACCTGCCACGCTGGCGGAGGAAGAGAAGTGGACAGGAAGCTGACAAACTGCATTTCCGAACAATTCAAGCTTCCCCTCAGCGGCTCATGCACGAGGAGATAAAGCCATTTTCCCTTTGTGCTTTCACTACAAGAGGGGCTTTCTAAGCCGAGACCCAAAGGTTGAGAAGTAAAAGATTCAATTATCTTCAGTGGAACGGGTCTCAGTCCCCACTAGTCTCATTCTCTGCTCCCCTGAGAGTGGAGACAGGGGCATCTCAAAATGCAAAGCAAGAATTTCCAGCCAGTTCTATTCCTTTGGGGAGGCCTAGCACCCTGCTGTCCCGCAGACCCCCTGTTCTCAGGGACACCACTGTAAATCAGGAGAAACACTGCTGATATCAGTGGGGTTACTCCACATTTCCAGCAGCACAGCTAGCATTACAGTTTTTACCAGGAGGCAAGTAACCGGTGAGATTTTCATCACAGACAATAAAAAAAAAATCAGTTTCTGGTTCCTGATTGTGCGGGGCCATTTGCACAGAAGCTGCTACCCCAGAAGCGGTGGAATGACTTACTTAGAAAAGACGTACCATGCTGTTTCACGATCCTTTACTTTCCAAAAGCCATAGGAAAGCAGGACTTCGACTTGTGCAATGGCATTAGTAGAGTGCTTTGGTTCTTATCCTCAGCCCATCACTGTGGTGTCAGGGGGCAGCCAGCAGGGCCATGCAAAACACATGTCATGACGTGCCAAAGCCTCACAAACAGATTTCGGTCTTTGGTTTTAATTTCCTCAGACTGGCCCAGGTTCACTCAAAACCATGAGCCATTGGGGATTGAAAACAGATCCGTTTCATTCAAACCTTGGCCTTGTTTCATTCAAACCTTAGGTCTCTGTAGATCAGCTCTATTTCCTGCTGAATTTTGGACAGGGGACAAGGGAGTTTGGGTTTAATAAGGAGGGTTGGGCCAAGGATTTTTTTCATCCAAATCACATGGAATAAGGTGTTATCTGCAGGAGAAAGAGGAGGAAGACTGAGGAGTCATTCCCACCTGACCAGGCTTCAGCTGTAGCTTTACTAGAATTGTTATTGCTATAGCTGGGTACAGATAGAAGACCAGTTCCAAAGCTAGTATAAAACCTGCTCCGTACCAGTTTAGAATCTAAACACTAAAAGGTCAGGAGAAGGGATGTTATTGCTTTCCTTTTTCAAACCTGAAATGAAGGGAAAGGAATTTGTGATCATTGTTATTTCCTAGGATTTATTTACACACTGCAAAGATCCTGTCCTCACTTACACTAGCATCAACCCAGTGTAACTCCATTACTTTCAACAGAATTACTCCTGATTTACATCTAGAGTCCATGGGATCAGAATGAGGCCCACTCGCCCTGCTAGCTAGATGTCTTTGTGATTGCACTAGGGACATTCCCTCCCCCCACAAAAAAAAAAAAATCAGTTGCATTTTCTCCCAGTTGGGTCACCCTTAAATCCTTCCCACTCTGAAATCCTCCTCTAGAAGGCTGGTTAGAGATTTTTAGCCCTTGCCCAAGACACTCCGATGATGCTTCTCTTCCTGCCACGTCATCCTTATAGGGATCTTGGTGTACATCCAAACATTTCCTGCATCCTCGTGCCCATCTCAAACACCAGAGGGGAAAAAAATCAGAGGAGACTTTCTTTGGACTTTGGGTTGATCATCTCAGCTGTAACATTAACTATAGTAGGAAAGGAGCAGGTGAAAGAAAGAAAACACACTGGTTGCTAGTAACCAATAGGCAGGCCTAGAAATCCTTTCCCAGTTGCCTGGCAACTCACAGACGGTCTACTAGAAAGCAAGGGGGTAATTGGACAAGTGAATTAATTGGGGTCTCCAGAGCAATGTCATTAGATGACTGGAGGTCAGTCAATAGTTCACCCACGGCCACCATCCTGTACTGAGATGACCACACACGAATAAGGGGCTGAGGGGGTTTCTCATAAGTTTACTACTTCATTTGAAAGGATTCGGGGGGATGAACCACTGGAATCAAGATACTTTTTCCTTATACTGCTGCTTTACCTCTGCATTAGCCATTCACATGGGTAGTCTTGGTGGGAGGGTGCAGAGCTGGTTCTCATGTGCCCAAGGGAACTCCTTAGAAAGGCTTAGATCAAGGCTCTGAGACTTGACAGAGCTTTACAGAACTCACATATGCACTGCATGAACCTTTGCCTAGTCCCGCCTAAGCGCCCAAAGTCCCGTCCCAGCATGCATGGGGCTCCATGTAAAATTGGAGATGGATTCTCTAGGGACAGGCCCTTTGGGCATTCCAAACCCTGGTCAGGTGAGCAAGAGGCTGTCCCCATGAGATTGCAGGTTCTAGCTCCCACTCTGCCCCAGCTTCCTGGACAAGATACTTAGGCCAAAATTAGCCACTGACTTTTGGTGACTTTTTTTAAAGGTGCTCAACATGAGAAACTGTGGGCCCCACAACTCCAGCTCAGGGCAACGAGAGCCATAGGGGCTTAGGAGAAGTAGTTCAACTTGGGCACCCAAAAGATGTAGGTGCCCAAATCACTGGCTACTTTGGAAAAAAAATGTAGCAGCAGATTCCCATTTTACAGAAGGGGAAACTGAGGCAGAAGGGAGGGAGAATACCACCAACCTAGGTCCCAGCAGTGTGGTGAGGCTCGACAGACAGCTCTATAGAATTATTTACAACGGACAAAGATCACAAGGTCTTCACTGAGTCCATGGGAGAGTGTAGCACACAGTTTTCGGGGTCATGGTTTAATTGGTTTTTAAACATTATTATTTCCTCACTCCTGCATAGGGAAAGGATCAGAACCACCTCCTGATGAACATACCCACCAGCTGCAAGAGTAGCATTTCTCTGTGCCAGCATCCTCCCCGCACCTACACACAGCCCCCAGCCAAAAGCAGAAACAATCTGCATTGCAGGTCTGGCTCAGAACTCGGACACAACCGTACCCTTCTCTCTAGATTTCCTCTCTCACATAGGGCTTGTAGCCTGGGTGGCAAGGGGACGAGAACAGAATGCACCTGTCAGAATTTGGCTGACAATCTCTACCTGCTGCATGTATTAGTTATGGGGGT
The DNA here is from genome assembly GCA_032164245.1 of Sternotherus odoratus. Taxonomy (NCBI): domain Eukaryota; kingdom Metazoa; phylum Chordata; order Testudines; family Kinosternidae; genus Sternotherus; species Sternotherus odoratus. The sequence continues at coordinate 102,507,846 of JAVMKO010000005.1, forward strand.
GGTATTTCGGTACAATGCGAGAGCGTATTCAGGTACAATGCACCCATGACTAAATGAATAGAAAGCAAAAGCAAACACATCACCCTCCTCCCCAAACCAAGGTGATCTCGATCACCAGGATGGGGCACAAGACCGGCAGCCTCTGGGGTTACCAGGGTCTACACCAGCTCATGCCCCGCAAATCTGGAACTAAGGGCCTGATGCTGATCTATGAGGAGAAAACCCCACAATTCCCATAAAACTTCCCCAAAATAATTCCTAGAGAAGCTCTTCTCAAAACCAATCTAGGTTTAGGAGTTGTCTGACGGACAATCCACCACAGCCCTCAGTAAGTTGTCCCAATGGTTAATTACTCTCGCTGTTAAAAGCTTAGGCATTATTTCTAGTCTGAATTTGTCTAGTTTCAATGTCCAGCCGTTGGCCATTTTTATACCCATCTCTGCTAAGTTATGGAGTGCATTGTTAAATATTTATCCTCCATGCGGGGGGGGGGGGAGGCAATCTTTTTGGCCAAGGGCCACATTGGGGTTGCAAAATTGTACAGAGAGTCAGGTAGGGAAGGCTGTGCCTTCCCAAACAGCCTGGCCCCGCCTCCTATCTGACTCCCACCCACTTCCTGCCAGTTTGCTCCCCTCAGAATTCCCAACCCATCAACCCCCCCATTCCTTGTCCCCTGAGTACCCCCTCCTGAGACCCTCCCACCCTAACTGCCCCCCAGACCCTACCCATTCTCCCGCTGCTCCCTGTCCCCTGACTGCCCTGCCCCCTATCCACCTCCCTGCCCCCTGACAAACCCCCGGGACTCCCACACCCTATCCAATCCCCATTCACTGTCCCCTGACTGCGACCTTAGAACCTCTGCCCCTTCCAACTGCTCCCTGTCCCCTGACTACCCCCAGGACTCCCTTCCCCTTATCCAACCCCCCTGGCCCCAGCCACTGGCCTAGCCCCCTTACCATGCTGTTCAGAGCAGTGTCTGGAGGCTGCGCAGCCTGCCAGAGCTTGCAGCCCTGCCCCCTTACCATGCCACTCACCAAAGCCAGCCACACCGCTGCAGTGCTGCCAGCATGGTGCACCGAGAATCCGGGAGAGGGGGGAAGGCAGGGTAAGGGGCCAGGAGCTCAAGGGCCAGGCAAGATGGTTCCACGGGCCGGATGTGGCCCAAGGGCCACCGTTTGCCCACCCCTGATGTAGATACTAGTAGATTGTAACCAAATCATCCCTTGACCTCTTTGTCAATAGATTGAGCTTCCCAAATCCATCACTCCAACGCAGGCTGTCTAATCCTTTAATCATTCTTGTGGCTCTTCTCTGAGCCCACTCCAGTTTACCAACAACCAAGTTCCAACTCATAGAATTAAGGCAACCTTGTCCTTTCACGCTAAGAGTTCAGAATTGCTCCCTACAATATAGCTGGTGTCTATCTCTAAATGGCCCAAGTGATGGGACTTCCGCTCCCAGCAGCAACCAAGGGTTCCCAGTCAGGCGTCAGGTCCTGTTAGGCTCACACTGGTCAAAGTAGTAATAAAAAAAAAAAAAAAAAAAAAAAAGACAGGCCTTCTCCCAGAAAGCCCCAAATCTCTTGATGCCAGGAAGCAACAGGTGAGGCCGGTTGCAGGAGGTAACAACAAAACAAGCATTGTTTTGTTTAATTAGCTGTAGTCTCTGCTGTACCATTACAGAATGGAGCACACCCACAAGAGCGCAGAAAATACACACCACCTCTTTGTAACATAGCAGCAGCCTCATCACCAAGCAAGGAAGACAGAGGATTGTGGGGTGGGTAGGGTTGCCAAGTTTGGCTGGATGTATTCCCAGAGATTTCATCATCTGGCAATCTTTAGACTCCAGGACAATCCAGGAGGGGTTGCAAACCTAGTGTGGGTGGAGGGGTGGGGGGGGAAGCAGGGAGAGACTTCTCCATCAGAGTATTAACTACTCTTCAGAGTAGTAACTTCAGAGTAGTTAATCAGATTTAGCTGCAGTAGAGGAAGAGGAATAGTATTGAGACAAGCAGCCCCTTTTAATTGTTTCTTGGGCATATTTGGGGGGCGGGTGAGAGGAAGGGAGAAGACCAGTGGTAAAAAAAATAATAATAATAATAAATAAAAAGTAAAGTTGCCTGCACTTATTTTGTCCTTGCTTTAAAAACAACCAACAAAAACCACCCACACAAACCCCAAATCCTGAAAGAACACCAGGCTCCCCTCCCAAAACAAAAAGCAATTTTGAAATCTGTCACCTGTGTACTCCGCAGGCACAAAGCCTATTAATAATTCATCAAAATATTACAGTCATTACTATAGTCTGCAATAGCACAACACAACCCGCTCCTGCAGAACTCCCTGCAAATCTCCTTGCAAAGCCATTAATAAATAAAATGCAATTCACCATATATTCAATTTGTTGTTTAAAGGCTAAATATTTCATCTAACTAATTCATTTTAAAGAACCAGAGAGGACTCCTCCTCCAAATAAATCCCCGGTCCTGCACTTTGCCCATGTTCGAGATTAAATTACACTTTAAATATTGTATCAGAAATTGAGTTCTCACTGTAATGTTTATGTAGCAGCTATTAGACCACGAATCCCTGTGGACTGACTGAGTAGCCACCGGCTGGCTGGGGACATTCAGAACTCAGTTATGCTGCGTGGACAAGGCCTGGGGAAAGATTAGGACTGAAGGATCCAAGAACAAATCACAGCATTGCCTGCTTCCAAAAGTGACCAACTCCTGATTCGCCACAGACGGACGACAAAGAAAAAGCATCTTAGTATAAGATCAACACCTACCTCTTAGAGTGATTTTCCATCAGGAGATAACCAGCATTGTCCCCAGGTAAAGGAGTGAATACTAACCCCAGGGAGGTCCTTCTTCTTGGGAGCTCTCCTGCTCTATTCCTCAGGGGCTCTTTTCCTGAGAAGCCTCCTCTCTCTAGGAGCATTCTCCCCTGAGCTCTAGGAACCATTTTTATTGGGCCCAGGTGCTTATTAATTAGTTAACTGCTCAACAGCCTCCTTGGCAGTTAATTACTTGCAGGTGGGCCAAGATGGGTTCATTCACCTTAAAGGAACCCATCATGTGTAGATGGGGCCCTGACTCACCTTACAGGTGGGCCAACTGCACCATAACATCCCATTTTACAGAGACGGAAACTGAGGCATAGGGCGGTCAAGTGACTTTCCTAGGTCACCTAGCAAGCCTCTCACCAAAGCAAGAAGAGAACCCAGATCTCCTATGTCCCAGGATAGTGTTCGATCCACTATGCCACACTGCTTCTTCTGTACATGTTAGGCCAACCACAGTTATCCAATGCCCAATCATGACAATGATAGGACTCCCCCCTGATTTCAAAGGACCTGCCAGCCCTACTATAGCAAGGTTATTTAACACAACTGGTTGACAGTTTTTCACTGAAACTTATTTTGGGGTGAAAAATAGGGTGAAGCAAAAAAAATTACAGAATTTGTTTTAATCAAAATTTTCCAATTTTAAAGTGAAAAACTGAATTTTGCTAAAAAAAAGTCTGTTTACATTTTTAAAATTTTCACTTTTCAAACCCTGAACATTTTTACAGACAATTTTTTTATCCTGAAAATCATTTTTGAAAACCCAAGTACTTTTCAATGTTTAGTTTTGGCGTTTCATAAAAACTAAAAAAAAAAATTAAATTTCTTGCAAAAAAATGGATTGGCGATTTTTGGATCTTGTACATGCCTGATTTTACGTGTATAAACAGATCCTTTGATGTCAATGAGAAATCATGTACTTGACGCTAAGCATGCATGAGCTTGCTAATTTTGGGCCTGCATCAGACCCTATATATTGCTTTCTCTCTCCATGCCCCAAAACAAGACCATGTCAACATTTTCATCCCCATTATTCAGACAAGGAAACTGAGGCACAAAGTGATGAATGGACTCATTCGCTGTCACACAGCTCTATGGTAGAGCTAAGGAATAGATTCCTTGTCCACTCCTCCAGCTCTTCAGTCCCTAGCCAAATATGCATTGCAACTGTCCCAGCATCACCATCGACAGTAGAAAAATAATATTTCCTGACACCCTCATCCCCACCCACTGATCAGCTTAGACTCTGAAGCATGAGACTTGGTAACGGATTCATCCGGGAGCAAAGCCAACATCATGTAGTGAAGTATTCTATTCCGTGTTTAATTGTGCAGTCTGCATTTGCATGTTCCTATATTACAATATATTCCTGTAATAGAACAAGTTATAATTGAACTATTTGGGCCTGAATCCAAAACCCACTGAAGTCAATATAAAGACTCCTGTAGATTTAACTAGACATTGGACCAGGTCGTATGTGACAAAAAGTAGCAAAAAGCAGGGGCTACTTAAACAGGAAAGAGAAGAATTAAAGGGGATTCTTACCTGCACCCCCTAGCCAGAGATCTCCATGTACTTTACCTCAGTAGCTAAGGACACTAAATCCATTCAGGATCCAAGCCCAGTGAAATCAGCAGAGACACTCCCACTGAATCCCATGGGCTTTGGTCAGCATTCACAGTGGTGCAGCAGGAACAGGATTTGGTGCTTAGGGAAGCGAGCCGATGGGTAGCCGGGCTGGGGCTGGGAAAGGAGTCCTACCAGCCCAGCTATGACTAGATACCAGGATTAGCATAGCCAGAGCCAGTGAGTGCTGCAGGCAAACCCCAGCAAGCAAGGTGCTGTTCAGAGCCAAGGAAGCATCATAGCCTCAGGATTTGGGGTCTTTTTATGCGGTTTGGACTCTAAGGGGGCAAACGTTCCTAAACAGAATCAGGAGAATGGGGCTGGTATCTTCCAGCAGCTCCGTCCCCATCTGAAACCTAAGGCTGCAGCTCATTTGGGTGTGTATGTTTATCGGTTTTAACCTTGTAAATCAACTCATCTCTTTTTCGTGGTTAATAATCCCTCTTGCGAACCTAAGGTGCTATTAGTGGCAAGGAGGCAGGGCCGGTGCAACCACTAGGTGAACTAGGCGGCCGCCTAGGGCGCCAAGTGGTTGGGGGCACCAAAAAGCGCTCTCAGGGGAGGCGGTGGAGCGGAGGTGAGCTGGGGCGGGGGGCATGGGGAGGGCCGCCCGCAGCAAGTCAGGGCCGGCGACAGGGTGGTACAACGGTTACCCTGAAGTCCGGGGCCGGTACAGCTGTAACCGTTGTTGCCGGGGCTGTGAGCGAGGCGCGCTCACCAGCCCCCTCCCCCGGCACCCAGCAGCCAGCCCCGCCCCCCTTTGCTTCTCCCGGCCGGCCACGCGGCCGCAGCACATGCCGGGGTTGGGGCCCGCTGGAGGTAGGAGAGCGGCGGGGGGGGGCCGCGGGAGATCGGCGGGGCGGGGCGGGGCCGCGGGAGGCAGGAGATCGGCGGGGGGGGCCGCGGGAGGCAGGAGACCGGCCGGGGGGGGCGCGGGAGATCGGCGGTGTGGGGGGGGGCCGCGGGAGGCAGGAGATCAGCGGGGGGGGCGGGAGGCAGGAGACCGGCTGGGGGGGGCGCTGGAGATCGGCCAGGGGGGGCACGGGAGGCAGGAGACCGGCGGGGGGGGCGGGAGGCAGGAGACCGGCCGGGGGGGGCCGCGGGAGGTAGGAGACCCGCCGGGGGGGGGCGCTGGAGATCGGCCGGGGGGGGGGGCGGAGCGCAGGTGGCGGGAGACTGGCCGGGGGCGGGGGGAGATTGGCGGGGGGGGGCCGTGGGCGGCGGGAGACTGGCAGGGGGGGGCCCGCGGGTGGCGGGAGACTGGCAGGGGGGGGCCCGCGGGTGGCGGGAGACTGGCGGGGGGGCCCGCGGGCGGTGGGAGACTGGCGGGGGGGGCCGCGGGCGGCGGGAGACGGGGGGGGGGGGCCATACGGTCTGCCGTACGGGGCCCCAAAATTCCTGTCGCCGGCCCTGCAGCAAGTAACAGGGGGGGAGGTGCGTGCAGGAGAACCGCTCCCCACCCCAGCTCACCTCCACTCGGCCTCCACCCCTGAGCACACCGCCCCCGCTCTCCTTCTCCCCTCCCAGGCTTGCGGGCCAAACAGCTGATTGGCGCCAAAAGCCTGGGAGGTGGGAGAAGCGGAGCGTGCTCAGGGAAGGAGGTGGAGGGGAGGGGAGCTGAGGTGGGGAGCTACCGCAAGGCTCTCTGGGAGAGGCAGGGGGGACAGGGGGCTGGTGCAGGGCTCCCCGGGCGGAGCGGGACGCGAGGTGGAAGTTTCGCCTAGGGTGTGAAATATCCTTCCACCAGCCCTGCAAGGAGGTTAAACCATTTTGATCACATATGGTGAGTCATTACGATATCACTTACACCAGTGTCAATCAGGACCCAGGAACAACCCCAGGGCAAAACCATTACAAGTGACACTGGATTCTGGCCCGTGAGTCTCAGCCTCAGAGCATCCCTTTAAAGGGAACCGCAGATGTGCTGGCATCCATTTCCCCCTCTCCTCAGTTCATGGTAGGATCGATTACTTAACCAGCGGGCTGAAGCTTTAGTTAATCCAGCAGGAATTTATGCGGCCTGGCAGGTACAGATGACCCCTTCAACTCCATTGATCTAAGTAAGTAGGATAAAATTCTCCTAACAATACCACCAGGCCCGATGTTTGCATGCGAGATCTCTCCTGAACGGAGCATGCCCCTGACTCCAGCACGGCTGATCCCCCAGTCACATCCCTCCCCCTCAGCTCCTGGCTGGAATTCGACTGATGCGAAATGGTCCCTAGGAACAAGGAGCGTCGGATTGGTTGTCGCCACCTTGATTTGGGGTTGGGATTTGGTTGTTTTCTAATTTCTCTGATTAGATACATGCATCATTTCCTACCTGATCCCTTCCCCACCCCCGGCAGGAGCTGGCAAGGTCCCAGCACTCAAGGAAAACGAACCAGCACAAGTCGAGCTCAAGCGTCACTCTGGAGGGAGAATGTTTAAATAAATAATGAACCTGAAATCTCCATGGGTTTCCACATGGCCTGTCTGGGAGAATTCCCAGCCCACTGAGAGCTTGTGGGAGGGAACCTGCCACTGGTCCTGTGCCCACCAAGGAGAAAATGCACAAACTTGACTGGCACCCTGCCCAGTGGAAACTCAGACACACCCTGATATCAGAGAAACAGAAAATACCAGAGGGGAAGTGTGACACTGCACCCCATATTCTTCATAGAAATATTGTTATAATAGGATTATAGCATAACTAGGATATGTTTGGTGCAAGATAAGGCATGTGAGATATCACTGGGAAAATTATGATTTCCTGAATACGATTATCCTATTTGTGTGCATGTATCATTTTCGGTCTATTGACTATATACAACTATATTACAAAAGTGTTTGCACCTGGGGAACACCCCCCAGCCAAATGCAATCAGTCTGGCTGGTTAGCTGGGGACAAGTCAATAGACCATTATGGAGAACAACAGGTCTTTGTAGCAGCCCAGGAAAGTGGAAGATTAGCATCTTCAAACTGCCTTTGACTCATGGCTGCTTTGCTACTGCAGGGTCATGTGACGTGTCACCTGGTACTGACTCCATGATAGAATACTTTTCCACTGATGGAGGGAATGAGTAAGGAACCACACTGGAAATCAAAGGATTCCCGCCATATGTAAAAACCTCTTTAAGTCAGGGAAGTGACTTCTTCACTTCAACTTTATTTCTGGCACCTTAATCCCCTGGGATTTCCATGGGCCTGCGCACACATACACACGGCCCTGAAAGTGGTTCCATTACTTTCCAAATCACTAGCTAACGAGCATCCTGATTGGAGGAACCTCCTTTAGGCTCAGCTGGCAGACAAGTAGGTGACCCCTCTACCGTGCCTATGTTTCCTTTGGACCCTCTGCTTTCTACCTACCTGCTTCCTTTTCCACAGTCTCTCTACATATGTTTCTTAAGCCGGACAATTGCACCCATTTACCTCACTTGATTTGAAAAGTGATGTAGTTGGAGGATGCCAGCCTCTGGCACAGATGCACTTAAATCGGTTTTAAGTCAGGGGTGTGCACCAACTTAACTAGATCAATTTTAAAATAATGTTACTTGAAGCAGTGTAACTTTCTAGTACAGTCTTACTCTGCCCACTCTGGTTCCACTTTTCATCCTCGTTTTCCCCTCCTTCCTTCTCCCTTTTTCACTCAATCTCTTGTAAGTGGAACCCAAGCTCAACACTCGAGCGAGTTTACACCTGTATTAGAATAAACTATATATTTTTTAGGAAGTAATGAGGTCTAGTGGGTAAGGAACTGGTGTGGGAGACCTGGGTTCTGTTGCTGGCTCTGCCATTGGCCCGCTAGGTGAGGCTCGGGCAAGTCGCTTTGCCCCGGTGTGCCTCGGTTTCCCCATCTGTAAAATGGAGACAAATGCAACTGACTTTCCTTTGTAAAGAGTTTTGAGATCTACAGGTGAAAAGGGCCATAAAAGAGCTAAATTTTATTACTACGGTATCTTCTATCCCTTCTACAGTGCTGGACTGGCAGCCTAGACCAGCCAGGCACCGGTTCAAAGGGACCTCACCCCCACAACAGAGGCACTTCGCAAAACACTTTAAATGTTGATCTGTGTGTTCAAGGAGCCCCGCTAAAACCCCGTTGGTGCATGCGGCAAGAAGAGATACAAATGACGAAGGTTCCTCGGTGCTTTCGCTATTGCTTAAAGCTGGGCTGGAGCTTCCCTTCATGTCAAGTGGCCAGTTCTATCCATCGCTTTTCTCTTTCCTTAGGCAATGAGCTGTTCCAAGGTCTCCACCGTTCATGAGCGCTAGTGATGGTGCAGGGCTGTTTCCAAGAGGAATACAATAATGCTTTATATTCATAGAGCCCCTTCCCTCTGACACGCTCACGTTGCTTTACAAACAATACAAAACTAATTCATTGTAGTCTGGCGACAGCCCCGGCAAGGAGGAAATTATCATCAGTTTACAGAGGGGGAAGTGGGCAACCCAGAGACCGGAGCGCCTGGAATCGAAATCTCCCAACACCCACACCAGTGTTTTAACCACAAGACCAGCCTGCCTTAGTAGCATTACCCCCCCTGGTTGAATGACAATGGAGTAATGAGCTGCTGCCTACCTGGATTCCCTCTGTGGTGTCAAGTGAATGAGATTCATTCCAGCCTTAGCCCTTGATCCCATCCCAGCCCCCACCCTGGTCTGGTCCACACTGGCAGTGTCACGTAGGGTATGTGTAGCTACATGCCACAGTGAAAGGCAGGCTGGGTCCACACTGCTGCATGTAATTACACGTGGCAGGGAAAGGCAGGGTGACCAGACAGCAAGTGTGAAAAATCAGGACGAGGATGGGAGGGTAATAGGAGACCATATAAGAAAGAGATCCAAAAATCAGACTGTCCCTATAAAATCAGGACATCTGGTCACCCTAGGGAAAGACCCTGGCAGCAGGAGCAGCTGGAGTCTCTCCCCATGGGGGTCATCGGCTCCTGCAGCAGGGAAGCAGCTGGGCGCTACCCTGCTGCGAATAGCGGTGTGGAGGGGAGATGCATGGCTCGGGTGCTCAGAGAGCCAGGCAAGGTACGTACCCTATGGGCCGACGCAGTGCCTCGCCTTCTACGCTGCTCTTTATGCCCATGCTGGGGGTGCAGCATCCTCACTCTACAGGCCGCTGCCAGCATAGACGGGCCCTGAGAGGGAATGGGAGGAGAGAGGGAGCAGGATGCTACAGACAGGAGAGAGGCTGGTGTGATGACACCATCTTGAGATTGAACCAGGGTCTACCATGAGTAGTTCCAGCCTGAGCTGAAGTGCCCTGACCGGGGGGCCCAGGCACAGGGGTGGCCTCACCAGTGGGTTACACTGGCACAGACGAGGGGCTAGACCAGGAGCGAGGGGAAGCCAAGGCTGCTGCTGAAGCGAAGAGGAAGTGGCCAACAGTGACACTGGGCACAGAAGCGAGGGGGAAGGTTAAGAATCGTTCAGTCTACGGGGAAGAGACAAAGGACCACATTTCAGGGAGCCAGGCGAGTATGTGGTCAGAGGGTCTCACTTGACTGATAGCAGGGGGGAGGAGGGTGACAGGCTGGCATGAAGGAGTGAGGATGAGCTGACTTCACTGCCCCAGTCTAGGACTGGGAGATTTGCCTCCAGAGCTCCAAGGGTTAACCGCATCCCTTTTCCCATCCAATCACAGGCAGCTGCTGTGGAGACAGGAGGGAGACAGGCAGAGAGTCCAGGCTGGAGGTGAGGGTTGTGGTCAAGCCTCCCAAGCAACCGAGACCCTATCTCCCGCCACCGGCAGTAATTAAAGAGAAATCAAAGAGGGAAAGAGAGCAGAAGCCACAGCAGAACCGGTCCGAGATGGGAGCATAAAGCGTTCGATGATGGTGTGTGCTAAGACGATTCACCTCGCTGCGTACTGGAAGCCTCTTACCACGGGAGTCGCACTGAGTCAACGATGCCAAGTGAATTTCCAGTATTAATATTTCAGCAACATCCATCTTCCATAATGTATTTTACAGGGTCCCCCCCTCGGTCCCCCTCCCCATGTGTGCAGCATTTCACTTTATTTTATTAAATGTCCACACTCCCTCTAGTGTTAGACTTTGCGCTGGATTTGCTTTCAGTCTGTAGAATCCGAGACCTCTCATTTCTGAAGCGTTTGCCCCGAGGTCATATGGGGGTCATGTTAGAGCTAATTAAGAGCAATGCTATTTTGGGCAACGAGGCCCCGTGATGCTTTTCAGATCTGTCCGGCTGGTGTTTCTGTTTCATTTCAAGGGATAAAGGAGAAACCACCCATAACAATCTTTGGATGTTATTGACCGGAATCATGGTCCAATTGATTTCAGTGGGAGAAGTATAGTGTCCTCGGCCATTTCAGAATAAAAAATTACAGTGCTGCAATTATTTCACTTCTGCCTTTCTCGATTTTCCTTGTACTCTGGGAGTTTTGCGGCCTATTAAACTGGGAATCGCCCCTCATTGTAGCGCAAACTATTCATCATAACGATATTTATCACCCACAGCACAGCATCTTTTGAAAGCGTTTTACAAACATTAGCCAATTAATTAATCCTCACATTATCTCTGAATGTAATATTAATATCCCCTTTTTCTAGATGGGGAAACTGAAGAAGAAAAAAAGACTGGGATTATCAAAAGAACCTAAGGGATTTAGGATTTGGGTTCTTCTACCCCTGGAATATCCTTAGAAAATCCCAGATTTAAAGTCGGGGCCTGCATTGGATCCCAGCTACACCTGATTCTCAGTTCTCTGATCAAGCCACTAGAATTTCATTATTCCCTGTTAGACTAATGCATTAAGGTAAAGTGTGGTTCATTATTTTATTAAAAGGACACTATCAAACCTTCAAACTCAAATGTTAAAACAGGGCTCTTACATGCTATGATCCTACACACGACCCAATTGTGGCACTGCCGGGGAACCAGAAAGTGAAAGGGACTATAAACTAAAGGTGAGCCTGACCAGCCTAGTTTCACCATCCAAGCTGAAAAAGTAAACAATCTGATAAAATCATGACAATTAAAATAGTATAACATGGACAAGGATTATTTTAAAATCACATTTATGTAATCGCATCCTTTTTCTACAGGTTCACTGTACGTGTTTTTCCTCCCAATTGCACTGTTTGGTTTTGCAACACCGAAGCCAAAAAGCAAAACAAAATCTAACTAGTGGGGGGGAGGGGATTTTCTTTTTATTAAAAAGCATCTCTCTGAGGCATCCAATTGTTATTTGGTTGATCTGTGGCAGCGACAAGGAACCCTATGCCAGACAATGTTGAATCGGGTGTCAGTTTTGAACCTTGAGTGGCGATTTGGACTTTGAGAAAGTCAGAGTCAGCTCTGGTGGGATGGGGGGCATATTGGGAGAGAGATCCTGAACAGGGAAGAGGAATAAACAGGGAGACTGCACATAAGCAATGCAGCACATAATGGGCGGCACATAAGGAATGCAGCAGCAAACCCCTTAAAGTTTCTTTCCATGAGATACCAATCCAATTTTTCAGTGAGACCAGCCTGGAGATAAGTAATTGGAAGGACGTATCCTCAGGCTCTTTTCTCATGTCCTGGCAACACAACACAAACCTCAAAAACAATTACACTGTGTCAGCATTCCATTTTTATTGCTCCACCCCCTCGAAATATTAATTAAAAACTTATTTTTTTTCCTGGCAAAGTCCCAGAGAATGATTTTAGTGCCAGACTTCATTATTCGGCATCGTAGAGACAGGAAATGCATTAAGATATTGTGACACAGAAGCTGAGTCCGGGACCGATGAGATTACCATCTAGAGCCAAAAACTATTTGGGAAAAAAAATAATCTGGTTAGCACAATATCTCCCAAGTGCAATACAATGAATCCGGTCACTCCATCACTCTCTTGCATGTTAGAAGTCAATATTTTAGAATGGAACCCAAGCAGAGCACTCTAGCAGGAACGCCAAAGCCTGCATTTCCCAACTGCAAATCCTTTCTCAACAGAGCTATTCATTTGGAATTATAAATATTTCCCTCTCATGTTCTCCCCACCACATAATGCATTGTTAGGCACCTTAATTAAAAGCCACCTGACACATATTGCAGCCACTGGGCTCCCCCTGCTTGTAATTCACCATAGTGAAGGTGAGCAATATCTCAATGACAAGCAATTTGTTAGCAGCTTGGCGATCTCATCAGATTATTGCCAAAGGCATTTGTTGGAGTCACTCCCGGCTAAGGGCTGACAGCAATGCAAGTTCTTACACCACTTTCCTCTCGCTGGGGTCATTTGTCAGCCCATTGAGCAGAAGGCTTCATATGCACAAGGAGAGAGTAAGAATTCTGGTGCTTCTCTATATCCACATGATCCATAAGATCATAAGAACGGCCATACTGGGTCAGACCAAAGGTCCATCTAGCCCAGTATCCTGTCTACCGACAGTGGCTAATACCAGGTGCCCAGGAGTGAGTGAACCTAACAGGTAATGATCAAGTGATCTCTCTCCTGCCATTCATCACCGGCCTCTGACAAATAGAGGCTAGGGACACCATTTCTTACCCATCCTGACTAATAGCCATTAATGGACTTAACCTCCATGAATTTATCCAGTTCTCTTTCAAACTCTGTTATAGTCCTAGCTTTCACAGCCTCCTCAGGCAAGGAGTTCCACAGGTTGACTGTGTGCTGTGTGAAGAACTTCCTTTTATTTGTTTTAAACTGCTGCCCACTAATTTCATTGAGTGGCCCCTAGTTCTTATATTATGGGAACAAGTAAATAACTTTTCCTTATTCACTTTCTCCACACCACTCATGATTTTATATACCTCTATCATATCCCCCCCTTAGTCTCCTCTTTTCCAAGCTGAAAAGTCCTAGCCTCTTTAATCTCTTCTCATATGGGACCCTTTCCAAACTCCTAATCATTTTAGTTGCCCTTCTCTGAACCTTTTCTAATGCCAGTATATCCAAAGGGATCTGTTCTCCCCCTGCCTCCAGATCTTTGTGTGGAACTTGCATCTACATGAGCCAGGGAAGATAAAGAATTAAAAGAAGTGACAAAGATTCCTATGGCACCTTAAAGACTAACTAAAGTATTGAAGCATAAGCTTTCATGGGCTAATACCCACTTCATCGGATGTATGCAGTGGAAGTATCCAGAGGCAGGAATAAATAAGAGGCAAGGACCGGGTTAGAGATAACAAGGTTAGTCCAATGAGGCTGAACCAGTTTGTTATCTCTAATCAGGGAGGATGAGGTCCTCTTATAACAGCTGCTTAAAAGGACTTCTAGACCATTTACTCCAATCACTTGCAGTAATTTCCGCTACACTAACCCCCCAAAACAGAACTTCCTACCAGTAAGCACAGCTATATTTTGTGCTATAGAATGAAGTCAGGGTCTCTGTGTGGATAATTGATATTTGTAATGTTTTCTGAGGGGAAGAAAAGATAAAATACTTTAAAATATTCAGTTTCCAATTCTTTGGTTTGTGAAGAAAATCCCTTCTGAACATGAACCTCTGCAGTGCAGTCTTTGTCAGGCTGCAAACAGAATGAAACAGTAACTCTAAAGGAGGTGTAAACTGCTACATTCATCTCAAAGTGGGTGTTAACTCTGAAACCTAGTGGTGGAAGTCCCAGCAACTATTTCAATTGTTATAATTTCAGGAGATATCCATTGAGGTTTATTTTATCCAGCATGACTGGTCGGATTCATTGGAAAGGCTCTTCTATAGAACAAAGGTGGCAAGGTTTAAAGACTCAAATATCAAACTTTCTATGGAATAGTTTAGACCCCCGGGCTAGAACTCTGGATGGCGCAAGGAGAGTTAGAAAAATCCAGCAGATAAAGTGATTTCCCTAGGTAGGAGGAAGTTTGTGGGGAGTGGAAATTGTCTGGAGCAATGAAAACTCTCAGGAAGATGGGCAGTAGTTAAAAGAGAGAGAGAGAGAGAGAGAGAGAGAGAGAGAGAGAGAGAGAGAGAGAGAGAGAAGATTTAAGATTAGCAGCCGTGCTAGTCTGTATCCGTACATAACACTAATGTGCCACAAGTCTTCCTTGTCTTATTTAAATAAAAGATTGGGTGACATAACAAGTTTAAAGGATACAAATACTCAACTAACAGCATATTTGTGGCCGGTGTATGTTCCCAGTGGATTTACTTTAAAATAAAAAGCCTATGGATTTTCCAAAAACGCTCTCAACAGATTTTAGCAAAATTTCTCCCGAGTTTCCAAAAGCCTTTCCAATGAGCCTTTTCTTCTGGTCTACAGCTGCATTACTCATCTCCACTGTGAGGCAGCCTCAGTAACATCTCTCAATAAATTTTTCTCTAGGGTAACCCAATTTACAGATAGAAATGTCTGCCTTATGTCCAATGTAAAATCCTCCCTTTTTCGTGTTCAGTCACTTATATCACGCCAAGCCACTCTTAATAGATATGCATAGAGAGTCTGCAATCACCCTCCCTTGCATCAATAATATTTTGCATTTCCACAGCAATTGCCATCAGAAGATCTCTGTGTTTTATAAACAGAAATGAATTCTTCTCCACAACACCCATTTTGAGAGAGGTAAGGAGCATGACCCGGATTCTACAGGGAAGATGAGTCAGAGAAATGTTAATGCTTCTGCCGAAGGTCACACGAGACAGGGGCAAGAACAAAACCCAGATCTCCTGACTCCCAGCTCTTGGCTTCTATCTCAAGGCCACCCTTCCTGTGCAAAAACAATAGACAGCAAAAGTTTGACTCTTGGGAGTTTCATTTTTTTCAGTGAAACTGAAATTCTTTTTTTTAAAAAAAAGGTGAAGCGGCTTATCAAAATCCTGAGTAACACAATGCATTGAGTGTGCAGGTCTCTCTCCTTTGAGAAGGGAATCGAGATTCATTTATATTCCCAACCAACATCCTGATCTTTTGGATTACAAGTCTTTCTTTTTTTCTCTGAAAATCAATCAGGTTTTAGGAACCTCCCACCACAAGTGGTTGCTTGGAAATTTGCTGTTGCAGTAAACAAATCTTTACTGATAGTTTTTTTTAAAAAAAAACCACTGTCGTAGGCATGGGAGATCACCTTTAATTTGATGTGAAGGAGAATTAGAGGGGGAAAGGGCATCCCACTTCTCTATTCATTGCTTTTTAGACTGAGAACGGAATCATATACATATGCCCTCCTCACTGCCCCAAGACTTCCAGTATAATGACGGGACATGAGTTAATATCCTCCCATGTATTTCTAATTATCTTTCCTGCGGCTCTACCTCTGCTGCCAGTTAAGAAAATACGTGATTCAGGGTTTTAGGTTAGGCAGCATTGTAGTCTTGGTGGTCAGAGATATCAGAACCCTTAGCCCTCATCTCAGCCAAACCACTGGTTCATTATGTGACCTTGGGCAACTTGCTTGACCTCCTTGTACCAAATTCAACACAACTGGAAAATTGGGTAAACGCAAGACTGCAGTGCACTATCAGGTACTCCATCTGCCTCTCCCTGATTATATATGAAAGTACCTCCATACATTGCATTTAACTTTTCCCATAGACTCCCACACTACACTGCCTTAAAAAACAAATAATGATTAATGACAAACTATAGTGTGTGTTATTCTCCAAAAGGGACAGTCAAGAAAACCGAGTCTCTATGTACCAAATCTCACATTTTTCAGATCATGGAGTGAGAATACTTTTATTTATTAGCATGCTTGCTGGTCACTCCCACAGATACCACTCAGTTACGCCCTTCGGTAAATACAGCCACAAAAGTGGCCAAAAGGTTTCCTTGTATGTTGTCATGACAGAGGCAAAACCCTAGTGAAAAGCCCTGAATAATGACAGTCTTTAATTCATTAGCCTTATCAGTGACCTGAAGTGAAAACATAAAGAAAGCTGCTTATTTAAATGACACATTTCTAGAAAAGAGAGATCTAAGCAAAGGAGATTTGAAAAATCCCTTTCTGAAATGCACCTGAAAACCCCTTTATTTCCAAAGTGCCTGGGGAATGGGTCCCCTTTGCTAGTTTAATAAGAATTACAAATAACTATTAGGAATTCATATGCTAGCTCCTTTTTGTGAGCCTCCTTCAATTCAGCACTGAGATGAAAACAAGAAACAGGGCTCATATAGGCTGATATTTTTCACTCCATTCCTCTGCACATTTTTAAAGAGGCATATGGACGATGTAATGCTAAACTATACAATATGCAGCTTTCAATGAGCATTTGTTTTCATCTTAAGTGATTGTGGAATTCAGGTCTAGCAAACACAGCTACCTTTAAAAACTCCATAAATCCAGGTAACATCTAGATAGCTGTCAGCACTATCAGGCAAGTAAAAATAAATAACAATGAGATAAAACTTCCAGTCGGAAAAGCATAGAGCGATGGCTGACTTGTACATTGCCTAGATAGGCCGGCTCCAAATGATCATTCAACCCCAGGTGTAATATAATGTTCAGAGCTGGACATTCCACTTTATACTTCTAATTGGGTTGTGCACATTTCCAATATAGGCAAAACAGTAAAAGAGGCATTTTCAAGGCAGCGACTAGCTGTAATCATCAGCATAATGGGCACATTGTCACCCTATATAAAGGTTTCCTGAACCCTTTAAATTATGCCTGCTTTCAGGCTTTATGGCGCAGTGGAAATAGTATGTCTTAGATCAGGTTAAAATAAAATTGAAATTCCCTTATGGCTGTCCTGGGAGTATTATAAAGCATGGAGCTAGCTAGGGTAGCAGTTGCTAACATAACAATGTTCCTTTCACCGCTCTCTCCAGCAGGCAGACGCTGGACACAGATGCTCTTCAAGAGCGCCACCTTTTGACACAAACCCTGCCCAGCAAGGATCCAGCACAAACTTTCCCTCAACTAATTTTTAAATTGGTCAGTTATTGACTGGGGGGGGGGGGGGGGCATTATAGGCCACTGATTTTTTTTTTATTGTGCTTCACCTTCTCTGCTCCTCTTTCAAACCCATTCAGCAGCAGGTGTTTTTACGGCTTAATGAAGGGATGTGAGCTGCTTTGCCTCCTACAGGCAGAGCACACAACCTCCGAGGGGTTTGGTTTCTACATCACACTGTTCATTTTCCAGCCCAGACCCAGCGAAGCATTCCCAGGCACATGGTAGATCTGTAGGCACATCGATACGATCTATTCTATATAGAAAGAGAAACCGCAGAAGGCGAATCAATTGGCCAGGTGCAGGGAAAGCCAAGCAAGGAGGAGTCTCTCTCTCCTCCATAGGGAGGGAAATTAGGTTCAAACAAATCCTCCGCTCTAACTTCACACGGCTGGGAGTCAAACGTCCCTCGTGCTGTCTACACGGGACGAACACCGGGTCGCCTCTCTTGTCTGCCCCGGAACCGGAGCGAAGCCGGAGCAGCCTAGCACTGTGTGCACGCCGATGCTCCCTCCCTCCCCCTCCCCGCCCCGCCTCGCCCCCCACTCACGCTGCTGTTGTGGCCCGACCAGTGCACCATGGCTTGGTTGTGCGCCGAGTCCCCGGCCAGGGCGAAGACGGTGCTGGTCAGTTTCAGCTCCTCGCCCCCGCGCGCCTTGGTCACTTTCCCTTCCTCCCTGGAGCCTCTGGCCGGAGTCCGCGTCACTTTCCGTCCGTCCGTCCAAGGGCTGCCCCCGCCCGCCGGGCCGGGGCCAGGGGCGAAGGGCCGCGGGCCCCCGCTGCTCCTCCGGGCCCTGGGCGGCAGGGGGTGGGAGCTCGTCTCTTGGCCCCCCGAGCCGCCCGCCTCCTGGGCATCTCCGGGCGGCGGCTTCTCCTCCCGGCCCCCGGCGGCGGCTGCTCGGCGCCCCTTCGCCGTCCCCCGGCGCTGCCCAGCCCGGCCATCCCCCTTCGCCCCGCTCCGGCGAGCATCCCCCGCGCCCCACGACCCCTCCGCCGCTCCCGCCGCCGGCGGGACCCGTCCCCAGCCCCGATCCTCTTCCAGCGCCAGCGCCTCCTCCTCTTCGTCCTCCTCCCCGACCCCCCATCCTCCGCCGGGTTGCTCCCTGGCGAACCCCGCTCCCCGGCTCCCGGGCCAGCGCGATAATCCCCGGGCCGGCGGCGGCGGCGGCTCCTGCTGCGGCTTCCCCCGCCAGGAGGAGGAAGAAGCCGCGGGCGATGAAGACGGGCAGGGTCGGCAAGTGAGTTCAGCGCCGGCGGAGCGCCACGAGAGGAGCGAGAGCCAGGTCCAGGCGAGCAGCGTGATGCAGCCGGCGGGGGTACCAGCCGGTCCCCCTCTCCATGCCTCGCCGGCGGAGTTGGGGAGTTTGGGGGGGTCCTTGGGGGGCTGGGTCGGCAGGAGTATTTGTAAAGGCTCCTCGCTTGCCCCTGCTCAGCCTCGGAGACGGTGACCAGGCGGGAGGAGGAAAAAAAACCCAACTCTCTCCCCGCTCCGCGGATCGGTCCTTGACTGGGGGGGGAGGGGGGGGGCGGCTTTTTTCCCTTTTTTTTGAAAAGTGCTTTTCAGTGAAACTGTTCACGTTGGAGGATTTGATCGAGTGAGAGGCTCGCACCGACCGGGGGGAGGAGCCGCGGCTGGAAGATACGAGCAATTCACCAGCCACGCCGCTGCGTTTCCACTGGGGGGGGGGGCGAATATTTGGGAGGACGCCTGGTATAAAATAGCTAGAGCAGGATCGCCTGGCAGAGAGAGAGAGAGAGAGAGAGAGAGATTGATTGATTGATTGTGTGTGTGTGTGTGTGTGTGTGTGTGTGTGTGTGTGTGTGTGTGTGTGTGTGTGTGAAAAACCACACACACACTCCCTGGTCAGGAGAAAGGCTGGGAGATCCTTCCCTAGCTATGTTGTATGGACACACACTGTTAGAGAAGGGATCACCCAATCAGGGGTGGCCTGATTTCAAAAGGACAGTCCCGATTGGGGGGAGGGGGGGCGCTTTCTATATAAGCACCTATTGCCCCCACCCTCTGACCCGATTTTTTATGCTTGCTGCCTGATCACCCTACACCTACAGCACCCAACAGATCTCCACCGACAGACATAGGGACACAGGGACAGACAGAGAGCCCCGGCTGAATCCATGGTTCAGCACAACACAAAACAGCTGTAGACTGATCAATCCATATTTCTCCTGACGTGTGTGTCTCTCTCTAGACCATCCATCCACACAACATAGTTACAGAAAGATTACCCAGTATTTCTCCAGACCTAGACTGACAGACCGTGTGTGTGTGTGTGTGTGTGTGTGTGTGTGTGTGTGTGTGACACACACACACACAGAGTCAATCTAACTCTGGGGAAATAGGCAAATAACGCGACTCATCTGTCGGAGGATCACCCCAGTTAGTATTTCTCCAGCCCTCTGTGTGTGTCAGAGAAAAACACGGGAAGATCAACCCGTGTATTTCTCCGTGTGTCCGACAGGCCGCGGGGAGACAAACCTCGCCCCAGCCGGACACCCGCTTTCGGGGTCTCTCTCCTGAAATTCAAAGCGACGGGCCGCCGCCTCGCAAACTGGGCAGCGTGTGAGTCCTTGGGGGGTTGGGTTTCGCTCCCCCCCCCTCCCCAGCCAACTCGGGTTGCAGGGTCGAGGGGGTCCAGGACTCAGGGCTGCTCTGCTGCAGATCGGAGCCTGCGTTTGTCCATCCCTCTCTCGTCTCGTGTAAACCCGGGAGAGATTATTCCTCATCCGGGTGTAGGGCAGATCCGGAGCAGCCGCCGCCGTCCCGTCGCCTGGAGGAGAACTCGGCAGATTTCTTCCCCTCAAACGGGAGCCGGGGGGGCGGGGTGGGGGGAGGCTGGGGAAGGCTCAGGGGTTGCCGCATGTTGAGTAATGGAGGAGTTTGAAGCGGGGGGAGGGGGGGTTGGGGGTCTCCCTCCGGCTGACACCGACACAGGAAAGAGAAGCCAAGCAACTGGTCCGGCTGCTGCCGTGTCTGACAAACCCTCCGCCTTTGAAGACGGGGATGGGGATGGGGATGGGGGGGGGGCTCGCTTTTCCTCCCTTGCTTTGCAATGTCCAGGAGAACCACTCCGGGCTAGGGGTACGGGGGGGGGGAAGCGAGAGGGGAGAGACCCATCAACTTTTGCAATATAAAAAGAGACCCGTCCCGTTCCGGCTCCTGCCCATGGGGGGCGAGGAAGGGGGAAGGGGAGCGAGAGGGGTTTGCGCGACTGCAGTGCGAGTCGTGTTAAGTGCCAAGGCAACCCAGCTCGGTGTGTAAAGAGAGACTCCCCCCCCCATTGCATCTGCCCCCTCTTCCCCCCTCCCCCACTTACAGACACCCCACCCCCACGCCCCATGAGAATCTGCCGGGTGCCTCTCCTGATGAAAATCACACGCCACAGCTCCCTCATTCTCCTCTCACTGCCGGGCTGCCCGGGACCTACAGCGCCTCCTTTCGGACAGCCCAGCAAAATGCCGATAGGCTCCGTGCCCGGGGATCCCCCCTGTTTGCAGGGCTGTCGGAGCCACCGCGTCTGGCTGAGCCCTTCCCCTGCCGGCGACGTGCGGACGGGAAGGAAACCCGGCCACTCTCCTGAGATCAGTTCCCGGTGGCCACTCTCCAGGCTCTGAACTGGCCACCGGGGTGGAGAGGGAAACTCCTCAGGGATGGGCGACATGGACAGTTGTCTCCACTGGTTATTTAGACTCCCAGCTGTCAGCCAGCGCACTTGGAAACAACCACTCTCCAAACCGATACAGAGGTATGTGTAAACACAGTGAGGGGGAATCCGAATGAGTGGGAGTTGGAGGTGGGGCCATAGTCCAACAAGCCAACTTCCAACCCTGTTATTTTGGGGTTGGGATCTATTAGGTTTCCAAGCTGAGTGCCAACATATTTAGGAGCTGAGATTTTCTTTGGGAGCAGAGAGATACCTTAGATACCTTAGATGGAATTTATATATCAGCACACACAATACATGTGAGATCACATATCTATACACGCTGTACACCCAGGGAAATGTGATCTCACAAAAGATGCTACAGCAGGAGGAGAAGGAACTCTTTAAAAAATCAATCCATCATTTCCAGATGCAGTGGGGGAGTAGTACTGTATATCAGCAGCCTATTCCATGTGGTACTGTCCACACGGTTCTGTGAATTTCCCTGTTCTCCACAGTCCCCTTCCTCTGGTTTCTGGTAGAAATTAACTGAGCCACTCATATTAGCTCCAAACGGAAAAGGAGGAATTCAGGGAACCCCCCATCGCAAAGGGAAATGGAGTTAACACTCTGAAATGGGGACACAGATCAGTCATGTGATCAGGATTGCCTCAGGATTTTGCAAATTCTTTGGGGCCGATAGTTTTTCTTCCTCTCTGCTTCCTAAGCATTCTGCACTCAATTAAGGACACCTGTTAACAAAAACATCTTCCACCCAGGGACTGTGAACAGCACGTCCAGATGCCACCATTAGAGCTTGGTTAGCGACTTTCAGCACATAGATCATCCCTTTTGTCCCATTCAAGAATTATCCAGAAGCAGATGTTGATTTCATTTATTATAGACTTGCTCATCATTTCAAATTGTTAAACACAACGGTCATGAAATCTATTCCTCATTCATGTCATGACTGGTCTGACATGGGCCATGACTTACTGACATGGCTCCAGATGCTCAAAGGTATTAGGCACCTAATTCCCATTAAATGCATGGGCCTTGGGTGCCTAAATACCTTTGAAGATCTGGGCTCAGCTGTTACCTAACCTGGTGACAAGCACTCATAAACAGGGGGGAAAGGTGTTCAGAACCTGAGACAGGTAAATGGCTCTGACACAGAAGCTCGTGAAAAGGCGTTTCCTCAAGTATCCAAGAGATCTTGGCTACAGAGCATTCTTGCAGATTAAAATGTTACTTGTACAAATGGGAGACATGAATTAAATAAGATGTGATCACTGTCAAGGTGGATCTGTGGTTTTCATTCAAATCAATGTTCATAAATATATTTTTTTTGGGGGGAGCATATTCTCCCAGCTCTGGTAACCATTCTCAGTTACCGCTCAAGCCCCAGTGACAGTAATTAAATAGAAACCACAGCTCACACAAGGTTAGATTTTCAGAGCTCAGAACCTGATTTTTCAAGTGATCAGCACTCACCATTGAGAGTTTCGAGAGAGCTCAGCTCCCATTTAGGCACCTCGATAAAGGCCTGGTTTTCTTTTGAAAGTCTGGCCTCTGGTGTCTCTTCTGCCACTGTTAAATCACACACATTGACCCAGGGATGCTCTGCTGAGGACCCTGTGACTATACAGAACCTCATTAAAATCACCCCTTTATCAAATCCCTCATCCCTTGACTCTGAAGAGGAGCATAATAGCAACTCCATTGCGAGAGTGAAAGAAAATGTGGTGCGCCCTCTCTTTAGTTTTAGGACTGTGTGAGCAAGGGAGTGTATGTGTGGGATATTGCCCTCTAATGGATTGAAAACTGCTTAATGGTGTGTTTCCATACCACTAACTGCTAAGAAAGATTCTCTGCTAACTCACGTGGCAGATCTTTGTTTTAGGAGCAAGAGTATCTGGATTCTAACCAGCTGCTCTTTGATGTTCTGAGTGGCCATAGTGCCCAGCGTAGCAACTATGAAGTGCTTAAGCAGCCGGAGATTTGTCCTAATATATTTCCAAGAATAGAAATGGAATAATCCTACCCAATATCCATTACAATCTGATTTAATCCCTGGACTAATCCATTATAATATGGTTTAATCCCTAGCCGGCTGCAAATATCCATTCAAAGAAGCAGGAGCCTCGTGTTAAGATTCTGTTAGACCAGGTTGGTTTTTAATTGATCGCTTAGCGTTGTAAGGCTCCCAGATGCTGTGGCAACAGGCACCAGCACAGATTTCGAAGTGTGCGTGTGTTCTGGAAGGCAAATTAAAAGCACAAACTCATGATAGTGGAATGTGCCTATAAACAAGTGGGAGGTGAGTTCCACTAAGGAAATCCCGAAAAAAAAGTTGCTGGTTTTTGTTTTTCGGGGGGAGGGGAATTTCAGGAGAGGAAAAGAAGGTTTGAATGATGCCTCCCGGTTTAAAGTAATAAATAAAGAGACACCTATGCTGCTTCATGGCATAGCCCTAATCAAGCGTATTCCAGGACTGCACTGTATTACTTATGTCTGAGGCAGGGTCAGATTCGACTCCAGTAAGGTCACTAAAAGTTTTGCCATTTCTTCAGTAGAAGCAGCAGCATATACTTGGACTGTAAGATGTTTGGAGAAAGGACTGTGTATGCCCCCTCTGCTTCGCAGAGCACAGCACATGCTCAAAGGCCAGATATGTTCAAGGATTCAGCCCCAACAATTGGGGGAAGATTATTTATTTATTTGGTTGTTTATTTATTAGAAAGAAAACTCGACTCCTAACTAGGAACCCAAAGCAAGGGGCCATATTTTCAAGAGCTCATCCTGTTTTTGTAAACCTAGCCCCGAGGGTCACCCAGGAAGCTGCTGGGTTCTGAAAGGTGTGGCAAATTACTCCCACGATATTGATGGGTCCTGCGCTTTCTCTTCTTGTGGGGGAATTCAGGGAGCCTTTTTCTTGCCTCTGAACAGGGTATTAACTGTCCCACAAGTATCCTAGAGGGGAGAAGGGGAGAGGGAGGGACCCGGGCCCGCCCTCTACTCCGGGTCCCAGCCCAGGGGCCCTGAGGATAGCGGTAAACCACTGGGATTAGCTACTCCTTCCCCTAGGCTACTTCCCTCTCCTACTCTTCAGCTTGTGGGGGGCTTCCTGCCCTCTCTCTACACAAGCCAGGTGTTCCTTTACTTAAGGTCTGGGTCTTTCTTAGCTCACCACAGCACTTCTTCAAACTCTCTCTGCTCCAACTCCTCCAAACTGCTCTCTTCTCCAACGCCTCCAAACTGCTCTCTGCTCTAACTTCTTCAAACTGCTCTCTGCTCCAACGCTTCCAAACTGTTCTATGCTCCAACGCCTCCAAACTGCTCTCTGCTCCAACGCCTCCAAACTCCTTCCAAACACCCACACCTGTCTGCCTGAGGCAGGGGTTTTTATTAAGGCCTTAATTGGCAGCAGGTGTTCCTAATTAACCTGCTGCCTGCTTCCCTAGTCTACAGGGAGCCACGCCCTAATGAACCTGGAGCTGATATATCTCCCCTCAAACACTCTGCCACAGCTCCCTGGCCTTCCTCTATCACAGAGGTCGAAAACCAAGGCTGTATTTAGGTCCCTAAATGGGAGCAGAGCTGCTTTGAAAAGTTGGCACCAATTGTGCCAGGTATAATAGAGAGAGACGTAATCATGACTTATAATACCCAGGAACATGACAAGTAATGAAATGTTCCCTCTGGAGAACAGTCAGATTGCACCAACAGGAAAGTCTGACTAATACTGGCAGGGTCATTCATTCAAAGTAGTAAATGACTCTAATTCCCCCAAGGTGCTATTGCAGTCTTTGGGTTTGGGGGAGAGAGAGAGGGGACTGCTCTCTCCACAGAGCTGAAAGCGTGCAAAGTTCAGACTTGTGAACTGTGCATATCTAGTGTGGATTTTCATTCACGCTGCGAGTGAAGCACTTCTGCCGTATTTAGGTTGACTGTGTCATTTTATGGATAATTTAAGATTCAATGCGGGGCATTCAAGGGGTCCACTCATTGCTGACCGTGGGAATGGGACTGAGTGGTTTAGAAAATCCGTCATGTTCCATAAATCACCTTCATGTTTCTGATCACTTAAAGCCAGCTTCTGCTACTCTGACATATGGCCAGCAGTACCTTACTATGCAGGAAGTTACACTGCTTCCGCACAGAACAGAGAGTCACATTCAAGGTCTCAGTGCTCATCTTCCAGGTGCACAATGGTAGGAGCCAAAAGTACCTAAAAGATCACCCGATCCTCAGGAAAAGGACTGTGGCACAGCCCATCTCCAGGGTAAATTAATCACGGCAGGAAACAGAACTTTCTCAGGGGCCGGTTCCAGATTGTGGAATGACCTCCCCTAGGAGCTAAGGAACACCCCAAACCTCAGCACCTTCAGTGCTAAGTGCACTTCTTCAACCTGTCTTCAGTCATAAAAGAACATAGACAATCTTTAATATTTTTAAAAGGAACAAACGTCACAATTTATTCCTCTGGGAAGAGGAAGGGAGAAAGAGAGGACCATGGTTTAGTTGGGGTGGTCCTGCTTTGAGCAGGGGGTTGGACTAGATACCTCCTGAGGTCTCTTCCAACCCTGATATTCTATGATTCTATGTGTGACATCTGCCACGAATGTGCTCAGATTCAATGGTGATAGGCCCACTGTAGCGGGGTGCTCCCCGCTCCCTGCCGGCCAGGAGTGGAATAGCCCTGGAAAGAGGGTTTGTAGCTGGCTGAGCCTGCTAGCAGGCTTAAGTGGAAAGCAGGCTCAGCTGTGTGGCCACGCCCCAAACATTCCAGGCTGTATAAAAGCTGGGAGCCAGGGAGCCTGAGCTCTAGGGAGAGGGCCCCAGCTTGCTGAGCCTAGGGAAGGCCCGACCCACGGGGTACTGGGGGTTGCAAGGGGGCGGCCCCTGGGCTGATAAGAGCAGCAGGCCAACCTCTTCTTGCCGGTGATGAGTAGCCATGAGACTGCAGTCAGCCTCAGAGAGACTGAGGCAGTGGTGACTGGCAGTGGCCGTATCTGAGGCAAGTTGGGGATAGTGGGTGTTGGGTTCCCCAGGGAGGGGAGACCCTGAGACAAGGAGGGTACTGCAAGGGTGCGGCACCCTCAGCAAGGGGTTCCAGGGTCCAGGAGGGACACGGGGCCAGCGTGGAGAAGTGGAGGTCGGCCGGCAGAGGGCGCTCCTGGGTCAACAAGAGCTAATTCCCAGACGACCAGACGGGGGTGCCGCCGGGTGAGTGACCGACCCCGTTACACCCACCCAATGAAAGAGTTTGAATAGAAGATTGCTCAGCACGGCAGAAACAGGTCTTAAGTACGTACCAGACCTTGGCAGTCACTAAACACATGGATCTCTGAGAAACATTTAGCATACATCACTGGCATAAGAGGGGGATATATTTGGCCATGCCCCTCTAAGACAACTTTAATGGAGGATGGAAAACAAAAGGGAGGTGGGAACGATTTTCATTTGAGATCTGAACGGACAGGAATCCCAGAACCTGCCTCTCCAAACTCATTTTCACTCAGCAGCTCTAGCAAACAATATAAATTCGCACCAACTGGGAATGAGAGAGAAAGAAACAGGCAGTGCCCTGTGTTCTCTCCATCACTTGAAGTCCTCAGATCATGACTGGATGTCTCTGTCTAAAAAAGATACTCTAACTCAACCAGACGTTACGGACTTGATACAGAATTCACTGGGTGAGGATTTATGGCCTGTATTATGCTGAAGATCAGAGCAGATGATCATATTAGCCCCTCCTGGCTTGAAAAATCTATGTATCCATGGTGGCCTTAAATGTTTTCATAATGTGGGCCACATGTTAATGGATAGTCTCAGAGGCCTATCTTCCCTCTCATTGACAATCACACAACTGCTCTATGGCAAGCACAGTCAGTGCTTATATGGCAAAGTCCTGGGAGGAAGGTAATGTCATTTTTGCTGTCTTTGGATGCAGCTTCATAGCTGCCGACAAGATACTATAAGGATAACAAAAACATGGTGGAATAGTAGTCATGACTGGAATACAGTATTGAAGTATACTTGCTGTTCAGAAAAGACAGAAATAAGGGCAAAAGTGATGAAGTAGCTTTGTACATTATTGATGAGGTAGACTGTACAGAAATGAGAAGTAACGGAATTTATAAGACAAAGTCTTTTGGGGCCAAAATCACTTTGGGGAAGACAGCTACAAGAGGTTCCCCTGGAATAGTGCATGGAGTGTGCTACAGACTACCAGGATCCAATTTGGATATGGAGAGAGGCCTCTCTAATGTTTTAAAGAAATAAATACTACTGAGAATTGTGTAATTATGGGAGATTTTAACTTCCTAGATATGGATTGGTAACACAGTAATGCCCAAATTTTCCTGGATGGGATAACTGACAGATTTCTTCACCAAACAGTTGCTGAATCAACAAGAGGTGATGCCATTTTAGATTTGGTATTAGTGAACAGTGAGGCCCTCATGAAATAACTAGTTGTAGAGGACAACCGTGGTTCAAGTGATCATGAGCTATTTCAGTTTAAACTAAACTAAACTAGATCTGCAACCAGGGTCCTTGATTTCAAAAGCGCTAACTTTAAAAAAAGAAGGGAAATAGTTAGGGAAGTGGACTGGACTGAAGAACTCTAGGGTCTGAATGCGGAGGAGGCGTGGAGTCAAAGTTGCAAAAGCTCTCTGAAGCCTGCATCCCAAGCAAGGGGAAGTGGGGGATTCAGAGGGAAGAGTTGCGGCCCAAACTGGAGGAGCAACATCTCAAACAGGTGATTAATAGAATTCAGAAAGCCTATGAGGGATAAAGTGAGAACTGCCAAACGCCAAGCCGAGTGGGACGTTGTAAAGGGAACTCCAACCAATCGTAAAAGGTTCTCTAGCCATATAAATAAGGAGAAAACAAGGAAAGAAGAAGTGGTACCGCTAAACACTGAGGGGATGGGGTGGAGATTTAAGATTATCAAGGCATGGCCCAACACCTAAACAAATACTTTCCCTCAGTTTTAAATGAGGCTAATGAAGGGCTTAGGGGTAGTGGTAGAGTGGCTAATGGCAATAAGGATACGGAGACAGAAATTATTTGGAAGTCAAACTCAAACATATTAATAGGACTAAATCGGGAGGGGGGTGCAGATAATCTTCATCCAAGGATATTAAAGGAAATAGCATATGAAATTGCACATCCACATAGAAAGGATTTTTAATGAAGCTGTAAACTCAGAGGTCGAACCCTGTGATTGGAGAATTATTAATATAGGTCCTATTTTTTAAAAGGGGGAAAACATGATCTGGGAAACTACAGGCCTATTAGTTTGACCTCGGTTGTATGCAAGGTCTTGGAACAAATTTTAAAAGAGAAAGTCGTTAAGGACAGAGAGGTGAATGGTAATTGGGATAAAATACAACATGGTTTTACAAAAGATAGATCATGCCAGACCAACCAGATCTCCTTCTTTGAGAAGATAACTGATTTTTTAGACAAAGGAAATGCAGTAGATCTAACCTAGTTGGACCTCAGTAAGGTATTTTATACAGTTCCACATGGGAAATTATTAGTTAAATTGGAGAAGATGGGGCTTAATAAGAGAACTGAAATTCGCTCAGCACTCTATTTTCCATAGGGCCAGCCCTGGTCTAACTCATCACCATGTTTGGGCTCAGGAAGGAATTTCCCTGGGGTCAGATTGGCAGAGACCCTGGGGGTTTTCACCTTCTTTGACCCTGGGGAAGGGGTCACGTGCAGGTTAAACTAGTACGAATGTGAATTCTCTGTAACTTTCAGTCTTTAAACCATGATTTGAGGACCTCTGTAACTCAGGCAGAGGTTAGAGATCTATTACAGGAGTGGGTGGGTGAGACTCTGTTGCCTGCAATGTGCAGGAGGTTAGACTAGATGATCACGATGGAAGAGCCCACACTGTTATCAGCCCGCTGTTCACAGCCCACTCCAAGTGTAACGCTGGTGACCCACAGATCGCAGGGAACCTTTCCACTGATCCATCTGCAAGGCAACAACACACCACAGTAGATAGAGAGAAAAGGAGCCAGACAGGAAAGGAAGGAAAAACCCACATGAGCTGCATTTTTCCAGCCCACAGCCCCTGTGCATAACCAGAGAGGTGGTTCTGAGAGGATGGAGCCACTGTGACCAATGAAGCGTCTCAATACAGGTGAGTAAAGCATTTACACTGCTCCAAATCCTCACTCACTTTCCCACCTCATTATCCCCACTGAAGAAAGTCTTTCCTATGCCCCCACACAACCTCAGATGGGTCTAAAAGAGAAACAACAACTTATTTTGTTTCCTCCTCTCTGGTGTAGCTAAACGCAAAGCAAGGGTTCTCTGTGAAAGCAGAATTTCCTAGTAAATTAGAAAGAAACACCTCCAGCCGGTGTTAGATGCCTGGGATGGTGGAGTTTGCTAAGAAGCTGTACTCAGCCTGCCACTGCTGTTTTGTCTCATACAAGAAACACAGCCTTATAAGAGTCTCACCTAAAGTTATTTCTTTTCTGGATCTTCACAATAGCCGCACAGAAAAGACACATTTCACTCTAGGGAGGTCTTTGTACCTGTCAGATAGAGCAGAGGGGAGCCTGTTCACTGGGGAGAAAGAAAAGGAAAAGAAGTAATTTAAAAAACATAGCAACAGGCTGCTGACCGGAGGCAGGAGTCATGTGTCCTTGCCCAACCTTGACAATCTTCATTGCTCCTGGGGTCAGATTCGATAGCAACAAAACCAATATCATCTCAGACATGCTCCGCACGGGGGTCTGGTTTAATTAAGCCCCATACGAAAGGTTTTCAAACAATTTTGGAGGAAACTCTTCCCACCCCAACTACCTAGTAGAGCGGGTCGGGAATGTTTCGACGCAACTGTTTTTGTGGCAATATGGACACCAGAGAGCGCTGCAACCAAGGTGGATGCATATTGCTTGAGCTCTGGAGAGGACTACAGGGAAACCTCAAACATTGCCCCTTAAAACCCACCATCCAACACCGAGAAATATTGCTGCTGATTACTGAAACCCCCATGTTGCCCTCTAGCCCGAATCTGACTCCCCAAATCCGGAACCATCAGTAAAACAGAGGAGATCTGCCTCCCCCATCTCTACAACAAAATGGTGCTTGAGCCTGGTGGAACATAGCTGATGGCCTTATGGCAGCAGGTGGTCATAGATACTGTTAAAATGAAATCTACAGGTCCCATCCTACAGACCACCATGACTGAGATTCAGAACTCACTGCATGCTCTACCCAGACGGCTCGGTGAAGCAGAACACAGAATTTCTGAGGTGGAAGATGATTTCAAAGAGAGCAAAATACAGGTTAAGAAGAACTTTAATGATTTCAAGACTATTCAGACCAACCTAATTGATCTAGAAAGCCACTCGTGATGATCAGGACGCAGACAGTCTGCTTTTTAGCTGTTGTGACCGGGTGCCATTTAGGCTTGCCAGGTGCCTGGTTTTTGACCGGAAAGTCTGGTTGAAAAAGAGACCTGGCAACCCTAAATGATACCCAGACCAAAAGTCCAGTTACCACTGAGGGGAAGGAGGCATCAAGGCATGAACCTACTCCAGCGTCAGCTCAGCCAGGGGCCGCCTCCTACCCGCAGGCCGGCGCCTTGAGATAATGCAGCAAGTGACAGAAGGAGAAGGGGACAAGAGCAAGTGATGGGGGTGGGGTCTGGGGGAAAGAGGTGGAGAAGGGGCAAGGCCTCAAGGGAAGAGGTAGAACAGGAGCAGGGCCTTTGGGGGGGGGAGAGTCAGGGCAGGGGATGGGGCCTTGAGGGAAGAGGTGGGGCAGGGGTGGGGCTTTGGGGTCCAGTTACTAACAATTAGAAAGGTGGCAGCCTTAACAATGTAACATCAGGACTGTGGGTATCCCTGAGAGGATAGAGAAAGGGAATCCCTCAGAATTTTATCCCTGAATTGCTAAGTTGTTGGCTCTGCCAATAATTTTGATGTAGACACCAGACCCTTGCCCCCACACCCAGCGGCAGGAGTTCAGCCTAGAGCCTTGATTGTGAGGTTCCTGAAGTTTACCACCTAAGGAGCTTATTCTGGAGAAGTCCAGAGAGAAGGAAGGAGCAGTTATGGGAGGACCCAGCTATTAAAATACTGCTTTTAAGATTATACTTGTGATGTGGTTGCAGTGAGGTTGCAACCGAGCAAAGCAATTGGCCAGGAAGATAGACCTGGAGTATTTTATTAAATACCCAGCAATGCAATGGTGAGAAGATATTATATTCAGTTCCCCACCAGAGGCAGAAAAATACCTCAAAGATCTGCAAACTCCTCCCTTGCAAGAGGACACACCTATGGCATGATCCGACCATATGGCTTTTATGTACTGCTCTCTAAGATCAGACATGGCTGCTCTAAACAAGTTGATGGGTGCTAGCTGATGATATGTTAGTTCCTTGTGTTTTTGTTTGCTTCCTTGTCTCTTTCTCTCCCTCGGTAGGATTGAAAGGTTACAAGATTATTATCAATGTATTTCTGATTGTCTAATTCATAGGAAAGGTGCATCAAATGTCAACTCTATCAATTAGTAATATTGACCTCATTGCTTTATTAGCCCCACTCACTCCATCCCCCCTCCCTCCATCGCTCGCTCTCTCCTACCTTCACTCACTTTCACCAGGCTGGGGCAGGAGGTTGGGATGCGGGAGAGGATGTGGGCTCTGGGCCGGGGTTGAGGGGTTCGGGGTGTAGGAGGGGGCTTTGGGCTGAGCTTGGGGCAGGGGGTTGGGGTGCGGGGTTGGGGTGCGGAAGGAGGTACATGCTCTGGGAGGGAGTTTGGGTGCGGGAGGGGGCTCAGGGCTGGGGTGCGGGGTTGGGGTGCGGAAGGGGGTACATGCTCTGGGAGGGAGTTGGGGTGCGGGAGGGGGCTCGGGGCTGGGGTGCGGGGTTGGGGTGCGGAAGGGGGTACATGCTCGGGGAGGGAGTTTGGGTGCAGGAGGGGGCTCAGGGCTGGGGTGCGGGGTTGGGGTGCGGAAGGGGGTACATGCTCGGGGAGGGAGTTTGGGTGTGGGAGGGGGCTCAGGGCTGGGGTGCAGGGTTGGGGTGCGGAAGGGGGTACATGCTCGGGGAGGGAGTTTGGGTGCAGGAGGGGGCTCAGGGCTGGGGTGCGGGGTTGGGGTGCGGAAGGGGTACATGCTCTGGGAGGGAGTTTGGGTGCGGGAGGGGGCTCGGGGCTGGGGTGCGGGGTTGGGGTGCGGAAGGGGTACATGCTCGGGGAGGGAGTTTGGGTGCAGGAGGGGGCTCGGGGCTGGGGTGCAGGGTTGGGGTGCGGAAGGGGGTACATGCTCGGGGAGGGAGTTTGGGTGCGGGAGGGGGCTCGGGGCTGGGGTGCGGGGTTGGGGTGCGGAAGGGGGTACATGCTCGGGGAGGGAGTTTGGGTGCAGGAGGGGGCTCAGGGCTGGGGTGCAGGGTTGGGGTGCGGAAGGGGGTACATGCTCTGGGAGGGAGTTTGGGTGCAGGAGGGGGCTCAGGGCTGGGGTGCGGGGTTGGGGTGCGGAAGAGGGTACATGCTCGGGGAGGGAGTTTGGGTGCAGTAGGGGGCTCAGGGGTGGGGTGCGGGGTTGGGGTGCGGAAGGGGTACATGCTCTGGGAGGGAGTTTGGGTGCAGTAGGGGGCTCAGGGGTGGGGTGCGGGGTTGGGGTGCGGAAGGGGGTACATGCTCTGGGAGGGAGTTTGGGTGCAGTAGGGGGCTCAGGGGTGGGGTGCGGGGTTGGGGTGCGGAAGGGGGTACATGCTCGGGGAGGGAGTTTGGGTGCAGGAGGGGGCTCGGGGCTGGGGTGCGGGGTTGGGGTGCGGAAGGGGTACATGCTCGGGGAGGGAGTTTGGGTGCGGGAGGGGGCTCAGGGATGGGGTGCGGGGTTGGGGTGCGGAAGGGGATACATGCTCTGGGAGGGAGTTTGGGTGCGGGAGGGGGCTCAGGGCTGGGGTGCGGGGTTGGGGTGCGGAAGGGGATACATGCTCGGGGAGGGAGTTTGGGTGCGGGAGGGGGCTCAGGGCTGGGGTGCGGGGTTGGGGTGCGGAAGGGGGTACATGCTCGGGGAGGGAGTTTGGGTGCGGGAGGGGGCTCAGGGCTGGGGTGCGGGGTTGGGGTGCGGAAGGGGGTACATGCTCGGGGAGGGAGTTTGGGTGCAGGAGGGGGCTCAGGGCTGGGGTGCGGGGTTGGGGTGCGGAAGAGGGTACATGCTCGGGGAGGGAGTTTGGGTGCAGGAGGGGGCTCAGGGGTGGGGTGCGGGGTTGGGGTGCGGAAGGGGTACATGCTCTGGGAGGGAGTTTGGGTGCAGGAGGGGGCTCAGGGCTGGGGTGCGGGGTTGGGGTGCGGAAGGGGGTACATGCTCTGGGAGGGAGTTTGGGTGCGGGAGGGGGCTCAGGGCTGGGGTGCAGGGTTGGGGTGCGGAAGGGGGTACATGCTCTGGGAGGGAGTTTGGGTGCAGGAGGGGGCTCGGGGCTGGGGTGCGGGGTTGGGGTGCAGATGAGGGTACATGCTCTGGGAGGGAGTTTGGGTGCAGGAGGGGGCTCAGGGCTGGGGTGCGGGGTTGGGGTGCGGAAGGGGGTACATGCTCGGGGAGGGAGTTTGGGTGCAGGAGGGGGCTCGGGGCTGGGGTGCGGGGTTGGGGTGCGGAAGGGGGTACATGCTCTGGGAGGGAGTTTGGGTGCGGAAGGGGGCTCAGGGCTGGGGTGCAGGGTTGGGGTGCGGAAGGGGGTACATGCTCTGGGAGGGAGTTTGGGTGCAGGAGGGGGCTCGGGGCTGGGGTGCGGGGTTGGGGTGCAGATGAGGGTACATGCTCTGGGAGGGAGTTTGGGTGCAGGAGGGGGCTCAGGGCTGGGGTGCAGGGTTGGGGTGCAGAAGGGGATACATGCTCGGGGAGGGAGTTTGGGTGCAGGAGGGGGCTCAGGGCTGGGGTGCAGGGTTGGGGTGCAGAAGGAGGTACATGCTCAGGGAGGGAGTTTGGGTGCGGGAGGGGGCTCGGGGCTGGGGTGCAGGGTTGGGGTGCGGAAGGGGGTACATGCTCGGGGAGGGAGTTTGGGTGCGGGAGGGGGCTCAGGGCTGGGGTGCGGGGTTGGGGTGCGGAAGGGGTACATGCTCTGGGAGGGAGTTTGGGTGCGGGAGGGGGCTCAGGGCTGGGGTGCGGGGTTGGGGTGCGGAAGGGGGTACATGCTCGGGAAGGGAGTTTGGGTGCAGTAGGGGGCTCAGGGCTGGGGTGCGGGGTTGGGGTGCGGAAGGGGGTACATGCTCGGGGAGGGAGTTTGGGTGCAGGAGGGGGCTCAGGGCTGGGGTGCGGGGTTGGGGTGCGGAAGGGGGTACATGCTCGGGGAGGGAGTTTGGGTGTGGGAGGGGGCTCAGGGCTGGGGTGCGGGGTTGGGGTGCGGAAGGGGGTACATGCTCTGGGAGGGAGTTTGGGTGCGGGAGGGGGCTCAGGGCTGGGGTGCAGGGTTGGGGTGCGGAAGGGGGTACATGCTCTGGGAGGGAGTTTGGGTGCAGGAGGGGGCTCGGGGCTGGGGTGCGGGGTTGGGGTGCAGATGAGGGTACATGCTCGGGGAGGGAGTTTGGGTGCAGGAGGGGGCTCAGGGATGGGGTGCAGGGTTGGGGTGCGGAAGGAGGTACATGCTCGGGGAGGGAGTTTGGGTGCGGGAGGGGGCTCAGGGCTGGGGTGCAGGGTTGGGGTACGGAAGGAGGTACATGCTCAGGGAGGGAGTTTGGGTGCGGGAGGGGGCTCGGGGCTGGGGTGCAGGGTTGGGGTGCAGATGAGGGTACATGCTCGGGGAGGGAGTTTGGGTGCAGGAGGGGGCTCAGGGCTGGGGTGCGGGGTTGGGGTGCGGAAGGGGGTACATGCTCGGGGAGGGAGTTTGGGTGTGGGAGGGGGCTCAGGGCTGGGGTGCGGGGTTGGGGTGCGGAAGGGGGTACATGCTCGGGGAGGGAGTTTGGGTGCAGGAGGGGGCTCAGGGTTGGGGTGCGGGGTTGGGGTACGGAAGGAGGTACATGCTCGGGGAGGGAGTTTGGGTGCGGGAGGGGGCTCAGGGCTGGGGTGCAGGGTTGGGGTACGGAAGGAGGTACATGCTCAGGGAGGGAGTTTGGGTGCGGGAGGGGGCTCAGGGCTGGGGTGCGGGGTTGGGGTGCGGAAGGGGGTACATGCTCGGGGAGGGAGTTTGGGTGCGGGAGGGGGCTCAGGGCTGGGGTGCGGGGTTGGGGTGCAGAAGGGGGTACATGCTCTGGGAGGGAGTTTGGGTGCAGGAGGGGGCTCAGGGCTGGGGTTTGGGATGCATAAGGTGTGTGGGCTCCAGCTGGGAGGCACTTACCTGAGGTAGCTTCTTGGCGGCAGCACAGTAGGGCTAAGGCAGGCTCCCTGCTCACCCTGGCCACGTGCCACTCCTGGAAGCAGTCGGCACGTCCCTGTGGCCCCCGCTGGGGGCCAGGTGGGCTCTGCGTGCTGCCCGCACCCACAGGCACCACCCCCAGAGCTCCCATTGGCTGCAGTTCCTGGCCAATGGGACCTGCAGAGTTGGTGCTCAGAGCAGGGGCAGCAGGCAGAGAATGTCATACCCCTCCCAGGGGCCACAGGGACATTCTGGCCGCTTCCAGGAGCGGTGTGGAGCCAGGTCAGACAGGGAACCTGCCTTAGCCCTGCTGCGCCACTGGACTTTTAGCGACCTAGGGGCTATGTGGAGTTTCAAGTTTCACCCGATCCAGGCATCCTCTCTGGTGTCAAGTGTGGGGTTTTTTTTCTGACAATTGAGACAGATTCCTCTTTTTAATTGTATGGTACTAATGTGTATTTCTCTCTCCACTATCTTTTCCATTTTGTTTTATCACATACTAGCAAAAATATCCGGCATTGCTCAGGTCCGTCAGAGAGGGGGAGGGGGGAGAGAGCTGAGCGAGTGCGGGGTCCATTGGAGGGGGGAGGGGGGAGAGAGCTGAGCGAGTAGGGGGGCCGTTGGAGGGGGGAGAGAGCTGAGCGAGTGCACGGTCTGTTGGAGGGGGAGGGGGGAGAGAGCTGAGCGAGTGGGGGGGCCGTTGGAGGGGTGAGGGGGGATAGAGCTGAGCGAGTGCTTGGTCCGTTGGAGGGGGGAGGGGACAGAGAGCTAAGCGAGTGCGGGGTCCATTGGAGGGGGGTATTATTACATCATAACTATGTCACAGAGAACAGCAGGTGTTAACCTGCTGCCCAGCTGATGTGAATGGGCTTTAAAGAATTTCACCCCTAGGGAGCGTCAGAGGTGAGATTTGAAAAAATTTCAATTCTTACCCTGATTAGGACCCTAAAGCCTATAACTGTACCAAATTTCAAGTCTCTAGCTCAAACGGTGTGGAAGGAATAAGGGAACGTACATACATGCACGCACGCACGCATACACCATTTGACTTTTATATATATAGATTTAATTCCTTTCTGCCCCCCTCCTCTTACCTTCCTGTGATGAGAATTTCGTTCTCACTCCTGTAGGATACACCCTGGGAAGCAACACCCTACCCCTGGCTTATATAACTTTTTCTGCTTAGCTATGCAAGAACTGTGTGCTGCTCAGGAAAATTTGCTATTTCTCATCTATTCACAAAGCAACTTTATCATTTTATCCGGTGTATTTTAACAGTGATGGCTCCGATAATTAAATGTGTCTCCTGGAATTGAAAGAGTCGTA
Source organism: Sternotherus odoratus (assembly GCA_032164245.1). NCBI lineage: Eukaryota > Metazoa > Chordata > Testudines > Kinosternidae > Sternotherus > Sternotherus odoratus. The sequence goes on from JAVMKO010000005.1 coordinate 102,544,501, forward strand.
ATAACCCTATTAAAAGAAAAAAATATACTCAATGATTAAAAAAAAAGAACGTCGACAATGCAATGCTCCAGCAGACACATCTGACAGACCTTGAAGCTTGTAAACTGAAGAGAGACTGGGTAGGCCTTTCAATCTCTAGCTGCTTTAATTCTAAAGTGAGGGGCGGTACGATACTAATACATAAAAAGCTGAATGTGAATATTCTGAGCACAAGGTCTGACAGGGCAGATTTACCATCTTCAAGGCTGAAACAGGCAATTCTACAATTATCTTTGCCAAACTCTACAGGCCAAATCAGGATGATCCCGAATTTTTTAGGAGTGTAAATGACATGGGACATCACCCTATGTCTGGAGACTTTAACAGAAGTCTAGAACCTGTCCTTGATAAATCTTCTCCTCCATACAAACACCGCTGATCTAGATTTACAAGATGCATGAAGACTGGGTGATCCTACACCCAGAGACTATAGGTTTTTTTCCCCAGCTCATTCAATATATTTAAGATTCGACCAGGGATGCTGGAGCAATTTGTAGAATGGGGGTGCTGAGAGCTATTGAACCAAACTATAAACCCAGTATACAATGGAATCCACTTCACGCCAACGGGTGCGGAATCACCTCCAGAACCCCTAGTCCCAGCACCTCTGGATCGGACTATGTTGGCGTCACAACACTTGGTCAGTTCTGTCACTGACTGTAGTATTGATACTATTGTTATCTCTGACCATGCACCTATACATATATCTTTTAGGCCTGCAGGGTATGCACCCCCAACTGAAATGCGGAGATTAAAAACCTCTCTGCTGTTTGATACATCATCATTAACTCTATCCAGCAGGAGTTAGAACTTTGTTAAAGAACAAATGCCCCCACCCCTTCATCAGCTGTCACACTTTGGGAATCCTTTGAAGCCTTCATCAGAGGCCGTATCATCTCTTATGACACCTTTACAAAGAAATAGAACCTAGAACTGATACTCTTGCAAAGGAATTTAAGATGTTGGAGATAGACTATGCTTCTGCCCCTTCCCCAGAGAAACTCAGACCCCCCATCAATCCCAGATATGAAATCAACAAACTTCTGTCCCAGAAGGCTGAGTGTGCTTCAAACAGAATAAAGCAAAATGAATCTGGCAAGAGAGGTGGCAAGCGGTTGGCACAGAGACTTAAGTAAAAGGCTAACAGAACTAAGACTTCTGCTATGTGTGATAGAAGCAATGAATTATATACAGCACAGTCGGATATTAATAAACAATTGCAACAGCTTTATTCAAAAACTATATTTAGCTGAAGAGGGAATCAGTAAAAATGGCCTAGATAACTATTTTAGTGGATTGTCTCTACCACAGGTCTCTGACTCTCAGAAGGACCTTTGAGCTGCCCCTTTAGAAGTCGCAGAACTGACTCGGGCTATGAAAGATATGAAGGCTGGCAAGACGCCTGGCGCAGATGGATTCTGTTAGGACCGGAAGACATTGTGACGGGCAACCACTAGAAGGTGTAGTTACGCTTCTAAGTCAACTCCAGGAGAGTGCATAGTGATGCTATGAGATTGACCTTGCTGTTATCTGTGTGTTTGGGAACAGTTCCCAGACCGTTCCCAGCTGTGTGAGTGTTTACCCCGTCTGTGTGAGAATGAATGCGTGAGAAACTAAATGGGGAAACTAAGGCAGGACTGCGTAACCAACAAGTGCTGACCAATCAGCTTGTTGCTTGCAAATGAGACATGAGTATGTATGAGATGCAAATGTGTGAGTGTATTTAAGCCCACTCCCGTATTTGCTCATGGGCTTTTTCCTTCCCGGCAATGGCTCCGGAGTGCCGGGTACCCCTTTCTGCAGTCGCGCTGATCTGAATCAGGCCCCCTCAGCGCTGAAGACTGGGACCTTCCAATAAACTCATCTACTTTACTTAACCACGTGTGTGTGCCTTGTCTCGCAAAATCCAAAGTACCTCACTACAGATTCCCAACTGAATTTTAAAAATAGTTATCTGAAACTTTAATACGAGATTATCGAATATGTTTAATGAGGCCCAGAATGAGCAAACTCCCACCTACTCTAAGGGTTTGTCTACATTACCGGCTGGATTGATGGGCAGCGATGGATTCAGCAGGGATCGATTTAACGCTTCTAGTCTAGACGCGATAAATCGATCACCGAGAGCTCTCCCGTCAACTCCAGTACTCCACCAGGACGAGAGGCTCAGGCAGAGTCGAAGGGAGAGCATCAGCCATGACTTACCACAGTAAAGACACCGCAGTAAGTAGATCTAAGTCTAATTCAGCTACATTATTCACGTAGCTGAAGTTGCATAACTTAGATCAATCCCCCCCACTGTAGACCAGGCCTTAGAGAAGTTATTAACACCCCACACTGACAGTTCAATTGGTGCAAGGACACTCACCACCGACAGGAGAATAGCATGGACACACAAAACCGATTTAATTACAGCAGTGGCTGTACGCTGACGTAACTTAAGTCAACTTAATTTTGTAGTGTAGATTTGCCCTTCATTGTATTTTGTTGAATTTTTGTGTTTCTAAATCTCTCTTCCCTCTGTATTCCAGCTACCTGGATTCCAGCTCAGTGATGTGTATGTAAGAACATAATGTTGTGTGTTTGAATTTAATAACTATTTGAGATTGTCAAATAGAATGATTTAATCAAAGATTACCAGAGATTAGTTCAGCACGGGAGAGTACAAAAAGAATAAATGCATTACCATCCTTGGTGTAAGGTAAAGAGCTGGCTGCTGTCTCTCTCTTTTATGTAGCTGTTGTGATGCCAGGAGTTTGCACTCCCGATCCAATTCCCAAAACCATTTTATGGGGTATGAGCCCAAAATAAAACCTTCTGGGAAGGAAAAGACTTTTGCACGATTAATTTCACTGTATGCCCTGTTTTGACATTTTCCATTTAGCTCATTACTGATGGAATTTCTTTTATGGTATCTTTAGTTTACATGATCAATAAGCTAAAGGGAATTTTAATCCGGTTATTATTATTTGTTTCATTCCTTACAGAACCACCTGCACTAACAATTACCCCTTATTGACCACCCAGTCCATTACAGAAAACATCTGTCATAGCACATACTCCTTATCAATCACCCAGTTTTGTTTATACGGTTACTAGTCTGAGGGTTCTTTTCCCTGGACATCTATATTCTCACAGACTTGAAGGCACCAGCCATAATGAAGTACATTCAATATTTGAATTACATAAAGTTTCTGAACACAGGTCACTCACAGGTTAAAAACCAACATTCAAACACACACTCTTCTATTACCATGAAGATTTGGGGAGAACAGTTCATATGTGAATAAGTTTAATATACAAGAAAACTGAAAGGGTTAATATTTCCTAACTAACACTAAGGTACTTACAATAAGAACGGCCATATTGACTCAGACCAATGGTCCATGTAGTCCGTTATCTTGTCTTCTGACAGCAGCCAGTGCCAGATGCTTTAGAGGGAGTGAACAGAATAGGACAATTTCAAGTGATACATCTTTTGTCATCCAGTCCCGGCTTCTGGAAGTTGACGATTTAGGGACACGTACATGGAGTTGTGTCCCTGACCATCTTGGGCTAACAGCCATTGGTAGACTTATCCCCTATTAACTTAGCTAAATCATTTTTGAACCCAGTTATATTTTCGGCCTTCACAACATCCTCTGGCAACGAGTTCCACAAGTCTGACTGTGTGTTGTATGAAGAAGTACTTCCTTATGTTTGTTTTAAACCCGCTGCCTATTAATTTCATGGGGCGACCCCTCGGTCTTGTGTATTGTAAAGGGGCAAATAACATGTTCCTATTCGCTTTCTCCACGCCGTTCATGATTTGTCATTTCTTTTCTAAGCTCTTTTCATTTCCTTTTATAGCTCGATCAGGTTCATCGTCATTTTACTTCTACTGGGTGGCCTGATGACAGTCCCCACGGGTTAAAATGAGGGAAAGTGAAATCTAAATACACTTAATACGCCTGCACTGTAAAAATCCTTGAGCTTTTAAAGCAATCAGCAATGCTGAACATTCTTCCTGCGTGTACTGTACTCGGTTACTGCAATAATGCATCGTAATACTGTTTGCATTGATTCACCACAAGGTACATGTACTACATCCACAAGCTAAGAGGGAAAATGAAGGAGGATCTCTCTTTGAAAGGCCACGATTGCTTAATTGTCTAAGGGAACTGCCACACATGTTTACCAGTGTGTAGAGGGGACAGGGCTGACCTACCTATTTCCATAGTTCAAGCAACACTCCTGGACTACATTACATTAATGCAAAGTAGGTTCCCCCACTTTGTTGTTATTAATTACCCTGGCTCCTTGCACCAGGGCTTAGAGGAACCCTTAGATATCCTCACTATTAATAAATTATTTGGATGCGACATGCCAGCTGCAAGAGAAAACAACAGGAAACCACTCACCTTCTGTAAATAGGATGGCAGCTCTTTAAAGGGGCTGCAGTTCTGTGTGGAGTCAAACAGAACCAAACGTCGGCCTTATTGCAGAGTAAACAGAGATCTAGGTTGCCAAAACTCAGCATGCAGGAAAGGAAAAAGGGTAAAATCAGACAGACAAGGTAAAGGGGAGCATAGGGCTCAGGGGATCAGTAATGGAAGACAGGGTCTTTCCCTCTCCTACCAGTGGGTCAAATCCAGACCAGGTTGATAATAGCCAGAGGAGATTAGTATGATGAGGTGATGACTGGCTGTGGTCTGAACATAGCACTGGGATGCAACAACTCCACAGGTCTAATCCCAGCTCTGACAATTCCCACTGTAACTTGGAGCAAATCACTGCTACTATCCCCTGCTACAGCATAGGGACCAAGTGGCTAGGCAGCAGTTCTGCAGGAAAGGACCTAGGAGTTACAGTGGACGAGAAGCTGGATATGAGTCAACAGTGTGCCATTGTTGCCAAGAAGGCATTTGGGGCTGTGTAAGTAGGAGCATTGCCAACGGAACGAGGGACATGATCATGCCCCTCTATTCGGCATTGGTGAGACCTCATCTGGAGTACTGTGTCCAGTTTTGGGGCCCACACTACAAGAAGGATGTGGAAAAACTGGAAACAGTCCAGTGGAGAGCAACAAAAATTATTATGGGGCTGGAGCACATGATTTAAGAGGAGGGGTTGAGGGAACTGGGGTTATTCAGTATGCAGAAGAGAAGAATGAGGGGGAACTTGATAGCTGCTTTCAACACCTGAAAGGGGGTTCCAAAGAGGATGGATCTAAACTCTTTGGTACCAGATGACAGAACAAGGAGTAATGGTCTCAAATTGCAGTGGGGGAGGTTTAGGTTGGATATTAGGAAAAACCTTTTCACTAGGAGGGTGGTGAAGCACTGGAATGGGTTAGCTGGGGGGGAGGGGTGGAATCTCCTTCCTGGGAGGTTTTTAAGGTCAGGCTTCACAAAGTCCTGGATGGGATGATTTAGTTGGGGTTGGTCCTGCTTTGAGCAGGGGGTTGGACTAGATGACCTCCTGAGGTCCCTTCCAACCCTGATATTCTATGATTTTAAGTCACTGAGTCACTCTACGACTCAGTTCCTCATCTGTAAAATGGGAGCAATGCTAGGTAACTACTTCACAGGTGTGTGGTGCAATGTTCATAAAGCGCTTTAGCTGTACCCATTCTATAAGCCCCATTTATATGATCGTGGACTTCACAGTAAAAGTTCAATCCACTACTCCTTACAACAGTCATAGCTCGACTATTACTGTAAAATGTGCTCTTATTTTCACTCTGTAGGGAAGTGCTAAGTGTTATCGTGCCTGATCTCAACCCAGTTCATAGTGGTCGAGTGACTTGCATTGTGCACAGCACGCCTAGCAGAGGTGCTAAGCATGGGGAAGATGGGGAACACATAGGCACCGACTCCGGGGGTGATCTGGGGCTGAAGCACCCATGGGGGAAAAATGGAGGGTGCTGAGCACCCAGCATCAGTCCCCCTATCAGCGAGCCCCCTCCCCCCCCCCCATCCTCCCCAGGGCTTCCCACCCAGCGATGAGTCCCGCGGATCAACGCCTCCTTCTCCCTCCCAGCACCACCTGCCCACTGTGATCAGCTGCTTTGTAGGAGGTTCTGGGGCAGGCGGAGGAGGGAGGATGCAACACGCTCAGGGGAGGGAGCAGAACTGTGTGGGAAGAGGCAGGGTGGGGATAGACTAGGGACAGGAAGATGCAGGACAGAGATGGGGCCTTGTGGGGGAAGAGGTGGAGTGGGGGCAGGGCCTGAGGCAGAGCTGGGGGTCAAGCAACCCCAAGCACTTTGGAAAGTCGGCACCAGAGGGAGAACCTGAAACCTGAAAGTCGGCACCTGTTCGCTGTTCCCTTTTCCTTCCTCTTCTCTCTCACCCCTCCACAGACTTTCTATCATTTTTGCCATGCATCTGAATGCTGTCCAGGTTTTGGCTACACTGAGCCTATTTAAAGCTTCCCCATCTTTTGCAATGGGAAGGCACAGGAAAAGTAACAATGAAAAAGGCGGGGCAGGAAATGTGACTCTCATTCTTTCTATTGAAGCAGTGGCAGAAAGATTAAAGAAAATAAAGGGCGAGAAAGGGTTTTAAAAACAGAATTTTGGTATTCCGGAAAACTAAAATCTCTAAGTTGGGTGAAAAACTCCAAAAATTCCAAAAAATAGTCACTTTGTCACAACAATCTCTCCTTGCACAATTTTTTTCTTAATTTAAAAAAATTTAATCAGAAAAATATTTCAAGCTAAAAATGTTGATCAGCTCTAACCTGAATGGACTGTGGAGAACGAACTCCTCCTAGTCTACAGATTCACAGATTTAAAGGCAGAAAAGACAACTGTGATCATCTTCCAACCTCCTGCATAATGCAGCCCATTGAATTTCGTGAAAATAACTTCTAGAGCAGATCTCTTAGAAAAAATCCAATCGTGATTTAAAAATTGTCAATGTTGGAGATTCCTCGTTGTTCCAGTTGTTAATTACTCTCACTATTAAAAATTTACATCTTATTTCCAGTCTGAATTTGTCTAGCTTCTATTTCCAGCCATTGGAATATGTCGTATCTTTCTCTGCAAGATTGAAGAGCCTTTTACTGAACAGTTGTTCCCCACAATCTAGGTACTTCTAGATTGTGATAAAATCACCCTGTAACCGTCTCTTTGTTGAGCTAAATCAATTGAGCTCTTTGAGTATCACTATGAGGCAGGCTTTCTAATCCTGCAATCACTCTTGTGGCCCTCTGCAATTTATCAACATCCTTCTTGAACCGGGGGCACACAAAGTAGATGAAAACAACCGGTAGGGGGTAGAGCCCTGCAGCAGGACTGGGATCCCATGGGATCATGTTGCCATAATAGCAGGAGTGGAATAAAAATTCTACAAACAATATGGGAGCAGGTGAGAGTGGGTATTGTGGGATGGGGCAGGAATGGGATTAAACAAATCTTAAAAATAGTCCCATGAAGGTCTCTAGTAAGGGGCACAAATATACTTTGCTTGCCACAAGCACTAAAATGCCTAGTTACGGCACTGGCATCTAATAAAGTCTCCTTAAACTAAACCCAATTATCATTCACATTTTTCTATTACTTTTTTCCTTCCAGCTGATCTGGCTCATGATTGTTTTCAGCTTTGTGAAATTGGCCCTTTTAAAATATCAGCTATATGTAGGACCGGTCGAGGCTTTGAATTCCCCTATGTTGGTTGCTACATTTTTTTGAGTTAGCAAATTGTCATCTATAAGGATGTTTTAATATGAGACCACAGCATGAGACCGCCAGCATAAATCACTCTGACGTCCCGCATGATCATGGCAGCTTTTTTCTCCTCACTACATGTAGGTATGCAATGAGCCAGTCATCCTCCGTAGGAGTATTTACTGTGCCTTTAAGAGCAGAGAACATATTAAGGAGAAGGGGATTGGTCTAGGAAGAACCAGCTGGAAGCAGTCCAGAGTCAGCTTCACCAGTTGTGTTGCCAGGAGCACATAAGAATATAAGAACATGAGAGCGGCCATCCTGAGTCAGACCAAAGGTCCATCGAGTCCAGTATTTTGTCTTCTGACAGTGGCCAAAGCAGTAAGCAGGATAAAGCAGTAAGTTTGGGGCAGGCAGCAGAAAACACTCTGAACAGGATAAAAATAATGGAAGGAAAACAGAACACTGCCATTCTGGATAGAGCAGCGGTCCCCAGACTCTTTTAATAGAATCATAGAATATTAGGGTTGGAAGGGACCTCAGGAGGCCATCTAGTCCAACCCCCTGCTTAAAGCAGGACCAACCCCAACTAAATCATCCCATTCAGGGCTTTGTCAAGTCTGACCTTAAAAACCTCTAAGGAAGGTGATTCTACCACCTCCCTATTCCATTCCATTCCAATGCTTCACCATCCTCCTAGTGAAAAAGTTCTTCCTAATATCCAATCGAAACCTTCCCAACTGCAACTTGAGACCATTACTCCTTTTTCTGTCATCTGGTGCCACTGAGAACAGTCTAGATCCATCCTCTTTAGAACCCCCTTTCAGGTAGTTGAAAGCAGCTATCAAATCTCCCTTCAGTCTTCTCTTCTGTAGACTAAACAATCCCAGTTCTCTCAGCCTCTCCTCATAAGTCATGCGCTCCAGGCCCCTAATCATTTTTGTTGCCCTTCTCTGGGCACTTTCCAGTTTTTCCACATCCTTCTTGTAGTGTGGGCCCCAGAACCGGACACACTACTCCAGATGAGGCCTCACCAATGTTGAATAGAGGGGAACAATCACGTCCCTCGATCTGCTGGCAATGCCCCTACTTATACAGTCCATGTTCATGTTCCCCCTTACCGGGTCCGAACGTCCCTGGGAGCCATGGTCAGGAGCCAGGGCTGTGAGCAGGGCCACAGTTGGGGCCAGCATCTGTGATTGGGAGTGGGGCCAATGCTGCAGCTGGGAGAGGGGCCACGGTCAGAGCTGGGAGCTAGGGGCAGTGGAGCTGTGGCCAGGAGCTGGATCGAGAGCAAGTGGCTGAGGCCGGACCTGCAGGTGGGGGCCTTGGTGAGGCCAGAGTGGAGATGGTCAAGATGGCCGCCCATCAGTCCAGAAGGAGGAAGCTGGATGAAGAAGATATTCTTTGAAACTTCGTGACCTTTTTCTGCTCCTTTGCCCATGCATGTATGAGGCACAGAGTATGCTCAAAGCAGTAGGAATTATCCAGGGTTCTCTAGCTTCCGATCCCTTTCTGATTCTCTCAATTTGACCCTATACTGCCCACCAATACCAATCCAATAGACAAGGACCTTCCGCAAGCAGTAACTTCTCCTGCCACTTTCACCCCTTAAAGATGGCTTTGAAACCGGCAAAATGACAGGGGCTACATTTGTTGATCCATTGGTTGCTTACGCCGCTGTGAACCATAATGCACGTCTACTGAAACTGGCAAGAATTTTGAGAAATAGAAAGATGGTCCAGGTTATCCCCTCCCTGCTCGAGAATCAACATTTCTTTGTTGAGAAGGAGGGTCAGAAAGGGCACTGGCCCATCAAACAGAATGGATTGCCCCAGGGTCAGTGCTATCACTCTTGGTGTTTAATATCTATATGAATGATCATCCAAGATATCTCAAAGTGCAGATTCATTTATGCAGATAATCTTTGCATTGCCACTCAGTCAGAAAGAGTTGAGGACACTGAGCATGTTTTAACTGGCTCCTGCGTGTTCTTGGAATATACTATCACACATGGTTCCTGAATGCCGGTTCTAGTAACACACAAGGGTGCGCCTTCCACCTCAAACACCATCAGGCCAAACAAAAACTCCATGTATCGTGGGATGGCACACTCCTTGACCACTCTAAATATCTGGTGTACCTTGGGTCACATTAGAACAAACGCTGACATTCAAAGAGCACATCAAGAAGCTAAAAAAGGAACTTAACTCCAGGAAATGTGTACTCCAGAAGTTGGTCTACACAAAATGGGGAGCGGGCCCAAAAAACCAAGTCTTGCCCTATGTTATTCAACGGCAGAGCACTGTGCCCCAGGATAGGCATGCTTAAGCCAGGTACTCAAAATTGATATTGAACTCAATCAATCTTGTAGGATCATCACAGGGACATTGAAACTGACTCCCGTGCTGTCAATATAGTGTCTCAGGGAGCTGCAGTGCAATTGGTGGGGTTGGATGCCTTCCATAAAAAGGAGAGACAAAAACTGGTGTATGATCTAAGACATCCACTGCATAGACTCATTCCACCACCTAAGAGGCTGAAGTCCATAAAGAGTTTTGTCTCAGAAAATTCCTTACCTCGCAATATTGATGCCAGGATACAGAATAACAAAATGGTAGGAAATGCTGGTGACCTTGGAGAACCTGGTTCCTGGAGAATAACTCTCTCTAGTCACTGACCTCAAATGAAAACACAGGGATACTCTTAAGTCGAGGGAGAGCCGGGGTAGCAAAGACTGATGACCGCATGACCAAGTGGAAGCTGGAGATGTGGATGTGGAGAGTATAGGCAAACACCTGAACATTGCCTCATGCAGTACCAAGCCAACCTCCTGAGGAACTATTTGAGAGTCATAACACCAGGTCTTAGCTGCAGTTCTGGAGTGACATGCTTTGAGGACCTCTCTAAGGGATCACATCTGAACCCTCTAAATTCATCCAAGTTTACTATCATTGCTAAGACGAAAGCAGACCAGTGCTCTATCCACAGACCATCAACGTGCGCTAATGATTCTTAGGGACATGATGTGGAATGGAATACAGTTTAGAATTAAATTCTGATCATATGCTGGAAGAGGTTTCTCCTCAGCAATGCCTCAATACTCCATGGAAAATGGAGACCCCAATTCTTAGAATCGATGTTATTCAGGACAGCATTCAAGCCAGTGCTTAACTTTAAGTACTGAAACCAGTAAGCCTTAAGCACCCACGTAAGTCAAGCATTTTCATAAGTGCTTTGCTGAACTGGGGCCAGGGAGAGTAGCTCCCTGTACTCATAAAGATACAATAAGTAAAAGTGAGGGAGGCTTGTAATCTGATCCACGAGGTCAGGGCTCTTTTTTCTAATGCTGTACATTAAATTTGGATGGATGAAACAAAAGGGTTTTTACTGGAATGGTTGGCAAGAGTTCTTTGGGGCCGGGACAGTCATTTGTTATGTTTGTACAGCCCCTAGCACAACGGGGCCCATCATACTCATGACCTTTCAGCACTATTCCAATTTAAATACTGAATAACAAGAGAGATCGGGGTGTGCTTTGAATTTTCAGCAGAAGCTTGTGTCCCGCAGGAGGACTTAATTAAACACAACGAAGATTTCAGTCTGTCAGGTCTCCTCTTTCCTGTTCTAATTTTGAGTGTGCGCAACTGGCATATGAATGCATTTATTAGTGGCCATCTTGCAGAGCAGCACCAAGATGCCTGGATGTCCTTTTGCCGATGAAGTCCATAGAGGAACCTCAGACTGGTGCAATATCTTGAATATCATTTGCATTGAGGCTGGTAAAGTTAACCTTTACCTGAGAGTTTAAAATCTGGGTTTTTTGCTTCTGTTTTGTATTTATTTATTGCGATCATTTCTACCAGTAGCCACTCATCAAATGTAGTTGCTCGAGTTACAACCTTGGAAACTGAAGGGTGTTTTGTTTTTATTTAATTACCCACAAAACAGACACAACATATGCCTCCGGAGGGCGGATTTCTCACATGGGAAGCCCACTACTTCACCTCATTCACGATTCCCAACAGAGGATAGGTCAGTCCCCAGGATCATTCAGTCCCTGGTCTCTCAGCCGAGGCAGTCACAGGAATTAGTTGCCCTCCATTGCACTTATCTCTTGCCTTCCAGGGGATCTCAAAATGCTTCACAAGCACAAATGAATGAAACCCCATCACCCCAAATGGTGATTTTGGAAAAGGGTAAACTGAGGCACAGATAGATTAGGCTGAGCTATGGGAGCTCAGTCAGTGGAAGAGCCAAGAATATAAACCAAGAGCCCTCACCCTCAATGCTCCAGCTGCTAAAGACACTCATGCCTGTGCGTCTGTGTGATTATTTTTTGTGACGCTTGACACCCATCCACCGCACTAAGACCCACCAACTCCCTCCATTCATTACACCAAACAGCTGTCAGACGTCCAGAACTTTTTATTCACCCCCCCCCAGGACTGTGCTTGAATGAGGTATTCCTGGGTGAGTGGCTCCTTATCGACCTATTCTACTCGACACTTCAGAAGAGGCGCCTGCAAGCTTCCAAAGGTGGGCAAAGGCCTTTGGTTCCTTCCTGGTCCCGCATCTTCATTCTTTTGAATTCACCCAGTGAAATTAATAGGCAGCAGGTTTAAACCAAACACTAGGAAGTATTTCTTCACACAATGCACAGTCAACCCCTGGAACTCATTGCCAGGAGATGCTGTGAAGGCCAAAAGTATAGCCGGGTTAAAAAGAAAATGAGGTAAGAACACAGAGGACAGGTCTATCAGTGGCTATTAGCCAAGATGGTCAGGGATGCAACCTCATTCTCTGGGTGTCCTTAAACTGCCAATTGCTGGAAGCAGGGACTGGACGACAAAGTGGATCACTTGATCAAGTGCGTCGTTCCGTTCACTCCCTCGGAAGCATCTGGCGCCAGTCAGTCGGAAGACAGGAAACTGGGCTTGAGAGACCATTGGTCTGACCTACTATGGCCGTTCTTAGTTTTCCACAACCTGTCTCATCTTGCCTGGTACATTGAGCTCTTTTTTGCCAGAACCACAGAACACAAAGTCTTCCAAGACTAGCATTAATGCAGTTCTGAGTATCAGCCTCATTACAGGGGCTGCTCAGGAGGATGCATAATCTACAGCCTCCCCATCAACACCTCCCCAAAGCCTGCATGAGCAGCAGTGGAAAGGGCTGCTGTTTTACTAGTGTACTTGCTAATAAGGGGGCCTGATCCTGCAAGCTACTAAGGCCCACTTTTAAAGGGCCCAGCACCATCAATTCCCACTGGTATCAACAAGAGTGACCACAGGGCCGGGTTTATGGTCTGCCTGTAAGATGTACTGTGCTGGTGCAGATACAGAAGCAACAGGCAATAAATATGTGATACCCCTTATTGGGCCAACAAAAAGCATTTGCTTCTATATTATTAGGTGTTTGCATATCACCATCAGAGCTTAACAGGATCACAGTAGCTGTCATCTCAATTTTTATAGCTAATCACAGCGTATCGCTTGCCGTGGGCTCCACTGGCTTCTGCTTGTGGGGTATGGATAATGTGCAAGGGCTCCAGTGTTGTGGTGGGTGCAAAAAGAAGTTTTACAGCTTGCTTTGGCTTGTCCTTTTGCATTTGGTTTCGCTGGCCAGTTGCACCTTCATCACGTTGGTAACTAGGCCTGGTCCAAAAGTGATCCACCAAAACCTTTACCTCCTGTGACCAAAGGCATCCCCAAATTCAGACCCTCCACACTAGTGTAATAAGGTGACGCCTCCCCAACGGAAAGTCAGGATTTGGAGCAAATAAAAATGTGCCCAGAAAGTATCTGCTTTCCTCAATTTTCCCTTTTTTGGGGGGTTGGAAAAAAATAAAACATTTTAAAACTGAAAAATGTAGTCAGAATAATGAGCATTTTTTCAGGTTTTGACCCCCCTCCCCCCCCAAAAAAAAGGTTTTCAACAAATGTCGAGATTTTCCATTGGTGGGGGAGGGGCAACGTTTTCTGACTAGCTGTTTGCGACCCAGGTTAAAGGCCTTCATGGCAAGCCAGCACACTAAGTCTGTAACTCCATCCGAGACTTAAAGGGAACAAATTTAAGATCTAATCCTAAAGCCCTTAACATGAGCAGGCCAAACAATGGTCTCCATTAAAGGCCAAATAAATTTCAATTGTCCATAGGTTTATACGAGTCATCAATGTAAGCAAATAAATCCAAGAGACATAGTAAGCCAAGTTCCCCTCTCAGAGACAACAGTCAAAGTAATTCTCCAGGAGTCAAAGGAGCTGCATCTAAGTTCCTGAGAAAACAATCAGTAGGAAGGTGCCATTTTTACACACCGGTTTCTCAGGCTGTAATATCCTATTTTAAAGACAAAAACAGGATACCTCTCTCTATCCCTCTCCCCGTATTCTCATGAGGGCAATTGGCTTGGCTGGACTCTCCCTTCATTAGCTGCTGGGGCTCAAACCAAATGCTTCTTGAACCAACTCTAGCTCAGCGTTGCCTTTTGTAATCCCTGCATCTCCGTGATGTGTCCACACAAACGCACCACAGCAGTGATTGATCGATTCTCAATATTCCATCACTTATGATATTTCCAAGTAAACAACTTCCTTCTCCACTGGGAAATAATATCCACGCTAAATCAAATTGCAGGGTACTGAAGTCAGAGCCAAGAAAGTCCTCCTCCCCTGTATTAATCTTAAACTGTTTATGATAGATCGAGATATTGATTCTCTGAATCTAATGAGAATACTGTGCTCTGAAATAACTTTAATTGATAAGGGAGGAGATAAAAAAAACCAGCCCATGGGAGATTTGTATTTATAAAGGAACAAAATATGCAGCAGTAACGTATTTCATACCCATGTTAAACATAAGAACAGCCGTACTGGATCAGACCAAAGGTCCATCCAGACCAGTATCCTGTCTACCGACAGTGGCCAATGCCAGGTGCCCCAGAGTGAGTGAACCTAAGAGGTATTGATCAAGTGATCTCTCTCCTGCCGTCCATCACCCCCCTCTGACAAACAGAGCCAGGTACACCGTTCCTTACCCATCCTGGCTAATGGACCAGGATGGGCAAGGATGACCTAACCTCCATGAATGTATCCAGTTCTCTTTTAAACCCTGCTAAAGTCCTAGCCTTCACAACCTCCTCAGGCAAGGAGTTCCACAGGTTGACTGTGCACTGTGTGAAGTTAGGGTGGAGAAAATCTTGGCTCATGCTCTAGATGTTAAGAGGCATATCCGGGGGCTCTGCTCCCATTTCAACACCAAGATAAGCAGCTGAGTTTTAAAAACAAAAACCCACAACCTCTGCACATTGAGGAAAGTCCAGCCGTAAGTGAGATGCAATGGGAGATGTTGAACCGATTGACATTACACTAAAACCACTCTGGCCATAGAAAGGGGCCTTAATGGGGAGTGAGTTCCAGTTACACTGTAACCAGAGCAGTCTACAGGGGACCCAGTGTAAATGAGAACCAGGCTTGTTGGGCGTTCAGCTCTTTTGAAACTCTGAACTTTAGAAATAATTAAGAGGTGATAGGCCCAAGAACTGGATGGCTCAGGGAACTGGTAATGGAGTGACACAGCCACACAGTCTAGGATACAAGACTGAATACAGCCCACATCAATGGGACCATACGTTGTAACACATTTGTTGACCTGCCTGAAGCAAGTTCATAGCCTCCTTCCAGTTTCCAGTGGATGGTGGCCCCCACCAAAGAGGCACTGACCAGTCCCTTCTCAGCATCCTCAGCTGGAGGTCAAGGAGCAAACGGAGCTGGAGGTGCACTTATATCCGCTCCTCCTGAATGTGACCCACAGAGATCAGGGCTGGAGCTCTGCATGGCTCCTGCCTGCACTATGCACAAGTGAATGATTTCCAGCCTCCTCCAAGACTGTCACTCTGGCACCACTGCTAACATGTGATTTGTCAGGGACCAGTTCCTCCTTTAGGTGTGAGGGCGAGGTGCACGCTTCATGCATCTGCTTCAATTCCTCCTCCTGCCAAGGCTCTGTGCTGTAGAATGACGAGTGAAACTAGAAACAGGTTCAGAAGGGACCTAGCTTGGTGGGACACCACAGGCTCAGAAATACAAATCGGGGCCAGGGGTTTCTGTCACACAAACTCTACAGCCTCAACATGTAACCCTAGACTCTCAGCATGCTCCATACAGATCTGCCTCCTGCAACTCTGTGTGCTATGGCGTTCACAGCCCAGAAACACGTACCGCGGCCACCATTCCTCCAACCTGAGGGACGTCTCACCTGAGCCCATCATAACGTGGGTGGCAGGACAGAGAAGCGGTTTGCTTCTTCCACATGTCCATCCCATCCCCATGCCATAAGCAGGGAAGCAGAGCTGGGAATTCAGTTCTCCAAGATACTAGACTACATGGTCCATTTCTGTCCCTGCTTAGACACAGTCTAGCTAACTCCACAAACCTTGCATCTCTACTCCACTCCACTCCCTTCAGTTTAGCAATCTCCATTTAAAACCATATTTGAAAACACCTTTCTTTGCCTTGCCAATACTGAAGTTCCCTCCCCCTTATATGTCCCAATCATGCCCCAGCGAATGGCAATTTTCCCTTTGACTTACCCTCAAGCAGCATAGGGTTTAGTGCCCTATCGATATTCATCTCTTTACTACCCTGGGATGGGATCAAGATGCTTACACTTCATACAACAAATTGAAGATATCAAATTTTGCCATCTGAAAAGGAAACTCCATAACGTGAAGAAAAAGTAATCAAAATATAACAGTGACATCGACTTCTGAAGCAAATTCAAGAAACAAAATATCATCCCCAGATATCTCACCATCTATAGCCCTCTGACCACTATATACAACTCCAAGTCTGCTGAACAACTCAGCAGAAGGACTTCCAAAAAACTGAGGAACCACTTATTGCACCTAAGAGAAGAACATAAGACTGGCCATATGGAGTCCGACCAAAGATCCATCTAGCCCAGTGTCCTGTCTTCCGACAGTGGTCAATGCCAGGGGCCCCAGAGGGAATGAACAGAACAGGTAATCGTCAAGTGAACCATGCCAGCTTCTGGCAAACAGAGACTAGTGACACCTGGCTAATAGCTATTGATGGACGCGTCCTCCATGAATTTATCTAGTTCTTTTTTTAATCCTGTTATAATCTTGGTACTCCAGGTATTCCAGAAGGAACCATCTCAAACGAGAAATCACCACATGCTCCCACACAGTGGAAGAAAAAAAGAACAGGAAACCTACCCAGAAATCATGCAAGAAATCCAAAACAACTGTCAAAGTGGAAGTTGGTCCAACAAAATATATTACCTCATCCACCTTTCCCACCCACACGTAGACATCAGTGAGGGTTGAGTTAGGTTAAGACCAAAGTGCTTTAGAATATCCCAGCCTGAGTCTTTAATTGCATTATTTCACCCTGCATTTCTGTTCTCAATGCTCTTGGCAGAAAAGAGGGGGAGGACTAGCTCAGTGTGGGGAGGGATAGCTCAGTGGTTTGAGCATTAGCCTGCTAAACCCAGGGTTATGAGTTCAATCATTGAGGGGGCCATTTAGGGTTAGGGAAGGGGGGGAAATCTGTCAGAGGACAGTACTTAGTCCTGCTACTGTAGGCAGGGAACTGGACTCGGTGGTCATTCTAGGAGATAGGTATATTTCCATTTATTTATATACATATATAAAAGATGCTACACAGATTATTAGTCATAGCAAGGCATGAGTTCCGAAAAATCCACGACAGTTGAATTATATGAAAGATATTAATTCACCTAGAAAGAACAGTGATGCTTTTTTGACTAACTATGGCTTGCATATGAACTCTGATTAATTCCTGTCCTTTTAAGTCACATTCTTCTAAATCTGCCCCCTATTTCCTTCCTCCGTTTCTCAACCACAAAACAATTGTTTCTCAGGGGGTCTGGGATTTTTTTTTTTAATAAGATCAGTGAGGAAAATCTGTTTCTCCATGCTTGGGGAAAAGGCGCACGTTTTGTTGGAGACAAAAAGGTGACAAGGTTCTCATAATGTTTGCTGACCTGAAAACAAAACCCTGCATTTACAGTAGTGTGAAGGGAATCTGTTCAACTAATTCATTTATGTTTTATTCCCCTGTAATGTTAAGAATATACCCCTTTATGTCTCGCGGGTCAGATGACATTCCACATCACAGACATGCTGAGGCAAAGAGGGCACTGTCACACCCCATTAGGTATTACTGGACTTTTCTCAACCAATTCAAGTATTTAAAAGCTCCCCAGAAAACACATTAATCAAGCAGATCCTCAGTTGTGTAAAACGATGACATTTTTAAATGTACCATATTTAATATGAAATGGGCTGCCAAGTAGCCCGGACATGCTAGATTGGCATAGTCCATTGAACTTCTAGCCTTATGAATAATAGCTGAAAGCACTGACTTTTATGTGTGTGTATGCGCACACACACACACACACTCCTGTCTCTATACAAAATTAAAGGAGAAGACTTAAATATAGCACCAATTGCTGAATTCAACATAGTTTGTAATCCGAGCAGCCTCATAAAGCCTGTTCCAGAGCAGAATAAGACTGATTCGCCTATGTGAGAAAGCCAATATATATATTTACACGCTTCGTAAAATTTATGGTGCATATTTTAAAATAGATGTGACAAAGGCATTTGCAATTTACAAAGGGGCCACTTTTCATGATCTTGCAAAGATATAAGCAGCAGGAGGTGTTCCAATTATGAATTAAACAGCACAGATCCACTGGCAGACAGGAATGGGGAATGATTCGCTTTGAACATCGGGTCCACGCCGGGACTGATAATGTGAAACAACACAGTGCCACAAACATCGTTCAAATGTATGTCAGTAATCAAGATTGAGGTGGAAGGCATTAGGTGCAAATTAATGACTAGCCTAAAACTTAACGGTCCTTTTCTGTGTCATGCTCCATCATCCTCTCCCTGCTGGTCATTAATCCCTACAGATGCTCCCTTCTCTTCCTTGATTGCTATTGCTGAAATCTACTATGGAAATCAGCCATTGCTGGACTATCTTCAGTCTTCCCAGAGAACCACCCCATTGCCTGATCTCCTCAGAGCTCAGATGGGAAACACGAATAGGAAACCAGTAAGGAATATCCCAAAGCTGCACAAAGCGGCGCTGGTTTTTTCATAGATGGTACTCTCCCTTCCAAGTTAGGACCTCAGCATGTGTATGTAAGACGCATAGCACACAAGGTCAGATTCTGAATTCAGTTATATAGGTATAAATCCATGGAATTACTCCACATTTACACCCATGTAACAAAGCAGAATTTGGCCCAACCTCTGTCCACGGAAGTTCTAAAGCTAATGATATTCCATTCCAGTTCATGACTCACCTACACCAGTGTAACAGGTAATTCCTTGGGGGGATCAATGGAGTTACCCCTGAAAAAAGTCTCCCCACTGAAGTCAAGGCAATTATTCCAGATGTACACCAGTGTGAGTTCAGAATCTGGGTCCAGGCAAACAAGGCTATCTTGTATGCTAGGCTAGGAAGGAGTGAGCTTAGCTGAGGGGAAGGTAAATAAGGAAAAGTCACCATCAGCCTCTCAAGCTTATCTGACTCCTTCCTGCCACCACAGAGGGTACATTAAGCTTCTTTTGCACACCAGCTGAAAGTGATGCCGCTTTCCACGTCCATCCCTTGTTATACCCGCTTCCATCCAACAGCGATCTTGTGCGCCACCACTGCTGTGCAACACATTTCACAAAACCAACGTGTGAAACCAGCATTTCTTTCCATGGGGCTTGCAGGTCCTTCAGTGTTTCAAATTCCTCGGGGTGCTCTCATTTTCAAGGTATAGAATAGACGCTGACTATGAAGGAGCTTGTCTGGCGAGTCCAATTGGCTGCAAAGATAAAATATATGTCGGCTTTTGGGAAAGTAGTACAACTTTAAGGTTGCCCAGGGATAGAGGTAACACGATGGAATAGCTGCTCTTCTCTCCCTTCACTACAGCTGAATACCAGAACAGCCTGCGGCCCAGCTAACAGGCCAGCACATCCCAGATGAAGAGATCTTGCAGCAGCTATTAGGAGCCGTAGATGAAACACATGGGTACTGTACAAAAGCAGTAGCTCAGTGAAGGCCCCTCAGGCATGAGAGACTTCGTTCGATGGATTGACGAGCCAGGCAGAGACAGAAAGAACGCTCGAATGCGACCAGGGTCTGCATCTCTCCTCATTGGCATCACAGGTGCATGGGATTTGCCATGTGCGATCAGACGGTTGGGCCGTCAACGTCGCTACCTTGCCTCTAGTAATGGCCAATGCCAGATGCTTTAGAAGATGATGAACCCCCTCTCATAATGCAGCAAATCAGTTGTGCAATGCTGTATACGGACAAGACTATTTCTTCATGGCCCCGTGACCATCAGCTCACACCAGACTCCCCCTACATTAGCCGACCTGATTATAAATACCCTGGGTTGTAGAAGGATGCAACCATTTTAAGTACAGATGCAGTGTTTCCCCCCATTGTCCTGCCCCACTGAATTCTGCAAGCTGAGAACACACCCTCTCTTCTCACAGACGGTGGTGAAGATCAGGAGTGATGCCTGTGAAATCAAGGAAGCTATACTGGGGTAAAACCCAGAGACTGAATCTCTCTTGCTCTGCACCTTGTGTGTTCATTGACACCAGTGCAAAGTGTGTGTGACTCTTCCACTCCATGGTATAAATGACTGCACAACTGGAGAACCAGTTCCCACTGTGGCAAAGCTTTGACCTTGTCCCTGTGGGTACCGCACTTTCAGGCAGTTTGTGCTAGCCTCAGAGGCTCACTGTGATTAGTTAGGGGAGGTAGAAAGGGGGGGGGGGAGACCCGGGCCCACCCTCTACTCCGGCCTCCAGCCCAGGGACCCTAATAGTACCAGCTAAGATGGCTGATCTTTTAGCCACCAAACACAATACAATTCCCTGGGCTACTTCCCCACAGCAGTCCCCCACTTCTTCAAACTTCTCTTCACCTTTACCTCAAGTCTCCTTCCGTGCATATATGTTGTCTACCACTCAGTCTCACCAACAGCACAACCTCCTCTCACAGCTCCTGACATCCACACCCACCTGACTAACTAGGAGGGGTTTTAACTGGTTTCAGCCAGACCCTGATTGGCTTCAGGTGTCCCAATCAGGCTAGCTATTTCTGCTGCCTTCTAGAATCTTCTAATTGGCCCCGGGTGTCTTGATTGGCCTGGAGTAGCCTTTGTTTGGCTATCCAGGGAACAGAGACCTGCACATCCTGAGGCTGATGTACCTGCCTTCCAGCACTCTCCTATACCCTTCTGGTCTGACTCCGTCACACCACGCAGATAGAAGAGGAGAATCAGGCCATGGTCGGAAGGAGAAGTGATTTGCCTACAGTTTCACTGGATTCTACGTATTCTATTCTGGGACAGAGTCAACAAGAGATCATCCTCTCTGACCACATCCTCCCAAAAAGCCAACCCCATGAAATCAAACAGGCTCCAGCCTGATTTTGACCACATCCTGGTGCCTCTCCCTTCTACAAAGGGCCTTCATTCACTGCTGTCCTCCCTCTTTAGTGCTGGCTCAGCTCATTCTGCCGCTATCCTTCAGGCTAAATCATGGGACTCTGCTCTTTCTGGGTGGGCAGGAGCGGAGATTGTTTGATTTAGCAAATTGGGCCCCTTATTCAAATTGCCTTTTGCCGAGTGGTTAAAACACTCCCCTGGGATATGGGAGAGCTCAGTACAATTCTGCCCCCCAGGTGATAAGCGATTTGAAGAGGGGATTCCTACCACCCAGGTGAATGCCCTCACCCCAGGGCAACAGCATCCCAAAGACAATACAGGATTAGCTGAAGGCTTAAACACATGGCAAGAGGTAATCAGTAAATCATGGACCAGTTGTGGTTATTCAGTATGTTAACTCATTCCTATTCAGGACATTTCAAGAGTCCTGACCATTTGTGTGTGTCGGAGCCTTCCACCTGCATGGTGTGAATTTTATCATGAATTGAGAACAATCATTCTTAAGAAATAAAGGTCCATCAGTTTCTTCCAGCAGTAGGGACAGGCATGAAGGAAGAACAGATCTCTGGCTTTGCTCAGGAAACTCTGGTAAATTGCATAAAGTAAGCAAACAGCCACCCCAACAAGCATCCATGCATAATACCTATCTCTTGCACAGTATTTTTCATTGGTAGACTACAAATCCCTTTACCAAGGACAGGAGTGATATTATCCCCATTTTACATATGGTGGAAACTGAGCACAGACTTGCTCAAGCTCACCCAGCAGAAGAGCCAGGAAAATAATCTAGAAATCCTGTGGCTAAAACCAGTGGGTTACCCACTAAGCCTAGCTGCCTCCCCTGCTGTAGGGTGGACTGTTTTACTTACATAGTGGAGAAAAATAATTCCCTCCCTTAGTGAAAGTCTATTCAGGTGGGCTGAATAGCTGAACATACCAATCCCTTCTGGTCTTAGAAAAACTATTTCCCCTTTGAGGTTGACTTCTGCACTTCCGGGTTTGGGCTAGATGAGCCAAACCACTGTAAGAAACATCAAGGGAAGAGATGAAGACAGTGGTTAGTGGCTTCAGAAGGCAAAGCAGGGAGTGATGGGATACGAGAAGCAAAGAGGAAATGCCTAACCTGGAAGTTTGCAAATCTAGAATAGCCTTCCAGATAAATCATCCAGGAGACGTGACTCCGTCGCTTTGAGGGTAGATGCCACAAAACATTTGGTAGATTGTGCAGGGGACAATCCTTCTATGGACAGAGGAAGGAACTCAAAGCTCATTTACTGCTCCAGGTTCTATGATTGGCTAATGGCGCTGTTAGCTTTGTAGGCAGAGTTCTGCACTCATCTCAGAGCAGAGACATGTGACCTCCTAGTATAATTCTCTGGCTTGAGGGGCCATCCTCACCCCTCACCCCTGGGAAAGGGACTTGAATGGTGGTCAAGGGAATGTATCAAAACAAGCATGAAATTTCCCTTAAAGGAAGCCAACAGCTGAGCTAGAGGGATCCCTATAGATGGGCTCGTCCAGGGCTTGCACCACTTCCTCCCATGGATGTTGCAAGAGCATCATAGCTTTCAGCTGCATGATTCACCAGCGAAGCGTGAACCTCCGGGCAGAATTTTCCATCTGGGTTGGCATTTGTCAAGCTGCTGTGTGGTGTGACAAATGGAGCCAGATGGGCAATCTTCCATAGGCAAGTCATTCCTAGTGGGCGACACATACGCGGATAAATTAGGAGGATGAGCCGTCTGCAAATGTAAGGAGCCAAATTAGTGATGCTGGCAGCATCTAACATTTTCTTCCAGGTGTCTGCGGCTGATTCTGTGGAATTCAACTGATGGGTACTTAGAAAATTAGAGCTACGTATTTTTTTGAATCCACTGGCGGCAGGGGAATCAGAGGGGATACAGTCTGCATCTCTCGTTTTTCCTGCTGTGCAGAAAACAAGCCAGAGTTGCAGCCTCAATCCATTCTCCTTTTAAAACAAAACCTAATAATACCACGGTTTAACACCCTACATAAATGTCAATGCAAATGAATTAAAAATCACTGAAGCCTATCTCAGTGCTTTAGTGCAAGGGAGTCAGACCAATCCCTGGTGTGTTAACGAAGATGATGGCCATCACACAAACATGATCAAACCCCATACCCAGTGAGAATTCAAAGGAGCTTGGACCCAGAGTGGTTGGTGCTGTTAGACCAAATAGATAGAGAGGATTCTCAGTGGAGAATCCGGCCCCTAGTCTGCAGACTTCTAGGTTCCCCGGGTCTAATGGTGAATTAACAGAATATAACCCTTTAACACAGAATTTGGGAAGGACCGAGATTTCCCGTTTCCTGTCCCTGGCCTGCACCCACAGCAAATTGTGTGTGTTTGAGTGGAGCCCCATCCTTTCACTCCCGGAGCAAAATGAAACAGAAAGAATTTCTCACAACAAGCAGGAAGTGGGGGGAAGTTTACGGGAAATCAAGATTCTATGGTGACCCTGGTACATTACCACAGGGAAGCTAGTAGGGAAACTCAAAACATTTTTCCTTACGTTCATGATTTTAGACAGCTCAGCTCATCTCCACCTCGACCTTTCTTGGCCCATGGCCCTCTCTGTCAGTAGTGGAGTTGACATTCTTCTGAAACATGTCTCCTGCCATTGTTCTTCTGGAGCCGGCATTCGCAGAAGGTGGTAATGGCTGCAAGGCTCTGCCCTTCAAGTATCACCCTCACAGAACAGACTGCTCTGGTTTACGTGCAGAATCTCCCAGCTTCCCATTCATTTTTGTCTACTGATGTAGCTATGTCTGTGCAAACCCTTCCTTAGACAAGGGGAAACTTTTTATACCTATGCAAAGTATCTTCAGCAGGGCTTTGCACTGGTGCATGCACAATGGTATAGCTAAACCTGTGGCTAAAACTCCAGTATGTGTCAAAGCTGGGCCCATTTCATGCAACCCCAGTGCAGGAAGTATCCAAAGGAGGTGCCTTTCCCCTAAGTGACTGCATAATTCAAACTCATTTCCCGTGTCTCTGCACTAGTTTGAAATGCATAGCCAGGAATGCTATTCCTGTGATGTTCAGCATTGTTATCTCTTCATTAAGCACCAAATATACACCTATTGTTGTACCAAAGGAAGACCATCCTTCGTTCTATCTAAATAGAAAGCCTATTATATATAAATATCATCTATATATATATAAGCCTCCTTCGTCCAAAAGGATCGCAACGCACTTGACCATACCAAAAAGGTTTATCAGTTATAGACATGCAGCTGGGTGGTATACAACAGCTGTTTAGAATATAGCCCCTACTGAAACTGTATGAGGGAAACGTTATGCTATTCCTTGGAGTAGAATTTTCCCAGGCCAGCAGTATTAACACTCTTACTAATACCATCATGAGACTATGACTTGTCCAGCCTCACAATGGGCATCTACAGCAGAGCATGAAATTGAACTTGGGTCCCCCAAGTCACAGACTAGCCCCCTATTCACTGGACCATGCTTTCTTTTAGGGCAAAAAAGATTGGTGCTGGAATACATTGCATTGGCACCAGATGGCCCAATAGGGCATCACCACTGTGTTTCCCTAATTTCTTTCTTTAACTTTACGGAAAGATTCAGTGCTGGGAAATTCACTCCACCCCCTCTCTTTTCTCTCTCTCTCTCTTTCTCTCCTTCCCCCTGTATCCTCCCCCTCTCCACTCCTGGCCCCCATGCCCATCTTGTCTTCAAAACCCCACGGCTTTGCACTCCAAAATGTCATAATTCACGGGTGACACATCCCAGCCTGAGTTATGGCAGCTGAGTCATCTCACAGCTCCGAGTGAGGTGCTATGGCGACAGGCACCTTAGAAAGGCAAGCTCCTTTTTTGGCCACGGCAGCCTGTTATCTGTGTTCTGTCGAAAGGCAAGCGTGGGAGGGAAGGGGCAGGGTGGAAGGGGGGGTGCATTAAAGAGATCGACAGGGAACACAGGTGCCCTCAGAGACTAAATTACATCTGAAAATGCCATCATGCACTCCAGGATACCTGGAGAGCCACAAATGCAGTTGGGGGAGCGGGGGGAGGCAAGGGATATGATGAGCCAGATCCTCACTTGCTGTAAATTAGCTGAAGCCAGTGGAGCTCTGCTGAATTATTCCCGCTCAAGATCTGCCCCAGTTGTTCCCCACAGTTACTGACCCTCTTGCTTACGAGAAGAAGGTAAAATCGGAAGGGTTCTGCCTCAGGCACTGCTGTCGAATCTACCATGTGGCAGGATCATGCAGATAGAGGCATAAGCACTGAATAGTTGTAGTAAGTGCTGTCAGCAAGACAGGAGAAGTCATTCTTCCGCTCTACTCCACGCTGATTAAGCCTCAACTAGACTGTTGTGTCCAGTTCTGGGCGCCGCATTTCAGGAAAGATCTGGACAAATTGGAGAAAGTCCAGAGAAAAGCAACAATAATGATGAAAGGTCTAGAAAACATGATCTCTGAGGGAAGATTGAAAAAATTGGGTTGATTTAGTCTGGAGAAGAGAAGACTGAGGGGGGACATGAAGACAGTTTTCAAGTACGTAAAAGGTTGTTACAAGGAGGAGGGAGGAGAATTGTTCTTAACCTCTCAGAATAGGACAAAAAGCAATGGGGTTAAATTGCAGCAAGGGTGGGTTAGGGAGGACATTAGGAAAAACTTCCTACCTGTCAGGGTGGTTAAGCACTGGAATGAATTACGTAGGGAGGTTGTGGAATCTCCATCATTGGAAATTTTTAAGAGCAGGTTGGACGGACATCTGTCAAGGATGGTCTAGATCAGGGGTGGGCAAACTAAAGCCTGCGGGCCACATCTGGCCCACAAGCTAATTTTGCCTGAGCTCCCGGCTGGGGAGGCTACCCCGGCCCCTCCCCTGCTGTCCCCTCTTCCCTGCTCTACTGGATCTTCAGCGTGCCGTGTCCAGGAGCGGCCCTCGACAGCGCTGCAGCCGTGTGGCTGGGAGGGGAGGGGAGTGAGCTCCTGCCGCATGGCCCACCGGAGCTCATAGCCCCGCCCCCTTATCACACCATTCCCCCATCCCCCGGAGCCTCTGCCTGCCATGTCCAGGAGCCACCCTGGACAGCACTGCAGCCGCGTGGCTCCGATGGTGCCTGAGCTGCCACTGGGAGCGGTGTGGTACGGGGGTGGGGCTGGGAGCCCCGGCGAGCTAAGCGGCAGAGCTCCGGACCCGCCAGAGCCACGCCGCTGCAGCATTGTCCAGGGCCGGTCCTGGGCACAGCAAGCTGAGGCTCTAGGAGAGGAGGGAGGTGGGGGTAAGCGGCATGGTAAGAGTGCAGAGGGGGTTGGATAAGGGGCAGGGAGTTCCAGGGGCAGTCAGGGAACAGGGAGCAGGGGGGTTGATGGGGCAGAGGCTCTGGGGGGGTGGTCAGGGGATGCAGAACGAGGGTATTGGATAGAGTGGGGGAGTCCCGGGGGTCTGTCTGGGGGAGGGGGGTGGATAGGGGTCGTGGCAGTCAGGGAGCGGGGGGGGGTAGGTGGTGGGGTCCCAGGGTGGTGGTTGGGGGAGGTTCGGGAGGGGGTGTTCAGGGGACAAGGAGCAGGATAGGTTGGGTATTCTGAGGGGAGCAGTCACTTCCTAGAACAACACCTGCACTTAATTAGGATGCCTAGACCAATCAAGGGCAGCTGTCTGTCCAGCTTTCTGAGGTAATACTTCCTGGGATGTTTACCTCAGGGAGCAGCCCGGAAACCTCAGCCATCTCATATATCTCCGCTCGAGTCTTGGCTCTGCAGAACCTCACACTTGTGACCAGACACTCCACTGGAGGTTTCCCTGCACAGGGGAGACTTCCCTGTCCCCAGCCTCAGAATAAATACAGCTATTGTTCAGTTCACAAACTGGAGTGAGCCGGGGTGGAGGGCAAGTGGCTCACGCTGACAGGCCGTGGCCTGTATTTTTGCTGGAAATGTTGCTGCCTGAGCACACAGACAGCAAAGAGATGGAGGAAGCAGCCAGAGGCAGCTCGCACCAGAAGCGTGATTATTCGTCTGAATGTCTCCCGGCCAAAAGTGGTCTCACACTGAATAGGTCCGTCTACACTGCGGTCGGGAGGTGTCATTGCGGCACGGGTAGCCAGATCCAAGCTGCCTTTGATCTCGGGAGTTACACTAGCTAGCCACTCACCAGCAATCACACAACCCTATTGCGGTGCTAACACGTCCGAGCTCTGTCTCTCCTCAAACAGCCTCTCTCAGCAAACGCCATCAGACCTGCTGGTGCAGGCTTTGCTGCAGAGTGTCTGTTACCTGGACTAATATCCTGCACTGCTGCTCCTGCGTGACATTCCCGCAGGCCTGGAATAGGAAAGGCCCCGCCGCATGGCTGTTTACTCATTAGCTCCTTCGTTTGCTTGAGAGGCTGCCAATTACCTCATTGATCAACTCTGATTGAGAAGCTCAGTGACAAGCCTCCCGGCTGAGCAGGTGAGGCGAGGATTAAATCTGCTACCCAGCCACTTTGCTGGTGCTTTCACATACCTGGGCCTGCAAGGACGGATGCAATTTCGAAGCGTATGCAGCAATGCGTGGGATTGCTTTGATCCCCTCGTTGCAGTAGCCCCTGGGCTCGATTCTTCATTGCATTTGCACTGTGTAAAGGGGATGTAAAACAGTCTCATCCTGACTTGGTAGCGTTTTGCACCCACTTTGCACAGGTGTGAACGAGTGTGCAAGGAGAAGGCGATGAGAAAACAACCCCTGTGCGTGTAACTTGCAGGTTAATGAAGAGCCACTGGGCTAGGATAGCCCCCACACCTACTCCGCGTGGCACTCTGTTGCCCTCTAGGGGTGGTTGGGTCACACAGATAGGTTCATGGGCCTGCTCAGTCTTATGTAACAGAGCTTGGCATTCCGCTCAGGCAATATCAGCTCAGGTTGGGATCCAAAGTTTAACCTCTGCTGCTCTCAACCCACGCGATGGCATTACACTGCAGGAAGCTCCTATACAAAGAGCCATTGTGTTTCTATGACGCTTGGGTTCAACATACATGCCACTTCATATCTGACTTTCAGATATCACAGCTAAGGGCATGGTAGACTTGCCCCATCCTTCCCTTACATGTGAAGCCTATTAACCTATTCTGTTAATAACCAAGGGAATTAGCATGTCCAACTTCTCCTGTCCTAGCACCGGGAACAGAAACATTCAACTAGATCATTTTCAAGAGCTGGCCTAAGCACTAAGTGCAACCAGTTATTACTCCCTCCTCCTTCTTAATTCCACAATTACCATTTTGCAATGCTTAGAATTCTAGCAACTAGGCTTCCTGGTGGTTTGAATGGTCTACATGGAGTATATTATTCAGCCACTAGATGTCTCTTTTCCAGGCTGGCTAACAAAGGAGACACAGCTGGAACTCAAACTGTGTGGAAACCTGTCTGTGCGTACAGTTGTAGCTTTTTTCCTTTAAATAAGGATGCACTTGAGGAGAATATTCATCCTATATAGATGGTATCATGACCAGTCCCAAGATATCTGTCCTCTGAACACTGCTGGGGTTTTCTTAGGGCAGGTGTACTCTTAAAACGCTGCATCGGTGCAGCTGCACCAGCGAGCTGTGCTGCCACAGGGCTTTAATGCAGATGCTCTGTGCCGACGCAGGAGAGTTCTCCCGTCAGTGTAGTTAACCCACCTCCACAAGAGGCAGTAGCTACAGCCCCACAGTACGCCAACATTTTTATGGCAGATTTAGAACAACGCTTCCTCAGTTCTCGTCCCCTAACGTCCCTACTCTACTTGTGCTACATTGATGACATCTTCATCATCTGGACCCATGGGAAGGAGGCCCTGGAGGAATTCCATCAGATTTCAATGATTTCCACCCCACCATCTACCTCAACCTGGACCAGTTCACACAAAAGATCCACTTCCTAGACACTACCATGCTAATAAGCGATGGTCACATAAACATCACCCTGTATACCGGAAACCTACTGAGTGCTTTACTTACCTACATGCCTCCAGCTTTCATCCAGACCACATCACTTGATCCATTGTCTATAGCTAAGCTCTAAGATACAACCTCATTTGCTCTGATCCATGAGACAGAGACAAACACCTACAGGATCTCTCTCAAGCATTCTTAAAACCACAGTACCCACCTGGTGAAGTGAAAAAACAGATTGATAGAGCCTGAAGGGTACCCAGAAATCACCTACTACAAGACAGGCCCAACAAAGAAAGTAACAGAACGCCACTAGAAGTCACCTATAGCCCCCAACTAAAACCTGTCCAGTGCATCATCAAGGATCTACAACCTATTCTGAAAGATAATCCCTCACTCTAACAGACCTTGGGAGATAGGCCAGTCCTCACTTACAGATGGCCCCCGACCTGAAGCAAATGTTCACCAGCAACTACACACCACACAACAAAAAACACTAACTCAGGAACCAAACCCTCCAACAAACCCCAGTGCCAACTCTGTCCGCATATTTATTAAACTGACACCATCATAGGACCTAATCACATCAGCCACACCATCAGGGGCTCATTCACCTGCACATTTACCAATGTGATATATGTCATCATGTGCCAGCAATGCCCCTCTGCCATGTACATTGGCCAAACCAGAGAGTCTCTAAGCAAAAGAATAAATGGACATACATCTGACATCAGGAATTATAATATTCAAAAACCAGTAGGAGAACACTTCAACCTCCCTGATCACTCAATAACGGACTTAAAAGTGGCAATTCTTCAACAAAAAACCGTCAAAAATAGACTCTAACATGTAACTGCAGAGGTGGAATTAATATGCAAACTGGACACCATCAAATTAGGCCTGAATAAAGACTGGGAGTGGATGGGTCATTACAAAACCTAATTTTACCATACTAATTTCCCCCTGTTACTCATACCCTCTTGTTAACTGTTTGAAATGGGCCACCCTCATTAGCACTACAAAAGTGATTTTTTCTCCCTTGGTATTCTACTGTTAATTGAATTGTCTCATTAGACTGACCCCCTGGTAAGGCAACTCCCATCTTTTCATATAAGTATACCTGCTCCTGTATTTTTCCACTCCATGCATCTGATAATCAATTTGTTATTCTTGTTATTCTTCTCTAAGGTGCCACAAGGACTCCTCAATGTTTTTATCAGTGGGCAAAGCTCTCCTGCAGTCATGGCACTGTCTACACCAGCACAGAAGTCAATATAACTATGTCACTCGGGGGGGTGGATTATTCATACCCTCTGAGTGATGTAGTTCTTTTGTCTCTAAGGTACCACAAATATTCCTCCTTTTCTTTACAGATACAGACTAACATGGCTGCTAATCTTAAACCCGTCAGTTCTACCACAATAATTTTCTAGTTCAAACTAGGGCTTAGCCTGTGCATTGAAAGTATTTCTCCCCCAACCCCTGTGCTGCACTCACCAAGTGACTTGCACTGTTTTGAATCTCATAGCAACAACTGCCTGATGGACAGAGGGACCACTAGCAAGTCTAGTGCTGCCCAAAGAGACATGACACAAAAAGCCTAGGTGTTCTATATCATTTACTATTTAATTACAGGTCATTTACTATGCCATGATGGTCAGAAAAAGATCACTCACCATGAGAAACTACATGCATGATTATTTCTGTTGTCTTCACCACGGTGCCAGTTAGCTAGGAACCAATCCTGCACGCTTCAAGAGAGAAATCCTCCATGTGGATCAGATTGTGGCTCTGGAGGATAAGGCAGGTGCTTAGCACTTTTGGAAGACAAATCTTACTCCACAGCCTATTCTAATGTATGCATAAACTACCTGGCCTATATGCACCCTCTCTCTTCTACCGCACACATTAGGTGAAAAATGAACAGGATAGAGAGTGTTTAGGCTTCAATGCTTCCATCTAGAAGTGCTGTGACTGCATACAAGGGAAGTCATCCTTGAAAGAGATCCCATTTCCAGGCTAGTGTACCTTCCAGTGGTATAAGATCTGATGCATCATCATTCATACACCACATTGCCTTCCACCCCTTTGGCTGGTGGCATGAGGAAGTGCTCAGTGAGAAATATAAAGCCCGAGGAGCTAGACAAATATTCCTACAAGGCTAAAAGTTACACTGTATTCATATTAAAATGTCTCCCAAGCCTCGATAAATTTTAACAATGGGTCAATACACATAGCGGCGGAGTGATAGCCGGAGGGGCCTTGAACATCAGAACCAGGAAGACGGATTGGCAGGACACTAAGTACAGTGATACAATGCCAGGTAAGTGAGAAAAAAAAATCTATGCTAAGGTAATTGCCTCTCTGAAGCTCACTGCCAGCCACACGGCTGCCCACTCGGCAGCTTGTACTGCTCTATGCCAGCTTTAATAGGGGTCTGGCCCTTTAAGGGCCAGGGAGCCAGCCAGCAGCCAGCCCTGGTCTGGAGCAGAGCCCAGTGGCGGGTACTGGGAATCACGGGATCTAGACTTAGTGACTTGGTCTGACGACTCCCAGCTAGGGGATATCAAGGAGGGCCACCACAGCGTGTGTGTAAGAATAAACAGAGCCCCCCAACTCCCTGCAAAGCAAGGGCTAGAATCTGAACTGGGGGTGTCCAACTTGCCTCCCGCAGGACAGGATGGGCTGGGATGCATTGGGGGAGATGGAGTCCAGTGATGCATAACAAAATATGCAACAGCATGCCCCCAACTGATACTCACAAGTGACACGCTAACACCAATGAAGCCTCACCGTGACCTGCCATCACCAAATAACCATAAGAGGACGCAGGCAGAGTGACGTCAACCTTTGTGACGCACCCGGGTCAGATGTACTGGCTGTGGAACAAGCTGAAGAGGTGATTCAGTCACCTTAGTCCAATGCAAGAGTTCATCTCAAGTCCATAAGTGAATGTGTGCTGTAACGCCGTACTCACGTCTCTGCAAATTAAGGGCTCTTGAAGCTCACATCTGCCTTGCTGCTGCTCCAGAGTGGGATCCGACCACAGGAATGTGGCCAGCAGCTGGGTGCTGCTACATGGAGCACCCATGTGAAGCCAGCCTTTAAGTCCCAGCTAAAGCATATCAAGCCAGCAGGTGCACTAGAGAATGGCATCATTGCAGCACATCCACACGAGTTAGCCTTTTGGGGTACACCCAATGCACTGCACTTACCCACTAGCAGGAACTATGGATTGTTGCACTTACCCACAATGCAATGCAGCAGGTAAACCAGGGTAATGGAGTATAGTACACGCTCCCGGCCTCCGCATCCGCACGTGTGATGTAGAAGGCAGAGTCTGAACCCTGCAACATCCTTGCACTGACGGATGTCATGGAAAAGAGTCACCAACCTCCACCACACCGGCTGCCAGACTGACTGTGGGCCTGGCGGCATTGCAATGCAGGCAGCACTGGATAAAGAGATGGAGTTCAGGATTTTCATTAATTTCTCTTTTAAGGGTTTGGTTCTGGTCAGTTTCCTGATCTTTGTTTACCGCAGGACTCCGATTATTACAAACCTCTTGGCTTTTTTGTGAGGCTTTTCTGGCCCACACAGGGGTTTCACTCCCTTCCTCCCCCCACCACTCCAATGCTGAATTTTTAAAAGAAAGTTTTCCTCTCTATAGGTCTGATCCTCTGCCATTACACTCAATGGGATTTTTGCCACTGACACCAAGGGAAATAGGATCAAGCCCCGAGACAGTTCCCTGGCTAATCTCACAGAAAAGGGGAAACAGTAACAGTCCTGAGCAACTGATAAGTAGTTTTGGCACACAGGGGTTACACTTGGTTGTGTGATGGAGCACCAGAAATATGTAAATACTCGTGGTTGGGGGCTGCTTGTTCCTAGATCAGTTCAGCTGGCTAGCAGCAGGAGACTATTAAAGGTGACTCGGTTTAGTTTCCACAGTGAAGTGTTACAAACTATCTGCAGGCCACATTTAAGTGCATGATTAATGCCACCCAGCTTTCTCCTCACTTCCAAAATTCACAAGGGCAAGTTGGAAGGAGATAATCTCCTAACTTGGAAGCTCCCTCCAGGGTTCCAGCAGCACCAGACACCTTGCTCTCTCCTTTCCTCCCTGTCCATTTCAGAGGTCCAGTTCTCATCCTGCTCAAACAAGCAGAATCAATCCTGACTTTGGGCCTGAACCAAAGCAGACTCCTATTGATGGTAATGGGCTTTGAATCAGGCTTTCCCGGCAGGTGAGAGTGAGGTCAGAATCAGGCCAGGACTTCCAAGAGCAGGAGATGAGTGGAAGTGAAGCAATGAGTTGCTTTTGGACTGGCATTTGGTTTGTTCTTGATGCTGCTTCAGGCTCACCAGTCACTGATCAACTTTATGTCTTTTTTTCCCTCTTCAAAGTAATAGGAAACTCTTTGGTGCTCCCTTGTGTTCATGTTTAGTTAGCAAGCTGGGAAGGAGAGGAAAAGAAGTGAGAAAGAGCCAGTCAAGTCAAGAGAAGCTACTGCAAGTGGTTTTCAGGGAGGCGTCACATAAATGCACACACGTCGCTCTCCCGGGTAGCAGAAACCGGATCCGAGAAGGAGAAGAATGAATGGTGGAATGAAGGAAGGTGAAAAGAGGCTCCACCAGAAGAAGAGCTAAAGTCCGCTGCCGATGGGTACAGAAATCCACCCCAGGTTATTTTTCCTCATTCCATTTGATTTGCTGGGCCAAGACGATCTTCGCTTTCGTCCAGCGTATGGTTACGTAAAGGGGGACAGTTGAAAGGAAGATCATATCCTAAAAAAAAAAAATCATTCTCTTTTCCTCTGTGGCATATGTAAAAATAATGTTTGTAAAAATGGACTGCTCTTTGCCCCCCATTTGTGCTGGTCACTTTCCTGTTACTCTTCACTCTGTTTGTGTAGTTCATGGATGAGCATTTGTTATAGGTTCCATTTCATGCTTGATCCACAGAGGATATGAATGTGTCACCGCAGCAGCTAAAGAACCTTTGTCTCCTGTGGTGGCAGCTCATGAGTTTAGCTCTGCAAGTCCCCAGTTCAGCCTCTGGTGTGTCATTCAAAATGGCGGCTGTCACACTGGATGGGTTTCCTGCCCAAGATGAGAGGCATTGCACTGGAGAACTCTAGCTCTATATGTCATTAGGAGAGTGCAAGTTTCACACAGAGGGGGCAGCGGTAATAATAAACCAAGACTATGAAAACCCTTCATCTTAAATCCTCATGTTGGCTGCATTTCCCATTACAACCCCTCCTTCTCAACCAGTTGGTGGGCGATTTATACCCGCTTATCCGTGGGCAGGTTAATAAATTTTACTTGAATCTAGATTTCGATTTCCAGTCTGTTTCACTCTGGATTTGATGCACTAGCACAATGCTGTTTGTAATTCCTGTACTGTAGGCAAATGTTTAAATATTTAAACAAAAGAAACCCTGTTGACAATGAATTTTTAACTCAAAATGAAACATTTCCATTCTTGTTTGTTTTGAAGAGTTTTATATATAAAAAAAAATCCTAAATTTGGCTCTTTAATTCCACTAGACACAGCAAAATCTTTTGATTGAAAACAGTATACCATTACACTGACACTTTACTAGCTGTTTTCACAGACTTGTTTCTGCCTCAGATCTGAACCACCTGAGAGAGCAAAGCAATGTGTGTGTTAAGAGGATGTCTTGCAAGGAACACTTGTGTGGAAGACGCTCTTCGCATTAGATCTCAGATCCCAGAGTAGGAGATTTCCCAACATGCAGCCATTGGAGTATTCGTTTTCCTAATATATACCTACCAGTTAATGGCAAATGAAACTCTAGACTGGGGGTGAGGAATACATCTTAGAAATTGGATGAAGCCGCAGGTTTCTCCTTCTGTATGAACCAGTAAAGCAACAGGAAAGCTGGTAGTCCAGCCACAGTCCTATGAAATATCTGGAATATCCCAGCTAAAGCCTTTTGAAGTAAATGAATGGACTCGCACTGATGACAGGCCCTAGGTCTTTCCTAGCATCACTCTTAGCCTCTTCCCTAACTCCTTCCCAGAGAGGATCTGACATACGAGTCAGCATCAAGGTCAGGGAGGCATTTTCTGTAGGCATTGTGCATCCATTTTCACAGACACGCCAAGACATTAGCTCGCTGCAAAACTCTACCCCTGCTGCCGAAATCACTGCTGCCTTAGAAAACCAGATTTGTACAGGGCAATTTCCATGATTTCTCCTGTTTGTTTTGCACGTCCCTGCAAAAGCTGCAATCGATCCCATCTAGAAACCATCTAATTGTAATGTGAAAGGATTATTGAACAGCACGTCATTAGCAGATCAATACTGGTTGATTGGGCCATGGGCGTGTCAATGTTGCATTGATTTCTTAAATGCTGTATTGGTTCAAGTGACCTGCTTAGCAGCCTTCGTGTCAGATCCATCTATGGAAGGGTACCAGTGACTTTCCCATTC
Organism: Sternotherus odoratus; assembly: GCA_032164245.1. Taxonomy (NCBI): domain Eukaryota; kingdom Metazoa; phylum Chordata; order Testudines; family Kinosternidae; genus Sternotherus; species Sternotherus odoratus. The sequence continues at coordinate 102,580,081 of JAVMKO010000005.1, forward strand.
TCCTTCTGACAACAGCTTTATGTCTAAGTCTCATATGTACGCCCTCCACCACCCCTCAGTTTCCCTCCACACACACACTCTCCACAGCTTGTTGATCTCTGTCCACTGTAGAGGAAATAGGGCTGGTAAGAGGGTAAAGGAAGGCAGATGTTTGTTGATCTGGTTCAAGATCTCTCTGTACTTCCCCAAAGGAAGGCAAAAATGCTAGGATTTATTCCATTAGGTATAGCCAAAAAGTCTCAAGTGAAGACAAGGGTGGGGGAAAGAGGGAAAGCAGTGATCAGACATGAGCTCGTGAGACATGAGAGAACCTCTGTGGCAAGAATCCCATGGCTCTCAACTGCAGCAAGATCAGAGATGCTATTTGAAGGACTGGTTTGAGCAGGCACCAGAATGTTTGAGTGTTTATTCAGACATCTTGTGTCTGCAAAACTGTTGGAAGAATCAGAAGAAAATGCTTTGCTGAGATCAAGTGGAGAAATATCCTACAAGAGCAGCTTGTAGGTAATTAAGCACTTACAAATTCTGTCCTGAATAGGACCTAGAAGAAGAGAGGCACAGGGAATTACAGCAGAATACGAGTTACTGAGTACTTTTCCGAAGTTTTGTTTGAGCCAAGTTCCAGCTGGTTATTTTAGCCCAATTTGTTTACCCATTCCTATGGGGTAGCCAGACATAGGACATGATGACCTTAAGATAATTTGGGTATATTGATTACACTTTCTCCTTACCACTCATAATTTTATATACCTCTATCATATCCCCCCTCTTTTCCAAGCTAAAAAGTCCTAGCCTCTTTAATCTCTCCTCATAGGGGACCATTCTAAACCCTTAATCATTTTAGTTGTCCTTCTCTGAACCTTTTCTAATGCCAGTATATCCTTTTTGAGATGAGGATATGTCAAAACAAATATTTCAACATTTCCAAAATAATTTTTTTCAGAATTTTCTGTTCAGTGAAAAGTTTTGCTATTTTGACTTTTTGTCCCAATTTGAGATGAAAAAAATACCAGGACTTTCCACGGAGTCTACCACATATATATTATGTAATGCTTATATTGCAGGGGCACCCAGACCCCCAATGTACAGTCACCTTGGAAGACATCCCCATCTGCATCAAGTGATCCATACCCACCTGTGGGGTTGGCCCCCTGGAGGGGCAAAAGTGACTGTTCACGGAACAAACCTTGTGCATGTGATTTACTTGCCATGAGAGGGGGATGTGTTGTTGATCAAGGGAAGTGAAGAGCAATGCAGCAGCAAAGCAGGCCTCTAAAATGAAGGCCAGGGGATGAAATTGTAAATAGAAAAAAAAATGAAGGAAAAGTAAAATATGAATTAGAGATAGGTAGAGTAGCAAATGTAATAGAAAAAAAACCAGGAACAGTGTGGCTAATAGAAGCAAACAGGAGCTAGGAGAGCAGAAAGTTTGAGATGTGGGAGGCAAACTGAGTTTTTCAGTCTAATAAGAAGCTGTGGAGAGTAATATTTGGCCACCTAGGCAGGTGGCTTCCCTTCCTCTGTGGGATATTATTACTGACTCCATTTTCTTCTCTCCAATTCAGTCATTTAGTTTAGCTACCCAGTGAAACCAAAACAGCTCTACTCCTTCCAGGGTAAACAAAGTCTCTCCCACACAAAGTGAAAATCCAACCTTCCACCCAGTCTCCCCCATCTCAGTCACAGTCCTCCCTTGAGGGACTGTGTAGCCTCCTGCCCTTGATTTCAAGGGTTCTCCCCTCTTGACATCAAGGTTATAATCACTCACCTCTAGCTAAGCTATAAGGGAGCTCATGGACCTCCTTCCACTACAAGACCCACCCCTGCATCGCGAGAATGTGAAGCAGCCATCCTCTCTCACTCCAAACCATCCCTTCTTTGCTTTTCCCCAAGGACTAGTTCCTACACCTGGCTGCCCACGTCTTAGGCCAGCTGTCCTCTGCCTGACGCTCCTGAATTCCTAGCCTCTCTTCCCCTGAGAAAGGACTGCTTCTTATACCCTGCTTTCTTCTTCCCATCAGGCCTTTTGAGGGCCCCAAACACCAATTGCATCCTCTTCTCTGTGTAATATCAGAGCTAATTTTGATTCCATTAGGAGTCAGGTTATAGACTGCAGAGTTGAATTCGCTTTGGGCCAGTGGTGCACCGCACTGAGGCTCCTCAACTATGAGCTGAAATCACTGAGTATTATGTTAAGTAGTGGGGGGGGGGGGCTGAAGATATATTGGTGAGTGACTAGCAGAGAGGAGTGGCTTGGAGGATGGCTACTAGAGAGAACTGGCTCCCAGGATGGCTACTGGAGAGGAGCAGCTGGTGGAGAGGAGTGGCTTGCGGTAAAGGCTGCAGCAGAACCCCACGGGGGGGGGGGCAGTTTACCGTTGGAGCATGTAAAATGCCCCTTTACCTCCCCCCTGCCCATTTCCACCCAGGCTGGGGGGGAAACTCTGCAGATGAACTTTTGAACTCTGGGGCTGCACTGACCAGGGACAGAGACTTTTGGGTTGCTGGACTCAAGAACCAAAGGGAAAGAACACGGCCCAATTTGCGTGGGGTGCATTTTTTAAATATTTTTTTGCTCGTGGTTTGTTATGACTCCTGTTTGTGGTGATTCCCCAACATAATGCCACATTGTTTCTCTCCGTTATTAAAAGGCTTTTGCTACACTCAGACTCCATGCTTGCCAGAGGGGAAGTATTGCCTCCTAGAGCCACCAGGGGGTGGTATATATTTGTCCCAGGTCACTGGGTGGCGGCTCGAGCCAATCTTGCATTGTGTTATTGGAACAGAACCGCTAGATACTGAACTCGGCCCTCGTTGCTGCCAACTCTGACAGGCAGAAGGGTTACATAAGCATGGTACAGGGTACTCTACCTGTCTCAGGCAAGCCTCACCATCTAAACTGCTATTTATACCTGCACTAGCTGGGCGTGTTTTTCCTATACACATCGCCATGAGTCTAAACATATCCTTAGAAGCCAGAATGTCTGAAAGAGCAAGAAGCTGGCCAATGACCACCATGTCCACTCGTACATGCAGCCATTGAGTACTGTAGCCCCAGGACGCAACCATAATAGTTTGCCACTGAGGGGGATTGTTAATTCTCTGGTGTGTCCATGTTGGGCCACAACATAAAGGTCCAGGACCGATCAGACGTGTTTGGATTTGCTTATCCATTCTATTTTCCACCACGGCAAGATTCAAGGAGCTTTTCCACTGAACCCTTTGCAGCATGCGGCTCATAAAATGAACCAAAGAAGGAAAAACAAAACAATAGCACAGCAGTTATTTGTCTGCAGAATAATAAGGAGAGAGGCCAGCATAGAAACAGATCTGGCTATTGAGATGCAGCATGAGATTGGGACCATGGCAACAAAAAGAAGCCATGGGTAGGTCCAGCAATAAGGGCCATTTCATGTGGGAAAGTTATGCTACTGGCTCAAGAGTGGCATCAGATATTCCAGTGGTATCACTTCAGATTGGACCTCTGGGTCATATCAGAGTTGTTTGTAGGCAAAGCACGGGCCTATGGCAGGCAGGAGAGCCATATGTGCCGGGAAAGCAAAACCAGCTTGCCAACTCTGCCCTACAAGGAGGATTGTGTTACCATTCTGTTGCTTGGATTTCTTTCTTTAAACAGAAATACTCTCCCTACTTGAGGGACAGAGCAGCCAATAAAAAAAGAGCAATTGCATTTGTAGGTAAAAAAGCAGCAGAAGCTGAATGAGTGGGAATCCGGCTGGCGGAGAGGAATCCCAGATAAATGAATTGTACCTCACCAAACTAAGGCTCCAGGATATCATAGGTAAACTGGTTCATTTCTCCCCTCTCCTCCAACTAAACCTTTCATTAAGGCTAGGCTGATAAGCTAACAGCCATCAGCTGTTAGCCATGAAGCTCCATGAGTGGATCTTGTCCAAGCACGGAGCCAGGTTGGTGGAAGTGGCATGGTCGCATGTGGTGAAGGATAAGGATTTTATAATGCTGCCCATCACTGTAATGTGAGCACCTCCCAAAGGTTCAAGCAAGAATACTTCCCGGGACGAGGTGTGAGTTTCACTGTACTCAGAAAGCAACGGAGATATTCTTCAAATCTCACGTAAAGTAATGTTCCTGCTATACACACTTGAAATCGGTTGCATCAGCCCATCAGTCCTCCTCTGTGCTGCCCAAATGTGAAACATCATCCCACTGACATAGCGAGAAGAGCTGTTTAGCTCCTGAGTGAGGAAGGGCAGTGTGCTGTGTGAAAGGTGAAGGACCCATATTTATACCCTCTGCAGACTCCCCTAGACCTTGGACAAGTGAATGGCATTTCCTACTCAGAAGCTCTGCAGATGAAGGCAGTGGCAGTAGAGATGCAAAAGCCCAGGCCATAATGGTCCAGTTCATTCATGTTGGGAAAGGTGAAATGTCATCATAGGGGCAAAGAAAACTAGTTGGAAAATCAACAAGAGTTCAGTATATTGCTTTTCACTAAGGAGAGATTTCTTAGTGCAGTGGGAGGATAGCAACATAGCAGGTGGTGGAACCAGCAACAAACCCAAGGTCCATGATAACACTGACCTAAAAGCAAGAATGAGGCGAAGCGTTTGTCTTTAGGAGAAAATACAGCGTGAGAAAGGCTCAGTGTCACAGCCCACACTATTTGAGTGTTGCTTCCCCACTCTCAAATCATCCAGAAACCTGCTCGCACCCAAAGGGAAGATTCCGAGACGAGCTCTCGTGCATATTAAACACGTTGCCTCACATTCTCCACCCTCCTTTGCCTGCAACTTTGTTTTCAAAACAGAACCAGTTGCCGTCTGGTGAGATTGCTGCTGGGATGACAAGGATCATCATGGTACAATAATGAGGAACCCGCGGGAGTCTGGTTGCTGGAGAGCACAATGTAAAAAATGGTACTGTCAAGGCTGGTGGGGCCTACCATTTACCTGCTTTGATAGCGGTCCCTTTTTTAGTTCTTACCTTAAAGCGCCACCACTATGAGTTTTGTTTTGCTAAACGGAGCTATTTTTCAGTGCTGACTTCAAAATCAATTCACTACCCACAGAAACCCACCTGCCTACTCATCTACCTGTATCACAACCACTGCTGACTTTCATGTCAGCGCATCATGCGTGTGCTTATGGCAGGGGTGGGCAAACGTTTTGGCCCGAGGGCCACATCGGGGTTGCAAAACTATATGGAAGGCTGGGTAGGGAAGGCTGTGCCTCCACAAACAGCCTGGCCCTGCCCCTTTATCCAACCCCCTCTCACTTCCCACCCCACTCTGAACCGCCAACCGATCCAACCCTGCCCCCACTCCTTGTCCCCTGACCACCACTTCCTGAAACCCCTCAACCCTAACTGCCCCCCCAGGACTCCACCCCCTATTCAAACACACACACCCTGACCCCTGACAAGCGCTTGGGAATCTCATGCCCTATCCAACCCCCCCGTTTCCCTGTCTCTTGACACACACACCCGAACCTCCACCCCATCCAACCACCCCCTGCTCCCTGTCTCCTGACTCCCGGGTGCCTCTGTTCCTTATCCAACCCCCTGCCCCTCTTACCATGCCGCTCAGAGCAGCATGTCTGGCGGCCGCACGGCCCGGATGGAGCCAGACACACTGCCGTGTTGCCTTGCAGGAGTGCGCAGCCCCACCGCCCAGAGCACTGCCCGCACGGTGGCGTGGCTGCTGGGGATGGGGTACAGCAGGAGAGGGGACAGGGGCTTGCCTCCCTGTCTGGGAGCTCAGGGGCTAGACAGGACAGTCCCATGGGCCAGATGTGGCCTGCGGGCCGTAGTTTGTCCATCTCTGGCTAATTGGGTTTCAGTTTAAGAAAATACTGTAACACATCTGTAGCATGCACATGGCAGCCACTTATACCTTCACAGTGACCCCAGAGGGTAGACTCTGACAGCCCTGCTGTAAGAGTGACAGAGGTATCCCTGACAGAGGTATCCCTGACAGAGGTAGACTCTGACATCCCCGCTGTAAGAGTGCAGGCCTCTACCACTCAAGCGAAAGGAGAATCTTTTCTTGTTTTAGTAGTATAGGATCTATGACACGGTTGAGCAGTTCTCATTCCATCCAGTAGAGGGCAGTGCTACTGTACATACTCACTAGCTAGTCCATTTAAAAAAATGCAAGGAATGTATTTTGTAAAGGTAAGAATGCTCGGGTCTGGGAAGTGTTCAAAGATACCTCGAGCTAGTCTCTTGAGCTCCTACTCCCGGGGACCTGGATTTCCAGCTACAATTTGACATGCACAGTAATGGGCACAACTTGAATTTTAATGTCAAATTGCCTGATTAGTGGGTAGACAGACATCACACTCTTACTGTTCCTGATAATGTTTGCACAATTGCAGGCATGAATTCACAGCCTGGTTTTCAAAATGTTGCCCTCAAAATAGGACAGCTGTCAGGGTAGATCAGCTGAACAATTTGTAGTTTCCCTTGACAGTGGTTAAAGGAGAGGGCTGGGTGTAATACAGACAGATAGGTAGACATGTGATATGCTCACAACAAGCAGCTGTTCACACATCCTACTACATTCAATTAACCAGGAAAGGTAACACCTACCCCGAGATGCCCCCACCGACTAGTAGTCACGGCTTGTAGGGTGTCATATCAGCTCTGCCACCAATTTTCTGTGCGACCTGGGACAAATCACTTTGCCGCTCCATGCCTCAGTTTCTCCTAGCTGCAAAATGGGGATAAGAAGCCAATATTAATTGTTTACACAAGTACCAAAGGGCATTAGAGAGGAGGGGAGATCCAGTGATTCGGGTGCTACCATAGGACTTGGGAGACTTGGTCCATGCTTTGTCACAGTGCTCCTAAGCATGTCACTTAGTTTCTCTGTGCCTCAGCTCCCCACAGGATATTACCTTGCCTTCCAGGGGTGTTGTGAGCACAAACATATTACTACAGTAACAGGGGGTGGGGCACATACATATAAGTTAGGCCCATGAAATAAATATTGAAAGAAGAACATTTACATAAAGGCATAATTCTGTGGTCACTGCAATGCTGCATGCACACCAAAAATTCTTCATTAGGAAAAACTTCAGAATCTCTCCTCTGTGGCCAGCAATTTCACAAGGGTTAATTTCCCTTTGAACTAGGATTAAAAGCAATAATGTATCGAATCTAAATAACCTCAAATGATCAGATATCACGGCTCCCTGTATACATAGTCTATAAAGGGGTTAATAAATGATTAATGGATGTTATAAATACATTACAGACATAAGTGGTAGGTGTTACAGATGGGTACCATATACACACATCAGTAGAAGGTATGATGCATGGTTATAGACTATTGATCTGACAGACACTAACCATTTGATAACCATTTTACTAAAACATATATGATTTATAAACTGTTTAAAAGTAGAACCTCAACATAAAGTGTGACTGAATGTAACGGAACATGAAATCCTTTCTCTCAAACCCTAGAGCAAAGGTACAGTTTTACAGTAAATTCTATAGAATAGTAAAAAGAAATTTAAAAAACACAATAGGGATAATTTCATTCTCTATTAAATTCCATGGGTATTTTGAATTTATTATTTCCACAGCACCCTGTTGTTTTAATCCCTATTAGAATTTGTTAGGAGTTTTCCATTAAGGAGATGGACTAAAGTTACAGAAAACTATTCTGTAGTCTTCTGGGAGCATTCCTAGGATGCACTCATTTGGAAAATGCCATTTCATTAGTTCCTAGTCTCTGATGAGGTCAACGATGAAAACCAGATGATTATGTAGTCATGATTGTTTATAGGCAATCCAGGATTTTTATCCTGTACATGTCAACAACATTTATGTACCTCACAGGGCTGGGAAAGGCAATTAATGGGTGTAAAGTGCTTTGAGATCCCAGGAAAGTGAAATCAATTAAACCCAGTAAGTCATGAATGAAATCAGTTCCATGGCTGAGCTACTTAGCCACAAAGCAAGTGAGAAGCAGAAAGCTACATAAAAATAAAGTCCAGGAGATCCTCTACTCTAGATTCTATTGCTTTTACGCTGAGCAGGATCCACAACTAAAAGACCACACTCCTTCTCTATCATGGAAAGTGAGCTATTAACTAGTCAAGAATCTGCTTGCATCCGACGAAGTGGGTATTAGCCCACGAAAGCTTATGCTTCAATACTTTAGTTAGTCTTTAAGGTGCCACAGGACTCTTTGTTACCTCTATTAACTAGTGACACCTACCACTTCCCACTGAAGTCAACAGCAAATCAAGGTGCTCATTTATAATGCAAGAGGAGCTACCCCAGCTGAGGACACAGTTCAAATTAGACCCTACACTGGTGGGGATGTGACAGATCCAGACACCTGTCCAGTGTCCAATATCCTTTCATTAACCTCAGTCAGTATTACGGCTGACTTCAGTCACTTTAGACAGGCTGGCCTTTCTTTCTTAGCAATATCAGCGGAGTGGAAACAACAATACACTGGATTTCCCAGTGCCCTTGCCGCTTACTTATTTATCACAGATCTTCTCAATTCGACCAGATATTTCATTGGTGACACACAGAATATTCATCAGAATTCCATCTTGCCTTTGATGCCTTTCTATCGCTGCCATTAAAAAAATAATAAAAAAACCCATGTGAAGAATTTAGTATTAGAGGAAAAAAGGCCACTTGAACTCCTAACAACAGCAAGCCCGTTAATAATTGAAGGATTTCCAATGTGATATTCTCTCATTGCTCCAGAGCTACTTGATTTACTGTCTTCTGAAGGTGGCAGGGAATTTGCTGCACTAAGATCTTCTGGCGCAGAGGATTGCTGTCACACATGCTCAGAGGAGAAAAGGTGAAACCTGCCTCAAGGGAAGGTCCTGCGAGCCTTGAAATAGGCCAATTGTGCTGCAAAGAGTTGTCTCCTTTGGAGAGGGGCCGGATGGAATGTCCTGAGAACAGAAGGGTGGTTCCTTACATGGGCGCCATCAGCATAAGACGGGGGTTTCTTCTTAATGGGGTTATGTAACCTGAAGATCACTAGTAAACCAGCTTTAGACCAGGCTTTTGTGGGGAGTTCCCATGTTATAAATCTTTCTCAGGCGCTACTGCCCCTGCAGACACGTTTGGTGTAAATCAGCATAGCTACATTGATTTCCATGGAGCTACCCCAGCTGAGGACACAGTTCAAAGAAGGCTGTGAGCAGTTAAGGCCTCCATATTCTTCACTGTGCTACAATGCGGCTATGAACTTCCCAACAGCAGTGAGGACAGAATTCCGATCCCCTCCTTCCAAAAGCACTAACCCCTAGCACTTGAAGTACAGTATGAGGGAATCTCCTTCATATGAGACACAGTCAAGCAGTTCTAACTCTAACCAGTGGAGGGCAGTAAAATAAAAAATAAATAAATGGAGATATACCTACCTCATAGAGCTAGTAGGACCTTAAAAGGCATTGAGTCCAGCCCCCTACCTACACCAGCAAGACCCAGTACTGTCCCCTGACAGAGTTTTTGCCCCCAATCCCTAAATCTGTCCCCTCAAGGACTGAACTCACAACGCTGAGTTTAGCAGGCCAATGCTCAAACCACTGAGCCATCCATCCCCCCACTTACAAGCACCCAGGAGCTGGTTCCCTTTGGAGAAGGCTATCTTCCACCAGCTGTAGGAGGATTGTCCATATAAACAAGAGGGGAAGGGAGGTGAGAAGCGTTTTAATATGTCCAAATAAGTTTATCACTTTCCTGAGCAAACTGCCAGAAATTAACCAAACAGTTCCCATGTCTCTGGCCCTCACTGTATAATTTACTTTCAGGACTCCTGGCAGCTCCTATGACAACAAAGCTCTGCCTTCCTTGCATTCTGCTGGGGACCATGTATTATTCAGTGCATTTCTACAAGAGAGAGGAACACAGTGAAAATGGAAGAGACAAACTATATTCTTAGTCGGGGGTGGGACGGGAAGAGGTACTTTTGATTTAGTATCTAAATAAAACTTTCTGAAATAGCTACACTTTCTAAATGCCCGGGCCCAAATATATATATAACTAGCATAAGTGCCCGGCGTTGCTCGGGTCAGTCGGAGGTGGAGAGGGGGCAGACAGTTGACACCCCCTGACCAACCCCAACACCCACCCTTCACCCACCCTGACATCTTCCCACCCCCCCGACCAACCCCAAAACCCCCCGGCTCACTTACCCCCCGACCAAACCCGACAACCCCACCTGACCCCCCAAAACAAACCCAACACCCCCACGTCACCCCCCGACAAAACCCAACACCCCCACCTCACTCCCTGAGCAAACCCGACACCCCCACCTCACCCCCCGACCGAACAGTGTATTTAATAATCTGTGTGCTACACAGTGCACCGTGAGCCGGGAGGGGGGGGGGGGTGTCGGGTTTGGTCGGGGGCTCAGGTGGGGGTGTTGGGTTTGCTTGGGGGGGTCAGGTGGGGTTGTCGGGTTTGGTCGGGGGGGTAAGTGAGCCGGGGGGTGTAGGGTTTGGTCTGGGGGGGTGGGAAGGTGTTGGGGTGGGTGAGGGGTGAGTGTTGCGGTTGGTCAGGGGGTGTTGCGGTTGGTAGGGGGTTGAGGTGGAGGTGTCAGGTTTGCTTGGGGGGATGAGGTGGGGGTGTCGGGTTCGGTCGGGGGTAAGTGAGCCGGGGGGGTGTCGGGTTTGGTCTGGGGGGGTGGGAAGGTGTCGTGGTGGGTGAGGGGTGAGGTGTGGGTGTTGGGGTTGGTCAGGGGGTGTTGTGGTTGGTGGGGGGGGGTGAGGTGGGGGTGTCGGGTTTGCTTGGGGGGGTGAGGTGGGAGTGTCGGTTTCGGTCGGGGGGTAAGTGAGCCAGGGGGTGTCGGGTTTGGTCTGGGGGGGTGGGAAGGTGTTGGGGTGGGTGAGGGGTGAGGGGTGAGGGGTGGGTGTTGGGGTTGGTCAGGGGGTGTTGTGGTTGGTGGGGGGGTGAAGTGGGGGTGTCGGGTTTGCTTGGGGGGGTGAGGTGGGAGTGTCGGTTTCGGTCGGGGGGTAAGTGAGCCGGGGGGTGTCAGGTTTGGTCTGGGGGTGTTGCGATTGGTGTGGGGGGGGTGAGGTGGGGGTGTCAGGTTCGGTCGGGGGGTAAGTGAGCCAGGGGGTGTCGGGTTTGGTCTGGGGGGGTGGGAAGGTGTTGGGGTGGGTGAGGGGTGAGGGGTGGGTGTTGGGGTTGGTCAGGGGGTGTTGCGGTTGGTGGGGGGGTGAGGTGGCGGTGTCGGGTTTGGTCGGGGGGTAAGTGAGCCGGGGGGGGGTGTCGGGTTTGGTCTGGGCACCCACCCCAACACCTCCCCCCCCCAGACCAAACCCAACACCCACACCACACCCCTCACCCCCCCCCCGACACCTTCCCACCCCCCGAAGCAAACCCGAAACCCCCACCTCACCCCCCCGACCGAATCCGACACCCCCACCTCACTTACCGTCCCACCAAACCCAACTCAGATCCGTCGCAGGGGGGGAGGGGGCCCAGAGCCGAGGGATTCCGGGGACCTTCGCAGGTGGGGGGGGGGGCACAGAGCTGATGTAGTCCGGGGTTCCGTTGGGGAGGTGGGAGGGGCAGAGAACTGAGGGATCTCCGGGGTTCCGTTGGGGAGGTGGGAGGGGCAGAGAACTGAGGGATCTCCGGGGTTCCGTTGGAGGAGGGAGGGGTGAGCTGAGCGAGTGAGGTGTCTGTTGGAGGGGGGTATTATGACATCATCACCACCTAACTGCCAAGCTGATGTGATTGGCCCTGAAAGACTTTCACCCCTGGGGGGCGTCAGAGGTGAGATCCGAAAATTTTTTGACCCTTACCAGCATCTAGACCCCAAGACCCCTCACTGTACCAAAATTCAAGTCTCTGGCTCAAACGGTGCGGGAGGACTTCGCAGTCATACGTACATACATACACTCATACATACACCACTTGACTTTTATATATATAGATTATATTGATGGGCTGGCTGGTCCCCAGAAAGCTTGTCTGGGATCTGTGGGCAATCACACAACCTCGTTGAAGTTGTTGGGTATGCTAGCCGTCTTCCATTCCGGCTAAACGAGGAAACAATTAAGTGCCTGTGTTTAGCGATAGCTGAAACAATGGAAGCCACAGCCCAAAGCTTATACATTGGGGTTTATTTTTTTATTTTAGGGTGTGACAGAGAGACAGAATGCCTAAGCCAACTAAAGAGCAGACAGTGAAAGAAGCAAAAAAGCCAAGGAGACAGCAAGAGAAGCACTGATGATGTTGCTCTGATAGACAGCCAAGAAAGCACTTTGGGGCAGAATGGTGACTGTAAAGAGGCTCAGAATTGTGAGTAAAGAGACTGCCTCCTGTCTTTTGATTTCTATTGCACTCAGGAACGCAGGACTTAGTGTGAATTCTTTGTACATAAACAGGATTGCATCAAAGGAACAACTGACTATCATCAATTTCTCCTAACAGAAACAACCCGCAAGATCACAAACATTGACTGACTACTAAGGCCAAGAAGAGGTAACATTATATGTAGGCCAGTACGAAACATACAAACCCCAAACAGCTAAGCACAAAATATCCCTCCTCATATACAAAATATCCTGTCTGGGTCTCCCATTATATCTGCATTTTCATGCCAAGAGTAATAAAAGAAACAAAGTAATTTTATAAATGAAGCTCTATCACTCAAGGAAGATTAGTCACTGGTGGTCAAGTTTCCTTTGTGGGCAAGCTACACACACATTTCATTTCTATCTGATAGGAGTCTTCTTCTTCTTCTTCTTATCCTCTTCGCTCCTGGTGGAGCATAAGGCACCAACCATTCTTCCCCATTCGCTGAAGATTTGGTTGACGTTTCTGGTTTAACCAGATAGGAGTCTGGTTTACTTAAAATAATGGGGAAGACATTAGAGAATGATGAAAATGGCCTATTAGGGCATTCAGGCTGGGCTTTTCAAAGGAGTCTAAGGTATTTAGGTGCCTAAATACCATGGGAGTTGGGCAGCTTTGGATTATGTTGATGATTCCAGCCAGAAACCACCTATTAGATTAGATAACCTCTGATTATTCAGGCCTATTCCTTGTACTGTAATGAACTGACTAGTTCATGAAGTACCAGCCAATTCACAGGGACTATTCATGTGAGTAACTGTTCACCGATGACAGTTAGGGGTTCATAATCTGGCTCTTCCGAAGGCAGGCATTAGCCCCATTTTACAGATAAGTAAACCAAGGCACAACGTGGTTGGGCCAAGATCACCTGGAAAGACAGTGACACCTGGCAGCCTAGACTCTGGTCCTGGACTTTAACCAGGCTCTCTCTCACTCGCTGTCTGTCAGCAGCAACAGAAAGCACCAAACACTTGATTATTCCCTTTTAAATGTTTAGTTCAAACTCCCAACTCCTTAGATGCAGAGAAAATTCAGAGGCCCAGCAGCCTTTACCATAGCTACAGGGGAGGAATCTGAAGGTGACTGAGAATAAGCCATCCCTTGGCAAAAGGCACATCTGCAAAGTGTCAAAACCAATAAATTTTTCTTTTGTTTTGCTTCATTTGAAGTCTGGGATTTGATGCCAGTGCTTTGAAAAATGTCTCTTCCCCTCCCACCTGCCCACCCTCCACCCCCCACCCAGCAGCTAGTACCAGCTTTCTAAGGGTCTCATCAGCTAAGAAAGTCTAGACATAGTTCACTGAATAAGATGCTCTGAAAGAGGAGGGAAAGGAAAGGGAGTTTTAAAGGATGCTCTGTGGAAGTGGTAAGTAAGAAAAACAGAGTTGTGTGTACAAATAACTGACTTTAGACTGGTCTGGTCTGTATTTTGTGAGCATCATCCAGCCCTTTAAATGTCAAAATAAACACGCCACACTATTAAAATAGAAACATGCTAAATGGACCATTATGAACTGAGTGAATCAATACACAGAGCAGGCCATAGGAAATTAAATTTGCTTTGAAACGTAGAAACGACTGGTTCCAAGTCGCCAGGAAAAAAAACTGCCTGTCCTTTATGCTTTAATTCAGACAACCCCAAAGACCCAGGACAAAGACCTTTACCACAATTTTCCACTCCCCCACCATTCTGTTCACCTGCTCTTTCATAGGTCAAAGTCTCACCCACTGACAAGGGTCACAGCAAAGTTGTTTCATGGAGCTGCTGGAAGGTTTTCAGTCAAAACTCTTTGGACGGGGGGTAGCCCTTACCAGCGTGAGGCAGCTCCCCCAGAAAGCAGCGCTCAAACAAAGATGGTAACTGCCCCTGAGACTGCCTTCCTGCCTGTGCTTGAGGGACACACCCAGAGACTTGACTGGCATGCTGGGCTGGCTTGTGAGGGGCTCCATCAGTCAGACCACCGGGCCAGGGAGACAGCACCTGAGGGGAAGGAGGTTGGCGGGTAGCTCTCCTCAGTAGCAAAGCAGCCATCTTTGGCTCTCCAGACTATAGGGCCTGAGACTGACTTAGACCCCACTGGATGTAAGAGACGTTGAAGAACAGGGTTGCCGGGCGTCCGGTTTTTGACCAGAATGCCCAGTCGAAAAGGGACCCTAGTGCTGACCAGGCTGTTAAAAGTCCAGTTGGTGGCACAGCGGGGGCAGGGCAGGCTCCCTGCCTGCCCTAGTTCTGTGTGGTTCCCGTAAGCGACTGGCATCTCCCTGCAGCCCAGAGGCGCAGAAGCAGCCAGGGATGCTCCACACACTGTCTCTGCCCCGTGGCTCTGCAGCTCCCATTGGCTGGGAATGGCAGCCAATGGGAGCTGCAGGGGCAGTGCTTGCGAGTGTGGGCAATGCATGGAGCCATCCTGGCTGCCTCTGTCCCTAGGGTCCACAGGGAAATGTCGCTGCTTCCGGGAGTCACCTGAGGTAAACACCACCTAGAGCCCGCACCCCTTCCCACACCCCAATCCACTACCCCAGCCCTCAGCTACCTCCTGCATCCAAACTCCCACCCAGAGCCTGGACTCCCACTTGCACCCCAACCCCCTCAACCCCAGCCCCACCCCAGGGCCTGCACCCCGAACCAGAGCCTCCCCCCCTCCTGCACCCCAACCCTCTGCCCCAGCCTGTTGAAAATGAGCAAGTGATGGAGGGAGAGGGAATGGAGGGAGCGAGGGGTGGGGCCTCAGGAAAGGTGTGGGGCAGGGGGCAAAGCAAGGATGTCAAAACATTTTCCTTTTCCGAACATAGTTTGTTGTCAACACACACTGTTTTTTCTACCCATTTCTGATGAGCTCTGTCATGTAGTTCTATAGCCCAATAATGTGTGTGCACAACTACAACACAAAATGTTCCCCATCATTAAAAGGTGTGTCTGCACCCCACAAAGGAAGCATTTCCAAGATGACCCCTGTACCACTTCTGCAGTCAAATGACTGGCAAGTGCAAGATTTCAGGCCGAACGGGCTCACAACAATCTTTCTCAGGGCCAATCCATAGGTAGGAAATAACCTGGGAAGAAACTGCTGGAAACCTTTCAGGGAAATATATTTAAAAAATTAAATTTAATTATTTTTGCAAACCACCAGTCTTGAGGCAACTTCTCTCAGCTCTTTCCCAGGGCTTTTCTTGCAGAGCAAATGTCATTGTGTTGCAGTGCCGAAATGAAAAAGTGCCTACTTCAGCTTGCACCTTCTGTTGTGTAGCTCTGGATGCAGTGCATGCGTGCCCAGTTTGTGCCTCTCAGGAGGTCAGGCAATGAAGACTCTTATCAGTAAAATGCTGTGTTAGCAAAGAGCAAAGCCTACAGATATGATGCACTGCGTGATCTGTTGCTAGTTCCTCCATAGGAACGTGTACAAAGATTCATATTCCGTGACCGAGGCATTGGATTAGATTAATCTAACACCTCAGAGCGCTCAGTTTACTCTCCTCAGGGGGCCTCATTTTTAAAGACAGCCTAGTTTGGGCTGACAGGAAATCATTCTGGTTTTAAGAGGACTTTAATCCTCACAGGTGATCTTTCACTTACGGCTGGCACCGAGATCCCAGAGCGGGGGAAGGAGTTATAAGGGGAATTAATTATGGCAACCACAGACCAAGCTCAGATAAAGTCTCTCTGAACGACTCTATATCCAGACAGATAAGGGAGGGAGAAACACAGAAGTGCAACTGGATTGTCTTCCAGTAAGAAAATGAACTGCAGTGGCACAGAGCATTATGAAGTATGCTGTATCACACATGCAAAAACACATGCTGTAGAAACCAGCCAAGCAGAGGCAACAATGGGAAGAAATCCCTCTCTCGGTCTGCACAGACAGCAGTCTGCAAAAGGCCAGGCCTTTGGGATCCGATTCTCACCTCATAAATAAGCCGTTCCTCCACTGAAGCCAATGGAGTTACACCAGCGTAACAGAGACCGGAGTCAGCCCCTGATCAGAATGCTCAGCCAGGTCTCTCCTAGCTCCTCCAGCCATGCTACACTCTTCAATGCCCTGACATTTCTCTCCAGGCAGTTTATATTTCCATCAAGATTCCTCCTGCAGTGCCGCCGGCTCCCACACGCGCCTGACCCTTTTCAGGACACACAGCCCCATCCTCTCCACATGTTCTGAGAGGCTCCTTTTTTCCAGTCAAACTCCTAAGGTTTTCTCTTAACAAAAAAGAACGGAGCAAATGTAGTGTTTGATCCCGGGAGATAATATGGGAGGCTTCCTGTTTTGTCTCTCTCCTCCACCCCAGTGCTCTGCCCAGGCCACTAAAATCGGGACAAATTCAGCCTGGAAATAAGGTGTAAATTTTTAATGGTGAGCATAATTAACCATTGGAATGACTTACCGAGGATTCTCCAGTACCAGCCCTTTTAAATCAAGACTGGATGTTTTTCTAAAAGCTCTGCTCTAGGAAATATTCTGGGGAAGTTCTATGTCCTGTGTTTTACAGGAGGTCCGACCCAATGATCACAACAGTCCCCCCGACCGTGAAATCTATGAATGACTTGCAACACACACATCTCCTTCATCACGGCTTGATCCTTCACATTTGAAGACAAGTGGAGTTTTGTTACTGACTCAAATGCCATCAGAGTCTTTACAAGGCCTTTGTTGACAGAGATAAGTTACTCTGTGGTTTTGTGCTATTCACGAATAGAAAGTAGGATATAAAACCCAGTGGTCCTCATTCTCCTCTCAAACTAGCATAACTCTGACTGAAGGGGAACAACATGAGTGAATCAGGAGCACAATCAGCTGGGTAGCACTTTCCACCTCAAGGATCAAAGCACTTTGCCACCATTGATGACCTCCATTTTCCAAATGGGGAAAAACAGACAGAGAGGTTAAGTGACGAGGCAAACTTCACATAGTGAAAATCGATAGCAAAGTCACTTAAACTCATTTTTGTCTACACGAGGGCTTGAATCTAGGTCTTCAACCCACTGAGATGCACAATATCCAGACTTTTGAGTGTCTTCTTGAGCAGCTTTTTACCAGTTTTCATTTCCTTCACTCCTACATTGCTTATGGTTGACTTGGCATTATAGTCCCAGAATGAAACCTTGAATGTCCAGTTTTATTTAACACAAGTAAAATAACATAAGAACAGCCATACGGGTCAGACCAAAGGTCCATCCATCCCAGTATCCTGTCTTCCAACAGTGGCCAATGCCAGGTGCCCCAGAGGAAATGAACAGAACAGGGAATCATCAAGTGATCCATCCCCTGTTGCCCATTCCCAGTTTCTGGCAAACTGAGGCTAGGGACACCATCCCTGGCCATCCTGACTAACAACCATTGATGGATCCACCCTTCATGAATTTATCTAGTTCTTTTTTGAACCCTGTTATAGTCTTGGCCTTCACAACATCCTCTGGCCAGGAGTTCCACAGGTTGACTGTGTGTTCTATGAAAAAATACTTCATTTTGTTTGTTTTAAACCTGGTGCCTAGTAATTTCATTGGTGACCCCCTAGTTCTTGGGTTAGGAGAAGAAGTAAATAACACTTCCTTATTTACTTTCTCCACTCCAGTCATGATTTTATTGACCTTTATCATATTCCCCCTTAGTCATTTCTTTTCCAAGCTAAAAAGTCCCAATCTTATTAATCTCTCCTTATACAGAAGCTGTTCCACACACCTAATCATTTTTCTTTACCTTTTCTGAACCTTTTCCCATTCTCATATATCTTTTCTGAGATGGGGAGACCGCATCTGCACAGAGTATTCAAGATGCGGGCGTACCATGGATTTATATATAGGCAATATGATATTTTCTGTCTTATTATCGATCTCTTTCTTAAGCAAACCAAATGTTGAGAATCATTTTTTGACTGCCGCTGCACATTGAGTGGATGTTTGCAGATCTACAATGACTCCAAGATCTCTTTCTTGAATGGTAACAGCTCATTTAGATCCCATAATTTTATATGTGTAGTTGGGATTATGTTTTCCAATGTGCATGACTTTGAATTTATCAACACTGAATTTCACCTGCCATTTTGTTGGCCAGTCACCCAGTTTCATGAGATCCTTTTGTAACAATTTGCATTCTGCTTTGGACTTCACTACTTTTGTACCATCTTAACTACTACTATTTAACTACTTTTGTACCATCTGCAAATTTTGCCACCTGTTTACCCCCTTTTCCAGAGAATTTATGAATATGTTGAATAGTACTGGTCCCAGTACAGACTTCTGGGTGATACCACTATTTACCTCTCTCAATTCTAATTCCTGTCTTTTAACCAGTTACCAATCCATGAGAGGAACTTCCCTCTTATCCCCTGACAGAAATAGAAGTAATTGTTCAATTTTCTCTAAATTAAAACAGTCTCATGTTAAGGGGTCTTCTCACCCACGAGTCAGAATTGGTTCCCTGGTGGTAGAAGACTCCACAAGTAAATCCAGAACACACTACTAGTGGGTTAGAGATGCTGTAATCAAAATGGTTGGAAGGAAAGAACCCTCGTTGCAAATGGGAGCCAGAGTTAGAAGTGCATTGAGCTCTCTTAGCTATTCTTTAATGTGCTAACACATGCCTACATTCTCAGCCCTGCTCAAGTAGCCTCGAGGTGCCATCCCATGTCTCTTTAGATCACCATATCCTTTAACATATTCTAAGTGGGTCAGTTTAAAACTTATGCTTCAAATCAACCAGCATCCTGCATGGTAGCTATACAGCACTTGGTCTGCGTTAGACTTTTAGATCTAGTTAGGCAACATGTCCCAACAGCATACCTTTAAATACTAATCCAGAGACCACTTCTGTGATGAGCATCACTTTAGCAGGACTTCTCTATGAACAGTGTGGGGAGGGGATTACATACGCCTTATTTAAAGGGCTGCCAATGTTGATACAAACACTCGGAGAATATCAGGGCTGGAAGGGATCTCAGGAGATCATCTAGTCTAACCACCTGCTCAAAGCAGGACCAACCCTCAATTAAATCATCCAACAGAGTTTTGCCCCATATCCCTAAATGTCCCCCTCAAGGATTGAACTCACAACACCAGGCTTAGAAAGCCAGTGCTCAAGCCACTGAGCTATCCCAGGGCTATACAGCTAAGCCCCCATTTCATTTCCTGTCTCGGGGCTGCACTGCGCCTGGCTCTGGATGAGATTGGATTAAGGAGATGCCACTTTTGTGCCATGACAGGACAGGAGCAGCCGTGCAATAAGTGCATAGCTACAACACTGGAATGATGGTTCATTACTCTATAAACAGTCCCACTAAAAATCAGTGAGGCTACTGATGGAGTAAGATACTACTCAATGTGAATGGGACCCCACATTCACACTCTACACACAACTACAATAATATTTGTACAAACTATACCTTGTGAGGTATCATAAGAAAGCTAATAAAACACTGGCAATCACTATAATTGAAGAATGCATGTGTCAACCTTATATGTGAAGTTATGAAGTCCCTCTGTAAGATGATTTAGTTGGGGATTTGCTCTGCTTTGAGCAGGGGGTTGGACTAGATGACCTCCTGAGGTCCCTTCCAACCCTGATATTCTATGATTTCTGTGATGTTATTAGAACGTGTTTAAGACCAGACACCGAGCCTAGGTAAAGGTGATGAATAGGTCTTTCCTAGACAAAGTAATATGGATTTACTTCCATTTTCTTCTTAGCACTAACGAAAACTATTGCACTAAGCCCTTGGGGGTTATCCTGATCTGAACTCGAGAGACAGAGAACCAGCATGGCTTCTGCGACCCAGGAAAAGACAGGGGACTGAATCCCCTGACCTGTCATACAAAGAAGTCCCTTTGGGGATATAAGGAATAGAGAGACACTCCATTCACCTTAGGAGACAAACATCAGGTCTACACTGCGGGGTGGGGGTGACCTCAATATGCAACTTCAGCCATGTGAATAGCGTAGCTGAAGTCGAAGTATCTTAGGTCAACGTACCCGAGTGTCCTCATGGCAGAGAGTCGACCACTGCCGCTCCCCTCGATGACTCCGCTTCCACCTCTCATGGCGATGGAGTTCGGAGTCGACAGGGAGAGCGCTCGGGGATCGATTTATTGTATCAACACTAGACTTGATCAGTCGATCCCCGATAGATCAATTACTACCCACCAATCCGGCGGGTAGTGTAGACGTACCCAAAGAAACCAAGAGATCTTATCCCTGCGCTGGGCCCTGGGCAAGCAGCCAGTAACGGCTTGAAAGGAGGCTGTGGTGGAGAGAAACCATCGTGAACAAAGACTGTATCTTGCTAGATTCCGTTTTAGACTCTCAGATGCGTGTTTTCATTTTTCTTGGCTTGAAAACATCTCTGCCTTCATCCTCTTACTTGGAATCACTCAATCCCCACTCTTTCGCTAATAAACCTGTTTTACTTTCATTAGAAATCTCCAGTGCTGTGTAGGTTCAGTGAACGCCTGCTTCAAGAAAGAGGTCAGTGGAGTGTTTGCCTCCGTACAGTCAGCAAACCTGACACTTTCTCTGCGAGGGTCCAGTGAAAGGGACTGGTCCCTGCAGCAGAACAATTTTGGGGAAAATTTAGGGTTGGAATAGTACCAAGATTAGCCTGCGAGGAGTAACCAAGGTGAGGCTTGGGGACTGCTTCAGAGAGAGCACTGGACCAAATCTGAATAGTCACCAGAGACACCCAGGATTACAAGACAGACAGAGATCTATCCCCTGACTGGCCTGGGTGAACCCCAAAATGTCCCAGGGAGTAAGGGTGGGAGAATCAGGCTTTTCATGATAAGAAAACTTGGAATGGTTCCGTTCAGACAAACCCCAGAAGGGTAGAGCTGCCTCCACAGCTCTTGGATCTGCCGAGTGAGGCTGGAACCCTCAGGGGTACGGGCTCCCTGGGGTGAGTCCTAGCACATCCCATTTCCAAAGCAGTCAAGAGTCTTTGGCTAACAATCTCCCTCACATCCAGGAGCCAGCACTCCTGGGTTCTGTTTCCGGCTTGGCCACTTACTTGCTTTGTGACCTTGGGCAAGTAACCTTCCTGATGCGACACTTTCATTCCCCCCCCCCCAGTCTGTAAAATAAGCCCTACAGCGCTGAGATTTGTGGGAAGTCTGATTGATGTTTGTCAAGCGCTTTGCAAACCTCATATGAAAGGATATAAGAGCAAATTATTACTAACTCCGTTATCCCAACGCATTTCTCCTTGTTTCTTCAGTGATGCCCATTCTGATAGCTTTTTTAAGCCATCTTTACTACCCCATGCTCCTCTTACCCAGATGAACAGAGCTCACCTGCCCTGCAAGGCTTTCCCAGAAGAGATAATATCCTCCGGAACTCTGTTGCCTTTTCCACTCCCGCACCCTGAGGTCAGCTGTGGCAAGAGAAGTCCCTGGTAGCGTGGCTCTATTGGAGTCATGCTACCATAGGGTGACCAGATAGCAAGTGTGAAAAATCGGGACACATTACTTTTGGGGGTGGGAAGAAAGTATAGTTGCCTATATGAGACAAAGCCCCTAATATTGGGACAGTCCCGATAATATCAGGACATCCGTTCACCCTATGCTACCAGGCCCAAGGTGCCAATTAGAGGCACAGAGCTTCCATATGGATTCTCCTGACCTCTCACAGATCTCTGGGGATCTTCCAACTTCAGAGATAATGTTCTTGCAGCTTGTTCCACCCAGTAGACATCCACCTCCTGAATCAACGAGGGGACAGGTGTGACAGGAGGAGTTCTACATGGAAACTGGCTGCTCCCCCCTGCCTCACCCATGAGTTTTTTCCCCTGGAAGGGGAGATCACTGCACACACCATGGTGCTTTTACACATAAGGTCCACCATTTGCTGAAGCGAGCAACCAGGCAGGGTTCCGATGAAAGAGGTGATGTTGGGTTCTTACAACAGGACCCAGGAAGTGGGTAGAGCAGAAGGAAACTGTAGAAGCCAATGTAAGCAACACAGCCACGCATGAGGAATTCATAGCCAGGGAAGGACTCTGTCATTTCTTTACGGGATACTGAGAAGCTCAGTTTGCAGGAGCCGCCACTAACAGAGGCTCCAGGTCCTTGAGATGCTCCGTGTCTTTGGGCTTATGCATATTGTTCCTGTCTTGTTTTTTCATTGGAACACTAGTGACAAATATTTTTACACCAGCTGCTGAAGAATGATTCATCCAATCTGAGCGTCCAACTTGCTGGGTGATGCACTGCACAGAGCCCTTTGAGCCTCCTCACCCTCTTCTCATGACAAAGCGTCCTCTCTCTGCTTTCGCTCGGCAAATGGCATCGTAGCTGCACTATGTGCTTAGCACTGTGGTTCCCACTTCTTTCTATGGCATCCATAGATGACTCCATGGAGCTGGGACACATGCCGTGGTGGTAACTGCCCCGTGCATGGGCAGCGCAGAGACATGGCGCTGTTGGCCTACTCCCCGAGTTCATAGCTCCATGTGACTATCCTAGAGACCATTGCAGCGCTGATAGTTTTCAAGAAGCTGCCCAGTCCCTGACTCACAGCAGAAGCATGGATTCAGAACAGATCCGCGATTGTGCAGCTTTTCCAACCCTTTTCCTTTGCTCTTCTCCACTGCCCTGGCCACAGCTGCCAGTCCTGTGCAAGTCCAAGGAAGCATGATCCTCCTAAATGGAAACTATTGGGATTGTAGAAGCAATTTTAAACTAATCACTTAGTGCATACTGTGGAGGAGCCAGGGTGCCTGCATCATCTCCAAAATTTGCCATCTCAATTTTGAGTCTCCTCCTTTCAGACGATTAATAAACATCAGCCCTATCAGATCCTTGGAGCATCCGTTGGTGGAAGAACCACTGGAGGACGGATGGTACAGTGGTTCAACCACTAGGTTAGGCTGCTGGATTCAAGAATCTTCTCCACAAATCAGTGGTCATCTATGAAGTGGAAATACAACTAAAAATGGAACCAATGTTGCCAAATGTGTACACAGGTCTAAAACATCCTTAAGGTTTGAGGCATATTCAGATCCCAGAGTTTTCACCTGTCCTTATAGCGAGCTATACCAGACGCAAAGTTTGAATGCAGATCGACATACAACAACATTTCCCAAAAGTCCAGGGAGGGCTGGGTATGAGCATTGGCTTCAGCCCCATAAATCTAGCTTCATCTGTACAAATATTTACTACTGAGGTCTGTTCTTATTGATACAAGCTGTACATTTGTATCGTAGTCTGGTGACTTTCAAATCACCACCAACTGGCCAATGCAGCACAGAGTATTTGGACTCCCCTGGTGGAGAGACACAAGGCAGCACAAAATGAAGCTACTGAGTAACATGCAAACTAAAGCTGGCTGAAAATTCCCAACCATTTTTTTAAGCTTTCCGTGGAACAGTTCAATTTTGACAATTTCGTTTCAGAAAAAAATCAGAATTTTCCCTTTCAAATGTTAGCGGAATTGAACACTTCAGTTTTCTGTTCTGAAATGCCTTTTCCTTTTGAACTGATTTTTTTAAAGTAAAAATTGATAAATACAGTAAAACCTCCATTTAATGGACTAATTCGGGCGAGGGGGTGTCCGTTAAATCAAAAAGTCCGTTATTTAATAATAATAATAATAATAATAATAATAATAATGAGCTGTTGGAGCAGCAGCCCGCCTGCCACAGGGTCGGGGCGAGAGCTCCACAGCCCGCCCGCTGCCTGGACCCAGGCGGCAGCCGGGAACCGTCAGCCAGCCCGCCCGGGTCCCGGCTGGTGGGACCCGGGCGGCAGCTGGCAGCCAGCCCGCCTGCTGCCTGGACCCGGGTGGCAGCCGGGAGCCGGCAGCCAGCCCGCCAGAAATGGATCAGGAATGCATCAGACTTGCTCAGAAATTTTGTCCGTTGCATCCGAAGTCCATTAAATCGAGGTCCGTTAAATCGAGGGTTTACTGTATTTTTATTTTAATCAAAACAGAACATTCTGAAACTTCCCCTTTCTCCCCCTCCCAAAAATCCATTTCACAGGAAAAAAAATGTTTTGGTTCTGATCTGGAAAGAAAACAAATTTAGAAATCTCAACATTTTTCACTGAATGGAAATTCCAGTTCCTGCACAGCTCCAGTACAATAGTAAATTTCTATTTCAATCATTTCTATAACTCTGAATAATACATTCTTCAGAAGCCAGTTCCTGTGCCTGGGATGGCGCCTTTATTCAGAAGGCTAAAGAACTTACTAAACTACTTAGCATATAAGTGCTTTGCTAGATCAGAGTCTAAGGGTATGTCTATACGAGCCGCTGGATCGGCGGGCAGCAGTCAATCCAGCAGGGGTCGATTTATCGCGTCTAGTCTAGATGTGATAAATCGACCCTCCGAGCGCTCTCCTATCGACTACTGTATTCCACCGACGCGAAAGGCGCAGACAGAGCCGACGGGGGAACAGCAGCAGTCAACTCACCACAGTGAAGACACTGTGGTGAGTAGATCTAACTACATCAACTTCAGCTACGTTATTTCCATGGCTGAAGTTCCGTAACTTAGATTGATCCCCCTGTCCTAGTGTAGACCAAGCCTTAATGATTCCACTTTGCCTGCTAATTCAACTGAACTACATTGTTTCTAATATGCAGAGAAGGGCTCTTGTTCTCCTCTCACACTTGGGACAATCAGGAGTAGACCTAATAAACCAGCGCAGTCACACCAGTGTAAGTGAGAGTGGAACCAATCCCATCAGAGCTACAGTGGAGACAACTTTTAATCACAAGTGTCACGATATTTCATGTTTTCTGTACAGCCACAGTGGGAATCGTGTTATTACTCAAGAACATTAACTTTCACTTAGGCCCTGTCTTCACTACCACTTTAATTCGATGTTAATGACGTTAGGTCGAATTAAACGTGTACCTGTCTTCACATACATGCTCTTAACGTCAATGTAAAGGGCCCTCAAGATCGAAATTGGAACTCCTGCCTGACGAGAGAAATAAGGCTAATCTCGACATTCCAAGCTCGACTGTGGGCTAGTGAAGACGGAACCCGACATTAATAGCCTCCAGAGGCTGTCCCACAATGCTCCATTCTGACCGCTCTGGACTGCCTCACTGCTCCACTGTGACCGCTCTGCACTGCACTCTGAACTCGCTGCTCTGGCCAGGTAGATAAGACCCGGGAACATTTGAATGCCATTTCCTGTTTGGTCAGCGTGGCCAGCTCACCTGAACTGTTCAGTCGCCATTCAGAGCAATCAGCAGCACTAGCCGCCATTCAGAGCTCAGCATCACAAGACTCCATGCAGAGCTCATCTACCCTGGAGACCAGCCAGAGGAGAAGAGCTCCAGCATGGTCCACTCGTGAGGTGCTGGATCTCATCGCTATCTGGGGAGAGGAATCCGTGATGTTGGAACTACGAAACAACAAACGGAATGCCAACACCTATGGAAGAGTCTCCAAGGCCATGCTAGAAAGGGGCCACAACAGGGACACCACACAGTGCCGCGTGAAAATTAAGGAGCTGCGGCAATCGTTCCAGAAAGCCAAGGAGGCAAACGGACGATCAGGGGGCGCGCCACGGACATGCAGGTTCTACAATGAACTAAATGCGATAATGGGGGGCGCCCCCACCACCATCGCGCTGGTCTGCGTGGACTCCACCGATGGAATAATCATCAGGGAGGAGACTGATTCCGAGGAGGACGAGCATGAAGAAGAGGAAAATCTCACGGAGCAGCAGGAGCCCAGCGGAGAACCCGTGTTCCCAGAGAGCCAGGAGCTGTTTGTCACCCTGGAGCCAGTACCCTCCCAAGCCTCCCAGGGGGGTAAGTGTTTCTTTTTTAAGTGATTACATGATGCGTGATTTTGTAAAGGAAGGATTTATTAATGAGTAACTTGCCCTAAGGACTTAGCGTGCTTTCATTGCTGGTCAATTTCTACTCAAAGAGTTTGTCAATATACTCCGGGATTGACCATAAGTCCTCCGCGGACATTTCAAGGAAGCTATCCAGGAGGTAGCGATAAATCCAGCGCAGCAGATTTCTGGGGAGAGCCGCCTTATGTGGTCCCCCGTGATAGGAGACCATCCCACGCCACGAAAGTAGTAAGTTGTCTGGTATCATTGTGCAGGATAGCATTGCGGCGTATCGACCAGGACTTTGCATGGAGTCAAGGAGCATGCGCTCCCTATCTCTCCGAGAAATTCTCAGCAAAGTGATGTCATTCATGGTTGCCTGTTTGAAATAGGGACAGCAGTTACTAGGGAGATAAAGATTCCCAGCTGCAAAGAACTCTTTTCTGCTGGGGACTGACCAACCGCACCCCACCCCCCACGAACGCTGACCGCCCCCCCCCCCCCCCGCCCGTAGCGGTAGCTAGCAGGGAACAAGAGCAGTCTGCAAGCGGTTGCTTCCACTTCAGATCCAACGCGAACCAACCCCCCGCCACCCAAGCCTGTAGCGGTAGAAGCTAGAAGGGAATCTGAGCAGTCCGCAAGCGGTCTGAAGAGCCCCCAAAAGACCTTAGCCCTTAGCAAGAGATTTTTTGGCATTTGCTTTGCAGTTTGCGGTTTCAGTGGGAGCCAGCCACGCGGTGGGGGGAAGGGGGCGGGATTACTCTACAGTATGCAAGCGCCACTTTTAACTTACCATGGCCGGCTGCACGGTGATTTCAGAAGCCGTCTTGGGCTGAGGCACGCATATGTGTCTGAGATGCTCTGACTTTTCTGTGAGCTAGTCAGTCACTTTTAGGTGTAGAACATGACCTTGTACAGAAATCATATCAGGCCTCTGAATACTGAGGTTGCAAATGGCATAGTACTCCCATTGTGTACCGTCCGAGACTGCATCTGCCTCCTAACCTTGAATGTATCTGTCTCATAACTTTCAAACTTTATTTTCCCACACTCGCCCACAGATGAACAAGTATCTCAGAATCCCCCGTCCTGCTCCTCCTCCCGCCGTGCACCGCAGATAAGAAAGCGTAAAAAGAAAACGCGAACGCGTGATGAGATGTTCAGTGAACTCGTGGAGAACTTGCGCGCTGAGGCAGCCCGCCAGACGGACTGGAGGGAAAGAATGATAGAGGCAAGGGATCGAGAGATACAGGCAAGGGATCGAGAGAGAGAGGCAAGGGATCGAGAGAGAGAGGCAAGGAATCGAGAGAGGCAGGAATGGAGAGCCGCTGCAGAAAAGAGGGAAGAGCGTGAGGAAAGACGCATGGATGCTTTCCTCCGCATAATGGAGGACCAGAGCGACATGCTGCGATCTCTGGTGGAGCTGCAGCATGCCCAAAGACCACCTCTGCAGCCCCTGTGTAACCACCTCCCCCCCCTCCCCAACTCCCATAGCTTCCCCACCCAGACGCGGGGTGAGAACACGGGGGGGCAAGCTCCATGGGCCGCTCCACTCTACCCCACAAGCCAGCAGAAGCAGCAGCAGCAGCAGACTGACGTTCTAGGAAAACTTTTAAAAGCTGCTATGTCTTGCCCACCCCTCCTCTCCCTCCTTCCCACCTCCCCCCCTCCTCTGTCCACTCCTCCCCCACTGCGACTGCCGGTTTCCCTCCAGGATACCAGGACAGTGATCCCCTGTATTTGTATTTCCGATTAACCAATAAAGGAACCATGATTTTTCAAACAGTGATTTTATTTCCTCTGCAAGCATGGGGATGGGGGAGGGAAAGCATGGGGAGGGAAAGAGGGTTCAAGGGCAGCAGGCTTAGAGCACAGCAAGGGAGCAGATTCTCAAACGCCATCTCGGGCACTCATAAAACTGTCTTTCAAGGCGTCCCTGAGGCGCAGGGCCTCACGGGGTGCTCTTCTACTTTCCCTGCTGTGTGGCTGCTCATAAGTAGCAGAAAGTAAATTTGCCTCTGCCTCCCAGCCCGCCATAAACGTTCCCCCCTTGCTCTCACAGATATTGTGGAGCACAGAGCAAGCAGCAATAACAATGGGGATATTTCTCTCACGGATGTCTGAGCGAATCAGTAAGGAACGCCATCTCCCCTTCAGACGGCCAAATGCACACTCTACGGCCATTCTGCACTTGCTCAGCCTGTAGTTGAACAGCTCCTGACCCCTGTCCAGGGCTCCTGTGTAGGGCTTCATAAGCCAGGGCATTAGGGGGTAGGCTGGGTCCCCAATGATCACGATCGGCATTTCGACCCCCCCCCCCCCATGGAAATTTTCTGGTCGGGGAAGAAAGTGCCTTGCTGCAGCTGTCTAAAAACCCTAGAGTTCCTGAACACTCGAGCGTCATGAAGCTTTCCCGGCCACCCCACATACAGGTCGGTGAAACGTCCCTTGTGGTCAACCACTGCTTGCATGACCATTGAATAATATCCCTTCCGGTTTCTGTACTCGGCGGCCTCGTGGTCCAGTGCCAGGATTGGGATATGAGTCCCATCTATAGCCCCACCACAGTTAGGGAATCCCATGGCGGCAAAGCCATCTATTGTGGCTTGCAGGTTTCCGAGGTTTATAACCCGGTGTAGCAGCCGCTCGACGATTGCCCTGCTTATTTGCATCACAGCAAAGCCCACTGTAGACCTACCCACCCCAAACTGATTCGCCACTGACCGGTAGCTGTCTGGCGTTGCAAGCTTCCAGAGGGCTATCGCCACTCGCTTCTCCACTGTAAAGGCCGCTCTCATTTTGGTATTCCTGCACCGGAGGGCCGGGGACAGCAAGTCACAAAGTTCCAGGAACGTGCCCTTTCGCATGCGGAAGTTTCTGAGCCACTGGGAGTCATCCCAGACCTGCAGCACTATGCGGTCCAACCAGTCCGTGCTTGTTTCCCTGGCCCAGAATCGGCGTTCGATGGCATGAGCCTGCCCCATTGCCACCATTTTTGACAGATTGTCAGCCGCTCTACTTCCAAAACCGACAGTGTCCCTGTCGTCCCCGCTGTGCACGTCTTCGTCCATCTCGTGCACGTCCTCGTCCATCTTCTCCTCACTGTCGTCGGGTTCCAGAAAGCGCAGTTCTCCCCAGATCGCATTCCTCCTCTGCAGACGGTGCAGCAGGAACTCAGCAACCGTGATCGAGGTCCTCACAACGGCCATTACTGTTTCCGTGGTGTCAGTGGGCTCCATGCTTGCAGTGCTATGGCGTTAGCACGGCGCGGAGAAAGGGCGCGAATTATGGGATGCCTACCCACAGTGCACCGCTCGTAATGGGGGTCGGCGGCGCGGAAAAAGGGCACGAAATTTGGAAATGCCTACCCATAGTGCAGCACTCGAAATGGTGCCTGCTGGGGGATCAGGGAACTGTGGGATAGGTACCCACAGTGCAACGCTCGCTATGTCGACGCTTGCAAAAGTTTTGCGGACAGACACTGTCGACTTGCTGTGCTTTGCTGTGCCTAGTGAAGACACACAAAATCGACTGCATACAGTCGCGTTCACAACATCGAAATAAAGGAAATCGAACTACTGCTGTAGTGAAGACATACCCCCTGAAACAAAAGTAAGTTTAACAAAGTCCTGTGGCACCTTAAAGACTAACTATAAAGTTTTGAAGCATAAGCTTTCGTGGGCTAATACCCACTTCGTCGGATCCGACGAAGTGCGTATTAGCCCACGAAAGCTTATGCTTCAAAACTTTATAGTTAGTCTTTAAGGTGCCACAGGACTGTTACCTCTGCTATTCCAGACTAACACGGCTACCTCTGATTCTTGACAAAAGTAAGTTTGTAGCTCTAGTGTTTGCAGAGAGCATCTCGAAAACATGACCCCCTAAAGGCTCCAACACCAGATGTCAAAATAACCCCAAATTTGTTTTGTTTTTTTCAGTATCTTGTGATTTTTTTAAGCCAATCTCATGGACTTTTTAAATGCTATGCTGTCAGTGGATTTAATTCCAGTAAACCTTGACAGTCCATGCATTACTGGGACCTCCTGCCCAGCGATCTCTTAACCCTGGTTGATGTGAATTCTCCAGGAGTGAAACATGGAGAGGAGGGGAAGGATATGAGGAAATGCACTAAAATGGGCTTTGGAGAACTCAAACCCTAATCTGATGTTCTTTGGTGTAGCTCTGTTGAAGCAGAGGGAGCTCAGGCAATTTATACCAGCTGTGGATCTGATCCCCAGACTGGCAATCTCTGCAACGGACTATAACCTCCTTTCCAAATCCATAGTCTCCAACAGCTTCTTATCCCACCCTGAATACTAATGCTTTAGTTACATTTGAATAAAACACAGCATTTTATCCGTCTTAATTGGGCACACTCCAAAAGTTGCAGATGGTTTTGCAATAGAGATTTCTGCTGGTAACTCATCTCCCATAAGAGTGAATTCAGATTTTCCCCTTTTTTTCCCCCTGTGGTAATGATACATGAAGCAAGACAGAGCCTGGATAGAAAGTTCGGGGGCAGTGGGTTCTTTACGCAAAGAATGTTGTGCCCACATTCTGCAAGAGACTCAAACGCCAGTCAAGAGATGGGCACCCTGAGGACAAAGGCTAGTTAGGAACCATGTGATGTTTTACGTACAAAAATATTCCGGGCAGCATACAGAGAAGACACTGAATTTCATGTTATTGCATTTTAGAGGCTTTAAAGTGTGCCAGCCAGGGAACGTATTATGGTCACAGCAATATTGGCTTGTGCTGCGATCCGATCACAAGCAGGATTAGAACTATAT
Organism: Sternotherus odoratus; assembly: GCA_032164245.1. NCBI lineage: Eukaryota > Metazoa > Chordata > Testudines > Kinosternidae > Sternotherus > Sternotherus odoratus. The sequence continues at coordinate 102,610,985 of JAVMKO010000005.1, forward strand.
CCAGTCATGCCAGTGATTCGGGATGAGATGTTTGCCTCTGAACCAATTCCCCGGCATTTTGGTAGGAGGCATTAATTCCACTGACGGTTCTGTCCATCAGATACTATGTAAACCTAAAATCATGATCACTGATGCTCATCAAAGACCGCATAGTATTTTTTGCAAGAGTAGGAGTGTTTAATTGGAATTCGGCCAGAATATTGAGTCGAAGGAAGTACAAACTTCCCCTGCAGTTTCAATTGTGTATAGTATTCTTCATTTCCTGTTGAAACCAATGTGTAACATTGCAACACAACAGTTGCCATCTTCCACGCAACCGTGTTCGTATTAGAGCTGCTATAACTTGTCTATAGGAGACAAGTTAGCCTAATGGTATGAACGATCCGTGCTGTTGCGTGTTCATGAATCACAGCGTGTATATTCCAACGTTTAAAACATACAATACTTAACTTGAAGTGTTATTTTTAGATTTTAATTAGAAGTTAAAAAAATTAACCAGAGCTGCATCAGTGAGGAATGGGTGAACTGGTTTGGAAAATCTTAGCATCCCTCTTATTACCACTGCCTTCTCATTAACTGTCATGATATATGGAATCATAGAACGTCTTAGAAATCATTTAAAAACAGAGCACACAAAGAGGCTTCTGCAAAGCTTGATTTCCAACTTCCTTGTTTACCAGACAGAGTCTAAATAATATACCGCAAGCAAATAGATCATTATATTAACCACCTACCAAAAGAGGACCTCTAGACATTTGCAGCACCAAACTTACACCAAATAGTTTATTAGGGATCTAAAATATTCAGGAACGTTAATACTTTTACTGTTGGTGCCTGATCTAAACACTCCTGAACTTCAGGGATATTTGGAGCCAGATCCGAATTTGGAGGCTTGGGGTCTTTTCTATTTTGTTTCATTCCTATATTTCAAGTGGACCCAGAACTGCTGAATTGCATCACTTCACTGAACTCAAAAGAGCAGCATCAATTTACGCCAGATGAGGATCAACATCTAATCCAACTGAACTCCGATCTTGTGGATATTTACACACCACTAGTGCCAGTTCCCCCTTTATCAGATCACGGGTGCCATGTCTCCAGAGTGGTGGAAAAATCTCTTACTTTTTGCTTCGTGCTCCTTGAAACCCAAGTGTGGGAATATGACCCAGGCAACGCAAAAAGAACAAAATTTACAACAGATGTTGATCTGCTCAAAGACAGGAGGCTCATCGGTTGGTATGTAAAGCAGGGAACCCCAAGGCCAGAGGTGAAACTCAGACCCTTATCGCAACATCCAAAACAGAACAACCGGAATCTCAATCAGATGCACCATTCACACAATGCTCTTCCTAAAGAGGAAATGCCGAGTGAGCCGAACAACTCCCCTTCCACTGAGTCTTTCATGTGCTGGGTAATTATTCATTTGTAATTTATCAGCTAATTATACATGTAACTTGGCATGTGAAGCAGTAGGATCACTCCTTTTTTTCCATGACTAGTAATTATACTGGCCTCTTCTGATCTCTCTGCTTTAACAGGAGGGCTTGTTGTTTACACCAGCATGCTGTGATCTCCAGAGGTTAAACAGCATTGGATTATTGGTTGTTATCTTGTTTAACACAGAGGGCAGGCACCTGTAGCCATGGCAATACAGGGCTTTCTAGTCACAAGAGCTGGCCAAATACTACAGACTATTTTCCTAAATGTTAAATATTTAAAGCAATTTGCTTTGAGCATGTGCATTGACTTCCTGTGCGAAATTCACCCCAGTGTATCAAGGGTTATAAAAAGGCCTCTAGACATGCCTTGACTCACTGGTGCCCTGCCTCCTGCTGGTCATCTGGGAATTAGCTCTTTTTCCAACACAGAGCGCCCTCTGCAGGCCAGTGTCTCACCTGGCGCTGGCCCCGTGTCCCTCCCAGACCCCAGTGCCCCTTTGCCTTGGCGTGCTCCCCCTTGGCAGTGCCTCCACACTCTGGGTCTCCCCCTCCCCCCCCAGGGAATCCCCAACCCTCTATCCCCACCTTGCCTCAGTGGCTACTGCCAGTCAGCACCTAGCCCCCTCTCACTGGGGCAGACTGCAATCTGTAAACCACTCATCACTGGCAAGGGGGTTTAGACCTGCTGCTTCTGCCTAACCCCGGGCTGCAGCCTCTGCAACTCCAGTGCCTTCTTTAGGCCTCGCACAAGACCTGCAGCCTGGGGAGTTGCCAGGCTGGAGCTCCCCAGCGCCCCTTGTCTTTCCCCAGCCCTGCTCTGTTGTCCGCCACCCTAAGCCTCCAAGCTTCTCCCTCCAAAGCTGGAAAGAGTGCTTAGCTCCTGGCTCACAACCCTTTTATCAGGGCCAGCTGTGGCCTGATTGGGGCATGGCCCAGCGGTGACTGCTTCCCCAATCAGCCTACCCTATTGGATCTCCAGAGCAGCCCTTTCCCAGGGCTGCTTTAACCCCTTTAGGGCCGGAGTGGGGTGACCGCTCCTCCACAAGACCGATGCACCACGTGCATCCCACTGGATGTAAAAGGGAAATAAATGGTTGCATAATCTTTGCACTTAGTTTCACCGTCTACTGGTGGAGCTTACTGGCAGGAACAAATATTGAGAAATTGCTTCATGGTTCAGCTATTTTAAATGGCACTAAATACAAGGGTGCAAAACAGAGCCGTGTGAAGGACAGGAGTTCCGTTACATGACGGATTTTGTGATTTCAAAATCAGGCTTTATTCCAAATCAGAATGAAAACTGAACATTCTGAAATTTGAAGTGAAGGAAAATTCAGAACATTTTTGCTCTATGTCAAAGTGTTTCATTTTGATTTTGACTTTATTTTCTATAGTATATTACAACATTTTAAACTGAAAAGTGTTTCCACCTTGAAAAATTTGCACATTTTGTTCAAAAATGTCAAAATGGTACTCTGACGGTGTCCGGAGATTTGGTTGGTTTTGGTTTTTCTTCACAACAAAATTTACACAAATCAACCCAATTTTGAAAATCATTTCAATTTCAACAGAACCACATACTTGTCGGAATATGGTTCCATTAAGTTTTCTCTGATCAGCTGCAGTTCAAACCGTACTGATGAACTATAATGAGTGCTGTTCTATCAATCTGCTCTTTAACCCCCTTATGGCACCTGCCTTAACATAAGACCAGCCAAACATGCAAATGTGCCCTCATTGGGAATGAGAGACTCGCTGCTCCGTTCTCATGGAAAGTCAAAAATAATGTCAGCAGCAGGAGCGGGGAGAGAGCAGACAAATAAGAATTGATGAACTCTGGATTCCTGGAGTTATCAGATCAGGTTGCCGTGCTGTGGAGGTGCGAGTTTCCACAGAAGCTTGTGTGTTAGGAAGGGGGGGGGGGGGGAGAAGAGAATGTTTTAAAGTAAAGCTGTAATTGGTCTGCAATAAAAGTTTACCAGCTTTTATATCAGTTCCCAATAATGAGTAGAGATGTTTCAGTACTCAAAGCTCACTGTGATGGGAAAAGCAATTTCTGAGAATAGGTTATTAAGGGTTCCATTCTGCCTTCACTTACGTGGCTCGTAACTCTGAATCCTTCCTGTACTTAAAAGATGCTGTCAAGTCTGAGCTCATATATTAAATATTAACACGCACACACAAAATGCCATGCATAGCAAATCCCTTCCATTATTAAAAATGAAAGAGCTTAAGGAAATCTGGTTTACTTTACACCATTTATGAGGCTTATCCCAGATGAATGAAGTTCAGAGAGTAAATACTTAATCAAGACCGGTCAGTTTCATTTTCTTTTACTAGTCCATTTCATTTTGCGTTACTAGCACATTTCACTGGCTACCTCTCACTCATTCACCTGAGGATATCGGTTCAACATTCCCACTGCTGCAGTAGAACGTTAAACTCAACCAAAACTGTTTGCATTGATCTCTCTTTTTTTAAAAAAAGGCAAGAAAACATTTCTATTCCAAATTGATTTTTTTATAACCATCCTCCTCCCCGCCCCTTCTTTTGGCTTGCTCTTAATAGCCAGTTGTGGCCTGACCGCAGGAGCGTGGCTAGTGCTAATGGGGCAACTATGGAGGAGGCTAGAAGGAAAAGGGTCCTTTTTTATCCTGTTGACCTTGACGTTTTTAATCAGGGGAAAGGGTGGAGGAAGGAATTCCGAAGCAAGGCCCACAGCAAGGGGCTTAAGTACCAATGAAACAATCCAGCGAGGTACCTATGATTACTATAGGATCTGCGCACCTCACAGTCTTTTGTGCCTTTATCCACAGAACCACCCTGGGAGGTAGGGCAGTGCTCCCAGTTTAGGGAGATAGAAAAGCGCTAGCACACTAAGAATACCAGTGTGGAGGTTGCAGGATAGACTAGCCGCCGGAGTACGAATGCAGGGGGTCAGACAGACTTGTGCTTGGGCATCTAGCCTGTGCTGTAACCTCCACATTACTATTTTGAGCATGCTAGTGCAAACAGAGCTAGCACACATCTGTCTCTGCTGGGTGGGAGGCACGCTCCTAAACCAACCCCTAACTCTAAGTGACCGGCCCATGGTCACACAGGGAAGCTGTCCATTAATTACATAGCACATTAGGGAGTGGGTGGCCCTTAATTCTCTTTGTTTCAATGAGTGGGTGGGTCTTGAATGTCACCCACAATTGTGTTAGGTAATTGATGGATGACCCCAGAGCAAGGTATTGAACCCCCAAATCCCCAGCTGCTTCCCTGACCACCTTCCTCCCTGGGAACAGGCTACCAAGGAACTCTCTCTGCAAATCTTTCATTTCCCTCACCCCGCCCCCCACACACACTTAAGGGGCTCCCCAGCAGGGTGGATTTGATTTAAATCAAGATTTAAATCACTAGTCAGGAAGACTCGATTGAATCATGGATTTCTACATAAAAGTGCATTCTGGAATATGCTGCTCAAACAGTTTCACTTTTGTTTCTACTGCCTGTCCCTCCCTTCTCCCATTTATCTCCAGACTTCTTCTTGTCCAGATCTATTCCACCCCCACCAATCTTCTATTCACTGAACTTTTTGAAACTCTGCACTTTTAGAGAGCGGTAAGGGACTGACTCTGTGTACACAAATTTGCAGAGGGGACAATAGAGTTGAGGTCTATTATTTCTCACCTCTATACATTTATTTATTTAAATTCATTTTTGCTGTTAACAAGCATGTTACCTCTGGAGACACAAATCCACAGTTTGAGAACTGCTAAACTAAGTATTTCTGATGGTCTTGTCTAGACTAAGCACTGAGTCCCATTGGGTAGACAGAAAGATTAACCTAAATAATCTATAATGAAGCCCAGGAACCCCATAAAATTGGGTCCCTAATCCATGAACTACTGGAAATCATTTAGAAAACTTTTCTTAAACATTACCTGAATATACTGTCTCATACAATAGAATTAGAATTTATAATCTCTATTCCATGATGAGATCTCTTTGAGCTATAATGTATCTTTAGATAGATTTTTTCCCTAAAACAGCATTTTATAAAAAAAAATCTGATTTAAATAAAAAAAATCTGTTTGTTTTTTTTAAATAATTGATTTTTATCCACCCTGCTCCCCAGCATTCATGCAGCTGTGTTACGTTTTGTACACATTTCTGTGGGCTTTGTGGATGGAGGAACGACTCGTGCTACCCAATTGCTGGTGGAACTGGAAGAGCAGTCAAAATGGCGTCCATGGGGGGTCAATCACCTCTTGTCAGAAGAAAAGGGAGACAATTCTGTCACGCACCCACAAGGCCAGTGTGGTGATCCCGGCTTTGGGCCAGTCTCTAGGAGGAGCCCCTCAGCGAGCCAGACCCCCTGGGGGTCTCTCTCTTCCTCCAGGGAAAGCCATGGGGCTTCCCCACCTCCTTAAGCAGGATATCAGGTCCTTCAGTGCCCCTGCTTCACACCGTGAGCTCTGCTCAGCGAGTTCAGGTGACGCAGACCCCTAAGGGAGACTTTTACCATCTCAGGGAGAGGTGCACCTCCTTGGTCAGCAATGGCAGGGACACTCAGCCAGGGCTATCAAACAGAAGAGGTTTGTTAGTCGACTGGCACACGGCAGAGGAAGTCCTGGGTTAGCCTAGAGAAAGGAAAGTTACAGGACTATCCATCCTGGTCCGCACAGAGCCCAAAGCCCTGTCCCTCTCTCTCAGCTCAGGTGTGCCTCCATTGCTTCCACCTCACCAGCTCTTTACTTCTGCCTCACCCCTCTCCCCCAGCCAGTTCTTTGTTCTCCGTCTGGGGAGCCGTGGCTCGGGGTTGCTAGGTAGCAATATCCCAGTGATCAAACTTGCTGTTTTCTTTTCAGAGGCCGCAGCAATATGGGGACCAAGGCCCACTGAGTCTGAGACATCCAGTCACACCTGCATCTCTGAGCCTTTGCAGACAGCAAACAGATCCTCCCCTCCCCCCGCCCACACACACACTCTGTAACGATGCAGGAAACAGGGGAAACTGAGGCGCACACAAGCTTCACACAAATATTACAGAAAATTCCCACTTTGTCACAAGTTCTACTTGGCAAGGGTGTCGGGATGTCAACAATGCTGCCACTCCACAGGGGTCCCGCAGATGTGGGACGCATCTTGTCTAACTCACTGCTTGGTTTGAATTGGAACGGAAGCTTTGGAGACACGAGAAGCCAGAGGGACTGACGAGTGAATCCAAGATGAGGTACAGATTGGACAGGTGCCAAAGGACTCTGGGAAACGCATCTAAGTTTGTTATGTGGGTCCATTTGATAGCACTATCCAGGTACGATTTCCACAGGCACCTTCTTCTTTCTGGATACTGAGCTGCCTTCCATCACCTCCCCTTTGCCTTCTGGACTCCAGTTGCCATGCCGTGATCAGGATTAGCATTTGGACACGGATGGGAAGTGCAGGTATCACCTTCATATCTTCATGATCGACTGGCTCCGCCCATTAGGCACGTGTGAGCTCCCATGATCAGAACACAACCTCAGATCATGACAGGCCATTGGGATGAGGTGCATTACAGTGGATGTATGCCAGTGGCCAGCTCATTCTTAGGACCCGTTCCTCTCTCTGCCTGCTTGTCTAGAGTGTGACACTGAAAGCAGTCCCAGTGAGTCAGAAACCAGCTGGAGCACACCAGTCCCTCTGCCCCTGGGACTCCAAGTTTTATCTGTCTCCCAGTAATGTTACCGTCTCTTCTCTCCACTACACAAAGTGACTCCACAGCATTTTCTGGTAAGGGAAATTATAGCTCAGCATCTGTTCTTTTCCCTGCCAGAATCAGATTGCTCAGCTTGTTACATCTTACAAAATTGCTCAGGACCAGCAAGGAGAAAATTGATTTTCAATATGGCCTTTTCTTTCGAATAGGCACTCTTACGTTCGTGAGAAGCTATAATTCCTGTTTCACGCACCCTAGCTATTCCAAGAACATTTGGAGGAAGGCTGGGATACTTCTAAGTACAGACCTATAGATGCTAACACTGGAGATCTGCTAGGATTTCTTCCCCATTATCCTTCCAGTTTTCTACACTATGTTGTCCAGTTTCGGTTCAACCACCACATTTCCACCACCTACTTGAAGAGTAACACCTACATGGAGAGTACTTGGAGAGTAAGTACCACCCCTCAAAGCCAGACAAGCTTCCAGCACAGTGAGTGTACAGGTTCAGATCAGGACGTATTTATAGGCAGATGGAGCCAATAGGTTTCTGATCCCATGCTTCTGAGATCTAGCCTGTGGGCCCATCCCCCAAAAGCAATTCAGAAATCCAGGGGTGCCTGGGCTCAGAAGAAGAGGCCTTCGCTGAATGGCATGAGAACTAGCTTCCCCTTTCCCATTTATTTTTTATCTATGGTGTTTAATTGTTTTAAGACAGATTCCAATTGAAGGAGGGCAAAGGCACACAATCTGGAACCAGACGGCAAATCTGAATTAGGACAAGTCATGCATATTTTATTTCCCTCCTTCAAATGCAAATGCATGTCTAATGTATTTAAAGTTTCATCTATTGCTGTGCTGTTTTTGCCAGCAGAGGTACAAAGGGAAAGGGACGGCGGAAGGCTACGCCAACACAGTCACCCCAGCACGGGAGACCCTGGATAAAGCAGAATCATAACTGAATGAATGCTAGAGGCATCCCAAATGGTATAGAAAGGGGAGGCAGAAAGCCGGAGGGTAAACAACCACTGCTTCATTGTAGCGACGTGACGACTCGCCCCTGCAGCGGCTCCTGCTGGCAGTCCCGGGAATTAGCTCACCAGCCGTCAGAGCGCCCTCTGCTGGTCACTGTCCCGCTTGCCTCGCCTGTCACTGGCTCCCATGTGCCCTTTTACCTGGGGTGCTGCCCCCTGGCAACCACCTCACTCTCTGTGGGTCTCCCCTCCCTGGGGAACCGCCAACCCTCTATCCCCACCTTGCCTGAGTCTAGGGCTACTGCCAGTCAGCATTGAGCCCCCACTCCCTGGGGCAGACTGCAGTGTAAAAGCCACTCATCATGGGCAGGAGGGTTTGGACCTGCTGCCTTTCCCTCCAGCCCAGTTCCCTTTCAGGTCTTTGTATCAGGCCGCAGCCTGGGAGGATGCCTGGCCTGAGCTCCCCAGCACAGCCTGCTCCTTCCCCAGCACTGCTCTACCTTCAGGGAGAGTGTCTGGCCACCGCTCTCTTATAAGGGCCAGCTGGGCCCTAATTGACGCAGCCACCGCTGTGGCTGCTATTCCAATCAGCCCAAGCCCACTCCAGGGCTGCTTTGACTCCTGTTATTTTAGGAGCGGGGTCGCCACCCCGCTACATTCATCATCACTGGACAAAAATCAGAAAGTCAGAGGGCCAGATTCTCTGGCCCTGTCCTGCTACTCTTGAACCAAACCCAGATTTGGGGCAAATGGGGCGTCAAGCGTCCCCAGTTCTGGGCCTGGTCTGGTGTCTCTGGTGCACTTTGAGCAGCCGGACGGCTCCTCTAAGGAACTCCAGCTCCCCACAGTGACAAGGAGGCTTTTCGAGGGTTTGCCAGGGCAGAGGGGCATCATCCCCCTGCTCCCCTCCCCATGCTGCTTGATCCAGGTGGGTACAGGCGGGAGTGGCTGGCAGAGCCAAAGCAGATGTGCCACTCGATGCTACTCTGCAGGGAGAATCCTGACTGGGCCAGATCCACAAGTTTCATGGCCGCTTTGCAGCATCAGGGGGACATAAGAGGACAGAGCGGGGCCCAGTGACCCGTTTCCGTGCCTTCTGCCGCAAGAAGCATCGAGCGAGGGGACGGCAGAACTGCTGGAACCTGCCAGTGTCTGGAACTGCAGCCAGGGAAAGCCCCGCTGTGCTGCGTGGCTTGGGCTTGCGACTCCCAGATTTGTACGGCGTGACAGATCCCTGGATGGAGACAATCCTTTGCACAGAGGCTTGTGGAAATTAAAATGGGAAGAGATCTTGCCCATTGCAGGGCTCCTGGCCATGCCACGCAAGCCCATCTGCCATTCCACACTGCTGCTTTTACCTTCATTGGGGCGCCCAAGAACTAGATGGCTAACTCTGGACAGCTCAGTGCCGTGCTAATGAGAGTTTCTGCCACGGTTTCCCCTTCACCTGAGCTGCATCCCTGAGGACAAGAAGCTGCTGCTGTCAGAACCATAGGCAGTCACGAGCAAGAGGACCTAGCAGACCGTTAATCCTTCGCTCGCCAGAAACACGCTCTAGACGTGTATTTTCTACTCGCTCATCCAGTGTACTTTTCAACAACTCAAGCAATGGAGCTTCTGCCGCTTCCCTGGGGAGATTATTCCAATTTAGTAAAGATCACACTCCCAGGAAGATTTCTAGTTTCCTCCGCCTACGTTTTCCCCTCTGAATGTTATTCTTTCCTTCTTCATTATAACCCTACCTTTGGCATGCTCTCTTGATGGCTATCATCCTGCCCAATCTTACACACACAGCCCTAGTCTTCACTAGGCCCTAGTTAGTTCTTTCATCCTTTATCTTTCTATCCCATCCGTTATTTTTGAGGCTCTTCTCTGAACTTCCCTCCAATTTGTCTACCCGTTCTGCCGCTCTGCTTTACATGAAAGCAACCCACTGCCCGGGCACTGATCTACCGAAAGGAAAAGAATAAAGTGACACATCGGCCGTCTTGAATAATATAAATTGCTCCAAATTTTCCCTCTGGGATGAATTCGAGTTTGCCCTTCTTTGAACAAGTTTCACAAGATTTTCTCTCTCTCCTCTACAGCAGCTGCCCTCCGCGTGCACCTTCACAAGCTCACTGAGATGGTGGCGGGGGGAGGCTTGGAATAACCTCAGATAAAGAAAGAGAAGATGAATGTGCTACTGATTGCTACTGCGTGTAGCAAAGAAAAGCACTCTGGACATTTCTCCAGGCGGGATATTCTGCCACGCCCCAAGAGTCAGGGTTTTTCTCGAAACATCCAAACACAATTCCAGGCAGCAGGCCAAATTCTGATCTGTCACACCAGCATAAACCCAGAGTAAATGTATTGTTAATCTGTATTGCGATAGCCCCTGGAGGAAGAAGTCATGGATCAAGGCCTCCTGGTCCTAAACATTGTACAAGCATAACAAAAAGACAATCCCAGCCCTCAAGAGTCTGCGGGCCAAGATGTCAACAGAATTACTCTGGAGTTACTTCTCACACTCCAGTCCAGAGGATGGGGTTAGGGGAGATTGACGAGGTAATATATGATAATATTACTTTGCATTTACATAGTGCTTTTCATCAGATCCCAAAGCCCTCCACAATCTTTAACATATTTATTCTCACAACACCTCTGTGAAGTGCTAGGATTCCCATTGTACAGATGGGAAACTGAGGCCCAGAAAGGCTAAGCGACTTGTCCAAAGACACCCAGGAAGTCTGTGTCGGAGCAGGGAATTGAACCCAAGTGTACAAAGTCCTCGGATAGCATCCCTACACGCTGCAGAGGAAGGTGAAAAAACCCTAAAATGGAATAACCTGCGCTGAGGGGAGTTTTATTTCTCATTAATACACCTTTAAAATGGTCTCTTTATGGTCATTTTGACTGGTACACCCCTGTGATAACAGCTTGAACTTTGCCTCCCCCTCTTATTAAAGAAGGAGGGATGTGGGTAAATAGACAGTATCACAGGACCTCTGGATGTTCATAGAGAGTCAAATCCTGAAGTTCTCACCCAGGCAGATCCACCTCCCTCTACCTTCAAAGGGAGTCATTTGCTTAAGGGCCAGGACTAAATGCAAATATAGCCTCCTTGAAGTCAGTGAAGCTGCATTGACCTACACCAGCAAAGGATCCGGCCCAAGGATTTCCAGCTGTGCAGCCGTTTACTCACCTGGCCGCGCACGTACCGTTGCAGTTCCAGTGACTTCACTCAGTGCTCCACCAGGTGAGCAAGGACTGCACGGAGAATGCACAACGGAAATTAAAGTCACGTGTCTGTCCGCTGGAGGCAAGTGTGTTCAACTGAAAAAAAAACCCTCCAAGCAGCTGGAAGCACATTTCTCGGGAGAGAAAACCTGCGGCTTTCCAAAAGCAGAACTCCAGATGCGCCCCTCTCACCGCTTGCGCTTTTTTTGCGGGGGGGAATTGGACGTGGAGTAACTGCTGCCTCATCTCTGCCCCGGTTGGATGGAGTTTGTGACTATCGTGGGCAGGAAAAACCTTCCCCATGCTACTCTGTCTCTGCGAGGGCTGGAAAAAAACTTCATCATCAACGCATTATTTTTAAGGGGCTCCCTCTTCATCTTTCTTGACTTTCAACTGCTTTCAGCTACAGCCACACACCTTGAAGAGCCAAGCTTTTTGCATGCATGATAAACTCAACTTTAAACTGATTATTAAAATATACAAGCTGTTAATCTAAGGACTGTCAGCCGAAGCCACATTCTCTCCACTGTTTAATCTTCACTTACAATGTCAGAATTCATTTGTTCTTTCCCACTGCACTCACTGCTCCCTATTGTGGGTTCCCTGGACCTCTCACATGCTACACATTCATACACACTCCAATTCAGACATGTCTGAAAACAGATAATTCTGGGAAGGGCTTCTTGAAGGTTTGTTTCAGACAATAAGCTGCTGCAACCAAAAGCTCAATCGCTATGAACTTCAGGACAAAAAGGCAACACACATTCACTCTGTATGAGGTCGTTTTTGTGGATTGGAATAAGGATTTTCTAGTGGATGCAAGTCTTCTTCATTTCCTGCTCTCGGATGTTGAGTAACGTTGCTATTCGGTGTCAATCAGCTGCCGCGTTCCACCTCAGAGGTGGTTGCATTGTATTGCTGGGTTGTGACACAGAAGTCGGTACGGAGAAGGTAACTATCACACAGCTCAGAAGATACAAGATATGTAAGCAAGCTAACAGAGTCCTATCCCCTCCACAAACCAACCTGCTTCTCCAGCTTGTAGTTCTAAGCAACATGTGGCTGACCTCCACTGAGATCCCAGGGAGAGACCGAGTGCTTCTAAGATCTCAGTCATGTCAGGGGTGCAAAGAAATGTTCAGCTCCCTTCAGGCAAGCTCTTAAGAGGCAAAGAGACGAGTTCTTTCCCTCTCACAGTTGTCTCTACCCTCTACCAAGTAGCCCTGCACTGCGGGCAGGTAGCGGTGGCCTTTCTAAAGGAAAGAGAGTTAATTGCTTCCCTGCCACTCAAGGAATGAGGTCCAGCTCCCTCGATCACACACTAGAAGCAGTTCTCCTGTGTGTGTAACATTTGCATCATGCTTTGGCAGTGACCACTGTGAATATGGGGCTAGAAACGGATTAGCTACATTAAAGTCAATGAAGCTACATCACTTTGCACCAGGTGATGATCTGTTCCCATTTACATTAATAATTAGAGAGCAGAGCCAGACACATGAAGCAACTCTCCCAAGGTCACACAGGGTGTCTGTGGCACTGAAGCCAGCTTTCCCGAGTGCACATCCAGTGTCCTAACCGCAAGACCGTCCTTCTGCTCACACTGCAAAGATCTCCCCTGAAGAAGCAGTTTCAGGTCCTTTCTGATGTGATACTCTCATTGCAACGGCTGCAAAAACTGAGACCTTTGTCGATGGGTCAGATGTGACCTCAGGGCACAGAACAGGATGTACAGCAAGGGCCAAACACCACTTTCAGATAAGCATGTGGTGGAAGCACTGAGGCCAACAGGAGCTGTGAAGGCAGATGTCCCCTCTTCCTCCCCCAGCAGAATTTGGCCAAAGTTGCCTCTTTTCCTGCTTTGCTTCCACTGCTCCAATGGAACAGTTAATACATTTCTGAGATCATAGGGTTTTCCCATACAAAGTGCTGTGTCTGTCGTCCTACATTATTTTCTGCAGTATTAAACATGTAGGGTCTGATCTGCAACCCTCACCTACGTGAATAGTTTATGGAACACAGTGGGACTACCCCCCTGGGAGTTGCGGACTGGACCCTTCTATCTGTAGAGCGACACCACAGAGCGTAGAGGGAGAATGAATGGGGACCATCAATAGATTTTAAAACAAAAAGGGACCTTGATTATCTAGCCTGCCTTCTTGCATAACACAAGCCAAAGAACTTTGCCCAGGGATGCCTGCTGTGAACCTATCACCTTACAGCTGAATGACGACATATATTTTGGGACGAATTCCAGGCTTGCTATAAAGACCACAAGGAAACGAGAAATTGGCGTGTCCCTGGGTAATTTGTTCCAATGGTTAAATTACCTTCACTGTTCCAAACTTCCAGTTGGAATTGATGCAACTCCAATTTCTAGCCATTTTATGTCTTTGTTAGATTAAAAAGCCCTCTAGTGTCTGCTATTTCCTTTAATAGACTGCGATCAAGTAGTCTAAATAGTTTTCCCTTTATTAATAAATATCCCAGTAATCCCCCGGTACCCTGCGGGGTCACTAGTGCAAGCTGGAGCATGGTAGGGCAAGGAATGTAGAGAGCGCCAATCCTTTTCAGCTAAAAGTTTCCATGTGGGTTTCTGTTCAGCGACTCCATTGCCTGGTTTAATGGCCTGCCAGAGCTTTTCAAAGGCTCTGCCCTCCTCATCAATGATTCACACAGACTCTTAGAGCTGTGCAGAGAATAAAGAGGCCGCGGCGCCCCCATCTCGCTTCAAACCAAAGCGTTTTTAAATATTTCATCTCGCCACAGAACTGTTCTGCACACATCTTGAGGGCCTTCCGAGCCGCCCTGCCGGGGACTGAGCTTTACCGAAAGCGGACCTGGTGTTGCTGCTGCAGCAGCTGATATTACAAGCTCCGCCGGGCTGTATTTGTTTTATTTAATGAGTTCAGCACTAGCCACCTAGTGTGAGGTGAAGTCGCTGGAGCTGCCGATGCCCTTTCTAACGAGAGACGTCCTAATTGCACCGAGAGGAGGAAGTTGAGAGTGTTCAGAAGGTGCAGCCTACATGGGCTAACAACCTGGTCCTAAGCCCATTGAGGGTTTTGATTAGGGAGTCAGTATTGTCTAGTAGGACATACGCTAGGCTGGGACTCAGGAGAGCTGGGTTCACGTCCCACTTGGTGATGCTGGGCAAGTCACTTCCCTCCCTGTGCCTCAGTTTCCCAATCTGTCAAATGACCTCCTTTGGAAAACACTTTGAGATCTACTGATGAAGAATGCTTTGCAAGTGTCAGGTATTATTACTGGTTCTTGTTAATATGGAGATATACCTATCTCAGAACCGGAAGGACCTTGAAAGGTCATTGAGTCCAGACCGCTGCCTTCACTAGCAGGACCAAGTACTGTCCCCTGACAGATTTTTTGCCCCAGACCCCTAAATGGCCCCCTCAAGGATTGAACTCACACAGTAGGTCTAGCAGGCTAATGCTCAAACCACTGAGCGCTATTCCTCCCCTTAAAAAACTGAGGGCTAGACCCAGCTCCTTGTGTGGTATAGCTACAAAGTACAGGCTCGGACCCATGCACGTTATCGTCTCTTGCACTAACCTTTCTGTTCACTATCCTCACTACTATAGCTGCCCAGCTGATATTTACAAGTACTGTACCCAAACGCCCAACAACAGGTGACTAATTTGCTGACGAATCTATTTTTCCAGCAATTTGGCCAATACTACAGGCAGTCAAAGAACATTCTTCAGATAAACAATGATTTTTGTCTCCTCTGAGCCACTGTTTTCTTTCCAGCTGATTGACCTGCTCTGAACACAGAGATAAAGACACATAAAGAAATAGACCCACACTGAGAGTTTTCTTTGCAGCTGTTGTAGCTTTTAACCCCTTTGCAAAGATGGATTTCACCCTCCTGGGTGGGTCCACCCCCCCCATTCCCCCCCCCCATTCCTTTTGTCCTGTATTTGCAGAGTTACGCACCGGGCCCCCTTGGAACAGGTGGGGAACACAAGCAGGTTGCCGCCACTGGAACACTCGTGCACTTGTTCCTTCCCTTCCCTTCGGCGGGGGGTTATTTGATTTCGCAGCCTGTCGGAAGTGGCAGACAGCCAACGTTTCCCAGCCTTTTGCAAAGTGAATTTACTGCTGGAGACAGGCACCGAGCGAAATGCGAGGAATCGAAGCCCTCGAGCATAGCCCAGGTACAGCAGCGAGGCAAGCTTAGCCCACGCTGCCCCTCAACTCTGACCTAGAGGGGCCGGCATCAGTCCCCATCCTCCCCAGACCACTCTGCCAAGAGCGTCAGCCAGGGAGCCCAGTAGTGGGTTGTACACACTCACCACAAGGACTTGCACTGGGGCCACACTGGCAGCACAACCACCGTTACACTATTCTGACTTTTGGTCCCTAACACCCCAGGCGAGATACGAACCAGCGATCCAAGGGGTCTGTAGCTCTTTAGCAACCTGCGGCATCCATTGTCCCATCATGTCTCCGCTACACAGCAGCTCCCGGGCTCCAGCTTGTGGGGCTGCAGTTTGCCCACCCGTGGTACTCAGAAACAGTACGTGCACAAGGCTGAGTGCTGGCCTTTGGCTTCCGCTGCCCCTATACTTACGTAAGGCCCCGATCAGCCAGAGGCCAGTGAAGACTCACCCCCATGCACCAGGGCAGATTCAGTGCGGTGACAGGCGCCTCCTTTGCACCACACTGATTCCAGGCTGCTGCAGGGGCTGCAACTGCCCTTGGTGTAAGTTAGAGCAGCCCCAGGGACTGCTCTACCTTACAGGCCCTCCCCAGGATTGCCCATGAACTACTGTCCATCCCAGAATATCCACAGCACGGAGCACTAAGGTACGCAGCCCTCCTGCCCCGATCCCCTCTGAGCCCTGCCTCCACACTTGGACTTATGTGGAGGTGCAGTATCAGGATGCTCACATAAACCCTATACTGCCCCAGAGCCAAGGGAATTCTCTCTCAGCCCTTGCAACTTGTTCCATCTACAGCTGTCCGGAAATTCTCCAGCGGAACATTTTTCCAGTGGAAAATGTCTATCTATCAAGAGTCAAATATTTCACAGCGGCAGGTCAGTTTTGAGTATGTGGTCAAAACCTACCTGGTTTCCTGCCGGCTTACCTGCCAAGCTCCCCGGCAGTTCACCAGGTAGACTGATGGGGAGTGAAGCACCTGAAAGCGCTGAGGACTCCAGCTCACACGTTCCTGAGCTCCTCGGCGGCTCACCTGGTGGACTTCCCTGGAGTGGAGCTCCCCAGCTCTCAGCTGTTCGTCAGCTCACCTGGCAGGGAGCGTGGAAGCCAGGAATCCCCAGCTGATGACTGCTCCTGAGCTGAGGACCCCAGAGCTTCCAGGCTGCACAGATCGAGCAAGGCCCTCCAGACCGCCCGCCTCCGTCAGAGACCGCAGAGCTTTTAGGATCCGTTGCTCCAGGGCAGCCTGCAACACAGACTGGCCGGGACTCCATTGGCTTCCGGGCTCCACAGGTAGGGGGCCGCCCATCAGGCAGACCGTCCTGGGGCTGGGGCTCCGTCCCTTTCACAGAGAATTTTGAAATGTTTGTGTTTTGTTGCAAATGAGAATGAAACCGGTTTTCCGAAGAGCAAAAGCCTCCATGGAGCAGCATTACCTCCCTCCGCTCACCTCGGTTTGCAGCCTTCAGACAGAGTCTTGTACAGGAGCCAGGCCAAGGACCAAAATCCTCTCCCTAGCTCCCCAGTGACAATGCAACTACTAGCACAGTGTCACCCCTAGGTATTCTCTTCTCTCCCTCCCACGCCCCCCTCGCCTCTAGCAGGGGAGGGGAGGGGCTGCTACAGGCCAAGGCAGATGTCCTCACATTTTATTTTTGTTTGTTTTAGTAAAGCCCGAAATTCTCCTTTGCCTTTCAAGCCCTCCTAAATCAGAAAGAGCAGGAGTCAGAGCGAAGAGCTCCGTGGGCCTGCAAAGGCCAGCTCTACCAGGGGGAGTCTTCAGAGGTTGCTTTAGTTAGTGCAAAATCAAATAAAAAGCAAGCAATAAAGCAGTACAAAAAATGAGTATTTTTATCCTCAGTCAATACCTTTTCAGCATGGCTGACTGCTGCAATCTGATTTAATGTTGTACTGTAGAACACCGAGGAGAAAATCCAGGCACCTTAGAGTGGTTGCATGTCATACACCATATGCCTGCGCTTAGACCTTCCGACCAGCTGCCCAGGC
This sequence comes from Sternotherus odoratus, assembly GCA_032164245.1. Lineage (NCBI taxonomy): Eukaryota > Metazoa > Chordata > Testudines > Kinosternidae > Sternotherus > Sternotherus odoratus. The sequence goes on from JAVMKO010000005.1 coordinate 102,628,488, forward strand.
ACCTGTAATGTGTCCATCATCCTGGTAGCTGAGCAAGATTAAATAAAAGCATAATTAGTCTTTAGAGGATTGCTGGGCTCCACCAACCCGTTTTACCTGCTGTTGCCCCTGTTATTTCCCGGGATTTCTTTTGTTCCATGACACACGTCACCATTCTATGTCCATTCATCAATAAAAAGGTCTTGCCCTGCACCCCACAGACTCATCCCAATGTGACTCATTGTCATCATCCCTCAGGCTTATCCTTCTCTCTTGCCAGAATGGAAAGGCCCTTTGCCAAAGCCACCCCACCAGCCAGAGAGAGTTTCCCCATCATCCCCGGAGGACAAAGCTGTCGCAATGGGTTGGGGAAGGAGGGGTCCCTGCTGGCTCAAACGCTAAAAAATGTGAAGTGGGATCTTGAGGTGGACCCAGAAATCAAATGGTGAGACAAAGAAACCTCCACAGCACTTCCGTCTGCCTGGCCTGGGAGGCCATGGCTCAAGGCACTCGAGAATAATCCAAACAGTTCAGAGCAGCTCAGATTCCACAGACAAAATTCTCGAGCTTCCGCCTTTCATTTGTCCCAGAGCCGCGTGTACCAGGAGGTAATGATAATAATTTACTTACAGAGGGTACAGTGCCATTTCTACAGCGGGTTCTAAAAGCAGTTTAGAAGCAAGTGTGGGTACGTACACACATACACACACAATTGTGTTGTTGCCTGGGGTACACAAACAATTGTGCCGTTGCTCAGGGGCATTATGGGACTGTGAATGGGATGGAAAGTAAGAACATAACATAAGAACACAAGAATGGCCGTACTGGGTTATACCAAAGGTCCATCCAGCCCAGCGTCCTGTCTACCGACAGTGGCCAATGCCAGGTGCCCCGGAGTGAGTGAACCTAACGGGTAATGATCAAGTGATCTCTCTGCTGCCAAATAGGTCTATGAGAACCCCTATGTTAAAATGGGGTAAATTCCGGGAGAAAATTTGAGAATCCCCATCTTTAAAGACAGGCTGTAAGTCACTCTGGCCTCTGTACTTTGCAAGGTGTGTGTGTGTGTGTGGGGGGGGTAACTACCCTGTTTTCTTATTGTACTTCACAATCCCATGGTAATGATCCCTTCAGGATTCCCATGCAGCCCACTCGGATCTAGTAAAACTCTGAGATGGAACAGACTGAAAACATGTACATTTGCTTTATGGCCTCGTAGTGCTCACCTTGCTGTTTGAAAAGGAGGGAAACCTCTCTATGGGCAGATGGAGTGGGGGCATCTTCGCTGGAAGAGGTGGGGTTTCGCCGCATGATCAGGATTATCCTGAAGACTAAGCATCCATGATGCTGGCGTGGACAGATGCAGGGAGATATCAACGAGTTCTAAAATGATTCACCGCAAGTCCTCACTCAAGAACTGCAGTAGCAGGTGTCCTTGGAAACACACCGTTACTAAAATCTTAAACACATCATGTATTTGATGCCTACACCCACACTCTAAACCCAGCAACCAAAATTGGACCAAAGTGTTCCAGCCCACAAGAGACTGGACTGTTCTGTGCCACAGGCAGAGAATAGAAGGGACCGAGCGGCACCAATGCCTACGTCCCCTGGTAGTGTGATGAGATATACTAGATAATCCTGGTAAGTAACCTGCACCCCGACTCTGCAGAGGAAGGTGAAATAATCCCCCAAAGTCTTTGTCAATCTGACCTGGAGGAAAATTCCTTCCTGATATGGAGATCAGTTAGCAGAGCACGTGAGCAAGAATCAGCCCGCCAAGCATCTCAGAGACAGACTGCTCAGAGCCCTGGCTCTTTTCACCCAATGTCCCATCTCCCGCCATGGCCATCCCTGATGTGTCAGCGGAAGGAGACCAAAAAATGCTTAGAATACGTTGTGTGTGGGGGCGGGGAGAGTCCCTTCCTGACCCCTACGGGTGGCCGGTTGACACCCTGAAGCATGAGCTTTAGGAAAAGAAGACATAAACCAGGCATGAGCTGCGGGGCTGCTGAGCCCTGCCCCCTACCATCACAACCAACCCTGGCACATCTGATGAGAAGTATAGCCCATAAAGAACCCTTTGTTTAAGCCTTTTTTCTCCTATGAAAAGCAACCCAGCCTAGTGGCTATAGCACCAGATGGGACTTGGGAGATCACGGTTTGATCTCTGGGTTGATCCCTTGGGCAAGGCACTTCATCTCGGCGTGTCTTGGGTCCCTAGCTGTAAAATGGGGCTAACGAGCTTTATTCCCCTTCCTGCCCACTTGTATCTGACGTAACTATTTACATTATCAGCTCTTTGGGGCAGAGATGGATTCCTACTCTGTGTTTGTACAGTGCTTAGCACAGAGGTCCCCAAACTGTGGAGCATGGCCCCCTAAGGGGGCATGGAGGAACGTCTGCGGGGGGCATGGAGGGACCCGGAGCAGCCCCCATGAGGGGTGAGGGAGCACCACCCAGCCCCTCCCCAGCCCCAGCTCTGCTTTGGTCCCACCCCCAGTCCTGTCCCTGTCCCCAGCCTAGGCATGACTCCGCTCCCGGCCCTGTGCCAGCCCCTAGCCTCCATCCTCAGCCGCGGCTCCATTCCCGGCCTGGGGACGAGGCTGACGACAAGGCCCGGAGCAGAGCCACACCTGGTGGTGGGGTCCCAGCTGCCGGCCCCCACCACCACCCAGCTACAGCTCCACACCCACTCTCGCACCCAGCCCCAGCCTCACCCCCAGCTGCAGCCTCAGCCTCTGTACCCGTGTCCGCATCCCCCCCATCCCCATGAGCCGCGTTCCTGTTCCAGGTCCCGGCTCCGGGGAGACTGGGGGCCATGGACAGGGGTAAGAGGGGAGTGACCCTCAAAAGTTTGGGGGTCCCAAACTTGGGGTTCCCGCTTTCTGCTGCTGATCTGCATATTAATCCAATTGCCCTTCACAATTAAATAAGAGGGCGGGGTGGGGGGGAGAGGGAGGAATAAGACAAAGCCCGCTGCAGATGTTGCCTTTTCCATCTGGCCACCATATGGCCTTGCCTCACTGCTGCTCCAGTTTACAGGAGCTTTCTCTCCTCAGATGGCAGCTCCGGCCCCTTCTGTGCCGCAGCCAAGTGATTGATTAGGAAACAGGTAATTTTGCAAGGTGTGCTGTCATTTCTGATCGAAATGCTGAGCAGCCATTGGTAAATTACAGCTATCGGTCTCCCCGGCTCTCCACAGACACAGTCATTATTCCTTTCCTTCTCCACGCAGACAGATACTTTCAGTTTTCTCAGCACCCGCTGTGAGGATCGCTAAGCCAGTCTGGCATCTCTGCGACTGTTTTAATGTCTTTATTACTCAGATGTCATCTTTCTATTTCTAATAACCTCTGCAGGGAGGCACTATTAACTACTTAGCGCTTACAGGCGACGGGGCTTTTCATCCTCCCAAATCAGTTCATTTACCTTCAAATCTCCCTGTGGGTTGGGATGTATTATCCCCATTTTAGAGTGGGGGGCCTGTGGCACCGAGGAGCGGCATGATTTGCGAATGAGAACGCAGATAGCCGGCGGCAGAGGGAGGAACATGTAGATTCCATGGTGATGGGTGCTATAGAAACCCCTCAGGTAGATAGAACTCGGGCCTTCCTCGCTCCCGGGCCTGCGTGCATGAGCCAAAGCCATTTCAAGTCAACAAGAGTCGTGGGCTTTGGAGCAGGAGCAGAAAATGGTAGCTGGGGGCGTGTTTGGAGTTTACTGGGGGAGGATCCAGAGAGAGGGGGGAATTGTACAGGGAGAGGTGAATCTGTTCACACTGCACGGTGCCCTAAAGAAGTAATGTGTTATGTGCTAATTATGAATATAATAGATAAGAATAAGAACAAATAATAAACAATAAATGAACCTGAGCCACCTGCCTCCAGAGGGGATCTGAATAGATACAGAAAGCCCATCAGTGAGGGTACTGGCCACTCTAGCACTTTCTAGGTTACCTGGGGCTCTGTGGCTACCAGTTAAATGAAAGACTGACCAGTTCAGGAAATTTTCCATCAAAAATGCTTCCCGTATGGTCCAAGATCCTGGTGGAAAAGTACCGAGAGATGTGACCTTACAGTGGCTATAGAGATGCTTTTTTCTATCTATCCACTTCTCCAGGCAGAGCGGAATGGGCAGTTTACAATAACATTTGCCTTTTATGTCCCAATTCCACTTCATTATACCAATAAGATCTTCTGTCTCTAGGGTGTACTTCTCGGGTGATTAAAGACAAGGGCCTTGGCCCTTGTACCTTATCAACACTGCCCCAGACACACCATAACCATCCAGATATGCTCTGTCTGTCATTTATTATTACTTAAGAAACTTGCCAGCAGACCTACTGCAACAGAATTATGAAGCAAAATGATTGCGTGCGGTTCAGTAAATCTAGGGGCAAAGTGTGTTAAAAAAAAAATCTAATTGCAGAAACACAGAGTGTTATGAAGAGATCCTGTCAGGTCAGCCAGAGTTTATAACCCACGCTGGTCCCAACATCGAGTGGAGGGAGCTAGGCTCAGAGCACTATGGGAAGGAATGGAAGGATGGGGATGGAGGGTCGAGAGGGGTTTCTGGGTTAGTCCTCAGCACGTAAACCGCCTCGGGAATTTGGCGGGGGCAGTTGTGGTGGTGGAGAAGCTAGCCCAGCACTTGTCTACCATATGCCAGGCAATAGCCGGATCTCTCCTCCCCTGGCTTTCCAGCGCTTTCGACTTGCTCAGAGAAAGAAAAGCCATACCCGGTGGTCACTGAGGATGCAGGATTATTTCTTCGACCCTAGCGCCCATAAGGGGCGAGGTGTTTCCCAGGCACCCAGGAGAACACAGCCCCTCCCACACACGACACAGCAGGTGAGAGCCACAAGTGACAGGTGGAGTGGGGCGGGGGATATAAGTACGGTCTCCCAGTACACCGCTCTTAGGGCCTTGTGAACACACGCGTCCCCCCGAGCTGTACAAAACTCCCTCCCAGCACTATAACCTCCTTCTAGGGCACAGCGCTTCCTTGACTGACACCCCGCTTCCCCAATAGACAACCTCCCCCGGATTTCCCAGCCTTCTTCCTGTCCCCAGTCAAATCCCCGGCTTAACAATATCCAGCCTCGTATCTCTCCCATCACTCTCCCTCCTCATACAGCCGCCCGTCCTCCTCATTCTACGCACCAACCCCAGGCGACGAGTGCTGTGAATACATCACCCTTCCCCGCAACAAGCAACTTCCTCCCAAGCACTCCGTCTCTGCTACCCAACCACCTGTGCCAAGAATCTCGGTTTCCTGCTGAGGTGAGTTCCACTGGTGCAAATTGTGTCTACACTAGGTCAGACCCCCGGCTAGGTGTCTACACTAGGACAGACCCCTGGCTAGGTGTCTCAGGCAGAGCTAGGCCCCGGGGAACGGCCTGTGATGCCAGCGGGCTGCTTCTGCCGCTTGACCCAGCCCCTGAGCAGCTCATGAAAGGCTGAACAAGCAATGGGTGCCAGGGACCTCACAAAGAGCTCCCCTCGTCACTGCTGCGGCCCTCGTGGCCGCTGCTTGAACAGCATCTAGCTCCCCGGAGTCTGGCCCACCACTGAGAACTTCTGGCTGTCTCAGCCCACGTGGCTGGAGGAAGACAGAGGCCCTTGTGCCTCTGGGGAATCTTCTCCCAAATACTCAAAGCGTCCCCCAAACAGACATGGACCTAGGAGAGGCTCCCCCAGGGACAGAGCCAGTGATTTGCATCAGAGCTAGAGATTACAACATGTGGCACCTTCAAAAAGAGGCTTTGGAATTTCTCCCATTGACAATTTCCAGACCATAGGCATGAGTACGGGGTGTGCTGGGTGTGCCCAGCCAACCCTAATGTCTCCAAAAAAAAGTGGCTTTGCATTTAGAGTGTGGCACGGCTGATAGGGCGGCTGGGCCTGATTGAGCCGCTCTCATTGGGCCTCCAGCAGCCAGAGCTGCTCCCCTTCCTCCCCCACAGCCTCAGGGCTGTGTCACCAGCGCTCTGCGGGGGCGGGGCTGTCCGCTCAGCGGAGCAGCATGTTCGGCTCCACGTGGAGCCAGCGGCTCTGAGCGGCATGGTAAGGGGTGTCCCGGGGAGCAGTCAGAGAGCAGGAGGAGGGTTGGATGGGTCAGGAGTTCTGGGGGGAGCCTGTCAGGGTGAGGGTATGGAGAGGGGTCAGGGCACAGGGAACGGGGGGGGGGGAGCCTGTCAGGGGGCAGGGAGTGGTTGGATAGGTGTGGGAGTCCCAGGGGCCTGTCTGGGGGCAGGAGTGTGGATAAGGGTCGGGTCACTCAGGGGACAGGTAGGAGGTAGGATCCTAGGGGGGCAATCCCTGGATGCCCACCCTCATGAAATGTGCTGCGCACACCTATGCTCCAGGCTCATTCTTTGCCCCCAGATGGCACTGGTAGGGTTACTCTGATCCTGCTCTTAGGCCTTGCTGTACTGGGAAGACTCCCCAATTCCAGCCACTGTGGAAACCCCCTACCATAGACAGAGTAAACCAGTATAAGCAGTGATTTGTTCAGTTCTTTGAATTCATCCCAGTTTCCTGCAGAGGTTAGTTCCACTGGTGCAAATTGTGTCTACACTAGGAGTCTGCATTGGGGCACATAAGTGAGTGACTATAACTGGAACAAATGCCCAGTGGAGACAAGGACTCCATGACATTCGCCTGAGTCAGGAATGACCTTAGTATAGTCAGTGGAATCACTCTGGATTTAGACTGTAGGAAAGGGAGATCATAGTCTGGTCCTGGATCCCTGTAGAGAGTTTATTCCACTGTACGTGTGTCTGTAGAAGCAGCTGCAAACCAACTTCAATCAGTGTTCAATGTACCCTAAAGATTATATATGGTTAAAGCAAGCACTGGCATGCAGCCAGCATTATCTGAATCACAGGGAAAGGTCTCCCTCTCTTTGTCTAACGCCTGCTCCCTCTCTCCTTTCTGCATTCAGATGGAGGAACGGTTTGTTTTTCCTTTAAGAAAATAACTTTGGCTCCTCCACGTTTGTGGTTTACATGAGCAGGGAACAGAAGAGGATTGCCATGGTTACAGGCCTCATTCAAGGACTTGGGGGACACGGAGGCAAGCACAGAGCCAAAGCTCAAAAGCTCCTTGTATACATCAGGCAGTGGTAATCAGAAAAGTATTTACATCGGAAGGGAACAAATGCCTCTCCAACGGCAGAAAAAACCCCACAAGGTTTGGTCAGATAGAAACACAGCATCTTGGGTATTCAAGGTTGTATTAAATCAGGATTTTGAGGAAAACAGGACCAAAATTTCTCCTGGAAATGGTCCCCGGTGGCCCAGGACTAGAGTGGACAAACGTTTGCTATCTATAAAACTTTCTCCTTCGGGTCAAAGGTTGATTATTCTTTTATAAGTACAAGCTCCTTCAGGAAAATTACTTCTTCTTTGTACAGAACCGAGCACTGCACTAATGCCAGGCAGTCGTGCAATAGTAAAACACAATGTAGAAACACTTCAGTCATTACATCTTGGCTCACTGCAATCCAAAGGTAGCCACAAGGAGAATCCATGCATGATACATTGAACTGAAGCAGCAGATTTTGTGTGTGTGTGTGTGTGTATATGTTGAAAACATCAAAACACAATGTTACAACATTTTTTTAAAAAATTCTTCAGTTGTTGTTGTTTTTTTGAGTAAAATACGTCAAAACTGAGCCTTTCCTGAAAAAAGTTTCAGTTTGAATGAAACAGTAATTTTTGACAAAAAAAAAAAAGTTTAATCAAAAAATTCCCAACCAGCTCTAGTTAGAAGTCTCCAAGTGCCCAATCATTATAAGATCACACAAGTTAAGAACAAAGGAATGATTTTACCGACTGACACTGTAACTTACAAAGTGTCTGGCCATTGGAGACCTGTACAATAACTCTTCTAGAGACTGCAACACATGATCATTTATCCCTCCTGCTTTCTAAAATACAGGATGGAAAAACAGAGGGTCCCTTCCGTATGTCCCAATGGGAGACAAACAAGTTGAAATGCATGTGAACCAATCATCATACAGCATAAATTGTCATAGCTCTGTTAAAGTCAGTGGCCAGATCCTCAACAGATGTAATTCAGTATATTTCTACTGAAGTCAATGGATCAGATCTTCAGATCGTATATGTCAGCATAGCTCCTTTGACGTCAGATGCTTAGGATCTTGGATGGACTGCGGACCTGGCCCAAGACACGTAAACGGTGCTAATGGTAGAATAACCTAGATGCCCATCGCAAGATCTTCAGATAGTGTCAACTGGTTGTAGCTCAAAGGATTTACAGCGCTAACCTATACCTGCTCAGGATCTGGCCCAAGGACCATATTGCTATAAGAATATTTGTGTTAGCTAAACACGGCACAGTTAGAGACATTTTTATAGCAATTATCTCAATCCATTAAAAACCACTTAAGGCCTTAAGAAAACAAGCACCAAATTTAATTGGTGCTCCCTTGCTCAAGACAGGGGAATCACAAAATGGATTTACTCATTTTGCAATACAGTTTATATATTTATATCCATTCTGTACAATCACAACATTCCCGAGCTGGCCCCTTGCACGGAACTCAGTGGTCACTTACAACTCCCGAGTAACTGGGGGTCTGGGCTGTAATTTACACCAATGCAATGGACAAACCCCACTGAAGTCAATGGAGTTACTGCAGATTGACGCCAGTGCTTCGGAGTTCAGAATCTGGCCCTAGGGGTTTACATCACCCGCACGCTTAAACATTACATTTACACAAGCAGCGTCGACACGTAAGCGTGACAAACTGGCCTCTCTCACCAATGAGGTGCACTAATGGATTTTAAATCCGTGCTCACGCTGAGAGCAAGCGTCATGGGACAGAAGAGGTCACACAACCTGCTCCAGGGCTATACCTTGGACTGGAGAATTCCAACCTCATTCCTCCCTCTCCCCCAAGTCCACCTTGAATTTCCCTCCACACCCCCACCCCTCTCCTTCTCTTCCTCTTAACTAGGCCATAGAGGCTTGCTTTCAAAACTCTCTGGATCCCAACAGAAGCTTTTAGTCTCAGACATCAAATGGCAGGCATTTTACTATATTAATTATGGTAATTCTTGCTTAGTAATATCCAATCCCCAAAGAGCTGAAGCTATTTAGAAAAAGCCCTAGCCCTGGGCATGAATTTCTGAGAACGTATTTCTTGTGATTTATTATTTCTCAGAGTTAAGTAGTAGAATAAAAATAAAACCCAGAAGAAAAAGCTGCTGGTTCTGTCCTGAGATGATGCGTCATCAGGCCTTGACTTACGCAAACATCCGCCACCGCTCGGCTGAGAAACGTTGCAAGAGGCGCCCAACCACTTTGGAGTCAGGGAACTGTGGCTTACCCTGCCCCGTGGCCCAGAACCACAGCCTGAATATGCTTGAAGTCACACCAGGAGGCAAGCAAGTCTCCAGCTCACTCTACCATAGAGGAACTTCAAAGGTACCTTAAAACCACCATGCCCTCATTCCTGGGACAAGCACCCCCTGGGACAAATGGAGAACCGAACGCAGAATGTGTCTATTTATATACCTCTCCAGCCAGCACTAGTCCAGCGTTTAACCTTATTTTGGGGGTCTGGTGTCCTTTGGCTGAGAGACACTATATAACGCAGTGAGTTAACACCTTAGTCCCTAGATTCAGGCTTCAAGGGAGTGCAGCAAATCAGTCTGACAGCCAGCCGGCCTAGCGGCCAAGCAGTTCTCTTCAGCCTGCTCATTCTGGAGAGGGTCCTGCCCTGTCATACCTGGTGGGCCTCAGTCCCTTGCCTGAGTCCCGTCTACTCTCCTCAGGGTTCTGTTGCAACACAGAGGGACTCGGGAGCAGCCCTCCCACTCTAAAAGTATGTGGCAGTTTCTGGACTGCTTGTCGGTCCACCCCAAGATATAGTCCCCTCATTTGCTTCCTATTAGGCTGTGGCCCCTTCATTTGGGGCCTGGTCTCAAATTAGTCTGTCAGCGGAACAACCTCCTATTCTTTGGGGCTTCTCATGGGTTTCCAAGTCCAAAAGGAGAAGGGGATATGGATCACCACTTCTAGAAGCCTTTACTAATGCTGTGGTCACTCTTCCTATGGTTCCAGGTGCAGCCTGTAACTCCTTTCCTACTAGCCTCCAGTGTCCTTTTAAACTGACTCTCCACCTGTAACATGACCAGCAGCTATTGAGGGGCAGGACCTGCCTAGCTCAGTACTGCTAGATGCCTTTCTCTGGGGGTCTGTGAACTCCATCACTGGGGCCTACTGTGCTACCTGTATTTTTAGAGACAAGAGGAGAAAGAAGATGAAGTAAAGCCCAGCTGAGTGGATAGGACCATAGAATATCAGGGTTAGAAGGGACCTCAGGAGATCATCTAGTCTAACCTGCTGCTCAAAGCAGGACCAATCCCCAATTAAATCATCCAACAGATATTTTCCCCCATCCCTAAATAGCCCCCCTTAAGGACTGAACTCACAACCCTGGGTTTAGCAAGCCAATGCTCAAACCACTGAGCTATCCCCCCAACCCACTATAAGAACCTGAAGTAGCTTGCAAGGGGGCCATTTCCAAAGGACAGCACTGATTTCAGAAACAGCCAAGATCTGGTTAGTATTTAATATAGTATTTAGTATATAAATATTTAGTATTTAATATAGTAAGTGGCTGAGCAAGCCCCCCCACTCACTTTAAGATTTTAAAAAAGGCCAAGACACTTAGCCGGCCTTTGCCTCTGTTACCTTGGCTATACAAACAGGGTTATTAATATTTACCTGCTTCACAGGCTTCCATTCCAGTAAGTGCTGCCAATCTTGTAACAAGAGGCTCCCACAAAAATACTTCCCTTTAGCCAGAGGTGTGCGGGATACAGGGGGAAATGAGTTTTGCCATTGATTTCATTGGCTGCAGAATCAGCCCAGATGATCTCAGCTTTAATATACTCTCAAAGGCAGAGTCTTAGCTCTGAAGAGTCTGTGAATGTGGTGTTTTTATGAATTATTGCAATATTTAATGTTCAGTCTGTCTTTGCTGCTGCAGAGCTCATTTCATCTTCAGGGCTCCTCTTTTCTTAGGCAATTTAGTGATTCGCCTGGGAATCTATAAACCATTTGGAGCAGTTTGAATAAAACTTTAAAATATTTATTACAAGGTGGGTTCGGAGGTGAGCATGAAAATTTGAAAGGCAACTTCAAAGCCTCCCACATTCCACCATCTCAAAGCTGGAAGAAAAAATTCTGTATTTCTAATTTCATCCAAGACAAGTGGCTAAGTCCGTTCCGGCAGCTCCTGTACTCGGGCTGATGTAGCTGCTTGTCTGCAGAGCAGTTTGAACAAGTATCAGGCATTGTTTTGTGTAAAAGAAAATAATTGATTTTTGAAGGTTGACAAAAAAAAAACACCCAGGTGGGATATTTCAGGATTGAGAAAGCCACCTGAAATTGTTTGCTTACCCCCAGCTAAATAGATTTGTGTCTTTAGACCCTGGCTTGGCTCTCATGTGTTGTAGTTCTTCTACCCAACTTTTAGCAGGGTTGCTACACACAAGACCATGTTGACACAAGTGCTGAGGGCAGCTTTTAATACAAGGGAATGGAGGTTAGAAAAAAAAGTAGTATTTAGCTATTCCAAAGGAGTTTGAAGGCCAGCAAAAGAGTGTAAGGCACAAACTGGTGTTGGGTCCCTGAACCAGCAGCACACTTAAGCACGCGAGTAACTTTAAGTGCACGGGTAGTCTCAATGAATCATGTGCATTCACTGAAGTCCGTGGGATTGTTCATGTGCTAAAAGTTACACATATGCCTAAGTGCTTTGCTGAATCAGGGCAATAGAGCAGAGGCAAAAAAAAGTTGCTGACAAGCTGAAACCAAACAACAATTATTGAATTACCCACAGGCGGTTCCATTGATTTTAAGGCCACATGACCATTAGATCATCTAGTCTGACCTCCTGTATGTCACAGGCCAGAGAATTTCACTGCTACTCCAGTACTGAGCCCAGTAAACCATATGATTAAAGTATATCATATGGCTTTGGAGCACTAGGCCCTTCCACAATGTGGAGAACGGACCAGCCAGAGGTTATTTTGGCCAGAATCATTGAAAGGCGTGTGTTGCTGATCAGGCATGTGTTGCTGGCAATGAGCCTGATTCCGTGTCTACTGAAGTCAATGAAAAGACATCCGTGGGCATCAATTCAGTCCCGATATCCACCAAGAACAGCATGTTCACTGTGATCTGGTCCTTTACTGAGTGAAATACCACGCAGCAGCAACGGAGGTTTGCACTGAGCTTCTAAAGGTACAAGGCCCAAGCTCAAACCGGCCTGCAGAAGCAGGGCCATGCCATAGCCAGGGGACGGTCACTGAAAGTCTCCTGCTCCTTGGATTCCCTCAGTCACAATGTACCCGTTGACAGTAGCATTATTGGTGGAGTGCAGAGATGAAGGTGAGGGGAATCCCTGAGGCAGCTAAGCCCTACTCTATTAGAGGCTTTGAAGAGGAGGATCAGAACTGGATGGGGCGGGGAGCGTGAGGAGCACAGAACAAAGTTATGTGCTAGTTATATGCTTTTGTTATGCCATGCCCCTGCGAGAGTCACTAGCTGCGACCGCTGGATCTAAATGCATGAGCTAAAATATCTAGCAGGCTCCTCACTGGAGGAGCTATCGGTTACACTTGCAGCCTGTCCCCTTAAGAAAACAAGATGTTGCCTCTTGGAACAGTATTAATAGCAGTGATGTCAGTTTACCCAGAGCCATAATGACGGCTTCTCCCGACTGCAGTCCCACACAGAGCAACGCTCAAGCCTGCGATCAGCCTGGACTGTATTCTCAATACAGAGGAACCAGAGCCCCGAGAGGACAGACATCTGAATTTGGAATGTCACACTATTCTGGCTGTAGCTTATGCTGTTTTGACTGCACTTTATTCAGATTCACTGGGAAGCACGTTGACCAAAAGTGCAAATAAAAGAAAACCAGTGTATAACAGAGTCGCCCAGAGAGAGAGAGAGAGAGAGAGAGAGAGAGAGAGAGAGTGTACACATACATACAACACCTAGGAACAGGCAATTCTGGAATATTTTAAGGCCCTATCTCTGCCTGCTGTTATCTTATGTGACCAAGCTAAGCCAGGGATAAAAGCTGCATCCGCTAAACAAGCATATCTGCAAGTGCGGGGAAACCATGAGGCATCAGCTGGAGATATTCACTAAACACCATCTTCCCGCTTTATTACTTACCACGGAATTCTCTTAGACCTTGGTTACACTGGCACTTTATGGCGCTATAAAGCCTCCAGGAGCACTATAACTCTGTACCCGACCACACTGGCAAGGCACATATTGCGCTATAAGTCCGAGTTTATAGCGCTCGTGGTAAACCACCTCCGCACGGGGAATAAGGGCTGTTGCGCTACCACTGTAGTGTGTTATGGCAAGTGTAAACAGTCATTACACTATAAGTGATCTCTGGCACGCCTCCGAGCCATTTAAGGCAATTGACGTCTCTGTGTTATTTTCAACTCGGCAGGAGGAATGCGGAAGTACCTTCTCAGAGTTTCTCTCTTAACTCAGCAGATAAGCACTGCAAATGTTTTACAAAGGGAGCTGTGTGGTAAGGCAGGCTCTAATTTCAAAGGACACCCACTGACCAGACTGTCAACTGTTGAAATCCCCTTGGTCTCTTTCTCTGCATACATACTACACGTTCCCCCTTGCCCCCCTCGTTTGAAAAGCACGTTGCACCCAGCTGAATGCTGGGAGAGCTGCCCATAATGCACCACTCCCTGTGCCGCTGCAAGTGCCGCAAATGTGGCCATGCCAGGATATGTTATAGCGCTATACCTATTGCTATATATGGGTACAGCTATAACCAAAAGTGCTATAATCCTGTAAGTGTAACCAAAGCCTTAGAAACTCAGGCAACACTCACCTGATTAAATAAGCCCAAGCGTAAATGATCCCCTGGAAATGTGATCAACTTTATGCAATACAGTAGACTCTCGATTATCCAGGATGATAGGGAAAAAATAATTCTGGTTAATAAAATCCCAGATAATCACCATCCATAGGAAGTATAGGGAGTGGGGGTTGGTTCACCAGCCACCCTGCGTCGGGGGAAGGGGGTGTTGGTTCACTGGCTGCCCTGCGCCCTGGTGGGGGGGGTTTTGTGTGTGTGCTGGTGTTAAGGGTTAAACTTATTCACAGCTTTGTTTATGATTGCTAAGCAAAAAGTTTCTCTGTCATGTGCTTGGTAGATAATAGTGCTTATGTCACTATCTCTTATGCTGACCTACATTAGACTATGTATGTTGATTAGAACAATGAAGTCTTGTAAGAACTGTTGTTCTGGCCTGTTTTTGCTTTTCCTCAAGGTTATACTTGATACTTTGAGTTAGAGACTCGAGACCAGATGGTGACCCAGGTCAGGAACCCCTGGTTTATGTAATTGTGCGCATGCCCCTGGCAAATGTATTAACTTAGACCACGCCTCTTCTATAAACCACTCCTCTGCTGTCTGTATCCTATAAATCTCTCATGATGTCTTAAAATAAAGCTGAGCCTTCTCTTTCCTCCGAGACAAGGAAGCATGAATGGTCTGCCTTGATCAATGGCTATTTGTTTAACTCTTCATTGGTCTCTGACAGCTTTTGAGCTTTTTACCTTCTAACTCCGTCCTACCCAGAGTTTCACGTAAGGGTAGGACACGGTCTTTGATTTTCCCCCTAACACTTGGGGCAGCAGCAAAGCCAGAGCTGGCCCTGCGTGTTTTGTTTTTTTTTTTTTTGACATCCTGGTTAATCCACATCCTGGTTAATCCAATCCTGGATAATCGAGAGTCTACTGTACAAGTTGATTCTTTTTGTGAACAGTCAAATCAGTCTGATACCAGATCACCACCAATTCTAGGATTGTCCGTTTCCCACCTGCACCAGTGGGATTGTTATAGCAACTACATGTCCAAGGCCCTGGGCAGCAATTTGAAATGTTGGGGCTAAATGCCATGACTCTTGCCACTCCCTGCATCGGCAACCATTATTCAAGGACATCACGGCCAGAAGCAAAGCTATCAGCTACCCCATGGCCAATCTTGGATGCTACCGCATTTTTATGTCCCACAATGGCATCCAGTGGTTTTGCACAAATATCATCTTTGGAATGGAATCATTCACACCTGTTGTCCTCAGCAAGTTAAAGCCACATGGCGAGCCTTGTGTGTATAAGCACAGCTGAGAGCATCAGTGAAAGATTAGATACTAGCCACAGTCCTATGATAATCAGTGGTGGGGAAAACTAGGAAGGCCTGTCAGTTCACTCCAGGGTAAACATCTTGAAGTCCAGACATCTTCTGAACCTCCTGGGCTTGCAGAACAGGGCTTTGATTCCTGCAATACAGCCTCTCTTGGCTTTTCAAACCTTCCACATCAGGGCTAGAAGATCAAGGTGGGCAAAAATGACTTAAATGGAGCAACAACCCTGCTTTGGATGGTCCTCATAGTCAGCAGACAAATATGAGTGCTACAGACAGATTCTTACTCTATGGGGTGCAGCTCTTCCGTGTTCAGTTCATGTTCCAGTTTCCAGGGGTTCAGCAGCCAATGGTTAAGAATGTCTGAGTCAGGATCAGATGACAGACTCTGCTTGCAAAGGGCCTGAGTTTAACTTTCTGTAGAATCCACCCCAGA
The DNA here is from genome assembly GCA_032164245.1 of Sternotherus odoratus. Lineage (NCBI taxonomy): Eukaryota > Metazoa > Chordata > Testudines > Kinosternidae > Sternotherus > Sternotherus odoratus. The sequence goes on from JAVMKO010000005.1 coordinate 102,644,140, forward strand.
GCCCAAAATCACTTTATGACCAAAATGCACAAAGGATGACATGAGTTATCCCTCTTCTTCTGGGCTGGCATCAACAGCCTCGCTCTCTCTACCTGACCATAGTCAGAGCTTCCCTCTGTGTCACAGCCAAGCAGAGCAAACCACCAATATATATCAGATGGATCTAAAGGAACTCATCTTGACCCTGCGGCTGAGACAACACCCAGCCAAGAAAGGGAAACGTTTCTCTTCTCATGAGTTCAACAAAGGATATTTTCCTCCTTTTGGACAAGTGCTGCCCCTGGTGACAAAGGAGAAAGGACCTCCACAAGCCCTAGTATATGAGGAGTTAACCTACCTGACTCATGGGGGATGGGGATGGGGTTTGTGACAAGATGTTAGTATGGTGGGTCCTGCGTGTCTCTTGGCAGGGAGCTAAGATGCCGCCCCTTGCCCCTGCTCTTGGGGTGCTGAGGGCCCTGCAAGTGGCTCAGGAAGGTGGTAAAGGAGGGAAGCAGGGAGAGGGGTCTGGATTTGCTCCTCAGTCGGCGTCCAAGTCCCTCTCAACCCCTGCAGGTTCTTACCCTCTTCCCCCTTGGGTGGGGAACCTTCAGGCCTTAGATGCTGGGGAAGGGAGTCTCCCTCCCCTACTGGGGCAGAGTCCCCCTTCCTTCGGTTCTCTGATATTCTAAGTCTCACGGCAAACCTCCAAGCTCCAGTCCTTTCTTCTCTTCTGTCTGCCTGAAGCAGGGGGGTTTATTGGGTTCTTAACAGGGTCTTAATTAACCTGCAGCCACCTTCCCTAGTCTACAGGGAAACACGCCTTAATTAGCCTTGAGTTTACATATTTCCCCTCAAGTACTCTACCACTGCTCCCTGGCCCTCCTGTATCACAGGTTAGAAAGGGATAACTAGGAGAAAGGATAACCCCCTTTCCCTTCCACCTGGCAAGCATCCTGCCAATCGGAACCCACTGCTCCGAGAGGTCTGGAAACCTTGGTTCATAAATCAGTAACAAAAAGCCTGCGGAACGGGACTGACGTTCTGCCGCTAGTGAGAATGTTATTCATCTTCTAGTCGTTCTGCCCCCGGCCGACCTCTGCTTGCAATCCTGTGCAATATTCAGAGATCCGGAGGTAGTGCAGGATGTATAGTGTTAGGAACACACAACATCCATTTTCTCCTGCTCCTCCCCCCCCCACCAGCAGGCCCAGCAGCAGCTGAAAGCTCTCCTTATATTGAGTCTTGAAATGATAAATGACAACCAGGCAATTGCTAAACGTATTCACACTCCCTAGTCTTGGCGCGGCGGGGCGGGGGGGGGGGAACGTTCATAGTTTTATTATGGGAAATTCTATTAGCTTGCCAAACACCAGTGAATTATAGCCATTGATTTCACCATCTATTTTAGTATTACAGCCTTTCTATCAGTCTCCGTAACTATTTTAGGCATTGTATTCTTTTTTTTTTTTCTAGCAGGCAGGCAGTAATAAACTAGTGGTTATGCCCAGAGCTGGGTGACTGTAGTTCATGAGGAGTGTTTGTATACCAACCCGTAGGCCATCTGAGTCAATTGACAGCACTTATTCTAATGCCGTGCCCTCCCTCAGCTCCTTAAGAACCTGAGTTAGGAAGAGCTCCCAACTGCCAAGAATTCAAGTGGAGTGGGCAATGGATGTAGAAAACACCAAAGGGATAGACTTAAGTCAGGGTAGGGGCTCTGAGAGCTGCTTCCCCTTTGTAACAGGGTAACTCAGAGCTGGTGGGAAAATGGAATTTCTGTGCTAAAGGAAACGCCAATATTTCAAAATTTGTTTTTGCTCTGAACTGTAAATGACCCAGAGTTTAGTATATGAAATGTCCTAGGGTTTGGTATATGAACAATAATCATTCACCTATGGACATAATATAATGGCAAAAATATCAGAATATAAACGTTGGAGCAAAATTAAATGAAATGATAAAAGCATGTTGCCTTGACTTTGACTGAAAGGTTTCAGTGCTATCAAAACAAAACAATGGTTTCCTGAAAGCCTGACCAGCAGACAGTCTTCCCACCCCAGACATTTTCATAACCTCTAATTCCACAGAAAAATTCACATTTCCAACTTCTCAATCCAATTTAACAGTGGGGAAAAAAACCCCTCAGAAATGCAAAAATTTCCATGGGCTAGAAATCCCAGTTCCCTCACGGCTCCAGTTCTAACCCCAGTTCTCCCGCCAACTTGCTGCACAAGATCAGTCAAGTCACTTGACCTCGCTGTACCTCAATTAACAATCTGTCAGATGAGGATAATATCTTGCTGGGTTGCAGTGAGGCTTAATTAATTATTTGAAAGCACTTGAGGATTCTTGCAAGGAAAGGTGTTATATATGTGTGTGTGCAAAACATTAACATTTCAGTGGGTGTTAGGTTTCAGAATGAGCATGTGTAGGAGTCTTAGCAGTGGACAGGTGGTTAGCAAGTAGTAAAATACCAGAACTATTAGTGGACAGATGGCAAATCCCCTTCTTCACCAGTACCCTCCCTCTATTTTGGAAGGAGTTTGCCTATCTTCAATCAGTACCCGTCTGGCCTACAAGTGAAAGCTTATTCTGTCAATGCCAAAAGAGAGTTCTCCTGAACAATATAAATTAACCAATTACACTGTTGCAACAACATATTCCCTTTTATGTGCATCCCTAAATGATTATTGCTGTTGTATGCAGAATGGGTTCTAGTTAAATGAGATTTCTATTTAGTTTGCATTTGGTCAGAATGCTTGTCCAGGAAGAAAATGCAGAAAGCTCTAGGTAGTTGTTGTTGTCAAAAAGATAGTTTACAAAGAGAAAGGTATTTGCGGCTGGGGGAAAAAAGGCTAATTTGAATAACAAAAAAAAAACCCACACTTTTTTGTTATGAGCTATTTATTCATTCCCTGGAGGAAAGAGGGGGGGGAGAAGAATTTGTCAGTTAAACATATTTTAAACAGATGATAATATGGACAAGAAAAATTCCATTTTAGCAAGGTATAATGAGAAGCACATCAGGCAATTTCTGGTTAGGAAATTATAAAAAGACAATTTAATGAGGCATAAAAATATGGTGAAAAAATGGCTTGTAATTTTTTTGTAAATGAAAGTTACATTTCAACCCGCTTCCAACATTATCATAAAACCCTTTGACTTTATTCAGCCAAACACTGGTAGCTGTTAGAAAGAAGAAAGATTTGGAAAATTAGATACTGTTTACCCACTTCTACCTAGGCCTGGTCTACATTTAAAGCTCATACAGGCATAGCAAGGTTGCATTCGGGGGTGATTATTTTTGACCAACACAGCTATGTTGGTGTAAGCCCTAGCATAGGTGCATTTATACCTGCATATCAGTGCTATTGTCAGTATAGCTTGTGTCTTGGGGAACTGGTGTCACTGGACTGCTATGTACACTGGAGTGTACATAGCAGGGCCCCATTGTGCTAGGCCCTGTATAAACATATAACAAAGAGATTATTCCTGCTCTATAGAGTTTAGAGTACAAATAGAGGTGGGGAACACAAAGAAACAATGAGACAGGATTGGTCAGCATGCTAACCATTGGTCAGCATGTGTCACAGCACACTAGCTGCCTTTACAATACAAGGCACCTTGGAGAGGCTGTACCTGAAATTTATTTCCACTTTAAGGCCCCTTTACATAGCCAAAGCAGAAGAAAGATCAGAGTAAGTGAGAATAAGGCTAGTAGAGCTCAATGACAAGTAGGCTCAGTTCTGTCCCTCGCTCTCCCGCAGAACCTTGTGTCCTTATCACTAAATCTCTCTGTGCCTCTGTTTCCTGCCTCTGGGGCTCATACTTCCCTACATGACAGGTATACTGTGAGGATAAATTCAATCATATTTATGAGGTGCTCAGATATTACATGAGTTGGTTCCATGGAAAGAGATCACGGCAAAGTATGAACCCTGAGAGCAGACATTACGGTCTTGTGTATTTCAGCCTGGGTTCCATCCAACACAGCTCATATACATTACAACAGCTTAACAGTCTTGACTGCCATCTACTATCAATTCTGAGTTAAAAATAAAAAAGGCAACTTTTTTCATAAAGAAAAAACACCCACCAGAAGGTAATTTACTTGCAAATGACTGATGTGACAAAGAGTCCTGTGGCACCTTAAAGACTGCAGTATGTTATAAACAAATCAATGTTTTTTCCCAAAGTTGAAATCATCTGTAATTAACAACATGCTAATCCCTTACAAAGACTGTTGCATTCAACAGCAAGATGTCATCTATCTTTGCAATGTCTCTTAGTGGATAAATTTTAGACAGCGTTGGGACTGGGAAGCGAGGATGGAGAACAGCCTGACCTGTCCTTATCGCAAACAATCAAATCTTTGCTGCAATCATCTTCCCCACCCATCTCTCTCACCAGATTCTCTCTCTCTTTGGATCCCTCCACTGCCTTTTGTTACATCAGGCTTCATCTTATCTTCACCTTTCTAGACCCTTCCCACCTCTGTTTGCCACACCACACCCACCACTTACTGTGTCTGTTGCTTTTTACTTCTGAGGGAATTCTGTGCCACTGCACACATGCATAATTAATGAGCCATGCATATTTGCAATTTTTTTCCACAGAAAAAAGCTTGTGCCAGAAAGTTGCTGCAGTTTCCCCTTTTGCCCACTAAAGGGTGACAGAACAGAGCCGCAGCTCCAGGCCATGTAGGGAAGAGAAAGAGCCTACCTTCTTCACACCGCCTGCCAGGCTAGGTCAGGAGATAGTGGTTAAGGGGAGACAGGCAGTGTGGGACTACTGGGGGGAGGATCAGCAGGGGCTCATAAGGGCTAGTTGGGGAGGATAGTCTGGGGCAGGTGCTTAATGGGAGTGGAGGTGCAGTGTCATAGGGAGTAGGGGTGCTGGGCCACATAGGGATGGGGGTGGCGATGCAGGGCCACATGGGGATAGAGGATGTCCCTCCACCACCACAAGTGGACAGATAATGCAAGGTCACCTGGGGATGCAGAGACATATGGGGATGGGGGCAGATATGCTAACTGAATGGGAGAGGTTAGAGGTCAGCCAGGATCTGTATGGGGGAAGCTCCCTAACAATCCTTCCCCACTCCCACCCCTAAAATATCCTGTTCCATACTTTTCTCACCCATACGCAACAACCGTCTAAGTTCACATCTGGCTCCTTCCCAGAAATTACTTCCCTCTCCCACAGCTCCTCCATTACCCTGACTCCCCCAGGCTTTTGCACTGCTGTCGAAGGGTTCCGGAAGTATGGTTCTGTATTGTAGTTTAAATGAATTATTACTCAGTTCTGTGTTAATATGCCTAGTAAGGAATCTATTTTTCAAAAAAGATTACCTGAATCTTTTTCGTTGTCTGTATTGTTACAGATGTACTGGCTGACAGGTATTTTGAAATAAATGACCAAAAATAATTGAAACTGCTAGGATTACGGTATATTGCTGGTCTTTTGAGTTTGTGAGTTCACAGGAGCAGGAACCGCGTCTTCCTTTCTGTGCACAAACCTAGATCATTGCAGGCACGACTGTAACCAGTATAATAATGATGTTAACATAAAAGTTGGGTTGTTGAGAGATCCCCATAGTCCCAGACACACCAATTTGTATCTGGAGCAGTTGCTGCTGTTATGTCATGATGTGGAGTGTGGGTGCAAAACCGTCCTCCATTGATTATTATTTATTGTACAATTGTAGGGCCTAAAAATTCCAGTTGTGGACCAGAACCCCAATGTGCTAGGCTCTGTACAAGCACAGAACAAAAAGACAGTCCCTACCCCTAAGAGCTCACAAGACTTCCTAGAAAGCAGGACACTATACATCTATGGTACATAGATAGCCCCCAGTATTGGAGCACCTCATAATCTTTAACACCCTTATGAGGTAGAGAGATACTATTAGCCCCATTTTTCAGATCAGGAACTGAGGCACAGAGAAGCTAAGTGACATGCCCAAGGTCACACAGGAAGTCCCGAGGATGGAACGAGGATTTGACACCATGTCTGCCAAATCGTGAGCTATTACCTTAATCCCCTCCTCTCTCTCCAGCCTCCAAGGGCAGATTAAGCAGTGGCAGGCCACATCTTACATCAGGCGCTCTAGTGTTATATAATGCTGGAATAAAAACAGTACCCACGTTAAATACAAACTCTCATTGTTTTAGTGCTCCGAACAGCATGTCTTGTGCTCCATTCTCACTGCCTGAGGTCAAAGATGACTGGGGAAGGAAGAGGTTTAAAGTGATAAGGTTGAACTCAAGGACCTGACACAAAACGTGACAATCCAGCAATGCCGAGACTTTAAGAGATAAAGCATAAACTACCGAGGTGTCAATCAGACTCTGTGCCCACTTAATCAAAAAGTAATATAAAGCCTTAGCTCATCCGTCTTGCTGTTTTATATAAAGACTCCAGAGTTATAATTAGAACACGGATGAAAAGTTAAGAAAACTTTCTAGACTCAAACTTCCACAGTGACCTCTCTCCCCTCCAGAACACATTCCCTGCCACCAGGAAAAGCTATCTTGTGGTTAATCCCCCGGGCTGGGACTTAGGAGGACAGCTGGGTGAAATTTCTGGACTGAAACTTTTTGGGGGTGAAAGATGCAGGTTCAGGTCAACCAAAAAAATTTGTAAATGTGTGTTGACTTCGGCAAATTGTTTCAGTAAAAAAAAAAATTAATTAAATTCCAAAAGAGTCAATACATTTCATGACATTTTCTTGAAATGTCATTTTCTTTTCATGTCATTTTTCATGACAACAAAGAGGAAACCGTAACGAGAATGCTCAAAATATAAACAAACCATTTCTTTTGGGATCAAACATGTTTTGTTCAACCCAAAATGAATTTTTATTCAATGCTTCAATTCCCCAAATTTTTAAACATTTATTTTTGGGTCAACCTGAAGTGATTTTTTTTGTGTGTGGGGGGGGGGAGGGGAGAATTGCCATCAAACTAAGAGACCCATTATTCACCCAGCTGTGTTCAGGAGAGCTACCTGCTTTTCCAGTTCTGCCACAAGTCTACTATGTGACTTTGTGCCAATCAACTAATCTCTCTAGCCCCAACTCAGCAAAACTTTAAGACCACACTTAAATCCATGAAGGTTAGCACAACCTTCAAGCATGTGCTTAACTTTAGGTCCATTGACAATAATGGGGCCTCAACATGGACTTAAGTGCTTTGCTGAATATGGAGGGACTGCAGCATTGGGAAACTGAGGTACGCAGGCTCTATCTGTATAATACTACTACCTGGCAGGGATGTCATGAGGATAAACACATTGATGATTGTAAGCTGCTCAGATAGTAGTATGACGGGAGCCATGCAAGTACCAAGAGAGGTCCCTAAGCCAGTAGTATCTTGTCTACACAGGACATTAATGCCTGGCAAGCTGGGGTGTGACTCCACAGCACACTAGCTTCCCGCACACTAAACATCCCATGTGGACATGGCTAGAGTGCACTGCAGAACTCTTGTTGCACTGTAGCAGTGTCCATGTGGAACACCACTGCACGGCAAGCTAGCGTGCTGGAGATTCACACCCTGGCTTGCTGTGGACCAACGTCGTAAATAGGGAAGCCCTAAAATATGTGGGGTGTAATCCTAGCCCCATTAAAGTCATTGGGAGTTTTGCCATTAACATAATTAGGGTCAGTATTTCCCCCACGTTATTGTCTGTTTATCAGCTAAAGACTCTAATATCTGGTCTCTGGGGCAAGGACAATCAAGTTGCTACATGTTTATATAATGTACAGCACAATGGCTGTCATGGCTGGAGCTCCTAAGCCAGGTAATAAACAATCATTTTTGTAGCAGTTCTCTACCCCTGGGTGTGCGCTTGCTTTGTTCTCCCGCAATAAGACACATACGCCAGCTGTTGCTATTTCAATAATGTTACCAAGAGGATTAAATAAACTTCATTTAGAAACTACATGACCTATTCCACCTCATTACCTGAAAGGGCCCAGGGTATCCAGTCCTCTGGTTTATACCAGCTCTGCTCTTGCACATGATTGTAAATATGGAGCGATCTGGAAACAGATCAAATCAGTGCTCATCATGAAATGTTACAGCTCCTCCATTATTAATATTAAAAATGAGGTGCCCTGATGCTGACATTTCAGGAGGTGGGGGGTAAGGATGGGGGTTAAGAAGAAAGCCGTATGCCATTATAGGTTATTTTTATCTGACATTTCCTTGCAGCTGTCATTAGTTAATTGATGACACAGCCTGTTAATATTATGTCTGTCTTCAATATTTATAGCTCGCCAATTACCGTGGTATCGAGGCGCTACTAACAAGCTGCAATCGGATCAAGCCGGGCTCCGAGGGCAAGATTCTTAACTGGTGTGAATCCGTGTAAGTCCACCGAAGTCAACAGTTACATTATTTTACTCCAGGTCAGGATCTGCCCACAAGCTTGCAACTTTAGCAGTGATGAAGCCTGATGTCCCAGTTCATCATATCTCTGGATGCAACAAGAGAATGAAGAAAAACAATCAATCTGCAATGCAACTGCAGCTACTTTTCTGTCTATCTGAGATGTTTCTACTGTGCCTGTCACTGTTACAATCTAATGTCAAGATTCCAATATCCTTACTCATGTACAAATACCCCCGCTGAGGGAAGTCCTTGCCCTGTGGAAATCAATATGCATTTTGCCATTGGGGGCCAGGATTTCACCCTATGAGATTCCCCATGCAGCACAGGTGAATTGGAGCAGAAGGATCCTGGCCCTAGTTACAGATTCCTTGTCTGAAACAGGAGAGGAATTTCCTTCTCCTCCTGTCAATGCACAGAGGAAAGGTTAGGATCTATCTACAGCAGCCATCACCTTTCTTTGAAGGGTGGGCAATTCAAAAGCCGGTGACCCCAACCCATCTAGTTTTGCTAGATGTGACCCATAGCGCCTCCTATCCCAGGAATGTCTAAATGCTTTGCAAACCGCACAGATTGTTTTTAATTGCATTGTTACAGTCTTTGTACCCTTCTGCCTGCCAGGCCATCTATCTCAAGTCCAACCCTTCTGGGTTCAGCGGTTGAGGAAGGAACATAGTGCAGGCATTTTTTCATAAACTTAAACGTGGCCTGAGATGGCTTTAGTGTTGACAATCTCACATGTCACTGGGTCACGTTCACCATGAGACCTTCTCTCCCAGAAGCCTCTGACAATCCCTGCTTTGGCGCAGCGGAAGGCTCTGCAACAAGGGTCCACCTCAGCTGTCCAGGAGACGGAACTCTTTGGGGGCTGGTCCCAGACTGTGGAATGGACTCCAGGAACTAAGGACCATCACAAACTCACCATGTTCTGCTCCAAGCGCCAGGTGCATTTGCCTTCTCCAACATAACTACATAGCAACAGGTACATTTATAAAAACCCTAACAAAATGAGACTCAACTGCACATACTTCTCACCATAGGGAGGGGATGAGAGAACAAACCACACATGGGAGACGCGTAGTAGTCTTGCCTAACGCTACTGGAAAGCACACAGACGCCCTGGGGATGAGCATGGTAGAAGACCCTATATGGAACAGAACAGAATAGCTTTAATATGCAACCCTCTCAGCATGATCTGGTGTGTTGTGTTGCATTGGAAGCTGGGGATCTAGGAAGGATTAAAAAGTCTCTCTCACCTTTGGGCTGAGAAAAGATGCTCCAGAACACAAACCAGTTGCTAGGGTTGAAAGGAAAAAGGAGCAAAGCTTTATCTGCCTTATTTAAGACCCGATCACTGAAAGGAAAGCTTGTGGACAGAGATCTAGGGCCTATCTCCCCTCCTTTTCTGATGTTCCTCCTCCTTAGAAGGCTCACAACAGATACAGTTGGGGAAAGAATCTCTTGCCACAGAGTTGAAGCAAGCACATGAAGATAGGGATTAAAGACCTACAGAAGGTCCAACTTCATTTACACTCCCCGGCAGCAATGGCATTTCACTGCACAGAAGGCATCATGGATGAAGGGGAAATAGTTCCCCACCATTCTTAAACTTTAATACTAGACTGGACAAAATAGAGAAAGACTGGACCGAGCCAGTGCCCTGCTGCACTGTATCAGCCCCGCTCTGCCGGATGTCTGCATTCCTGCAGAGGCTTCTGGGAGAGAAGGTCTCATGGTGAACGTGACCCAGTGCAGCAAGGAGTTATTCTCCTGGGTGCAAAGGTAAGACCCAAGAATTGCTAAAATGGGTTTCTAGAGTTAGGAGGCGGAGATGCAGCTATTAGCCAATCCGGTCTCCGTGAGAACAGCCCTACAAGGCCTCTTGCCTTTGCCTGTCTCAGAGGGGAATCTCACGATTCTCCTACTCTTAAGCCAGGGCCAGAGTACGCCATCCTGTGTATCAACTGCTTATCACCTAGGCACCTGGTCCACAGCAGGTAGCCTGAGAGCCCGCATGGCTGAACAAAGGACAGGAAGTCCAAGTCCCTTAGCAACCTACAAGGCAGGGCCCATGATCTGATCAAACCCAAACCATTTCCATGAAACGTTTCGGATTCTATGAACTGACATTTTCATGGGGGGAAAAGAATCTCCAACCAGCTCTACTCAGGAGATCTGGGTTCAAATCCCGGCTCTGCCACAGACTTCCTGTGACACTGGGCCAGTCCCCTAGGGCACGCCCCTCTCTGCAGGGTTGCCTTGAGTGAGCAGCCAAAATGCAAAAGTCCTATCCAACCTACCATGCCATACATGATCCTGTGTGTGTTGCTGAGATTGCTAGGGGCTTAGCCCAGGGTTTTTAGCTCTGCAGTAAACTGAGCCACTCCAAGGTTCTTTCCCAGTGAATAGTGGGAGAATTTCGCGGTGTGGGGGGACTGCGGAAAGGCACTGGTGGACGATCAGCACTCAGGTGGGTTCGGCTGCATTCTCATGGAAAAGTGGGCGGGTTACCAGCCTGAGTGAAAGCAGTAGCTGGGCTCGAAAACTCCCATCCCCAAACAGGCCACCTGGCCTGAGGTTAAACACAGGAGAGAGGGTTTGTGTGCGGCTAGAAGGGACTTGGGGACAACACCTGAGTTAATGCTGCAGTAAAGACATAACCTTGGGAACCGAGTTTTCTGGAAATCTGTCCCCAACTGCGGGTGTTGAACACTTCTGAAAATCTAGCCATTAATGCACTTTCGTTCTTTATCTGGGAACCCTAATAATCCCTGCACCCCGCCCTTGTCTGTCTTGTCCATTTAGATTATAAACTTTTTGGACTTTGGACTTGGATAAATTATAGACTATTTCTTTGTATGTGTCTGTACAGTATCTAGCACAATGGGACCCTGATCTCATCGGAGGCACGTCCGTGACACTGGAATACAAACAATAACGAATAGGCTACCACCCCTATTTCATGCAGCACTGATTAGCGATAGAGGCTACAGTAAACGCCCAGGACAGCTGAATGTCAAATTAACAGATGACAGTGATGGATCTGTGCCATACAGCTCAGGCTAGACTTAGGTTAGAACCTATCACTCCTGAGCCATGGTCCCAGCCAAAACCTAGGTGCATCTGCATGCAAATTTCTCCCTCCCTCCCCTTTGCCACCGAGTCAGAATAGTGATTACAAGTGTTTAACATCAGTTCCTCCCTAGGCTTCCTAATGACTCTGTGTTCCAAAGAGAAAGACTTTCGTTACATGGATTTCGCTCCTTCAGCCAACTTCAACTCCCATTGAGGAACCCACTGTCTATGGGAGTTGAGGGTGCTTAGCACCCTCATCTGGGTCTCTCTGAACCCAGCAGGATCAGGCCTCTGGAGAAGCAGCATCTACTCTCAGCTGATCTTGGTGCTGTGGAACAGGCTGGGTTAGCGACAAATAAAAAGGCAATTTTCTACTAATTGTAAACAGAGCGATGGCCGTGTATGTCATTCCTGCCTTCGCTGTATAAACCAAAGGAAAAAACGGGAACCACTGGAGAACACTTGAACTTTTATGGTAGAGGTTAAATGCTCTATAATGTTAACAAATCAAAAAACATTACTTACCGGGCAGCAAATGCCAGGCCATTTACTTTAGCTATGCTCAGATTCCTGCAGTGATTAGTGGGTAATTGTCCACAAGCAAAGAACAATCTCTCAAAATTAGTGTGTGTCACAGAGCTCCAGCCTGGGTAGAGTAGCACTAGGCACTTACTGAGAGGGGTGATGCATTGAAATCCACTACTGACCCAAGACAAAGGATGGCCCCTCTGGCTGGATGTGCTCCCTCGCTGTCCCCACATCCTTCTTCCACAAATGGGCTCATTTGGACCTTCGGTGTTATAGAAGCTGGAAAATTACTCTGCCACTAGCAATGTATCTGCTGTGTGTCACCCCCCTGCAAGCCCTAGGTTGGAGGGATTAACACCAGGAGGATGTAATATTACCCTAGGACAGGAATAGTATGGAATACGTAGAAGGCACCAGCCAGGACTGAAGATCAGTTGAATTTTCGGTGGCAAATTCTTACATTTGCGAAGCGTTTTAGTTGGTTAGAATGTGGCCACCAAGGATAGTTCATTTGCATCCAGACGGCAATTCTTCATCTGCAGCTTTTGGCCAGAAAAGCAACAGCCTACGTTTGAAAAAGGGGGAGGGAGACTTTTGAAGTCACGACATAGAAGCCTCCATGGGGTGGGGGGAAAGTCAGCACAGCCAGTTCCTGCACAGACACAATTGCAATTTTTTGGTTCTTCCAGCCAATCTGTTTAAAAAACACACAATACACACACCCCACAACTGGACTGCCCCCCAAAAAAGAATATTTAACATTTGGGAAATGTTGGCTTCCTTTGGATCCAGGGACCCAGGTTCATGGGTTGTTTCCATGACACGTATAAGAAAATAAGACTATAAAGGCTGGCACTGCACTCAATTCAGGCTGACACCTCCAGCTGGGAGGGCAGGGTGGAATGACTTGTAAATCAAGGTCCAAGCTTTAGGCCAGGGGATTCTCCAACTGGGGGTTGTGACTCCTTGGGGGGAGGAGAGGGGGTCACAAGGTTATTATGTGGAGGGTTGCAAGTTCTCAGCCTCCACCTCCAAACCCCACTTCCCCTCCAGCATTTATAATAGTATTAAATGTTTTGAAATGTATGCGGGGGGGGGGGGGGAGAGAAATCACACTCGGAAGCTTGCTGTGGGAAAGGGGTCACCAGTACAAAAGTTTGAGAACCACTGCTTTAGGCGGAGTAAGGTGCAGGCGCGATCAAGGGGAGTTTGTAATGCTACGTCTCAGGAGAGCAAACTGCAAAATAACTCCGGAGGCAGACGGGTAGTGGGGACAACAGCTGTTGTATGGAGGAGAGAGAGACTAGGTTGCTTCCTCACCCATGTAACTCAGCTCAAACATTACACAGCTGAAATGCAGAGGTAGCCTGGACCTGCCTGCCATAATGAATTCTGTCACATAGTTAACAACAAAAGGACTACAGAGGACTTGGATCTCAAGGAGCAGAGAGATGGATACTGGTTTTGAGGCAGTTAGTCGCTTTCTCCATGGCCTGGCACCGTGATGTGGTTCTTTATACCCTTCCAATCCAAGGTCAGTATGAACTAGAGTAGAACAGAGCAGCCTCAAGGATGCTGTAACTTGCATCTTGCTGCCTGTGGCCTTAAGGGGGTCGTTGCACTCAGTGTATGTCTACACTGCAGTTAAACACCCACAGCTGGCCAGGATCAGTTAACTCAGGCTCATGAAGCTCAGGATACAGGTCTATTTAATTGCCATGTAGAAGTTGGGCTTGAGCTGCAGCCGAGACTCTGGGACCCTCCCCCATCACAAGTCCCAGAGCCCAGGCTCCAGCCCCAGCCCAAATGTCTACACTGCAAATAAGCAGCCCCCATAGCCTGAGCCCCACAAACCCGAGTCAGCTGACATGGGCCATCTGACTGTGTTTTACTGCAGTGTAGACATACCCAAAGATGCTCTGGCCACACCCCCTTTTATTTCGGAACATCCACCCAGAACTGTGAAGCTGGGAAAGTGAGGAGGAGGAGGAGGTAAGATACAGAGGGAATTCCCCAAGGGCCAGATCTGTTGGGTTTATGGCCCCTACGCAGTGGCGGGGACGGAACAAAGGTATCGCCTGTACTCAGGTGTAAATGATTCACAGATTTTTTTTTAAGGATCATCCGGTCTGACCTCCTTCATACCAAAGCCAGAGAACCTCAGCCGGTAGTTTCTGCATCAAGCCCACAACTTCTTCTGGAGTGAGAGCATCTCTTTTACAAAGAGTCACTCAGCCTTGATGGAGAGATTAAATGTGATTTACTAGTCAAGGTGCCAGGCAATGGAGGATCAAGCCCTGTGGCTGACAGACTGCCCAAGGTCAGGAGAGATCAGGGGAAGCCAAGGGGGGGGGGGGAATGGAGAAATGGAAGATAATTGTTTCCTTAGTGACACGGATTGCACCGATCTGGATTGGCTTTCACAGTCTGTCAGACTAGCTATGTCCTGAGAAGCATCTCTTTTGTCAGTTTTCACCTCCCCACAGTTCATTCCTTTCCCCAGAGCATGAATAAGTATCTCAAATAAACCCAGGCCTAATACAGATCCTTGCCGCAGCCCCCTGTTCACGACATCACATGTTGAAAGATGACCAATTACCCCTGCTCTGTGTGGTCTGTCTCTGATCCATGACAGTTCTTTGGGGGTTCCCCATGATGACTTGCATTTGGATAAAACAGATCTTCCAGCAGGGCCTCCAGTCTTGATCTCAAGACATTAGGAGATAAGAAATCCTTAGTAGTTTATTCCAATGGCTAAGCAGCCTTGCTGTTAAAATTTATTTCTAGCTTGAATTTGTCTGACTAACTTCCAGCCATTGGCTCTTGTTACGCTTTTCTCCTCTAAACTGAACAAGCCCTTAGTACCCCGCATTTTCTTCCTGTGAAGATGCACCATAATCCTCTCACTGCATGATCTTTTGAATAAGATAATCTAATTGCACTCCTTACGTTTCTCACCGCAAGACACTTTCTCCAGCCTCTGAATAATTTTTGTGGCTCTTCCCTGCACCTTCTCCAACTTTTTGAACGGCCTTTTTAAAATGTGGGCACAAGAACTGGATGTAGAATTTCTAATATCAGTCTCACCAATGCCATATACTCTTACTCGCTACTCCCCTCTTTATACATCCAAGGGCTGTGCAGATCTCAACAGGCCTTCAAAAGCCTTGAGCCTTTGCACTACTTTTTGACTTGACCTTGGCTCCCACGACACACATCTTTGGCCCATATCTGCAAGGTGACACTGGAGTCAGCCAGGCCATATCTGAGAGCAGGGCCTATTATGGTTATGACTTTAACAGGGGGTCCTTTAACAGAACAGGCCTCAGCAATGTCATTCCGCAAAGACTTCAGCCTGATAGTAAAAAAAAAGCTGTGTACATAGTGACATCTCCTCCCCACTCCCGCGACCTGTGTGGGTGAAATAATTACGGTCATCATTCGTACCTTTTATCATCTCGGGGGTAAAAATAATAGGTTGGAAGTTAACTGAAAAATACTAGAAATTGGAATCTTGATTATGAACAGGAGCCTTATCAATAGAATCACGCTGGTTAGCAAATCTGCCACCCGAATCAACGGAGAAATCAGTAAGAGGGGCAGTGAGAAAAAATAAGGAAAAACTTCAAGGTGAAGCGGTTTAACCCAGCCCAGAAGAAAGTTTCCTTTCAGGAAGCCTAGGATAAAAGTAAAAGGAGCCAGGGCTTGTATCTCAGAGGGGCTGAACATCTGCAGCTGGTGTTCACCTCAGGGGAGTTGTGGGTGCTTAGCCCCATTGGAAATCAAGCCTTCTGTGTTTAAAGTAAAAATCATGTGACTTTGATTGTTTAAAGATGCTGGTCGGAGTAATTTCTATTAACCTCCAATGGGTGGAATTCTCATTGGGCCTGATCCCAAACCCATTGAGGTCAACAGAAGTCCAGTGGGCTTTAGGGTTCATCTTTCACAAGCTAGACACAGTAGCCATGAGCCACTGC
This sequence comes from Sternotherus odoratus, assembly GCA_032164245.1. Taxonomy (NCBI): domain Eukaryota; kingdom Metazoa; phylum Chordata; order Testudines; family Kinosternidae; genus Sternotherus; species Sternotherus odoratus. The sequence continues at coordinate 102,660,095 of JAVMKO010000005.1, forward strand.
CCTGTTCTGAACAACTTCTAGGGCTCAGAGTGGAGCCAGAAACCCTCAGACCACCTTGGTCTCTCTCCTGAGATTGCGGACAAGTGGGGGTGTTAACGTCAATGGGGTGGTGAAGTGAACACCTGTTTTATGGGGACTAGGGAAGCCCTCAACGCTCATCTCACACAGGCTAACAAAGAATGCAAACAACTTTCGGTGAGAACCAAGCTGGGTTAGAGTCACATTAGTGACCTAGAGAGAAGCAGCTCCATTACCAATTCCCCAAACCATCCAGGCCCCAAGTTTTCTTTTGATGTACAGTATTTTAATGCATAGCATTTTTCAAGAGTTTTGTAATGTAAAAGGAATGTGAACTAAGGAAAAAGCGAGGAGAGGGTCAATAGAGTGGTGACGCTGTATCAGAGTTCATTAAACTAACGGTATGTCTACACTACTGACCGGATCGGCGGGCAGCGATCGATCCAGCAGGAGTCGATTTATTCATCTAGTCTAGACGCGATAAGTCAACCCCCGAGTGCTCTCCCGTTGACTCCGGTATTCCACTGCCGCGAGAGGCACAGGCGGAGTTGAAGGGGAGCGGCAGCAGTCGACTCACCGCTGCGAAGACGCCGTGGTAAGTCAATCTAAGTACGCCTATTTCAGCTACATTATTCACATAGCTGAAGCTGTTTAACTTAGATTGATTCCCCCTCTCCCCCTCAGTGTAGACAGGCCTAAGACATTAAATTAGCAACAGAGGATGGTCTATGCATATACAGTATAAATGCTCCATGCATGTGAACTGACAACCTAGAGTCCCATCCAAGTTGTCTATCCGATGACACAAGCCCCTATCCTGCAATACACATGTGCCTGCTACCACCCATTGCATTGCAGGACCAGGGCTACCATGTGTAGTGACCAAGTGTCAACAGAAATAAGCAGCATGGTGAGAGTCAGGAGACTGTGGTCCTATCACCGGCTCTGTCACAGACTCCCTCTGCTACCATGGGCAAGTCATCTCATCTTTCTCCATGCCTCAGTTTCCCCATCTATAAAATTATGACACCAAGACCTGACTAACCTTCCTTATCTCCAGTTTAGATAGTGAGGGATAGAAAGCACACGAAAAGCAAACTGTTATGGATTTCTTTCTGCTGTGAGCCTGGAGTGGGAAGAAACAAGGCTACTTTCTAGCCCGGCTTAAATTATTTTGTCTCCTCATCACTTCTTAACCCACATCCCCTTTCACCTTCATTCCCTCTCCTTCACCCATGCTGCTTCCCCCTTCAGCTCTTCCTGTTCTCCCATCTTACTCTCCACTTCTCTCCCTCCCCCACTTCATTCCTCTCTTGCCCTCTGTCCCATCCCCTGAATCTTTCCTCCCTGGCTGGTGCCTTTGCAGCAGCGCTTGCCCTGCTTTATTGCACATTAAAAACGCGTAGCAGTCGGTATGGAGTGCTGAGCCCCGCTCTGAAATGAAGGAATAAAAGCAACCTTCCTCTAATAAAGGGAAAGCAGACAGACCGCGCAGAATGCTGACAGCGATGCTTTCCCTCTGAGTTATGCGGTGTAATAGCGTGAAAGCTATATTATTGACTAAAAGCTGCTCACTGTTTATTATTAGAAGGAATGATCGCTATGGCAGGCCAAGCATGTCTCATCACAAATCAGATGTTAATAACAGCACGGCGGCTATATGCATGGATCCATACACGCCCAGCATCTGTCAAGATAATGGCATTTGAGCACCGGCAAGGAGATCCCGCTGTCTGAGCTCTGTTTATGACCCTGCAGCCTGGGCTGTAGGCCTTTGCCCTCATAGAAATCTATTCTTGATGAGCTACAGAAAATGACCCAGGCAAGGCTCAAATGTCATTAGCTTTAGCAGCCAACTCGGGTCTGGTTTTCTCTCTCTCACTCAAAATCCAGGGGCTGGTTTCCTGGGGAGGGAGAGGCGAAATTGGCAGGTCGGCAGAGACGCAAGCCAGCTGGCGCAATTCAATTAAGTCTTTGCTGGGGATCAGAAAAGTACAGGGAAGTTAAGCAGCCCCTTGCCGTGAGAATCCCGAACTTAGCTTTTTGAAGCTGAGGTGACTTGGTTCAGCACTAGGGTGACCAGACAGCAAGTGTGAAAAATCGGGATGGGTGTGGGGGGGGGGGAGGGTAGTAGGAGCCTATATAAGAAAATACCCCCAAATCAGGACTGTCCTTATAAAATCGGGTCAGCTGGTTCACTCTATTCAGCACCAACACAAGGTTTTACATGGGAGGGACTAGGTATCTGTATGAGAACATTCAACTCATTTCACACAGTAACGTATCATCTGAGTACCTCCTCCGGGGCATCGGATTGCCTCCTGGTCTCTTTTCCACATAATCTTTGAAGATCTCCATGTCGTGTGCAGGCTGCTTCTTTGCCCTGCCTAGAGCGTGATGGGGTGAATGTCCTGCCAGCGATGGCATGGGGAAATAAAGAGGATTATAACACTCTTTACCTGGCAAAGGGTGGCAGACAGTTGCTGCCACATTCAGGCTGTGGCTGGAAGCACAATGGGTCAGCAGGAGCCGCAGAGAAGGACACGGATGGATTTAAGAGACAGCAAAGGCCTGTTCCTTTGGGGGTGGGTATGCAGTAGCAGGGAAGGTCTTGGGAGAACAAGCAAGTATCTTTCCGATCATGCTCCCATCTGGGCTTCGGAGTCTCTTCCTAGATCTAGGGCTTTCACTTCAGAAAACCTTTACTTTGTACAGAATCAGAGAGGTAGCCGTGTTAGTCTGGAATAGCAGAGGTAACAAAGTCCTGTGGCACCTTAAAGACTAACTATAAAGTTTTGAAGCATAAGCTTTCGTGGGCTAATACGACGAAGTGGGTATTAGCCCACGAAAGCTTATGCTTCAAAACTTTATAGTTAGTCTTTAAGGTGCCACAGGACTTTGTTACCTTACTTTGTACAGGAAGCCTTTTCACAGTTACCTGTCGGAATCCTGTTCTAGTGCTCTTCAGAATGTGATCACCAAAGGGTAAACCATGCTTCCTCCTCATGAGGGTGCCCTCTACTCACCGTAGGCTGGCACCTCCTCCTGGCCATTCTGGGGAATACCTCTGCCAGGCCAACACCCATGCCAGCCGTTACACTCCCCCATGTCTTGGATCATGCAGGGAGGCAGAGTGTTTCTGCTCACTGATTGGAACTCGCAGATGCGAAGATGGGACTTCTCATGAAGATTCTCATTTCTTTTCCAGCATTTACGCCTGCCAGTAAGAGCTCCCCCTGACTTTGAACCAAACCTGACCTACGCAAATGATCACAGACATGAATAAAATGGACTCACGGATTCCGATGTGCTTGGATTCTTCTGCAGCATTTGCCTAGCACTTGGATTTAAGGAGCTCTGTTACCTGGGACAACACCTGCACAAATGCACAGCCTCTGATACCCTAAATCATGCCGAATGGCACCTTACTCCCTTGACTTCACTGGAAGTACTTGTGGAGGAAGAGACTATTCAGTGTGAAGCAAAATAATCAGAATTTAGCCCTTGGGCCCTGTTCCAAAGCCTATGGACAACAATAGGCTTTGGATTGGCCCCCTAGAAGAGAGCTAAATATGGGCTCATTGGGGCCCCAGCTCTGTAGACCATTTAAGCACATACCTCAGTCCACACCTAGTTAGAAAAGTACTTAAGAACATGCTTAAGTCCCCATTAAACATAATTGACGAGAAGAAGGGCGGTCCTGTGGTTAGGGCCTTCCCCTAGCACTTAAGAGAGCTGTGTTCAAGGTGTAGCTCTACCACAAGCTTCCCATGTGACTGGGGGCACATCCAAGTGTCTCTGTGCCTCGATTCCACAGCTATCAAAACGGGACAATAGCACAGGAGGAAGACAGATCCCAGGGTGATGGGGGACCTATAAGTACCATCGTAATGTAAAACCCATTGATTTCAATGGGACTGATGTACCCACATTTTGCTGAACAGGGATGCATTAGTGAACTGGGGCCAGAGTCAATATGCTCTCCCCCTGCCATATGTTTCACCAGTAGGTCCTTGGCTGCAGTGCGTGACTAGCCTTTCAATACTATAGGTGCCTCTGAAATATGTACCACACCTACCTGTGCTGTACGTCCATCATAAATGGCACAAGTGCTTAAAAGTGAATCACTTATGCCATTCGCTGCAGTCCTCAAAAATAAATCAAACTGCAGTATCAGCGTCAAATCATAAGGGAAGATAGTTTTATATGGTAAAGCAGCACTTTGGAATTGCTTATGCTGGCAGTATTAAAAAGAGAAAAACCCACACAGTATTTCAAAATAGTCATGTGTTTGCTTTTAAAAATGAATTGGATAGTAACAAATAAAATACAGCCCCCGAGGGGATAATTGCAAAATGTAGCAAAATAAAAGAGGTTTTTTTAAGAAGTGTAACTCCGGCTTCATCATTCTGGGGGTATTTCCCATTCTGAACATGGAGCAATGCTGACGAGCATTTGGCTGGAACAGCTGTGCTATTTTTCTTAGCTTCTTAATGCCACTCTTGACTTCATGCAAGAGAATGGCATCGGCAGTAAATGGCCTTCTTCACACCTGTGAGAGAGCCCTGGGATGGGGGATCCCCTTGGGTCATTAAAGATGAGAAGTGATGTAATAATGTAACAAGTCCTTGGGTATCATATAACCCCCACAGAGAACGTATAAGGGAGGACTAGAACGTATCACTTTCTGCTCCCATGGTACAGGCCATAGAGGCATGATGTTAACAAGCCTACTCCTGCCATTGACTCTAGCTCATGAGGTAAAGCTGTGTCAGGCTCAGCCCTTCAGCCCAGGGCACCCGCTTCCTGCGGCACTACAGGAGTCTGATTCCCCAAGAGCGCTGCGAACCAGAGCCGTAGCAATTGGCAGGAGCACCCACTATTGGATCAATGGCAGGGGCTGGGCTGTCTGGGCAGCTGTAATCATGCCAGGATTGCACTAGACCGGGAAAGGCAGCAGAAAGCAGCCAATTCCCTTACATAAGCCTGGTGTTGCTGCATGGTGGGAATGCAAACAAAGGAAACTGCACACGTGGCTTGGGGAGGAAGCATTGTGATTTAGTTCAGTGTTTAGCGAAGGTTTTAAGAGGGAGACGACAGCGATTCGGGCAGAAGGAAGAGGTTAAGATTATGCAAAACACTGCTAGTGGGTCTCCCAAAAGCCTCCCAAATACTTCCTCATTAGTACGGCTCTATCCCCTCTCTCAACAAGCAAACCTAGCTGTCATCTTCCTTTCTCTCAGCAGAAGCAGCTCACTCCCGCCAGCGAGACTGATTGCAGATTTGCCCTTCTCACTTCCTAGTTTAGTTTCCCTTCTTTGCGTTGTTCAGAAATAAGAAAACCCATCATGGTTACTTCTCAAAGATACACGAGCCAAGTCCTCACCACAAATCCTACTAGCCACTACTCTGGGTTAGTATTCACCACACACCAATGGAGCGAGTACTCGGAATGAGTACTCGCACCAGACATATGTTGGACAATACTCTGAATAAATCTTCCTCACAAAAACCCGCTGGACAACTTTTCAGGCAAGTATTTGCTAGAAAAAGCTTACTGGACAATAACATGAGGGCCAAATCCCGCTCCCAGAGAGGCCAATGACAAGATTCCCTGTCATGGGGATGCTCTACTCACCAATGGTCAGTGCCTCCTGCTGGTCACCCTGGGGATTAACTCCTGAGTTAGACTCCCCCGTCCACCCTTTGCACATCATCACTCCAACTCTGGTCTGCAGTAACTCTCACTCCAGAGCCCTCAGCATCTCCTTTGTGACTTGGTCCTCCAGTAAGGTCACTCAGCATTCCCCCTTCCAGGGTAGAGTCCTTCAGCAGACCGAGGCAGTCTGCCCATTTGCTCTGCTCTACACCACACCCTCAGTGGCTGTGAGGGGAACCCAGGCTGCCCCTTTCTCTGGGCTCCAGCCTACAGACCCTCAGCTCAGCAGTTCTGGGCTTCCTCTCTCTGACCTCATGGCTCCTTCCTTGGACTGCTTCCTACTCTCTTACTCCCCTTCTCTCTCTCTGGGGGGTACCAGCTCCAAGAACCTTCCCAGGGTGTGCTTGCTGCCTGTCTTCCTGCAGCATTATCCAGACACTCCTCCCTCTTTCCAGGGAGTGACTGTCCTTTCTAAGCATCAGGCCAGGCCTGCTTCATGGGCCCTGCCTCTTCCTGCACAGGTGAACTTGTTCCTAATCAATCTCCTGCTCCAGGTGCAGACTGTGGAGTTAATTGACCTACCGGCCACCTTAAACCCTCAGCCCTGAGTGGTGTGGACACCTCCTCACACTCCTATTGATTTCAATGGACTAGGGTGTGGCCCTGAATAAGTACTCATCACCACACAAGCACCTGCTGGACATTACTCCAGATTAGTACTCACCATACAAGCCCATGCTGGACAGTACTCACCACACAAAAACATACTGGACATTACTCCAGATTAGTACTCACCATACAAGCCCATGCTGGACAGTACTCACCACACAAAAACATACTGGACATTACTCCAGATTAGTACTCACCATACAAGCCCATGCTGGACAGTACTCACCACAAAAACATACTGGACATTACTCCAGATTAGTACTCACCACACAAAAACATACTGGACATTACTCCAGATTAGTACTCACCATACAAGCCCATGCTGGACAGTACTCACCACAAAAACATACTGGACATTACTCCAGATTAGTACTCACCACACAAAAACATACTGGACATTACTCCAGATTAGTACTCACCATACAAGCCCATGCTGGACAGTACTCACCACAAAAACATACTGGACATTACTCCAGATTAGTACTCACCCCACAAGCCCATGCTGGACAGTACTCCAGATGAGTACTCACCACACAAAAACATACTGGACAAATCTAAATCACAGAGACATGAGTATTTCCAAATATTCCACCTTCCCTCTCCCTTCCTTTGTTCCATACCAAATCCTTAGTCACTGAATCCCAAGTACCTGGGACCAGGTCATGGCCCACAGCAGGACAGCAGATGACAACACAAAACAAACTGCCCCCTACCCTCCCACAGGCCTGGGCCAGCCCGTGGCAGTACCTGTGTACGCCTGAGTAGAATTTTGCCCCGGTCTTCCATTTTCTCATGTCTCCTTCATTCCCCTTTTTCCTTTCTTGCCTTCTGCTAGCCTCCCTGTGGCTCCCTCCCCCTCTGGCTAACTTTGTGCCCCCTTTCTCTCCCTCCCTCCAACCCATGTGGCATTCTTGGCCCCTTCCCTCTCTTTTCCCCCTTTGGCTCCCAAATCTCTTTTCCCCCTCTCCCTCTCAGCTCAATAAGCCCTCTTCTCCCGCTCTCCTCCCATCCCAGGAGCTCGGGGGAAGGGGTCTGTAGGCAGGAGGGGAGCCGGGTAGGATGACCAGACCTGAGAACCAAGGAGGGGGCCCACCGTGAGTGTGCTGGAAGGAAGGCCAGAGCTGTTCACAGTGAAGGCCCTGTACCCCTTGTTCTATATATGCTGACTCCAATGCACCCAACCCCCCTGCCAGCCTTACAATCACACAGGGCTGCCCCCTCTGCATTCTGAAGGGCCCAACATTGCACAGCCAGCGTGAGGGCCCCAAACTCACAGCAAGCTGCACTAGTCCCTGGCAGGCCTGGTGGGTGTGGCCAGGCCAGGCATGGCCAAAGGTGGGACCCAAATTCCTCAGGCAGGTTGAGAGAGGAGCACCAGAGCCTCCTGCTCTGTACTCTGGCCTGCTTCCTACAGCTCCCATTGGGCAGGAATGGCGAACCGCGGCCAGTGGGACCTGTGAGCGGCCGAACCTATGGCCACTCAGGTAAACAAAATGTCTTGCGGCCAGCCAGGAGCTTACCCTGGCTAAGCCATGGAACAAGTTTGGGAAGCCCTGCTGTACACTGTTCTCAGTGGTGGCAGATGACAGAACAAGGAGTAATGGTCTCAAGTTGAGGTGCAGGAGGTTTAGGTTGGATATTACAAAGCACTATTCCACTCAGAGGGTGGTGAAGCACTGGAATGGGTTACCTAGGGAGGTGGTGGAATCTCCTTCCTTAGGGGTTTTTAAGGCCTGACTTGACAAAGCCCTGGCTGGGATGATTTAGTTGGGGATTGGTCCTGCTTTGAGCAGGGGGTTGGACTAGATACCTCCTGAGGTCCCTTTCAACCCTGATATTCTATGATTCTATGAGAGCTCTTTGGGACCATGGGGTCAGGGCTCTGCTTCTGTTTCCTCTCCCACTCCTTATTGGTCTTGCCTATTTAGAATATATTCTCCTCAAAGCAGGGACTGTCTCTTACTTTGTATTTGTGCTGCTCTGTTCACAATGGGGCCGTGGGGCTCCATATAAGCCTCTGGGTGCTACTGTAATACAAATAAAATAATAAACTCCAGCAGTAATAATAAACAATTGCTCTTTGACCTGGATGTCAGATCCCTCCAGTAGAAAGGGACAGATGGTTTGCTAAATGTCAAGCAGAAAAGGGGACTTTGGCCCAGGTGCATAGAGGTATTTAGGCTCCTAACTTCCACTGGAATCACAAAATATGCTCGGGGTTTGAATTCACACAGTATGCTGATGTGTGATGTTCAGTAATCACTCAGAACAAGGTATTTGTCAGATTGGTTTCATTCAGTGTCTCAGTTCCATTGCCTCTGCATAAGACAAGGCCGGCTTCTGCAGTGCCACGTCCCAGACTTCCTGTCTCCCAAGCTAAGCCACTTAAAGGTACAATTTCCCACAACATGTAACCACCCTCGGGCTGCCCATTGTGGTTGGACGTACCCCAGGAGATTTCATCACATGACATCATCTTTAATTAAAGATTCATTTTTAAGTCATGGAGACTTCAGGACAATCCTGGAAGGTTGATAACCCTAAACCACATGCCTAGGGCTGGTTGAAGGTGGAACAGCACCTTAGGAACAGACATCTTTGGTAAGAAATGATTTCATCACAGGTGTGCAACCCTCACACCACTTATGAGACCAGCAGCAAAGCTGGACAATGTGTAAATCTAATTCATTAATAATGTTGAACCAGATTCTCATCTCAGGCATACCTGTGTAAATCCACTGAGTTCAATGGAACCCCTCTAGTTTTATGGGATCAGAATCCAACTGGTATGATTGCTGAGAAATCCATTTACTAAGGACACCCTAGGGGGCAGCCTGTTTTCCTGTGTCTTCATAGAATATGAGGGTTAGAAAGGACCTCAGGAGATCTAGTCCAACCCACTGCTCAAAGCAGGACCAATCCCATTTTTGCCCCATATCCCTAAATGCCCCCCTCAAGCACTGAACTCACAATGCTGGGTTTAGCAGGCCACTGAGCTATCCCTCCCCCCAGGGATTGAGAGAAAACCAACAAAATAAAACAACAGCACTGAATAAAAACACAATAATGAGATTGATATTCACGACATTGCCGCTTTATTTCTTCTTCCTTTTCACCTCCGTATGACAACCTCTGGATGGAACACAGAATTTCACGTGTATTTAAGTAACTGCTTAAGCATATGAATCCAGTGATACATGTCCCTCTCATAAAATAATCAGAGCTGCCCCTGACTCAATCAAGCAGTGTGGTCCAGTAGTAGGGAGCTGGACTGGAAGTCAGGGGAGCTGCATGCTGTAATATTATTGGGCAGCACTAGGTGGTCACTATTACAGATGGCATTGCAGGTGCTCTTTAAAAAAACCTGAATGTGAGGGCATTTGAAAAAATGCCAATTGTCAGCTGTGGTGCAGTTTCTTTTAGAAACTGAACATATATCCAGTAAAGGAATCCAATTTTAGAAAGGACTCAGGACATGCCAATAACATCATTACTATCAAGGGAATACACAACATCCTGTGAACAGGCAGGACACAAATTAGGCACTAAAGAGAGAGTCACATACAGAGTTCACAAATTTAGGGTTTGCCTGTATTGTTATTTGTATTAAGGTAGAACCTAGACAAGCCCCAGACTGGATCAAGACTCCATTCTGCTAAGCACTGTACAGACATATAGTAAGAGACAGTCCTTACCTGAAGGAGCTCACAATCTAGATAGACAACTCAGGAGAACGATGGGTGTAACATACCCGCAGAGTTCCCAAGGATATGAGTGACATTTGTAAGCAATTATTAACAAGACACAATCACAATGTGTTCTGCTTTGAGTAGGTACAAAAGTCTGTATTCCATGACTCGGCTACACTATCTCATTCCCTAAGAAGCAGCCTCTTTGGAGGTAAGGTTCTTGTCTATTCTTTTCTTTTTTCTTTTCTGAACTTGGAAATTTTATGAAGTTCCAATATTTGTTAAAGTTCTCAGCGGTACATTCCTTCCACGATACTCTTATCTGAACTGGATTTCGGGCCTTATCACTTTAAAGATGATTCAAGAGAAATTACAGGGGAATTACACACTCTATCTGGCTCTGGAAATGGTCTTTGTGCTCATATTATTTGTCATCTCCACAATTACCATGGCTGTTTTATCTCTGGCTGGCTGGAACACAGTGCTTTTCTTTGCGGGACTTGTTCAACTTAAACACATTTACCCCTCTAGGGTACGTCTCCACTATCTGGGCCCACAGACTTCTATTAGCAGGGCTTATGTTAGCATGCTATAAATAGGTGTGTCTGTCCCAGCTTGGACTGGGGGCAGGACATACGAGCCCAAGCTCCAGCCTATCGTAATGTCAAAGTACTGTCTACGCAGATGCAGTGTCGACAGATCCCTAGAGTCCAGCCACCTGCCCTTCAATGCGCTTGCTTGACTCCAAGCCCTACGGAGACATTCTAGTGCAAGGAAGGACAACCTAGTAGCCCCGTATCAGGGTGTTTGAAAAACGGATACCACAAATGGATCTTACACAAGCAGCGCTTTGTGGTAACACCACAGAAAAATCAAGGAGTTTAAAACCTTGGTGAATTTGAAACAACTATTGTAACATTCTAATCTAGTTGGGGATTGTAGCGGGGTAAGCACCTGCTCCCTGCCTCTTGGGGCTGGGATAGCCCAGGGAAGGGGTTGTGGCCGGGAGCCAGGAAACTCCCAGGCCTGATTAGGGAGTAGGCGCAGCTGGGTGGCCATGCCCCAAACACTGGCAGGCCTGATAAGAAGGCTGTGAGGCAGACAGAGTCAGTCAGTCTCCTCTGGCTCCAGAGGAAGACAGGCCTAGCTGCGAGGAGGCCTTAAGTAAGGTACCTGGATTGGGGCAGGGCTGGGGCAAGGCACTGGGAGCTAGGGAGCTCTAGCCTGGGGCCCCCAGGCTGATGGGCCTAGAAGAAGGCCCCACCCAGGGGTACTGGGGTTGCAGGAGGCAGCCAAGGGCTAGAAAAGGAAGCAGCAGGCCAACCCCCCTTGCCGGTGATGAGCGGCCATGATACTGCAGTCTGCCTCAGTGAGCGGAGGCAAGTGGTGACTGGCAGTGGCAAAGTCTGAGGCAAGGTGGGGATAGTGGGTGGAGGGTTCCCCGGGGAGGGGTAACCTGTAGACTTGAGGGGGGTCTGCAGGGTGCAGCACCCTCAGCTAGGGGGCACTGGGGTCCGGGAGGCACACGGGGCCGGAGTAGGGGCGGGACATCACCCGGCAGAGGGTGCTCCGGAGGCTGGAAAAGCTGATTCCCCAGACAACCAGACGTGGGCGCCGCTGGGGTGAGTGCCAGCCCTGTTACAGGGATCATCTGGTATTTTTCATTTTTATGGGCAAATCTGGAATTGTTCCTAGAATGGGTTCTGTTCCTGACCCTGCTACTGCCTATTTCCATGATCTAAGACAAAAGAAATCACTTTGTGCCTCCATTTCCCCATCTGTAATATGGGAATAATGATCCTGACCTCCCTAGTAGGACTGTTATGAAGCAGTGTTTTGCACTCAATGCTATTGCCACGTAGACTATGGTGTAAACGCCAGTGTCTCCTAGTGGGAATATTGTTTAGTAATCCATCCCTGCTGTTAGTCCAAAAATCACATAAACCCATGGAGTTTTTCTGGGATTTCAAACTCCCCTAAGGCTAATTTTGCTGAGAGCCACTATTAAACTAATAGCCCCATGAAAGGCCCATTGTGAGATGTAATTGGATTGTAGGACTTTCCTATACAAAATAATAAAAAGATTGCCAAAGGCAGTTTCCTAAGGTCAATTATCTTTGTGTTGCTGGAGCCGGAGTGGAAGCTGGCCCCAGCCTTGCATTTTACAGGCCAGTTAATCAAAACTCCTACAAATCTGACCTCCTCTGTGGAGAGGGAGAGACCAGTTTTAATTCTCCAGGCAAAGAGCAAAGGCTACCCCACAATCACCCCTTCGGGAGGGGTTAATTCATGAGGGAACTGGTCGGTACACAAAACTGGTGGGGAAAAGAAGGGGACGGGTTACAGCCTCCAGAGAGAACAGGGAGAGTGTGAATTCAAAAGCTTGACTCTCTCCGCTGCCTGAAGGAGGCGCTGTGATGCCTTGGCTTGGTGTGTATGCTACAGCCTTGGAGTGGCGCCCTTCCATCCCCGGAGGGGAGAAGGAACGTGTGCTAGCATAGACCTGCTTTAGCGCCAGTTGCAGAAGTCATTAGAAACGAAACACTGGGGTCTAGCCCAAACTCCACTTGTGGGGTGTGGAGTTGTTACGTTACCAAAAGCAGCACTTAAAATCCCCCCCTCCCCAGCATTTGTTCCCCAACGCTTATTTTAACCCTTAGTAATCCTAGGGGGAGGAGGGCTGGCCCGTTGCATTCAGACAGTGCCATCTGCTTTGCAGAAGGGGAGACCGCTGGCTGGTCAGATGCTTCTGCTGAGAGTAGGGGTGTCCATCCTCCAGGATTGCCCTGGAGTCTCCAGGAATTAAAGATTAATCTTGAATTAAAGATTGTCACGCGATGAAACCTCCAGGAATATGTCCAACCACTGCACCGGAAGCAGCAAGGGAGTGGGTTATTTCTGGAAGACTCAGGCACTATCAGTTTAAATAAAAACTCCAGTGTTGAGATTTCCTAAGCTGTCAAGAGGGAAAACGTCCAGTTACTAACTCTGAAAGATCAAGGGATGGGGAAGGATGGAATAGATCAAATGGTGACAGGGAAACGTTATGAGTGCACCTTGCTGTGACATTTCAAGAAGTCTCACAGCTAGGTGCACATGTATTGGAAAGAGTCTGAGAAAAGATTCAGTGTAACTTTTAAAGAACTAACCCGGACAACGCAGCTAAATCCCTCTAGTGTACGGAGGCCTGATCAATGGAGATGGTCAACAAAAATGTTATTTTTGACAAAACAAAACATTTCAGGGGGGTTTAGGGTTTTTGTTGTTGTTGTTGTTGTTTTTTGGCAAACAGCCAACATTTTTCCAGGGGGCGGGGGGAGGGAAGAGATATAATTTCCCAGGAAATGGAACTTGCTACTTCCTTACTATTCTTTGTATTACCCTAGCAACTACAGGCTGCAACTGAGATCACACCTGCATTGTGCTAGGCCCTGTACAAACACATAGGGAACGTCTACAGTGCAATTGGCGGTGGTGCTTTGAACCAGCTAGAGCAGCTGATGTAGCAGTGAAGACATGGCAGCCTGGACCCTGACATGGGCTAGCGGTGCAGGGACGTAACCAAGGGCCCAGACAGGCTTGGGCAGCCCAGAGCTGCTGCATCTTTCCTGCTATTTTTAGCTGCACTAGCTACTCTAGAGCTCACACAGGTAATGCCTGCGCGTGCTGCAATCATGCTTCGGACAGTAGTGTAGACAGAACCAGTGTCCTAGAGAGTGTGCACTCGACATAGTCAAGACCAGCAAAGGAACTATTCTTACGCCCATATCACAGCTAGCCAGATGAGGCACAGGGAGATTATACTGACCTGTCTGAGGTCACACAGAGAGCCTGTTGCAAACAGCAGGACTTGTACTCGGAGTAGCTGAGAGGAGCCAGGCCAGCATTTCCCCACAACACCATTGTATGAGGGTCAGTAGGTCTGCTGAGCCACTTGGGGAGGTGAGGAGCTACTGCCTCCTGGAAAGCCTTGGTCACACCCTCCAGTCATGGGGAATTAGGGTTGGGAGGTGTGCTGGAAAGCACCCATGGCACACCCCTCAGGCAAGGGGGTGCAAGGGATTGCCGGCAAGAGTCAGTGGCGCGCCCCTCAGGCAGGCGAGGGGGCACCAGCAGGAGTCCGGGTATCCCACTGCTGACAGCTCCAGTTCACCCTCCGTGTCCATCTCCGGCAGGCCCGGATCACTGCTGGGCTCCGGCAGTTCCTCGGGGTACTCTGTGGCCAGCAGATCTAGTAACCCCAGTCCTTCCTCTAGCCTAGGATTCCCTCAGTCCAGGGCCTCCCCTGGCTTGGCAGCACGGTGTGGAGGGAGCAGTCTGCATCTGTCTCCCTCCCTGGTGCTGCCCTGACTAAGCCAGGGGCCCTGCCCTTTATACTTCCTGTTCCACCCCTCCCCTTCCTGGGGGTGGGGCCATCTTGGTCTGGGCCTGCTCACTCCGATGCTGGTATGCCAGCGTCATCCATTAACTAGTCTGGGAACAGGATTGAGATTTGGCCTGGGCGCACGGTCTCTCATAAAAGACGCAGGCGAGAATCATGCTAGCTGCTGGATGATCAGATTCCCCACCTCCCCACCTCAGTCTAGGAAGCTAGAGAGCCACTGGGATAAGCAATCAACCAAATAGAGAATATGAAAATGCAACATTATCATGAGGTCTACATTTTGAAGCAAGAGAGTCTTTCACATAGGGACACGTGTGAGAGTGTCTGATTTGTCATTTATTCCCCTAGGATTTTGCAGCATGCCAAGTTTTGGGCACAGGGCCTGGGGCTGTTTTGGAAAAGATGACCCTAAGGGACCAACAACTCCAACGCCACAACAACAAAGGCTAAGGCTGCACCTTGTCTTCACAGTGCAGCAACTAGTTTGGGCAGCACAGAAGATAAGCTCTCTCCAGCAAAGACTGGCGCAGGAAGAGTTCAGCTTTGTCTTTCTTTTCAGATCGCAGAGCTCCACATTTGGTAACAGCCCTCCTGCCCATTTGGAAAAAGGACCACCACCACCACAACCCCTCAGAATCCTGTTTGGAGTCAATCACTACCCAATTCACTCCCAGGCAAGGAGCACACCTGCTCTGGCAACATCCTTAGATCATTGGCCTCTAGCTTTTAACCTCCTGGAGGCGCCTACATTCTGACAAGCACTCAACATCTGGAGCCCGCTACTCGACCAAATCACACCAGGGTGAGCTAAGGACAGGATTTCAGCTCCGCCTCTAAATGGGTCTGTTTCTGTGGCTCTAAGGATAGACAAGAAAGGGGATGGGATGCAGGTTGGGATAAGTATGCACCCCACCCCCCACCCCTTTTGAAAAGGAAAGGGACAGATACCTCCAATGGCCAGTGATGGGACACGAGATAGGGTGGGATCTGATTGCTACAGAGAATTCTTGCCGGGTGGCTGGGAAAGACCCACCGGCTACACGTTCAGGATCTAATTAACCATCATATTTGGGGTCAGGAAGGAATTTCCCCATCCATTGTTAGAAGCTCAGCCCATTGCAGGTGGATCCGTTACATAGATGGTCAGTTTGTGTGGTGCCTTTACTCATGCCGGCTAGTACTTTACTGCACCAATAGTCCTGCTGAAGCCAATGGGACTGCCTGGGGAATGAGCTGCTACTGAGAGTGAGAAAGGGTATCAAGATCTGACCAGAGAGTCCAGTGCTCTACTTCAGATTTGAATAGGAGGGAGGTAAGTTTCTGCAGGTGTCCAGCAGGCATGTAGGCCCCTGAAAGTTCTTGGATTTACAGAGGATAACATGTAAAATTTCAGTCTATTTCAGGAGCATGTGTTGTGATTATTTTCTTTACTTCCAATAACAATTCATATAGGTTTACTACAATGAAATTACCAACCCACACCCCCTCGGCTGCATTGTCAGTAGGATTTGAAGCTGGGACCATCAGAGCTAAAACCACTCATTTTGTATGGCTTGAACAAAAGGAGCAGCTCCTCTAACAAGTAGCTTTAGTAGGTTTTTACCCTCTCATGTGGAGCAGCTGCTGGAGGGGGAACAGAAGCATACTGAGCTAGAGAGGAGCAAAGACCCTGTGCTTAGGGGGTTAGTAGGTTGAGACGTGCCTCATTTAGCAACAATCCCTGGGCTGAGCAATGGGAGGCCAAGTATATCCTGTGGTCCCACTGACACTCATTCCCTGCCTCTCCTGAGAATGCTAAATCCAGTTCTCTTTTAAACCCTGTTATAGTCCTAGCCTTCATAACCTCCTCAAGCAAGCAGTTCCACAGGTTCGCTGTGCGCTGTGTGAAAAAGAACTTCCTTTTATTTGTTTTAAACCTGCTGCCCATTAATTTCATTTGTTGCCCCCAGTTCACATATTATGGGAACAAGTAAATAACTTTTCCTTATTCGCTTTCTTCACACCACTCATAATTTTATATACAGTATTCAAGATTGGGTGCACCATGGATTTGTATAAGGGCAATAAGATATTCTCTGTCTTATTCTCTAGCCCTTTTTTAATGATTCCTAACATCCTGTTTGCTTTTTTGACTGCCGCTGCACACTGCATGGACATCTTTAGAGAACTATCCACGATGACTCCAAGATCTTTTTCCTAATTAGTTGTAGCTAATTTAGCTGCCATCAGATTGTACGTACAACTAATCAGGAAAAAGAGTTGCGGGTCCTCAGCCCTTCAAACAATCTGGACTCTAAACTGCTCCTAAATTGCATCCACCAAATGCACTTGCATCTGCCAACAGTCAATTGCCCCTGATTAAAATATGCAGCTGTCTGTGCATATTTGACAGGCACAAATTAGGCATCACTTTTTGAAGACAGGACCTTTAACCCCAGTTCCTGGGCCAAGCTTCTGTCACCCTTACACATGCTGGGTAACCCCTTATTCCACAAAGAGCCCCGTTGACTTGAATGGGACCATTCATGGAGGAAAGAGCTATTCGATGAGACAGCTTCCCAATCTCTCCTGATCGTTTTTGGAATCAAGCTACAAACATCCTCCCCTGGAAGGGGTGACCCATCAGTGACGTGACCTAGTGGGTAACCAGGACTCATTTATTAAAGTCCCTAAATGCAAATTAATCTCATCTGGAGCCTCCACTTGTAGAGGGGAAATGCTGAGTTTGACAGGCTTAGTGCGAGCCAGTGACAAGGGAACCAGGTTAGAAAGCACAATTCCTGCCTGATGTTCCAGACTCTGCCACTGACTCATCCTCCTGTAATTTAGGATTTGAAGCATTCAAAGAGATCTTTTTCACTCTGCCGCCTCTCTCCAAAGAGTTAATTCATCCCTGGCGTAAGAGGGGGTGGGGCTCCACAGCCATCCCTGAAATACTGCTCGGTTTGGATCAGGGATCTGAGAACCAGCCCTGAGGGACATTTGCACAGCTAAATGATAAGCTCTGATAATAGTGTTTACAGTGCAAATGTTGGCAGACCTACCTGACAGCCAGTGTAGCCAGAGGAAGGGTGTTGCTGTAGCGACACTTTGTTCACTGTTAGCCCGCAGTGATGTCTCATTTCTTCTTCCCCAGGCTGCTAACACCTTGGTTAGCTTTCCTGTAAACTACTGCAGCCTCTTCCTTGCTGGACACACTGTGTCTCGCCTCTCACTCTTCCAGACCATTCAGAACATACCGCTAAAGCCATATTCCTTTTCTGCTGCTCCAGCCACCGCTCCCTCCATGCACACACCCTCCCATTAGGTGTTTGCAATGCTGATCTCTCCACAGGTGGGTCCTGCTTGTGATCTGCCTTACACCAGTGAAACCCCATGGACTTATGGGGAGTTATTCCTGGTTTACACTGGTAGGAGATGACAATCAAGTACATGGTGTGTGCTGCTATCTATTATTCACACTCCAGTAGTGCCTACAGGTCCCGGGTATGGATCTGGGCCGCCAGGTGCTAGGGACTCTGAACACGTGTAGCAAACAGATGGTCCTTCCCCGAGTTTACGCTTCTGTGGCTGAATTTGTTATATCATGTATGTTGTCTGACGGAGGCCCTACTCCTGTGATGTGATGCAGACAGATCCCTCTGCAGCAAACTGACCTCAGCTTAACGGGTCAGGATCTTTGATAGGAAGCTTCTTCAGGTAAGACACCTTGTCTTTAAGGTAGTGTGTGTCCCCCTCTAGAGCTCTGAAATCAAACACTGATAAAGTGTTACACCCGCCATAAGAGAAGTTCCTTAGAATCCATAATAGACTCATCCGGCCGCCTGCTCTGGATGCAATCCAACACCTGTTGCAGTGAGTGGAAAGGCTCCCATTGACTTTGGTGGATATGGATGAGGCGCTTCATCTCCACCTTTTACAGCAACCTAGTGTGCCTAGTCCTTCTGCTTTACATCTCGCCCAGTGCTGGATTCAATTACTCAGCGACGGGACCTAAGTGAGGACTTCAGAAATGCTGCCTACAACGCAGAGCTAAGTGAACAAATGATGCTGCCATTAAAGTTCTGTCGTTTCCTGCTGTGTAAGTCAAATCTTCGAGCATTACAGCGCCTCGGCACCATGCAGATTCACAGACAGCGACAATGATTTTCAAGTTCTCTGGCTTTTATGGTCTAGGGGTTTTTGTTCTGTTTCTGGTGTGCTTTAGTCAGTTTTAATGCCTGAACCTACATAAGGTTTCAGGACTCTCTGACGCTGTAAATTAGGCAGGCTGTAGATGCTTAGTTCCTGGCAATGATAAAAGTTATTAGCACCAATTCTTAATTTTTCAAATTCCCGAGCAAGTTCAGTTCTCCAGAAAGCGAGAAGTTACTGCAATTGAGCTGGGGCAGGGCTAGTGGCCAATGTATTCAAACTTTGGGTGCCTAACATTAGTCTCCCAGCTTTTTATTGCTATCTGCTGCACTTGGCAAGTGGACT
The DNA here is from genome assembly GCA_032164245.1 of Sternotherus odoratus. Taxonomy (NCBI): domain Eukaryota; kingdom Metazoa; phylum Chordata; order Testudines; family Kinosternidae; genus Sternotherus; species Sternotherus odoratus. The sequence continues at coordinate 102,678,993 of JAVMKO010000005.1, forward strand.
CATACTCATTACTCATCCCTTCGGAGTGGAAAGCATACTTGCTGTCACAAATCATACATAGTACTTTGAAGTCCTATAGCACTCTTCAGCTAAGTACTTAAAGCACTTTTCAAAAGAATGAATTAATCCTCAGAACTCTCCACTCAAGTATTATTATAACCATTTTACAGATAGGTAAACTGAGACAGTGAGCTATTTAAGGTCAGATTCTGCCTCCCTTACTCAACACTGAATAGTACCTTATTCCATTCATAGTCCCATTTATTTTGACACTAGATACTACACAGTGCAAGTAATGGTGGCAGAATCTGTCTGTTCGAGACTTCCCCAAGGTCACATAAACATAAATCATCCTGATGCCTACTCCCACCCAACCCCCCACCTTAGTCATTAGATCACACTCACTCTCCGAGATCCTGATCTGAATTAATGGAAAGACATTCACTGACTTGAATGAACTTTGAATTTGGCCTCTATATCGTCCAGTTAAGATATGGAGTAATAAACAAATGACTTAGCTGTAATGGGCTGGGCTTCTGGGGTTCTCTGAGCCCAATTTTCCATAGTTACACCCATGGAGTAATGCTTTACTCTGAGAGTAGTTTAATTTATTTCAATATGACTACTCCCAGAGTACATTACTACTCAGTATGAGTAAACGGGGAAAAATCTGGCTTTATAGTAACTACTGGAAATTCAGCTCCTTTCTAAAGAATGGCCTAGACCAGGGTGGGCAAACTTTTTGGCCAGAGGGCCACACTGGAGTTAAAAATTGAACTGTGTGGAGGGCCGGGTAGAGAAGGCTGTGCCTCCCCAAACAGCCTGACCCCGCCCTTTATCTAACCCCCACCCACTTCCCGACCCCTGCCTGCCCCCCTCAGAACACCCGACCCATCCAACCCACCGCCCCCCCCCGCTCCTTGTCCCGATCGCCCCCTCCAGAGACCTCCCACTCTACCCGCCACCCCAGAACCCCACCCCCTATCTAAGCCCCCCTGTTCTTTGTTCGCTGACTACCCCCTCCCGAGATCCCCCCACCCTAACCACCACCCGCTGGAACCCAACCCCCCATCTAAGCCCCCTTGCTTTTTCCCTGATTGCCCCCTCCCAATATCCCCTCACCCTAACCACCACCCCTGGGACCCCCCACTGCCTAACCCCCGCCCCGCCCCCCCGCTTACCTTACTCAGCCGGGCGCTCCTCGACCCGGCCAGGGAGCGTGGGGCCCTATGGCACGCGATGCTGGGCCCGGCGGGGCTCCATAGCTTCCAGTCCTTGGCCCAGCCCCCAGCCAGGAAGTGTGGGGCTCAGAGGCATGCTGTGCTGGGCCTGGCCCCCGGACAGGGAGTGCAGGGCTCAGCAGCTCCTGCGCTCCACCCAACCCCCGGCCCAGGAGCGCAGGGACCCGCGGCTCCCCGCACTTGACCCGGCCCCCGGCCCCCGGCCCAGGAGCGCAGGGACCCGCGGCTCCCCGCACTTGACCCGGCCCCCGGCCCAGGAGTGCAGGGACCCGCGGCTCCCCGCACTTGACCCGGCCCCCGGCCAGGGGGTGCAGGGCGGGCCGGGCCCAGGAGCGCAGGGACCCACGGCATTCCGGCCCGGCCCTTGGGCTGGAGCTCACGGGCTAGATGAAAACGGCAGGTGGGCCACATGTGGCCCGCGGGCCATAGTTTGCCCACCCCAGGCCTAGACCCTGTATGGTAGGGGTGGCCAACCTCAGCCTGAGAAGGAGCCTGATTTTACCAATGTACATCGCCAAAGAGCCACAGAAATAAGTTAGCAGCTTCCCTTCAGTTCCCCACCCCCCGCTCCCAGCGCCTCCCACCCATTGTCAGCCCCACCGATCAGCGCCACCCGCTCCCTCCCTGCACCTCCGGATCAGCTATTTCGTGGAGTGCAGGAAGCTCTGGGAGGGAGGGGAAGGAGGGATGGCACAACAAGCTCAGGAGAGGGGGCAGGAAGGGTTGGAGTAGGGGCAGGGTCTGTGATAGAGCGGGGTTGAGCAGTGAGCACTTCCTGGCACATTGGAAAGTTGGCTGCTGTAGCTCCAACCCCAGAGTCGGTGCCTAGACAAGGAGCCGCAGATTAACGTCTGAAGAGTCGCATGCGGCTCTGGTGCCACACGTTGGCCACCCCTGCTATGTGGGATGTCTTCATACTCCTATAACCAGGTCAGCCATCTTGACTTCACTGTGATTGGATTATTGTGGTTATGCTGAAATGTCATACGTACACCCAAGACAAGTTTCAGACAATAAGACTCCTCTATAATGATACTGCAGAGTAAATATACTTGACAGAGAGAAAAAAAATACAATAGATCTGATGACTCAGTGTTCTGGTCTCTGATGTAACGGCAAAGTAGATCCCTGTTGTATTTAACTTGATTCTCCTGAATTAAACACTTCCATTAAAAGTTTCCCACAGTAGCTTTACTATTTAATTATGTATTCCACCAAAGCAAAGATCAACATCTCTGCAAAGGGTTTTTTTTTTTGTATTAAATATTTATTAGCATGTCTCTTTGGACTAGTTTTTCATCCCCTAGGCTAGGAGGGAGCTTTCCATATAGAAATCACTTTCAAAACATTTTATTTTACAGCTTGAGAGTTTTCATACTTCGGGACCTCTTGCAGTGATTTTGTCGTATCACTTGGTAATCAATGGTCATTAAATCTCTTTTGGCCAAAAAGGTTGGATGGCTCACGCTACGTTGCAAAAAAACCAATTTGTTAATGTTACAAAAATGTTCCAGGTTCTTTCTCCTAGTAGGAATTAAAGTGCAAAGTTTGCCATGTTTTGAGTACAGATTCACAAGAAACAATGTATGGAGGACAGCAGGTTCCAGCCAGAGTATATAGACTACCTCGTTGAACAGACATATTTATAGCACTTAGCATCCACATCCAGTATGCAGAATTGCATCCCTTAACAACGTACAGTGGATAGGTCTATGGTGGCCAGAAACTCCCTTGATCTTAATAACGGCTGTAGCAAATATTGAATAAACCAAATGATATTACTCCCGACCAAAGAACAGTCTCACGTGAACATCTGAGCAAAGAGTTGTCAATTTTGTGTTTGCTTAAAATAGGACATGGAGTTTCTCGTTATTCCTTTTTCCTTCTTTTCAGTTTTTCTCCTTCCTTTTAGTAAATTTAAATGGATGGATAAACAGCATATGTGCTTGGGCTGGAGGTAGATAGAGGGTATATAGTTGTGCACATTAAATAATTTTGGGTATTACCATTCTAAATAAAGTGTCACAGTAACAAGGAAGAAATATCAACATATGTCCCAGTTGTGCAGCTCCGTGGACATGTGGTTATGCTGGTGCCATCAAGAATTTAGCCCATAGAGTGTAAATTACAGCAATGCCCACTCTAGAATAAGCTTCTTTTATAAAAAAAAACAATGCAGTGATACCAAAGAGAACATTTGATATGAGTTACTCTGAAACCATTCTCTGAAATACCCAAGAACGAATTTAGTTCATCAGGAAGTGGGACATGATGAGATGACTCCAGTTTAGGCCATAACCTTGGGTGGCTGCTTGGTGAGAGCAAAGCCTCCCCCAGTGAAACGAGGAACGTCCATTCTCTGCGTTGGATAGTCCTGCTCCATGTTAGACAACACTCGCTCCTTATCCCTTCAGAGGAAACAAAGAGGGAAAGGAAAGAAATGTTTTTCACTTCAATTATGCAACAGTGTTTTTGAACTAAGCAAGCCTGTGTCCTCCAAAGTTTCTGTGATGCAACCACTCTACCAAGAGATCATTAAAAATATGTTGATTAAAGTCTGTTAGGCTAAACAGCCAAGACTAGGAGTCTGTTTGGGTCTAATTAAGCGACTACCGATGGTTTTCAGAATTATTAAAAATTAGAACTAAATGAGTTCTAAAGTTAGCCACCAAAGTCGGTCAGAGCATCTCATTAGAACTAGAATAAGTGTGAGCTTTGTGGCTTTGGGTTTCTAATCATCGCCCCGTTCTACCAAGTCCTCATTTGTTTTCAAACAAACAGCTAGATTCATCAAAGGCACGATGGAGAGATATTTTCCTTTGTTGAATTTTAATGAATAAATAGTGTTATCTGTCTTCAAATTTTAACAAAGTTCCAGTTATAATTACCCAGCCTGTTGTATTTGCAGGAACCCAACATTATATTGGTGAGGCATTTATAGCCTCAGGAACTTGCTCCATCTGAAGATCCAAAGCTTGAATGTAGTAGCCTTAAGAGACTGGAGCAATGTTTAGATGTTCATTCTTTAATAGGTCGGGAGAGGGGGGGTTCCAGAGTAGAATAGCTATAAAGGGGCAGCATTATCAAATTTATTGAGATACACCTCAAGGCTTCAGAGACAGGTGTCAGAAATCATAGACTCATAGAACCATAGGGCTAGAAGGGACTGCAAGGGTCATCTAGTCTAACCCCCGGCCAAGATGCAGGATTTGTTGTGCCTAAACCATCCAAGACAGATGGCTACAGCCTCCTTTTGAAAACCTCCAGTGAAGGAGCTTCCACAACCTCCCAAGGCAGGTCATTCCATTGTCCAACTGTTCTTATAGTTAGGAAGTTTTTTCTGAGATTTAATTTAAATCTTCTATGCTGTAGTGTGAACCCATTGCCTCTTGTCCTGGCCTCTGTGGCAAGAGAGAACAACTTTTCTCCATCTTTTTTGTAAGCCTTTCAAGTATCTGAAGACCGCTATCATACCCCCCTTAATCTCCTCTTTTCCAAACTAAACATACCTAGTTCCTTCAGCCTTTGCTCACATGGCTTGCTTTCCATCTCTTTGATCATCTTTGTCACTCACCTCTGGATCCTTTCCAGTTTCTCTACATCCTTTCTATACATTGGTGACCAAAACTGGACACAGTTCTCCAGCTGAGGCCTAACCAGCACCATGTAGAGCGGTACTATTGCATCCCATGACTTGTATCCTATGCCTCTGTTAATGCAACCTAAAATTGTATTTGCTTCTTTTGCAGCAGTATTGCATTGCTGACTCATTGAAGCTGTGATCCACTACAACTCCCAGATCCTTCTCAGCAGTGCTGCTACCAAGCCAGTTTCCCCCCATTCAGTACAGTAAAACCTCGATTTAACGGACCTCGATTTAACGGACTTCGGATGCAACGGACAAAATTTCTGATAAATATCAGAACGCGACCCCTCCCTGCTGCGGCCCTGGTCCCCTTCCCTGGCGGCCATCTGCTGGCTCCTGGCTGCCGCCCTGGTCCCGGCAGCAGGCGGGCTGGCTCCTGGCTGCCGCCCCGGTCCCGGCAGCAGGCGGGCTGGCTCCTGGCTGCTGCCCCGGTCCCGGCAACAGGCTGGCTGGCTCCTGGCTCCCGCCCCGGTCCCGGCAGCAGGCTGGCTGGCTCCTGGCTGCCGCCCTGGTCCCGGCAACAGGCGGGCTGGCTCCTGGCTCCCGCCCCGGTCCCGGCAGCAGGCGGGCTGGCTCCTGGCTTCCGCCCTGGTCCCGGCAGCAGGCTGGCTGGCTCCTGGCTGCTGCCCCGGTCCCGGCAGCAGGCGGGCTGGCTCCTGGCTGCCGCCCGGGTCCCAGCCGCTGGCGGGCTGGCTGCCGGCTCCCGGCTCCTGCCTGAGTCCCACCAGTGGGCGGGCTGGCTGCTGGCTCCTGCCCGAGTCCCACCAGTGGGCGGGCTGGCTGCTGGCTCCCGCCCGGGTCCCGCCTGCAGGCGGGCGGGCTGCCGGCTCCCGCCCGGGTCCCGCCAGCGGGCGGGCTAGCTAGCTGACGGCTCCCGGCTGCCGCCCGGGTCCCGGCAGCAGGCGGGCTGCAGAGCTGCCGCCCCGACCCTGTGGCGGTCGGGCTGCTGCTCCGACAGCTCATTTTTTTATTATTATTAAATAACGGACTTTTTGATTTAACGGACACCCCCTCGCCCAAATTAGTCCATTAAATGGAGGTTTTACTGTATTTGCGCTTTTGGTTTTTCTTCCATAAGTGTAGCATCTTACATTTTTCTTTGTTGCATTTTATTTTGTTGTCCACAGCCCTGTTCGCCACATTGTCAAGATCCCTCTGAATTTTAGTTCTATGCTCTATTGGCAACACCTCCTAGCTTTGTGTCATCCGCAAACTTGATCAGTGTGCTCTTCTACACCTAAACCCAGGTCCATGTCCTTTCAAACTGTGGGCCCCCACTGAGGCTGTCAGTAAGGGTCCCAACTGCAGTATTGCTGATCCTCGTGCACCAGGTACTGTTTCACACAGCATCATTGTTCAAGCTGTAAGGTTACCACCTGTAGTCAATCAGCTATTCCCATAGGAAAGAGTTAATGGATCAGGTCCCTGGTCTGGATTCAAGCTAGTGATCTAGTAGTGAATAAAGGCTCCAAATCCCATGATCAATCCTCTGAGATCAAACCAATATCAAGGTGTCTGAGGCAACCAGGAGAGGTAATGGAGAAGAAAAGCAACAAATAGTGGTAGAGGAGAACAGGGAGGAAGAAAGAATGCCAGAGGGAGCTGAGGATGGTGTCAGGGAGGGCCAGGGGCAGAAAAAGAGGACTAAACATTTACTGTCCCAAACACAAGATTTCCAGCTTGAAGCCAAATCCAAAGCGAAGGTCCCGTGCAAGTCCATCAATCATTACAGCCATGGAAAGCCGCATCACTTCAACAAGCAAGACTTTAAATCACAAAAGAGGGCAGCCTGGAGCAGATCAATAACGGCCTTTAGATTACACCTTTATGTGGTGCTATCTCGGAGCATTAAGTCAGCCGCATACCAGCATAGTCAGTAATGCTGCTAATGCTGTTGCACGAACGGGATTCTCTTTTTATCAGCAAAGGCAGCCACAATTAGAGAGAGGAGCAGTGGTGGTTAGGGCACTTTCCTCCTATGTGGAAGCCCCAAACTGAACCCCCACTGGTCTGGAGAAGGGATCTGGACTTGGGTTTTGTAGGTCACCGTAACCACTGAGCTATGGGGCTTTCTCAACCTCGTCTCTTGAAGCTTTCTTTCTTTTTCTAAATAAATCATTGGAACAGGGATCAATAGCAGATAGTTTCAGTCAACCTGAAAGTGCATTTTTTTTGGCAAATAAATTATTCACCACACAGAATTTTGCTCAGCCCTAGCGCTGTCCCAGAGGAGGAGTGTGAGTCAGGGCTGGGAGCCAAAACAATGCTGTCAACTTCTGAAACAGGCGTGGGGGGACATAAATCGCTGCCGTCCTTGACAAGTCTCAGCAGTGTCACTTGGGTGAATTCCCAGTACACACATAGGGTGTGGTTAGCAGGGAACAAACACTAACGCTCAAAGGATTGCCACTGTGCCTGGCCCCTGCAGGGGGGCTGCCAGGGAGAGGGGGCCTGCTGAGTCGAACTACAGGCAGAGTTTAATCCTAAACTTTTAAACAAAATGATGGGACTGGCACAAACTGACCAACAACAGGAACCTCTTCATCACTCTGTGTGACTGACAGATGCAAACATAACCATCCCATGCAAGGTAAAAAAAAAGTCACGTCCTGAGTGATGTGATTCTCAATCCCATTATAACAGGACATCACTTCTAGCTACAGACATACAGCAAAACAGGAGCGTATTCCTTCTCTTCTAACACACAAAAGCAAATGTGAAATCAAAGTCCAAACTGTAAATATTAAAAGTGTTTTCAAGAGGACACTTAACTGTTGGAAATGGATTGTTAGACATTACGAGAGCCTCATGTATTGATCCTAAAACTCCAGGAAGGCCATTAGCAGTGAACAATTGTTGATAATTTCAACATCAAGGCAGGCTTATACAATTTGCAGATGGACAAAGGTCACTTGTTATCACTGACTATTTTGCTAATTCAACCATCAGTACTGTTTACTCTCTAGCATACAGTTAAGGCAAGGACAAATGCAGGTAGCTTTGAATCGCAGTCAACAAAAATGGAAAAATGGAGTTTGGAGTGTCTAAGGGGGCAGGCTGGAGGAAAAGATGTGTGGAAGGAAAACTGGTTCATGCAAAAAAACATTGCCGCAAATCAAGCCATCCAACTGCAAAATGACATCATCTCCTAGAAACCTCTCCTTGGGGAAAATATCTACATTTCCAAACATGACTAGTGATTCTGGGTTCACCCTGATGCACCATAATGGGGCCTGGTTTTCAAACCATGCCAAGCACCCACCCCCTGCAAATTAGGCCCCTTTAAGACACCATAAGTGGAACACCCAAAAAACACTCGTCATTTCTGGAAATTGAGAGCAGCCCATTTGAATGCTCAACTGTGCTCTGTGATTGCAGAAGGAAATTACCTACCATCAAACTTGGCTATATTAATTAAATTAATTCCAGCAACCGCACACCACCAACAAAAACACTAACCCAGGTACCTATCCTTGTAATAAAGCCCGATGCCAACTCTGTCCTCATATCCATTCAACTGACACCATCATAGGACCTAATCACATCAGCCACACCATCAGAGGCTCATTCACCTGCACATCGACCAATGTGATATAGGCCATCATGTTCCAGCAATGCCAATCTGCTATGTACATTGGCCAAGCCAGCCAGTCTCTACACAAAAGAATAAATGAACACAAATCTGACATCAGGAATCATAACATTCAAAAACCAGTAGGAGAACACTTCAATCTTCCTGGCCATTCCATTAAAGACTTGATGGTGTCAATTTTGAAACCGAAAAACTTCCAAAACAGACTCCAACGAGAAACTGAAGAACTGGAATTAATTTTCAAATTGGACACAATAAACCAAGGGCTAAATAGAACTTGCGAATGGTTCTCTCATTACACTAATTAATTGCATTTCCCTAGTTAATTTACCTTCAATAGTTGTTATCTCCTGTCAGACACAGACATCCATTTCAAAAGGTATTTTTTTTTCTCCTGCTGATAATGGCCCATCCAAATTAAACAACTTCTTAGAATTGGTATGGTAATGTACAACTTTTTTTTTGCTTTCTGTGTGTATAAATGCATCTTACGTCTGTTCTATTCTATGCATCCAATGAAGTGGGCTATAGCCCACGAAAGCTTATGCTGAAATAACCTGGTTAGTCTCTAAGGTGCTACAAAGTCTTCCTCGTCTTATCTGTGAACCATTGAATTGTTCAGTTGTTTTAGGGAGGGGGACAGTGCTTTTTTAGTGCCCAACCCATGATTACGAATCCCATAATGCAATACCATTCAGACAGTAATGTCCATCCCTGAAGCAGCAACTATACTATAAGTGTTGCCAAAAAAGGAGACTAGAGAATGGAAGAACGGGACGGAGAAAGAAAGAGGAAGATGGAAGACATACGAGAAGATGGGAGAAAAGAAAGGGGGGCAGAGGAACATGAGAAAAAAAAAACATTTAAAGATTTTCTTTTAAAAACTTCTAGATCTGCTCAAGGAGAAGAGGGAAGAACTCTCAGAGCACCCAGACTTTTCTGCATTTATATCTTTGTAGGTTCTCAGATGCAACTGAGGTGGGCTGTGCCTAACGATGAGGATTAGGTGGAGAGACGGAGAGACAGAATTAAAATGATTCCTTACTTGGTCTGCTGTTCCTTGCGTTTCTGGGTGAGGTATTTCTTCTTCACATTCAGGAGCTCATTGCCCAGTCTCTCTATTTCATACTTGTACTCTTGACTCTGGGACTCATACATGTTCAGTTCTGAAGACAAAACCTAACCAACCAAAAGCAAAAAGTAAGCTTCACAGTGTCACGGGTTACATCTGTCACACACTCACTTCTCCCCTATCAGATAAAATCTCTGCCCAACTGAAGACAGTTTACAGAATTAAAGCTACACCATGTACCCCACCAAGCATCTTTTGAGTGATATTAACAACATTTCCTGTAGTCATCTACCTTCCTGGACACATATGTGAGTCAAAGACCCAAAACAAGGAGCATAGACAAATAATTAAGCAGGGAGTTTTAAAATGGCATAGGATCCATCTCTTTACCACAAGTTATATTTTCCTAGCATTTCAGTGTCATGATTATTCCTTTCTGATGTAAATAATTTACAGCAGTGAAAGTAAGGTAAAGGCATATTTGTGGGGTTTGGAGAAAACTGTGGCTCTTAAAATGAAAGTTGTCCAGTTTAATGAGGAAGAGCTGAGAGACATAGTGTGAGCTGGCCATTTCAAAATGCCTTTCAATGTTTGCAGCTAGAGTTGTGCTTTCTATCTTTACTAATCAGGAAAGAGCTGGCTGGGGTCTGGACTTCCAGGGAATAGAGCAAATGTTACTCTGGGATCTTTCTGCCATCTGCCTATACCATTATGTCATTGATATTTCTAACTGAAGGACGATTTTAGACATAGTTGAAAAGTTATCCTCTTCTACTAACATTAATGTACCTTTTGTTGTGCACCCTTTCAAGACATTCATAAATACTTATTTAATGCAGACATTACAAGACCTGCCTCATCAGAAGCGAATAGGAACTTTAATATTGATTTTTTGTTCAAGAGGACCCACTCTATTAGAGAAATAATTAACTTCACATAAGCAATATGGCATCATGCGATACAATTATTGGCATGCTCCCGATTCCATTTAATCAATTAATTTGGAAATAGGGTCATGCGAAATGCACTTTCCTGCTGCAGATGGAAGAATATTGAAACTAATCAAAGTCTGGAGCCCTGGAGATGTTCCAATTAGGAAGAGAGTCCTAATGTTTTCTCTGATGCAACATTATTTACAAGGAACATATAAAGTCCTGCTTCTCCAAATGCAGGAGGAACCAAGAACAACAGGAGCAGTTTCCTAGCTTATAACTAAGGCTATGATTTAGTCACAGAGGTCACAGCAGTCACAGATTCCCATGACTTTACCAGACCGCTCTCTTCTTCCACCTTCAGCTGACAGCAGCTGAAGCGGGGCCTGGCAGCAGGAAGTACGCCCTTACCCTGCTGCAAAAGCTTACAACTGCAAGCTGGAGAGCTGGAAGTAGGACCCTGCAGCCCGTGTCCTGTGGTTTGCAAGCGGTGGGGGACTGCAGCCTAGTGGCTTCTGCAAGGGATTACAGCTGGGGTCACGTGTCCCTGCCCTCTGGCATCCCTGGGCCACGCACCCCATTCCTGGCTGCGCCCCCTGCTGCGGTCGCTGGAGTCAGGGGTCCTTGCCTGTCCGTCCCATCCCCACCCATCAGACTCCAGTCCTCCCCCTATTTAGCCCTGCCCCCAGTTATTTTTAGTAAAGTCACGGATAGGTCACAGGATCTGTCAATTTTTGTTTATTGTCTGTGACTTTTACTAAAAATAACCGTGACCAAATCTTGCCTTACTTATAACCCCGCACCTCCTTAGTCCACAGACCCAAAAATTCTCTCTCATTTTTCCCAGGGTCACACTGTGTTCATCGGCTACTGCTTGGCTTTCTTGCCTGTTCAAAGACAATTTACTGCCTCGGTAGATGAAGTCATCCCCTACTTCCATGGGTTTGTCCAGAAGCAGAGATGTCTTGTACTGCAACTTTTGTGCCAACACTCTGGATTTTTGCTTTTTCCCAAGAAACCCGTGTCCCAAGAGCAGGTGCTTTGTGCTGGAATCTCTTTAGTGTCGCTTTACGATTGTTTGCATCCTGACCCAAGAGGACAACATCATCCACATAATCCAGGTTGGTAAAAGAAGTTAAATTGTGAGTTATATGGATATTTGTGGAGATATGTTCAAGGAAGCAATCTATTGTGCAGCAGAACAGGACTGTGGACAGGACATGTCCCTGCTTCACCCTAGATCTAGTGTGAAATCTGTGAGACATGTGAGTCCCTCAATACACCCATGCCTCTGAGTCATTATGTAGGTCTTGAACTAGCCTCAGGAGGATACCAGGGACACCGATGCCTCGCAGGTGCTTCCACAAGGCAGCTCTAGCCTTACAGTGACATAAACATTACAGTGAGTTCATAGCTATCAGTCTTGGTGAAGATTTTACTCAACCCATAACCAGGTTTCACTCTGCTCATAAGTATATGTTGGCCTGAAACAGGAGAACAGCATGTATGCCTGTCTGCTAATACAATATTGTTTGTGAGGAAGTAAAAATGTACACACAGCAGCGATTTAATGCATTAAAGACCAATGAGCTCTCTAAGGAAAACTCTGAATCAAATTAATCTTTGCTAAACTTCTGCTTCTATTTTACATTTTCTGCATTTTTTTCTCTTCTTCCAGATAACTAAGATTTTCACAAAAAAGGCTCCTTGTTTATTGAGGGTCCATCCGCTCCTGTAGGATTTGCCCCACGGTTGGTGTAGAGTTGCTTATGATGCAGCAAATAGCAGATGATGACTTCAACAGGGAAAGGAGCTGTAGGAACAGATGAACTCTTGGGGAGAAGGCTTTTGCTTTCATATAGTCAAGAACAAGGGAAGAGCCCTACATTACATGTAAGTAGAATTGCTTCTCATTATCACACGTTCAAAAAGTTTTCCTTGAGGCAGCTCTTCAGAATCAGGAAATCCTGATTTCTAGTGACAAGGGGTTAAGATAGATTACTCTTCTCAGTCCTGTAATAAGACGTGAGACTAAGGTACGCGTAATGCACTGTGAGAGAAATAACATGGATTTAGGAATGTGTCCACTAGCATGTTAAAAGGAGTGTGAAAATGTTTTTGATTCACTTATTAGAAGATCTCACTCATTTAAGAAAAAATGAAATTAAGCCTCATGTATATGTAGTATCTCAAAATGTCCATGTGGATGAGGGTTTAGAGTAATACACTGAACATTAATATTCTAATTGCACTTTTATTTCTTCTTTGTTTAATGAAACAAATTACTAAATTCTATTCTCAGAATGCTTAGGAAGCTTACACATTAGTAAAACAACCTCCATTTGTTTTCCCCAGCAGAGAGGCTATGAATATTATTATGGACTTTCATACAGAAAGCACAGTTTGCAGCTATCACTGGCACTACACTGTATTGTAGAGTGGAGAAATGTCATGGAAGTGCTCGTCAGTGTTCCTACAATAATATGTACAGTTCCGTCCACCTCAGAACCAAAACACCATTGGAACAAAACCAAGGGAAGTGGTGAATTCTGCATCTGTTGAAGTCTTCAAATCAAGACAGGATTCCACAGGTTCCCGGGTTCGATACAGGGGTAACTGGATGAAATTCTCTGCCCAGTGCTAGACATGAAATCAGACTAGATGATCCAATGGTTTCTTCAGGCCTTAAAAATCTATGAATCTATGAAAAAGAAGTCAATTTCTGAAATGTAATTGTTTCCATTAACCTCTGAGGGCAGACCAAGAAACAGGCCCTATATCTTGTCCAAGCAAACCTGTTGAGTTAGTAATATTTACACAGCATGCTGTTACTGGACTGAAATACAAGGTGTTCTTTCACAGATTTATTTGGATGAAATGGAGGACCTACTTATAGATTTGCCCTCAATGGCTCATGGAAATGGTTAGGTTTCAGATGATTCTTAGAAAGGACGCTTGCCAGCTGATGGGCCAGTCTTTGCTTGTGGAGACAATTTATAGTGATTCCTCATCTTTGACTCTTGATATAATGGGTCCTACTTGTCCTCTTAGACTTGTAGCTATTGACTAATCAAGCTGAGCATATCCAGTTATTTTAATGGTTCCTAGTAAATCAATATTTTCAGCCTTTTGTCATTACTGCTATTCCCCTCTGAACTCCTTCCAACATCCTGATGTCTTTTTGGCACTGAGGTGGGCAGAGCTCTGACTATTAGGCCAGTGTTTCACAGACAATGTAGGGAAATGTTGAATTATCCTTTTCTGACAAACATCAGAAATATTTGTTTAGGACAAGACAAGACTCTTAAATGAAGAAAACGATGCCCATTCCTCACAGTTAAAAGGTCTTCGGCATCACGGCTTAGTGTGGAATACGGATGCATAAAAAGCTGAGAGGAAACGGCTGAACTGCTAAATAACTGTATAGCCAAGTAACATCACAGGAAAACTAAGATGTTTTTTGATACGCAGCTATAGTTTAGGAAGTGTCCTATTTTAAAGAGTTTGTTCCATTTTCCCTGACATTATTCTTTCTTATCTTTTCTCGCTTGCTATCCACCTTACTGCACTGCAGTATTATCGGCCATGCTGCACAAAAGCAGTAAAAGCCCCGTGAAGAATTACAGTATTCCCCAAAACCCCTGATGATGAAACATTTTTAACTCCTTGCCCCCTCCCTCATTTCCCCCAGAGATTGAGGCTCAGTTTTTCGACACCAAAAGACTCCTTGGGAAGACAAACTTCCCTGTGCAAAGCACCGATGTAGTCCTATAAGCATAGCAGCCCTCCAGATGGACTTCCTTTCTGATTATTCCCGTGAAGGGCATCTCTTACTTCCAAAACAGACTCCAATGAGAAGCCGAGGAACTGGAATTAATTTTCAAATTGGACACTATCAACCAAGGGTTAAACAGGGACTGTGAATGGCTTTGTCATTACACTAGTTGAATGCATTTCGCTAGTTAAGTTTCCTTCACAGGTTCTTATCAACTGTCAGGCACAGATCCACTTAATTTTCACTACAAAAGGGTTTTTTTCTCCTGCTGATGATGGCTCATCCAAATTAAACAGCCTCTTAGAATTGGTATGGTAATTTCCAACTTTTTCTGCTTTCTGTGTATATAAATGCATCTTACTTCTGTGTGTTCCATTCTATGCATCCAATGAAATGGGCTATAGCCCACAAAAGCTTATGCTGAAATAAACTGGTTAGTCTATAAGGTGCCACAAGTATTCCTCGTTTTATTTACTGATACAGACTAACAAGGCTGCTAATCTTAAACCTCTTACTTTCAGTTGCTTGGTCTTCTCCCGGAGGGTGTGTCGATAGAGCTGTAACTGTTCTGCGGCTTCAGGCCCTGGCTGTCTGGCCAAGATGTGCTTCAGCTCTACATACAGCTTTTCCTTTTCCTAAGAGACAGCACAAGCAAAAGAACAACCGTTTATAAGTGCTCTTATTTGCCACCACAGTAGCAACAGTACAACCAGTATTTATATCAACCCAGCTGAAAGATGCAAGTAAATCTAGCAGCTATTTGCAGAAACAAATCTGCCTGAGTGTCAGCCTCTGCCTTACTAGCCATAAGGTATTTAAAGTTGTTGTGATAGCAGTGGGATAGCTCATTAAGAGAAACACGCGGCTAGTTCATACCAAGAATTAAATATTCTTAAACACTGTCATCAGCAAACTTGCTTTGGCACAGAGAGTATAAAACAGAGTCACCAGAAATGTAGTCAAGGAGAAAATTACTTACCAGTAATTGTGTTTATTGTAGTCCCCTTCTCCCACCCCCATCACATTACACTAAAGGATATAGCTCCACCCACCTGGAAGTAAGGAATCAACAAAACCGTCAATCACGGCCTATATAAAAGAACCAGCCAGCCCACTTTCTTCTCCAAATAGACTCCTGCAGAGCAAATAAATATATAAGAAAACCAAACAACACACACCACTAACTGAGAGGGCCCCCAAGGGGATGTGGGAGGAAAGGAAAATTAGGGATGACTATGACAAACACAATTACCAGTGAGCAATTTTTCCTTGTCATATGTCTCCTCTTCCCACACATTAGAACAGAACCTATGTAGTACATGGATGTAACAAGCCATAAGTTCCCAGAGGCCACTTGTGACTTTCAATGCAGAAAGGCTGCTTCCAACTATGGTTTAAGGTCTAATTTATTTTACCTGAGTTAATACAGGTATTAGGTAAGGTCTGTATCATGGCTCTGCACACTTCTCCACTCTCAGTGATGTTGCCACTGTCCAGGTTTTCCCAAAATCATCCCTTTTTTGAAGAGGCTGTCCTGGGAAATTTGTAAATGTGCTCAGTACACATCACCAGCTGCTCAGTGTGATGGGCATGGGATCATCCCAGATGTCCTGGGTTTTTTGTATCCCAGAGATGGCAACCCAACCACTCAGACTGAGATAATTATTATTAAATATAATCATCCTCCTAGAAAAAAGACATAGCAGGCATCTAAGTTTGTTAGATAATGAGAAAGAATGATCCCCGTTCTGTAGGCTGTGAGGGCAGAAATGTTCTATTACCAGTGTTGCCACCTCTCCCAAAACTTCATGTTTTTCTGGGTGCCCTGCTCCTACAGTAAGGTGATTATGAGACTTTCAGCTATCATTTAAAGAATAAGTTTCTAGTCCCTGTGGCTGCAGAGAAAAGACAGAAAATGTGTACATCATAAAGGCTCAAAAACAAAGCACATGTCCCCTGGAATGGTGGTTGAAGCATGAAGGGACATATGACTCTTCAGATATTCTGGCACATAAATATCTTGCGATGCCAGCTATGACAGTGCCGTGTGAATGCCTGTTCTCACTTTCAGGTGACATTGTAAAAGAAGCGGGCAGCATTATCTCCTGCAAATGTAAACAAACTTGTTTGTCTGAGCAATTGGCTTGACAAGAAGTAGGACTGAGTGGACTTGTTGGCTGTAAAGTTTTACATTGTTTTATTTTTGAATGCAGGGATTTTTGTACATAATTCTACATTTGTAAGTTCAACTTTCATGATAAAGAGATTTCACTACAGTACTCGTAATGAGGGAATTAAAAAATACTATTTATTTTGGTTTTTTACAGTGCAAACATTTGTATTTAAAAAATAAATATAAGGTGAGCACCTCACATTTTGTATTCTGTGCTTTAATTGAAAGCAATATATTAGAAAATGTAGAAAACATCCAAAAATATTTAAATAAATGTATTCTATTATTGTTTAACAGTGCAGTTAACGGCACGATTAATTGTGATTAATTTTTTTAATTGTGTGATTAATCACGATTGTTTTAATTGTTTGACAGACCTACTTGGAACCCTTGCAGTGCCTTTGGAAGCAAATGAAGGACAGAGGAAAGACAAGCAGTGACAAAATGCGATATTTATTGGCCCATTGGTAATGTCAGTTAAGGTGGAAGGTGGGGAAGGTGATCCAGGAAGCGAATGTCAGGACTGAGACATCCACCTTAGGCATTGCTAAGTTCCTGTTAGGCACAGTATGAGAAAGAGTGTCAGTGTCTTCAAAATGATTCTCCCACATGGCTACATCCCCCCCAAAAGCAGAAATGCACAAAGGATCAGAAATTCTCCCAAGAAGGTCCATCAAAGCCAACCATCTTGTTTTACTTCAGACAGGTATCTTCTACACCCAGTGACATAGTTATGAGGGATTTCTCTGGTAAAGGAGCGCTCACTATCTGGCTCATAATGTGTGTGTGTGTGTGTGTGTGTGTAGGTATATCCCTTCCTCCAAGGTTTCCTATTCTTCCTCAATTCTAAAGTGCTTAGGGAAGAACTCAGGAGAAGTTTGGGTTGTCTGGTAAGCAGGTCAATTGTACTGGAGAAAGTTGGCAGAAGGAAGTAGGAATCTTCTTTAGCATGCAATCCTGACTCAAGGAGCAAAGAAGAAGAGAGCATGGATGGAACATTCCCAGTTGGTTATCTGATCAGGAGAGGGAGCACTAGTGTGTTGATAGGGTCCTGAAAGGAGAGGAATTCAGGAGATACTGAACTCAGCTAATCCTCAGAACACCTGAAAGGCGAAAAAAAAAATGGATGGAAAGTAAATAGGAAGAGTAGAAAGAGGGTGAGTCTGGTAAGAAAAGCAGGGCCCTGGATCTCATGTTATCACAAGGTGAGTCTGGAGCCTGACAGATAGAAGACGCTGTAGTGTTATACTGGGACTCTGTGAGGCAGATAGGAGACTGTGGGACCAGTGAACTTCTGGACATTTTTTGTAGAAGATGCTGAGCCTGGTCAAGTCCAGAGTCCAAGCACAAGGGAGCAAGCATTCGGAAGGCCACCTGCACTAAGCCTACACCCCTCATTTTTTTATTTTTTAAAAAAATCTTCTATCTTACCCTTCTCTGCTCCCAGGAGAGCTGGAAGTGGAAAAGAAGCACATTTGAACAGAAACAGAAATAGAAGATAAGGAAGAATAAAGGGACCTAGACTTCCAGGTTGAAGAAGACAAAAAGACCGAGTAGGAAGTAGGC
Organism: Sternotherus odoratus; assembly: GCA_032164245.1. NCBI lineage: Eukaryota > Metazoa > Chordata > Testudines > Kinosternidae > Sternotherus > Sternotherus odoratus. Next base: position 102,696,990 of record JAVMKO010000005.1, read on the forward strand.
AGGCTTGGTCATTTAGACTGGCTTTGATGAACATCCTTCTCACCTACTTGATTCATGGAAGGTGGAGCTATCCTAAATCAGGATTCTTTTGCAGGGTATAAAAAAAGGAGACTTATAACAATGTGTAATTTATGTGCATTATCTACATTCATCATTCAACTTTGTATGGCACCTGGGCCAAGATTTTCAAAAGTGACTTGTGATTTGGAGACCCTCAACTTTTGGATGCCCAACCTTAATTTGTTCATGGGGCCTGGTTTTCAGCACTTTCTGAACATCAGGACCTTTTAAAGCATCTCTAGTTACGCATCCAAAAATCACAAGTTACTTTTGAAAACCCTGGTTTTAAATTAGGATAATTTATTCAGAGGTACCCCTTGTAAGTTTTTATCAATGCCTGGCAGAAAACACAAAATCGTCACTGATTAAGTGTGCAGATGACATCAAGTTTGGGGGAATGGTAAATAATGAAGAGGGAAGGTCACTTATACAGAGTGATCTGGATTGCTTGGTAAGATGGGTCCAAGCAAGCAATATGCATTTTAACATGGCCAAATGTAAAATTATACATTTAGGAACACAAAATGTAGGCCGCACTTACAGGATGGGGGGCTCTATCCTGGGAAGCAGTGACCCTGAAAAAAATTTAAGGGGCATGGTGGAGAATCAGCAGAACATGAACTTCCAGTGGGATACTGGGGCCAAAAGAGTCTTTGGCAGTATAAAAAGGGAAATATCAAATAGAAGTAGGGAGGTTATATTACTTCTGAAAATACTACTTGGATATTGTGTATAGTTCTGGTGCCCACAATTCAATAAATATGATGATAAATTGTAGAGGGTTAAGAGAAAAGCAAGAAGAATGATTCAAGGATTGGAAAACATTCCTGATAGTGATAGATTCAAGGAGCTCAATCAATTTATTTTAACAAAGAGAAGATTAAGGGGTAACTCGATTACAACCTGTAAGTACATACATGGGGAACAAATATTTGATAGTGGTCTCTTCAGCCTAACAGACAAAGTTCTAACAAGAATCAGAGAGGTAGCCGTGTTAGTCTGAAATAACAGAGGTAACAAAGTCCTGTGGCACCTTAAAGACTAACTATAAAGTTTTGAAGCATAAGCTTTCATGGGCTAATACCCACTTCGTCGGATGCAAGCAGTGTTCTAACAAGATCCAATTGCTGAAGCTGAAAGAAGGGAAATTCAGACTGAAAATAAGGCACACATTTTTTACAGGTAACATGAGTAATTATTGGAACAATTCACCAAGGGTTGTGGTGGATTCTCCACCCCTGTCAATTTTTAAATCAAGACTAGAAGTTTTTCTAAAAGATATGCTGTAGTTCAGAGAGGAATTGATTTAGGGAAGTCATCGGGTCTGTGTTAAACAGGAAGGCAGACTAGATGATCACAGTGGGCCCTTCTGGCCTTAAAATCTATGAAGTGATGTGATTTTTTCACAGAACAACTCCTCTGTAACTAGGCAGCTCACTGTAACATGAACTACAATTTGCACATACAAAGCATTACATGGAACTTTAATTCTTCTGCACAGAGTTTCACTGTCTCTAAAAGTGACTTCTACCATTTTTTGTTGACTTTGGGTTCAAGCTTTTCGTACATTTAAAAAGCCACAGCAAATGAACAAACTGCCTTATGAAAACCAGGCTGCTCTGTATTAACATTCCATCCCTGAATGTATCACACATTTGTATTTTGGGAGAGTGTACTGGTAATTTGGATAAATATGGAGTAGTTGATGGATTGAAGGTCTTATGTACAATTGTTTTCCAATTTATTTCTCTCCTAACCCACTACAAGGGCCAACCAAGCTCTTCAAACATTGTGCAATGGGGTGTATAATAACCCCATTTAGAGACAAAGCGTGCAATTCTATTATAAAGAGAATCTATCTTATGCAACAGAGACTCATTAGCTTTCCAATGTGTATTGTCTCCATAATCCAGCAGTGGCAGAACCAGCTGTCTTGTAATGCATATCCTGTCCTTCCTTGCTAAGCGCTGTCCATCTCTTTTATATCGAGTCGATTAATTTGTCACTGGGTTAGAAGCACCATATGTCAGGGAAACATCAAAAGAAAAACCTGTATACTTAATTCTTTCCTCATCAGCAAAGTTTGTATTCACAGGTTGGCACTTCTAAATATTCCAACATTTTATCCAAGGATGCAACAAAATGTGATTTGTGTATCATGTTATGGTGTTTACCTTTAAAATTACTTTAAAAACACATACAGCCGGACAAATTTCAGTCAGTATACAAAGTATATCTGATACTATCAGCAAAAGTGGTGCAGTTATCCCCACACATTCATATTTGGGAATGTCTGACAAAAACAAAGCATAAAATAACTGAGAAATAACCTTGAATTTCACAATGCATAGTTGGAGTGGGGGGATGGATGAGCTGAGGACTATGCAATGTAAACCACACCTGCATATCTCTTATATATCCAGCCACTGGCTGGTATACTGACTATATGGAGTTACGAGCCAATTCTGTCTGACGCATCAGCAAATGGTATTCAAAGGAGTGCCGCTTTCAGTTGTGATATTTCTGTACTGAAACCACAGATGATGGCTCCCTGCTGCTGTTTGGACAGCGGCTGAAATTTACCCCTCCTCACTCCCTCCTTAGTCTTCAGGGGTGAACCAAGTGGAGATGGGGCAGATGGAAATCAACCCTCCACCTACAGGAAGGACACAAGGCTGCAACCCGGATGGTGTTCCAACCGAGCACCTGAGTAGTAGTTAAGACCCCTCACACCCATTATGCATGGATAAGGCTACAATGTAGTCACAGGTATTTTTAGTAAAATTCATGGACAGGTCATGGGCAATAAACAAAAATTCACGGTCCATGACCTATCCATGACTTATACTATAAACATCCCTGACTAATCTTAGGGGGGTGGAGGGCCATTGCTGGGAGGGCACTCTGGGGGCCCGCTGCTGAAGGGGGGCTGGGGCTAGCGGCTCCGGCTGCTTAGCAGCAGCTGCTCCGGTCACCCCAGGACTGCTGTCGGGGGCCATCGACAGCGGCTGCTATGGCAGCCCCGTGTAGCCAATACGGGGTTCTTAGCCTTTTCCTTGCTGAGGCCCCCCTCAACTGCTATAAAAATCCCCAGCAGTGGAGAGGGGGCGGGAACTCAGAGCCCCAGGCTGGGGGCATGGATGACCCTTGAACATATGCATCATTTTACTTCAATTTGTGGGGACAAGAGCTGGCAGGGCTCGAGCTAGCTCTGCACAATGGGGTCCAGGGAGGGAGCACCACCTCCACCCCGACTCACTAAGGAGGCCACCAAGCCTGTCCGGGCTGTGGGGGGATGCAACCAAAACATATAAGTCAATGGGGCCTCAGTTCAAAAAGTCTGAATATCGCTATGGGTGCAGGGACGGAGTAGCTAGGGGCTGTGTGCAGGAAGGGGAGTAGCTCAGGGTGCAGGCAGGAGGGTAGGTAGGGGCTGTGTGAAGTGAAGAGAGTAGCTCGGTGCAGGTGGTAGCTAGGGGCTGTGTATGGGTGGGGGGTGCTCCCAGTGCAGCTCCCAGCTTCAGCGGAAGAGAAGGGGGGGCAGGGCTTCCAGCTTCATCCCCGTGCCACTCCTGGCTATGGGGCGGCCACCGGCTTCAGCCCCACACTGCTTCCAGCTCAGGGGGGAGGCCGCTGACTTCAATCACACACCATTCCGGGCGAGGGGGGTGGGGGTGGGATGCATCAACTTTAGTCCTTTGCCGCTCCCGACTTCAGCACTGGGACTCAGGGCACCAGGTTTCAGCCATAGGGCTCTGCAGCCCCCTGAAAAGACTCGCAGACCCCCAGGGCTCCGCAGACCCCCCCGGTTGAGAAGTGATGGCCTATAGGGCTAGCCTGCTTGCTTGCCTATATATAGCTTTTCTTCTGGACTTCTTGTTCTCTTATGGGTTTGATCATTTGTTTTATTATCATAGATTTACAGGTTTATATTAAAGCAATTTGACTGTAACTCAAGGGACCTACAGGTCACATCCTGTATGCTGAGCTCAGGCAAAGTTAGCGAACATATGTCTGGGACCTTTCACCCAGCTACCACAGGTAGCAGACATATTTTCAGGACCCTTCACCTAGATCGGTGGTGATGAGCTAAAGCATAAGGTCCATATATGGCTGCGAACTTTAACATGGATAGATAAACCATGCTTGAAGCAGGGTAGCATAGGGGGGTTCCTAAGTTCATACCCTCTTGACACTTAACAGATAAACCACAAGGAAAGAACCAAAATAACTGGGTAGGCGAGAAATAACAAATGTGAGAATGAGCGTATGTCATTAATATGTATGTATGTGTCATCAGTACGTATAAATAGACCAGCCTATGGAATAAGTGTATCCTAACATTTTGTGGGTGAGGAACCTAAGTTTGAACATAGAAGTAGGGCTCAAGTACTCAAGCCCTATAAGAGGGGTGACCCACCATGCCAAGAAAGTTTTTTTCTAAATCTCCTAATTCCTAAAGGCTTGTCTAGATTACCCACTGGATCGACGAGCAGTGATCAGTCCAACAGGGGTCAATTTACCGAGTCTAGATTAAATAAATCGACCGCTGAGCAATCTCCCGTCGACTCCGGTGCTCCACCAGAGCGAGAGGCGAAGGCGGAGTTGATGGGTAAGTGTCAGCCATTGATTTACTGCAGTGAAGTCACTGCAGTAGCTGAAGTTGCATAACTTAGATTGATTCCCCACACACAGTGTAGACAAGGCTTAGGTTTTGAGCTTCAAGGCTTCTTTGTTTATTAGTCTACCAGTCTGTTAGTTGGGTTCAAAAGCTCCCAGCTCTGTCGCTTCTCCTAAGCTCTGCACACCCACTCAAGAATTGAGGACCCTGGGCCTGAACGTTTTTGGCATGCCACAGGCAAGGCTGGTCCTTTGTCTTTCACCACCAGGTTATCAGGGAAGGTTGTAAGTACATTAATCCAAAGCTTTATAGTATATATTATCACATGTATCTCTAAAACAATATTACTGCACTTGTAACTCCAATTATTTTACCATTTAATTACTATTTAATTATTATTCAATTTATCTCAATAAACGTCTTTAAGGCTACATTTGTCTCAGTGTATGTGCCCTGTCATATGTTTCATCTCGAGAGTCCTTGCAAACTCTGTGTAGCCTGATTCTGGGACAAGAACCTTATTATCTTCTGATCAGATTAACTGGCAAGCCTATAACCCATATTATCCAAATTAATAATATTAACTTCCTAAAATCAGGCACACTGGTCCCCTGGACCAGCCACATTGGCTGCTACTTGGGTGGTCCCCAGGGCCAGCTGCTTGGACAGCCCAGGGTCAGCCACACTGACCACCACAGAAGTCACAGAGGTCGGCGGAAAGTCACGGAATCCGTGATTTACTGCAACCTCCATGACAAACACAGAGCCCTATGCAAGGGTCTCAGAACACGTGATCCATGAAAGTGAAGATCCAGTAAATCCTTCCTTGTCCCATCACAAACTACCTCTCCATGCCAGGCTGCAACTGTAACACACAGCTGGACAGGTGGGCAGATTTGGAGTTTCCCTACATGAGCTGAAAGCAGTCTGAAGCACAGGTACTTGCTTGGTCTCAGTGGCAATACCTCTATCTATTGAGGAGGTGAGGGTAAGATCCACCAGGCTTCCCTGTAATTCAGAGTCACTTCTGATTAACTTTCATGGCTAGGAGGAATGTAAGTTCCTCTAGCTCACAGCTGGCCCCAAAAGCTGAAGTCCTTATACAGTCCTTTGTGGGCAAAATTCCCACCAACGTCAGTCGGAGGCTAGAGCTTTGCTCCAGGATTGGGCTCATTGTAACAACTGGCTCTGTACCATTAGTGACACAAGCTAATACACAGCTCCGGCAAAGTGATGAGCCCACATTCATTGTGCATAAGCAGTGCACATTGGAAGTCTCAGATTAGGGGTGAGAGTCGGTCTCCAGGAGTTCCAAAAAGGATTTCAGGGCCTCTTTGGTAGCTGCTGTATAATTTGTGTAACTAAAACAGAATTTTAGAACAATCTTGTCAGTCTGAGATTTGTTTTCCAGGAGAGCTCAGAGGAGCCCACAGATCTGCCTTTAGGATGTACTCTGACTATGTTTCTGTGTCTCCAAGTCTCTCTCCCATTTACTCTCCTGCTTTTTATTTCTTTCCTCTGAATATGAGCTAGCTACTGTCTTAGACTCCTGCATTCCCCAGGCCATCTTACTCTGCAGTTGCACTTCTTCTGTAGAGGTCTGACTAGGTATTTGGCAAATTCCAGGGGACTGATTCTTCAGACTACCATGGTCATCAATTTACTCTCTCTGTGGTCAGGCAGAAGCACCTTACCAAGCAGTGACGTTATGTTCACATCTGAGCTGGAGGTGTATTTCCAGCTCAAGGAGACATACCCACGCTAGCTCTGATCCAACAATGCACTAGAATGTGGCCATGGCAGTGCGAGCAGTGGCAGGGGCTAGCATCCCCAAACACGAGCCCAGGGTCTTGGATGGGATTGTATTCAGGGGAGCTAGGCCCTCCCACCACTTGTGCTGCCAAAGCTCCCCTTCTGTTTTTAGCTACTAGTTTGATGAGAGCTAGCACAGGTATGTCTATTGGAGCTGGAAATTACACCCTCCAGCTCAAATGCAGATGTCCCCTGAGGGTCTCTCTACACTTATAGCGCTGCAGCTGTGCTGCTGTAGTACTTTGAGAATGAGCGGTGTAGGTAGCGTCTTCACTAACTTTTCTACTGGTGACCCCTTCACACAGCAAGCCTGAGTGTGACCCCGCCTAATAAATTAAAAACACTTTTTTATATACTTAACACTATTATAAATGCTGGAGGAAAAGTGGGGCTTGGAGTGGAGGCTGACAGCTCATGAAATCTCCCCCTCCCCCATGCAATAACTTCAAAAAACCCCTGAGGGGTCCCAACCCCCAGTCCTACACTGATGGGAAAGTTAATCCACCTGCCCAAGAGGTAGAAAAGCCCTCCAGTCAACATAGCACTGTCTACACTGGGGGTTAGGTTGCTATAACTGTGTTGCTGAGGGTGTGGATTTTCCATACCCCCTGAGTGATGTAGTTATACCAACATAAGCTGGTAATGTAGATGAAGGCTAAGCCTGCTTCACACAGTAGAAATTACTACTGTCAAAAACTGCTCACTTTGCTCACTCTTCCATGGAGAAAAGACTGTCAATGACTAATATCTCAGCCCTTTAAGTGACATTCCTTTGTATTCCCAGGGCGCCACTCAGTCATGACTTTGATCACAACTCAGTTCCTCCTGTAGCTGGTAGTATGCAGCACAGAAACCAGTAACCGGGAGCAATGTGCTGTTTTCACTTAGATGGCCTTTTCTTACCCAGTCAGGAAGCTGGCAAACTCCTGGAGTGACCCCGTCATTAGTTAGCCCAGTGCATGATTTTAAACTAGAGGTGATCGATAATCTGACACCTAATGAAGCTGTAGACATACACCAGAAAGCCCCAGTTCTCTCATAGGATCAGCATGGCCTTCTGGTTAGATATTTCAACATATGGCTGCAACACATCAATAGCCCTCTCAACCAGCTCGGCAAAACTCCGATTATGCACCCAGCCCTCTCCCTCACGCAAAAAAACAACATTTCAATCTGAGTAAATTTCCTTTGTGTTTGTTCCTGTCTCTAGCAACAGGCGCACCACAGCCGAAAGCAAAAAGAAAATAAAGGACAACTGAGTTGTAAAGCAAAAATGTGTCATTTACTGCACCTAACCATCTCCCAAAACACTTAACCAAACTGGAAATCCTTATTTTAATTGGAAAGGGTGAAAAACAGCACAGCAGCTCTGCAAGTGCATTGCAGTTGGACATGGCTTTGCTGAAGAAAACAGTTAGTCAACATGCCACAGGGGGTTTCTTGTTTATTGGCATTATAACCAAAATGTCAGAGCTAGGCTGAACTCTAGAACTACTTTGTTTATGATGTCATGGAGTAGTACAGCCTCTTAGACGGGATGAAATCCCCACTGTGAGATATTAAACAGGTGGCTAGAATCTGGTTTAAAATAAGACTATATATTGTCATAGTCATTTTCCCTTTATAAGCAAGGTACTTTTTTATATAATACAGTAGTTCTTGGCTCAGGATGTCTATGATTAGGAGTTTTATGAGGCATACGAGAAATTAGCATACGGTAACCTTCACGATTTTTGTAACAATAGAAGAAATTTGCCTCTAGCACTTCTAGCTATGTGCAATATGAACTTTCCCAATAAACACTTTTCAAACGCTCTTGCTCTTTCTCCTTGTCTATTTTAAATATGTCAAACACCTTTGCAATTGGCAGCTGTCTAGAATAGCCGAAATTTTCAAGTAGACCCTCCTTTCACAGTCTTGGGCAAGATTTTCACAAACTAAAACTAAATCAGGCTTGAAACATAACACTGAAGTCCCTCCACAACATGGCAATGCTCACCTGGATGTCCTGCAAGGAGCTCCCTAGATGTCCTTGCAGGACATAAGACCTCGTTAAATGGTGCAACCAAATTGAAGGGAAGATTGGCATGATTTCCCTGCCTTTGCTGGAATTTACACCACTCAGGACAGTGTTAAATTATCCCTGCCTGAGAGGATTTATCCTTCTAGCTCATAAAAATGCTTCTGAAGAGCAAATTTGTTTCCCTTGGAGTGGAGCAGATTGCACTAAAATAACTGGCATTTTCAAAACAACTTAATGAGGGGAAAAAATACCTTGGAGCCTCTTATAAGGTCTTCAACCTCAACCCTTTCTCCCAATGACACAAGTTGAACACTACATTATCACTGTCTTTCAGGAGCAAAATATAAACATTTCCAGCAAAAGTGCAATTGCTTCGTATACATTTATTTTTGCCAGGTGTTGTTACCTGCTTCTTTGGGTGTGAGTGAGAAAGCTGTTTTCTTCAAATGGGAAAACAAATATGAGAATTTTTCTCTGCTTCTCTACCTGAGATCTCAAAGGCCTATGACACAGGTTTATAACAGGCTATGGGAGAGGGGGAAATTACATGGGAGCCCCTTACTAAAATATTAACAGCATTACTCTGATTGCTAGTTACAGGGTGGCAGTTTGTCAGTGAGTATAAATCTGTGTAGCTCTGCTGATGTCAATGTTTTCCCTTGTCATGGCAAAAAATGTAGGATTAATGATCACTTGTTCTTTTCTATATGTTTACAAGGACCAAAAAAAATGAGATTTGGTGAGCTAGTCCATGAAACTGAGAATTACAGTGAAACAGCATGGACTTATTTAAATATTCTAGCTGACTTCAAGGTCCTCTCCACTTTCCCTAGCTTTGGTTGAACAGAGTTCTAAACAGACTTCTGTTTCATCTTCCCCTAAGGATTTGGTTTAAAATATTTTGTAGGTTGGCTAGAAAAGGTTGATGCAGATCCCATCAAGAAGGAGGCTAAATATTCTAAATGAATAAGTCAGAAAGGTAGACAATGTGATACCTTTCACTGGGCTAATAATTATTATACACGAGCTTTCAGGACACAAAAAGTCCCCACTAGTGAACTTCAGTTTGGCTTGAAAGCTACAGCATTACAACTTTGGTTTAATGATGCAATGGCTCTTATCTAGCTGACTGCAGTCCAAACAGTCAGGGTATGTCTACACTACCCGCCGGATCAGTGGGTAGTGATCGATCTATCGGGGCTTGATTTACCGCGTCTAGCGCTCTCCCTGTGGACTCCGGAACTCCACTGCCATGAAAGGTGGAAGTGGAGTCGATGGGGGAGGGGCAGCAGTCAACTCGCTGCCATGAGGATGCCCAGATAAGTCAGCCTAAGGTCAACCTCTCCCCCTCCTCCTGCCGAGTGTAGACCTGGCCTCAGACTAGCAGACAGACTCAGCAAGGTTCTGGTGTGAATGAAAGCTTAGTCCTGTAGGCTAGTGGCTCAAGCAGCAGCGTAGGACTTGAGAGACCAGGGTTCTAAGTCTACCACTAGCCTGCTAGATAATTGTATTGGGAGTTAAGCACTTAACCTCCTTAGGTGCTTTTGGGAAATCCCACTAAGTAACTTTAGAACTCCAAAAGACTTAGGCTATTAAGGAACATATTGGCAAAGTCCCATTCCCTTTCTATGAGACTTAGCCTAAACCTCACAGAAAACCAATGGGACTTAGACTTCCAAGTGTCTCAGTCACTTTTGAAAATGAGACTTATGCGCTTTTGAAAATATTGCTTCTTGAATATGTATTTTATAATTCCAGTCCTCGGTTAACCCTACAAAATACCTGTCTAAAAAGGTAGCAAAAACTCCTTGCCTATGCCAAGTATCTTACTGAATGAAGAGCTGTCCCTGGCAAGTCTGTGGAACCCACCAAAAGGCAACAACACGTCCAAGGCATACACATGGCATTTCTGAGATTATTAATTTATTAAAAAGAGCTTCCCCTTCAATAGCTGTAAATTGAATTAAAATCTAATGTGCACTAACAGCTCTTAGCTTTCCCTGTGTGTTTACGAAGAATGCAGAGGAATACTACTAAAGAGAGTACAAACAATGTAGTCCTTAGTGTCAAGCAGAAGCAACTGCTATGCCCACAGAATATGAGCCTGGTTATGTTGTGCTTTTAAACTATCACCTCCCATGTCTCCAATTTTAAAAACATCAGGCCATAAGAGATTTTACTAACAGTGATACCTACCTCCCCCTCAAAATGATCTAGTTGTTGTTGCATATCTTGCCATTTATGTTCCCCCAACACTGACACTATTCAGATTCTTCCGGGTATGAAACTGAGAAGATTTAAAAAAAAACAAAAAAAACCACTTTGCCTGTCACTGTGGTATGTCATGTTTTAAATGGCACACACAATAATCATCCATCACTGAAGGTGTAGTCATGGATTTTACCTGTCCTGCCACATGGGACTGCTGCATACATTCGCCCATGTGGGGAAAACGCCTGCCAACTGGTACCTGAGTAATGGGGATTTTCAGCAAGCTTTGGGATGGGTGCTATGATGTGGATTTGTGAATGCATTGCTATACTGCTGCTGCACTCCTCCAGTATTTTACTTTCTCTAAAAGTGTCTGGCTGGCTGACTGTCTATACTGCACTGCTAATACCACAGCAAACTTTGTGCATAGCAATGTATTTATTCAGCAGAACGAGCAATTTACCTTTCCTTAACGAGGTAACTAGTTGATTAATATACTTCACCCTGGGGTGTGCAGCAGATTTATTTCTTTCCCAGATTTATGCTTGAATTCACGGATGAGGAGTAAACATTCTTTATTCAGTTCATTTGTTACTTACTGGACCAAATCCTGAAGTCTCCATTCATACTTTATTTGTGCAAAACTCCAACTGAAGCAAATTGCAATTTTGCCTATTCAGAACGTCAGAAGTTGACCTATTACATGTAGTGTTTAAAAAAAAAACACAGGAGTACTTGTGGGACCTCAGAGACTAACAAATTTATTTAAGCACGTAGTGTTTGCCATTTAATAGCACTTTGGGTTAATGCCCGGGATTCACAGGTTCAGATTTGGAGCAAGGCACCAGCAAGAGGAATTTGGTAGTCTCTGTGACTTCTGCTTTTCTGCTCAATTGTGTACATTTATCTCATCCTCCCAACCCACTCTCTGCCTTTTGTCCTTTTGCATCCTGTGTGTCATGTAGACTAGACTGTGAATTCTCTGGGATGCCTGTACAGCACTTACAACACTGAGGCTCTGATCCTTGATAAGGGTTCCTGGGTGCTACCAGAACACAAGTAATTAATAATAATGGTCTCCATCACCATAGTATTGGAATGTCTTCCACCTTTAATATATTCATCCTCACCATAGCCCTGTGAGGCAAGGCAGTGTTATTAACCTCATTTTCAAGACGGGGAAAATGAGGTGCAGAGAGGCTGACTCGCCCAAGGTCATAAAACATCTATGAGGGAGCAAAGAATCCCTGGTTTTCCAAGTCCCAGGCTAGTGCCCTGACCATTACACAAACACATTTGGTCCTTGATTTGAGGGAACACTAGAACTAGGCTAGTGCTTCACAGCAGGAGCATAGGTGTAAGCAGGATCTGCATGAATGCTTTCCTGAGATCTAGATGGGAGGGTGTGACGGAGTAGGAATACTGTGTGTGTGTGTCTCAGTTTCCCCTTTGCATTTCTTAAGTGTCTATGTGAAGGAATAGGGGCTGAGTGTAAGCAATCAGGCAACACCCTCTCCCCTCTCGGAAGGTATGCATACCTGAAGCTGTAATCTGACCCCAAGTGGGGGAGGGAGGTCACCTGACCTGGCTGAGCCAGGGGGGAGGAGGGGCTGGTAAGAGTTTTGGGAGTCTGAAGCGAGCTGGAGTCAGGCAGGGAAGGCAGAGGACCTATCTGGCTCTCTGGCCCCCAAAATGGATCCAGCTGAGGGCTCACGCTCGCTGTATGGTCTGGGTTAGACCAGACAGAGGTTATCGAATAAACCTCTCTTTTACTGGCTGGCTAAGAGTCACGTTTGACTGTGGATTTGGGGTGCAGAATCCATGGGCTCCCTCAGGACCCTGCCCAGGCGGGCTCACTGGGGGAAGCACACGGAGGGGCAGAAGGTGCTGAATGCTCCGAGGTCAGACCCAGGAAGGTTGAAGTGGGTACCCGCGAAGCTCCTAGCCTTGGAAACAGGCTGTGTACAGAGAGGGGACACTTCACCAGAAGTCCAGTCTGGCTTCCTAGGGAGCAGGTTCCAGACCATCGCTCGGGCACTCCGTGACAGAGGGGGAGAGACTGTGGGTGTGTTTATGTAAATACAGTTTGCTCCTGCTCTGCTTAGATATTTAGCAGATAGGACAGTGTCAAAGTAATCAAATTTGGCTGGTGTTGGGTTACAAATCACGTTAGTACTGAATGCAGGGGTAGTGAAATACAGTTACCAATGTTGTAATTACTGTAGGTATGCAGGAAAGCAGAACTGTGCTTAACCTGTCCCAAATAAGGGGGTCACCCCCAGTTGAAAGAGCATTGTTAAACCAGGGGCTCGAATGCCAGAGGCCTGTGGTAGTAAGACAGCAGGAACCAATTATTCTAACCAGGAGACTGTGAACTGTCCCTAAGGATCCTCTCTGGACAGTAAAACATTTTCTTCCCCCCTGTTCAAAGAAAAAGCTTCAGAGGTTTTGTTAGGAGCTTCTTTTGTTATTTTAAATGCTCCATCATTGAGAACTGCAATAACTTGGAGAGGAGGCAGTGTCTCTGCCCAGCCTGCAAAAAGCTGAAAATCACTAACAGAGTGATGTGCAGAGGTCACAACTGAGAGACAGGTGAAGGTGACTGACAGTCAGCTGGCAAAGTAGTGAGTGCAGCAAGAGGGCAGCTGGCAGAGACACACAGCAGGCAAGTGCCCAAGCAGCGGAGCGTGTAAGGTGCCTTCTTATCTCCGCCCAGGGTGGGAGGCGAACTCTGCAGATGCACCTCTGAACTCTGATCTATACTAACCAAGGACAGCAACTATGAGTGGGGTGTAGAGAAGAGACAGGCACTTGAAAGGGACTTTTGGGTTGCTGGACTTAAGAACCTGCAGGGGAAAGGACACTGCCCAACTTAGGGGGGGGGTGTCTTTCAACCCTGGTTTATATTTATGAACCTTGTTTGCAGTGTTTCCCCAAATTAACGCCAAGTTACTTCCTTCTTTTTGTTAAAAGTTTATTTTCTACACTCATCCTCTGTGCTTGCGAGTGGGGAACTATTGCCTCTCAAAGGTGCCCAGAGATGGTGTGTAATTTTCCCAGGTTACTGGGTGGGGGCTTGAGACGGTTCTGTGTTGTATCGATGGAAAGAAACCACTAGCTATTGAACCTGGCCCTGGCGGCTGCTGGCTCCACCTGGCAGAAGAGTTACATAGGGAACAACATCTCTACAGTGTATATCTATTGCTATCAATCTCTCATCTGCGTACTAAAGTTCATGTATTGGGAGTACATGCATTAAAACACAGGATGCCAAGGATGGCTTAGTGTAATTGAATTAATCCTGCATGATGCAGCAGGATGGAATCTGAAGACCCGCTAGAGGTCCCTTTCAACTCAAATGAATCCACAAATTCTCCTAAAAACATTAAAAATGAATTAAGTATGTTCATAGGTTTCCTATTAAAAACCCAAATGAATTTCTGCTCCAGCAGCAATGTCCTCCTTTTTATAAATGGAATCTTTATACCTGAAATATTTCTGGTCGAAACACCACCAGAGCAGCTAAAAATGGCAAGGACTTCCCTGAATAGTTATTGGGATTCATTGTCTTCTAATTTCTCAAATAAATTCGCATCTTGCTGCTGTCCAAAAACATTTTATCACAATAAATCTGTTTTTTTCTGGGGGGAGTGGGGGTGTAATATAATTGCACAAAGATTCAATAAGAACTAAACTGTTCCACTGAAAATATTCTTCATCAAAAATGTTTTGTTTGGGTGTTAAGTAATCTGCTTTGCTTTCCATCTCCCAATGCCCAACATATTATCACTATTTGTTTTTATTGGAAAACAATTTTCTTCGTGTTAAACAGAGCTGATTATCTTCACCTGATGCAATTAAACTCACCATTTCCATTCCTACCTTGTTTTTAAAAGTGCAATTTAAATAGACATCCCCTTAACAAAACCAAAAAAGGTTGTTTTCTAGTGACGACTTTATTCTCATCTGTTTGACTGCAGTAGACAAGGCGGGCGGAGGGGGGGCCCAGCGGGGAGGGCAGAAAATAATATAAATGTCAACATGTTTTTAAAAGCAGTTTATCATGCAGCATGTTTCCAAAGCACATAACTGTTCTAATTCTAGATGGATTTAGATTAGAAAGACTAAAATAAACTAATGTACCTTGAGATCTGTTCTGAATACATAAGAGTCAAATTTGCATTGTGGAATTCATCCTTTTGCAGAAAGCAAGCACATAGCCTAAGCATCATCTACGTCCCAGTTTAAGCTTCTATGTTTATAGGGAATTTAAGAGGTGTATGCATAGACTGCTATCATTCTGCACAGGTGAACTTTGCCCTCCGGGCCTATGAAATATGCCAATTTGTTACATCACAGCTGCCTTGTTTATAAAAGGAGTTAAGCCTACAGCAAACTTGGGCACTAATCCTGCAATCTGCTCCATGTGAGATGGACACACTGAGCCCCACTGATTTCATGATCAGCACTTATAGTTGTGTAAGGAAAGGGAACAAAAGATTAATCAAAAAGGGGATGTGTCAGTGATAAAATAAAAGGCATTAAAGAAAGGGTAATTGTTCAGAAATATAATCATGCCATGCAAAGGATCTGAAAAAAGAATCAAATCCTTTAACATAACACAAGATATCAGAATGCAAAACATTTCCACCTACAGGCACCGCTAAAGTGCCTGAACAAAGGCCAAGTTCAGTGGCAAGCACAAAGAAAGGAAAATAAAAAGGATGTCACGGGAAGGAAAGAACCTGAAAAAATGCTCCAGAAGGATGAGTCAATATCTGAAGTACCTATATATTTCAATTTATATACTGCACTGGAGACCGCTATTCAAGTCAGATCCAAGGAACTAGGTGAAATAAATTTGACCACAATAGCTCAGTAGGCGGCTATGCATCAAAACTTATGTTTCAGTAATTAGACGTTTGTGGTTGGTCTTTGGCTAGAAGTGTTCCAGAGCCGGAGTTCATGGGAAGTTATTCTTCATATTAAGAAAGAATGGTGCTCTCTTTTGAGTCCAAATCTAGATCACCAGAACCTTGACTAAGGCAATTCTGAATGTGTCTTTCAGTACACTGGCTGCTATGTGTATAGTGGGGGCAGGGAGGATTTCTTTACTGCTACTAGCTCCCAATAACAAAGGCAAAAGATAAACAATGTGTCTGACACTCCACTGTATTACTCCAGCTGTACATCAGTGTAACTCCATTGTCATCTGCACAGCTGGCTTAGAGCTGGAATCATGTAGTTGAAAATCAGGCCCCAGGTGCTCATTCTTTTTCCTGGCTCTTCATGTTGCATAAAGACAGCTTAATGTTTGGCTTTTTTCAAAGGGGGGAGGAGAGTATTTTTCCATTTGTTTTTCATATTAGAAACATTTGGTTAACCCTAAGGCCTTGTCTACACTTAAAGTTTTGCCAGCATAGCTATGTCAGATAGGGGTATGATTTTTTTGCCAACATAGCTATGCTGTCAGAAGCCATAGTGAAGATGCCGTTATACCAGCAAAAAAAGTCTTTTTTCCAGCATAGCTTATTTAGCTCGGGGAACTGGGATAAGATATTTAGACAAAAGGAATGTGTCACAGAGATGCATTTGCCAATATAAACTTCACTGGGAGGATTTGCTAGTACAGCTATACCAGTATAGCTATATTGGCAAACCTTTTAAGTGTAGACAAGGCCTAAGGGTATGTCTACATTGCAAAGGAAGGTGTGATGGTAGCGTGGCTAGGCATACCTGTACTAGCTTTAATCTGGCCAGCATGGGTAATGATAGCAGTGAAGAGGCAGTGGCACAGACTTCAGTGTAGGCTAGCAACCCAAATTCATACCTAGGTCCCCAGCAAGCTTGTAATAGGACAGCTAACCTGTGCTGAAGCTCATTCTGCTATGTCTGCAATAATATTTTTACCCACACTAGCTCAATTAAAGCTTGCATGGGTATGTCTACCTGTGCTTCAATTAATTTACAGTGTGGACATCGCCCAGACTCAATATGCCATCCCCTTAATTGGGGGCTGCAAGATCTGTGCAATGGACTTCAGCCTCCAAATCTGATGTTACAGTCCAGTTCTCCAGATCAGAGGACATCAAAGTCCCCCAGGAAGCAGAGGTAGACTAGGACCTGACATATAAAAAGCTATGTAAAAAATCCCTCCTTTGTATTTTTTGGATGGAAAAATCTCCTTAAGAAGGCATCACAAAGGAGCTGTACAAGGTAAAGATAATTTTTCAGGTAGAAGGGGCTTGTAGTTCCACTGATTCACTGCTGAAGTAATACAGTGAAGTATCAGGCATGTTGTTTATCTTTTGGCTTTACAACTGGGAGCTAGTACTGGCAAAGAAATGTGCTCCCCCTGTTGTATAGTCCATAGCAGCTAGTGAACTGAAAGACACATTCAGAATTGCCTTAGCCAAGATCCCAGTGATCTAGATTTGGATTCACAAGCAAGCCTCATTCTTTCTTAAAATGAAAAATAACACCCCATGAACTCCAGTTCTGGAACACTTCCAGCCAAAGACCAACAGCAAATGTCTAATTACCGATATGGAAGTTTTGATGCATAGCAGCCTGCTAGGCTATTTCAGTCAAATTAATTCCACCTGTTGCCATGGATCTGACTTGAACTGGAGTCTCTAATGCAGTATTTAAAGTAAGGTATGTAGGTATTTCAGATACTGACATCCTTCTGGAGCATTTTTTTAAGTTTTTTCCTTCTTGTGACATTGTTTTTATTTTCCTTTCTTTGTGCTTGGCACATCGGTAGCTGAACTGGGCCTGTAAGTTTCACTGAGTGCAAAACACTGGTCCAAACTACATTAAAGACTCTCTGTAGGCAAGGAGATTGAGAGTTGGTGATCTGCAAGTCAGAGGCGGTGATAGGGAAAAAAAGGTATAAGATGATTCAGTTGCTGGAAGGTGAAGTTAGACAAATTCAGATGGGAATAAGGTGTAAATTATTAACAATGAGAGTAATTAACCATTGGAACAATATACCCAGGGTCATGGTGGATTGTCTATCACTGGCAATTTTAAAATCAAGATTGGATATATTTATAAAAGATATGCTCTAGGAGCACTTTTGGGGGAAGCACTTTGGCCCATATTATGCATAAGGTCAGACTAGATCTCAGTGGTGTCCTTTGGCTTTGGAATCTAGGAAGCCTACTTATTGTATGTTAAAATGAATAATTAGGGATTCCATAATGAATAATTTCCTGAAGTGAATTACAGGTATTTTTACCTAAATGAATTATCTTCTGTCAAAAAATCCCCAGCTACACTTATCTACCCTCCATGTAACCCATGTAAGTTCACAAATGAAGTTGTTTCTAACAAATATAAGCAGCCCTCACCTTTACGACATTCAACTTACAACAGACGGCACTTATGACGTTTCTGAATTGACACCCTCATTTGACTTACGACATGGGTTTCGACTTTACAGTGCTCAGTCCCGCAATGCGGTTCCGAGTTACAAAGTTTCAATTTACGATGCAATTTTCAGGAACCAATTGTGTTGTAAGTCCGAGGACTGCCTTGATACAAATAAGGAAGCCACTGAAAGCCAACCGAAGCAAACATATGCCAGTTCTGAGAGCCCAAAATAAATCTCGGCCACTATGAATGTGTATAGAAAGTCACCTAAAGTGAAACTGAACCAGACCTTAAGAAAACCAAAATAAATACAGATAAACATGCACACCCTTAACGTAACAGAATAGGGGTTCACTCGCACGCCCTTCTGATGGGCAGCTCCTATTCTTTGGGTGACTGATGAGAATCTTCCAGGTCATGTTCTAAACAATGCAATTTATATTAAGAACTGCTGCAGCAATGAAGGACCTCGTAGAAGCAGGCTCCATGACAGCCTGGTGGGAGAAAGGGTTTTTGAGAGAACTAGACTCCCATGAAGCATGCTGAGAAAAATGGCTGGGATTTTTAAAATAAGTGGATCAATACCTTTTTATAATAAACAGCCAGGGGATAATTTCATAGCGTACATAGAACTAAACGCGGAAGCTCCTAGACCAGCGGTGTCCAATATACATGTGGCTAATAGGCTATTGAATTATGGCTAATGCATGTGGCTTTTTTATAATGTGGCTAATAAGAAAAATTCAAACTACAAGTGTGGCTAGCAGTGCGGCTTGTATCGAATTTCTATTGGACACTGTTGTGCTAGACATTTTTACTCAGTCCTTACTCAGTCAAAATTTGCATTGACTTCCCTGGAATTTCTGCTTGTGAGTATGGCTTTGTCTACACTGTGAGCTAGGGGTGTGATACTCCTGCATTAGCCCTCATCAAGCTAGTGTGGGTGTAAACAGTAGTGTTGCCGTGGTCGCACGGTAGCAGCAGCAGAGCAGTGTGCTGAGTATATAGCCACCAGTGTCAGGTGGGTTTTTACTCAGCACAGCTCAGCCGTGTCTCCGCTGCTGCTGCTCATGCTTCCGCAGCTACAGCTATTTTTACACACACTAACTTGAGGTGAGCTAGCGTTAATATAGGTACATAAGCAGCAGAATTACACCCATAGCTGGTTGTATAGATGTAACCTAGCATTACAGTCTCCTGTTACAACTGAGGCCTGGTCTACACTGGTGGGGGTCGGGGTTGCGTAGCTGAAGTTGCATATCTTAGGTCGACTTACCTGGCCATCCACATGGCGGCGAGTCGACCGCTGCCGCTCCGCCATCGACTCTGCTTGCCCCTCTCTCTGAGGTGGAGTACAGGGGTCGATGGGGAGTGCATTCGGGGATTGATTTATCTCATCTACACTAGACGCGATAAATCAATCCCCAATAGATTGATCACTGCCCTCGGATCCGACAGGTTGTATAGATGTAACCTTAAACACACATTGTACCATATAGTCCCAACACATTATGTTCTGTGGACCAGCATTAGCAGTGATTTCAGAACACCTCTGAGGAACAGTTGGTTAGATCCCTACTCAGATACCACAGGGATGAGCATGGTATAAGAACCCCAAATTAAAAGGAACAGAACTACTGACAAGTTAACAGAGAGAATACAGAACATCTACTTCCAGTACTTACATGGCCCCTGTTTCTATATATCTGAGCACCTCACAATCTTTAATGCATTTACAGTGAAACCTCGATTTAACGGACTAATTCGGGCAAGGGGGTGTCCGTTAAAGCCAAAAGTCCGTTAATTAATAATTTTTTAAAATCATTAAATAACAGGACTTTTGGCTTTAACGGACACCCCCTCGCCTGAATTAATCCGTTAAATCGAGGTTTTACTGATCACAGCCGGGAAACTGTCAGCCCGTCAGCTGTCAACCACCCCCCCGCCCGCCTGAACAGCCCCCCCGCCCGCCCGAGAGGGGGTGGAGCCCGCGCGGGGCTGCTTGGGCGATCCGGTCAGCTGCCTGGTCAATTTCAGGTGAAATTGACCAGGCAGCTGACCCGATCGCCCAAGCAGCCCTGCGCCAGCTCCCCCCCCCCCCCCCCCCCCCCCGTCAGCCCGCCCGCCCGGCTCCCCGCTGCGGGGAGCCCGGCGGGAACTGTCACCCCCCCCCCCCCCCCGCCCAGCTCCCCGCAGCAGGGAGCCGGGCAGCCGGGTTGACAGCTCCTGCCCGGCTCCCCGGGGGCGGGAGCCGGCGGCCCCCCAATAACGGATTTTGGATGCATCGGAAATTTTGTCCGTTGCATCCGAAGTCCGTTAAATCGGGGTCCGTTAAATCAAGGGTTTACTGTATTCTCACTACATCCCCATGATGCATACTACAATCCCTTTGGAAAACTAAGGCACAGAGAAACTAAGTGACTTGCCCAAAGTCACACAGAAAGCTGGTAGTAGGGGCGCAGGGAATTGAACCCCAGGTTACCCACAAGGCCAGCCATCTTTTCCCAAGTAAAGACTTCAACAGAACTATGCTCATTTGTACCAGCTGAGGATCTGGCTCATATGATGCAGTCCAAGCCAGGGAAGTGTGGGAGTCCAGTGTGCTCCCATTTTGCAGGTCCTAATTCCCCAGTCCTGGTCTTCAGTTGTTGCTGAACATTAAAAAAAAAAAACCTATAAAAATGTAGCAGAATGATACTGTCACTACAATATGCTATGTTTAAATGAGACTAAATGATAGGATTTTATTTTTGTTACCAGGAGGCAATCAAGCACCCTTTCAACTCTTGGTTGAAAATATCCCTGTGCTGCATATGCTCCCTTATGCTTCTGACCAATCTTTAGAGAAGATAACTGACAACTGAGACATAAGGTGAACCTTCCCACTGTAATAAACAGAGGCCTGTAGTAAAATAAACCAGACTTTTAGCCAGACATAAAATCAAATTAAAGAACGAGTTCCCTTTGAAGAGACAGAACTAGATTTTAAACAAATAGAGCTGCACATAATTCACTTTTAATGGGACATTTTCCTAAAGCCACACTAATCATAATCCCAGCAAGGTAATTTGGTTATTTTGTGCATTTACTACACATCACTGTTCATTATGCAGTTAAGCTCGATACATGTGAAGAATTCACCCCATACACACAAAATGGACAAATACTTTTTTGATCATTATTTATGATTCATTCTCTGGAGCATCTCTGCTGCAATAATAAGATCTTATAGCTAGAAAGCACCTTTTTCTCTGACAAATCCAAAACATTTTATATACTACAGTACATATGTTCACAAAGACTTTCACCCACCACTGAAATCTCCGGGGTGAGTTGCAGCAGCATTTTTCACAGAGCACAGCAATACTATAAATGGTAGTTTAAGACACAACTGAAGAATAATATATCTTGTTGAAACTGCAAGAGGACTGTAGGTGAATAGAAGGTAATGATTCAAACATGGAAGCCGGCTAAACCTCAGATAACAGATCTTACTCATGGTGAAAGTGGCATGGGATCTTTGAGTGGTCAGGACCTTGACTTTGTATCTGATTTTTAAGACGGTGTTCTTCATCAGCACAGCAGCCCAAGCTGGAGCACTGTGTCATAAGGAGAAATATCACCTCCTGAATCACCAATGTTATTTCCAGCAACACTTTTGTTTTCTTTAAAGGTCTACCATCCAAGACCTCATGCAGCTCCTCCCTGCCTGGCATGTGAAATCTGATGAATTACAGCCCAAGGTAAGGTGGCTGCAGGTTATGTGGAAGACAGAAAGAGGAAAGGAGTTAATTTAGCACACACAGAGGCATTTTTCTATTTGTCGCTTAAAGTGTAATTTCTTCTCTGAAAAATGGCTCTAAAAATGGCAGTGTGGTGCTTCATATTTATTACCTATCAGTGGTTGATTTTTACAGAGCAAATCTACTCAGATGGCAGGTTAAAATGGGTGGTTTTGTTTACTGATAGTCTGGAATCTGAGAGTCAAGCTGGTTTCTTCTTGGTTCACATATCACCGGCAAGAAAGATTCTCCATTTGAAAGGTAGTTAATTTTTCTGTTGATGATTTGTAAGCCAGAATGGAATGTAGCACACTCTCTCATAGCTGTATTATTTCTGCAGATATAGCAGAGTAAAAAGTAATGAAAACATACTTTAGAGGCTAAAGTAAGTGGCTATGACCAAATATATATAGGAGCAAATCTGAGGAGTAAGTAGGTAGCTTTCTACATGGACCTATATTCAGTGGCTCTTAATCAAGAATATTCCCATCTATGTGCCCATCTGATACTAAAAGATGGCCCCCACTCAGTGCTTTATGGGATATTTTAAATATTATTCACACACACAAAAAAGACTGGAGTCATGGATGGAAGGCAGAGCTGCAGTACGTATGATACAGGTAGCATTTATTTTTCTTGTACAAATAGTTATGGTTCTGCTGTGAGAATATGGTAAATGAACACTCTCCAAACCTTGCATGCAACTGGGAGCAGAGGGTCCAACCATTTCCAGAAAAAAAGGGGTGTTTCCAAATCCCAGTTTCTTACACTGTGCTCAATGCCCAGTCCACAGAGCTCCCTCCATGCCAGGTGTAACTCCATTTTTGTTCGTATGTGTTGATTTGTGTGTGTTGTCCATCAGTTAGACCATGACGTTTTCATGCTCTCTCTTTTTGTGGATTCTGGAGTGACTCTGAAGTCCAGAGCATGACGCGCATTCTGTTGAGCATATTGGGCACACAAAGTCATTGGTGAGTGTCTTGGTGGCTATAGCAGGGGTATGACGCTTTTCCCTGGCAGCTAACAATGGATTATTTCTGTCTTCTTCAAAGCCTTGGAAAACTCTACGTGCTGGGTGCTGTCCTGCTGATCTAGTTAACACAGCCTTCACAAGGTCATCCAGTTTCACTGCACCAAAGTGTGTGCTGCTCTTGATGCTGTCCTTGGCTTTCTGGGGCGGCGTTGATTCTGGGGTTCTTGTGCCAATTCGCCATTGAAAATGTTTCTCGAGAGTCAATATTCAGGTATCCTAGTGACATGTCCAACCCAGCATAGTTGAGCTTTTATCAGCACGGCCTGGATGCTTGTGGCATTTGACTTTTGGTGAACCTCCAGGTTGGTAAATCTGTCCTGCCAGTGGATCCCCACAATGGCGTGCAGAGACAGTAAATGGAAGGTGTCTAGCTGTTTGATAGGCCATTTGTATGGTGGCCAGGTCTCTCAGCCTCAGAGGAGAGATGTGAGCACAAAATCATGATAAAGTTTTGTTTTGTTGAGAGTTATTGTTGTGGGATTTCAGAACTTTGTTACGTAGCTTTTCTAATGACTGAGAAACTTTGTGTGTCCTGTTTGGGATCTCTTTATCAAGAGATCCATCATTAGAGATATTGCTGCCAAGATAGGTAAAACTGTCAACTTGCTTTAGTTGGATTCCACTAATGGATGTGCTGGGGGATACGACACAGAGTGGTGAAAATGATTGATGCAACACCACGGTTTTCTCTAGGTTGATTGTAAGGCCAAACATTTTGATGCTTTAGTGAAGCGATTTATGATGCACTGGAGATCTCCCTGTGTGTATGCTAGGAGGGCACAATCATCTGCAAAGAGTGCTTCTCTTAGTAGTAGTTCTGTTACTTTTGTTTTTGCCTTAAGCCTTATATGATTGAAGACTGAGCTACTGTGTCTGTATCTCAAGTATATGCCTCTGTTGAGCCCATCTGTAGCATGGTTGAGAATTTGGGTGAAGAAGAGGTTGAACAGTACCGGGGCAAGGACACAGTCATGTCTGAATCCATTTGAAATGGGGAAAGAATCAGTGAGATCTCCATTAAAAAGTAACTGACCTTGCATCCCCTCATGAAATAAATGAATGATCTTTACCAGTTTTGGTGGGCAGCCAAATTTGCTGAGGATCGTCCATGATCCTTCTTTATTAACTGTATCAAATGCTTTGGTCAGATCAATTAAGGCACTAAACAGATCCATGTTTTGTTAGATACATTTTTCTTGTATTTGCTTGATACTAAAAATCATGCTTATCGGGCTATGACCAGGTCTGAATCCACACTGAGTCTCAGTTAGATTGGCTTCCGAAACAGATGAAATCAGTCAGTTCAGGGGGGGACAAGCCAAGATTTTTCCAGCGACAGATAGGAGAGAGATCCCACAGTAGTTATCCCAGACCATTTTGCTGCCTTTATTTTTTTTTTAAAAGGAATAATTGTGACATCTTTGAAGTCTTGTGGCATTTCTCCATTGTCCCAGGTGTCAATAAGGATCTTTTGGAGTGCTGTTATCATCTTTGGACCCGTAGATTTATACATTTCTGCTGGTATTCCATCTCTGCCCAAGGATTGTTGTGTTGATTTAAATACATCCAAAGCACCCAGCATGCATACCCAGAAATCTGAGTACATTCACAAAACTCACCATGTTCAACATATCACTAGTACACAAAAAGCAGTGTGGTTCTTTGAGCCAGAATCATAGCCCCACCAATCTACTACTGTGTCCGGTTTAGAACATTTCAGAGATTAATAGCAAAACATCAAAACATCAAGAATTCTCACTTTCCCCCAAGGGCCCGGAAAAAACCTGACCTGCATGCAACAAAACACCCATAAAAAAAATCACCTCTGTTTGGAAGTGGCAAGTCTGCCCATAGCATTTACAGTTCTACCATAAAGGGACCCTTTTATTTCCATGTTATCAGCTTCCACCCACAGTAGCATAAAAAAAAAGATTGTGTTGGTGACAGGAATCAACAAAAGCTTCATTTCTTCCTGCAATGGCAGAGCAGTTCCTGGGAGACCAGGGCAGTTTAGAACAATAACTAAAGGTGGAAAAATGTCAAATATCTTGAAACACAAGGGGCTTTATTCAGATTGAAATATGTGTGATAGGAGCTTTTGGGATAGGTGTGTTCTATACACTGGCTGTGTACTTCAGCTGCAAAGCAAACTCAATAAGCAAGGCCAAGGGGAGAGAAGAAAAAGGCCTCACAGTATGGAACTTAGTTGCTGCTTGTTTCCTACAGTCTTAAACCTCAGCCAGGGTGTGTTCCCTCTCTTTATCCCCAATAGGGGTGCTCTATTTGCAAAGGTGCATAAATGCTGGTAGAGTAACCCCTTCATTGCTTTCCATCAGGAAAGCAATACAACAACCTCTCTTCTTATTGATCCCTTTAGTTGAGGATCTCCTGTTCTGCTATTGGGATGATGATTGCCTATAAATCAATAGATCAGCTTTCAAGGAAACAATTTCCTTGGTCAAGCATTTCTTAGTCTTTTTGGTCATGCCTGTCATTACCAGGACACTGAAGAAAATACCTGTTTGATTTCATTTTTATTTAGTTTGGGTTTTGGTCACCAAATAAATCAAACATTTTGTTTTATTTTTCAGAGTCATCCAGATATCAGTGACTGGGGTATAAAAATCAACTAATCAGGTGATATTTGTTCTCTATATGTGTGTGAGTGCTGCCATCTACCACTAGCTAGGGGAAATGCAGGAGAACAAGCAAACTCCACAATTCAGAGGAAAGGCATCCCTACTAACAACAATATTGGGAGAATATCTATGGAGGCTGCACATGCAGGGTACAACAAATATACTGCTGAGATACTGAAGACAGAGATGATGTTACAGTACCTGAAGAAGCAATTCTTTCTCAACCACTTCTTCTGTCTTACTGATGAGCCGTTTCTGTAGTGTGTGTATCTTCTGGATCAATTCATAGGTACTCGGGTCACTGGCCTATTCAAGAAGAACATTATTTTTTAAATTACAGTTGTACAGCCTAAACCAAGAAGTTTATGCCTCTTGTGTCCTTATTGTGAAAAATAAGACTGAATGAAATCTGAGTGTCTGGGTTCCTCTTTTACCCCAGTAGCAGCATGAACTGGTTGAAAAGAGCATACATACAAGCAATCCTTCTGAAAGTAAGCCTCTGAAGCCATACTATCCTTCTGAAGGTAAGCCTCTCAGTATGGGAGATCTGCTATGGTAGGCCAATGTTTATGACCACCAACCTGGAGAGTCCTTTTCAAACCAAACGTTTGTGCTGCGGCATCCCAGCAGCCCAATCCCAAATATGCAAGGCTGAGATATAAGAACATAAGAAAGGCCGTACTGGGTCAGACCAATGGTCCATCTAGCCCAGTATCCTGTCTACCAACAGTGACCAATGCCAGGTGCCCCGGAGTGAGTGAACCTAACAGGTAATGACCAAGTGATCTCTCTCCTGCTGTCCGTCACCCCCCTCTGACAAACAGAGGCTAGGGACATCATTTCTTACCCATCCTGGCTAATAGCCATTAATGGACTTAACCTCAATGAATTTATCCAGTTCTCCTTTAAACCCTGTTACAGTCCTAGCCTTCACAGCCTCCTCAGGCAAGGAGTTCCACAGGTTGACTGTGTGCTGTGTGAAGAAGAACTTCCTTTTACTTGTTTTAAACCTGCTGCCCACTAATTTCATTGGGTGGCCCCTAGTTCTTATATTATGGGAACAAGGAAATAACTTTTCCTTATTCACTTTCTACACACCATTCATAATTTTATATACCTCTATCATATCCCCCCTTAGTCTCCTCTTTTCCAAGCTGAAAAGTCCTAACCTCTTTAATCTCTCCTCATATGGGACCCATTCCAAACCCCTAATCATTGCAGTTGCCCTTCTCTGAACCTTTTCTAATGCCAATATATCCTTTTTGAGATGAGGAGACCACATTTGTACGCAGTATTCAAGATGTGGGCGCACCATGGATTTGTATAAGGGCAATAAGATATTCTCCGACTTATTCTCTATCCCTTTATTAATGATTCCTAACATCCTGTTTGCTTTTTTGACTGCCGCTGCACACTACATGGACATCTTTAGAGAACTATCCACGATGACTCCAAGATCTTTTTCCTGATGAGTTGTAGCTAAATTAGCCCCCATCAGATTGTATATATAGTTGGGGTTATTTTTTCCAATGTGCATTACTTTACATTTATCCACATTAAATTTCATTTGCCATTTTGTTGCCCAATCACTTAGTTTTGTGAGATCTTTTTGAAGTTCTTCACAGTCTGCTTGGGTCTTAACTATTTTGAGCAGTTTAGTATCATCTGAAAACTTTGACACCTCACTGTTTACCCCTTCCTCCAAATCATTATGAATAAGTTGAATAGGATTGGTCCTAGGACTGACCCTTGGGGAACACCACTAGTTACCCCTCTCCATTCAGAAAATTTACCATTTATTCCTACTCTTTGTTCCCTGTCTTTTAACCAGTTCTCAGTCCATGAAAGGATCTTCCCTCTTATCCCATGGAAACATAATTTACATAAGAGCCTTTGGCGAGGGACCTTGTCAAAGGCTTTCTGAAAATCTAAGTACACTACGTCCACTGGATCCCCCTTGTCCACACGTTTGTTGACCCCTTCAAAGAACTCTAACAGATTCGTAAGACACGATTTCCCTTTACAGAAACCATGTTGACTTTTGCCCAACAATTTATGTTCTTCTATGTGCCTGACAATTTTATTCTTTACTATTGTTTCAACTAATTTGCCTGGTACAGACATTAGACTTACCGATCTGTAATTGCCGGGATCACCTCTAGAGCCCTTTTTAAATATTGGTGTTACATTAGCTATCTTCCAGTCATTAGGCACAGAAGCTGATTTAAGGGATAGGTTACAAACCCTAGTTAATAGTTCCGCTATTTCACATTTGAGTTTTTGCAGAACTCTTGGGTGAATGCCATCTGGTCCCGGTGACTTGTTGCAGTTAAGTTTATCAATTAGTTCCAAAACCTCCTCTTGTGACACTTCAATCTGTGACAATTCCTCAGATTTGTCACCTACAAAAGATGGCTCCGGTTTGGGAATTTCCCTAACGTCCTCAGCCATGAAGATTGAAGCAAAAAATTCATTTAGTTTCTCCGCAATGACTTTGTCGTCTTTAAGTGCTCCTTTTGTATCTCTATCATCCAGGGGCACCACTGGTTGTTTAGCAGGCTTCCTGCTTCTAACATATTTAAAAAACATTTTATTATTACCCTTTGAGCTTTTCGAGTTCTTCAAACTCCATTTTGGCTTTTCTTATTACATTTTTACACTTAATTTGGCAGTGTTTATGCTCCTTTCTAGTTACCTCACTAGGATTTGACTTCCACTTTTTAAAAGATGCCTTTTTATCTCTCACTGCTTCTTTTGCATGGTTTATAAGCTACGGTGGCTCTTTTTTAGTTCTTTGACTTTGTTTTTTTAATTTGGGGTATACATTTAAATTGGGCCTCTATTATGGTTTCTTTGAAAAGTGTCCATGCAGCTTTCAGGGATTTCACTTTAGTCACTTTACCTATTAATTTCCATTTAACTAACTCCCTCATTTTTGCATAGTTCCCCTTTATGAAATTAAATGCCACAGTGTTGGGCTGCTGAGGTGTTGTTCCCACCACAGGAATGTTAAATGTTACTGTATTATGATCACTATTTCCAAGCGGTCCTGTTATAGTTACCTCTTGGACCAGCTCCTGCGCTCTACTCAGGACTAAATCAAGAGTTGCCTCTCCCCTTGTGGGTTCCTGTACCAGCTGCTCCAAGAAGCAGTCATTTAAAGTATGGAGGAATTTTGTCTCTGCATTTCGTCCTGAGGTGACATGTACCCAGTCAATATGGGCATAACTGAAATCCCCCACTATTACTGAGTTCTTTATTTTGACAGCCTCTCTAATCTCCCATAGTATTTCATCATCACTATCACTGTCCTGATCAGGTGGTCGATAATAGATCCCTATTGTTATATTCTTATTAGAGCATGGAATTACTATCTATAGAAATTCTAAGGAACATGTGGATTCATTTAAGATTTTTAATTCATTTGATTCTACATTTTCATTCACATATAGTGCCACTCCCCCACCACCACAACCTGTTCTGTCCTTCCGATATATTTTATACCCCGGAATGATTGTGTCCCATTGATTGTCCTCACTCCACCATGTTTCTGTGATGCCTATTATGTCACTATCCTCCTTTAACACAAGGCACTCTAGTTCACCCATCTTATTATTTAGACTTCTGGCGTTAGTGTACAAGCTTTTTAAAAACTGGTCACTATTTATCTGTTGGCCCTTTTCTAATATGTCAGATTTTTTACGTGATAGTTTCTCGTCTGATCTGGCCTCTCCTTTATCCTTTTCCATCCTCTCCTCCCGACTAAACCCTAGAGAATCTTCATCAGAAGACCCTCCTGTAAGAGAAATCTCTATCCGATCCATGTGCTCCTCTGCAGCAATCAGCTTTCCACCATCTCTTAGTTTAAAAACAGCTCTGCAACCTTTTTAATGTTTAGTGCCAGCAGTCTGGTTTCACTTTGGTTTAGGTGGAGCCCATCCTTCCTGTATAGGCTCCCCCCATCCCAAAAGTTTCCCCAGTTCCCCAGATATCTGCACATGCAGCTTGTCCTGCGGCTGGAGGGGAGAAAGGAGGAGGAGATTGGTACTTCATTCTTAGCAGAAGCCATTACTGACATCCATGGAGCAGCACAGGCACTCGGAAACCATGCTGATGGATGCATATAAGAACCCAGACAAAGAGGAACTCCTGAGGGAGCTGGATCCTGTCCTTTTGAACCAGAGGGAGGGACACTGCAACATTGTCTTTGGAAGTGGTGGAGGAGATCCTGGAGGACCTTCCCCCTATATAAGTATTTCTGAATCTTTAAAACTCCCCTATTTATGGCGTCCCATTTTTAAACTGAATCTAGTGCGTATAAAGGCAGCAGACTGCAGTCACTATACTGGAGTTCTTTCAGCACTGGATGTGTGCAGCACAGAAAAAAGAACAAGCTTTGCCCACATTTTTCCCTTCTCCTTGTACTCACGTATCTCTACGCAGTGGCATCCCTGCCCACCATCTTCTGAGTGTCCCTAGGCGCTGTTTGCCAGAAGCTGGGAGTTGATGACAGGGGATGGATCACCTGATGATTACCTGTTCTGTATTCTCTCTGAAGCACCTGGCACTAGCCACTGTCAGAAGACAGGATACGGAGCTAGATGGGCCATTGGTCTGATCCAGTATGGCCATTCTTAAGTTCAGTTGTTAAGTAATAATAAAGGGAGTTCAGCCCCAGGACTCATTCAGTCATTGGCCCCTCTTAGACCATGGCCAGACTGGGTGCTAATTCATGACAACTGTAGTGGTATATTTTTTCATGGGGATGTTTGTTCATAAGGAATTGGACCCATCAAAATCATTTTATATGGTTGATACCATCTGCTGACCTTTCAGTGTTCCAGATTCAAACCAGTGAAAGGCTTCATCTCCCATTATCAGTCCCCTGATAAACCCAGTCCCCTACCATCTGATTTTTTGAATGGAATGATTTCTCATTTTTATCTGGAGCTGCTGGAGACCGTGCTTAGATCTCCTCAGTGCACTTCAGCATCCTGTATTTTATCTCCATTCCAGGAGAAAAGGTCAGCACACTGTGTAGCTTTAAACTCAGCACTGAAAGATCAGAAATTAACTATCATATTAGGCAGCACAGCCAAAATCGTCAGATACACTTCTTTGGGGGCTAGCATAATATCACTCATTTACTAGGGCAGCTAAGCAAACCCCTGGCATCCAATCAGAGATCAGGCATATGCAAAAGAGATCTCAGCTGGCTCTGAGGTATTCTGAGAAATACCCAATGGCCTCAATTGATGCTCATATATTTGGTTTGTGCTTAACAGGTTGGTGTTTTTTTCGTCTTCTTTTGGCAGGGTTGAATACTGTGAAAATTTGGATTCGTGGCATACATAACAATTTACATCATGTTAACCACAGTGGTTTGCATTGGAAACTCACCATTATTTATTTGACTGCCTGTCCTTCCCCTAACCGACTGCTTACCTTGCTGACCTCAGATCCACTCCCTGTTCCATTACTCTCATCCCAGCCCCTCTAATTTTTGTCCCAGACAACTTTCCACACTGAGGGCTGGTCTTCACTGGGGTGGGGATCGACTGAAGATACGCAACTTCAGCTACGTGAATCACGTAGCTGAAGTTGCGTATCTTCAAACGACTTACCTGCCATCCTCATGGCGGTAGCAGGTGGCGGTGCGCTCCCCCATCGATTCCAGCTTGTGCCTCTCAGCGAGCTGGAGTTTCGGAGTCGATGGGGGCGCCACTGGCGATCGATTTATCACGTCTTGACGAGATGCAATAAATCGATTGTCAAAAGATCAATGGCTACCCGCGGTAGTGAAGACATGCCCTGAGGGAAGGGAGGGTCATACCTTCCTTGATTGAACAAAGACCTACAATGGCTCGCTCATTACAGAACTAGTTTCTCCTCTCTCCATGTCCACACCCCCCATTCAAATGCTAGAAGAATAACCCACCCTCCCTGATCGGAGATAACAAGCTGGTTCAGCCTAATTGGACTAACCTTTTTACCTCCCACCTGGTTCTTGCCTACTTTTCTATACCTGCCTCTGGACACTTCCACTGCTTGCATCCGATGAAGTGGGTGTTAGCCCACGAAAGCTCATGCTTCAAAACTTTATAGTTAGTCTTTAAGGTGCCACAGGACTTTGTTACCTATACCTTCCTTAGGGACCCGTCTTTTCTTCTTTGAACAATCTCTCTGTTCATCCCTTCTAATGAATCATTTCACTTTAAATCTCAACTCATGATCTCCTATCCTCTTTAGCAAAGCCTTTTACGATTGTACCTTACGGAAGAAATACAAAAATAACACTGATTGCATTGTGTGAAGAAGCCATTCAGCAGTTAACCACCATCGGGACTATGGAAATTTCACTCTGCCTGCCCCTCTAAATGCCAATTTGCATAACATTAAACAAAGTATGACTTGCACTATGCTGTTGATTTGGAAATATGGCCTTTTTGGTGTTCATGATAATGTTATGCTAAAATATTACCTCCAATTTTCTCCATCTGTGAACATTCATTGGATTCTCCAGTTCTTCCTCAAGCGCTCTGCATCGAGTTCGTTCCTTCAGTAGCTCCTTCTGCATGTGATAAACCTCCTGCCTTAAGTTCAGGACAAAAAAATAAAACCAGCCATGAACTTTCACAAAGAAATCAAACAGCAGCATTCACATGAACTCTTCATTCCCTTAAATGCAGGATCATTAGCAATGGAAGAGATTCATGTGGTCACCCAATCATCCTTCCCATCCCACTGCGCAGTTGTAGCCCCGTGATATATTTTCTATTGATTCATCTAGTCTTAATGACTCAAGGGAGGGCTTTTCACCGCTTTCCACTATTTCTCTATTTAATAGATTGAACTGCTTGGAATTTTTCTAGCTATTCCATAGATTTAAGACTAGAAAGGATCATTAGATCCTCTAGTCTGACTTCCTGCTTAACACGGGCCATATAATTTTACCCAGTTACCCCTGCATTGAGCCTAATAACTTGATTCTGACTACAGCAGGGGTAGGAAACCTATGGCACGCGTGCCAAAGGCGGCACACGAGCTGATTTTCAGTGGCACTCACACTGATCCTCCTTACAAGGGTGCAGTTGTAGCCTTTGTCATGTGATTCTCACTTCACAGAACAGTTTAATACACATCAGGCCAGATTCACTGTAGCTGGCATGGAGGGATGTATAAAAGACAGTTACTGACCCATATTGCAACTGTTGTCCTTTAAGACGTGTTGCAATCACTCAAAGAAGAGTTTACACTTCCCCGTTTTGACCTCACCCACGTGCTTCAGAAGTCATTCACCACTAAGCAGGGGCTGATTTAATATTCACTGGGCACTCCCCTAAGAGCCTTGGCAAACAAGACTGTTGTCGGCACATGCTGAATCAGCACATTGTCCAGCAGCCCTGCCTATACCACATCCTAGGTTGAAGCCATTGCTGTGCTGGGCACCTGCAACTCCCCGCCACCCAGCAAAGGGGAGGTAATGGCTGCTTTGCCTTCCCACTCCACCCTCCCCCAGCGGATTTCCAACTCTGAAGCTGCCAAAATCCTTGGTTGAATTTGGCTGGCTTTTTTCAAAAGCCTGATGCTGCAGGGTCCTGAGTATAGGTTTGGATGGAGTGGGGGATAGGGAAAAAAGGCACCTCCCATTGGCAAGCCAGGAAAGCTTATGGCAGAACTGGGTTAAATCAAATGAGTTGTACAAATGATAAAAGGACTCCTTCCGCTGGCAGGTTTTGTAATGGTTTGGGAGTTCATTAAAGAGTAGGCTTGCTGCTGTAGTTAGCAAGAATTGATCCACCCAGGATGGCAGGCATCACAGTATACATCAATACAGTCCTTGCATTTCAGTACAGGAACAGGCTTCCAGTCCCTTGCATTTGAGCAGCAGGCTCAAACCCTGCCTTTGTTTGCGGTCAGTGAATGTGACCCACAGTGGTTAAAATCCTGGGCCTGTTTCTCCAAAATTGGCATAATGGGTCAGCAGTTAATGGGCCAGCAGCCCAGCTGGTAAATCAGTGTAGCCCCAGAGAAATCAATGGCACTAGGCCTTATTTCCCCAGCTGAGAATCTCACCCAAAGTGGTTATAACAAAATTAGTGTGAATGCGGGTAGTACCACACCCTCCATCTTTGGGACATAGATACCTGCTGGAAACACAGCTCTGCTTCTTTAGAAGTCCCCCAGTGATTGTACAGCAAATGACAATGTTTTCCCACCATGAGAGAATATGCCTCAAGTATAGTAAAGTTAAAAAATAGAAGGAAAACATTAAGTCAAAGTAGGAGAAGATAAATCAGTCTGGGGCTATAAAACTGTGCTTTTAAAGAAACACAACCTTCAATAAAAATTTAACTAAATCTTTCTCACAGGTCAGACTCACATATAAATCTAGCAGGATGGAACGCTGAAAACATATGGGAGTTTGTTATAAATATGTCAAATGTTCTCCTTCCTCTATGGATTGCCTAATAAAAAGCAGCTCCACTAATGTGGGCCCTGGGCACCACTAAGTAGCTCACTAGACTGTGAATATCTTTTCTCCTGCTGTCTGTCAAGCTTGTAATGTCACCAGTAACTCACAAGTCCAAGGTGAATTTTGGATATGGCTTCTTTTGGGTCCAGGCATCTTTTTCTTCTTCTTTCTCCCTATTTTTTTAATTACTGATCAACTGGTTTATGAATTTAAACTAGTCAGTGTTTGAGGTCAGATAAAGCAAAGCCTCCTTCGGAGTACCTTGTTTTTTCATTACAAATCTTTACCATGTGTGAAAAAACAAGGTTACTTACCTGTAACTGTTGTTCTTCGAGATGTGTTGCTCACATCCATTCCACTATAGGTTAGGCACGCGCTGCGGGCCTGGTTGCCGGGTAGATTTTCCCCTAGCTGCAGACTGGGTGAGCAGGGAGCCCCCTGGAGTGGCGCCACTGAGGCACTCTATAAGTACCCCTGCGACACAGTCTGGCCCTCAGTTCCTTCTTTGCCGGCTAAACCGACAGTGGGGAAGGAGGGTGGGTTTGGAATGGATGTGAGCAACACATCTCGAAGAACAACAGTTACAGGTAAGTAACCTTGTTTTCTTCTTCGAGTGATTGCTCACATGCATTCCACTATAGGTGACTGCAAGCAATACCTAGGAGGTGGGGTCGGGTTGACCCATTGCTGATCGTAAGACCGCTGACCCAAACGCCGCATCGTCCCTGGTCTGCTGGACTATGGCGTAGTGGGCGGCGAAGGTATGGACGGAGGACCAGGTAGCCGCCCTGCAGATGTCCGTAATAGGGACTCCCTCCCGGAAGGCCGCAGAGGACGCCTGCGCTCTCGTGGAGTGTGCTGTTACTCTCTCAAGCGGCTTGTCCGCGAGTTCATAACAGGTGTGAATGCATGAGGTAATCCAGGAGGAGAGCCTTTGGGCTGAAACTGGCTGGCCCTTCATCCTCTCCGCAACTGCCACGAAAAGTTGGGTTGTTTTCCTGAATTGCTTTGTTCTATCTAAATAAAAAGCAAGAGCCCTCCTAACGTCCAACGTGTGTAATTGCTGTTCCCTTCCAGAGGTGTGTGGCTTAGGATAAAAGACTGGGAGACAAATGTCTTGATTAACATGGAAGGGAGAGACCACCTTAGGCAGGAAGGCCGGGTGGGGACGTAGCTGAACCTTGTCCTTATGGAAGATAGTGTAGGGCGGCTCGGAGGTCAGTGCACGGATCTCTGACACTCTACGAGCCGAGGTGATAGCTACTAGGAATGCCACCTTCCAGGAAAGGTGTAGTAAGGAACACGTGGCGAGGGGCTCGAACGGGGGCATCGCGAGGCGTGAGAGCACAAGGTTGAGATCCCAAGGTGGAATGGGACGCTTGACGTTCGGATACAGCTTATCTAGACCCTTAAGGAAACGGTATACCACAGGGTCGGAGAAGACTGAGTGGTTCGACTGACCCGGATGGAAAGCCGATATGGCAGCGAGGTGGACCCGGATAGTAGAGGTAGAAAGGCCCTGATTTCTGAGGCCTAACAGGTAGTCCAATATGCGTGGGATAGTAGCCTCACTTGGAACGATGTCATGTTGTGTGCACCAGGCAGAGAAACGGGTCCACTTGGCGGTATAGGTACTTCTGGTGGATGGTTTCCTACTACCCAGAAGGACGTTCTGTACCTCGGCTGAGCATAAGAGCTCAGGACCTCTCAGCCATGGAGTAGCCACGCTGTGAGGTGAAGGGACCGCAAGTCCGGGTGCAGGAGGCGACCGTGATCCTGAGAGATCAGGTCTGGCCACAGCGGGAGGCTGATGGGAGGGGCCCTGGACAGCTGGAGGAGGGACGCATACCAGCATTGCCTGGGCCAGGCCGGGGCTATGAGGATGACGTGTGCCCTGTCCCGTCTGATCTTCAGGATCACCTTGTGGAGAAGCGGGATCGGAGGGAACGCGTAGAACAGGTGCCCTGTCCAGGGTAGGAGAAAGGCATCTGTCAGGGATCCCCGGGAGCTGCCTCGAAAGGAGCAGAACTGGAGGCACTTCCTGTTCTGTCTGGAGGCAAAGAGATCGATGTGGGGAAACCCCCACCTCAGGAAGATCGGCCGGATGACATCTGGCCGAAGGGACCACTCGTGAGTCATAAAGGATCTGCTGAGGCGGTCCGCCAGGGTGTTCTGGATTCCGGGAAGGAAGGAGGCCACCGGGTGAATAGCGTGGGCTATACAGAATTCCCACAGGAGAATCGCCTCTTGACACAGGGGGCTGGAGCGGGCCCCGCCTTGCTTGTTTATGTAATACTGGGCTGTGGTGTTGTCTGTCAGCACCGCTACACAGTGACCCCGTAATGTGTCCCGGAACGCCTGGCACGCGAGCCGGACGGCCCTCAGCTCCCTGATATTGATGTGGAGGCAGAGGTCTGACTCCGACCAGCGGCCCTGGGTCCTGAGTTCCCCTAGGTGAGCTCCCCACCCTAGCGACGAGGCGTCCGTCACTAGGGACATGGACGGGCTGGGGGGAAGGAAGGGGACCCCTTGGCACACATTGTCCTGGTCTTCCCACCAAGCCAGAGCGGATAGGGTGGCTCTGGGGATGGAGAGGAGGGCGTCCATACTGTCCCTTCTCGGTCTGTAGGCCACCGCGAGCCACGACTGCAGTGGGCGTAGCCGTAGTCTGGCGTGCTGTATGACATGAGTGCACGATGCCATGTGACCTAGCAGGCTGAGGAAGACCTTGACCGTAGTCATCGGACAGTTGCGTAGCTGTCTGATGGCCGACTGGATAGTGAGGAACCGAGGCTGGGGCAGGGATGCCCTTGCTACCGTGGAGTCTAGTAGGGCTCCTATGAACTCTATGTTCTGGGTAGGCTCCCGGGTGGACTTCTCCCTGTTGAGAAGGATTCCCAAGCGGTCGAACGTGCTGATAACGAGCCGCACGTGAGCTGACACTTGGTCCCTGGAGGTGCCTCGGATCAACCAATCGTCGAGGTACGGGTATAAGTGTACCCCGCGGCGCCGAAGGAATGCCGCTACTACCGCCATACACTTTGTGAACACCCTGGGTGCGGTGGACAGGCCGAAGGGTAGGACGGCAAACTGATAGTGTTCCCCCGCTACCAGGAAGCGGAGGTAACGTCTGTGTGAGGGTTTGATGCTCACGTGAAAGTAAGCGTCCTTCATATCGAGGGCAGCGAACCAGTCTCCCGGATCCAGAGAGGGAATGATAGTGCCCAAGGTGGCCATGCGGAACTTGAACCTGATCATGTAGGTGTTGAGTTCGCGCAGGTCCAGGATGGGCCGGAGGCCCCCTTTCGCCTTGGGGATCAGGAAGTAGCGGGAGTAGAACCCCTTCCCCCTGAACTCCTGCGGTACGGGCTCGATGGCTCCCAGTGCAAGGAGCGACCTCACCTCCTGTACGAGGAGTTGCTCGTGAGAGGGGTCCCTGAAGAGGGACGAGGAGGGTGGGTGGGTGGGAGGAGTGGAGGAGAGCTGGAGCGAATATCCCACCTCCACCGTGCGGAGGACCCACTGGTCTGATGTAATGTCTGACCATGCACGGCGGAAGTAGGACAGACGGTCTCCAAAGGGAGGATCCAGGTTTATGATTGGTGAACTGCCCTCGGGCGCACCATCAAAAGTTGGATTTGGGCCCCTGGGAAGGCTTAGAGCCTTGTTGTTTCCCGCCCTGCCTAGGCCCTTGCCGCCGGCGGTAAGGGCGGCTTCTCCTGAGGGAGGAGTCCTGGGGCGGGCGCGCAGGTGGGAAGAATTTCCTGCGTGGCGGGATGAAGGGACGCCTCTGTGGACCTGGGGTGTGCATGCCCAGGCCTTTGAGGGTTACCCCCCTGTCCTTGAGGGCCTGGAGACGGCCATCCGTATCCTCCGAGAAGAGGGACTGTCCCTCAAAGGGGAGGTCCTGGATTTTAAATTGCATGGCCGGGGCTAGGTTGGATGACAAGAGCCATGCTGCCCGGCGGAGGGCAATGCCCGAGGCCATTGTTCGGGCCGCAGAGTCGGCCGAGTCCAGGGCCGCTTGCAGGGCATGACGAGATATGTCCCTGCTTTGGAGCAATAGGGCCCTGAACTCCTGTTTGCCCTCCTGCGGGAGAGCAGTCTCAAATTTAGTAAGGGCCTCCACCGTGTCAAAATGGTGCCTACTCAGGAGTGCCTGATGGTTGGCGACTCTGAGTTGTAGGCCCCCGGAGGAATAAACTTTCCTGCCGAAGTGGTCCAGCCTTTTGGCCTCTTTGGCCTTGGGGACCTGCGCCTCCTGCCCGTGGCGCTCCTTGTTATTAACAGAGTCCACCACCAGGGAGGAGGGCGTGGGGTGAACATACAAGTATTCATATCCCTTGGCTGGGACAAAATAACGCTTCTCCACCCCACGAGCAGTGGGGGAGATAGAGGCGGGGGTCTTCCAAATTACCGCCGTGTGGAGTTTAATAGTATTAATGAACGACACTGCCACCCGTGCCGGAGTGCCCTTAGTTAACATGGTGGTGACCGGGTCGTCCACCACTGGGACCTCTTCCAAAGGCAGGTTCATGTTTTTAGCAACTGCCTGGAGGAGATGTTGGTAACTGGAGAGGTCCAAGGCGGGCGGGCTAGTTGATGAAGTGCCCGCCACTGCCTCTACCCCTACGG